>OU696696.1:292019798-293467687 GCA_916050605.2 Platycheirus albimanus | reverse complement strand
GATACAGATTCAGCTCATCTTGAGAAATTTGAACTTTTGTCAGTCCTTCAAGTATCGATGATCTCTAGAAGAATATATAGGATTATGGATGAATTCAGCATACGGCAGGAACTTACCTCTTCCTTTTTACGTTTTTTGTCAACAATAGTTTGAAGGCGCTTTCTTTGTTTTTTTGTCAATATTTTGGTGTGGTGTATAATCTCAGGTTTGGTTTTGGTTTTTCGTTTTTGAGAAGGTAATACCAAAGGATTCGCATCATCGTAGCCCGAAGCAGTTGCAACTGAATCACCTAGTTCTAGTTTGATCTGTAAGAAACAAGATTGTTGAAGTTTCTTTCTTCACTATTTATGTTGCGATTAGTATACTTTTTTGACTTCAGAATTGTCAATTGTGGTCTTGTGAGATTGCCGAGCTTTGGCATTGTAGACTTTTCTACCCATAACTATTAGTTATATATTTTTCTTTTAAAGAATTATTTGAAAGAGTAAAGTTTTGTTTTCAACACATCGCACGTGTGATGAAAATGACAACTAAAAGCAAAGGATGAGAATTTTGACAGTTGATTAGCGGGCGATGTTTTTCGCGAGTGCGTTCGGAAATGAATTATTTTAACTGTATTATCGACGAATATAATATTATAAAAATGGACTGTATTTGGGATTCCATTATTTAGTAGTAATTTTATTTACTGTGTAAATTTCAAATTAGTAATGTATTGGATTGCTTTGCTCTTTACGAAATATCAGTTCGTAGGCAACATTATGTATAACTTTTTTTGGCTTTCAACTGTGGGTAGAAAAAGTGTAGTGTATCTTGGGCAAACTGAAAGGAAATTTGGGAATTCCCGACGTGATCCCTGAAATTGGAAAGTTTAAGAAACATTTTTCGTCATTGTACTTATAATCTATAGTACTTACTCGCAATAAGAGGAACAATTGGTGCGCCATCTATGGACGAAGTTCACAATCACTTTATTTGTGAGTTAGTAGTGGTTTTTCTCTAGACTGCCATGGGAAGCAAAAACAACAATAGAAGACATTTGAAGTAAAGTAGATAAGACAACTAGCACCGCCATTGACGAAGTTCAGAACTGAAAAAAACATGATCCATAAAATTACTATAAAAATGTAAATACAATGTTTTCATGAATAGCTTCTCTTTGGAATTATTAGGCGTTTTTCTTATTACTTCACAGCAGAACCTGAGTTGAGTTGTAAAAAAAAAGTGTTTCTTTTTTGCTTTAGCAACTTCAGAGCAATAGACTTCGTATTTTTTTTTTCCTTCAGAGTGTGTTTAGAGTGCGCTCGACGAGCTCCAAAAAAATAGATGGGGCAGACTGAGCCAAAAGCTGAACTTAAATATAATCGTCAAAAGTGATACGCTTCCAAACCAATTTAATTGATAAAAAGAAGTTGCTAGCAGCAGCTGGAAACAAAAACAATGAAAATAGCCGCCGAAGGTATTTTAAATGTTAAAAAAATATTAATTTTCAAATGGCATACGAAAAGGAAATTAAAGGGGTATTAAATTATCGTCTCATTAATAGTTCAGAGCGCTCTGAACACAGAGGACGTTTAGAGAGAACTCGATATACTCGAACGCGTTATTATATGCAAGGCAGCCGTGGAATTTGCTTAATGGTTGTCACATTGTGAAAATCACAGTTTTCTGAATATTTCTTGTGACAGCTATTTAGTTATTGTAAACGTCTTACATACACTTAAGGATTATCATCAATCCTAATACTGCTGTTTTGTTTGACGTTTTCATTCAACCAAAAGTGAAGACCATTATGTTGACCGTAAAATGGACGTAGTGCGCGATACCTACGTATTCCGATTTGGGGGTTCTCTTTGACTCAAAATTTTCATTCTCACTTCACTTGAATACTATTGTTGCTAAAGCTAATTCAATGTAAGGATTTATTAAAAGGAATTTAATGGATTTTTCTGATCCATATACACTTGTTTCATTATTCACTTCTCTGGTAAGACCGAATCTCGAATATGCGGATGTTATCTGGAACCCTCCGCAACAATTTTTTTCAGATAGAATTCAGAGAGTTCAGAATCGCTTCACTAGATATGTATGTGTTTTATAAAATGCGCTGGAATTTCTATCTATGTTCCCAAGCAAGACAAAGCTTTTTGGGATTACAGTCTCTGAAAGCCAGAAGAACAACTCATGATGTTGTTTTTGTACGGGATGTCCTTTGTTACCACATAAGATGTCCTGAATTACTATCTTTAATATATATATATGCCCCGATGAGGCCGTTAAGGGAAAGATCGCTTCTTTTTGAGTCCTATCATAGAACGAATTACGGCAGAAATGAACCACTTTCAAGGTCTATTAGAGAGTTCAACGAAGTTTATGATTATGTCGATTTAAATCTGTCCAGATAAAAATTCAAGAATGTATTATACTATTTATTCTTAAGGCACTAATTAATTATTGTTTAATTTTAAGTTAATTTAGGCATACTATTTATCAGTGGCGATTCCTGGTCTCCAATATTAGGTTGGCTACACCAAGGATCCAAAAGTAAAGCAAAAAGAAGCAAATTTACGTTTAAAAACGAATTTTTAATTTTTGTCATTTGTATGAAAAACTTTTATACTTTTTTTTTCTCAAAAACAGGTCCATAGATTTTCATAAATTTATTCTAATCAATTCAAATTCATCCAAGAAATAAAATGGCGTACTTTTGTCAGCTCAAATTACTTAAAATATTTATTTAAGAATTTTGAAAAATGTATTTTTATCAAAATCTAAATCCCCTAGAGCCTAGACCACTGTCACACATTAGAGCAAGTTGGTGCTACCCAGTCGTGCATTTTATTTCTAATTTGCTCAAAAAAGGCTTGAACGATTTTTATTCAACTTTGTTACATAGAAAAAAAAAACTTCATTTTGTTAGTTTTCGGCTACAAATGATATTTACGGAAAACAGGTTTCAAAGGTTTTATTAAAGTGGACAACCACATTAACGAAATAGTTCGCACTTCCTAAAGTATACATATATCTTTCATAGCACCCACAAGATCGCACCTATGTTTTAAGGAGTAACGGTTGCTTAATTGTAGCTAGCACATATCGAACCTTTGAGTTTTAGAAAAAAAAATTTAAAAATGGTTTAAACAATTTGTATGTACTGTGTGGGGATCACGACGACGTTATCCAGAGTGTCCGAATTAAGAAAGGACAACATCTATAAAAAAAAATATAGAAAGATAAAATCTAGAAAAGATGGAGTCTAGAATCTAGAAAAAAAGTATTCTAGATTTTTTTTTTAATTTAGAGGGATTCTAAATCTAGTATTAATAGGTATTAATAATTCTAGATTTTGTCCATTCTAGATTTCTTTTTCTAGATTTTGGATTTTCGAGATTAAGTATTCAGATTTTCGGTTTTCTGGATTTTCCCAATTCTAAGTATTTTTTTTTTTTCTAGATTTTGTTGCTCTAGTTTTTTGTCTAGATATCGTGTTAAGCCCTTTGTGTGTATTTGTTGGTAGAATTTTCTTGATTTCTAAACTGTTCTTATGTTTGGGCTAAATTCAAGTAACGGACATCTGATGTATAGAAGCAAATTAATTCAATTACTCGTCTTCGTATAACGAAAATAACGGTAAAATTGACGTATCTTATAACACTGTCAATATGCTCGAAATGCGGGAAATAAACACTTCTTAAGCAAATATTTTGAACTTAGTTGCATATTTTATACAACAAAGAGTAGTTTTTATTGCTCAAAAACCATCTATTGCACCCACAGATCGAGTAGGTATGTGCGACAAATTCGTGCATTTCATTTTAATGTAGACCCTACTTAGTACTTAATACCTTTTGCAAACCTATTTAGATTTTCCTGGCAATCTGCTTCCTTTTCTAGGTTTACATTTTCAACCCTGCGTGTGCGTTGCCAATATGCGATTGCTGGCTAAGTTTTATTTTGTTTTCCTTTGACTCGCCATTCGCAGTATGGCTATTATTTTGAGCATCGATTTTATGCATTAAAGGTGGAATGAAGCAGCACACGAAGGGTAAGGGGAGTTTGGATACGATTTGAATTAGAATGTGAATGCGCTATTTCCAATGCCATTTTGAATGGGAGTAAAATCTCACGAGATTGCTGCGGTTAGTTCTATTTGAATGAAAATTTTTTTGTTGTAATTAGGTAAACACATGGGTTTTAAGAAAACTCAATCAGGTTTGTATTTTGTACACAAAATATTATTTCATGATACTTTTAATATGAATTGTATTTATTTATTTTTGGGTTGGCGCAGCCAACCTAGCCAACTGAGAGGAATCGCCACTGCTATTTATTCACTACCGCTATGCAATCTGTTAAGCCCTAATGCTTGTAGATCAAATAAATAAATAAATAAATAAATAAATAAGAACCATGATTTTCATAATGAATTGGCAAAATTTGGAAGCGTTGTTCAGACGTCAGTCTATTCATGTTGAAATGCCAAACCAAACTAAAAATAAATCACTTGACAGCTGACAAAATGGCCGCCAGTTAAGAAAATGTTGCCAACTTAAAGTTCTATACCTCTTAAAAAAACACCCGTTATAACAAAAAGCACGGAGAATACCGTCTTAACTGTTTGGTAATAACGGGTGATTTTTTAAGAGGTTTAGAACTTTAAAAAAAAAAAAAACACAAAAAATTCGAAAAAATGAATGAAATATTTATTTGAATCGATAGTTTGAACCTTGCAATTTAATGTTTAAAGATAATTTCATGCAAATGTTGACCGCGGCTACGTCTCAGGTAGCCCATCCGCTGAGTCCAATTTTGGCATACTCTTTCACACATATCGGCCGGTATCTCACGAATGAATGCATGGATGTTGGCTTCCAGTGCGTCAATCGAAGCGGGCTTGTCCCTATAGACATTAGCCTTGACATACCCCCACAAAAAATAGTCTAATGGTGTCCAATCGCACGATCTAGGCGGCCAATTGACCGGCCCGAAACGTGAAATTAACTGTTCACCAAACTCGCCTCGCAATTGCGCCATTGTTTCGCGTTCTGTGTGGCATGTGGCACCGTCTTGTTGAAACCACATATCATGCAAGTCAAGAACTTCCATTTCGGGCAAAAAAAAGTTTGTTATCATCGCTCGGTAGCGTTCACCATTGACAGTAACGCTGCGATTCGCATCATCTTTGAAGAAATATGGCCCAATAATGCCGCCGGCCCATAAACCGCACCAAACAGTGGCTTTTTCGGGATGCATTGGTAGCTGTTGCAATGCTTCTGGCTGATCTTCACTCCAAATGCGGCAATTTTGCTTATTTACGTACCCATTCAACCAAAAATGAGCCACATCGCTGAACACAATTTGAACAATTTGAACATTTCGAACCGAGCACGAATTTTGATAGTAAAATTCAATAATTTGCAAGCATTGTTCATTTGTAAGACGATCCATGGTTAAATTGCAAACCAAACTGAAGCTGTTTGACAGTGACACAAGGTACTAAACACACGTCAGCTGTCAAAACCAGTGTTGCCAAAACCAAACCAGCTAAAAAATCACCCGTTAGTTCCCTGGCCACAAGGTGATAATGAAATTTTTCGTTTCATTTTCTCAGGGTTTCGTTGCAAGCCCCAAGAGCTGCTAAGAAAAAAATTTGTTTTTTCGGATCACAAGAAGCAAGGATTCGAATCTGTTTTTTTCAGAACACACAATTTGAAACATCTCTCTTTTGTTTTTGTTTGTTTAATTTAATCTTTTAATTTAAACTACTAGGTATATATAATCCTTAGTACCTACTGTAGGTAACATAATGTAGGTTTTTAAGATTTTAATTTAAAAACTGAGAGACAAATTCTGTAGAGCACAAGAGCTAACGGAATATGCTTCACAATTTTGACAGTTCAGCAGTTTATTCATTTTATTTGTTCGTTAAGCCCTAAGGGTGTCTCTACATGGAGCCCACCTAAGTCACCGTGAAGTCGATCTAGGTATTTTGCTGAAGTGTGTGAGTAAATAGCTTTGTTTGTTGAACTTTACCATTGTATATATAAACTATAGTATTCCCACGTGTGCTGCGCCATCTATCGACGAAAAACTAAGCTCTAGAATACCATGGGAAGCAACAACAACAATTAAAATGGTGGAAATTGTTGTTGTTGCTTCCCATGGTATTCTAGAGCTTAGTTTTTCGTCGATAGATGGCGCACCTCAAGTGGTAGTACTATAGTTTATATATGCAATGACTTTACCCAGGGTCGCACTCGCACCAAGTTTTCTTGACAGCTCCAAGAGTTGCCAAAAAACAGGGTTTTCTCATTCTCAAAAAAAGTATTAGGGCTGCTGATTTATTGCTGGTATATTTTTCACAACGCACAAAATCAAAAGTTTCCATTTTGCTTTACCTATTTGTTCGATGTGTATTTACTTTCATCAAAATAAGTGTATTCACTTGCATTTCTTTTACTTTTTTTTTTTTGAAAAAAAGATAAGAAAAAGCAAATACAGAAGAAAAATGCACAAGAAATGCTTGACAGCAAAAGTCACTTCAACATCTGATTCCTTACCTCAACTCGCCCAGCTAAATACCAAGATCGACTTCAGGGTGACTTCAGGGCGACTTCAGGTTTCGAAAAAACAAAGAATTTACTCTTCATAGCGAGTTGAGGTAATTCAAAAAACCAGTTGTGGCGACCACAGGGTGACCCCAGCCCAGGGCTATTTCAGGACGCAACAAACAACAAAGCTAATGAATCAACTATTAAAAGTGACATTTGCTGTCAAGCCTTTCTATTATTTAGTTAATTTTTTCGAAATCATCTAAAGAAATGTGGAAATAAATGCGCATCTATTTTAAGAAAAGTAAATCAAATGAGATGAAATGTTTGAAACCCTGCGTTGTGACGAGGATTATTCTTAATTTGTAGGTACTCAACTCAAATCAAAACACTTGAATCAACAACATTGTGAATGGGAATTTCCAACGAAGTCATCATCAAGCCACCAACACTAAAACCAACATGTTCCAAAAATAAAGGTTCCATTTCAGTAAATACAAAATAAAAATGTTAAGACCAGCAAAACAAAATAAATCCTTTCGTCCTTCGAAACGAAAAAATCCTTTTACCTTTTCGAACTCAACAAAATTAATCCTCCCTCTACCACTTTCCTGTCACCATCGCAATTCAATTCAAGCTCCTTACCACGCATACGCAAAACAACATTCTCCACCACACACAAATCTCGAACAATGAAAATTTCGAAGATTCGAATTTAATATCGGTCGGCGGAGTTTTTATTTAGATTTTAAGGTAGACATCAATCGGAACGTTTTAGTGTATCGCAGTATCGTGTACAGTTGAAGAACTATAAAGTGCAAAAACGAATCAAACACAAAAAAGTTTTTCTGAAAAAAAAAAAAAAAAAAAAATTATAATAATAAGCAATTCAGCATAATCCTTTTGGGAAAAAAATAATAAAATAAATCAATTGGTTTTGAATTTACCATGTAAAATCCAATAAGAAAATTTTGACAAACACAAAATAAAGGATTTTCACAATTTAGAACGTAAATTTTGTCGGGTTCTTTTTGTCTTTCCTTTTTTTTCGTACACTTGCTTATCCGCAGTGGGTATCCCAAAGTATAGAGAACGTACTATAGCAGCAGCAAAGATACTTTATTTTAGGGGTGTGCCTGGTAGTTTCGATTTTTTTCTCTCGACGCGAACACAACTTCTCAATCGGGGTCGTCGGAGTTTTCTAAATTTTTTTTCTGATTTTTTTGCATAAAAAGATAAAAAAAAATTAACTCACTTTTCGATATTTTGTTTAAAAAATAATATTTCTTATTGTGAGTTTAAGGATTACAATCGAAAAGATATATATAAGTGAACAAGTGAAAAAAGAAAATATAGGTACAATTTTTCATTTAAGAAATACCACCTACATACGCAAAATGTCTTTACATTTTGTTACATGTTTGATTACATTTTGCCTCATAAGCAGTTTAGAGGTAAGTATTTGTTCCAATTTTTTTAACATTTTTTGGAAACAAAAAATAGAAATATAGAAAAGTGTTTCTTATTAGAAAAAATTGTTCTAACAAGTCGGGGAAACTTATTATAGAATTTTTTTTCTAAGGGTTGCATATTATTCAAAAAAAAAAAAAATCTAGTACGCATGTATGTACATATCTTTTTTGATTTTAAATTTTAGAGAGAAACTTAAAAGGAAAAAAAAAAAATAACTCTAATTTATAATAGAAAAAAAAAAGAAAGAAAGAAATTCCTGTACAAGGATATCGATCTCTCGGTACAACAACAAGAACAACAAAAACAACAGCAGCAGCAAGAAATCGACACTTAAAGGAATTCCCCATATACAAAGCGCCATCACCCATACATGCATTTAGTGATTCATCGCACTCACTCACTTGTATATTACACATTAGTAGCAGCAGCAAGTTTCTTGTTGAAAAGGTAACCCTTACCTCTTCTCTTTTCTTCCACTCTCTCCACCAACTACCAACCATAACCCCTCGTGAATTTACAACAAAAAACGGGCCACCAACACTCAGGTACCGTACCGACGACGACGACGACGACGACGAATAGAAGTAGTACCCAGAGCCAGAGCAGCAGCACGAGCACCTTGCGCTGGGAAAAAGCCTGTCAGCTATTTATTTTCAACCTATAGATACGAAGAGATACCATAACCATAGTGTACCAGCCAGCTCGAAGGACCACTTTTTTTGAAAACATTTCATTTAAAATTTTAACACAGAGTGTCGCTGTCGATGTCGGTTTGGTACTTGGTAGTGCTTGGTTTGGTGGCTGCTGATGTGCTGGCTGTGCTCCTGTAATGCCCTCTCTACCCTTCATTTATCGAGAAGGAGCTAGAGCCATCACACCATCAAGCCAAAGCCAAGAGCAGAGAGCACAACGGAACTGAATAAATTCCATCTAAAAGGATAGATATAGACGATGTATCTAGTGCCTACCTAGGAGATGATGGTTGCTTTGCTGCACACGAGTAGGTTTTAAAGGCTTTTTTTCCATCTCCTATACACTCATCGCCATCGTATAGATACTCAATTAGTCAAGATAATTGAATTTTAGAGATTTTTAATGGGATGTATGCTAATGACTGCAAATTCCATTATACTCGTTTGTAATAAAATTAACTGCATTGCCTATCTATCTATCTATCTATGCAGAGAAATTTACCTCTTTTATGATTTAAGATACAAATTTACTTTAATAGCGAAGCAACGACACGGCCAACTATCTTTTGAACAAATAATATAATACAAAACTCTCTTTTGTGTTTGTGTGTGTGTGTGTGTGAGTTGTATGTGTATTTCGCTGAAAAGCAAGAAGAAGAGGGGAAGGACACCCCATTAATTGGTAAGGATATTGCTTGTAGCCAATGTGCTTGCGCACTCTTGCATAACTTCGTTTGGTGACTGGTGAGTCACCCAAGTCCTCTTACGTACTGAACCTAGCCAGGCCAGGATATTTCATTAGTCATACACTGGCAGAGTATGAAATGACAAAATAAGTGTAGACTTTTTTTTTTTTTTTTTTAACTGTGTACTTTCTTTCGTTTTGCGTCCGTCCATTCCATATCCATACTCTTGGGAAGGATTTTGTTTTTCTTCTTTTCAAAAGTTCTTTGTGTATGGGAAGAAGGCTCTGGATTTCTGGATAGATGATATGGAAACAAAGGACGTTTAGACGGCAGGCTTTTGTCTTTCTTTAGATCAAAAAGTAAATGTCAGAAAGATGAAAGAGTGGGGTTTTTGGGGTTCAATGGGTTGGATTTTTTTTTTTTTTTTGTTCGTTGGTTCTTACTTAGAAAAAAGGCAGTAGTATAGAAGAGCAACGACCTTAGTCACGAAATCAGTTTTTGTCGCCGTTCACGTTACCATAACCACCTAAAAGCACCCAACAACAAACAATGCCCTGAAAACGAAGCGAACCCGAACCCGAACCCGAACCAGAACCCTGTTATTTCACCATGAACATGAATATTGTAATCGGGGTAATATCGATTGGGACTTTTGTATCTATGTACGTCAAAAGACAAGTCCAAAACATTAGGTACTTATATATTATCTTTGAAGGAGTCACAATTAGGATCTTTATTTTTATAGGTATGTATATCATTTGGTGATTCACCGTGACACATTATCGGAGAAAAAGATTTGTTTTATGCTAATGTGAGCAATTATTCACCTGGGCAAGAATGAATCTTCCAGTTCCATGGATCTTACATCGTTTGAAGATTACTCGGAGTGATTATGTTGTCTAAAAATATATATCTCGCTTCTATTGTGTCACACGCAGCAGCACATGCCGCGCGGTTTGGAAAAAGGAAATACCACACCCAGTCTCACGTGGGCTATATATTGAAAGTTTTATTTTTTTTATTTTTTATTTTTTTATGAAAAAAAAAAAGTAAAGAATTAGGGACGGTTGTCGGTCGCTGTTGTTGGTAAAGGCCATTCAAAATAGGGTTTCGTTTAAATCTGACTTCGAAAAAAGATACTCTTTTGAATTTTTTGTTGGTGTGCTGTTTTGACTTCGAAAAATTAACTTCGTTTATCGTTTTAAGGGGGAGGTTGCTCGCAGCTCATGACTGTTGGATGATGGATTGTTTTAGTTTTTTTTTCTTTGAGTTTTTTTTATTGTGCGGAAGGTGCCTTTGGCTAGACGTAATTTCATTCACGACATATCGTCTAACAGTTCTACCCCTCAAGAAAAGTTTTCTCATATCATATCCTTTCTTGACGTAATAGTTTGGGGGTTGAATAAGTTGGGGTAGTCGTTAAAGGATACAATAAGTAACGAGGTAGTGAATGAAAAAATCGAATACTAAGCGTTCATTATAAAAAAAAAACTTAAGACGATGCAATATATCGGGGGTATTTATGTTAAGGCTAGAACATTGAAGAAAAGGATTATAGGGAATAGATATTGGAGCTTCATAGATAGAATCGTCTTCTTTTGTTGAAAAATATTCCGTTCTTTTATAAAAATTCTAACAGGCTATCTAGATTCTTTGAAATTAAATTTTTTTTTTTTTTAATAACGAGTTTTCCTCGACTACATTTTTAAACGGAGACAAATAATAATTTCGTTACATAAGCAACAAAAAATGTAACATGGAAAAATACGCAATACTCCCAGCCATTCATCTTTTTTTTTTTTAAATTGAATACAAATTAGATTGATAATTTTAAACTGCACAAATTGTTTTCAAAAACTTTATAGAAAATTGTTGGTCTTCCGGGTGGCGGTATTTTCCAAAGGATAACGTTATTTTAAGTGGCGCTACCAATATATTGCCTAAAAGATCCGAAATAAGATCCCATTCCAGGCAATGTGGTATTTTTCTAGTCATCCAATCCAGTTATACTTTGGTTGATAGTTCACTGCGCAGGCGCACATTTCAGTTTTTCTACGCAGACAATAAGGAGTCCATGTTTTATATTATGAGTACACGGACAACCCTTTTAAAATATAATCAGAGTGAAAATGTTCATATAAAAGGAAGGGAATTGAAAGGAAAAGCCGATGCCCATCGGTTTTGAGACAGGACCGGCTGATTAAAAAGTTTTTGTACTGACTTTAATAAAGAGTTCAAAATTGCGGTCAAGGAAAAATTTTTGCACTCCGATATAAGTTAGTTTTACAGAAGAATTGTTTAAGGGGAGAAATTGTAATTTCATCTGAGCACTATAATTAGCTGCATGAGAAGTTTCGATGGTTGTTGTCTACGGTTTGACAGTTGAGAATGTCAAACTGTGTTGACATTTCTGTTCAGTAAGGTTTGGCAATTCATCATGAATCGTTTAACGTTGGAACAACTCTTCCAAATTGTGGATTTTTACTTTGGAACAAATAAATCTGTTCGCGAAGTTCATAGAGCACACATCGTTCATTTTACGGTCAACAAAATCGGCCTAGAGGGTTTCGCCAATACCTAAGCAAAATTGCCGTTTATGGAGCGAAGGTTATCCGCAAGCCATCATAGAATCACCATTACATTCATTAAATTTGACTATTTGGCTCGGTTTGCACGCTGGCGACATCATCCGATCCTTATTTCTTATGAAATGTGAAAAGAGCTGCCGTTGGACTGATCGAATGGACTACATATATATATGTAACTCGTAGCTAGGGTGGACATATGCGGGAAACCATGTTTAAAAAATAAATGCCATGAAATTACCTACCAGATTATAATAATACAAAATTAATTTCAACAATATTTCTGTCCTGTATCTATAATAATTTAAAGTTTTCAAGCTCTCCAAAAAACACCCTATACATATGGTATAGTAGTAGATCGTTAAGTCCTCTGTGTGGCACACAGCACCATTTTGCTGGAATCACATGTCATCTAGGTCAATATATGGTTCAATTTGGTAAACACGTCGTTTTCGAAAAGTATGACTCCGGAGGAAGGAAATCCACATCAAACGGTAACTTTTCGAGAATGCGTTGTCACCTGGTGATCCTCGTTGATGTCGCCCTAAACAGCAATTTTGATTATTTAAACCAACATTTATCCAAAAATGATCCTCTTCGCTAAGAAGCATTTTTAGGCCAAATCCTTTTAAAACGTTCCAAAGCCAATTCTGCGAACAAACGGCATGCGTTGTCTATGGTCAGGAACTTTGAGCTCCTTGATCAGTTATCAGTTAGATATGGTACGTGGGTAAGTCGAAGTCCAGAAATAAATAAAGAAATAAATAAGTTGAAGTCCGCGAAAGGCGGATTGCTTATGAAAAATGTCTCTAATGATAGTTTGCGGAAGCCGTAATCTATATAACTTCTTTCTGGTAAAATAACCGAAAGCTATTTCTAACATTGTCCAATTCGATGGTAGCGTTCAACAAATTATTCAAGCTCTAAAAATTCCAATCGAGTTTCACATTGTTAATTTTTGGTCGTCAATGCTTGCGACAATACATTTTTTGATCTGATGGTAATATTCCATATCATTTTAAATGTTGGTTTTAACGATTTGTATGTTTCTAATTTATTGGGATTTTAAAATTAAACAATTGTTTCAGACTTTGGCTAAGGCAACTGAAATATTGACTGTACTTTACTGTTCTTGCCAGAACGACTGCAGTAAAAATTGAATACGATATGGATAAAATCAACTTCAATGAGTATTCCAATTAGAATTTTTGTATTGCCAATTCGAATTCTTATACTGCGACTGGTTAGAAAAGAATATCACTGCAGGTTGTAGACACTTGTCACAGAAGCCATACCAATTCTGGGGGCTAGCAGAATTATGTAACAGATTCAAGAGAAAGAAAAAGGCGTTCTCTGAAAATTCATGGCAACAACATCTCAGTTTAGGGGAAGAAGAACATTTACTAATTTGGTAAAATCAATTCTCTTCACTACTGTTAAAAAGAATAATGAGAATGGTTTAAGGCTGATTTACATGATCGTTCAAAAAAATTTCCACAATTCGAATCCAAAATACATAAAAATGTAATGCATTGTGCAGATGTCAATTAACTGGTACCTTCCTAAAGCCATCAAGTCAATTACATGGCTATTTTTAGATAAACGATTATTTATATTTTCGGACACCATATTTGCCTTTCGAATTCAAACAATATCCCCAATATTGAAAATATGATTTTCAAATTTATTGGTTGACGATGGCTTGACCATCAGAAATGCTTGTGTGGAAAGGGATCCATATTTTAGAATCTTTCTTCAAAAATTGACCGCTTCAAAATAGGTCTCAGGTCCTATAATAAATGATAAGCTTTTGTGCACCACACTTTTCATTGAGCTTTTTGATTTTACTCTCACAGCTGATTCTTGTTACATTTATGAAAAAGTATAGTGAATTTAGTTCTAAGTGGAAAAGGTTTCATCTGGCAACATGAAGTATATAATATTTAATCAAAGTTAACGATTTAAAAAAATAATTTGATACATCACAAAATGGAGTTGGATCTATATTTACATATTTAGAAACTCAGGAAGGCTAGTTTTATCCCCTTGTATAAGGATAGTAGTAGACAGTAGTGCTTAATGAAATTTTTGACCAACACATTACATTTCCATCTACTGGAAAACTAGTAGCAGTGAATCAAGAGGTTTTTTTTTAAGCATAAGCTTCTTTGTCAGGTGTAATTAGTCTGATCGATGGAACCCATGTTAAGATTATTACTACTGCAGGAGAGGTGGTAACAAAACTTGCAAAAAGCTTGCGATAGTAATTTCATTATATTTTACTCTATTTTGAGCCACCTTTTTTGGACCCACCCAAGGCTTGGCTGCCAAGGACCTCCACATTGCATCTCTACTTCTTCCACCATCAGCACATTCAAACCTTAATATATTATGTAGTACCTATAGCAAACAAATGGCTTTAAACGATTGGGTCATTTGTAAAGTATGCAAGTGTGAGTGCGCTTAGTTCTGATTCTGAAGTCAATTCCAGAACCAACAGTCGATTACAGAATCACTCGGAATGCTTGCGTGACAGAATCTAGAAAGGACAAAATCTATAAAAAAAAAATATAGAAAGACAAAATCTAGAAGTAGTAAAAATCTAGAATGTATACAAATCTAGAAAGATTTAAATCTAGAATAATCTAGAAAAATAGTGTTCTAATTTTTTTTAGAGGAGTTCTAAGCTTAGAATTAATATTATTTTTGAGACAATGGTTACAATTCGCGCGCGCTAATATGGTAATTCTAGTTTTTTTTCTAGATTTTCTCTTTCTAGATTTTTTGGCTCTAAATTTTTTTTTTCTAGTGGTAAACCCCATTAATTCTTCAGCGACCTCGATGGAAGCATTTACATTTGCTATACAAACTTTAGTAATATGAAAAGAAGTAAATACTTTCGTAATCAGTGGCTACTAGATGCCACTGTTATCTTCAGAGTGTTTTATTATATTAGCTATTAAAAATGAAGTTTTAAGGCACTAGAGGGCAACACAGTCTATAGATTTTATAAACAATGTAGGCACCTAGCTATTGCCCCCATGATTTACTTCTTGCCATACTTAGCATTACGTTTGGTTAAGATGCATATACAGGATTCAAGGAACTAGTTTGCGCATTTGTATTTAAATTAAGGTTTTCCAATTTCCTCGCAAAAACGATTTTTCAGTTTTGAGATTAAAAGTAAGGTACAATAACGAATACACAACATACTCTTTTAAAACGAACCATTTTATTTGTACAACAGAAAGACTGCTTCACTTACCCTATTTGATGCAGTCAACTGAGGGAAGTGCATACACCGCACACCGTTGGGAATAAGACCTACTTTCTTTTTAATGTTCATTAATTTCACACGACCCAGACATCTAATACAAACTGTATATTTTTCATTTCGTCTTTTAATGTTTTCACATCGTTGAATTTGAAATTATTCTGCTGACATACATACTGATTACTGAACTGAATTCGAGCAAAGTATTTAAGTACATACGAGTACATATTTGTTGGAAGTGGCAACTTTATGGAAAAATACTGCTTCCTATTCCTACAACAATAAGTGGTTTTGAAGTTTGAAAAAGTTGTTTTAATAGTAAGTTTCTGGTTGAATGTTTTAAAGAGTTTGCTAATGTATATTCTATACTGTTGTCATTTGACGTCACTTTAAATTCAGTCTTGCTGGAATTTTATAGACTTGCCATTTGTTTTCTGTTGGTAGCTGTAAGATTTTCGTTTGCAGTAGTTTTGATATAAAACCGGCTAAGAACTTTTAAATTCGTGACTTTTTCTCAAAATAATCTTTTGTTGTTTGCTTGTGATTGATTTGAAGCAGATATTGATCGTTTTGATTAGAAATGAGTATTTTACGGTCTATGTACAAGTAAAAAAATTTAACAAGATGGCGCCAAAGTCATCGTTCTATGGGAATAACTTTTGAAAATGGAGTCAAATGTCGATTTTACTTTGACATTTGTGGAAAAAACACATTTCAAATACACGTTAGCAAGACATACATTTATATAATAAAGAGCACGGAGTATTTTTTTCGATTTTCTAGCGAAATACATACTTTGGCTAATAGGTTTTGGCGTGATTTTCCGATAGTCCGACACTAAAGGATTTTCATGAGATTAATATCACCTATTTCTCAATCCATTGTACCAACAAAAAATCTTTATTATCTTTCTATTCCTTCGAACTATTTCCGTGCAGTTTGCATTCAAAAGACCTTGGGTCTTACAGGCATATAGTTAAAATTATTAAAATAAATTGCACGACTGGGTCGTACGAACTTGCCCTTATGTGTTAAAATGTTCTTGGGGCTTAAGATTTTGGGAAAAAAGCATTGAAAAAATCATATGAAATTTTATTAATCACTTAAAAATCAATAGTTAAAACGTTTTTTGGAGAAAATGAAGTAAGCCATCAGATTTCTTTTGCTTTTCTTAAATTTAAGGAAATTTTTTTTCAAAATCGTTCGACCAATTTTTTCAAAAAATGGTTTTTTTTGAAAAAGTTTTCGAAAACATATTCCAAATTTTTTTTGAGTATGCCAACTTCTAGAACTTTGTAGTTTTTATCAGAAAAATAAAATTAAAAAAAAATGTATTAAAAAGTTTTTGAAAAAAACAAAAAATAAAAAAAAAATTAAAACTTTTTTAAAAAACTCAAAAAAACTTTTTTTTGAAAAATTTAAGAATTCATATTGTTTCTTTTATAAAAGGGCTTCTACATTAAAAATTGTATCGAAATTCAGACAGACAGACAGAATTGTCGGACCCATTTTTTCGACTTCTCTATCATCGTAATGTTATGTTTGATTGTCCAAAAAAAAATTTTTTTTTTTTACGAATGCATAACTTGCCTTATAGTACCTATAATCGCAAGTAAAAAAGGACTATTTACATGAGAGCGACCAACGAACAACGAATGAACTATTATTCACCTATTTTGACGTTTCATTCACATGAAATTTCTTTTATTCGTTGCGAACAAGGAATGTCATGTCCGTATATAATAATTGAACAGTAAGACTTTGAGGTTAGTCGAGAGCGAATAATTTATTCGCTGCGATGTGGATAGTATGTGGAACGCGAATAGACTTTGACAGTTCAATTTATTTAATGCAATTTTACTTATTTAAACAATAAAAATTACCTATTTTACTTTACTAACATAATTTAAAATTCAATCTCTATCGATTGATATAGTTAAGCTTAGAAATAAGCTATATAAATGCTTAAAACATAATTTGTTCGCCAATTCGTCCATTCGTTGGTTGCTCACATGTGAACACTCGTTTAGTGTCGGACGATCGGGAAATCACGCCATACCCTTAAGTGTTCAATTGTGGTATACGGACATGATGTTTATCATTAGAAATACAAAAAGCTTGTTCTTTTTCTAACTTTAGTTAACAATTGTTGTTATGTCACACAAAATTATTGAAGTGTCTTCTCTAAAATAAAATGTTTGAACTGTTTTTAAGACAAGTTTTAAGAGAGTCAGCTTTGAGGAATCAACACTCTTAACATATATCATGGAGGTGAGTTAAAAATAGTAACGAGTCGTAACTATTTGACACTGTTACGACGTCATATAGTTACAAATCGTAACTATTTTGAATTAAAGGAACGACTATTGTTGACTATTCCTTACAATAGTTGTCTATGGTTAGAAAAAGAACGCACTTAAGAAGACCCCCCGACCAGAGGAAGCGAAGTGCCACGTTATGGGTAGTCTTCAAAGATAGTTTTGGTGAAGGACCTGAAAAAGATCCAAGAAGTGCATCAGCTGACAACTCTGCCCCCACCTTGTAATATGTTTCCACCGAACACAAAACCGATAGTTAAGCAAACATTCCCTCAAACGCAAGCTTGTGCTCACAAATCTGTTTGGTTAATCTACAAAAGGTCTTAAATTATATTGATCAACTGACAAGCCTCCTCTAAATCTTCTTAAGTATTTGAGATCTGTCTATTAATCTATTTGTTTCTTCTGGGACAGCCATTCAACCATAAATAAATTGGCAGTCGAAATAAGAACGATAACATTAAAAAATTGCTTGTCATATTGAAGTTTTTTGAGCGAAAATGGTAGGGGGATAGGTTTCGATACGTTAGAAGCATTTTTGAAAGTAAGAGACTCTGATAATTGTTGAGAAATGAAGAGTTTATTTTACCACAAGTCCGAAGTTATTGATAAGATTCAGTGAAAAAACAGAGCCATGCGGCACACCACCGTCATTGAGTAAAATAATGCTTTTTTTATGCAAAGATTAAGGAATTGGCTCTATTTTTTGGCAAAGCAAGCCATCAGTTCAACTTTCAAATAAAATAAGTGCTGAAAATCAGTCATTGCTTTATTGGAAGAAATGATCTTAGGCATACCATTTCACCATTTTAAGGGATTATTTAAAAATGATGGCCGATCAATATTTAGGCTAGTGGATATGTTAATATTTAAATCTATAAGTACATACATAGTCTTCAATTCATTGTCTCCGGGCTGCAAAGAGTTTGTGTTTTAGGGAACTGGCAAATGGGGTGGCATCAAAGATGGCAACTGAGAAGCTTAAGGACTATGAAGAATATATATAAAGTGCTGAGATGTTTGTCTCTCAAATGTTGGCCATGTTCATCGTCACTTTGTATGACATCGGATTAATGATGTAACGTTTGCCATTTAGGAAACAATCAAGAAACTAAGTGCTCAATGAAATTCGATTAAAAAGCTGAGCCATTTGGACGATTCTTACAGGCGGAACAAATATGGAATAGGATTAATAATAGGAGTTCATTCTAAACACAAAACCCCAAAAACAGCCAGACCGAAGAGAAGTTCACGAAATTCACCAATCTGGTTAGTAATTTCTTTGGTTACTCAAAGATGAAACAGATGCAGACACCAATTATAGTTCAAAATGCATTCCAAGTTCCTTCCTATGTGTGAAATATATATGTATTTGAATCCATCGTCCAATCTCTACTGCTAAGCGTCTGTGAACAAGAAAATTTTAAGAAAATAGTCGGAGGTGATGAAAATGTATTGTTAAAAAAGCTATTATTAAAGAAGTGTGACTAAATAGAGATTTGACTACTTCTTAACTACTTCCAACCTCCATCAGCAGGTGGTCAAGATTTTATAACTTTAATGATTCTAAAATTGGTTTGCCATCACCTAATTCTTTTTAACAGTTACCTTCTCACAATCAATGCTTCCTCTGCTTTAATTAAAAAAACTTCTTGCCAATTATGGTCAAATTTAAGGCCTTATCAGTCGAAATTAGAGACACCAACACTATTACCAGTTTGACATTTAAAGCTTTCCTTCTTCATTTGGTTAAATGGTTCTATTTAAGAGTTTTACCTGAACATAACAATTAAAGTACAAAATATCGTCTGAATATCAGTGATCTAATCAATAAATACGAATAAATGTTCAGAAATTATTCTGCCCCGCCTGATTGTTTTAAGATGGATTTGAACTTGCTTCAATTTTGTAATCCAACACAGTGTGACAATAACATATTCGCCATGGATCATTGTCGAGTTTGGTTTTTGACTAAAACTTCGTGCATTCCTCTCCACTTACATTCTCTTAGTTTGCAAAATGTTTTACGCATTGGATTGAACCTTTACTTCATGAACAGAATTTAAACTAAAACTCAGACCCCTGTCCACGGTGGCGTATACGTACTTTTTTTTAGTAGTTTTCATTCAATTTATTCATTTATGCAAAAACAAAGACGAATTATAGTCTTATTGCAATCCACAAGTATTGGCACTCAGAATATCTCATTTTAAGGGAGAATGCGAGTTTTATGTTGGTATATACATTCTGTTAACAAAAACACATTAACAATGCAAAGAGCCTTTCAAAAACGAATTCAGAAGGACTTTTTTTTTTGAATTTTTGATCTTCAAAGATTGTTCAGCACGAAACCTTGGATATAAAACAAAAGAAACCCCAAAAAAAAAAAAAAAAAACCCATCCTATGATGGCCATTCTATTGTATTCCCATACCAATATCCCTCGGAATTCCCAAATGAAAAAGAAAAAAAAAATCCTCTCAATGACAAACCATCACCATTAGCAGTTAGTAGCGGTATAGTAAAGTCTCCTTAAATGCTCATTCATACTATATATGAGCTAGAAAAAAAAAATCCAACTAAAACTTAACATAATTAAAATATCTTCGCATTGTTCATCTCTGACATCCACATATATATTCACATGCAGACATACATACATATGACACAAGCAAATACACCCACAATGGGACTCTTTTTCTGTTCTATTTTCTCCATAATTACACATTCTTTGTGTGTTGGAAGAAGAATATGTTATTATGAGAAATGAGAAACATCACACTGGAGTACTAAAGATATGAAGATTCTAGAGAAATGAAAAGGACACGCACACACAATGTGTGCACATAAAGCAGAGCCCCCTATAGAGTGTATCTCATGAAAATGTAGGACATAGTGCAGTTGAATGGTGTGTTGTAGTATAGTCTTTTGCAGTTCATTTTCTGCAATGGAAGTGGGTTTACCATATTTTGTGGGTTTTTTTTTCCCACTCCCAGTCCCATTCCCCCACTCCCACCTAAAGTGCTAATAGCAAAAAATAATAATAATGTATCATTGTTAAATTAAAATTTATATGCAAATGGCCAGAAATGGGTGTTTATTTTTTTTTAAGTCCAAGCATAGAACAATAGGCTTCAGATTGAGTTCCATCCCACACAGACTCTTTAAACTACATATTTAGGTTTAAATATAATGTATACGTAGAAAAGGTCCTTGAGATACTCTGGAAGGAATTATGCGAAAACTTTTATGAATATCCTTTCTACTCCTTCTTATTTCTTGTATATGTGGGTTTTTTTAATATAAGAGGGAATCGGGTCTTTCGTCTTATACGAGTACATACGATGCAGCGCTGGAGGGATATGATTGAAATTAAATTGTTGCACCATCGTAAAGTTTGGTTGTTCTTTTTCTTTGTTCCTTGTTACGATCATAAGAAGACTTGATTTATAGGTCAAAGGGTTGTATATTTTATGTGTTAGCAAAGCAATATTAAAGAATCACCCAAACCCTCTCCTTCCCATCCAACTTACGCTATTTTGTTTAAAAGACGCAAACCTAGTTGCAGCGTCAACGAATTGTAATTACATATCTGAAATAAGTCGTTTGTAGTTTTTTTTTTTTTTTTTAATCAACATCACTTTGTGAAAGGACTTAGTTGTTTGTTCTCCTTCTTCAAGGACTATACTATACAACCCTGTTAATGATTGTGAAGGAAGGTAGATTTTTCGTGCAAAAGGGTTTAAATCTGAAGCATCATTCTATACGCTCCTACAACCAACCAACCATCTGGTGTTTCAAAAAAGAGACATTGCAACAAAACAGTTTTATTTTCATATTCTTGTTTTTATTTTCATTGAAGGCGGATGAAAAGCAGTCGTTAAAAAGTTTTAGGGAAAATGATTTTTCCCTACTGGAATCCATTTGGTAGTAGTTTTCTGAAGAAACTTTTGACTCTGGCTTTTTGAGAATTGATTAGAAAGTTTTTAACTGGAAAAAAACGAGTAATTAAGGTGTTTACAGCTGAGATCTTAAAGTTCGTTTGGCACTTTTGTAACATTCGTGCGCTGTTGTTGTTGGTAAAATGTGATTAGATCTGGCAGATTCAAATATTTTAATTAATTTATTTAAAAAGCGAATCACATCAGGTATGGTTTTTGGGGAAATGATTAAAGATATGGGTTCCTGTCTTCTAAGTAAGTTTTCTTTGAATACTTGGGTTTCTTTGATTTATTTCATTTGGTTAGACATGGCTATAGTGACTTTGATTAAATTAATAATAAAACTGTACAACATAAATAGGCAGTACTAGGAAGATAGGGATGTTTGCCTCTCATTCGTATGCTTTTGTTTTTCGTAAGATGCTATTCTAACAAAAGCTCTTACAGAATTTCCGTAGTAAGCATTTCAAATTACCCAAAATCTGAAAGATTAGTATGTAGGGCTACCGTCCAATTTTTAAGATGGAAATTTTTAGTTACTTACTTACTTACTTAAGGTGGCACAGACAGTCAATTGCGGACCACGGCTTTGACCAACTTTACAATTTTTTAGTTTGTTTTATTTATATTTATATTTTTTTTCCACACCACCCAGTACGTTAAGCATAAAACACAAGACTGCACAAAACTTTTAAAAATATACTATACCTCTTCAAGAAATAATTTGCAACTAATTTTAAAATCATATTAATATCATAACCCAATTCAGAAAAGTCCATGTAACATCAAAAAATTCACCACATGCTTCGAAGACCTACCTAAGTCAAATTTTCCTTTTAAGAAAACAACTTACAATTTTGTAACTGCATTTTTACGATTTTTCCACACATTATTGGTGGATTTACATTTTTCTGCATCTTGATTTCTGCAAAAAAGAAGGATAGAACATATAAATACAAGTCATACTTGTTTGATAATCAAAATCAAGACAAACATGTACCAATATGTGTTTATCTTTTCATTCATCTGTAAAAAGACGTATAGTTCTCTCCTGCTTTACTTTTCTGGAAATTTGCAGATCAAGATGTTGCAGAACAATGTAAATCCGCGATAAAAAAAAATGAAAAAGATCATAACAAGATCTCTACGATAACACTCATCGCATCATTTAAAACTTTTTTCAAAGCTCTAAAACCAAAGGCTCCTCAAGAAAAACCCAAGGAAAAAAACTAAGCGAGTTACCAAACTGACACTGGTAACTCTGACTGGCTGTGCAGTGTGCACAATGGCGTAGCTGCAGCAGTAGCAGGTAGCAATGTCAAAGTTCATGTCAAAAAAAGTAGCGCACTAAGCAGCATACACGAATACAATGTGCCGCACTGAACTCAAACAAAAATTATATTTTCCATTTTGGTTTTTTGTTGTTTTGCAGCGCATCACGTTCGTGAAGTTGGAGTCGGGTCTACTTGTACTTCAGCTACTCTCTATGCGGCAGCTGCTACTTCACATCGTAGTAGTGCAATACGATTTACGTACATTTAACTTTGACATTACTACGTGCTTCTGCTGCAGCTACACCATTGTGCGCAGCCAGTGAATACGCATTAATTTATAAGGGATCGAAAAGCAGCAAATGTATGCTGAACAAGACGTGTTGAATTTACGTCAGATGCAATTGCAAATTCAGTGGTGGGTAAACATTTTTCATGGGGGGTTTCTTTCAATTTAGTATGGTGCAAAATTATGGCACGCTACTGATTTTGAAAAAGCTTCCTTATAAGACGAGTACTGCCAATTTATTTTGGACAGGGTTGAAATTAAAAATTCGGTGGTGAATCTTTGCTTGTCCACTTGTCCATTAATACCTACACACAGGACCAAACATCAACTGAAGCATTTTTTCTCTCAAAGCACCTTACCGGCTTTCATCAGGACGGGGATGATTAGGGTCTGGTATAGTGTTTACTTGGTCCATTAATAGGGTTTTACTAGTAAGATGCCTAAAAAGTACGAAAAAGAAGCGATCGATGTCATGACTGATACTTCGAGTGATCTCTGCTCTGATATTTGTCGGAGAGATCATAGTGGAACCCAGAAAGACAAAATTCGAGACTACTTCAGTAATGATTTTTCCAAGCCTCCCACATTGATGCCCCCTGCTATTGGAACAATTCTTGTTGAGTCCACTTCAATACCAACGAATGCTCCTCACACACAGCTCACATCGTTCTTCTGATAATGTCAATATCATCAGTATAGCCAAGCAATTTAACGGATCTGGTATTCACATGCAATTGCCTCAAGAAGGACATGGAAGAGGTTACATGATAGCACTTCAAGCTAGTATGTAATGTTGTTCCCAGGGAACAGCTCGACTTCTCCTCGATGGTATACTGCACAACCAGATAAATTTGGCAGGATTGCCAAAAGGTGTCGTGGCTCTGAAGGCATACTTTCACCCAACCAGAGTGCGCTGATTTGAAGAGTTCGGTCTTGAAATCATATCCGCTCCAGAAGTCTAGTCTTTCTTGATCGGTTGGAATGGAAATAAAAGTAAAAGGTCATGTTCATCAATCTTTAAATCGAATGGATCATTCTGCTTGTCACTGTAAGTTGTCTTCGCAGTTTAAAAGTCTGCAGAAGTGTTCCTTCTTAATTCTCAGCAATGACTTTCAAAAGGAGAAATGTTTTAAAGTTGCATAAATGTAATTTAAGCCTACACGAAAAAGTTCTGGCTCAAAACATGTGTAATCAAAATGGCTTAAGTCTTTTTATATACAGGGTGGCCCAATAGCGTAATCAGTCACTCCAATTTTCCAAGACCTTGTTGATGATTTCGGGCTGTAGCTCACGAAGGGTGCAACTCGCAGCTCGAAGGTAGCCAATTGACTTTGCCAATTTGGGTACTTGGTGCGCTAAAGATCGATTGTGCCATGGGCTGTGTGGCCTGGCGCTCCATCTTGCATGAACAAGAGGTCGCCCAAATCCATGTCTAAAATTTCAGTAAAAAAAAAATCGGTTAATATCGCTGTAACGCCTACCGTTGACCGAAACGTTGTTCCCAGCTTAACTTTCGAAGACAAAATATTCCAATGATGACACCATTCTACAATTCACACCAAAGTCACTCTCTGTGGATGCTAGGCGATAACGAAGCGGATGGTCGTTCGCTTTGAATTGCTGAATCAATTGGACCTTGTAAGCGAATAATCCGAGATCTTTGTGCAGAATTCTCATCAGGCTACTGCCTAAAATGTTATGCTGTTGAGATCGATGACGAGCTTATGTTCGTTAATTCTTAATTGAGTCTCTGTTATCCTCGTTGTCGTATGTTGCGCAGATGAGAATGTGGCTGTTCATAGTGCTGTACACTAGCGTAACAGTCCCCCAAACTTTTTGCAAAAATTTGCGTACTCCAGGTGCGGTGGGTGCTTCATTTCGGCCAAAACATTTTTTTTCAAAAAACACACTGTTTGGACTTCGCAGCACTCACTTTGGAAAGAAATTTTCAATATTTGGAAACGTGGTTCAAGCGTAAGGCGACTCATTTTGTTCCTCAAATTTCCAACTGACGTTTATTAAATGTCAATTTTGTCAGTGTTTGTAAATCTGGTTCTGAATCGAGATTCGGAAAAATTGATCTAGATTCGATCTGAGATCAAATCTAAATTGCTTGTTTTTTTGGCTTCATGAAAAATGAAATGTGCGCGAGATAAAATCGAGAGTGGTTTTTTGGCAACATGAAACTCAATATTAGATTTCGAGCGGGAAACAGCTGTCAATTCCGAAAACACATAATATGATTCAAAAAGAAACCACTAGGTGGCCAACTCAGTATAAAAAACCAAATTGTGAAAACACTGGTTTCTTCGAAACGACCTCTTAACCAAGTTTAGCTAAATCATCTTGTTGTTAAAAACATCACAGAGCATATAAAGTTATTAAAACCGAGTAAAATATGTTAATATTCACAAATCATTGTGTAAACTCTTTGTTCCAGCAAACAAAAGTAGGTATACTAGAATTATATAAATTTTTCAATTATTGCTTGTGAGGAAAAATTTAGGTATCAAATCCAAGGTCATGCTAGGAAGGCATACCTACACATATGTACATAATGTATGTTGAAATATAATATATTTATCAATGGCTTGATTATTATTGATTACTCAAAATTGATTGGCAATAAAGAATAAAGCTCTTTTTTGATGAGATATGCATAATGTAATATGTGGATTAAATATGTACCATAAGGGCATGTTATTGGTACCAATCTCTGGTATACATCTGACATCTGAGTAGGTTTATTTTTTGAATTGTTAGTTTTTTTTTAAATGTCATATTCTCGAAAATTGCTTGCGGGATTTTGATAAGAAGAAATGTCAGAAGGACATACTGATAAGCTTTAAAAAAGTCGTTTTACATACGAAATAAACAAAATATCCTTGATTATATGTATGTCAATGATTTAGGTATAGTTTCTCTTCTAGGAATTTTCTATTCAAGCATATGATTAATATTTAAGAAGTCACAAATCACAATCAGCCATTTCCAGAACTTTGACAGCTTTATTTTTACCCTGTTTCTCAATAACTTTGTGTGGAATACTATATAACAAAAAAAAAAAAGGATGCAAATAGTCGAGTGATATACTTCATCGAAAAGTCATCATTACTGATGGCACTCTGAGCCTTTCAAAAGAGGACCTTTTCCATTTTATATGAACTGAAATTGCTTGTAACCCAGTTTGGTTCTGAAGAGGAGAAACATGAGTTTTTTTTCTATCCCATAAGCAGCTTTCTGTTATTGACATGCTGGATATTCAATTTCAAGTAATTTGGTTCTATCGGTTTCGAAACCATTTCTAGAAATAAAAACTAATCAAGGATTCAAATCCGCTTTTCTCTATTATTTGTTCCCCCCAATACACAATACTTTATTACGGATACACTATAGATATAGATACTACTTCAAAATGTATTCTAAACCATTTTAAATTCCAATTCTTTTTTTTTTTCATTTTTAAATAAAAAAAAGGCTGCCTCACCCCGATGGGAACCACAAATTGCAGTTCTATGTGAAGCTGGACAAGTTTTTCAACCACAATTTTTATCCGAAGAAGGTCGATGGGTAACGGACTTGAGCAAGAAGACACCGAGCTCAACATGTCTCCGGGACAAAATGGATCTTTTAGATTACTGCAAAAAGGTTTGTATTATATACACATATGAACATATATATAATATAAAATCGACATACATAGAATACGGATACGGATACGGATACACAAAAGATACATACATATATTAGATACATAAATAAAGTAAAGTATGTATCTACGCTGTAGCCGTACAAGTAGAATGTAAATATTTCCTCTCTCTCACATGTTGACTCCTAATGATGCGCGCTGCTATTCCAATATAGAATTTTAAATTAGCTCAGTTCAAGGCTGTTCCTTTGCTTATAATGCTCGTGTACCTTATGCACATTTTTATATGTACGTTTTATTTTATTTCTTTTTTATTTGTTATCCTATAATGACGACTACGACGACGACGACGACCGACCGACGTAGAGAATGTTGATGATGATGATGATGCTATAGGAAAAGGATGTGCGATGATGTTGGCCCCGGAAAATAGACCCTAGAATTATTATTATGAAAAAGGAAGAAACGGAAAGAGAAGAAGAAATTTATGTTGAAAAGGACATTATAAGCATGGATTGCCTAGCGGCGCGGCAGTCCTTTGTGCAGGATAAAATAAAAAAAAATTCTATGTGGGCGGTTTTATGGGTGAAAAATCAATACCCTCGTTTTTTATTTATTTTTTTTTTTCTATTACGCATGAGAAACTTAATATATTAGATACATAGTTTTGAAAGTTTATAATCCTAACCTTGGAACATAAAAATATATCCTTCCTATCAATTCTTCTTAACAGGAAAATTGTGGTATATTATAGATATTTAAAATGTCCTTATTGTTGGTCCTTATTTTAAAAATGATTTCTTTGTTTGTTACATTTTGTCTTTGTGTCCTTTGTTTCTTTGTGAACAGGTCTATCCAAATCGCGACATTACCAACATTGTTGAGTCATCTCATTATCAGAAAATCGGGGGATGGTGCCGCCAAGGAGCTATGAATTCAGCCAAATGCAAGGGTGTACACCGATGGATTAAGCCTTTCAGATGTTTGGGTAAGTTCAAGCAAAAGAGTTATTTTTCAGAAATTTACTTGCACATGCACAGGTACCTTTGAACTGAACATTATTTAATTTTAGTTACTACAAGGGCGGGCTTAGGTATACATGCATGACTGACTTATTTCACAAGGTGAACAGCATTTTGTTTGGAAAAATAAGTGAAAAACAAACAAAATTTAGTTATGGTTACCAACTCTCCATGGATACCTACCAAGTATCCATGTTTACCAACTTTTTAAACCATTTTATAAGATTTTGAATGGTTGCACTTTGCACTGAACTGTCAAGACTTCTTAGTAAACAAAATTTTTTACTTTGATATTTATTTATTTATTGGCAAATGGGAGTGCAAGCCCGCTTTTAGTCATTAAATAAACTTCACTAGGGCTGATATTTCTGGAACATTCAACTAATTTTGTGAGTCTCTCATTAAAAATCGATGTAACACTTTCTTACAGCAAAAATATTCTACCTTACCGACAAGTTCCTGTCAAAAAACCTTACCTAAGTGTACATGATAAAATCCCAAATACAACCTTCTTTTCCTTCAAGTAGCCTTGAACTCTATTTAAAACCTCATGAAAATGTGCCTGGCTCGATTCCTATCTAAGAAGAGTCTGACAATTTCAACTGTACTTAAATGGCATATTCAACTAGACTTGAATGTACATATTTTAGAAAATGTTTGATAATTATGACACTTACTCACTTACTAAAGGTATATAGCGAAGACAGTCCATTGTGGACCACGCCCTCAACTAACATATCCTGCCATTCAGTCCGGTCCCTAGCTTCGGCTTTCACTTGCTCGCCATTTTAGTAGGGTTCTTCCAGAACAGCGTTTGCCCCCAGGGTTTGAATTGAAATCTAGGCTGACTGGTGTGTATTCGTCTATACGATCCCCAAATGCCCCAACTCTCAAAGCAGTCCAGCTTCTTTTCATCCGATTGTGTCAGGGTCCACGCTTCGGTTCATACAGATTGACTGGGATCAAAAGCGGTTCTGTACCTTGACTCCTTGGTCCTTTGAGATAGGGCTTTGCTGCTAAGATACCTTCTAGGCCCGAAGAAATAGCGATTGGTAAGAGTGATACTTCGATTGATCTCTTCACTGAGAGATTGTAGTAAAAAATTCCTTGGCTTCTTCAAAGTTATATCTGCCCATCATCGTGACGATTTTTCTAAACCTACAATGATGATGTTCTGCACCCGAAGACAGCATATACTTTGTTTTATTGTCATTAACAGCTAAGCTCATTCTCATTGCTTCCACTTCAATACTTGCCAATGCTCTTCTGACAGCGCGCATCGTTCTTCCGATGATGTCGTCATCATCAGTATAACCAAGTTATTGGACGGTTCTATAAAAATCGTTCATCATCGTCCAAATCGAATTGATCATTCTGCCTGACAGCAATAAGTTGGTTTTCTTCACCATTTCTCCAAAAGTGTTTTTTCCAAATTTTCAGCACTGACTGTGCAGTGCATCCTTTGCTATATATTCTATATAGATTATATATACAAAGGTGCATCTACTAGAAAATAATTACACCATCGTCTCCATAGATTTGTACTCCTCAGACGAATGATTTACCCTTTGGTAAAATATTTGAACATTGCTTCTTCAATAGCACGCCTCAATAGATTCTTCCGCACGCTTCCCAGCTGCCTCTTTTTCTTTCTGAAAAGCCGTAAATATGATCAAATCGTGAAAAGAATTCTATTATACACATTTAAACTGAATTTCTTACATAATGTACCAATACCAACTCAAATGCCGAATTTAGAGCGCAACAAATATATGGTTTGGGACATCAAATGATTTTGACAAGAGATGTCATACCTACGTTTGTTTTTCACAATAATCTACATTACCGACCAAAGAAAGCTTTCCATTCAATAATAAATTGTCATTAGCTGATAACCTCTTTATTATATAAATCTGTACAAATTTAAATTAAATATGAAGAACATAATCATGTTTCTTTAATGAATGATTTTTTTTTTGTTATAGAAGTTTCATTTAAAGAAAAAAAAAAACCAACTGCACTTGACAGATGACAGCGAAAGCCATTACCGACACTTTTCTGTCTGATTGCAATTGAAATTCTAGCGTACAAAATAACGACTCAATGACGACTTTGATTGCAATTATTGTATTCATTGCAAGACTACTTTTTCTGTTTGTGCTTTATAACGGAAGAAAGATGAAGAATAAACGAAACATATTATAATGAATGTTTAAGCTAAAGTGGTAGCTTGTAGGTAGGTAGAAAGGTAAGGTAGGTAGGTAGGTACCTACCTACGTCAGAAAATAAAAATTATGAAAGTGCCAGCAATTAGTGGAGGCTTTTTGCGAAGTAGTTTTATAATTCTTTTCTATTCTTAGTTCTACTTTATGGATTGGTCTTGTTTGGTGCGCTTTTGATTTATGAAGAGATCATTTTCATTCATTCTTCATGGATGGGTTATTAAAATTTAAAAACTATCCTTTTGCAGTGAGTCATAGTTTTTTGGAAATATTCAATCCATAAATAATATTTTAAAGTTGATAATATTTTAAGGTTTATGATTTGAGGACATTGAGTCAATACTTTAAGACGCAGCACTGTTCAGCTGAAAACAAAATTTGGTGTTTGCCAATGATTGCACTTTTTGTTTTTTTTAACAAAACTGATTGTTTGACAGCTGTCACACTTTTTGTATATTGTGAAATTATTGGGTTTTACTCGGGAGCCACTTATTCTGAAAATCAATGAAAAACGCAAAATGGCTTCTGCTTCTGCTAAATTTCGGCACAAGTTCTACATATTTGTACGCATCAGTTTCACAAGTTTTGACAATGTCAAACTGGGGTGCACAACCCGATTCGTGATAAAATTAGATTTTTAATAGTTCTTTGATCTTCGTGTTCAAAACAGCTAGTGAAGTTGCAAGGCTTCGGCGCCTATATCATAAGAATTCAGTTCAACAATTACAATGCACATCACATGTGTCGACACTACTAATACTTTCCACAATACAGTATGCAAATAGCGCCATTCCTCAATGAATATTTTGTGTGGGACATTTGAGTTATGTGCTTCTTAAGTGAATCTAACTTCAAATCCAGAAGTGAAATAACTTTCTCAGAATAATTTTCATACAAAGGAAACCGTTTCAGTAGACTTCCAGAAAACGACAGCGTTAAGTTCCAATCTTCAAATTAAACAGCTTTTATTTCAGAACAAAACAGATGGTTTTACGTTGTAGGATTAAAAATATATCTTAAATAATACGGGCAAGTGCGAGTCGGACTCGCGCACGAAGGGTTCCGTACCATTATCTATAAAAACAGCAAAAAAAATCACGTTTGTTGTATGGGAGCCCCCTTAAATATTTATTTTATTCAATAAACACTTGCTTACATTTCTCATTGTAACAGGCGATTTGCAGAAGACAACGAACTGATTGTTTGTTTAGGAAAGATTGCGCCAAAAATGATCTTGTTTGTGTGAGTGAAAGAAAACTGGCAAATCAGCAAAAAGAAGAAACAGAGACAGCTATGCATGTAAATTCAAGAATTCCAGAAATCCGCAAAGAAGAAAAAAGCCAACCTATGTATGCTTTTAAATCTCAGTTTTCTTTTATTCGTGTTCGAATTCGAATGGAAAACAAAATAGAAAAGAAAACGAATGTCAAACAAAGAACAAAAAGTCAGTATTAAATTTACAATTAATTTTTAACGTCTCAAAAATAAATATGTACATATGTATGTATGTATAAATGAATAATAACTTCTTTAAAATCGGATCGAGACCTCCCAGTACTTCTTTTGTAAGTTTAATTTAATATTTTAGGATTAACAGTAGTTTTAATAATTCATAATTAATTCAGTGATTCAGTATTAGCAGCAGAAGATGAAGCAGCAAGGAGCAATTAGCTATATAGAATTTTTTTTAATAAGAAGATATTATTATTTATATTAATTTTTCAGATTTTAAAATTTTGTCGGTAAGAAAATCTAATACCGACTTCTTGTTCTTTATTTGACATTCGTTTTTTTCTTATTTTGTTTTCTATTCGAATTCGAACACGAATAGAAGAAAACTGCATTGTATTTATATCTTATAGTATTCCCAAGAAGCGGAACGTTTTGTGCGGCATCTAGCGACGACGTTCACAAGCTTGACTTCGAAAGAAATTTGAGTGGTTTTTGTCTAAACTGCCATGGAAAGCAAAAACAACAATAGAAGAAATTCGATGTAAAGTAGACAAGACAACTAGTGCCGCCATTGACGACGTTCAGAACTAAAATAAAATGTTCCATGAAATTACTATAAAATATAAATACAATGAAAACTGAGCTTTAAAAGCATACATAGGTTGGCTCTTTTCTTCTAAAAGAATTTCTGGAATTTACATGTAGGTAAAGCTGTTTCTCACTCACACAAACGAGAACAGTTTTGGCGCGATCTTTCCTAAACAAACTGTCACCAAGATGTCTTTTGCCAATCCTGCTCAATATTTCACTGAGAAATTTCAGTGATTTTTTTTTCTCAGCATAGTGTTTTTTTTTACAATAAAATAAAGAAGAAAGGCGTACATACGTTTAAAAACCCTTAATCCTTACTATTTTATAAGAGAATCTAATACCGACTTGTTGATTGTGGTTAGACATTTGTTTTTTTTTTTCTATTTTTTTTTTTCTATTCGAATTCGAATTTCTGGAATTTACATGTAGATAAAGCTGTTTCTCACTCACACAAACGAGAACATTTTTACGCGATCTTTCCTAAACAAACTGTCACCAAGATGTCTTTTGCCAATCCTGCTCAAATATTTCACTGCGAAATTTCAGTAATTATTTTTCTCAGCATGGTGTTTTTTTTTTTACTATTTCTAGAAATCGCTCAAATCACCTCTAATGACAATAAAATAAAGAAGAACTTACGTTTGAAAACAATTAATCCTGATTTAATATTATTTTATGAGAGCATCTAATACCGACTTGTTGATTGTGGTTTGACATTTGTTTTTTATTCTATTTTGTTTTCTATTCGAATTCGAATTCGAACACGAATAGAAGAAAACTTAGCTTTAAAAGCATACATAGGTTGCCTCTTTTCTTCTAATAGAATTTCTGGAATTTACATGTAGGTAAAGCCATTGTATTTATATCTTATAGTATTCCCAAGAAGCGGAACGTTTTGTGCGGCATCTAGCGACGACGTTCACAAGCTTGACTTCGAAAGAAATTTGAGTGGTTTTTGTCTAAACTGCCATGGAAAGCAAAAACAACAATAGAAGAAATTCGATGTAAAGTAGACAAGACAACTAGTGCCGCCATTGACGACGTTCAGAACTAAAATAAAATGTTCCATGAAATTACTATAAAATATAAATACAATGGGTAAAGCTGTTTGTGTGAGTGAAGGAAAAGTCGCAAATCAGCAAAAAGAAGAACTAACAGAGACAGATATATTTGTAAATTCCAGACTTCAAGAAATTTCTGAAGAAGAAAAGAGACAACCTGGTGATGGACGGACAAACATAGCAAAAACGAGCAAAAAATTACGTTTGTTGTATGGGAGCCCCCATTAATATATTATTTTATTTAGTTTTTAGTATTTGTTGTTATAGGGAACACAATAATACATCATCTGTCCAAATTTCACGTGTCTAAGTTATACGGTTAATGAGATACAGCCTTGTGAAGGACGGACAGACGGACAGACGGACAGACGGACAGACGGACAGACGGACAGCGAAGTCTCAGTAATAGGGTTCCGTTTTCACCCTTTGGGTACGGAACCCTAAAAAGATTGTGGAATGTATTTATATTTCGTTTCAAAAGAACCGGCGTTGTGTATATATAATATATAGTATTACTACGTGAGGTACGCCATCTATAGACAGAGAACACTTGATTTTAAAAGTTCATTAAATGCTGATCTTTATGGCTAGATTTGGTGACACGAATACATGCAACCCACATATATAGAACCATATTCCACACGTTCTTCAGACAGAGGAACAAAAAATACTTTCCGTCATCCAGAAGTTCCTCACCAGCTCTTGATCATATCCTCATCTTTGTACAATTTTACATTTATACAGGAACGGATAAGTACTTCGGTTTTTTTTTTCTTAGCACAAGAGTGATCCTTTGCTTCAAACCTGGTGCTATTTTTGAGAATGCCATCAGAGCTTAATTAATCAAACCACCTTGAAGTGATATGTAAAGGGTATTTTTTGTAGCTGCATGAGTAGTTGCGATATGGTTGTTGTCTTTGGTTTGGCAGTTGAGAATGTCAAACTGTGTTGACGACTTTCACTATCGGTGCATGCTTCATAACAGCTCATCTTCAGTGGCTTTTTCCAGGCTTTATTTTCGTAAGATCTTAGTTTAAGTCTTGAAAAGTGGCTAAAGCACACTTAAACTAAGAGACATGACAAATATTAAATGTTCGGGATAGGTCGGAAAAATGGGATAATTTAACTTTAAACTTAATTACAGTCACTTTTGTTAGAAAATTTTAGTATTATAAATATTGAATACACATAATAATTCTCCCATACATCTTTCCTTTTGTCACAGAAGGTCCCTTCCAATCCGATGCTCTTTTGGTGCCAGAAGGCTGTCTCTTCGACCATATTCACAATGCATCTCGATGCTGGCCCTTTGTTAGATGGAATCAAACTGGAGCTGCTGCATGCCAAGAACGAGGCATGCAAATGCGAAGCTTTGCAATGCTCCTTCCATGCGGAATCTCCTTATTCTCTGGCGTTGAATTTGTATGCTGCCCAAAACATTTTAAGGGTAAGTAAAAGGAAAAGGAACGGATATTTAGGATTACTATTGTGCAATTTTTGCTTCTAGAAGAAATTCGTGTAAAGAAGACAGATTTGCCAGTCGTTGTCCCTGAGGAAATCGTTTCAGCTGACGATGATGACTCCAACTATTCGAAAGACTCTGCTGATGATGATGACGATGAAATTATGAATGATGATGAAGACGACGAAATGGCTGCCGATGAAGCTGCTGAAAACGATCCAGCAACTGATGAAGGAAATGCCGAATATGATTCGAATGAAGAATTAGAAAACTACGAAGATCTCGATGATCAAAATGACGAAGCGTGGGACTCAAATGCCAATTCAAAACCAAAATCAACAGAGACTTCTAAAGTAGCTTCTTCGTCTGAAACCTCTGCTCAAATTGTAATTACAAAACCATCTTCATCTGATGCTGTTCCATTACCACCACAACAACCTCCATCTACAAGCCAGCCAACAGCTGACCCCTACTTTACTCACTTTGATCCACACTATGAGCATCAGAGCTACAAAGTAAGTCAGAAAGTAAGTGATCCTTTTTCCATTTCAATTTCACGATATGACATATTCTAAAACAAGGAAGCCCAACAGCGCCTTGAAGAAAACCACCGAGAAAAGGTCACCCGTGTAATGAAAGACTGGTCAGATTTGGAGGAGAAATATCAAGATATGCGATTGGCTGATCCTAAGGCAGCACAAAGCTTCAAACAGCGCATGACTGCCCGCTTCCAGGTTTGTACTGTTTGTCACGTTGTATTTTCTGTTTTCTTTTATTTTTCGTAGTCGGGCTCCTGGTAGGTAGGGTCCAGTTGTGTTACGTTATGTTGTCATTTTTGATATCTTGGTGTTCATGTGGACTCTATGGGAATGTAATTTTAGACTTCTGTTCAGGCACTCGAGGAAGAAGGTAACGCTGAGAAACACCAACTTGCAGCTATGCACCAACAAAGGGTGTTAGCGCACATAAACCAAAGAAAACGTGAAGCTATGACTTGCTACACTCAGGCCCTCACTGAGCAACCACCAAACGTAAGACCATTCTCCGATTTTAGTCTTGAGGATGCTGAACCATCGTACTTTCCTCCCCAGGCTCACCACGTTGAAAAGTGTCTGCAAAAGTTGTTGCGAGCTCTTCATAAGGACCGCGCTCACGCATTGGCTCATTATCGCCATCTTTTGAACTCGGGAGGTCCAGGCGGACTAGAAGCAGCTGCTTCCGAAAGGCCACGTACCTTGGAACGTCTTATCGATATTGACCGTGCTGTCAATCAATCAATGACAATGTTAAAACGCTACCCCGATCTATCGTCAAAGATCTCACAGTTGATGAATGATTACATTTTGGCTTTAAGAAGCAAAGATGATATTCCCGGATCAGCATTGGGCATGAGTGAAGAAGCTGAAGCTGCAATTTTGGATAAGTACCGCATTGAAGTGGAACGTAAAGTCTCTGAGAAAGAACGACAGCGTCTAGCTGAGAAACAAAGAAAAGAACAACGAGCAGCTGAAAGGGAGAAATTGCGAGAGGAAAAACTCCGTATGGAAGCAAAGAAGATCGATGAGTTGGTAAAGACACAAGCCGATCAGGAATTACAAGCCAAGGAGGCCAAGGAAGCAAAGGACTCTATCACAGTTGTTGATCCAACAAAGATGTCACATAGCGAGAAGGAGACAACACCAGAAGAATATAGTGATGCGACAGCAAGGTTAGACAAAAAGATTTCTTAAAAATTTTATTTGGCCTAATTTATGTACATTGCACATTTTTAGCACTAAAACTCAAACTGTTTTACCGACAGTCGATGATGAGGCATTACAGCGTGCTGTTGAAGATGTTGCAGCAGCTGTTGCCCATCAAGAAGCTGAACCACAAATGCAACACTTTATGACACACGATTTAGGTCATAGGGAATCGGTAAGAAGAGCTTGGATAGCTTCTATAAGTATGTTTTTAATTAATTTTTGTTTGCAGAGCTTCTCTCTTCGCAGAGAGTTCCACACGCATTCCCCTAGAGAGGGAAGGAACGTTTACTTTACACTTTCGTTCGCTGGTATTGCATTAATGGCGGCAGTATTTGTCGGTGTTGCAGTGGCCAAATGGAGAACATCACGCTCACCACATGCGCAAGGCTTCATTGAAGTTGATCAGGTAATTGAAAATGTTAGTACCTATCTTCGTATTCTTTTTTCCAAATGACTTTTAAAGTATTTTTTTGTTTTTTTAATTTTTACTTTTATGCAATTGATTTCGCTCTTTTATCTTTATAAAAGCAGGGTATGATTTTATTCTGAGGGCTGATGAGTGGTGGGTTTAAATATTTATTTTTTTGTCACAAAATGTTTGCATTAAGTCAAGATTTTCTTATGGACTGCTCGCTCTTAGATCTTCGGTTTTAATTGTTCCCACCATTTAGCAACTGGATGCAAAAGTCTCTCTAGATATGCTGTTTCTACAATGCTTCTTTCATAATAATATTTGTAGACCGAAGGGTGAGTCATGAATTCTAAAAGTCTGAGCTGTCTTTTTTGTCTCAAAGCCAATTCCTGCTGAAATATCCTTTTTTCCATTTAAGCTTAATTTGCCATACTGCGTTCAGATGCGAAACATGGCTTTTGAGGCGATTGTGTGTGAAAAACCTCATTTTAGGAATGCATCGATTCTGACTTGTTCAACTTGCTGCCTGGTTCGTGCACCAATAGTCTCAGCGTTTCTCTGAAGCTCAAGATACACACGTACCTAAACATAGACTGCAGCGATTACTTAAAACAGTAGACCCTGAAATATGTCTCATTTAATAGAAATAACACTAGAACAGAAAAAAATGTGTCTCAAAATCCCAACACAGAATATTTGGTGGATAGTGTACATTCGCACGCAGCATTGGCAACAGTTTTGCTGGTGTCAATATAACAAAGTTTGGAACCCAAAACTTATAAAACAAGCGCCGAGTTATAATTCATTCATTCCGCGAATCGAACTGCAGACATCAGTTTGACATTTAAAGAAATGGTATAAATGGTGCATGCGAAAAGACACTTCGCCCGAATAGAACAAAAGCAATTTGTCTCAGAATGAGTGGTTCCCTAAAACAATGGAAAGAAAAAAGTTATAGATTTTAGGTTTTTACGTTTGAAACGTTTGTGTTCCAAAGAATTAAAAACATAATTTTCAAGTGTCCTTTAATTTGTGCACCCGTAATAATTCTTGTATTTTTAAATATTGCGACAGTTTATTGAAATATATTAAATCATTTTGTAATATAGTTTTAAATACCTTTATATTATAATACTTCTTCAAAATCTTTTATTTTGTTAAGGTCAGTACATAGTTAACATACAAAGCTTTTTTTCCACTTGGTTACACCTTACTTAATTCAAAATATAGCGTGAAATAGATTTTGGAATGATTTCACGTTCCATTTAACTGTACAACACATTCCTGACCTTATATTAGTATAGATCATTTATAAACAACGATAATCCTTGGAATATATATTATACTTTTGGTTTTGTTATAAATTTTTCTAAACTTTTTATAGGTTTCCACTTAACGCAAAAACCTACATCGAAACGAGATTTCCCTCCATTGGTTTGTTGTTCGTGGTAGAGTTCCTCCCACTTGCAATCGAACATTTCCGAAACTTTAAAACAAAAACTGTTAACTAAAAACAACGCCTTGCAAATTTTACAGACGGCTTCCAAATTTCACCTCACTCAATCGGTTATTTTTGAATAACTCTTGGCAACAATCCTAGAGCCAAACGGTTTTCAGTGTTGGACTTAAATCTAATAAGAGCATACAATTTTGACAACGATTTGAAAAAAATTGGTTTAAAAATTTATTTGATTGAGCTTTTAAAATAATTTTTCTTAAACGCACTTTTTAAAAACACAATAAAAGAAGAGATTTCTGGCTTTACAAATAGGGTCATGGCATTAGAGTTACTGTTGTTTTTAAATATTCTAATTTAAATCATTTTTTTATGGCCGGCTAAACGGAGAGGAATAGACCCCATCTAATACGATTTTCTTGTCTTAGCCCTAGTCGCTCTAGCTTTTTTATGCACCTTATACCGATCACCCTGTATAAATGACTCGGCGTCATTTCTTGCGTTCGTTGCAACTGCACTTTGGTGAAAGTGAAATAAATAGGACTTCAAATTTCGGTAGATATCTCACTTTGACAAAGGAAATAACCACCAAGAAATTGTCGGCAAGATAGGGCAATCTCTTGGTAAGGAAGTTTAAGCATAGCGGAACTGCACTGCACTACACGCTTTTTCTCCAAACCGCACTCGAACTGCACTTAAACTACAGGACTCGACATTAGTACACGTAATTTTTTTGAAGTAAAACTTCTTTAGGCGCGACTCAGATTTTTTTTTTCTGACGGAAGTAACGCTCATTATTCCAATATGGCGGCAGTGATGGCTCGCATCAGCTTACCGTGTGCACGAACGAGTGAGAATATAAATACTATAATCTTACTCATTCGTGTACGTGCTCCATAGCATTTGTGTGTTTTGATCAATGTAGGGATGGGCAAGTGAAAAAAAATATCGATATTCACATATCGATATTCTTTAATATATATTGTCAGTTTTCGCATGATTATTCATACAAATTCCCAAAGCATTTAAAATTCGTAAAAAAGAATAGCGTAAAAAAAAAAATAGTAAATTTTGTATACCCTATTCCATAGAATGGGTATATTGTATTTGGTGTGGAGTTTGTAACATAGAGAAATAATACCGTTAGGTATAGAAAAGTATATATATTCTGACTCAGAATCAAAAGCCTAGTCGATTTAGATATGTCCGTCCGTCCGTATATATACTCTCTACAGGTCGCAATTTTTGAGATAGAAATCTGAAATTTGGAATAGGTATAAAATCTTTAGTTCAAAATAAGGCTAATTTCTTGAACCGGTAAAATCGGCGAACAAACACGCCCACAATCGTCATTTTTGATGAACAACCTCAATTTGGTAACATTAAATTATGTTTTTTGTACAGTTACGATAAAAGCATGACGCTTAAATTTTGCACACGTAAGCTTTAGGTAAACCTTCCTCCAATTAATTAAAAATATTTCAGTTTGGGCGTGGCTAACGCCCATTTTTCATACAAACCCATCAATATTGTTTTTATAAAATAACAATTGTTATATTAAAGCGAAAAACATTAAATTTTGTGGGTATTACTTGCACATAAACATCTTGTGTATGAAATCGAAAAAATTGATTTTGGGCGTGGCTGACACCCACTTTTCATAAGAAACTATAAAAAAATTGTTTTTGTAAATAAACGATATTTGTAATGAATCCGCAAGTCAAAATTTTGCGTCTCTTAAGTGAAACTAAACAGTTTGTGTATGAAAAGAAATTGTTGAATTTTGGGCATGGCTAACGCCCACTTTTCATGAAAGAACGAAAAACGTAGTCTCAAAAATTTAAGGTACCTCCAATATTCAATTTAAAACATTTCTTTCCGTTCCTTATTTGAAAAAAATATCTCTACATTTTCTTGTGTTAATTTTTTTCAATACACCCACTTGATAAAATACCTTTGTTTAGGTAAGATTTTTTAAAAACTACTCGATTCAGCTGCAGTTTTACACATATGCCTAAATACTGATCAAAGATCAGTTAGTGCATTAATTTTTTAACGTTTCTTAACTATCGGTTGCAGTTGTGAAGTAAAAAGGATGAACACTTAGATATATATTCCTTGGTTACGTAGCAGAGTGTGGTCCAAGAATTGTTAAAAACACCCATAATCGCTATTTCCATTCAAAATCTAATTTTTAAAAATTTAAGTTTTGTCTTGTTTTGTTCAAATCGATCTGCAGAATAAAATTAAATGTCACTGAGCTCATACTAATTGCCTTGGCAATAAAAAGTCACAATAATAAAAAAGGCGTGGCACACCCTTTTTTTTATTGTGCCAGCACTAATTGAACATCACACCACACAAAATTAATGTTATTGAATTTTTTTCTGTCTGCTAAAGAAGAATTTTGTTTCTGAAACTGAAACATCGGCTGGCTGCGGGAGGCAGACGCATACACATACAAAAATATAGGGAATAAGGTATCCAACAGTTCGTTGCAAACGTACTGTAGCTCTCGCTTATGTTTATTAATGTAACTGCACTTCAGCGGAATGACGCAGCATACTCGGGTAGACCCTACGAAGCCGCTTAGGGGCCAGTTATAGCGATACGGAAAACCAAACCGAAAAAATTTTCAAATGGAAAATTTTGTATGTTCTGATTCGATTCTAAAGACAAATGCTACACTGATCGATGGCAATCAATGCAGAGAATGTTTTGTATTCATAATAATTTTAATTGAACAAATACTTTTTGTTAAAAATGTAATTTTTAATTTTTCTTTTATACGTATAACAGAAAAATGAATAAATAAATTTTTAACAAAAAGTACAAGTTCAATTTAAATTTTTATTTGCAAAATAATTTCTCTGATTTGGTTGCTATCGATCAGTGTAGCATTTGTGTTTTATATCTGATTGTAATTTTCCATATCGCTATAACTGGCCCCTTACTGTCGATGAAGTGCAGTTCCGCTACAGCGTAGTGTAATTTATTTCATACAATTTCATATTCATACGAAGAATACGTGCAGTTCAATTGTAGTGCAGTTCCGCCTAGTGAGGTCTTACTTTTAGAGATAGCGAAGCTGGTATTTATATGATTTGTTCGGTAAATTCTTATAATTTAAGGCTCTTTACCCATAATTCCTTTTATTTTGCTATTATAATGCGATTGAGTCCTTTTCCTTCTCTCAAATTCTTTTCATTTCCCTTTTCAGACTGCAGCTTTGCCCGTGACACCAGAAGAAAAGCATGTTGCGAACATGCAAATCAACGGTTATGAAAACCCAACTTATAAGTATTTTGAAGTTAAAGAATAAACCAGATTCTTGTAATAAGCAAACAAAAAAAAAAAACATCATCAGTTCTAATTTTTCATAAGAAAAAAAAAAATAAAAAGCAAAAAAAAAAAACAAATTCTATTTTTATTGTTTGTTGTTCTTGTTTAGAATTATGTGTATCAAAAAAAAAATATATATTAACTAAAAAAAAAACTCAAAACACACTCAATATGTACTTTATGTATTAGTTTTATTTTTTAGTTAAAAAAAAAATATTACTCTCATAATAAGTTAAAGCAACTACCTAAGAGAAAACAATAATAGTATAATAATTTATATAATTAATTTAATAAAAAAATATACTTTAAAAAAGGTCCTTTTGTTGTGAATTTAAAAACAGCAAACAAAATCATAACCCAAGCAAAAAAATAAGAACATATAATTCATTCTAGTCATGAATAGACTTTATTTTTTTTTTTAATTTAATATTATTTAAAATTTATTTTTTATATTGTGTGATAGATTATGATCTCAAAATTGTTGAAATATTTTTTTTGTTTTTAAAAACTCAACTATTTAAATTTCTCCAAATAGAAAAAAAAAAACAAATCGTTTCAAAAGAATGCGGAGAGAAAAGTAAAAACAGAAATCAAGGATAATAAGTTTAATATTTAAATATAGATATTATAATTATGTAATAAAGAAAGAAATGCTAGGATATAGGCTAAAATACATTTAAATGAAATGAATACGTTTCTTTTATTGGTTTTTACATGTAAAATACAAATAAAACAAAACACTCAGAAAGTAACTAAAAAAAAGGATTTATTCGTCAAACCACTCTTTCCATCAAAAAATAAAATAAAAAAAAAAAACATCCCAAATGTGCGTTGTCCAAAATATGATTAAAATGTGTGTGTTTTTGTATGTTAGTCTTTGTTGTTTAACCTCCCAGCCCCCAGCCCACAAAGCGTAAGAACCGAAAAGACAATGTTTAATGCAAATTTAAAAAAAGAAAAATTTCTATAAATAAAATACTAATTGTAATTTCTTATTAAAAAAAATAATAGACACAACTGATTCAACATTTACAACACATTTTTACTCAAGATCACACTTTTTTCAATATGAAAAGTTATATTACACATCATAACAAACAATTTTATTAAAATTGTACATTTTTAAAATTGGCAATAAATACCTTTTTTAATTGTATTTTATAAATTTTTTCAACAACAACAACAAAAAAAAATCATTTTTGGGCGAATTGTGTTTCGATGAGACTTTTGCGAAAAAACTTTTTGCAAGATTAAAATATATGTATCACCACTTTTGGATATTGTGTCCAATAATTTTATTATAATATAAGGGATATTGTAAAGGGTGTTTTATTTTTAGTCGTGTGGTTTTCAAGAAGAAATAAAACGCATACAATTTAATTTTATGGCCAAGAAATTAGCTTTATCTATAAAGATTCGGGTTTGCCATTATGTTTTAAAATGATTTCTGGCAAGTGGCCGACGAGGCTGGCTCGAATAAATACCTCTGGGCGATTATGTCGAGCGCGCGATGCGTTGGGCGAACCGAACTATTATTTTGGTAATAAATTTGCCCGATTTTCAAACGTTGTTCAGGAGTAAGTCTATTCACTATGAAATAGCAAACCAAACTGAGGATAAATCAAGTGACAGCTGTCAAAAAGACCAACCCCGAAAAAAGTATTGCCAGATTGAAAACTACATGTCTAAATAAAAACACCCTGTTGCTTTTGGGTAATTATTTTGTTGCCCTTAACTCTGCTCTATCATCTTGGGTATATAAGCAAGTTTTTATTGGGCATTAGGTTGCTTCGGATCGTACAACCAAGTTTAAAGTGATGAGTGAACTTTAATAGAACATAAGCTTGTTATTAATAAACACTCTGCAACTTCTTATTTGATGTTAAAGACTGCAATTCATTTCTATCGCAGATGTGGCAGCCACTTCCAACTTCAGTCTTAAAAAACTTCCTTTCGAATTTGAAATCAAAGGTTTTTCAAAAAGGGCGGGTAGATTGACACATTTTTTGGTCCGGCTAAATTTGAGTGATGGCCTGTTTTATGTTTACCTCATGATTATCGATCTACTGTGGTTTAAACCTTTCAAGATAACGTCGAGCAGAGTCAATCGCATGACCTTGGTAACCAATTAAAGTGTCCTTTGGGGGAGATACAACAACACAGCCATTCATCCAAAAATGTTCTTCGTCGCTGAGGTTTTTTTTTTCAAAGTTTGCATTAACGAGCCCTCATTTTGATAAAACAATTTTATCATTTAGACGTGTTGTTCAATCGTGTAACTTGCCTTGGTGATTTGGCAATACTAATTGAATAATAAACAACATTTTTGACAGATGTCACCAAGTCAACATGGCTCCCACAGGGCAATTGAATAACCTTTTACTAGTTAGGATTATGAAGTCTCTAGAAATTAGGGACTGAATACACTCGGTTTTGCACTCAGATTTCGAAAAATTTTGGGAACCATTTTATATTTTCTGGTTAGTCATATCATCCTATTTCGTGGGCACCCTGATCTTGTTGTGGATTTTGGCTTTGTCGTCTCTTTAAAGTAAGAAGCAGTCTTTCATCCCATTAGATATTAAATTAGATATTCAAGAGTCGGAAGCTGGACTTGCAAGGTAGGACTCCACAGAGCTGTTTTTGAAGAAAGAACTTACCTTGGCTGTATTCATTATCCTTTTTCCAACACTATACGTCGCGAACGAAACTTAGATATTCTTTCTTAAATGGAAGTGGTATGTTCCTGAAAGGGAGCTTTTTAAATGTTGCTTAGGAGATTATCATTTCTGAATCCGACGAAGCAGTTCTCCTCGTTCATCTAATCTAGGCATCAAGAGGTAAGAATCTATTATATTAGATAAAATCTATAGTAACCCATTTCTGGTCAAATTTCAGCAAACCTACTTAAAAGATTTTATCTGTAACAGTATTTTGTACAAAAATAACACTGTCCCTCTGAAATTCTTGAAACTTTTTAAGATGGAAATCAAAGACAACGTTTAGGTATGGTAGATCAGTCTCATCTCTCATCGTCCAAAAACTATATATGCACTTAACATTCATTTGTGCTGTGAAACGTAAAAAATCTAAAACACAATATATTAACAGTTATTATAACAAAATAAAATTGTAATTTAAACTAAGCAAAAAAAAAATTTAGACAAAACAAAAAAAACCGAAATAAATTTCTTATATACAATACAGAATATTTATTGAATGCTTTTTTGAAAAAAAAAAAAAATAAAAAATAAAATAAAAATAATAATAATAATAATTAAAAATATATAATAACAACAACAACTGTCTTATTCACATTATTTTTGTATACCAAAATTAAACATAAACAAAATAATAATGAACACTAAAAACATATTTACAATGCTGCCCTCCAAGTTTTTTCAACAAAAAAAAAATATAAGAAAAAAAACAAAAAAAAAAACCTTTAGAATTTCTCATACATATATTTATATATATTTTATTTATAAATAAATATATATAGATATTACCTTGCCTAAGCCCTGAGCTGCTGAAACACAAAACCAAACAAAAAATATCACCTTAGTTAAACCACAAGAATCTTTAAAAAAAAACAAAAAAAAAAATAATAGGATAAAACATAAATTAAAAAAATTTATAAAATGTGGCTACATACTCTCTCTCTCTTTCTCTATGAATATGGAAATCAAAACATTGCTCGTTAACAATACCCCCGCCGCCGCTAATACTCCTCACTCCCTGGTAGGAACAACAACAAAATATACTTAAATAAAACCTTTCTTTGCATAATTTTAATTTTAATTTGTTTTTAGTGGATAAATTACTAATTTTAATTTTAATTATAATTTTCATAATAATAAAAAAAATTAATGTTTAAAATTTAATAAATAAATAAAAATAAAAATAATAATAATAAAAATGAAAAAAAAACATCAATGATTATAATGATTATATAAAAATCATTGAAAAATCAATTCGTCCTCTTTTATGAAAATAAGCTTAAATAAAATAATAATAAAAAAAAAAAAACGTTAAGAGTATAAGAGCGTTTATCATATAGTTTAGCACAATATATTTTATAAAGAGAAAACAAAAATAAAAAAAATACATAAAATAAACAAAACAAAAACCAAAAATAAAATGCAATGTAATGTACTCATTCATATGTTCTTTTTTTTTATATATAAATATATTATGTATAATGAATATATATGTATGTATATGAAATATATATTTATCTGCTCGGTCTATGCATTTTTCTTTTGTACATTTGTGCAAGAAATGCATGTTATTATTAACAAAACAAAAATGACTATTCGTTTTCATATATATATATACTTCTTTACAGAAATTCAAAAAAAAAAAAAACATTTTGGGTTTAAACATTTATGTATATATATGATTACATATATATATCTAAAACAACAACAACAAAAAATGATAATGATGATGACATATAAAAACTAATATATAAGTAATTTCATTATATTTTGCAATTTATATTTAGAAGTTTAAAAATAAGAAAACAAAAATCATTATTATAATAAAAATAAAAATAACATAAAAATGGAAGACAAACAACTCAACTCAAAAACTCAAGACAAAAAAAAAATGTATAACACAATGGATACGCATTGCTTTCTCAAAAATACAAAAAATAGTATATAAACAAATTATTAACAAGACAAGAAAATTATTACAAAAGAAGAAAAAAAAACAGAACTCATTATTTGTTTCTCAATATTATTTTATATTCAAACACTCATAAACAATATTTGTGTATGTACATTCAAATAAATAAGTAAGCAAACCTGTGCTGATTAAAGAAATAAACAATAAAAAAAACATCATGGTACATGCTGTTTTTAATTTTTTGTTTGTTTAAGAAGTAACATCCTTAAAGACATTTTAAAAACCACAGACATACAGATACAGACCGCCAGCTCGTTCTCCTCTTGCCTTAAACACCCTCAAAATATTTCATTCACCAACGTATATGTATATCTCTGCTTGTGCATTTTATTTTTGCGTGTATTGGTTTCCCATTTCCTGCTGGAACACAATGGAGCCGGAGCCGGATCCGCAATCGCATCCGTATCGCATGTCAAAATATTTAATACACACGAATTCAATGTTGCGAACACAACGAGACGGATCCGCAAACGCAGCCGCAAACGGCGACGGACGAGTTGGCCAACTTTTAATAAATACGTGCGTATTTTTGACATTCCATAAGAAAAAAAAAAAAAAGAGCAACGTGCTAATAAAATCCTTTAAGAAATATTAGGTCAGGTAATTACAAATTTATAGAAAAGACTATACATGATGCGATGTATGTTTTATCATCTTTTATATGCATATACATATATGTATGTTTCTCAGTGGAAATTGTAAAAAAAAGTGGAGTACGTACGACTCCATTGTGGGCACTTCTAATTAGGTACGTACGTCATGCGATACGGTTGCGGCTGCGGTTCCGGCTGCGTTTTTCTATTGTGTTCCAGCAGTTAAAATGCGCGGGAGAGCTTAAGAGAAAGCCTTACATACTCAAAATCAGAGAGAAGATACTAATAGAGAGAGGCAACTTCGACGATGGCTCTCTTTTAGCCTACAAGCTGTGATTCGGCCAGCAACTTGCATCTGTATTAAACTCCATATAAAAAAAATGTGAGGACAACACAGATGCAAGTTGCTGTCCATAGACCTTTAAATAAGAGAGAAAGAGACAGACATTTTTTTGCAGTGAAACTTCTTTAGAATCGTTGTGATTTCAAACCGGATGCAACGAAAAAACGACATGTAAGAGACACAAATACAAAAATGTGTAGGATGAAGCCAGGAAAGAATGAGACAGAAATATACATACTATTTTTCTGACGGAAGTAACGCTCAGTATTCCAATATGGCGGCACCGATGACTCGCATTAGCTCACCGTGTGCACGAACGAGTGAGAATATAAATACTATAATCTTACTCATTCATGCACGTGCTGCATGGCATTTGTTTGTTTTGATCAATGTAGGGATGGGCAAGTAAAAAATATATCGATATTTATCGTTTCGATATTCTTTAACAGTATCGATAATTATCGGGTGAAAAAATCAATATATCGATATATCGTCAGTTTTCTCATGATTATTCATACATATTATTACGAAAGCATTCAAAATTCGTAAAAAAGAATAGACATGAAGAACACAGTATGTTTTTTTTTTAAATGTTGTTTTGGCTAAAAATACAAATAACGGACATCTCTGTTTATAAACGACTGAATTTAATAAATAAAAATGCGGAACATAAACACAAGAGTTTGAACTTCTTTGCTCGGAAACTGTGTTATGTTTCATCGTATGCATTTTATTTTAAGTGAATGAATTAAATTGGGGAAAAGCGCACTGCGACCTTAAAGATCTATTGTGCCCCTTTTAGAGCTGGATGAGGATACTCGTCCTACAGCACTTCCTCCAAATTGGTTTCTTTTAGGAAGGTTAGTATTTGAGGTATTTTTAAAGAAGGTAATCTGCCCTTATTTATCTGGTAACTACCCAGGTTTTTGAAGTGAAACTTCTTTAGAATCGTTGTGATTTCAAACCGGATGCAACGGAAAAAACGACAGGTAAGAGACACAAATACAAAAATGCGTAGGATGAAGCCAGGAAATTATGAGACAGAAATATACATACTATTTTATATTATCGGTCTCTCCTCTTTGTCCCATACTTCGTAGCGTCCCCACTCCCGTCTTCTAAGCATAGTCGCCTGTAATTTGTGAGCCAGAGCGAGAGAGCAGATGTCGGTGTGTATGTATATTGCACACTGTTTAATACGTGCTTGTATTTGAGCATTTAACGAGTGTTAGTGTATGTGAAAACTACGTGAGCTACTGTACACTGTATGCGGCTGCGTATTACAGCTTTTTAGTAAGATGTCAGCGTGGTGTGTTATTATTGAAGTGAAACTTCTTTAATATCGGGGTAATTTGAAACTCGACGAAACGGAAATGCAACATGACACTTTTAAGCAAATATGTAAATGAATTAAAAAAAAAAATATATCGCAACAAGTCTGAGAGAGAACGAATGAAAAAAAAATTATGAAAAATATTATATTCTAGCTCTCATTTTCTCCTATCATACGTTTTGCCTCTCGCTCAGGTCTACTAAGCATTATGCTAAACAAAAGCGAGTGAGCAGTCGCGTTGGTACGATTAAGTTAGTATGTTAGTTAATATAGGTACGTGATTTGAATGCTCTCTAACAAGAAAAGCTTTACAAAAGGTTTCAATAAACTAAATTCAAGAAGAATGTAAAATTCAAACAAATACATAACAAAATTATTTATAAAAAATTGGCATTCAAAAAATTATTTAAATTTTAAAAAAGTATCCTGAAATTTTGAAAATAGTCAGTTTTCGAATATTTTTTTGACTTGTTTTAAATAGTGGCGTCCTGGAGTTCATACTTTAAAAGGGAGTCAAAAGGACGCAAAGTATGTCGGTACGTCTGTATGCTTGAATATGTGTTGAAACTTTTGTATTTGTATAGATACGTGTTGAAAGCATTTAGTCATACATAACATAAGGTTTGAAAGTAATCCGAAAACTGGTGCTGGGTGGCTGTGTTTTTCATCTCATTCTCTCGTAAATTAGGTATACCAAGTTTTTTGAAGTTTCACTTCAACCGAGTGTGAATTACGCACACACATTTTTTTTTTGATTTTGTTTGTTCTGGACAAGGAGAAAAGATGTATATACCGATAGGAATTCAACTCATTATAAAAATGTAAACAAAAATCTTTGCGGGGACGGAGGCGAGGAAAGTTGTTTTTCTCTATTAGTATCTTCTCTCTGCTCAAAATAAAATGAACACCAAGCTTTACGGGTGGCAATGGTACAGTGGATGTAGTGCTTGTTGCTTAATAAACAGATGTGCATTTTTTTTCTGCGCAGTCAAAATAATTTACACAGGCGATTATGGGACATTCTTACCCAAAATATGCAGGGGTTGCAGTGACTGCATGATGTCTCTATTCCTAAATTGGATGCCTAGTTTCATTGCAGTTACAACAACAAAAGAAAAGACTGCAAATAATTGCTATCTGGCGTTACTTATTTTGACAGTACCTGTCCTTCTTCAAACAAAGGCAGCATGTATTCGCACGCACGAGTGTCTTAAATTACACCAGTTTCGATAAAGTCGACACGGTTAAATTTTTTTGAACTGAAAAACTGTTGAGTAGGGTGCTAGCCAGACAACTTTAGAGAAGTAACAATATTGCATAAGGGGGACTGACTACGGAAAATAAGTTTATTTGCAAAAGATGGCTATTCAAATTAGCGTACCCTTTTTTGAAATTGGTGACACTAGTGCCTACGCTACGAATAGACAAAGAATAAAATATTTTTGACAGAAGTAGGCATCAAATTTTTCGAAGAGTATGCACATCTGTTTAGGTGCGTTGATGCATGCAGTCACGCGTGCATTCTGAATGCACATCTGTTTTCAGCATAAGTCACAAAGGAGAATGACCATTTTTGGGACCAGTGCATACACTAATGAGATAGGTACCACATTGAAGCTGATGTTTAGCTGAGTATATATATCCGAAATATTTCCAAAATCGTTATTGGGTATTTCGAGATATTTGAGATCGAAGTTGGAATAACCAAAACAAAAAAATCGTGTTTTTTCCCAATAACAGCTCATAACTTCCGATAGTTGGAAAAACATATTGGTACCAAATGAAAGACCTCAAAAATGTCTTTCTGACTATACTAACTTTTTTTATGTAAAGTTATTACATATTCATTTAATTAGCTCAGACTTTGTTTGAAAAAAAATTATTAATGTTGGCTTTACACGCTAATACGAGTATCTTGAAAAAATCAGTGATGAGATGTACTTTTTTTTACTTCATTCTAATCCTTAGTTGATTATCTTTAATTTGATATACAATTAAGCTATATATCTCAATCAAATGCCATCCTAACTATATTACTCTTCTAAAAATGAACTTTTTTTTTCTTAAAACCGTTTAAAATAAAATGCACGACTGGGTCGCACGAACTTGCTCTTATGATAAGCAATTGCGTAGTGGCTGCATGCATATATGGATATTAAAAAAAAATTAAATAATTTCGAAAATTCTTTTATTTTTTAAATTAGTTTAAGAGTTTTCTCGGAAAAACTAAGTATGCAATAAAATTTCAAAGCTATACGTCAATCTAGGAAAAAAAAATATTGAAAATCGTTGGACCAGTTTTTTTTTTTAAAAGGTTATTTTTGAAAAACTTTTTCAAAAAATATTTTGAAATTTATTTGAGTATGCAAATATATGGCAATCTGTAGTTTACATTTGAAAAATAATTTACAAAAAAATCAATGTACCCGTTTCCAACATATTTCGAAAACCAAAAATTTTTTTGAAAAAATTATAAAAAATCAAAAACAAAAAGGTTTTGAAAATCTTGAAATGCCATATTAATAAAATTACGAATGACTTCCTGTGGCCAAAATTTTATTGAAATCGAATGTATAGTTTACGAGAAAATTTGATTTGAAAATACTGGTTCTATGAGAGGTACCGTTATTAGACAAATTTTGAAAAAAATTTCAAACCAAAAGATAGACTGTCTTGCAAAAATAGCATTCTGAAAGTTTTATCAAAATCGTTAGAGCCGTTTTTGAGAAAATCAATTTTTGTCCTCAAGATTGTATGCCAGGTGCCGTTATTTTTGGACCTAGAGCAAAAATAAAAAATTTGTTCCGAGGGACGGCCAAATAAATCCTAAATACCAAATTTGAAGCAAATCGGCCCACCCGTTCAGCCTCCAGAGGCGCGAACAGACATACAGACAGACAGACAGACAGACAGACAGACAGACAGACAGACGGACGGAATTTCCAGACCCACTTTTTTCGACTTCTCCATCATCGTAATGTCATGTGTGATTGTTATCTCAAATTTTTTTTTCTGCACGAATCCATAACTTGCCTTATAGTACCTATAATCGCAAGTAAAAAAATAAGTATATTCGTTTTTTAAGGATTTATTTTTTTCTTTATTTCTCAGATTGTAATAACATACATAAGTAAAATTCATATTATTTCAACATTTACATTATAGTTTTGATTCTTTTATTTTAGTTTTTGTAAATATAATAATGATTTCAAGTGTCTTCATCTTGGTTGTCGGTAAGAAAATTATCCAAAAACAAGGCTGGTGGTATAGTTATATCTGCAATATGGCGGACATATCCCAAATAACATAAAATGCTCATTACATGAGCGCAACAGCCAACTGTTCTCATCCCAACTAGACAATTGCAATAGTAGGCCTTAATTGCACTGCAACTCTGTTACCTACATTTGCGTCATTACTAACTAGGGTATATGTAAAACAGACTTTTGCACTTATATGTCTTGATTTAATTCGTCCCCTTAATAAAAAATTATTACCGATCAGGGTTGGATGAGTGATGTTTATACGATCATGGTTTTGGCAGACTTCTATCACGTAACTCCCGTTTTCTTTAAAATGTTCTCCGCAGTATGAGCGAGCTTGTTTGATCTGGTAATTCCCTAAAGATATTTTACGCAGCTCTTCTAAGCAAAGTACAGGGAAGTTATCCAGATTTGGAATTTGTCCATTGATGCGAACAAATGCAGCTCTTGCTCTATTGAGATTTCGTTCCACTACGAAATCTCCTAAATAATTTCGAGTATTCACTTTATTTAGAGCCAATTCCAATAAAACGCTTGCATCAGAATTGTCTTCTATTAATGGATGAAACTTATTAAGAAGTCCCGCTGCTATTTTAAAATCAACCATTAAATTATTAGCTGCTAAATTAAAGAAGTCCTGTCGAAACAACTTAAAATCCCTCTTAAATCAGCCGTTCACAACTTCAACGACCCATCTCACCATTGTTATACATCTGGACTTATTTGCTTGTGCAGAAGTAAGTTGAAAGTTACCTTCGCAAACAGATTCAGGCATGTGGCACTTGTAACCGTAGGATTCTAAACAGGAAATTGCATCCCTAAATTCTCTATCTAAAATGAAAACATCATTCTGTCTGAAAAACTGCCTTGCTGCTGCATTTTCTTCTCTAAAAAGGTTTTTCATTATATTCGCATCAGATGTAGTGGCAGCAGAAGGTCCCAATGCGTCCAAAATATACCCGTCACAAGAAGTCATCACAAACGGTTTAACCAAATTCTGGTATTTATGTAAACTGTAGATTTTTTTTTTGAAAATTATAGTTCGAGCTTTTTTGCACGTAAATGTACGTTCCGTCACAAATGGTTATTGCTGGTCGATTGTTTGGACTTAGATCTGTACTTCCAAACAGACCGTTAGGAATTAATTTGTTTCGACGTAATGTAAGACGAAAATTACATATTCGGGAACTATTAGGTATGTATTTTATGGTCGATTAATAACCTTTCCTTTATTTGTTTTGGAAATCGAAACCGTTCAGCATTATTGCAACCAGTAAAAACACATCTTCTTTCCGTCATCAAAACGCGCTTATATATAGAAGAATGTTTTGTGTTTTGTTCTGTTGGCAAGATAGCTTCAGGTTTTTGAGGAATATTCACAATAAGTAAAGGTTCTGGTTCATCCTGATCTTGTTGATCAATATGCTGCTGGCGATTACTACGGGCAACGCGACTTGCGCGAAGGTAACAGGGAAGACAAACCCTATTCACATTCTGGTGCTAGTTTAATAAGTTAAACGCTAAATATATTGATTGAAAGGGTTATTAATCTAATTTTTTACCTGATTGACTGGTATCCATTGTTGTAAAATTGTCCTTTGAGCACAATTTTGTGGCAAGATTCGAGATCTTAACGAAAAACCACAGCATAAGCAAACTCTTGTGTTTCCATATTCGCGAACAGGATTTTGTGCATTGGTCAAACTTAATCTCTCCAAAATTCGAAAACATTCGAAACACAACAAATCAGAATCAGATATCTTTTCAATCAAAAATGCAAAGAAAAGGAAAAAGCACCATAGAAAGTTAAGGAGTTTCGTTAGGTTACAGTTCGTTTTTTGAATTTCTCATATAATTTCTCAAATATCTAACTTAAATAATACACAATTAACATATGGGTACTTGTACTTGCGTGTTCTGGAGTAACCCAATCAGATAAAATTAAACGGAGGGGAACGATGAGATTTTGAACCGTACGAGGCTGAGTAAAATTGTCATTTAAACGAATTCTACAGTTTACACAAAAGTTATTCATTTTTGGTCTTAGCACTTTTCTAATATAAACTTTCAATTAATAGAGAAGCTATAGGTACTAGCTTTATTTTACACTTGCAACAAAAAACACAACTTCCACTTATCACTGTTTCTGTCAATCAAGTTAATAATCGCTTTATATTAAAGACTTTTAATTTTTTTTTCAAAATACTAACGGTTCAGAGGACCTGCGACATTGAATTACATAGTAAGTACCTATCACAGAACAGAGAAAACAGAACAGCGACTGGTACCCCCTTGCTTCTTTTCTTTGGTACCTATGTATATAGATTAAATGTTTTATTTTGAATGCAATTTTTTTATCTTTCACAGCCTAACTAGGTATATAGAAAATAAAGAGATAATAAAACTAAGATTTGATTAATAAATAAAGTCGTTTCGTAAAAAATTAAGCAATATATTTTCTTTAAACGGTTTTAAGAAAAAAAAAAGTTCATTTTTAGAAGAGTAATATAATTAAGATGGCATTTGATTGAGATGTATAGCTTTATTATAAATCAAATTAAAGGTAATCAACTAAGGATTAGAATGAAGTAAAAAAAAGTACATCTCATCACTGATTTTTTCAAGATATCAGCGTGTAAAAGCCAACATTAATAATTTGTTTTCAAACAAAGTCTGAGCTAATTAAATGAATATGTAATTACTTTACATAAAAAAAGTTAGTATATAGTCCAGGCAAAATAATAAAAATAAACCAAAAAATTCGTGTAGTTTCAATTTTTTCGGGAATGTGTTGGGGGGGGGGGGTCTCCTGTACATGCAATAAAAAATCCCCGTCAATCGGGTTGCCGCGGGGGGTGGGGGGTCGATTTAAAGGGACCTTCCCATGGTTTTGCCCGCATATCTCGAAAACGGTGCGTCGTAGAAAAAAAGTATTAAGACAAAATATGAAGCTGATAAAATTTCCTACAATTTGATATCATTATTTGAAAACAACCAACCATTTCCGAGATATGCCCTCTGGAAAATGAGAAATTTTTCGAAAAATTGTTTTCTTTGCCAAACTTGTTGTTCTAACTTCTTCCCACATTTTTTTAACACAAAGTGATGAATATAGAAGTTAAAGAAAATTTAATTTTCTTCAATAAAATATGAACAAATGTTAAATTATCATCAACAAATCAAAAGATACAGCAATTTGAAATATTGTAGTGAAAGTCAATATTTAGCCATAAAATACCAGAACTTGTTTTTAGGCACCAATTCCTTTTGGAATGAGAAGCAGATCCCCTGATAACGAATCATGGATTATAATGAATTCCCAAAAGGACGTTGCCCCAGAAGGAAGGAGGTGGGGGAGGGGGTGAAAAATGCAAAATCGAAGCAGTTATCAAGGTATTAAGAAATAGTTTTACGAAGTAGTTGTGTTAAAAATGGTATAATGTTTATTTTTAAATAACTGACCAAATTAGTTACATACAATGTTTAATTTGATATTGTTTGAAGTATGAGTATTGTAAGGTTAAAACAAGCGCTGAGGAAACTTCGGATTTTTTTACAGCTCTTCTTATTCCTCACCGTCCTGGTCCTCCACCACTGCTGTATTCGTACAGTTACCCCGGCAGGAGGCGCATACAGTTAAACAGAATAATCCTGCCTTTCTGCAACCACACCTAACAGCACACCCACCGGTGCATTAGCAGAATATTTTATTTAATATTTGGTCGGGAGCTGGAGGGGCGTTGGTTTTCACCTGGGCAAAAAAACCATTTTCTCCTCTCTTCCAACCCCAACATTCAGGCGACAATTCATTGCCCAGCCATTGCTGCACCTGATGGTACACTCGGAATGAGTGTTGTTCTGCAGCGCTTTTTGAGGGTGGAAGAGAAGGAAGATTCGCCCTTGTACGGATGGTGGCCTTTATGAAGCTATTGTACCGGTGCCGATCCAAGTCGTTTTCTCAAGCTAGAGCCTAGTACAGTAACAGGAATATCTGTTCCCCAGCTTGTGCGACCGCCTCATGTGTTGATTGGCGGTCGTAGACAATCTTGGATACGGCCTTGGTTTCTGGGGGATGTTTCCGGGAGGTGTTGATGGCTGTTATTTTGCTTTTAAACTAATGTGAAGCCCAATTTTGTACTGCATCCATCACCACTGGGTTGTCGCATATTATACATGTTTCCGTATCTTCCATTTTGGACGTATCACTATTTTTATATACACTATAAGAAATCTATATACTATACACTTAACTATAAATGAATTAAATACAATTTATTGAGAATTGCACTCTTTCTTTTAAACTTGGCTTTTTAAGCGAACTATTCTAATATTTAAACGAAATATTTAAGCATAGCTGATAAAAAGCACGCGGGAACTGAAGAGGCCATAGTCAACAATCAATGTTCAACAGTGGGACAGGAAACCCGGTTTTGTATGTGATGTTTTTTATTTCGGACTTGGAGAGATAACAGATAACAACATCTTACTTTTTGGTCCTACCAAGTGAGACAAGTAGGATGGTAGGGGGAATAGAACTGAGTGGTGCCATCTATGCCAACTTTTCCAAAGTCCATTATTTAGCATTACTCATACATTCCAATTTTTTTAAATATACATAACATTTATTCATATCTTATTGAAGGAAATTAAATTTTCTTCAACTTTTCGATTCATCACTTTGTGTTAAAAAAATGTGGGAAGAAGTTAGAACAACAAGTTTGGCAAAGAAAACAATTTTTCGAAAAAATTCCCATTTTCCAGAGAGCATATCTCGGAAATGGTTGGTTGTTTTCAAATAATGTATGATATCAAATTGTAGGAAATTTTGTCAGCTTCATATTTTGTCTTAATACTTTTTTTCTACGACGCTCCGTTTTCGAGATATGCGGGCGAAACCATGGAAAGGTCCCTTTAAATCGACCCCCCCCCACCCCCCGCGGCAACACGATTGACGGGGAATTTTTATTGCGTGTACTGGAGACCTCCCCCAACACATTCCCGAAAAAATTGGAACTACACGAATTTTTTGGTTTATTTTTATTATTTAGGCTTAGTTTGCCTGGACTAATAGTCAGAAAAACATTTTTAAGATCTTTCATTTGGTACCAATATGTTTTTCCAACTCCCTATATATCGGAAGTTATGAGCTGTTATTGGGAAAAAACACGATTTTTTTTGTTTTGGTTACTCTAACTTCATTCTCAAATATCTCGAAATCCCCACTAACGATTTTGGAAATATTTCGGATATATATACTCAGCTAAACATCAGCTTTCATTTGGTACCTATCTCATTAGTGTACGCACTGGGCCCAGACTTGTATGAAAAGTGGTCATTCTCCTTTGTACAGGGTCATTCATTTCGTGGTTGCAAGTTGGTAGAACTGGCATTTGACACCTGTCAAACTCAGCTGTCATCTGAAGTGTCATAATATTAAGAAAGTGTTTTATGATAAGTGAAAGTCCCAACGTAAAATGTTTGTCTTTAAAAAGTGATTTTCACATGTTGTGACAATCACATGCTTGTGACTATTTGTTGTGAAAGCTATTTAGTTATTACCACAATTAATTACACAAATTTTTAAAGGCAAAATTTGTAGATTGTGACGTGTCATTTAGCACAAATAAACGTAGCATTTTGAACCCCAAGCTTGTGGCTTGGAGAAAACGCCACTATGGATAGATATAACTCTAAAGTAAGGGCTTTGTCTGTTTGGGTTCCGCTTTAACCTTTCAGAACAATAACAGTGCATAGATCAGTCCAAGCAGCACTCTAAACGCTCTTGACTATAGTTGTCAAAAAAATCTTAGTTAGGGGGGGTCACTCTTTCGTGTGGAGCGTGGCGGAAATTATTCAAATACGCACCAGCCCACCGAGTCTTCAATTCCAACCCTGAGGGACAACGCAACAATGGGAGACCCCATCCAAGATGGTGGTAATGAGTGGAAAACGAAACAACTTTATGTGTGTTGCTGGTGGACCATTGGCATTGGATATATAAACTATAGTGTTACCACTTGAGGTGAGCCATCTATCGACGAAAAAACAAGCAACAACAGCAATTTCCACTATTTTAATTGTTGTTGTTGCTTCCCATGGTATTCTAGAACTTAGTTTTTCGTCGATAGATGGCGCACCTCAAGTGGTAATACTATAGTTTATATAAACAATGCCAGTGGATAGGGACCGGAATTTAGCTGAGGCATTGTATTTATAATCTATAGTACTCCCAATAAGAATAACGTTTGGTGCGCCATCTATGGACCAGGTTCACAAACACTTGATTGGTCAGTTAGGAGTTGTTTGTATCTAGATTGCCATGTTGTTTGTATCTAGATTGCCATGTTGTTTGTATCTAGATTGCCATGGGAAGCAAAAAAAACAATATAAGACATTTGATGTAAAGTAGATAAGATAACTAGCGCCGCCATTGACGAAGTTCACGACTAAAAAAACATGTTAAATGAAATTACTATAAAAATGTGAATGGAAACGCCCCCATGCATTTACATTTATATCGTGAAATGAATCCCTCAAATTGCCTTGACCATACATAAATGTATTAATCGAGTAATTTGTATACATTTTTTTTGGGATCTTTATAATCACCCTGTTTAATAATGCGTTAGTGAGTATTTTGCAGCATGTTAAAAAGCTATCTTATATTTGTCCTGTGAAACGTTTCCAAAACGCACAAGTGTGAATCCGGAATCATCTCCAAGTGATATAATAAGCAATCATACCATGTATACAGCATTTTTCAATTGCTGGATTTTGAATTCGATCTTTTATAGAAGTTTTCAGATACCCACCTCCCCCAAATTCTTGGATCGATTTATTGTCCTAAAAAATCTTCATTTAGAGACCAAAATGATTAGTGTGACTGTCACAAGAGCAAAAAAAAATGCATAAATAAAATTATATGTATCGGCCATTTTGGAAAATGGCGTCTAAAACACCCGGGCCAGAATATGGTGATGTGTCCCCAAGTTTTTCTAACTATCGTAGTTTACTTGATCCCATTCATAATATACACAGTTTTGATCTTTTTGCAGCACAGGGACTGTATTTCAGTTTTTCGCTTACAGTGTGGTGTGAGCAATTTAAACCAAAAGACAATATTGTTTTTAAACTTTGACACCCTGTGACAGCTGATTTTTTCACAAAGCACAAACATTAAAACCGGCGCGTGCCCTGAAGTATGAATTACAATTGGGATAAATGTTTTGACTTGTCTTTCAGGTTTCCACGGGGGAACTAAGTTGATAGTAGGAAGAATGGTTATGGCACGCTTGCTGTTACGAGGATGCCAGATAGTTGGGGATTAGCTTGTACCATACAACAACTTGCTGTAAACTGAAATATATGTTTGAAAATTAATAATGTGTTTTGAATCAACTCTTATTGTTTTCCAGCAGTGATAGCAAATTCAAATGAATATTAACTCAATCACGTTCGTTTTTCAAACCCCGTAGTTAACCAAATATTTTTATATAATTTTTTTTTTTCAGCAAAACTCCTTAGTGTCTAGCATTTTATCGTTTGTTGTTCAAAACATAAGAGCCTTGTATGTATGTGTGTATCAGCTTGTTCAACAGTTTACTCATGAGCCTCTCAAAGTTTTATATGCCAATTCTTGTGCTTGAGAACTACTAACAGCCATTTCACCACCAACATTTTATAGCACCCTCTTCTGAAATCGAGGGCTCCTGCCACGGTTCTCTCTTTTGTAGATTCACGATTCTCAAGCTCGAGTATATTTTTAAGAGCGTTGTTTCTTTTTTGAAGCACTTCTTTGGCTGTGATTTTTGTTTTTCTTATACGAAGCAAAAGAGTAATAAATATCAGCTTATCCACAAGTAAAGTGCTAAGCTGCTTAGCATTAAGACTTTATTGGCGGTTTCTTCTATTTTTAATTCAAAATAACAATTACTATTGTTTTATTAGTTGAAAAGATAACATTAAAATTTACATCGTTATACTTAGTCACCTTTATTGTTTTATTTCAATAACTAACGGTAAGGCATTCATTTGATACAGTAAACTAATAAAATTTTAACTGGGTTTTTAACAAAATAATCGATTAACTGACAAGACTCTTCGGTAATTAGTGCCTTTATATACTGACCATTATATAAGGGGAATAAAACTAATGTCAATCTTATTTGAAATAGTTTTTTGTCTTAGCTTCCGGTATCCCAAAACTCTGAGCTTATTCCATAAGCCTTTGAATTTTATAAGACTTGCTTACAGATGACTGGATGCTGTATGAATAGGGTATTCTCAGATTAGCATCAACCTGGCGATGGCCAGTTCTGTAACTATCTAATACGCATCAATTGTGTGTTTTTTTTTTTTTGCACTATCAGTTCTCGAGAGTAAGAAGCTTATATCAAGCATTAACTTACAATCAGTGGTAGCCATAGTATACTGGTCATGTCCACCAGGACTTGAATTGCTGAGTGCGAGTGTTGAACACGGAAAAGTTGAAAAACTATAACGCCCAGCCGGAACAGTTTCTTTGTTTTTTGGTGTCTCAAACAACCCGGATGAAACCGTCAGAAAGCAAGCGAGTGGCGGATAAGTTCCAAATATGTAATCAAACGGTGACGCCAGCAGTTATCATGGTATGCACCTTAACGAGCTACTTAGAGATATTTGGAGCATATGTCATTGGAACCTTGTATACTAATAGTCAGTGTAGTGAAATAGAGAAGGTAGGTGATGAGCCCTGGAAGGACCAGCATTAACTCTTCTATCCCTCGAGTCCATTTTGTATAAGGAGAATAACATAGGAACTAGTTACCAAGGTTGGGCATTGTACTTATCGGAGTAACTTCAATTACACGTACAAAAACAACCAACCCTAGGATACAAAAGAAGGACAAAGAATTTTGGTTCTGCACGTGGAATGCCCGGACCTTAAATAGGCCAACAGAAAGACTTAGGCAAGATGTATAATTGCTTCGTGGCATAAGTGAATGCATTGTCACAATCCGCATTATATCCAAATTCAATAACATCTTGCTGATCTGCGTCCACGCCTCACTGAGGAAAAAGATGAAACAGCCAAAGATGAGTTCTATGATCTTCTTAAGAAGACGTATGATAATTGCCCCAAATACGACACTAAGATTATTCTTGGTGACTTTAACGCGAAGATCGGAAAGGATTGTTACTTTGACTCAACAGTCGGGAAGCACAGCCTGCACGACCATACTTCCGGTAACGGACTCTCGTCTATGACTTTTCTTCGGGGTGAAGTGTCATCATAGCTATAACGCTTATTTCCCACACTTCAATATACACAAGGGGACCTGGCGGTCTCCTGTTCAATATACCTTCAGCCAAATTGATCATATTGCGATCGATAGCAGGCATGCCACCAATATCCAACACAGACTCGCACCACTACCTTGTAGTAGCTAAGTACATTAACTGCAACAAGTGGAGTGAGGACTTCGAGCGATTTAACAACATCATGCATCTGTTTGGAAACAAAAGCATCTTAGTTATTGGTGATTTTAATGCAAGAACCAGTAATTTACAAATTAAAACAGTACAAAGTGCAACAAACACTCTAATAAATTATAGTCAAAGAACATCAATGGATAGAGTTTCAAATCAAAATGGAACACATCTTCTAGATCTTCTCCAGCTGTTTGATTGTACAATTTTGAATGGCTGTACGAATGGTGACGTCGAAGGACACTTTACATTTCTAGGAGGACAAGGCAAATCTGTGATAGACCATTGTGCGGTTAATAACGATTGGAATGATTTAGTGCAAAAATTTGAAATCCAGTGTAAGAACTACTCCGACCACATGCCAATAGTTGTAGACTGGCTTGATGTACTACACGTAAGGGCACAGATATGAAACTTTTACCTCGATTGAAATGGAAACAAGAAACAGCTTCTGTATATCAGCAAAGATTGGAAGAAAAGCTAGCGAGTTTAAATGTTACGACCGATACTGCCAAAGTAAGTGCTAACAAAATATTATCTTGCATTAGAAATGCAACAGATAATATTTCTCCAAAAAACCGTCCTAATTTCAAACAAAAGTGGTATGACAAAGAATGTATGATAGCCCGGAAAAAATCATTTGCTCTGTTAAATGCGGTGCGAAACTCTAACAGTCAAATTTTGAAGAAGTGGTACCTCGAAGCTAACACACGTTATAAGAAATTGTGTCTAAGGAAAAAAACCGAATTTGAGAACCATCAAGCTTATTCACTCGGCCAGATAAAAAGTTCCAAGGAATTTTGGAAGACAGTCAGGGAGATTAATGGATCGAGTTTTGCAATAGGAATAGGATTATCTGCTGAAGACCTGTCAAACCACTTCAAAAGTCTGCTATACACTAATTCAGATGTGAAATTCTCTTATGCGGAGCCGATGATTCTTGATGAGATTCTTGATTCTGAAATCTCTTTAGAGGAAATAAGCACTGTAATCTTCAAAGGCAAAAATGGAAAAGCTCCTGGTGAAGACGGGATTCCTTACGAGTTCTTCAAGAATGCAACTGTCACTTTGCATTTCCAACTTCAATCGTTGTTTAATAAAATAATCTTTGGAGAAAAAGCCCCATTGTCATTCAAAAGATCTGTGATTTTTCCTATCCACAAAAAAGGAGACCTAAACTGTGTTGAAAACTATAGAGGCATCTCTTTCATGAATGTCCTGGCAAAATTGTTTTGTGGTGTGCTTGTCAACAGACTAGAAACGTGGGTTAACACCTACAACATCTTATCACACTTTCAGGCTGGATTCAGAAAAACATTTTCAACAGTTGACCATATTTTCTCACTCACTTCAATTATTAAAGCGTTCCAAGCCAGAAACAAAAAAGTGTATGCATTTTTTGTGGATTTCAAGGCAGCCTTTGATCTTATAAATCGTAATGCCCTATTTTATAAGCTTTCACAACTAGGACTGTCTTCAAACTTCATCAATGTAATAAAAGATTTATACACCGGGTCAAAAGCAGCTGTATGGGATGGGTCAATCTATTCTATTAAACAAGGATGTCTTCTTAGTGCACTTTTGTTTGCACTCTTCATTAACGATGTTGTAGCTTGTCTCCCTGGAGGAATTCGTATTGCTGATTTAAACATCAATGTCCTTCTGTATGCCGATGATCTGGTGGTACTTTCAGAATCACCGGAAAGCCTTCAACTGATGATTAATCGATTAGCGGAATATTTTCTTAAATGGAGTCTTGTCATTAACTCAGATAAATCAAAAGTCATGGTGTTTACAAGATCAGCAAGAAGTCGGAACACTTATAATTGGTCTTTCAATGGATATAGATTAGAAGTCGCCAATGAGTACAAGTATCTGGGAGTGAATCTGAACAGTACTCTTGATTTTAAGAAACATCTTTCAGATAAATCAAAAAGTGCGCAAAGTCTGATCAATGTCTCATGGAGAAATATATTCTTAAATGAACGCATCGAACTTTCAGCAAAATATAAAATATTTGATGCCGTGGTTAAGTCTACTCTGTGTTACGCTGCTCAGGTGTGGGGAATTGACGAATACGAGGATATTGAAAAATTCCAAAGGAATTTCATAAAAAAACTGTTTAATCTACCACTGAAAACGCCTAATTATGCACTATATCTTGAAACTGGTCTTCCTAAACTATTTCCACATACGCTAAAACTACAGGCAGATTACATTGTGAAGATTCTATCTTACCAAGATGCACGACTTTCTAATAAAATGGTACTATATGAGTTCCGAAACGAGGACTGGTGGATGTCAAAATGGAAAAGCTTAGGAAGTAACTACGGCGAAGTTCTCTCCATGGATCCAGGAAACTTTATCATTCTCAAAGAACAGCTATACCGCATTATTTAGCAACATGAAAACTCTGTACGTGATATTCTTATAGCGAAAGCAAGCGAATCCGAAAGTAGAATCCTATATTCACAACTTAACACCACTCTATTGCAAAATAATTACTTTAACGACCAGCTAAACTTTAGAGAAATATCGCTCATATTTAAAGTGAGATGTGAACTTCTAAGCCTAAACGGAAGCCCTTACAATGGCAGTTTTAACCAATTCTGTTCTTTGTGCAATTTAAGATCCAAAGAAGACTGTTTCCATTTCGTCAGCATATGTCCCATATTCTCGTCACAACGCCTGTCATACTTCGGGAAGAGAACATTAACGTTACAGGAAACTATCAACATCCTGAATGGTTTTGACTGGAAAACTCTTTACACCTTTTTGAGAGATACTTATAAATATAGAATGTTATTAATAACCGAATTTATATAACTATTTTATTCAATATTTAATTAAAATAATTATTTGCATATAAAGATAATAATTGCTAACCGAGCTGACGGCAAAGCCATAGCTTTTAAATTCATTGTTTTTGTTAAACTATGCTAAGAAAAGTAGAAATAAATGAATTACTTACTTTTACTTTACTTTACTAGTAGCTAAGGTACCAATGCGGATTTCCACCAGACCGCAGCGTCAAACAGCTACTGTGAGAAAATTTGATGTTTTAAAGCTGGAATCGCAAGAGACCGCCGGAACCTTTGCCATGAACCCACGAGTCCTCGTATCTCTTGACAAGTCCGACGCCTCCGCCAAACACAGAAGCCCAGTTGCCCAGTGGCAGCATTACAAACTGGCCATCAAAAATATGCAGCTACTGATGTTTTGGGTTTCATAAGGCGACCACAGCGAAACACTTGGTTCGATGATGAGTGCAGGCAGGCTGGTACACACGGCCAAAAACGAAAGAGGAAGGAGAAACATCTGCTTTTTAGAAAAAAAAAGAGAGAACTGGAAAAACGAATAGTTGAATCTATTGAGGGGTGCTATGGCAAAAGCAATGTTCGAAAGCTCTACAGCGTAAAACATTCCAAGGTATACAAGGCCCGAGCGGAAGCCTGTGGGGACGAGGCTGGGAACACTTCTGCAGACTGTTAAACGGCGAAAGCAACCGAATGATGCATTTGATTTAGAAGATGGTGAACAAAACTTCCGTCCACCCGACCAAGAAAAACTTCGGGTAGCAATATCTAAACTGTCTAACAAAACTGTTTGAGCGGATGGCTTAACGGCTGAACTTTTCAAAGCAGGGAGAATGACTTGGTGAGGTGCATATACATTAACTCATCTGTACAATCTGGTCGGATAAATGTATGCCTGACGAATACAACCTGAGCATCGTGTGCCCTATCCACAAGAAAGCAGATACTCTAAACCGCGCCAACAACAGAGTTATAGGTCTCCTAAATGTCGCCTATAAAATCTTGTCGGCCATTTTATGTGAACGCTTGAATTCTTTCGCACGTGAACTGATTGGCCCCTATCAGTGTGGTTTCAGGCACTTAAGTCAACTGTCGACCAAATTTTCACACTTCGACAGATTTTGGGAAAAACTAAATAATTCCAGATCGATACTCACCACTTCTTTATCGATTTTAAAGTTGCCTATATGACATCGTGAATAGGTACGAGCTACACAGAGCATTGTCACTACTCGGTACTCCTGCTAAATTCATTCGATTGTGCAGGATTACTATGGAAAACCCGCACTGCTCCGTCAAGATTGGTAAGAAGAGTAGATACCTGTGATGACAGAAAAAGCTTCACTCAAGGTTATGCATAAATCATGTAACCTCTTCAACATCCTTCTTGAGAAAAACGTACGCAACTCGCATGTGATGAATTTGACATCTTCGGAAAAACGATGCGCGTTGTCAGTGGAGCATTCGTATTGAAGTGGAGGAGGCGCAAATGGTGTGATTAAGATAACAAAAAAATTGTAGACTGTACTCTGGTACAGAACATCATCATTGTAAGCTTGGACAAGGCGTCACGATGGAGAGATATAACTTTTTAGAAGCCAAACGCTTTTTCTTTTTGGGTTCCATTTTTCAACCTCTTAAAATAATATCTGTGCAGAGATCTTTCGAAGAATCAGTCTTGGCCAATCAATGTTTCTTATCGGGCGTCATTGTTGAAACAAAGCCCTTTCTCAAAGGACCAATGAGACTCGTTACAAGCCCCTAATCATCCCAGTCCTCCCGTATGGGGCAGAAGCGTAAACCCTTACACGAAATGGGATGATAAGAACCTGGGTTATTTTGGGAGAAAGATTCTTTGGGTGATATTCGGTCCTGCGTGTATCAATGGAAAAGGGAGGAGAAAATTCATGGACTAACTGTACGGGCTATAAGGCGACGTTAACCTGGTCGAAAAGCGAAAAGTCAGCTTAGGTATGGCTGGGGCATATGTGGATCGTATTGACGAATAAGCACTAGCCCGCTGAGTCTTTAATTCTAACTCTGGAAGACACATTTAAGGTCGATTAAATGGAGGACTGCTTCCACCAACTTGGGAAGCGTAACAAGAGGCAATGGACTGTATGCGCTGCCTTAAGGTAAGTACCTACATAGTTGTAACTATTGAAAACATGTAGGTTGTAGTATTCAGCAATAATTCTGAAGAGTTCAGCTGCAAAAACATCAAGTATTCTTACAGTACCTTACTCTAAGCGAATGCTCTTTTAAGTGGAACAAGTGAATGGTTGCCAAGTGCAACGTTCTACAGAGATACATTTTGAAGTTACATAATATGATCAATAGCTATTCTCATGCGACTATGTATATATTGTCAAATTTACGTCTAATTCTGCAGTGTCTTCTTCTCATATAAGAGAAATAAAAATAGATTTTAACAATATCTACGTCTTGCATAAGCTAACAGGCCTCAGAATCTTTGAACGTCAATAAATTTCTTGGGATTACAAATAAAGTGCTTACGTGGTTTCAATTAAATTGAAAAAAAAGATAGTAAACCAAACGTGAATAAATATTCCCAAGTGCAAACTAAAATTAATTAAATGTTCCAAATTGATTTCCTTCATTTTCTTTCAGTTTCTTAGACGACTAAACAAATATCAGGTAAAATAAATTGCAATTTTATAACTTTATCAAATAAATACCTACGTATATGTATAAAAGTACTTAAATGCTTATTTAATTTTTTGTCCCCATTTTAAAAAAAAATGTTTTCTTTTTTTTTTTTTTGCAACAAAAATCAGTTCAGTCATTCCCCCACTTATGCACTTGTCTTCGAAAAGTACCTACATAACATCATATTGATAACCCCTCTCTCTAATGGCATACATATTGCCAGCGGACAGAAAAACCTTGTTCAAACAAAACGATATCGCAATATTTTTCTTATTTAAACAATAAAAAAAGATATAAAAATCTACCAAATCAATATATAAACTGTCGTGGCTTTTCTTCTATATCTGTGTATATGTACATGTGTCTATCTACAAAATACGTATATAAATTTAAGATTGATAAAATAAAATTCGCTGCACAAATGCACAATGCACAGCAGCGCACACATATGACGGTGGACAGATATCTACATTCTACAGTTCTTTATAAAAAAATAATGTTGCTCACGTAGCACTACTTCCTGCTAAGCAAATATTGACAGATGACAGTTGAAAAAATATATATTTGCTTAGGGGAGAGTGGAGCATTCTCGGTAACTCTTATTAGTTCTTACTAGGCCAGTAGCGCTTAACATTCAATACGAAAATAATTCAGACAAAAGATTTTCCTCTTGTAATGGTCTGAATAAAAGTTGTAAAATAGGTATAACCACTTTGTATATTTGGTCAAGACTTCAGAAATATCTCTTCGTATACAAGGTGGGCCAAAAAAATTACCCTATTTTAAGATGCTCTCATTTTTGCAAATGGCCGCCAATGTCAAATCTGTTTTGACATTTGTGGACTAGACAGATTCAGAATACAAGTGAACAAGCCATGGAGCGATACATGAACCGATATTCTGAAGGCGGCGGGCGTTCCCGGGCCGCCTCATCTCTCGTTTTGGCGATTTGCACTGGCCCGCAAGATCGCCCGATTAAACCGTTTCAGACTTTTATTGGGGGGTTTTTTGAAATCCTGTGTTTACGTGAACAAGCCTGAGACTCTGGAAGCCCTCAAAGACAACATTCGACACGAGTGCGAGAATCTGTCGCCCGAAGTTCTCGCTAAAGTGATGAAAAATGCCATAAAGCGAGCAATCAATTGTGACGGCGCGGCGCCCATTTGGCCGATATCATCTTCTCGACTTGACTAAAGTATCAAATAAACATAATCAAAAAACAGAATCGAAGTTTTTCATTTAGAAAAAAGGAGAGCCAAACAGCATCGGATAAATGACTTCTTTTGGCCCATCCTGTATTGGGTCAGAGGTGAATTTAAGATTTTAAGTCTTCAAAAATCAATGCAAATTTTCAAATGGGTATTACCGGGAGACCTGCCCACCAAAAGCATCGCATCTGCCAGAGAGGCTCAGTAGAGCAAAGAAGCACAGTGCTCCTGATGAGGTCATCTTCACCAAGTCAGTGGTGGTGACGAAGAGTCAGGAGCGATGCCCTTGCAATGACAAAAATAAGGAGCAACTCATCTCCTTGCTTCCTGAAAGTCTCGTGAGTGAATCCATATCAGTCAAGCAAACTAGCGAGTGCACAAACCATCTGATTGTTGCCACAACCATCGAATACGACGTTTGTGTTTTGCTTGTTTGGTTAGGTCGCGTTGGATGTATGCGCCTTTCAGCTTAGATGCATTTCTTATCATCTTTGATTGGATTTCGTTTGATCCGGTATTAAGTTTCAGTTTGATAACTCTGGCATTTTCGCTTGACTTTATGGCTTGCGGCATTTGTAAATCTTGGTTATCCAACAAAAGTTTGGTAATGCCTTCAATACGTTCCTGGTACTCAGCACTGTCATTTGGGATTGAGAACTATGTTTTTCGACTTTGAAGCTCCAGTTCATCCTCTAGCAAGCTACAACAAATTTCAAAGTGTTAAACTCTTTCTGATAATTCCAAATTCTCCTGATTAAGTTGACTAAGTTCGTTGTGCAGGCCTTTAACGGCGTTCTTAGTTGCCAAGTTCTCGGTAGCTATATGGAGTTCAAATTTCGAGAAAGACATATTTGTACAGGGTGGGCCAAAAGAAGTCATCCATCCGATGTTGTTTGGCTCTTTTTTTTCTAAATGAAAAACTTCGATTCTGTTTTTTGATTATCTTTATTTGAACCTTAAGAATTGTATTGGTTAGGTCGAGAAGATGATATCGACCAAATGGGCGCCGTCATAATTGATTGCTCGTTTTATGGCATTTTTCATCACTTCAGCGAGAATTTCGAGCGAAAGATTCTCGCAATCGTGTCGAATGTTATCCTCGAGGGCTTCCAGAGTCTCGGGCTTGTTCACGTAAACAAAATCTTGCGGGCCAGTGCAAATCGCCAAAACGAGAGATGAGGCGACCCGGGAACGCCGCCTTCCGAATATCGGTTCATGTCGGTTCATTTATCGCTCCATGGCTTGTTCACTTGCATTATGCTTCTATCTAGTCCACAAATGTCAAAGCAGATTTGACATTGGCGACCATTTGCAAAAATGAGAACATCTTCCAATAGGGTGATTTCTGTTTGCCCACTTTGTATTATGTTTGAAAATTTTGTGTGATCTGTTTTTATTGTGCAGCAGATATTTGTTGTCTTCGGGCGAAGTTTGACAGACCTTTCTTTTGTCAGTCATGTGACGACAAAATGAACTTTGAATATGATTTTCGTCCTGATATATTTCGCTTGATATATTTATGACTATTTGTATATCAGTTGCTTCGTGTGAGAGGAGCTTGGAGTTTTAGTAAACTCAAACTCATTAAAAATTATTATTGATCGACAATGAGCCCAACATAAACTGAAAATCTTTGTACATAATATTTTAAAATATAAATTTTGGAGAGGTGCTAAGATTTTGCAGATTTGAAAGCTAGAAAGAAGCGGTTTTTAGTGTTTCTACATTACATGTCTATTGCATTAGTAAAGGGTTTTCAATCGATAGGTACGGGTAGATTTCGGTGGCCATGTTTATTTCTGACATCTGTCAAGAGATCTGTCTGAATTTGATTTTGGTTGAAATATCATCTGGTAAAAATACATCCTCAGGCGCGGCGGCGTAATTGGTCCGTACTTTTTCGAAAACGAGGTTAGTAAAGCATTCACCGTCAGTGGAGAGCGGTACAGAATGATTTTGTTTCTCAAAAATTGAACCACATGGACCTACACGACATGTGGTTCCAGCAAGACGGCAGGCGCGGAGATATCTACTCGTATATGTCACACAGAGAACGCCACGACTGGCATTCTGCATGAACGATTTGAGAGTAGAGTTATCTCTGGCAGAGGTGATGTGAATTGGCCACCAAAGTCATGCGATTTAACCCCACTAAACTCTTTCTTGTGGTGTTCCATGAAGTCGAAGGTTTTTAAGGTGAAGATAACACAGGCTTAATAGGCTGGATCGTTGGATTCGAATTTCCCTATGGCTACGCTGTACAACATTTATAGTTCATTGTTATATCTTCTTCGTTTCATTTCCTGTTTACGCAGACTGGACCATAAATCTAACGCAAAACTTTTCTCCCGAAGACTCCAAGTGCATTTTCATCCGATAGGGAGAGGGTCCATGCTTCTACACAATACTGCAGGACCGGGATGATGAGTGTTCTGTACAGTGTCTCCATGGTTCTTCTCGATAGGGCTTATTCCTCAATTGCTTATTCATCCCAATGAAACAGCGATTAACAAGAGTTTAGTTTGCGTTTGATTTCAGCGCTCATGTTGTTGCTTGCGCAGGAAGACAAATTCACTGACTACCTCGTTATATATACTATATCAATGGTCACGTTCTGACCAAGTCGGTGGTGCGTTGGACTTTGTCTTGTCTTACTCCATATAAGTGGAGGTACCGATTACTGCACGGTTTTGCTCTTCCCATCACGTAAATGTCGTCCGTTAACCCAAGTAATTGTGTCGATTTATTAAATATGGTGTCCGTTGTACTGGCATGATGGGTGCTCCAAATTATATTTTCAAGCACAATGTTAAAACAGCTGCATGACATGCGTCACCTTGCTTCATATTTTCCTAACCCTCTGGTGGTGTCGAAAGTTTCAGTGGAAACCTTATTAACTTTGACGGAACAGCGAGCATTTAACAACGTCATCCTGAGCGTATCAGTTTTGTAGGAAGTCTAAAGTTTAACATGGGATGGCATAGTAAATACCACGGGTTGCATTCAGTTGAAGCTGAGGGAATATAAAAAATTGCTGTAAAGCCTGGGGCTCGATGATGTTTGGAAAAATATGCAACTACCCAAGTTCTTCCTCGACAGTCAAATTAAGACGATTCAAGAAAAATGCTTTGATTGCCCAATGCGTCTTCAGACCAATAAAAACTACGACCGTCCAGATCTTTATATTGCCCCAGATCCCGGAGAGCACCTAACAACAAGTACAAGACGAAGTAATATGCTTTCATTAATAAGTCTTGCATTTCGCGGCCGCGCCGCGTTAGCTTGGTCAGAACTTGACAACTGATTGCATAAATTCGATGTGGTAAGTAAAGTTGTCTACCTGTGTATACTATCGCTGCTATTAATACGGAAAAGAATATCACATCAGAGCGAAGGAAGGAAACAGCGTTCCTTAGGCTAAGTTAGAAATTGAGGAACAAAAAATAGTTAATGAGAAGAACCAAGAAGACCCCGTACGCGTACACATTACTCATCATCGCGGTCCCGAAAAGTCCCAACCACTATTTGAGAGAAAAATGGTGTGTACCAACAATTTTTGGCTCTTCCTATGTTAAATCAAAAGTTAGCATCTGGCGAAGAAGATTTAACGATCAAATGTAGTTGCTTGACGGCGGGTAATCCTAGTCGTAGTCCCATTCAACGCCTTAAGTATCTAAGCCGTTGTATTTGAAGGTGATTAAATTTTCAAGCATAGCTTATTGGGCTGTTTAGTGAAATAGAGAAGGTGGATGTATCCTAAAAGGGATAATGGCAGTTCTCGCCTTCCACTCCCGTAGTGGGAAACTGATGCTGACCTACCTATCCAGCTCTTTTTGCTCAAAAGCATTTTCAACAACAAAGAGGGCATGGTCCCTCAGGTTGGGGGGTTGGGTAACTTCGGGATAAACTCCCTATCACTAAGAAGCAACCAACTGCCTCGGGTATGGTGTATGGATAAGATTATCCGAATGTGCCTCAAAATTGAATGTGCCCTTCCGTCCCGCATTCCCCTACTTTTAATCAAAAAATAAGTAGAGCCTGGTTTGTGTCATTATTAATAACAAACAACCATAATAACAATTTGCTCCCCAATCATGCAACCCATCCAACAACAATGTATGTACTTTATATTGAGTTTTATTTATAAAAAAAAAGAGAATAGGTAAATAAAAAGTATTATTTATAAATAAAATAAAACGACGTTTGTTGGAGATAAGACAAAGTTTTACCTGATATTGATAACATTGTAGGAACTGTGAATGTGTGTATGTTTTTTATGCTGATAAGGTATTATGTTTATTATATCGACGTCGTCCTTCCTATCACAGGTATCAATCGATTTTAATACTTTATGACTTGAATACTCACCATTTTAGGATCAGTTTGGTGGAACTTGCGATAGAAGTCCAATATCGAACGCGCGTTGATCGTCTTAAATCTTTTTTTTTTTTTTTTTTTGAATTATTAATCAAACATTAAATTGAATTGGTTGCGATTTTTACAATTCGATATAAATGCGATCGTTGTGAATATATGCAGTTTAAAATAAAATGTTTTAGGATTTCAATTTTTGAATGTGTATAGTGCGATCGAAATAAAGTGTCAGCAATAAATTTGAGTTTCTTACAATGGCTCACTATAACCCACAAAGTTGCGGATATTATGATGAATACAGTGCATACAATAATTACGCAAATGTTTACCCGCAGGAGTACCATATGCATGGGGATTACGAATATAAATACGAGTAAGTTTTCTTTTTTTAACATCCTACAGCACCAATTACAATTTGGTTCAAAAATGATACCCATTTTTCAAAACAAATATGGATCCTGTTCTCGCTCTCTGTCGCGTAAAAGAAAATCGAAAGCCGTCGGCAATTGTTTAGATTTTATTAAGATATACTCCCTCGTGAAGACATACCACTTCTGTTCTTTTTTGGTATTAAGAAACCTCCTGATAGTACTTATGAATACATCTACTTTTTTTTTTAGCTAAAAGTAAAATGCTTTTTTTTGGCCACTACATATTTTGCATCCTAAGCCTACTTCAGCTTATCCGTCGATCAAATCGAATTGAGCTTGCTTATGTTTTGTTTTAAAAAATCCCATTATGTTTGGGCCTTAACTATTATGCGCCATTTTCTTTTCGTCGATCGAAACCAATATGGATTCTCAGAAGATCACCTTTTTAATATTTAAGACATTTGACATTCATATTTTTCCTTTTTTTATGACAGTGGATGTCATTTTTTGCAGCCATATTGCATTGGAGGAGTTTGACTTTTCAGTAGGACAATTATAATAGTATTCGAACCTGGTTAAGTGTTTTAACCAATATTATTTATTTGCTTGTAATGAAAAACATTTCACCCAATGCTTTTACTTAATCGATTGAACAAATATCAATGTCACCTTCAATTGGGTGAAACCCTAATCAGAATTATTTAAACTTATTTATTATTTTAAAAGTTAGCCATTGCAACATACGCTTAAAAATCTCACAATAACTCATCGCAGTTCGCAGCTTTCACTCTAAGGTGGGTTTTTTCCACTTTTTTATTTAAAAATACAAAATTTACTAAAGTATATGAAAGTCCATTAAATTTAACAATACAATTCACTCTTTTTCTGTTTTGTCGGTAAAAATTAATTTTCTTACGGCATTCACTGCCCTGCCGACACGACGAGGTACTATGTGTTTCAATATAACATGGAATCCGTTATTTCATTTGATGGAAAAGCATGTTAGAACATTTACTTCGTTTCTTTCTTGAGGAAAATAAGCAGACGTCGTCTTTGTTTTGATTGTAATTGTATACTCCATTTCCCGTCGGCAAATGTAAAGCAGAACAAACTTACCGACAGTAACACTTTTGTTAGCTTTGGGGTGCTGGTTTCGAAGTAACTATTTTTGACAGCTTTCATTTTTGAAGAATGTCGGTAAAAAACTTTAAGTCAGTCTAGTTGTCACTATTCACCTCTTTCTGTTATGAAATTGGCAGTGAATGCCGTTCTACAATGTTTGATGCGTCATATCATTGATTTCACAATAAATTTACGAAAACTAGGTAAACAATGTTCAGCAAAGTGGAAACATGTGACATTTTTGAAATAAAATGGATTCAAAAAAAAACCCTGTGAGCTGTAAAATTCTGATTTCGAACGCTTTTATTTACACTCATCTTTTTACTCTTTGGTTAGTTTGACGTTAGAGACTTTTTTCTTTGTACCCCGTGGCATAATGGTCAGTGTGTCGGACTGCTACGGCAAAGGTTCTAGGTTAAAACCAGACTACACCTAAGTTCTTTTCCGGGGTACTGCCTCTTAGGAGAAAGTGACGAATCCTCCAAGAGTAAATCATTGCAACCACAAGAGTGGTTGAGACTTGAGAGTGTACACAGGCCCCAGTCCCTTGGAGCTGCTGTGCCAAATATTTCTTTTTTTATTTGATTTTTTAACGACAATTTAAAACGTTCAGTCTTTTTTGAAGCCATACAAAATCAGGTTTTAAGAGCTATTTCCTTTCAGTCGAGTCAAACACAACCAATTTTCGATGACTTGTATTTGAAGAAATAAAAGCAAAAATCCATAAAATTAAAGCCCGGAAAAAGATATGAGGGAAATAAGGGCGTTTTTAACATTTCCTGCTTTTAAATTCAATAAAATTTGGAGTACCTATTCGAAATGAAACGACATAACATAACTGTCCTTGTTCAAACAAATTAATGGAAGGTGGTTACTGTAACGGATGCAATTTTGGATGCAAAAGTGAAAACAATACTGTCAAGATGACTTGACTTAAAGAACAGCAGTTACTGTAGACGTTTATACACGTTAAATTTAATTCATCTATAAAACATTCTTACTTCATAATTACTTATAACATTGTGAATTCGAAAGTGAGTTGGTTTGTTTGTCATGCTTTCGCGCCTAAACAACTGAACCGATTTAAAAAAAATTTCACTGATAGAAAGCAATATCATCAGACTTTACTTTTTGTTAAGTCTCAATTAGGAACCCCTACCAAAATTACAATAATGTAACCCAAGGTATCAAAATGTTTCCTTTTGACGAGAGCGATGCCGCGGGTAAAGCTAGTGTGGATATACTTTTATATTTTAAGGTTGTACTGGCATAAGCCTTTGTAACGCTGCCAAGCTTGAGTTTAGATTTCTTTTGGAAATTTGATATTTCTTTTCCCAAAAGTAACGCCGTTAACAATATCTGCCTACATTTTGGTACTCCATTGTCACTTAAAACTGATTTAACTGTGCTGTTATCTATCGAATTGTTTTTCAAATCTATAAAATTATTCGATTCAATTCAAAATTACCCAGAAATCGCAATATTTTTCCAATATCTGTCATTGAAGTACCCCGTGGCGTAGTGGTTAGCGTGTCGGGCTGCCACGCCGAAGGTTCTGGGTTCGATCCCTGACGATTCCACCTAAGTTCTTTTCCGGGGTACTGCTTCTTGTGATTAAGTGATAAATCCTCCAAGAGCAATTAATGTCATGGAAAGTGCTTCTCGGTTAGGCGTTCGGATTCGGCGGTAATTGTAGGTCTATAACATTCCTGCAGAATATCAACGTAAGTCAGAGGCCCTGGCCCCGCTTCGAGCTGTTGTGCCAACAATGTGTTTATTTCTTTACCTGCTGAAGGCATCGTGTGACACCATCTTGATTGATTACCAAAGCTCCCCGTGTGACTATTTAACTTGATCATTCATTCGAATGAGATTCAAGAAGATAATCATAAACCATGATGTGCCTTCTCTCTGAATCCCGAACTTTATAGTGTATCATCTGTCACAACTTCTCTTCTTAAGCGTTTTGGTAGCTTCAGTAGCTCTTTTGGCACAGAAAATTTAGGCTTTTGTACCATTCATTAGGTTCAGGTATTTAGCCAAAGTCATGTCAAAAAACTGTCAATTATGAAAGATCCTCACAGTAAAACATGTCAACAAGACAAAATCTGGGAGAATTTCTACTTCCATGCACTTCCTGCATTTGTTGATGATTACTTTTTAATTTGTAATGAGTTTGAACAAGTCCCTGGAGAACTTGGTTTCTTGCCGCAGCTTTGGGAAGAGCTCTTATCATCAGCTTACGCCACTGATTCCGACAATACCCTTCTCTTAAGGATTTCTTCTTCGCTTCTTTCTACTCCGCCATCTATATTGCATCCAGCCTTAATCTGCTTTGAATCTTTTGCGTCATACCGCACCAATAAGCAGATGCTCAGTCAAGTATGACCAGGTGATAGATATACATATACAATCACTACCCTCAAGTACAACACGAAAAACCCACTATTGAAAACCTTCGATACCCATACATATACTTGCGTTACTCTAAGGTCCCTTCTCTCTTCATTCGGATAAATATTATTCAATTGTCTTTTATTGTTTACTAACTACATAACAATTACACGTTTCCGAAATAGATTCTATAGAATACAAGCCGGAACAGAGTTTCCACCGCGCTGCTGGCCTCCGCCGGCCGGCATCAGACCAAAGATGTTCTCATTAACAACTTCGAGTTCGAGTTCCTGGTCGTATTCAAGAGTAGCTATATGTATATGCGAATCGAATGTCCTAAATACTTTTCCAAAAGCTGTGCATACAAATACATCTTGCCTTTTGAAAGACTCTCCAGGACACCGCAATCAATCTTCTTTATTTTCTTACACCTTTACCTGCGCGTATCTTCTTCCAATAAGTGCAGGAAATCTCGGTGTGTTTGTCATCCAGTATAGTAGGACCTAAGACACAGAGCAGGCGAGAAAATTAAACAAAGTAAATTCCATTGTGGTATTGTATCTTTTTTCTGTCTAGCTCAATGACTTTAAAAAAACATTTTATCATTTTACATTCCATAAGGTCATGGTTCCATTATATACTCGGATACTCGAATAATTGCATGTATGTACGATGTATACTGATTTAAAGAAAGGCAGACAGCATGGCGACCTTTATGTTTGCATTATTTCCTGTGACCGGATGTTACTTCCTAACAATCCTCAAAAATGAATGAGCTCAGCTATAGGAAAAATAGATTCAAAAAAATTTTACGTATCGTATACATCCGAAAGTACATTCTCTTTAACTACTATTTACCGGACAGCAATAGCAATTGAATCTTGACAAATGGGTTTTGGTCTCTTCTTTTTTTTTGTATACGTTTAGATTGCAATTTGTTTCAAATAAAGGTTAGGTACAGCTCGATAGGATTTTCCATTTAGGGATTGATCCTAACCGATGGCAATGTGAGAGCAAGAAGCATAAAAGCACCACAGTGAGTAATTGCCTATTTAGAGAATATTCCTTAATTTCATTATATACACGCTTGACACCTTTAACAATATTGTTTGCGTGAATAGGGTTTGTATTCAGGGGTAGGGGTAGTTTTTGGTGGTGGAAATTAGCTCGGAGATACAAGAAAAAACGAATAGGAAAACAAAATCAATCTGCCTATTTTTATTTTAACAGGTTTAAGGGGATTAAACATTTAATTTAAAAAAAAGAAGAAGTACCTACTTAGAATAATTTATAGTGATGATTCTTTATTGCATTATGAGGGGTAATTCAGAGGTTGGTTCACCCTTTGTTTAAAAAATTGGACAAAAGAAAGAATTAAAGCTGTTGTGTAAAAATGTCATTATTATCATCGTCAATTTAAGAGTGCTTTCATGGAAGCTCGAACTTAAACTGTACCAAGCTACCAAGACAGACAAGAGCGAGAAAAATCGCAAGGCACATGAGACGAAATCAATTATCGAAGATCAGTTAAAGTAAGGATCAATTCAGACAATCTTGCTCAGCGTAAAAAGATCCTATGGAACGAGTACAGAGCATCTCATAAGGCAGTGCAGCCAGCGGTGTGAGACGTGATAATAGAAGAAACTTCTGAAGAATACGGAACATGTTGCAGGAAGAGGCAACACTAGCGAGCTGTATAAAATCATTAAAGACATTGTTGCAATGCGGAGTAGCACTGACACTAACCATCCCGTGTTGGATTTGATCGGCAATATTTAATGGACGATGGCCGACAAAAGGTCAGCTGCAAAGGTATGGTAGGAGCACTTTTGTGGACTGCTCAATGATGACCACTTGGATCCTCAATTGAAAACATGCGTTGGTCTTCTAGGGGTATTGACACCCGTCCCTCAGCAAGTACAGAGATGATAAATGCCATCCATCTTTTAAAGGCAAACAAAACATATGCACTTGAAGGTATCGCCGGCAGAATTCCTAAAAGTAGACCTTGACACAGCTTCCGGTATTTCGCCTGTTCGGGAGACTGAAATTTTCCAAAGGGACTGGAATGACGGATTAATTATGAAGCTGTCAAAAATAGGAAACCTCAAAAACTGCATTTACTGAAGTGGTATTATCTTCTTGTCTGTTTTCCGAAGTTAATGAATCCCTGAGAAAAATTCGCTGTGCTGTTATTAAAAAGTCCTACAAAACCGCTAGATGCTTCGTTTATAATAATGGTCAGCTTTCCGGATGGGAGCACTGACAAATGTAAGATGTTCAGCTGAAGTCACCGAAGAATTCCAAATCACAGTAGGTGAACCCTAGTGAAGCAGTAAAGCCCTTGAATCCTTTGCTGTTTATTGCCGTCTTTGACAACTGCTGGAACGCAAAGTGGCGGACTTCAAAGTTCATCAGTTATTTTTTCCTAACGATGAACCCATTGTAAGCGGGGATCCTTCATCACTGCAATGAGCACTTGATGTATTGGTGGATATTTTTGACCAAAATATGGGTATTGTGTACTGTATAAGTCCAAATCTGATCCATACATGTCTATTTCAGACATTTAGTCAAATGGAACAGTGATTCCCATGTGTGAACTGCTTAAATAGATGGCATATCTTATGATAAATTGCGGAGTAAATTGTGATGATGACATCGATCATCGCATAAGAGTGGGGTCGATTAAGTGGAGGGCAAACTCTGCTATATTTTGTGACCGCAAAATGCCCCTAAGCTGAATGGAAGACTCTACCCGCCAGTGTTGCGTCCAGCATTGACATACGGTTCACCTTCACAGTATTTGACAATGTACAAAGAGTTAATAAACAGATATGAGATCAAGATGCAGCAGGAGTAAAAAAAAATTGATCGTATAAGAAGTTCTCGTCAAAAATACCATCTTGCAAAAAATTGATCACGTCCGGCTTTGCAGAAAATACGGTCTTTATATACCCTGGGCCCCTATCGTGACGGGGGCTCCGAAAGACTGATATATTCACTTACACTATAGACCAAGTGTGCTCTCTGGAAAACTATAAAATAAATCAAATCCACGTTTCAGACGTTAGGTGTTTATTTATCCATGGATGCAACAACCTTTTTTATTTACTTTCTCGATACAACCAATGGGACAGGCAAGTCATTCGTAATTTTGTTGATTCTGGCACAATTCGGTGACATTGTTTCCACCTTGTTGGAGGGCGGGCGAACTGCGCATCCCTCTTTGAAGCTGTCTATAAATCTTCTCATGGTTGACAAGCCAACGTGCACAACGGCCAAGAATTTGGCGATAGCGATATTAATGCGAGAATGCAAAATGATCATCTGGCCGATCTGGGATAAATGCGCGATGCCTCATAAGCGATCTTGGAAGGCAGTTGACCGAACGATGAAGGATTTATGAGGTGATTCGAGACAAGAAGTTGAAATTTACTACGCAACATGAGAGTCACATTGCAGAGGGACCCATCGACTGCCGAATTCTCGAGATAACTGCTGGTGATATTGGCAATGGCCGAATTCCCGTTGATGTTTCGATTGGATTGATATCGTTTCCTGCAAATTTTTTCTTCTCGAAGGAAGAGCTCGTCACCAAGATTTTCCCCAACATTTTACAAAATTATAAAATTTTGATTGGATTAACAAACGGGCAGTGACTAATAAGAACGCCAATAACTTGAATTTCATAATTCAAAGTCAAATCGGTGAAGAATGTAGTTTCACACAAATCCGTTGACAGCGTGTCCGACGAGGATGAAGCGATCAACTATCCGACGGAATTTTTGAACTCGATTGATAATTTAACATCTGAAGTTGGGATCGATCGCAATCATGTTGTACAATCTGAATCATCTAAAATAGTGCAACGGTTTGCGGTTGTCCGTCAAGAAACTGATGAACAATAAGATTCAAGCAACAATCATCAAAGGTTAGTTCAAAGGAGTAGAAACCCGAGCATTCCAACTGATCTTCCATTCTAATTGAAGCGAATTCAGTTCCCCGTTCGATTGGTTTTTGCGATGACAACCAATAAATCGCGAGGCTAGTTGTTAGAAGTGGGATCAATCACGATTTTCCCCGCTTTTCGCATCTGGTTTGTTGCCTTTCCGCATGTTAGCAACCCGGCCTTACATTGCATTATACTTTGATCTACTCCTTCGATGAATCAATGAAGTAGACACACTTACAAGCAGTGGCCAATGAGGCTATCGGCAAACCGTCTTTGTTGTTTGTTTTTGCGATGGAAAGCAAATCGAAAACACTGTTTATCATATCACTCTCAACTGGTTTCGATTCCATTCAAATAAATCACATTGAAATTGGAACTACAAAATATATTTCAAACCTTCAAATGTTTAGTCATTCACTTTTTTACTTTTCTTGTGTGTCCAAGGGCCCCGGTATGGCTTAAGACGGCCATGTCTGCTGGTGTTGATCTTGAAAAAACCCATTCAAAAAGGTAATATCATACAAGTGGGGCAAACCTAAAAACTCATGGTACACAATTGCAGCGGCGTCAGCTTTTGATTTGCCTCAAAAATGGAACAATTCAAGACTGCGAAGTTTTTCGACGATTTCTGTGATCAACTATAGGCGAAACCAGACATGGGGAAGAGTTTTGAACCACCAAACACCTAATATAATAACGGCGTAAAGGATAAGATTTTTTTATTTTGGGATTATTTCTTTTGACCAAATTATGAAGTAGCTTAATCCTTATTTTAAATAATCACTCCACATCCCCAGTTATCATGACTGGATCAGGGATACTTGGTAAACCTACCGACCTACCGTAATAAACAATAAGTAATACAACTGTCCGCATCCGCACTTATTTTTTGTGTGTAATAATTTTTTTAACAACTCCAACAGAGTACCCTATACCTACTTTTGGAAGTGTGGTGTATAGCATGCTACCAAGTGCCACCACTTGAACCGGATATACAAAACCATTTTGAAGTCAAACACTTTTGCTGAGTAACCCTTATTGCCATTTATTACGAGCGTGTATAGCTAGAAATTTTTATTCGGATTTTTGTTGTTATTATTGAACAAATATCAATTTTCGCTTCTTATGATTTTTTTTTATGCGCCGATGTCACGAAAACCACTTAAAAAAAATTACTTTATAAGACCCCAAAATTGTCTTGCTCTTCCTGACGAAGCCACGACCACGACCCACGAGTGATGTCTCGCACGTACATATGTATATAATGCATGTTTGTGGCGCATCCTGGATTTGTTAAGCACTCACTCCTTAAAGCTTAAGTAAAAACAACATAAAAATTCGTGAATCCTTTTGTCGTGATAATGCCATTTGCAAAAGTTCTCATCATTTGAAGTACACAAAGTAGTGCTGCGCCACCGTTTTGGATTATAAAAGCCACTAACAATTTTTCTTTTCTGACTTTTTTTTTGTTTTTTTTTTTTGATTCCCGTAACTTCCAACAACTACGACTCCTTAATGATAATAATTGGGCGGGTGAAAGAGTATATGCCTAGTATGATAGTATCACTACGATACTCGTATAGGTCGGTCGTTCCTAGGTATACTACTTGTAAACGGCAATAAAAATAATAAACATAAAAAGAAAAGAAATTAAGGATACCTGCTGCGGTCTTTTCCTCGTTTAACCCAAGAAGAAGAAGCCGCCACCGCTCCGTCAACGTCGACTCGGCGTACGTATTCATGCATGCCGTACCACCAGGAGTTAAACACGGAAATTCCCTTCAACCAAAACATATGTGAGCTCAGCCCATTGTGTGTGTTTTCCATCAAACAAAAACACAGCTTAAGAGTATTTCTATAATTGACATCCTATTTTTGCAAAACAGCTCAGGTATCTTAAATCCTTGCTTGTATATATTTTGGCCATCAGCAAAAAAAAAAAAAAGTGGGAAAACATTTTCGTAAATTCCATTATGGAAACAGTATTAGGCTAGGATTATCCGTGGGTATGATTTGAAACCAATAACAAGCGATCGATTCTTTGTGAGACCGTTTTGTGGATGATCCACCTTTTTCTGGTTCTGGTGTTTGAGTTCATACATATATGCAACTGATCCTTAAGCAAATTGGAAAGAATGCCAAAGGTGACAGAGTGAAAATAATTTTTCCATTCAATTTTTTTTTATCAATGAATAAGGTGCTGTGGGCTGAAAGCGGAATCGTTTAATGGCTTTGACATATTGAATGCATCAACAAATTGAATTTGGACAAAAGTGAACACACAATATTGTCAAAAATAAGCAGTTTTGACAAGGTTTTTTTTTTTTTTGTATATTTGGCAAGTTGATATTTTCTTTGGAGCTGTAATTTAGGATTAAGTATTGTATTATTTCGCAACCGAGAAGGAAATTCATTGAGGAGTTTCAGGTCTTAAAGAAGCATTCGTATAAGGATATGTCTAAGGAACCTGTGGATTTATTAACAACAACAAAAGTATCTCACTTTTATCAATTGGTTCGGCGATTTTGGACACATTACACATTGCAGCTAGAGGCAGGTATTCCCCTAATACTTTTATTTTTACAAAAAGACAATGTGTGTAGGTTAGGTACTTCTCGAATGAAAAAACAAAAAGTTTGTAACCCAAAAATGATTAAATTAAAAATCAAGTTTTAGCCTCAAAAAATAACAGTACGCCATCTCTGCCAAATTACACAAAATGAAAAATCGTATTGCACGGCTACAATGTGAAGGAGCAGCTGCAGGACATAGATTTACTGACTCCAACTTCAAGAAAGTGCTGCACTACAAATGAAAACAAACCAATATGGCAGACACGATTTTTATTTGAGTTCAGTGTTATACGCATTGTATTCGTGCATGCTGCTTTGTGAGCTACTTCTTTTGACATTCATTTTGACACTGCTACGTACTACTGCTGCAGCTACACCATTGTGCTCAGCCAGTAAAGCGTCACAACGATACTTATCAAATTATACGAACAGCTGACCATTGAATTCCTCATGGAAGGCAGGAAGAACAAGTATATCCACCTCAAACCCAACTCCCCCTGATAACTCAAGTTGGTCCTCTTAATTATGTACGTCCTATCAAAGAATCAAAAAAAATCGATAATACCTATCTACAAAAATAAGTAAGGGGAATTTTATTGTTTTATTTTAATAAGTATCTCTTGGGGATTCTAAAACCGGAAATTTCCAACAAAAAATTCCTGTGCTTTGTCCGCCATTTTGAAATAAGCTTTAAAAAGCGGTTACTCGATTTTCTCGGCCGTTATTAGTCGTAGAGTAGTTATTTTTGTTTCCTTTTGTAGGAAAAAAATCCTCTAAGATTAATTTAGGATTTTGTGTTGCCGGGATATAGGTTAATGTTATTGTTGTTGTTTTGTTGTGCCTTCGAAAATCCCAAGGAAAAAAAAAAGTTGGTTTTTTTTTTTATCAATATATTTCGGCACTAAGTGCCATCATCAGGATCTAAGATGAAATATCACAAATCAAATATCACATTGTATTCGTGCATGCTGCTTTGTGAGCTACTTCTTTTGACATTCATTTTGACACTGCTACGTACTACTGCTGCAGCTACACCATTGTGCTCAGCCAGTAAAGCGTCACAACGATACTTATCAAATTATACGAACAGCTGACCATTGAATTCCTCATGGAAGGCAGGAAGAACAAGTATATCCACCTCAAACCCAACTCCCCCTGATAACTCAAGTTGGTCCTCTTAATTATGTACGTCCTATCAAAGAATCAAAAAAAATCGATAATACCTATCTACAAAAATAAGTAAGGGGAATTTTATTGTTTTATTTTAATAAGTATCTCTTGGGGATTCTAAAACCGGAAATTTCCAACAAAAAATTCCTGTGCTTTGTCCGCCATTTTGAAATAAGCTTTAAAAAGCGGTTACTCGATTTTCTCGGCCGTTATTAGTCGTAGAGTAGTTATTTTTGTTTCCTTTTGTAGGAAAAAAATCCTCTAAGATTAATTTAGGATTTTGTGTTGCCGGGATATAGGTTAATGTTATTGTTGTTGTTTTGTTGTGCCTTCGAAAATCCCAAGGAAAAAAAAAAGTTGGTTTTTTTTTTTATCAATATATTTCGGCACTAAGTGCCATCATCAGGATCTAAGATGAAATATCACAAAAAGGATATTTCATCTTAGATCCTGACGATGGCACTTAGTGCCGAAATATATTGATAAAAAAAAACAACTTTTTTTTTCCTCGGGACTTTCGGAGGCACAACAAAAACAACAACAATATCCTCTAAGATTTTGGTCTTCAAACTTTTTTGACAGCACCTTCCAATATAAAGTTATTGTCGAAAAACTGTCAAATTTTCAAGTTCAAACATGGATATTTAAGTTTAGCTTTACTTCCGATTATACAGGGTGATTCACGAGCGTTGTGCCAAAAAGCTAGAGCGTGTAGGTTGAGTTGAGACAAGAAAAAAGTCGTATGGGAGGGGGGGGTCTAATCCCCTCCATTTAGCCGGGAGGGGTAATTTTCTGAAAAATTGACTTATTTTGTAAAAAAAAAAAAATATTAAAAATCAACGACTTCGTTTGCAACACCGTGTTATACCTTTTTGGAAAGCCAAAAACTTCTTCTTTCATTTCGTTTTTAAATTAAATTGTTTTAACGAATAGTTTAAAAAAAATAAATTTTCAAACTCAAAAATTTAAAAAAATAATTTGAAAACTAATTTTTTTCAAAATTTTACGTAATTAAGTATAATTTTTGTTCTCAGAATTCAACGCTTCTATTAATCTTTAATCCAACACTGAAAACCGTATGGCTCTACGACTTTTTGTTGCCAAGGTATTCAAAAATAACCGAACCCACTTCTTCATAAAATCACGAAAAAATTGGCTAAATGATCACTTGTGCCATCCCGTAACTAGGTTTTCTTGTTTTTGTGAAGAAGTAGGTTCGGTTATTTTTGAATACCTTGGCAACAAAAAGTCGTAGAGCCATACGGTTTTCAGTGTTGGATTAAAGATTAATAGAAGCGTTGAATTCTGAGAACAAAAATTATACTTAATTACGTAAAATTTTGAAAAAAATTAGTTTTCAAATTATTTTTTCAAATTTTTTTTCAAAATTTTGAGTTTGAAAATTTATTTTTTTTAAACTATTCGTTAAAACAATTTAATTTAAAAACGAAATGAAAGAAGAAGTTTTTGGCTTTCCAAAAAGGTATAACACGGTGTTGCAAACGAAGCCGTTGATTTTTAATATTTTTTTTTTACAAAATAAGTCAATTTTTCAGAAAATTACCCCTCCCGGCTAAATGGAGGGGATTAGACCCCCCCTCCCATACGATTTTTTTCTTGTCTCATCTTATCCTACACGCTCTAGCTTTTTGGCACAACGCTCGTGAATCACCCTGTATTGGTAAGGCAAGTTATGCATTCGTCGAAAAAATGCTTAAAACTATCTCGAAAACAGCTTAACCGATTCTTTCCAAATTTTACACATTTATTGGCTTAGGTAGCTCAATTTATGTTGCATATGAAACAAAAATTTGAAAAGAGCTCATTAAATTTAAATGAAGACGGACAGATGCTTAAATGTAATAAAACAATCTGTAAATACACGTATAATATCAAACTGACCCATAAGCTCAAAATGTATGACCATATCAAATGCCGTTTCTTCGCTGACTAAGTTTCGGAGCGCTTGGAAGAAGACCCAATTGTTGCCTTAAAATCATAGTTAGCAACGGGTGCATTTTTGGATAAATGGCTTTGCAAATAAGCAAAATGGCCGTCTGTGGGACGACACCAACCCATATGAGTTTCAAAAGATGATAATTCATCTTCAAAAAGTTACCGTTGGTATGGAACTCGGGCCGGCGGCGGCGCGGCGGGCGGGTAATTGGTTGATCTACGCCACGATTCACGTTCTGCATGAACGGTTTGAGGACAAAGGTATCTCTCGCAGAGGTGACATGAATTCGCCATCAAGATCAAGTGATTTGAACCAGCTAGACTTTTCGTTGTGGGCATTCCTCAAGTTCTATGCAAATAAATCACAATTGACCGCTTCCTACAATTTACTGCCGGATCCTTTTCCTTACTACTAGCAGAGATGTACTTTTCTTGAAAAGTTTAACTCTCGCAGGAAATGTCACTTGCAAGAGAAAAAAACTAAAGTGTAAATTGTAATCAGGAACCTTACCCAGAATTACCTAACTAACCACAATCGAAGAAATGGAATAAAACCTCAATTATTAATATTTGGACACTGAGTTACAAAAAAAGTGGCGCACCTTGAAATTTTGCAATATTTTCAAGCGATTTAAAAAAAAAATTGAGTGGTTTTTTGAAACCTGCAAGTGAAACTTTTTTCGTTCTACCTAATAAATGCACTATAAAATCAAATTATCAAATTAACTCACCAATAGCTTTTGTTTTCCCTGCAAACACGAAATCTTTTGGCTTTCTCTTACGGCCTAAAATTAATTCATCGTCCCATATTTTACGCACTATTCTTGATTTTTCACTTGTTGACCGGTTTTACATCATAACACTGGGCAAAACACAAATACCTTGGAGCACGTGCATGAACGAGTGTTCCCGATCTTTTTACTTTATTAGTGCGGGTATTGCCTCCCTGAACACCTAGCAAAGCTTTAATCCGCTTGTATCTACCTTTGATAAGTTTGCTACAATGGTGTCGCCCAAATTTTCCCATTCCTCTATCAGAACAGGATTCAGTCCAGTGAGTGCCTCTGGAACGGATCTTTCCACGATGCACAGCTCGGTTTTCTCGAGCATGGATATTCCTGCCAACACCATGACTGAACCTCCCCAGAAGTCGCCAAAGAGTATCTCTCACCTGGTCGTCTCCAGACTCTATAACTTCCATCTGGAATTCTCAGACAAAATCTGGACTCATCAGTAAAGAGAACTTTGCTCCCATCAATCTCGATCCAAACTCAGTGAATACGTGCAAACTATAATCGGCATCGTTTGTGCTCTACCGTGAGCCGCTTTACTCGAGCGGGTCTTCTTGCTCTCAGACAACCTTCCAATAATCGTCGCCTAACCCCTTACCGAAATATTGACGTTGAGTGAAGGAATTTATTTCTTTGAACCTTTGGAAGGATTTTATGATGGTTGACTCGTAAACGAAGGACAGAAAAGAAATTTTAGAAAACAACAATACACATTAATTAGGAAAATACCGAAGGAACAAATAAAATATTAAACTTTCCAAAAAACCGCGGCATGTTGCCATAGTAATAAAAAGAAGTTAAAAAATATGAGTGGGCCACTTTTTTTGTAACTCAGTGCATTTATAAAAAGCTTTTAAATTCCCATTTATTTGTGTGTGCGAAGATATACATGAAATACAACATTTGTACTTAAAAAATTGTTCTTTGCTATTCCCGTATATATATAAATCATACGACTTCCTTTTGGCAATCTTTCAATTTCACCCTACCACAAAATTGCAACCCTTTAAACATGGGCAATCCCTATGATGAAGATACACCATCTTTATATTATATTTTTCGAGAATGCAAAAAACTGTATCTTTTGAATTTCTTTGAATCAATGACCGCATAAGTACACGGTTCATGGTGTTTTCTTATTCAAGTACATACATACTTCTCTACCTCGTTTATGATCAGAAGAGAAAGATAAACATAAAATCCGAACCACATTACATATTATCTTTTAATCAAATTCAGAACTTCGTCAAAAAAAAAAAAAAATTTCGTTATCGGTCTTAAGAAAAAGAAAAAAAATCGTTTTTATTCATTAAATCTTGAGTATTTTGTCAACATTAATAGTTATTTTATTTTTCAATTAATCTTTTCAAGTGATTAAATCAAATAATTTAAAACAATTGGCCAAAGCTCGTGACTAATTTTTTATAGATAATTCTACTTCAAATTCATAAATAATCAAGACCCTTAATGTAAGAGCTTAAATTGGAGTATACCTACTTTTTTTTTAATAAATCTTATCGCATTTAAAACCCAAAACAAATAGAAGCGATTGTTAGAAAATATTGAAATAACGATTTATGTATTTTATATGTGAAACTATGCAATGTGTCCATACTGTCCCAGGCAGTCTGATTTCACAAGACTTTTCCAGCTTATCGTTAGTCGGTCTTGGTCTGATCCAAATCGATAATTCTTTGATTGTTTGGCTCTTTATTTGATTATTTGGTTTGTAAAAATAATGCAAACGAAATTTTTGTATAGATTGTGTATTATCAAAGTGTAACAGATCTTTTGCAATGCTTGGAAAAAGGGCTCGGATCCTTGTACAACATTAGTTGAACTCTTCCTTAATTGAAATGCCTTTTTCTTCATTGAAACTTCAAAAAGTATGAGAAATTTATAATTTTTTTGCACCGTAGTTGAAAGAAATCTTAATGGTTAAATGGAGTCATTATAGTTAAACGCTGGAAGACCAAAGCAAGCATGGAAATTAAATTCTAAAAGAAAAGCTAAATTCCAACCGTGACCATCTGAGGTTTGCTCGCCTCGCGTCCTGTGCTCCAGAAACCAGAAGAAGTTAACTTATTGTTGAAGAAGATCAAAGAGTTTCTTGCAGCGAAATTCCAAGCCCTGTTTAACAAAATCAGTAATTTTTTTTCAATTGATCATCGCAATGACATTCTGACTTCAAAAGAAAATAGGTCATTGCACCGTCAGTGCAAATCACACGAATGACGCAAGTTTGTCATTGTTGTCCGGAAATGCGTTGACCGACAAGGCATGTCATTGTTATTTATGACATTTGGTGTAATCGCATTGACATGCAAAACAATGACGATCACACGACTTGGCCACTTTGAAATTTGATGATGACTTCTAAAACCGCACTGACAGAAGTCATTTTTCGCGATGACAATCACACGTCTTTTATAAATTGAGGCATCGTGGCTGAAAATATTGACGTGAGTTTGTGAAGTCCCTCGGTCAAAATAATTTAATTTAAAAAAAAGAACAAATAACAGAAATTCCATGCTATGCCATTGTTTTGACACATTCATTGCAATAACAAGTTAACCAAAAAAAATCAGTCATTGTGTCCAATCAACGATGACAGGTTGATTACCCGGTCAGTTAAAAAGGTCATTTTGATAACCGAAAGCTGTTTGTCGCTGGGCTTGTCATTCTAGTTTTCATCGTTAGTGTAGTAATGCATACATACATATATATGTATATGCAATGACAGCATTTTACGATGGCACTCACACGACATGACGACTTTAGAACAAATAACTACGTCACTATGACGTCAGAATGCCATTACGATAACCTTTTTCGAAGACCGTGTATGCTAGCTTTGGTTTCCGATAACATCTTCCAAGTAACCATTACATCAAGACACAATTGGATCTCCCGGACTACCTTATTGCATGACAATATATAGATTGTCTTGAAAATAAAATTAATCCTAGCTTGCGGGCGGCAATGGTCCCTTGGATAAAGTGCTTGGTTGATATCCTAGAGTCGTGGGTTCGAGTTCCAGTCTGGGCATCAATTTTGTAATATTCCTATATATTTAACTATATATGCAACCCGTGAGATTTTCGTTAGGTAAATATACCATTAATATCGATCCACTGAATCACCATAAATTCTTCCCTATATCTGTATATTCCCTGGATATACACGAATTCCATGTTGCTAATACTACATAATACAAAAATGGTTCCGGAGCCGCATTGGAAGCTGAAATACATAGTCAAAAAAGAGAGGCTTACTCATAATAATTTGTTCAGCATTTTTGATGATTCACTTACATATTTAAGTGAAATCCGAGTTAACTGAAAACAATTTATGTAATTCTCTTAAGTTTTTTTATAGTTTTTAATATTTTGTATTCAGCAACAAGCATAATATTTTTGAAAACTGACTCCGTTACCAATTTTTCCAAGTGTTTATGCTGTTAAAGGGCTTTTTAATTGTTGCGGGTAGATTTTCACGGCCATGTTGTTTTGGAGACTTCTGTCAAATCTGTTGTTTATTATTTAATTACTGATGTCACCACGGCAAGTTTCAGTATTAGACAGCTCGTCCAAATGATAAATCTTTATAATCAAATTTAGTGAGTGCAAACGTTTACACGTTGCGTATATTTTAAAATAGACGTGCCGGCCTTTCACAGTCGACTTTTCAATTAGCCAACATTCAAACGGAATCAATAACATCGGTCGAGAAAACTCCGTGATCTGGGAAAATAGATGTAAATACATACAAGTGAACCTCAGGCAGACGATTCCTCGACGTGCAAAAAAACTCGGCCTTTCCCAAACTTCAACTTGGCGAATTTTGAGGAGGGATTACACCCGTACCAGATTTAACTGACTTAAAAACTCAAAGTGCTTTGGCATATAAAACGCCGCGCCGTTTGTGCGTTGACTGGGCTTCGGAGCGCTTGGAAATATTGTTATTTTGCCGAAAAATAATATTTAGCGACGAGACGAATTTGAAGACACCAACCCATGACGAGGCTCACCAAGTGACGATGCATCCTAAAAAGGTAACGTTAGGTAAGGATTTTGAGCCGGCAGAACTGCGGCCATATTGGTATCTACTTTTTTGAAAATGACGTTGGTAATTGGTCAACGTTTGTTTGACACCAGCCACTTTAAAATTTCATTTCACTAATGAAGTGGGCGTACTTATAAATTTTGTTATTATTTTTTTACTATAAATGTTCAAGTTTTAGATCTTTTGATATTATTTTAAAAGGCACTTTAAATCTGTGTGTTTTTTTGATTCGTCAATTATTGAATATGAACTTCAAAACGTCCTTCATTCATATACCCAATACGGTACATTTCATAGAGGTACATACATCTTTTTAGGTACCAACTAGATAGGTACCTACAGCTCTGTAAGCCGTAAGCTTATAAAAAAATTTAGACTCAAAACTGTTAGTTCCGATTGCATGATTGATCTAAATAACATGGCATTTATTTTTTGGTGCACTAACATCACAATCACTAGCAAACTCAGCATGGCCGGATACACTTTTCACTGGAGACCTCAAAAATATTTGGATTTCAATATTGTATAGGCTACATTTCTATATAGGCTGACATTGATCGCCTGAGGAAGACCAATGCATCTCGCTGAGCCGACGGGAGACCCCATCTGACTCGAAAAATGAACGAACGAAGACAGATCCAATGTACTCTCGTCTTTAACTATATAAACAAGATTATGAACCTTGGAAGAATGACTTAAAAGGGCCTCAACTTCCTTTATTGTCATGGCCCTTGACATTCCTAAATGCAGCCCTGAACAGAAAATAGCTTAGGCGATCGACATAAAATTAAACTTAAATATAACCCGCTTTATCAAAATATTAGACATGTATTTATGTATATGTACCTGTTAACACATTATCTTGGACATCTTTTCAGCCAACAAAAAAAAAAAACAAGTATACAGATACTCATTGTCAAAATATTGAGCTTTGACACTGCAACGTATCTTGTGTCGCGTCTGTCGTGATAACTATTTATCAGATCGGCTTTGGCTCAATCTTATCAATTTTTCAAAAACAAAAAAAAGATTTCGTGTTTCAATTAGGGTGCAACTAGGCACAGGTAAGGTATAATAATAATTAGATAGGAAAAGTTTATCTGGGATTGTTAAACAAGAAATCAGTTGATCAATTAAATGTAGCTTGTGAACAAAATGCTACTCAAAAAATTATTAAACGGAAGCGATAGGTTTTTTTTTTATTATTATTTTAAAACGTAAAAACACTTGAGCATAGAGAAATTCCCATTATAAAAAGGGACACAGCTTTTTGTTCTTGATTTTTTTTTTCTGACTAAGAAAGAATTCCCTGTTCTTATATATAGTTATATCAATTTTGATTAATCCGAATATACTAGGTAGGTGCGTTTTCAATATCTGATTGCGCAAGGTTCATATCTTGGACAATTTTTGTTTATTTGAATTCATTTAACTATAAATATGGAAAGTTCGACTGATTGAATTTAGCAGATAGTATAAATAATTAGAAATTTTTTAATAATGAAGATATCCATAATTTAAATTAATTTTCTCTTTACCGTACGATAATAATCGTTGAGTTTTTTGTACGGGATTTGACGAAAGATTATAATTCTAAAAAAAATTGATTTTCGTTTGGGTTTTCAATAAAAACCCTTTTCAATTTTCTTTCATGGTAAAATTTTTAAACCATTGCATAATGAAAAACACAAAATTGTGGAACTTAAATTCATGGAGCTTAAAGGCTCGCGCAAACCAAAGCGGCTGCTGTGGCGGTGGCGACCAAGCAGGTCGCGGATAAAGAGGCGGGCAAAAATCTGCTCAAACCAACGGGATATTTTCAGTCGCAGCCAAGCCGTGAAAAACATCATTGTTAGTTGAATTGAAATTATAATATTTATTTAATAATATTTAATAATTAATATCTAATTATTCCCACAAAAACGGATGAAGCCCTACTACTTTTAGACAAGACAAAAAAGTAAAAAAAATTTCATAGAGTGTATCTTGCATATTTCTCATTATATTTTTCAAAAACATTTTTAGTTTTTAAATATTCAAAGTGGCTTGCAATACTTTCAAACAATAAATAAAAAGATATTACGAATGGCAGCTGTGATACGGCGGGCAAATGGTGCATGCAGCGTAGACCTGATCTTTGTATATACACACTAGATTTTATATACAAAGCCCAGAACATTATTTGGCGTAGCAGTCCGACCGTCTGATGGGAAATAGGAGAGAGTGGGACTTGCTAAGAAACAGGGTTTCCCTGGCAATTGAGAATCGACTGGAACAAATCATTCCTTTTCCCAAAAGCTACCGTCGGTCGTCATCCTACTAATATTATAAATGTGAAATTTACGATTTGGATGTTTGTTGCTAAATAACGCCAGAACGGCACACAGATGGATTATAGCCTGGAACAGCATAAAGGCTACTTTTTATCCCAGTAAAATATAGGTATGGAATAATAAAGCTCGGGCTATAAAAGTAGCTAGATTACGATAGATGACACCTTAAGCTACAGTCTACTTCTTGATCAGCTGTAACGCTAGCGAAGCCGCGGGTTAAGGCTAGTATGTACATAAATGTAGTATCTTTACTTTATTTGTTCATTTCACGTGAGAAAGAAATTTTCCATTTCTTTATTTTCAAGGCGGGGTTAATTTTTATATTTTTCTGAGGTGAAATGCAAAATGATGTCAAAACTAAAATAAAGCAGGCTTATCAGTGGGCCAACTTTTCCGACAGCCCACTGCTCACTGCAGGTCCATCGAGATATTTCTTCTGATTATGAAGATGTAAGCCTCTCCAAAAACCAGGCCAGAGAAAGATAAATATTTCGCGGAAGAACGAAAACCAGCAATTTTAACTCAGGCCATAAGAGTCATAGTTTCCTAACTCCCATTTTGACGAAATCCAGTTTTTTAGCAAAATGTAATCTGTATCTCATTCCTTTCATTTCTGAATCAAAATTTTTCAATTTGAGAACCTTGCGCTGAAATGACGGCAATTTTCATACTTAGGCCAACCATACAGAATTCAAATGCATGAGTGCAAGAGTGGCCTATCTCCCTTAGACCACTATTGCACTCGCATGTTAAATTTATTTTCTTGGAAAATTTAGCCAGGCCAATGTTGCTATTTGATCATGGGTAAAAAGACATCATCAATTGTATTGCGATTATCTTAGTGCAAGTGAATATACTGTTAAGTGTTTCGAGAAGCCATAACATTAAGTGGAAGTGGTTCGATGCATTAATTTCTTTAAAACATATTTTTTTTTGATTTTCAAAGATGTGCATAACAGTTACCAGTAGACGGCCAAAATACGTAGGGTTTCCTTATTTTTAGTAGTTTTCCAAAATAGGAGTCCTATTATATTTTAACACTAAAGCTAGAATAGGAAGGTTTTATCTTCTTTTCGTGAAGCTTCTTACACCCAAATTTAATTTAGTATTTAAGGAGGAATTCAATTAATCTTCATTCAGTTAAGATTCTCTTGAATAATAAGATAGCTCAGGAATTTAATCGCGCTTGTGTTTCTGTAGGTGTATCAACAAGTGTATGCTTATACAAACGTCAGACTCTTACAAACTGCTTGAGCATTCATATTTTAAAAAACGAAAATTCCGTTTCGTGCATTATGTAGCTTTTTTAATAAAAAATTCATTTTTTGTCAATGGAAATTCTTGTTTACTATGCGATACGGTTTTGGATTCATTGAAAAAGAAATGTTTCCCAAATAATTTCGCTAACGACAACTGTCTAGAAACAATCAATGCAGCAAAAAAAAGAATCGATTTGCATTCTTAAAATTGAAGAACGATCATATCTTCTATACACCTGCATTGGAAATCTATTAAGATGAGTCAGAAAGGCCGAAAAATGTTTAAGTTTCCTTGGACGCTACAAGAAATACTTCTCCCCATCTAATCTGGCTACGAACTTCAAGTTGAATAAGGGATAACAACTACATGTTTATTTTATCCAGTTTTCGTTCTTAATCGAGATGTGGTTCTTAATGGAAAAAGTACAGATTTTTTTTTATTTAACTTCTATTTTTTTTTTTTTTTAATTTTATTTTTCACATCGGAATTATTTATTTGACATTCCTTCTTAGGCAGCAGCGGCGGAAATGACATCGGTGTAAAGCCTAATTTTGGTGGCAATGCTCATGTCAACGTATTTGTCTCCAATTGACACAATAAGTCCTCCAATGATGTTTGGATCAACACGAGATGTGATTTGAAGGTTCTGGTTCGACTTGAGGAATGCCTTAAGTGCTCCTTCGAGTTCTTTCCTTTGGGAATTGTCCAATGGCTTGGCACTGACAACTTCACAAACAACATCACCACGATGGGCAGCCATGATGGTCTTGAAGGCGTTAATGACAGTGTCGAGTTTCTTCAAGCGACCATTATCTGCCATGAGACCAAGCAAGTTGCTTGTGGCTGGAGCCATACGCATCTTTTCGCAAGTCTCCCTCAAAGCAGTTCCAAGGGCTTTGCGGTTGATAATTGGACTGGAAACGTATTCACGCATTTTTGGATCGGTCTTGATGCTGTCTTGGATCTTAACCAAATCCTTTTCGACCTGATCCAATTGGCTCATTTTAGTGGCAGCTGTGAACAGAGCGGTGGCATAACGACCCTCCAAACCGAACACTTGAATTGGGAGTTTCACAGCCTGAGTGGAACTGCTCATGCAACGAGCCAAAAGAGCTAACTTATTTACGGCTGCCATTTCGTTGGATAAAAGAAGATACTTATTCTAATTTACGTTGTCTTCAAATCGGAATAAGAGGGACAAATCGAGCCAGGATACTTGTGTATCCTGGATTGGATGGAAAAGTTTCTTAAAATCGTTGGTGGAAGAAACTTTACGGAAACGATTGTTTTACTTCTTATTGCTACTTTTATAAACAATACTCCAGCCATGTTCATTCCTCTTTCAAGCGATGTCCTCGAGAAACATGCAGCTCTAGGAATGCACATCAATTTACACTCGAGCCTAATTTCAGACGTCTTTTTAAATATAGAGACTCATTCTTTAGCCACACAAAGTGAATGTGGTATGCGTTACCGGGCTTGATCTGTCCCTCTTATTACGATTTACAGACATTCCAACTTTCCATAACTCTCGTACTGTGTTATTGCATGAGGCATGGCGATTAGAGTATGAATAACCACTTTAAAACGCGTTCAAAAACAGGAATTTTATAGCTCTTCTTGAATTCATCCCACCAGAAACAATTTTTGTACAATATCTCAATGTTTTAAAATCGAGGAGATGGTTGTTTTGATTCTAAAACACCTGGTAGCGAATATGTTCGTTGCACTTCGATTTAATTTGAAAATGTAAATAATTTTATTTTGAAAACGGCTCTTTTTTTTGGCCTATCTTTCAAATTTTTTTTATTTTTCTTTAGAGCCTTATCGGCCTAACTAACTTTAAAAACATTTAAAACGAAATTTTAAAGAAAAAATCCGCAAAAGTCGATAAGTTTGGTCTTTTGTGGATACTCCCCAAAAATAAAATTAATATTATGTAACTTAACACAAGAAATACAACTGTTTAAAATAAACCTACTTTTTGTTTTCGCTATGATAAAAATGAAAAAATCAGTTAGGCCAATATGCCTATAAGAAAGTCGTTTCTGAAAAGGGAAGTTATTTTCATTTTGTTTTTTGTCATTTTTTTATGGATGCGACTGCCGGCGGCGGGTTACATGGATGCAACTATCGACGCCGGCGGCGGGTCGCACGGCACCTGATTAAATTGAAATAGATGTAGTACATTTGGTACAGGTGCCACGTGACCTGCCAACGGTCACAGTTGAAGTCGTGCATAATTTTTCTCTTGTGGCTTTTTATCGTTAACAGGTATTTTGTCAAGTATGTAAAACAGATTTTTGCCAAGCAATAATTTAATTTTGCAATGGAAATCGCAACTGACGCAATTCTGATTCACTCGAAAACTTAGAATTCTCCTTGGAAGAAGAAAATGAAATTCCAGACCATATAGTGTCACCCGGTATATCCGACGGACCTCGAACCAAGTGGACCATACAGTCCTTGACAATCCCTAAGAACTTTTACTTTTGAACGGAATTCTGTTAGGTATAAGCATTCAATTACAAACACCAGAGCAAGTAGGTACCACACAAAGAATGGATGAACAAAAACATGCAGGAGTTACAAAAATTTCTTAGAGTCGGTTTTGATATAATGGCTGTTGGGGATTCTTAAATCTTCATAGTGAAGCTGTCAGGAATGGTGGCCAAAATAAAAACACCTTCTAAATTGCTTTGAGGAGTTTAATTTCCAATGAAAAATTCGAATATAAAGTTTTTAAGGAGGTTTTTGTATGAAATTTTATACTCGCAGTTAAGGCAGCTGCTTGCCGAATTTACAATTGAAAATTTAGAATGAAACAACAACAACTTGTGTGTGCTACCACCAAGTTCATAGGCTGGAGTTATAGCTATTTCACGGGGACCAACCCGATCATCAGACTCCTTTAGTGGTGCTTAATCGCTTTTTATGTTCAATTTAATTTTTGAAGAACTTTGAATAAAACAACAACAATTACTTGTGTGTGCTTAGAAAAATGCTAATCGGTTCAGTATAGTTCGATAGAACGAAAAAACCTGTAATTGGCTTACAACTTTCATGTGGGTGCGGTGGCGTAGTGCGTAGTGCACTAGCTTCTCACACGCTAGGTGGCTTGTTCAAGCCCAGCTCGGGCAAAAGTTCTTCAAAAATTAAATTGAACATAAAAAGCGATTAAGCACCACTAAAGGAGTCTGATGATCGGGTTGGTCCCCGTGAAATTGGGCGCAGGGACATAAGGCCCAGGGACATAAAGCCCAATTTTTTTTTTGGGTGTTATGACCCACTTACGTGGGACATAAGACCGAAATTTAATTTGGGCTTTAAATCCCACCCAAGTGGGTCTTAAGGCCGAATTTTTTTTCTGAAAAATGGGACATAAAACCCAAATTCAAAAAAATAGTTTGAACAAAAAAATAGTTCATTAGTTCATTTTCATGTTATAGGTATATATTTCAAAATCAAAAAATCCAATTCAACAAAATAAATTAAACAGTTTATATAAGCATAAACATAAACAACAACAAAAAAGATAATTCAACAATAATCTTGAAAACGTTTATTTTATACATAAATAATAGAAGTATTTTGAATTATCTGTCTGCAAAATGCACATAATAATTCATTTTTTCGAGCTATTGACTCTTCCTTTAGGGTTGAAAAGCAACTACTACATATTTTAAAATGATTACAAGGAAGAGCAATAGATTTCTTGGGTTCTCGAAACATGCATATTGAATTTAAGTTTTAGAGGTTTTATAAAATTAAAGCCCAAAAAATCGCGCGATTTTTTGGGCTTTAATTTTATAAAACCTCTAAAACTTAAATTCAATATGCATGTTTCGAGAACCCAAGAAATCTATTGCTCTTACCTTGTAATCATTTTAAAATATGTAGTAGTTGCTTTTCAACCCTAAAGGAAGAGTCAATAGCAAAAATTCAAAACCACGATTTTCCATTTTTTTTAAACTTTCAGTTCTTATAAGAACAACACTCAATCAACACTTAATGTACTTTGAAGGTTTGAATATATGCATTTTTTTTCTCAACATTAAATGTAACAGTAGTCTTAATTTCAAAACCAACGAGCGCTTCAAATTTTGGGAGAGATTAAAAAACTGGTTTGAATGTCAACTAAACCAGGTGCGGAAGAATTAAAGTTAAGGGCTCAGGAAGAAAAAAAAACTTTTCTCGCATTGAAATACATTTATTTTTATCATTTGTCAAGTCATATTATGTGGGACATAAAGCCCAACTTTTTTTTGGGGGCCTTATGACCCACTTGGGTGGGATTTAAAGCCCAAATTAATTTTCGGTCTTATGTCCCACGTAAATGGGTCATAACGCCCAAAAAAAAAATTTGGGCTTTATGTCCCTGGGCCTTATGCCCCTGCGCCGTGAAATTGCTATAATTCCAGCCTATGAACTTGGTGGTAGCACACACAAGTTGTTGTTGTTTCATTCAAAATTTTCAATTATAAAGTTTTTATTCAAAAAGTATATTCTTTTTTGGTACTTATACTTACACTTTTCTGTGTCCCTTCAATGGCTTCTCCTTCTTCCTTTTTGATGAATGCCTTCAGTGTTGCATTTCAACCGAATTTGAACCACAGACATATTACACAGAATCGACACTTGAAATGGACGTGTTCACACATCAGTGTTTTCATCAACTTTGTCATAATAATATTAAGTGTTTTAAATTGAGATAATAATGGCTATTGTAAAATCCTTTGCTAGCTACTGGAGTACGGACAGGTTCTTCAATATGGCAACTGTTAAATGAATGGTAACTTGGTATAGTAAGTTTTCTTAGGCTTGAACGGAAATCATTCAGAAATCACAGGTAGAACTATTGCGACGGATCATTTTTCCACAGTCTTCCTTGACGAAGACGCTCATAGTCCGAACATTACCCAGAAGCAAACAAGGTGATGCAAGACTTGTAACTACGAAAAATCTAAAAAAAAAAATGAAACAGGAGAGCTGCAAAACTCAGACATTGTAAAAAATGGCGATTGCAGGCTATAATTCATGTCATGACTTGGTGAGGAACTTACACCAACTTACTTCTTCAATACTTGTTAAAAGAATGCCTGATCGTTTGCCCTATCTACAAGAAAGAAGATTCTGCGAATTGCGCCAACTAAAGAGGTATTGATCTCCTAAATGTTCTAAAATTAAAATCGTGGGCGATTATGTCCAACAAATATTGGACGCAGCGCGTGATGCGTCCCTCGAATCGAACCATTGTTTTGGTAATAAATATGCACGATTTGCAAACGTTGTTTCGGATTAAATCTATTCATTATGAAATGTCAAACCAATTTGGGCATAAATCAATTGACAACTGTCAAAAAGACCAACTCCGAAAAAAGTATTGCCAGATTGAAAACCACACGTCTAAAAAAAAACACAATTTATATGCTGTCCTCGGATGCAGTATGATGAACATCATAACCTCGGGCTTGGACAAAACGTTACGATGCGATGAGCAGATATAACTATGACGTAGTCAAAGACTTTGTCTATTCGGGTTCCAATATAACCTCATAAAATAATATCAGTGAAGAGATCAGCCGAAGAATTACTCTTGCCAATATAGCTGTTATTTCGGGCTTATCTTAGTAGCAAAGCCCTTTCTCAAAGGACCAAGAACACACGATACAAGACATTTTGTCATCCCGTTGGTCGTTGCTTTCCTTAAATTTTGACATCTTGTCAGATAAGTGTTGAAGTTTTGAAGATGGCGGCCACATAAAGGGTGTTTTTTAAGAGGTGTAGAACAACTTTGAAATGGAATAAAACAAAGATGATTTTTTAAATTGACATAAAATTTACTTAATTCGCAAGATAATCTTCTGGCATTCGATGACTTTTTCCAACATTTGTGGCCGTATATCGGCAATAACGCAGCGAATTTTGTCATCCAAGTGGTTGGAGGCGTAGACTAGCGACTTCACATTTCCCCCCAGAAAATAGAGGTAAATTCACATACCAACACGCAAAATTATGCTCTCACCGAACGTTTCCTTCAACAAATCAATTGACACGAACTGTATGACATGTTTCACCGTATCACCTGCACATCATGGTTGTTCAATTGATAAACGAAAAAGTCAGTAATAATGGCTCTATAGCGGTCACCATTGACTGTAACGTTCTATCCAGCATCGTTTTTAAAGAAGGACCAATTATTTCACCAACCCATAAAGCACACCAAACAGCCAGTTTTTGTGGATGTAAAGGTGTCTTAACATACACTTGAGGATTATCATTACTCCAAATACGGCAGTTTACTGACGTATCCATCCAACCAAAAGTGAGCTTCATCGTTAAGCAAAATTCACTTATGAAAAAGGGCGTAGTGCGCGATACGTATTTCGAACAGAACAATGATTTTCAAAATAAATTTGATCAATTTGAAAGCGTTGTTCAGACTTCAGTTTATTCATGTTGAAATGCCAAACGCCAAACCAAACAAAAAATAAATCAACTGACAGCTGACAAAATGGCTGCCAGTTAAAAAAGCGTTGCCAACTTAAAGTTCTATGCCTCTAAAAAAACACCCGGTAGACAGGTTCTTAATCCCGAAAACTGAGTTTTGTGATTTGAAAAAGTCTCTCTACGATCCCTAAAAACAAAAACTCCTTGATAATCGAAATGTTACGTTGGTAGGTATCTATTCTCCTTCCATTTCCCTTGGATATTTATTTTTCCCCTTGCAAGGAAGTGCCAAATCATCCAAGAGTTTAAGATTTGTCATTAAAAAGTGCCCTTATCTCAGCTATAGCTCTTAAGATATGGTTTTAAAGTTCATTCCTATCCTGCAGGCCTCCTACTGGTGGCGTCGTTACCTCTATTATTTATTTATAAGATAACATCTGACATTGACCCCAAATTAATTTGCGTGTTGGTGCGCCTATTTTCATCTTTATAGGTTATCTAACCTATACCTACGTTCTAAAGGGCGAGCTATTAAATCGGATAGATCCATATCTTCTATATTGACCAGGCGCCAGTCTAACTTAGAAACCTACATTATTTCTTTTCATGTTGAGGTCACTGTTGCGTAGGTAGGTTTGGGGCCTAAAAGCAATGACGACATAAACTAACTACATATCCATAAATACTTACAATATCTTTTATCTATAAATTTCACTTTGTCTTGCATGCTTTTGGTACTTTAAAATCCATAACAAACTTATCGTGTCAACAGCAATCTTCCACTCTTTCTAATCCTAATTAGGTTCACCACTAAAGCCTAAGTGCGCAATATAGGCAACCCACACACAACACACACCCTGTCAACCAAATGCATGCATTACACACAAATTACTGTTTATTATACCATCTACTTTCACGTATGCATTGATCCTTAAATAAGTCATGCTAGAGTGTTGCTAGAGAACAGCAAAAAAAAAAAATTATAATAACCGAACCACTAACTATATTTCGACAGCACTCGTGCTTTAGGAATAAAAAAAAATTACACTTCTTTTCCCCCTCTTCCTATAGTTAGGTATACTACACATCCACAGGATTAAAGTCCTTTCTCGCTATATTGAAGAGAAATAGTATCCAACAACTACATCTGCTCATTCGATAGATATCCTCCTAAATAACAATGAAAACGTCCTTTAACGGCAGCAATAGCAATGCAAAAAAAAAATAGAGAAAAGGATTCACTCCAGCAATATAATAATAATAAACCCGGAGCCTATAATGCTAACTACAAAAGAATATAAAATACAATTCGACAAACAACCAAAAAAAAAATCAGGACAGTGGAATCCTGAATAAGGGGCGTGCCCACATTTGCTGATAGCTAGGTCTCTGAAGTGTCGAAAGTACCTTCTTATGTAACAAAAGCCTCAAACTCTTCAACCAACCCTCATTCAAGTCCTGCAGCTTTTCGTATATGGTATACAGTCGGCGTACGGAAAGGACTCTTCAAAAGTATCGCACTCAAGTTCATTTATGCGCTTGCCTACGAATACACTCAAACGTAAAAAACCTCTTCACACACCACTCCAGAACGGGGCCTTGTGATTGGCTCAGTTATCATCATCTTCCCTTGTAATCCCTGAGTACCTAAACAGGCCTCAATACAATGGCCGGGGGTTATGCTGTGTTCTGTTGATGGTTGGCTGCTGCTGGATGAATGTATGAGTCTGTTGTCAGACGTTGTGTATCGTCCTTGTTCGTTTAGAGAGGCTAACCACTTTTCCATCATAAGTGGCTGGCTCGGCTCTTCGTCGAGGGTTGAGTCGAAGTCGAACTCGATGATAGTGATGGCGTATCGTACCTACTCAAAAATAAATAATGTTTATGTTTTGTATAAGAGTGTGCTTGTGTTTGTATGTGTGTGTATTTGTATTAAGAGGAGGACATTCGAGAGGCCGCCAGCCAAGAGGACATGCGAAGAAGCCACTTATCGTGGACTGTTTTAGTTCTTGATGACACTTCAGTTCGTTTGAAAGCGGAAAAAATTTATCTTCTCGTGCCGTGCGTCTTCGTCTTCGGGAGTTCATCACGCAATAAATAATTACTGTTCCGCTCCAATCGCGCGGTTTAAATTTCGTTACTCACTTATTGGTACATATATCATCTTACAGACAATTTCCGTGCCGTCGCGAAATCGATCCTAATTGGCTTGCAAACAATTATTACCTACTTAGTGAATGTGATTTGTGATTTAAGAATTGGAATTTTCTTGCCATCAAACTATCAAAGTGGCTGAAAAACGTAAACGGTCTCCGTCGACTTCACGGTCGCCGATTGAGACAGTGGGTATTAAAGAAGAGCTAAGAATACCGTCGTTTGGACACGCTATGGGAAGTCTTATGCATCATCATCCTGCGGCGGCGGCAGCAGCAGCCGCTCCATTTCTCACCTGGTCACCGATTTTGCTGCCTCCGTGGGGACATGCTTTGTTGCCAGCAGCTTTTTATCCGGCGGCTCTAAGGAATGCTTTACCAGGGTAAGGGTCAATTGATTTGGATATAATTGGGAAGCCTGCGAAAATCTAACAATTTGTTCCTTTTGTTGGTACCTTCATAAGTAGTCTTAAGCTAAGATTAGACGTTATATAAGATCGACATGTATTGCTGACGACATTTTGAGCCTAAACGACATTTTTTGTAATTTTTTGGGTTCCTAATATTTGGGATCGTATAGGATTTCATTAAAATATTAAACTTATCGAAAGTTTGAACAACCGTTTGAACAAGTCGTTGAAAACACGACTCCATCAGCGCCATCCAAAAATATTGTCGAACAAACAAAATTATTGTGTTTTTTGGTTATTTTCAGTTTGATGCGTGCTGTCAAATACGGAGGTTTTCTTAAAGTAATTTGAAACAAACGTAATCAAGGTTCCGTATTATAGACACAAGATTTCAATGTCTTCACAGCAATTAGTTACGTAAGGTTCCGTTTGCACCGTTCCGTCCGTTAAAGTTCTACCTCAATGTTGCACTCCTAACCTTTTTGATTTGACTTTGCAGAAACTGCACTTGATGACGAGCACGACAAACCAGAGGCTATTTCGCGAGCGTTTCTCAGCTTACTTTGACAATCCGGGATAGCTTGATACTTCGACTTCCCATACGACAAAAGCATTGCTGAAGATTCGTGGAATAGATTCTGTTTTTTCGAGACTGACAGAAAAAAAAAAACAGTATTTATGAAGGGTATATGTATATTGAAAAATATAGAAATTGTGAGACTTCGAAATTCTGAGAGTTTTTACGAACTTCAAGACAAATTGGCCAAATCCTGCTATTAACAAATGAATAGTCTATAGAAATATCGGAAGTAATATGTCAATATAAGTTTGTTTTTGTAATATAAAATGTGGATTGATTTGTACATGGTTTCATCTTTTAAGCTTTCCTTCAGGTGTGGGAGCAGCTTATAAGGCCATACGCGATTGTGAATTTCAAATTGAACAGAATTTATGATAAGGTTGATGTATCTACATATCAAAATGACTTTAAAATATTGTGTCAATTCGCGAAATGACAGTTAAGATTTCGATAAAGTACTACAAAATTCACCATTGCAGATTGACGGAAGTCTAGTGTTGAAAAATATCAGCAAAAGGCTGACAAATTTGATTACTTTAGAATAACGTTTTTTTCAAGGTTCCTTTTAATGATTCAATGTTATTTTAATAATTACAATTGGATATTTCAATGTGATGGATTGTCAACCGACAGCGAAAGTTCCATTTTCCAAAGCATAATAACATCAATCCGAACCAATAAATTCATCAAAAGAAGGAAACATTCTTTGACCAGATGTTCGAAAATGGTTGAACCGGTGGCCGTGAAATAAGGCCAACTTTTGAAAGTTGGCCTTATTTCACTTTGGAAAAGTATTGAAACACCCAACTCAAAAAGTTGGTCTTAATTCACTTTCGCAGAGAAATAACACCAAGATGGCCTTAATACAGTTTCATTTTGATGAATTTGGTAAAATTTTGCTAAAAATAGCTACAAAGACAAAATATTGAGATATGTCCTTATAAAGTTTTTATGAGCGTATAATTATTGTATTTTATACTTATGTTGAAATAATAGTCAAGAAGGAATAATGATTTAACTATCATTTTCTAAAATTCGATTACAGTTCAATCTCTCGGATATTAGCAGTCTTAATTCGTGATTTTTTTGAAAGGCTTTAGTTTATGACAACTCTTTAAAATAATTTTGATAATTCGAAAAAGTTTTTCCATTTTTATACCTATATCCTCCTATCTTCAAATTATACCTTGATAAGGCGAATAGTTGGGAATTTCTAAAGTTGGCCTTATTTCGCTTTGTAAATGAGAAATATAGCCAACTTGGTGTTATTTCTCAAAATAAATTGGCGTTATTTTTCTTTGCCAAAGTGAAATAAGACCAACTATTTGAGTTGGGTATTATAACACTTTTCCAAAGGGTTTCCTTTATTCCACGGCACCGGTTGAACCTGAGAACAAAAGATCATTTTGAAAATCGTAGCGCTAACAGACGTTCTATTCCGCTCTTACTGTGGTGCAACTGGACCAAAGTGCCTATGGTGCATCCGAATTTGAAAATTCAGCAAGACAGTGATACCTATTATGATCTTCAATGCTCCAGTTTTTTATCGTCAAAAAGGAAGAAAAATCTAAAGCTGTGTTTCATACTTGTGTAGGATGTTCATTAAAACTCTATATTTGATTGAAAGTTCTTCAGTACACGGAAATAGTTGTAAAAAAAAAACAGGTTTTATTGCATTTTTGGGTTAAAGTATGGTTCAGTTTGATAAAAGTTAAAAACTAAGTTTTTTTTTACATATGACTTCGGAAATTATGAATTGAAGAAAGTTTGAAATACTCAACGCATATCATGTCAGCTCCTGTTGCATTGTTTTTTTTTTTATGAAATTAAAACATCGCTAATTTTTACCCTGGAAAGACTGCATACCCTGGTTGTGATCAGACCTCAAAATCAACGTGAAATTGCATTCTTAAACATTCCATGATATTATCTCCGCCGATGAAGTAAAATACAACAATCATTATGATGGTCATTTTTCCAGCTTAAAGTGAATAGAATACCGAATGAGTGACATGGCATAACGAGTATTTCAACGACTGTTTTGAAAACAGATCCACTTTTCAGGGCCTTATTTAGTTCTTCAAATTTTTACGACTTTCGGTCTTTGTTTTGTTAATAAATCCTCAAAATTTTAAAGGAACAACGCTTTTAATTTTTGGATAATGTGAATCCTTGCAAACAAAAACAAACATTTCAAAAAAAAAAACATAGCTAAGGCCAAAAGAAATATTTGGAAACATTTGCAAACATATTTTCAGTTTTGGTTTTTACAAATAACATATTTTAAGTAATCCTATGGATCCTATTTTTCATTGTCTATAAACAAGTATCTGCAAATTATCAAACAAAAATTGTTGCGTACTATCAACAGTATGCTCTTTTTTCTCAAAGCCCTTTTTTTAGCGACGACGAAAAAACTTTGTCTTAAGACTCCGTCTGCCCGACTGCCTCTTATAGTCATTGGCCAAGCCCTCCATCTGCCCAACAGTGATCCCCAAATTTGTTTTTAAACTAGCGCATCTTACTATCTCCCCAACTTATTTTGATCAGTTTATTAAAACATTTCTAAGATACATATATGTACATATATCGACAAATTGCAATTCATTTCTTTTTGTAAAAAATGACAATTTAATAAAAACATATAGGAACGCAATCATTTAAATTTAATATAAACTGCTTGATTTTAATTTTTAATGTCTTAAGTACCTACACATATTTTATATTTTTTTAAATTAAAATCATAATTTCAGGGTGGGTAGTGGGTTACTCCCATATTTCTACGCATACATAAACAAACTTGTTGGCACAACTGTTCAAAGTGGGGCCGAAACCAGAGATTTACACAATACACACTCATTCATTCCTGTGTGTGCGTTGATATTTTGCAGGAATTGAATGGATTTTGAAAAAGGTGTTAACTTCCAATTCCTACAAAAATATTTGTTTCGTCACTATTGCAATTCTAAAAATTCACGTGTTCGAAAAGAAACAAAAAATTTTAAACAATTCTGATTTGTTCAAATCATCTATCAATGTCAAACATTAATGTTTTAAGGGCGGCGGCGACTTCCTTCTTTAGTTTTAATTTTATCAAAAATGGTTGAAAATCTTACCCACCAACCAAGCTACCAAACAACCCCCCCCCCCTTCACCACCCTCATTCAGGAATCATTGAGCAAAAACAGTAGGAAACGATTTCTTTCTTGATGCAGTTGACTGCATGGAGACGGTTATGTACTGGAGTCTAGAGTGGAAGTCAGAACTGCACACAAGACCTATTAAAAATTTTATTGTTTTTGAATATGAAATCACGCTTTTGAATTCATTTATTTTTTAAAATGAAACTTTAAAAAAATACTGCACGAATTATTTAAAGTAATCGTACTCTTCCATTGTATTGACAACATTGATTTCATTAATCTGACAGATCTAACATTTGCAGCTCTGGCTTCTACTTTGACTTCCATTTTGTTAATTCTTCTACGAGGGCACATGCATGGGAACTGTGCAATATAATAAGTAATCTCACAAATCAGAAGTCGTTGAGGACATGGGTCTGTCAAATGTGCTTTGAGCTACAAGCTCAAAGTACTATTAAAGTTGTAGCTGTAGTACAAAAAGTAGCAATTAACTGTAGTACGTCGCGCTGTCAAAGTTGACTACCTAATTCCTATAGCACACCTTCAGTTGAAGTTGTAGCTGTAGCTAACACAAAAAGAAGTTTTTAGTTCAAATAAACTCAACTTCAGCTGCAGCTACAGCTACATTATTCTACCAAGGCAGTAAGGTTATGCCAACTTCATCCGCAGCTGCATACTATTATGTTCATTCAGTTAGTTATAAAATTAAAGTTGTACCCTATTTCTGTTCATATTTTTAACTCATTTCCAAAATGTGGAGTTCTGCTCTTTTTGTTCATATATTTCAATAACTTCTCATAGCTTAAGAACTTAAAAAATAATACCTCTACATTTTGTGGTGTAAAATAAGGTGATCAAATAAAAATATATCTTTCAATAGTCCCAGATTCAACGACATGTCATCAAAAAAATTAACCTTATTGCATTTTCAAATCAATTTCCGCCCGTTAACTGCATTGCCAAATTTACATTTTTGTTAACTCTTTTAACCGGAGATGACTACCTACCCGACATTTCCAACTTTTTCATTCGTAGGTACAACAACATAATATCTAAAAATTCTTCACTCGTCTTCCTTAATTCCATCCGATCCGGAAGCATTTAATGAGTTTCTCACTTCGATCCGATTAAAATTGACCAAAAAATATAAATCTTTTTAAAAACCTGTGAAAATCCTCAACATCATTTCCTAATACTAAGCCTAAAAATTAAATAACTTTTCACTTCGTTTCGTTTGTTTATGTAAATCATAAGATCATCACAATGTTTGTCAGTTTTAAGGATAACAATATTTTTTTTTGCCCGCTCAAACGAAACAAGCAAGTGCAAGTAATCCCCTTAAAATCTGACCTCTACATTACCTCAAACCTTTAAACATACAAAATTTTAAATTAAACAAAAAAAAAAAAAACATGGGAAAATCCCCAATCGGCATGTTAATGTTGAAAGTGTATGAAGGTGAAGGTATATGTATGTACCTGAGCGAGCGTGAGTAATATATTGATGATCCTTAAAACGCACAGATACATATAAATAGATATGCAATGCGTGAAATACAAAACACATGTTTTAGATTGGTTCGGGTTTTTCAGTCAATTTTCCAACGAGGTCTTTGTGTCTGTTGGAAATTCTAGAATTCCCCAGTTTCAGTATATTCATGGCACAGCACAGGTTGTGCCCTATCGCATCTATATGTAGTATACAACATGTCTTAGGATAAGCGCGAAAATGATACTGACAAACTGATGATCTTGATATTGGCTTCTTGGAAAGCATTCTCTTTTTTTTTTTTTTTTTTTTTTTATTATTGACTTCGGTCGATGCGATATGATGATGGGAATTCCCTCCAACCATCATCAAATCTTAAAACACATCTGGAATCTAGAATCTGGAAATTTAGTTTTCACCTTTCCTTTTTTGATCCGCATACAAACAATAACAGTTCAATCAAACCTAGACCTTCCTGCTTAACACATTTTCAATTGTTTCCATTTACAGCCTCTTCGATGCTAAAGTCCCACCTTCGCAGCGTTCATCCGGATTTCACATATCGGATATATTGAACTTAGATGGTGCCGACCTGAAGGTGAATGGAGGTGGAGGTGTTGTTACTGCAGCACCAACTGAACCCACTGCCGCAGTAATTGTAAATAATAATAATAACAACAACAATAGTACGAGCAATAACAACAATAGCGTGAATCAAAATTCAACGGATGGCAGCGATTCAACAGATACACAAAGCAATAACAACAACAACAACAACAATAACTCCAGTACCAACAACGTAAGCAATAATGTGAACGGAAGCAATCAAATTCATGGGGCAGCAGTAGCGGCCGCAGCGGCGCATTTAATTGGAGCCAGTGGCCATAATGCTGGACAATACCTGCCAGGCGGTGGGAATTTTAGTGAAGAAATGACAACGTACCCTCTTACACATCCGATGTTGCATCCTGGCCGGCCTTGGATGAAGGAAAACGATCTTTATGGTGAGTTAAGACTTTTTGTTGTTTGTTTAATGAATTTATACATCTTCAAGACGTTAAGGTTTATGGTTTTTTAAGAATGAATCTAACCAACCCAACAATAACGTTTGGAATTCTAAAAGTCATCCTTACAAGACCTTTTTTAGTAAAGAAATCTGGATACGAAGACTTGTCTGATGAAGAACTGCCCTCTGACCATAATTTTCAGCTGGGTTTGATAGAGTTCCATTTTAACACTTTCAGCCAAGCGATGGGTTTTGTTTTGTCTTGGGCATGGGCTCGGACATAGTCGTTTCTTTTTTGTAAAAATAATTCGCCCTGTCTCGGGTGGTGCAATGGCCAGTGCGTGGGGCTTCAATGTCGGTTGGAATACCATTCCGGCAATTTTTTTTTTTCTGCAGGGTACAATGTCTTGAGAAGAAGTGCTGACAAGTCCGATGCGATTCAAATTTGGCAGGATTATAAAAATGGGTTTCAATCATGGCTTTTGCCAACAATTTATTTGGATATATTCAAAAAGTCATCGAATCATAGTCGGTATGAGTGGACGCAGGTGCTCATATATAGGCTCAAAAGTAACAGAGATCATGAAAGTTTGAGCAGTTTTTTATTGATGGCGTTTTTCACTGTATCACCATGGCAAGGTCGTTTGGTGATCCAGAACCGTGTCATTCCGAATGATTCTGAAAGCATCCGTTTTGTACTACACGGCTGTTCGTGTCCAGGAAAGAAGGCCGAATTGATTCCGGCTTAAAGGGTGTTTTTTTAGAGGTATAGAACTTTGAAATTGAATAAAACAAAGATGAATTTTTTAAATTGCCATGAAATTTACTTTATTCGAAAGGTTTTTGACATTATAATTTAAATATGAGTTCTGGCATATGAGATACGACCGCCACGGCTGGCTCAGATGTAGTCTAATCTGGAGGTCCAATTTTCGAAGACTTTTTCCAACATTTGTAGCTATTTATCGGCAATAACGCGGCGGATGTTGTCCTCCAAATGGTCAATCGTTTCTGGTTTATCGGCGCAGATTAGCGTTTTTACATACAGTCCAGCGGCGTTAAATCGCATGATCTTGGAGGCCAATTCACAATACCAAAACGGAAATGCCAAACCAAACTAAAAATAAATTACTGAAAACTGAAAAAATGGCCGCCAGTTAAAATAGTGTAGCCACTTTTAGTTCTATACCTCTAAAAAAAAAATACCCGTTAGATCAGAATTGATTTTTTTAAATGCCACAAGCGTTAAATTTCATTTTAAAATATCGAAATTTGATGATTTCGGTTGCTTGTTTAGTATCCCGAATCGTGGAGTTCCAGAGAGCTATCCTGCTTTTTGTATAATTTCCGCGAGGTTATAGAACTTCTTAACACGAAATAACACTGCGAGCGATTAGAAAAGTTGGATAGGAAATAAAAGGTTTTGAATGCCTGTAAATCACAATAGGTGGTAAAAATCGAGCTGGGTAAAGCATTCCATATTCTTGCAGTGCGACTTAAAAAAGAATCTCTATACTTAACAATACCACCTACGTCCGAAATAAAGCTCGAGGATAAATTGATGGGAATTCTTATAGCGATGCGAGTGCTACGGGGAAATTCCTTAAGGAGAGGAATACATCTGGCTTTATCAATGGAACACTGTAGCGATAAAGCAAGGTGAGACAAGAAACACAATCCAACACAATCCTTGCTTTTTTTCTGTACTTAAAAAAATATTAACTGAAAATTTTTTTATTGATGAAAAAAATAATCAATATGATTAACTTGTTTTCCCCGTTTGATGATCGAGGTCATCAATTTTGGTTATCAATTTGCAATTGTCAATATGACGATCGTTATTATCAATAAAATAATCACGATTGTCTATATGATAATCGTTGGTTTGCGTTTGTAATATTGACAATTGCGGCTGTTAATATGATGATCTCGTTGCAGTTGTCGCATTGACAATAATAATAATAATAATTCACAGTGCAGTCTTGCACTGAAAATTAAACATAAGTGTCGATCTTCATATCGACAATGGCAGTAATCGTATTGACAACTGATAATCGTATTAACAAACGCTACCAAAAATTGCTAATATAATCTCGGTAATCAATATAATGGCCGCAGGGCTCAGTATGATCATAATGGCAGTAGTAAATACGATAATCGCGGTTGTCAATAAAATGATAGCGGTTTTCCAAATTTTCATATTGAGGATCGCGGTCTTTGGATGAAAAATAACAACTTTTTTCATCAATATGATGAACAAATTTATCAATATGACAACCGTTTTTGGTTCAGTGTGAAAGATTCACATTTGTAATCCGTGAAAGAAAACTTGCAAGACTTGGTTAAATCGTTTCAAATCTCAATTACCACTGGGATGTCTCCGTTGGGCTTTGTTGTATAGTCTAAGCGTCTTTTTCACACACAAAAATTAAGTAAATAGCGAAAAAAATCAATAACATTCGGAAGCTAAACGCGACATATTTCTTGCGTTTTAAATTTATTAATTATGAGCCATCGACTGTGTTTTCACGTAAATGAAATGTGATCATACAATTTCAGAAAGTTTGTTTCAAAACTTTAAGCTAGAACAGTTTTTATTTTAGTGAGTACCTAAAGTATTGAATCAGGCAGAGTTTTAAAAAAAGTTGTAAAATTCTGCGGTGGCAAGTTTTTGGGGGAAAACGATGGCACATTTTGGTTTTATTGTTGAAAGTTGTCATTCATTTTTTCTTTAAAAATAACATCTACGAAGCTCAGGTTATTGTTGCTGTTAAAAATTGACATGGAGTTTTACTTGCGTAACAATTTGGTTTTAAATGAAAACTTGAAAAATTTAATGACCGACCCGCTTGCGCAAGAACAAAACAATTTGTGAGCTCTGGTTATATAAAATTACCCTTCATACCAGATCTTAGATTTGAAATATACGAGTTCGTGAACTTATTCGCAATAAATGAGATTTGCATAGGGATATACGCGGCGTTACATCATATACAACTCTTAGATTTAATTTTTAATGCGATTTGCTTAAAATGTCTTAAGATTTGCTCTCTCAACTGTCAGCATATTTTTTTGATACATTAGACATGTTTGATATTTCTTTTTCGAAATATTTTAACATTTCTTTACGTTTTGAATTCATTGTTTCAAAATGAATCGAATGGGATATCGATATTTCACAGATTATAAAGTTTGGACTTTGCCATTTAAGTGTGATAAACAATCATTCAAATGGCCGCCTCGGGAAGATTCGCAGCATGCGATTCTTTTGAGATAATTTTTAACCACTTTTCGCTCATTAAGGGCTGTATATCGGCCATAACTTGAGTAATTTTGGCTTTTAATGCGTTTAGAGTTCGGGGATTAATTGCGTAAACACGGTCTTTTACGTAGCAAAATCGCAATGATCTTTGTGGCCAAATGACTACAATAAAACGAGAAATTAAGCGACCAGGAAACTTCTCACGCAATAAAACCGTAATTTTTCGTGTTGTGTGGCTTGTTGGATCCCACATTGTCCAAGTCATGATATTCAATCGCCAGCCAAAAAACATCGTTTACGTCAAGGGAAATCGAATCGATCAGCAACATTTGCACTTACAGAAGAACTATTTTCGACTAGGGTACAGGTAGATTAAGGCGGCCTTACATGAAGCTGCAAGCCATGATCTGCAAAAAAAGAAGATGCAAAATATATAAATCATATTTGTGTGATAGAGAGGAAAGGCCAAAAAGCAGACGTCTTCATGGATGCAGATTAAAGGAAAATTATGGATGCGCAGCTTGAAAATTATAGTGAAGACGAACATGTTCATCTTTATCGTTTGCGCTATGATTGTTGTTGCTTTGGTCATCTGCAGCTCCATGTAAAGCCACTTTTACGATTAATCGATTTGTATCGATTCTTTTCTTACTTACTTCAAACTTGGAAAAAATTGTTTGTACAGTATCCTGCCAGACAGTTTTTCAAATTGCTATTCTTATAAAAAATATAGAATCTCATTTTATTTTTGGTGTTACTTATGTTTTGCCATTTACCTATGTATTTTGATTCAATGGAAACCGAACTTGAAAATTGTTGTTTTTTCCGAATAGAAATCAGATTTTTCAAGGGATTTTAAATTTAATTATTTGTGAATAATGGCCGGATTGGGACGATGGGAAATTTTCGAGAAATGATTCGATTCATTTCTACGCTGATGGCTCAAAAATCGAAGATGTGTTACAGGCGGAACTTCTTGCGATAAAAGAGGTTCTATCCTGTCTCAAGAAAAACGTGATATCCACGTTGAATATCCGCATCTTCTTAGCCAGCCAAACAGCTCTTAAATCACTCAGTGCGGTTTCCACAAACTCAGCAACTGCTCGCCAGTGTTGCTCATATTTCGTGGGGATGGCCAAAACAGTTTGATATTCATCTTTTTTGGGTGCCAAGACAAAGAGATATTCCAGAAATCTCCAAGGCCAATGAGCTCACCAGAAATGGGACTATACAGCACCAATTTCAGTAAACAGGATTAATATTGGTATACCCGTATAGGTACCTATCGCTACATGTTAACCCACGCTAAAACAAGATACCATGAGCAAAACAAACTTAAGATGGACCAACTTAACTAGATACTTGTCTACTGACAAAACAGACAAACACTGGTCTGATAGGCAGCCATGCTTCTAGAATGGATCTTTTCTCAAATGGCTTCTGCAGAAGTAAAGACTGTAACTCAACTTCTGTGTTTATGCCCTGCTCTCTCACAAAGACGAAAGTTGCATTTAGAGGAATTCTTCTAAAACGTAGTGATCTACTCATACAGACATCCACTATCCCCTTCACTTACTGACTCACTTTTATATGAGTGGTATCACAATGGACCTACACGGTTAAAAATTTTGGGTTAGATTTTAATATTTTGAGGGTTACATATATGACAACACCAGAAAAATATTAAAATCTAATAAACTGCAAATATTAAAAGAAGATAAGTAATAAAGCAAATATTAAAAAATAATACTGATGAGATATTAAAAATTAATACTTTTTGTATTAAAAATTAATACAATTTTATATTAAAAATTACTAAAATCTTGTATTTAAAACTAATATAACTTCGTATTAAAAATTAATACAATTTCGTATTAAAAATTAATAAAATTTTATATTTAAAATTAATATAACTTTGCATTAAAAATTAATACAATTTTATATTTAAAATTGATACAATTTTATATTAAATATTAATAAAATGTTGTATTTAAAATATATGAATTTTTTTTATTAAAAAATAATAAAATTTTGTTTAAAAAATTAATAGAATTATATATTTAAAATTAATAAATCTTTATATTAAGAAAAAAATAAAATTTAATACAATTTTATGGATTTGTATTAACATTTGAAAAAATATGGAAATTCAGATGAATTCGAAAAATATCGAAAAGAAATACTTTCTGTATAACTTTTTGACTTGGAATACAAAATATAAGATAATAATGAATAAATCAAATTAAAAACTATACAAACCATTTTCATCGACCCACCAATAGATTAGGAAATAAAATTTTATTAAATTTTAATACGAGGGTATTAAAATGTAATACAGGCGGGTATTATATTTTAATACAAGGGTATTAAAATATAATACAGGAGGGTTTGTTTTTAATAAAATTGTATTATTTTTTTCAAAATAAGGGTATTAAAATGTAGGAAAACCAGTATTAAATTTTGGTTTTAATTCCAAATGTATTAAATTCTAATCTTTTTGTATTATATATAGTAACTTTAAGACAAAAATATTAAAATTTAATCCAAAATAAATTAAAAATGAAAAAATTTATCCAAAAACATTAAAATTTAATACAAAATATATTAAAATTAAATGTAATAATTTGAAAATATTAAAAATCAATATTTTGTGTATTGCATACAGTTGTAATACAGGAGCTGTATTAAAAAATAGCCCAAAATTTTTAACCGTGTAGTATTTGGTCAAAGTGTGTCAGTCATTGCATAATAGCCACCTTAACCTAACTTAATCTAACCTATCACATAAATGCAAAATGGCGATTTATTTCCTGGTGTGAAGAAATCCAGCGTTGTTACAACTTATGCGTTAGTGTCACTTTTTATCAATAATATCAAAAAAAAAAAATGGTTAAACCTTAAACATTTTCCAATTTCGTTAAGTGAGTTTTAAAAAGGTATATTCTGAGATCCGTTTTATTTGTATAATTCTTCCACTGTTGGCGCGTCAATCGAAGCTAATAACTTATTTGCAAATTAAACAAAAAAGTAACTTCCAATAATAATACTTCCTTAAGGCTTACTATCAGAATGGCACAGTTTAAACCTCTATAAGAATCTTATAACTATTTAAAAGGTATAATGATACGGAAAAATGCTTTAGCTACTAGCATTTATTATAACTTTAACTGAGGTAATGATATCACCACATTTAATCCTTACTACCTCAAAAAAAAATAAAATGCACGACTGGGTCGCACGAACTTGCTCTTATGATAAGCAATTGCTTATGAATATATGGATTTAAAAAAAAATTTAAATAATTTCGAAAATTCTTTTATTTTTTAAATTAGTTTAAGAGTTTTCTCGGAAAAACAAAGTATACAATAAAATTTCAAAGATATACGTGAATCTAGGAAAAAAAAATATTGAAAATCGTTCGACCAGATTTTTTTTAAAAAGGTTATTTTTGAAAAACTTTTCCAAAAAATATTTTGAAATTTATTTGGGTATGCAAATATATGGCAACCTGTAGTTTACATTTGAAAAAATAATTTAAAAAAAAATCAATATACCCGTTTCCAACATATTTCGAAAACCAAAAAATTTTTTTGAAAAAATTATAAAAAATCAAAAAAAAAAAGTTTTTGAAAAAATTGAAATGCCATATTAATAAAATTATAAATGACTTCCTGTGGCCAAAATTTTATTGAAATCGAATGTATTGTTTACGAGAAAATTTGATATGAAAATACTGGTTCTATGAGAGGTACCGTTATAAGACAAATTTTGAAAAATATTTTTTAACCAAAAGATAGATTGTATTACAAAAATAGCATCCTGAAAGTTTTATCAAAATCGTTAGAGCCGTTTTTGAGAAAATCAATTTTTTTCTTCACGATTGTATGGCAGGTGCCGTTATTTTTGGGCCTAGAGCAAAAATAAATAAAATGCACGACTGGGTCGCACGAACTTGCTCTAATGAGTGACAGTGGTTTATGGGCTTGAGATTTTGATAAAAATAAAATTTTCAAAATTCTTAAATAAATACTTAAATTAATTTGAGCTGAAAAAAAAGTACGCCATTTTATTTCTTGGATAAATTTGAATTTATGAGAATAAATTTAGAAAAATCTGTGGAGCGGTTTTTGAGAAAAAAAGTTTTTTTTGAAAAACCAGCGTTGTTACAACTTATGCGTTAGTGTCACTTTAAACATTTTCCAATTTCGTTAAGTGAGTTTTAAAAAGGTATATTCTGAGATCCGTTTTATTTGTATAATTCTTCCACTGTTGGCGCGTCAATCGAAGCTAATAACTTATTTGCAAATTAAACAAAAAAGTAACTTCCAATAATAATACTTATCCTTAAGGCTTACTACCAGAATGGCACAGTTTAAACCTCTTTAAGTATCTTATATATATTTATGTTTAAAAGGTAAACAAATTGATACGGAACAATGCTTCTAGCTACTAAAATTTATTATAACTTAAACTGAGTTGCTTCTAATGATATCACCACATTTAATCCTTACTACCTCAAAAAAAAAAAAATCACATAGGAAGGATAACATCTGCCTTTGCTTTGTAAGGATCGATATTCCAAAACCAAACCAAACAAAAAATTATTCACTATACATATATAACTTTTTAACTTACAATTAATGAGATGAATAGACAAACGCGCAACTAGGTTAACATGGAAAATTGTTTTCAGGTTTTGTTTCGGTACACACCCTTAATAATTCCCTCAATCAAACACGATAGAGTCAACTTATTCTATTATATTATAAAATAGATAGCTTCACTTTGAGTTTGAGACCAAAGGATTTTTTTTGTTTCGTAGGTTGTTTCCGTTTACACCTATAAATGTCCTTTAAATGCTTTTTCCATCCCCAATTCTCAATTCGATTGTGTGTAATGAATTGAGCCCGTCCGTCCGTCGCGTCGGTCGCGTCTGTATATAGCTATAATTTATATTTAACTTGTGTTTTTATTTTATATTGTAAATTGTATACCCTGATTTGTCACTCGTTTACCTTTGAGTTGTAACTCTGTGCAAAGGCAATAATAATGGCAATGGCAACCCTCCGTATAGTCCTGAGCACAAGGACACGATACAATAAAAATAACAATGACACACTATGAATTCCGGACGAACCCCTCTGGTGTCAACCTCAAATAGAGGTGTGATCTAATATGCCATCCTTCCGGTCTGTCTCTGTATGTCGGACAAATGTTTAGATGTTTTTTTTTTGTCTACCAAGCCAATGCAACGTTTAGGTTGCCATTTGACAATTGTCAACATAAAAAGGAATAAAATAACGGCAATCTTAAACAACCCTCATTGAATTTAAAATGCCAGTGATAAAAAGGAATACATTGTTCATTTTCAAAACTAGTGTTATGGTTATGAGCGATGCATAAGATGCGTGTGTTCTTATTTGTTCTATCTTTTTTGGAATGAATAAACAAATTTGGGATTTTATATATAGGTTCGTACAGGTTTAAAGGATCTCTTTTTTTTAGGGAGAAGTTCGTCAGATTTAACAGTTTGTGAATTCATTAATTTATGATATGGAGTGCAAGTTGCACACATTTCTGACGGTTAGTTGCCATCTTCCGATTGACAAAAAAGGGTTAAAGGACCTCCCTGTTTCGACAGAAAAAATTGGCCCCTCTCTGGAAAACTGAAACACTTTTACTCATCTAACAGACTTCAATACCATGTTAATTAAGGAACAGAATAAAGAGCCAGCAATATGATAACTTAGCTTTCAAAAGTGCCAACTTACTGCGTCAACACAATGAGCCGGATCCGGAATACAGATCCAAAACTACAAGATCAGTCGAAAAAATAGATAACAACTTAACAAGAACAATGATACGCGGCCGCATGTGGAGCAGGAGAAATGTGTTCAATTTTAAATCAAAAATGCAAGAAACCGACAAGAACAGTGGCAACGAACTCACAGAACAGTTTTGCTAATACAAATTTCAATTGAACTAAAACTTTTATTTAAATTGTATTTCTTTATTATTCTGATGGCATTTCATTTTTCGTATCAGCTGACTGTCATTTTTATCAAAATGGAACAAATAAATTAACCTGTTTCATTCCAATTTGTGTCTGTTCCCATGGAAGATTATCTGTCAGAAAAAAATTTTCGTATGCAATTCTGTCAGAATTTTTGTTCGTGTGCAGTTCAATCAGAAAAATGGTGATTTAGATTGTCACGCAACGCAGTGTGAAATTTATTTTGAATACATTTCTTGCTCACTCCACAATGCCAAAAATGAATACACTACGTGCAGATAAACGCATGCTTTGTGAAATGTCAAAAAGAAATATTTTTTCTGACATCTTTATTCTGATCGCTATAAATGGTACTCACGAAAATTGTCCGGTTTTCATGATGTTCGAACTTTTTCGGTTTGGTCCTTCTGGTCGCTTTAATTGGCCTCTTAGTTGAAAAACTTAACAAAAACAAAGGTCAATAAATTAGTTAATTCCTGGTCCTGTTGTCACTAAGATTCTCCACCAACACCGTTTCCTATTTTGTCTATGAATTCCGGCTTGAGTCCATAATTGTTTTCCTTGTCCAGTCTTCTTCATCTTGGTTTTCAGAAGTTATTAGAGTGATGACAAATAACTTGTCCCACAATAAATTCTTTTATAAAGCGGTTGGTTTTATTTGTGTCCTTTTGGCTTTGATCCTTAAACCAGCCGCTAGTCCATTTTGCTTAAGCGAATTGCGCATTTGTTGAAGGACTTAAGTCAAGTGCTGTTTATCCATAAACAGATTTCATAAGAATAGTTCAAATCACTAAACTTGCGAAATGTAATTGAATAACTAGCTTCCAGATAACATCGTAATTAACGCGATCTCGAAATCCTCTTCCTGCTTATTCTTCAGCACTATCCGCTTATTTGTCCAATCTAGCCAATTTAACTCGTCTCTCGCACCTCTGCACTACCTTTCAGAGCTGCTTCATACTCGATAAACAGAACCGATGAGCATCATTTTCATTGTTAAACAAATCTTAAGTGCTCTTACTTACTTATTTAAGGTGGCGCGGGCAGTCCATTAAGGACCACGGCCTCAACCAACAATCCTCGCCAGCTAGGCCGGTCCCTAGCCGAGTTGGTTGAGGTCGTTCTCTACTTGATCGCGCCACCTTAGACGGGGTCTTCCAGAACTGCGTCAACCCTCCGGATTGAAACTGAAGACTCGTCGGGCTGGCGCGTTTTCATCCATACGCTCCACATGACCCAGCCATCTAAGCCGCTGGTCATTGAATTTTCTCCTCCATACTCCATTGATACATACAGCAGCGAAAATCACCCGAAGAATCTTTCCCTCAAAGCACCCCAGCCTAAATTCATCCGATTGTGCCAGTGTCCACGCTTCTGCCCCATACAGCAGGACTGGGATAAAATGTAGGGTCTTGTATAGTGTTTCCTTAGTCCTTTGAGAGAGGGCTTTGCTAATACTAAAATGCCTTATAAGCCCGAAGAAACAGCGATTGGCAAGAGTGATTCTTCGACTGATCTCTTCACCGATGTTGTTCTGAGAGGTTATAGTGGAACCCAAATAAACAAAGTCCTTGACAACTTCAAAGTTTTATCTGTCCATTGTGACGTTTTGTCTGAGCCTATGGTGATGAAGTTCTAGACCCGAGGACAGCATATACTTTGTTTTATCTTCATTTATAGCAAGACTCATTTGTTTTGCCGCCTTCACTTCAATATTTGCTCTGCTTCTTAAGGGCTCTGTGCTTTTTAATTTTCACCCAGATGTCTTGGGATAAAGATCTCTATCTCTAATTTGCCTCGGCACCTTTTTCAGATCCAACTTTTATAAAAATCGTTTTAAGTTTTTCCCACATCATCGGCTCAATGGAGCTATCACGTTTAAGCCCACATTTGACGCCTTGTCGTTTAGAGTGTTGAACAAATTACAACATTCGATAGCCTGTGTTTCAAAAGGATTCAAAAGTGCATTGGAACGCTCAGAAATCGATTAGTAGAGGAGCATAATTCCCATGCACAGTTCAGTCCTCTGTAATCTGTAATCAAAAGACCGCTGACACAAATCTATTCAGACAGATGGTAATGTAGTGCGTTTCAGAGTTGTCAAATTTAATTTCAGTTTAGTAAATATTCTAACCACGACAGCAGCGCCACTCGCAACTAAACAATCTTACACAAAATCTGTAGATTCAAAGATCTGTATTTACACCAAAAATGGATTGCTTTACTGGAAAATTAATAGTTTTTTGTGTTTCTTAAAAATATTACAAAGACTTTATTTACTAACAAAAATCAATTCTTTTTTATTTTAGGTATACAACAAACAGCCAGTCCAGACAGCACATCGCCAGTCACTTCCGAGGTTTCCTACACCTACATCGGTTCAAATTCCAACTGCCAAACATCACCAGCGCTTTCATCCGACTACAAAACCTATAGTCGATCTGCTGACGAATCAACAGATCAACTCCAAAACCTCTCCAATCCTAATGCTACCATCAACAAGAACAGCGACGATAGTATCATTGAAGATGGCATCGATGAAGAAATCATCGATGATGAGAACGATCAGGACTCATCAGGAGGTGCTGGCCAAGATCCATCGATACCCCACAAAAAAAGAAAACGACGAGTTCTCTTCACCAAAGCCCAAACTTACGAACTGGAACGAAGATTTCGACAACAAAAGTACCTCACTGCCCCCGAGCGAGAGCATTTAGCCAGTTTAATCCGGCTAACACCAACTCAGGTGAAAATTTGGTTCCAAAATCATCGATATAAGACGAAACGTGCACAAAATGAAAAGGGAGTTTATGATATGAATGGTGCAATGCACCCGCATCCACATCATCCATCAGCGTTGCCATCGCCACGACGAGTAGCCGTTCCAGTTCTAGTCCGGAATGGAAAGTCCTGCTTAGATGGCAAGCCACAAGATTGTATTACCTCGTCGATGCAATCGCACCATCATCTGGTCTTATCCAATGGGGCTTATCAACATGGTCTTCTTCCTCCGCCAGGTCATCCTAATCGCGGGTGGTGGCCTTAATGGTACTAGAAACATCGTTTAAGACGATTCCAAAAAAAGACAAACATAATACAGAAATAGTGCGACTCGAATATTGGACAATAAATTAAACAATTGAAAAATTTTAAAAATAAAATACGAGTTATAATAAATTGATTTATGAATTGGTGCAATAATTAAATTTAAACATAAATCAGACAAATCAAAATCCGCTCCTGTTTTTTTGAACTTCAAATATGACCGCCGCTGGTTTGGCGCCAAAATTTATTTAAAAAAACGAGTAATACATACCTACAGAATACATTTATTCATCTTAACTGTTGTCTTTTGTAAATAGTAACAAAATTAAATTCAAACCTTTGTGTAAATAGTAATTTGTTCATATTTATAACTAAATTTAAAGTGTATAGATTGTCTGTACAAATTCAAAAATGGTAGGTACTATTAATTTTATTTATATCTAATAATAAATTGTATAAAAGAATGTAAAAATTATTTTCAAAGAGAAAACCACCAATTTATTAAAATTAGAAAAATGAATATTATATAATTATTAGTTTGTAAAAATTGTGTACAATTTTAAAGAAAATTATAATTAATAAAATGAGCTCTAGATAATTTATTTAAAAAAAATGCAAATGTGTATTGTGTAACATTTAATTATTGGGAAAAAGAATTTAGGAATTGATTTCAGGTTTTGTTGTTTGTATATAAAATATAAGGGTGAGTCTACATTGCAAGGACCTGTGTGTGAAGAAGAGGCTCCAATAATATTTACCTACAAAAATTTCAAAAGGAGATAAGCCACGGAAAATCCTATGATGGGATAATGCATCGACACACGACATCTGAAGGTCGTTTTTGGGCTGTTTGTTTGTATAGAAGAAGTGGGAACACCTACAAAAGTACAGGTAAAAAACATTGGAATACGTATAACCATGGACTTTGTAAAAGGTAGGCCAAAAGAAATCACCCTATTGGAAGATGCTCTTATTTTTGCAAATGACCAATGTCAAATCTGTTTTGACATTTGTGGACTAGACAGGTGCAGAATACAAGTGAACAAGCCATGGAGCGATACACTCCCAAGAACGCGGAACAATCGTGTCTATTTTTTTGCGTAACAATTCGTCTGAAGTGTTGTCTCAGCGCGAATTCCGCCGCCGATTCCACGGCCGTCCGTCACCGACTTCGCAAACACTGCGTCGTTTGGCCACAAACCTTGAAGAGTATGGGACCACACGAGACGTTGCCGGAAACATCGACCAGACGCCGCGCCTTGCCTCGCAATTAGCCATCAGACAAGATGAGCATAAGCTTTACGTGAACACCTGACGATTAAGTCTTAATTTCACGGCGAGCTTACTCGAATGCAGAGTCAAATTGGCCTTAGACCAGAGCCCTAAGACGTACCCCTCGGTAGAATCATAGTACCAATTTTATGGAACATGTTGAGGCATGTCCACACTCCTTGGTGAGGGGCGAGGTCTATCTAACACCTCTTGCATCCAATAATAAAATCCGTAGATAATATTACCCAATACCATATGTTTCCGCTTTGGAGTAAACCACAACCACCACGATACTTTCACAAGGGGGCCTACCACATAGATAGTCTCCCAGGTGACTCGGCCACCTGGGTGGGCACTATCTCCCGTGGTACCAGAATAAAGCTTTCGATGGAGCCTCGCAACCGTAAGGTCACTTCCAGACTAGCACCATCAATACTCAAGGCCTGGCAGCCTTAGATATGTATTTGCAGCCTTGGCTAAGCGTTCAAAACACTTAAGACGGTATAGTTCAACCCCCTTTAGCCATCAGACAGTCGTCAATAAGGTGAATTTTGGTCAAAGACTTGCCCATGTTCCCGTACAAAGTCCAGTCCGTGCATCAGCTGCCTGTCGACCGCCAAATGCGTGTAACCTACGCCCAAGCCATCCTCAATCTCGAGGACGAAGTGGACGATATTTCGGCCAAAATCATAATGAGCGATGAGGCTCATTTCCACCTCAGCGGGTACGTGAACAAGCAAAACTATCGCTTCTGGGGCACCGAAAATCCACGAGTAATGCACGAGGAGCCATTACACCAGCTCAAAGTTACTGCATGGGGCGCTGTTCACGCTGGCGGAGTCTTCGGGCCATTTTTTTTCGAGAACGCCGCTGTCCAAACGACATCAGTGGACGGTGCGCTATAGGTCCATGTTAAACCAAGATTTTCTGCCGTAATTAGACGAATTAGAACTCGAGGACATGTGGTTCCAACAGGACGGAGCTACGGCACACACTGCGCGAGCCACAACCAATATTCTGAAGGCGGCGTTCCCGGGTGGCATAATCTCTCGTTTTGGCGATTTCCACTGGCCCGCAAGATCGCCCGATTTACTGCTGGAACACAATAGAAAAACGCAGCCGGAACCGCAGCCGCAACCGTATCGCATGCCGTACGTACCTAATTAGAAGTGCCCACAATGGAGTCGTACGTACTCCACGTTTTTTTTACAATTTCCACTGAGAAACATACATATATATGAATATAAAAGATGATAAAACATATATCGCAAAATGTATAGTCTTTTCAATAAATTTTTAATTACCTGACCTAATTTCTAAAAGGACTTTATTAGCACGTTGCTCTTTTTTTTTTTTTTGTATGGAATGTCAAAAATACGCACGTATTTATTAAAAGTTGGACAACTCGTCCGTCGCGGTTTGCGGCTGCGGTTGCGGATCCGTCTCGTTGTGTTCACAACATTGAATTCGTGTGTATTCAATATTTTGACATGCGATACGGCTGCGGCTGCGGTTCCGGCTCCGGCTCCATTGTGTTCCAGCAGTTAAACGTTCCAGACTTTTTTTCTTGTGAGGTTTTTTGAAGTCCCGTGTTTATGTGAACAAGCCCGAGACCCTAGAAGCTCTCAAGTACAACATTCGACACGAGTGCGAAAATCTGTCTTCCGAAGTTCTCGCCGAAGTAATGAAAAATGCATCGATTGTGACGGCGCCCATTTGGCCGATATCATCTTCTCGACTTGACCAATACAATTCTAAAGGTTCAAATAAAACATAATCGAAGTTTTTCATTTAGAAAAAAATGAGAGACAATCAACATAGGATGACTTCTTTTGGTCCACCTTGTATATGGACTGATGGCTTTATGACAGCTTCATACGATAATTGTCAAAAATATATTGCTTAAATAAGAGATCACGATGCTAGCTCTAAAAGTGCCACTTCAGGGAAAAATGAACAATTTAAATTTTGACATATGTAGAACCTCGCGACGTCTTTTCTTAAAAATTCAAAAAGTCGCATTTACAATCAAACCATAACGGACATTTTTAAATTGCATCCATTCAAAATTATGCGATGTCTAATAAATTGTCTATAAAATATTTTGCCTTGAACAATCCCAGCAAGCAAAAGCAAGGGGACCGCAGCCACACATTTTTTTTTTGCCGCTAGTTGTAGTGAAGAGGACTAGTGCTGCCAAGAATGACTGAGACTAAAATGGAACCAACGTGTGGGAGGCAACTAGCAGTCCATTATGTAATAATATGTCCATACGTATAGGTACCTATAACGTTAAAGCCATTTTAAAAGTAGTTGGGAAAAATCACAATCAGTATTCAGTACGCTTAGGACTTGTCCCAAACTAGTAAAACTAAAGGGTTTTTCGATTGCCTCGGGTCGATTTTGGCGGCCTTTGGCAGCCATGTTGTTTTGGTGTCAGTAGAAGTAGATACAGTTGTTGGCAAATTTCTTGATTATTATTCAGTTTACTAATGGCAAATCAAAACGGCGAGTTACATGGTTGAACGACGTGTTTATATGATTAAACTTTAATTTCAAAGAAGAAGAGGAATTTTGGCCGTAAATCATCTTTAGCGACGAGACTAATTTTTGGATGAATTTCTGCGTTAACAAGCAAAATTGCTAATTGCCATAGGTAAGGATCTTCCAAACTTTGACAATTGATAGCGGCCATCTTGTCAAAGCTACATCTTCCAAAATGGCTGTCATTTATTCAGTCTGTTTTGCAAAATCACCATGGACGGATATAGCGTTCAACAACACGTGCAAATGTTACAATTATTGTTTTACCAAAATGGGTGTTCTATTGGGACAATGTTTCGCAATCGTCTTATCGAGAGGACTATACGCAGTGTGGTAGATAATGTAAACTGGCCACCGAGGTCGTGTGATTTGACCCCATTAGACTTTTTCTTCACAGTCAGTGTTCACCAGGTTTAAATGCATCCTCATAAAATCATTGCTTGGTCTAGATTGCAGGCGTTTTTTTGTGGGGTTTTGTGAAGTTGCTCAGTTTGAACGCTGTTGCTTGGAATAAGGTGTCCTCAATAAATTGCATCTATGGGCCACAAAATTTGTGTTTTAAATAATTTTGAAAATAGCGTTTCAATCGTCCAAAAACACGAACTAGATTTTCGTCATAATGGACGAGATTTTTCGTGTTTTCTATTTTTCAAAGAAATTTGTATATAGCAGGACTCCTGGCATTATCACCATGAGTGGTGTTGTTGAAGCAGAGGTCATGCCCATATGGATGCATTACAAAAAGAAAACTCAAAATTTTCCGATGTTCTATCAAATGAGTGTTGTATCGGCCTATTTTGCAGAAGTCGATATTAAATGATAAGCCCATATCTGGGTCTATATTAGAAGACTGAAATTGGTGCTAATGTTTGTGTTGCATGCCTGGGTAGGAATAAAAAAACCTGTAGTCGGAAATGTAACTCTAACAACAACGAACAATTTCAAGTAGTTTCCAAAATTCTAAGAACGTTGAAAACGCTTTTTCGGCGCCGCGCCGCCGCTGTCTGTCTGGACGGCTTTAAAATGTTCCTTTTATCGGTAATGCTGCATCTATGAATGTGCAGACGATTAATTGCATTATCACCTTGAAGTGGACAATTTGTATCATCAATATCATTCACACAAGAAATAAACAACCAAAACACACTTAATGAAAGCGAAGATAACACACACTCCCAGCCACAGTTTTGAAGTAGTGTCAATTGACACCTTCATATCATTAGGTACTTCAAATGAAAAAGGATACATTCCAACCATACAATGTGAATTGACGAAGTTCGTCGTCTCGTCACATATCCTATATGACACCAAAAGATGCATCAACATCTTGAACGACTTTAGTTGAAGAGATATGGATGAACATGGACACTTTATGATTCTAATATCAGATAAAGGTAGGTACACAATTCAATAACGAAGTTATGAAAAATGTTTTGTTCACTATTAAAGATGAAACAAAGATTCTCTTCTCCATTATCACCATCAAACTATATCCTTAAAAAAGGACACTTTATGAATTTTTATTATCCAATGTCAATGTCAACGACGCACGTATGGGACAAATGGGTTCCACACTTTACGTTTCCATGCGATTACAATACAACACCACCCATAGATATGAACTCCTTTGAGGAAAACTACCCTGTTTGCCAACAGATACAATTACAAATAGAAAAGAAATATTTATGATTATGACAGCTAGCTCCAATGCCCATGAGCTGAGAATCGGGTTACACCGCATGCACTTAACAAAGCCAAAAAAAAAAAGGACATTGACAAAAAATAAAAAAATATAATGATAGGCTAGGTTAGGTTTAGAAGTTGGCAATTTAGTGTTATTAAAAAAATAGTAAACAAATAGGAAACAGATAAAAAAAACAAGGCATATCTCATATTCGCTCCTTCAAAGATAGAACAAAGAAGGAGTCAATTAAATTTTTTAATCAGAATAGATTTTGAAAGACATAAATGTACATAACAATCTTCTTAAGTCCTCTCTCTCTTGGTTTCAGAAAGAAACTGATGTCGGCAGCAACCTTTTAACTCCTCCGAGACCATAGGACTGCAACCAGATCCTTCTGTGACCATGACTCAAAGTTCTGAAACTAATCTTCCTTCAAAACAGTTGAGCACCAGGTTTTTTTTCCAGCCCGCCTTGCACATTAAAATTTCTATTGAAAAAAACTACTTTGCTCTGGGCTTCCTCATGGTATGGCCTATCCAGCGCCATTTTCTCCGTGTGATGCCACAGTTCGTTGTTGGATATAGTTTGCATCAGCCACCGTGCGGTATCTTTAAAATTTAACTCAGACAACGAGTAACAAAAACTTGTAGTTTACTCGAAATTTCGGTAAGCCACTTGACGGATTTCGATGGAATTTTTAATGTGGGAGCCTTTTTATAAACGAAATGGTTTTGTTACTTAAAATTTTAGTATTTTAAAAGCTTGGTTTTATCTTTCAAAAGTTGTTTTGATAATTTTTTTTTTTTAATTTTTTTTTCTGATAAAAAAACAAAGTTCTAGAAATTCGTATTCTCAAACAAAATTTGGAGTATGTTTTAGATAAGTCTGAAAAAACCGTTTGTTGATAAAAACTGTCTGAAGGATTTTGGAAAAAAAATTGTCAGAATTCAAAACAGAAAACAGTGTAAGAAGTAAGATGCGTCAATTAATTTTTTCCAAAAAAAAAGTTTTAATTTAGTTGTGATTTTGAACTGATTATTATATAGCAACAATTTTTCTTGGGATGCCTCTAGCATCAAGAGATCTAATTACGCGACCAAAGGCCTTCTCGAAGTCGATGAACATGAGGTAGACCGGCGTTTGGTACTCCGATGATACTATCTTTGAAAGTAGGCTCACCAATCATGCTTCTTCGAAATTCGAATCCACCAAAGCAATGCAACGAAACCAGACTTTCAGTTAAGAAATTAATGCCAAATGTTATTGAAGCAAAAATTATTAGCGGTAAAAGCAAAGGAGAAGATGTGCTGATTCCAAGAATTCCGATGATACCCACCGATTTACCGTTCAATTTTAAGCGATTGCAATTTCCTGTTTGCCGAGCCTTTGCGATTACAATCAATAAAGCTCAAGGACAATCGCTTGCTGTTGCGGGATTGAATCTTGAGAATCCATTTTTTCCCATGGCCAGCTATATGTTGCTTGCTCCAGAGTTGGAACGCCGAAAAAATTGTTCATTTTCGCACCAATGGAAAAACCAAAAATTTTGTATATTCACTCGCATTACAGTAATTATTTACAATAAATATTTTCATTGTCATTGATAAAATAAACTCAGTTTTTTTTTCAATCTCCAAATAAAATACTTCAATCATCTTTCTTGGGCGTAACAAAGTACGCCGCCGCCGGGTTAGGCTAGTAGTTTATATATTCAATGAAATTGCCTCGGCAATGTTTCAGATCCAGCTTCCATAAAAACCATTTGAGCCTGTTCCTAGATGGTCTCACTGGGATGATTTATGTTTAAACCTACATTCGATGCCTCGTTTTTTGAGGCATTGTTGAAAGTCAAGGCAAATATTTGGGTCAATGGGAACGGTTGTATTAAATTTTTGTTTGATGGTAACTGTGTTATATCAACGTCTCGGTATAGCAGCTATTTATAGCTGCATTATTACAAGCACCTCTTCTCGTTTCTTACGTCACAAAGTGCTTTCGTGCATCGTTGAAGGTTTAATTTAAATTTTTTATGGATATCTACATATAGGCAGCCCACTTTGGGAACAGACGCTTTTTGCAGCTGCACACTATGAGTAAAGACACTCCTGGCGATTCCCCCATCAGACTTTCATACCGTTGACCGCTATATGCAGTTTACCAAAGGACAAGACCGTGCCCTGGACACCAATGCTGGGGTGTTTGCTTATACCGGTAGCCTTTCGGGTTTTGGGCCCCTTGTGCGTCAGCGTTACCCACTCTCTCCCGCGGGGAATCGCACATAGGGATTTTTTCTCCGAGCCTTGGACTATCGAAAATCGAGTTGGCGATACCTAGAGCACTTCAATACTTTCAGAGAGAAACTATCAGAATTTAGATTATAGAACTATACGAAACTAAAGTGGCTATAACCGAAAACCAAATGACATCATGAACTCCGTACTCCCTTTATGATTAACAGGTATAAAAGGTTGTAAATGAGTGAATTATATTTGACCGTGTTTAGATATAGGTTAGGTTACAGGTAATACATAGATATCTATACTTTTAATGCTGATGTTCTTAAGTCTATCATCAATTTATTTGTTGTTATCAAAATAATGTACATTCTCCTATCAACAAATAACTATTACAACTTTATGACAATCGTTATCTCGTAAACTATTATCTTGACTCTATAGCTACATTTATCTTTAGGTTGTTCGAATATACTATATTTATTTATAGCTATTGTGTTTCATAAGAATGTTTTTTTTTTTAACTTTTCTTTGTTGTCTTTATAAAATTGTATGTATTGTAAATATAAAGACAAACAAATTCTGACTCTTGATACACCTCTCGATAATCAGCACAGAGATATCTTCAAATGGGCAAAGCATTCAAATTTGATGGGAGGAGTCATTGAAGCCTATTCGCTGGAAATATGGGGCATGGTTAAAATTTTAATAAATAATAAATAAACAAGTTGCAAACAAATATTGATAAAGATGGTGACAAGATTATTTAAAAACATTCAGTTTCATTTGTACTTGCAATTATTTGTGTGTACTTTTTTTGACAGTCAAACATGACATTACGATGATACACTAGCCGAAAAAAGTGTTCCGACATTTCTGTCTGTCGCATCGGTCTGTCTAATGTATAAACGGCTGGAAAAATTTGCGTAAGGCAGAATGAAGACCAATGAAGATGAAGAAAGAGCCCCAGGCGTAATTTTTTTATTAGATGGTAGATAGTAGATGGTAGATGGTAGATGGTAGATGGTAGATGGTAGATGGTAGATGGTAGATGGTAGATGGTAGATGGTAGATGGTAGATGGTAGATGGTAGATGGTAGATGGTAGATGGTAGATGGTAGATGGTAGATGGTAGATGGTAGATGGTAGATGGTAGATGGTAGATGGTAGATGGTAGATGGTAGATGGTAGATGGTAGATGGTAGATGGTAGATGGTAGATGGTAGATGGTAGATGGTAGATGGTAGATGGTAGATGGTAGATGGTAGATGGTAGATGGTAGATGGTAGATGGAAGATGGTAGATGGTAGATGGTAGATGGTAGATGGTAGATGGTAGATGGTAGATGGTAGATGGTAAATGGTAGATGGTAGATGGTAGATGGTAGATGGTAGATGGTAGATGGTAGATGGTAGATGGTAGTAACGTAAGAGTATGTAAGATGAAGAATTGGCAAGCCCTGGTATATATTTATCGCAATGAATATAAGTCATGATAAAACTACTTAAGGTATGGCATTGCGCATGATACAATGAAAAACGTCAAACTCCGTGACGTAGAACGTATTAAACGTAGAACGAAACAAAAATGAAAACAGGAAGGCGATTGGCGAGTGTGCGCGTGACGTAGATGCGCAGAACGAAACAAAAATGAGAATTGAAGGCGCTATCTGTTTGAGTTGTATCATGGGTCGAAAATTTAAATAGATCAACGTTTGATGGAGGGAGACAAGTTTGCTTTTCCGTTTTCTGAAAGCTGTTTCCTGTTGACTATGAAGAGTGTTGATGCTTGGTTTTTGATTCTTGCATTCCTATCATAAACATGATTGCGACTGCTTTTTGTTTAAATAATTTACTTTTCTCGATTGTATAGGTACTCAGAACTTTGTTTTATATTTTGTGTTTGTGGTGTATATAATATCAGAGACTACCCTTTTTTACAAATGACTGAAAATGTAACTCATTTTAAGTTCACTTTGGGGAGAAAAGAGCCAACTTGTCATCAATAGTAATTCCTAGCAGATTATATGCTTTGTTTGCCTTTCACGACATGTAACGTCAAATTGTCAAAGCCTCAAAGACAACGCTCTGAGTTATGTCCAAACATCCTTCTCAGTCTCATGATGTACCTACACATTGACAACGTTCCTATTTCAATTTCATGTACCAAAGCGCTATAACGTAAACCGATTTTTTTATTATTTTTTTTTTTTTCATAACATACAAAATTTATTTACTACTTCCGGATCTAGCTGACCGACAAAAAATAACAACAAAATCTAAAAAAGAAGAATCAACTTATTTTTCTTTTTATTGTTTGATGATTTTCCGGTACCAGATTTTTTTTATTATGAAAAAAAATTGAAGAAAAAAAAAAAAGACTAATATACAAATTAACAATGGAATAAAGGAAGTGGAAATAAAAAGAAAATCCTAACAAACGTAACAACATTTTTTTTTTGCTTTTCCGCCGTGGCTACTCCTTGGACATTGCCATCGGAATCAGAAGGATGTACAGATACGACAAGTATAGGCTAAAAGTCAATCAATGACATATCCCTTTCTATTGTTGCTAATGGTACACAATAAAGGGGCTCTTATATGGGAAGATGTTGATGCAATGTATCTATGAGATACTATGTATCTCTGGGGAGAAATGGAAGAAAATGAAGCAAGGAATACAAAAACAAAAATGAACATTTCACTGCGCAAAGACGATTAGCCACGTTGTGTTTGTATTGTTGAGGATATGGTCATCATCGCACGGAATCAGCCCTAGGGTAATAAATCTTTCAAAATCAATTTGCTGTTATAAATGTATACCCTTCGGCTTGGACTTCGGCTAAATGACTTAAGTCAGCAAATTAAGAGTGTTTAATGTTGTTTTTCAACAAATAAATAAAAAAAGAAGTAAAATAGTACAAGTCAAGAGTGGAAGAAGAGTAATGAACTCGATAACAAAATTAGAAAAAGAAAGTTGAGTAAAAAAAAAATTCAGACAGGACATTAGTATGAGACTATGATTAATATGCAGAACTTCTCAAAAAAATCTAGATCGAGATTAGCACCATCTTTTTGTAATTTTTTTAAGTCGTCTATGACAGCTTGAATAGAGAACCAGGTCACAATTTGGCATTCCTGCTAAACTCGTTCAGCTCTCCAAGATGAAATTTGGGAACTCGGGCTGTTCCGTCAAGATAAAGAAGAACTACACTGACTCCTTTGAAGTCGAGAATTGTTTAAGACCTTTAAGGCCTTTCATTTAACTCTCCAACATAATTCTTGGCTGATGACTTGAGGCAATCCTGTACAGCTTGCGTGTTTTTACACATCCCTTAAATTACACGAGATGATATTAACATTGTCGAAAAAACAATATGCGAAGTATCAGAGTAGCATTCACAACAGTCGATGTGGAAGCGTGACTTAAAATGGGATACGACAAAGAAGCAGAGCATCATCTTTGAAGCGTCGCCGTCGGACAAAAATTGGTAATGTTCAGATTTAGCTTGTAAGTGGTTCATGGTGTTTGTCTATATGGATTGTGTCAATGTAAGGATCTTGCACGACTATATGAACTATATACTATACAAAGCGATAGCATGATTGATTGAATTTAAGGTGGAGTGATTTGGAAGACGACATCAATAAATTAGATGTGCGTTCATTGAGGTGCATCAATACGAACCGGACTGGCAGGCGCGGTATCTTATTGAAGGCCATGGTCCACAATGAACTAAAAGCTCCACACTAAGCTTATACTTAGATTAATTCAAAAAGTAATTCTTTAATTTATTTTTCTCTCCACTTTGGGAACAAATATTGGAGAGAGTCTTCAATGATCACACATAATTCCTCATTCTCTTCTCCTTCTTTGACAAAAAGGGTGCTTTTTTAGAGGTAAAGAACTATAAATGAAATAAAATACAGGTTAATTGCTTTAATTGCCACAAAATTGACTTTATCCATGAGTGGCACTTGCATTGAGGAAACCGAACAGCTTTGCGTTCTAGGTATGGGTATTACGAACGTCTTGAGGAACGATCACATATTTGACGTCGCCAAAAATGCCGCAAAATGCTTAGGTTTCCTAAATCGATGTAAGAAATATTTTTTCCCTTCTGATCTGGCTATAATCTACAAGGCATTCATTCGCCCGACGCTAGAGTACATTTCTTATATCTGGGCAGGTGCTCCTGTCACTCACTTGCGTCTCCTGGATAGGATCCAAAAGGGTCTTAAAACTGATAGGAGAAAGAACCATTACCGAAACATTTGTTTCACTTGAACATCGTCGTAATGTTTCTTGTCTAACCTTGTTTTATCGCTACTTCCACAAACAGTGCTCCAGCGAAATAGCCAGATGCATTCCTCCCCTTAAACAATTTCCCCGTAACACTCGCATCGCTAGGAATGCCCATCAATTTACCCTTGAGCCTAACTTCGGACGTACTGTCAAGTATAGAGACTCTTTTTTTAGCCGCACTACAAGAATGTGGAATGCTCTACCCGGCTCGATTTTTCCCTCCCATTGTGATATACAGACGTTCAAAACCAATTTGCATCGATATCTCATTTTATCTCATATCCTACTTTCCCAACCGCTCGCACTGTGTTAATTCATGTTAAGGGTAACCTCTTGAGTGCGCGTAAATTATAAAAAAAATCATAAGCGAGAGCTACAGTACGTTTGCAACGAACTGTTGGATACCCTATTCCCCATATTTTTGTATGTGTATATGCATATGCGTTCGCCTCCTTCGCAGCCAGCCGCTGTTCCAGTATCGGAAACAAAATACTTCTTTAGCAGGCAGGGAAAAATTCAATAAAATAAATTTTGTTTGGCCGATGTACAATAACTGCTGTCACAATAAAAAAAAGGCGTGTGCCAAGCCTACAGCTGAGATTTTTTATTGCCAGGGTAATCACTATATGAGCTCATCATTAAATTTTAAGCTTGCAGATCGATTTGAACAAAACAAGACAAAACTTTAATTTTTAAAAATTAGATTTTGATAGGAAATAGCGATTATGTGTGTTTTTAACAATTCTTGAACTACACTCTGCTACGTAACCAAGGTATAAAACCGAAGTGTTCATCTTCTTACTTCAAAACTGCGACCGATGGTTAAAAAAACATTAAAAAATTAATGCATATTACGACTTTTGACGGAAAAGTGGGCGTGCCCTAAAAATGTTTAAGACAAATTTAAAGCATTGATCATTAGTCAGTATTTAAGCATATGTGTAAAACTACAGCTGAATCGAGTAGTTTTAAAACGATCTTACCTGAACAAAGGTATTTTATCAAAATCACGCCTTTAAAAGTGGGCGTATTGAAAAAATTTACACAAGAAAATGTAAAAATATTTTTCATATAACGAACGGAAGGGAAAAAGGTTTTAATATTGGTAGTACCTTAAATTTTTAAAGCAATATTTTTCGTTCTTTCATGAAAAGTGGGCGTAAGCCACGCTCGAAATTCAAAAATTTCTTTTCATACACAAAGTTTTTAGTTTCTACTAAGAGACGCAAGATGCTTGCGGATTCATTATAATTACCGTTTATTTGCAAAAACAATTTTTTATGTTTTTAGTGAAAAGTGGGCGTCAGCCACGCCCAAAATCAATTTTTTTGATTTCATACACAAGATGTTTATGTGCAAGTAATATCCACAAAATTTAATGTTTTTTGCATTAATATAACAATTGGTTTCTTACAAAAACAATATTGATGGTTTTATATGAAAAATGGGCGTCAGCCACGCCCAAACTGAAATGTTTTTATTTAATTGGAAGAAGGTTTACCTGAAGTTTGCGCGTGCAAAATTTTAGCGTTATGCTTTTATCGAAACGTTACAAAAAACATAATTTAATTTTACCAAATAGAGGTTGTTCAACAAAAATGGCGATTGTGGGCGTGTTTATGGGTGGATTTTACCGGTTAAAGAACTTAGCCCTACTCTTGAACCAAAGATTATATATACCAAATTTCAGCTTTCTAGCTCAAAAATTGCGACCTCTAGAGAGTATACATACGGACGGACGGACGGATGGACGGACGGACGGACGAACATGTCTAAATCGACTAAGCTTTTGATTCTGAGTCAGAATATAATATACTTTTCTATACCTAACGGTATTATTTCTCTATGTTACAAACTCCACACCAAATACAATATACCTACTCATTCTATGGAATAGGCAATAGGGTATACAAATGTTGAAAGACAATTCTTTACAAAGTTTTGGTTCAACATGATTTCTGACATATGGCCACCGTTTCTGGCAAGTATGTCCAATCTTGCTGTCAAATTTGCGATCACTCTTTGCATGCATTTGGATTTGTATATACATATAACTTGGCGAATATTGTTTTTCAAGTCATCAGTCGTCTCTGACTTATTGGTGTAGGCTAGCGACTTTACATATACCCCAACAAAAAATAGTCGAGTGTTTTAAATTGCACGATCCAGAACGTGAAATTATGAAATTGTCAAAATCGGAATCTACCATCAAAAGGACGTAGCACGTGATGCGCTTCACGAACAGAATCATGTTTTTCGAAATAAATCTGCACAATTTGCATGCGTTGTTCAGGCGTCGCAGTCGATTCACGATGATATGGTTAATCAAACAAAAGATAAATCCCATCGCAGATGACAAAATGGCTGTCAATGAACACAGTGCTGTCAACTTTAAGTTTTATACCTCTTCAAAAACTCCTTTTAGTTTGATTATAATAAATGTGTCATGCAGTCATATTGCATCACTGATAAACGCAAGAACACTAATGACACACCGTGTCAACAAACAAAGCACTGACGCACCGCAGCGGGGACTATGTCAAGTGGCAATACATACGGTTTCATTGCTGTAATGCACTCGCATATGGTACCAATACCAATTAAGTGAGGAATGGTGGGTCCGATGCAGATTGCGTTGTTGACCTGGAACTTGTGGCGATCACAGGCAAGAAGGGAGTGAACAGGAAATTACAAGAAAGGAACTTGATTCCAAATCCTTAAAGTAACTTGAAGTATTTAGTATCGAAAAGAAGTCGACATGACACCGTTCACCAACCGTGATTTTTTGTAGAAGCCACCGATGTTTATGTTCTGGTTTTCAAAGACCTCGAATGTAGCAATATCTCAAAATACATAATCTGGAAGAAGTAAACGAAAACCTCGACCAAAATTTGAATAGGCGCCTGCTAGACGACACACCATTATGGTAGGAATGAATTTGCATGTTAGTGAGCTCCTTCTCAAGGTCCTTTGATCCCGTGAAAGGGACCACCACCAAATGAGTTTTTTTTCAGGATATCGCTGTAGTGTGCGCAAGACTCATTATTCATTAAGGTTCTAACCCAGTTAAATCCAGACAGTAAAGATTTAAGCACTCATATTTTAACCACCGCGATTGATATATTTATAAGGCGAAAGGGGGTGATTCCATTTATCTGGTCCAGAGAGTAACCATTGGAATCAAAAATTAAAATTTACTATGCACTATGCACGTACTTAAAATCATTTTCAAACTAACTCAAATAGTGGTATCATGAGCTCAAGGAAAGATTTGTATTCGTTCTTCAATAAGTTTGCCTCCACCCTGATTAAAATCCTGCGTACGTCTTTCTTTTGTCATTATTGGCTCACAAACAGGGTGGTTTAATTACATTTATCATGATTTAACATAGTACGAGCAGGAGATAAAATTGTCTGTGAATCTCAATGGGAGTGAAAAATCAAGCTGGGTAAGGCATTTCACATTCTTGTAGTACGGTTTAAAATGTAGACTCTATACTTAATAGTACTTTCGAAGTTAGGCTCGAGGGTAAATTGATGGGTATTCCTTGTAATGTGAGTGCTGCGGGGAGGAATGGGTTATTTTGCTGGGGTAGTGTTATAGAAGCAGCGATAAAACAAAGTGAGACACGAGGCAATAATTTGATTTCATATTATGTCAATTGTAAGTCTCTTTTCTGAAATCTATCCAGCAGAATTAAATGTGTAATAAGAGCAGCATTCCGCATCTGCAGATGTGAGAACCACACTCAAGCTTTGGGAGAAAGAACTTTTTGAAGATTATAACCAAAGGCATATTGCGAAACATATTTTTTGCACCGACCAAGGAAACCTAAATTTTTCGTGGTATTTTTGGTGGCGTCATAAGGTCATTTTTAATGCATACATGTTGAACGCAAAGCTGTTCCAATCAAAGGATATTGTATCTCAATAAAAAAAAATAAAGAATCAAAGGTTCCTTTTATTAAAGTTAAAATTTTTTATCTGCAAGCAATTCAGATTATTTATTTACTTTTTTAATCAATTGTTGTTATTCGTGTGTGCAAATATGTCCTTCAATCGAACATCTCTGCTTTTTGTTCTAAATTCAATAAATCACAAAGTATAACAATTTCCAAACTGGATTTGACGACAACAACAAAAAAACACTAAAATCCTTCAGTGCGGAAGATTGAATTTCCCAGAAAGACAGAATGAGTAAAACGATTTATCCTTCTTGGCGCATCCCTATAATCCCCTTTCTTTTTCGAAATCAAAATCAATTGACTAGAGTAAAAGACCAATAACCCCCTCCCATCGCGTCCGTGACAGTTAGCATAGTAAAAAAAAACCCTCTATGACCATCATCACTTTACTTAATGAAATTCTCAATATAGAAATGAAAAACGAAAAAAGGATTCAAGGATTCAAGAGTACATCAACGGAAACAGGACACTCACACGCAAAATTTTTAAATCAACGATTTTAAATTGCCCATTATCCAATTATTCAAGTCAAGAGTTAGGATAAAATTCCCAAGTTCCGGCATTTTAAAACTCAAAAAAAAAAAAAAATACCATAAGATGAGAAGAGAATGGGAAAAAGGGGTTCAATGACAACATCGTAAATGACAAACGGAAGCCAAGGAAATTAGTGCGCACTTGAAAAAACCCCAGATTGCCTGTGGGTGGGATAACGTATTTTAAAGTTTCAAAAAAAAACAACCGTTTGTTAAAATTGTTAATTTATTGGGCGGAAGGGTTGATGATGGTAGTGCATGCATACTACAGCCTTCACAATACATATTCGTTATACAAACGATGCTGGGTTGGCCATTTTGACATCGGTTAAGCAAACGACCATGTCATTGCTCTATGACAGTTTTGTTATTTGTGTATTTACGTTGGGTATTGGACATAAAAAGAACTAAAGTTTCTGTAGACGCTTCCGGAATTTAATGGCCTGAATCCTTATCCATGGAAGATCTGTATATTCAGATGCATGTTTGGTAATCTAGAGAAAGATTTCGAGAATGATTTCTTTGTTTGGCCTTGTCTGGGTTGCAGGTTAAGGGAATCGCCGGGAATGTCTTTTTTAACCCCATGAGTTGGCCTTCTATTTATAACCACATTCGCTAGTAGGACACTAGCTATATAAGAACTCTAAATTATTTATTATTGTTTTTGAAAGGATTTTTTCCTGAAAAGCATAAATCATTAGGCATGCACATTTTTGGAGTAAAACATATAAAGACACAGTTGTTGGGGTTTTCACAAAGAGATTGGGGAGGTAGTTGATTTCCTAAAAATAAATTCACAACTTATTGCTTTGGCAATTTGTGTAATCGGCTCTAATCACACTGTACGAAGTATAAAGCGCTGCACTCTGGCCAGACCCAAACATCAGATGGCATCGAAATAAATACTTTACAAAATCGCATAAATATTTAATTTTAAGGATCATATTATTAAAGAGTAAATTTAGTGAAGTATCAAACAAAATATTCTGAAAGTCTTTCCTTTCGTTCTTCTTTCAAATGTAGGTACAAACATACATACAAATGTAAGTATAAATTATTTTAATTATCAAAATGAAATTGCTATACCTTTTATCATTGATTTCAATTTCAATCAATTAAAACGTATTAAGGCCCAACCATAATTGAAGATGGGTACGTACTTTGACTTACCAAACAGTAGAAATACATGTGATTTATATGCCCTACCCGAAATGACTTTTTGATAAGTTTCGGCAAGTTTCGTTCACTTTTGTTTCAGTACGTTATAGGTAACGTAGGACTGACAGCGGACATTTCCTTTTTTCTAAAGGCTATTCTTCTTCTTTTCTTTCTTCTTATTTCTAAAGGCTATTATGGCCAACTGATGTATTTGAAAGATCGGAAAGAAACTTTTCGTTCCGCTTTGACACTTGCTTTCTTTTTCTTTTGCGTATTATAGTGGTGGCCCTTTAATTAAAATTTTGTTAAGGAAACAATTTTTTTTCATCGGAAAAACTAAGCATATTTCAAACGATTATGTTTTTCCTGCAGCAACAATTTTTTTTACAATATTTTCCGTATAGATGAGATGCATGTATTCCTATATTTATTGTATACACACATTATGTACCTATAGTATGGTCAAAATAGACAAAAAAAAATAGTGCTAGGTTTGGAAAAATTCGCATAAAGCTGAAAATTGGTACAGACGTTGGGAACACAATTTCAAATAAACTAAGAAACATCCCCATCGATCCGACTGGTGCGTAAGAAGTTATTCAAGGTCAAAAGGTCAAATAAACTATTTTTACAATTTTTCTGGTAAACGGTATGTTTTTCATCATAAAAATACATGAGACAAAGTTGTAGACCATGAAATTATCTACAAAAGTTAATATTTAAGCTGAATTTTTTACCTTTTCTAAGCATTTTAATTACCTGTTTTTCGAAGCGCCGAAAAACGAATTGCACTGAAAAGAAGCATACAAATAGGAGCTAGTTTCACGTGTTCAAGCGTGAGTGGTTTTTTTTTCACTATACGAACAAAAACGGAGTATGTGTGATGACTAAAATAAAGGAAAATCCACGAAATAGGAGCATAAATTTGTTGTTCACGCTATCGAGGTTTTTGTATTTCGAGATTTTCATGCTACGATTTGTGCTGTTAAATAGTTTTTAAAAAATGTCGCACAAATTGTAGTATGAAAATCTCGTTATACGAAAACCGATAAAGAATAAACATACAACAATTTTTGTACTTACAAAATTGTAGGGAATTTGACGTTCTACTATAAAATGGGAATGCTTTTGCTATAGAACGTAAGGAAAAAAAAAAGTTACCGAGGAAAAACCGTTGCAAGGTCGAAAATTTTGCAGTTACCCCTTCCCCCTCCTCCACCTCTTTTTCTACAGGGCCCTCGAGGTCCAAAACTTCGTAAAATATTAATTAACTATCCCTGAACAACATCTGATAGTTTCATTAGCTTCCGACCTTTTTCCACCTTCCACCCACTTTTTCCAACCTGTCGACTGGAATAAATGTATGTACGTGGCATATACATACCTATGTGCAAGGCATATCATGTAGAACGCGACTCCTTCAAGTTTAAGAATCACGATATCTCCGGAATGGTTATTTTTACAAAAAAATGATATTAACAACTTTTGTAGATAATTTTATGGTCTACAACTTTGTCTCATGTATTCTTATGATAAAACAGAAGAATTGTAAAAACCGTTTATTTGACCTTTTGACCTTGAATAACTTCTTACACACCAGTCGGATCGATGGGGATGTTGCTTAACTTATTTGAAATGGTGTTCCCAACGTCTGTACTAATTTTCAGCTTTATGCGAATTTTTGCAAACCGAAATATCTATTTTGACCGGACTAGTATGTACATAATATGTAGGACATAGATACATATCTGTTTTTTTTTTTTTTTTAATTTCTATGCGTAAATTTTAGATTATACAAATATTTGAGGTTAAAAAATAAATGATTCTTGGGTGGCGGCCCCGCTTCGATGGCTCCTGCCTTTCTTTAACTTAAATACTAAATAAAAACAAAATAATAAAAGAAACTATCAAAACCACCCCTTACTTTAACCAACTTATATAACATTTGCAATTTTTTTAATTCAGCAACTGTCCGTCCTGATGTTTCTCTCTTACCGCCCGCCGAACGCCACTACCACCGCGCAAATTTCAAAAAATAAAGTTCGAAATATTTTGAATCCGCTTTAAATTCATTTAGTAGGTACATACATATTAAACTTGACAAAAAAAGATCTAAGAAACTCCTGCTCTCATGGGCGGGATTACTTTTGTATTTGCTGGAGGTTTCCGACACACTCTTCATACAAGAGGTACGCGAACAGATATCATCGAAGCATTCCTTAAAATCGTCCGTTTTATGGAGAATGAGCAATTTTGTATGGATCATGTGCGGCCAAGAATGATATTGTTATTTATTGGTTTGAATTAGTTCTACTATTATTTTCTAGTTTTATGACTGTAGTGTACTTCTAAAACTTATAAAATGCATTTTTGTTTTTGAATTCTACATACAATTTCACTTAGTATTCTGCATTTGCATTATTTCTATCATAGTATAAACAAAGTCAAGGTTAATATGTTTATTGAAGAAACTTGCGCGCGCCTATTGATTCCATACAATAAAACTTGATATAACCATTTAAATATCTTTTTTTCTAAATGAAATACATTGTTATCTCTACAAAAAAAACTTGTTCCTGAATAACAAAACTTTAATTTCTGACTAATTTTGTCAATGGCCGCGAACGCCCAAAACTGCCCATACTCCTTTAAAATGACGGATAAATTAGAGAGCTAAAACTTGGGGAAGGAATACTTTCAGACCAGATTTTTCAAAAATTGGTATGAATAACTCCGGAACTATTGGTTGTGAACACATTTATTGCATCAGAACTCCTGGGGTGACAAAGTTGAGGCTAACATTTTTTAGGGTTAAGAAATTTCAAAGTCACGATTTTGATGGTTTTTTGCCAGAACTATTCAAAATTGGTGTGAGGAACTCCAGAACTCTTGGTAATAATACCAGAACTCTAAAGAAAAACCAGTTTGGTTTCAAAGTTGCGGCTAACTTCACGCGACTAAATTAAGAATATGAATGACAAACAAAAAATAACAGCCAATTTTATTTTTCAAAGCTGAAAAATATTCAACTTTTCCTTTGCTTATGTTGCAACGTAACGTACATTACGTTTTTTTTACGTTTGTCAAAACAAAGTCTGAACGACAAAGTCATTTTGTGATGGCTTGCAATAGATTTCTTTGTTTCAATTTTGAACGTATTTGAGCGCTTACAGCAAATAATCTTTTTGTTTTCTGCTTCAAGTTCTCAAGGACAAACCTTCGAAATAGTAGTAATCGACCTACCAAAAGAATGTTTTACTCATGATCATGACCAACTCTATATTGGCCTATCAGGTCGGAACTCCTGAAAAACAATTTGTTTTACTGACACAAAATAAAACAACATCAAATATCGTTTACAGGGAAGCTCTGACCAAATAAATTTAATGGCTTACTCGTATGTTTTGTAGATATGGTGTTTATAAAAACATTAGAAATACAAATAAAATAATCAAATACATATTAAAATAACAAAAACAAAAAAAATTATTAAAATAATAATATCCAATCTTTCTTTATAATGTACTCTTGTTTAGAAACCACTGACGCAAAAATAAGTTGGATGTGTGATAGTGATAATACTATAGCTTCTATTCTATAGCAAAAAAATTACATTTGACGTTTCTCAAGTGTTGGCCTACTTTACGGTAAGTGAGTAATTTTGACAGTTTTAATTTTTTTCACAAAAAGTAAATACACGAACAAAGCTAATAAACAAGAATAATTTTTGAGACAATGCAAAGGCCAACAATTGAGATTTTTACTTTATAAATTTTATCGTTAAGCTGGATATTTCACATCCTGATTGTCCTTTCATTTCTTTGGAAACATGATTATGCACTTACCTATACCTTACTCAACTATGGACTTCAATAGAAATATGCTTAGTCTTGTTCTTTTATCCTGGTCAAGTAAACTTATTTATCTTAAGTTCTCTGATCCTGACCACTGGCATGAACCTAATGGTTTTGGTTTATATCTATTATTATCCTTTTCGCTGACACATTGTTTTTATATGCTTTAGTAAAGTATTTCTATAAATCATGTCAGTTATTACCTACACTCTCAAACCATCACACACTTTTTCTATATCTTTATGTTTTTATCTATACTTTCCACTTAGCTGGGCACACACTCTTATATTATTTTGTTTGGATAATGTGAATGTTGGTCATAAATAGAGATACAAAGTTGACAACATAAATGTGCATATTGCTTTTGAGCTCATCGAAGAGAAGACAGGACACTACTTGATCCGGATCCGGAAACACATTCAACCCCATTCAACCAATAGACCAAGAAGACATAAATCATAAATCGAGCGGGATTCTATAAGAGATTACAGGTTAGAATGTTTTTTTTATGGACAATAGAGCATCTTGACCAAATGATGCGTTAACTTTGAATACATCATTTGAGATGTCAATTACGATGCGGTTTGTATAAAAAAGGATAATTTTTTTTTGAAAATGTCAGTGTTCTATTTGAGGGTGTTCGACAGAAAGAGTACACTACACACACTTGATTATTTGGCTTGAGTTGATGATTTTGTATTTGTTTCTATATTCGCTGCGTTTTTGACATAAGCAAAATTTGAAAAAACAACGCCGTTTTAAAATAAATTATGTAAATGTAAAAGAAAGTAAGTTCTAAGATTTCGAAGAATTAAGAGGCAGCTACCATAGACGGAAGCCAATATCAGAAATAAACTAAAAATTCCCTTCCGTTCTGTCAAGTAACGTTATTTATATAATGGACGGAAGTGGCTGTCAAAACTGTAGACTATGAATATAAAGTAAATTACTGTTGCAATCGCAATCAGTGGCTGCTGGCCGCTGCTATTTTCAGGTTATATTGTATATTAGCTACTAGCTGACCCGGCGAACTCCGTACCGCCTTTTTTTGAATATTTTCAAAATTCCTGACAAGATAGATTTTTGGTCCACATAATCTTGATGTGCAAAGATACGTATAGGAACATCTATACTATACATAAGTATATACAAGAAGCTTTTCTAGGAGAAGGGTTCAAAAAAGCATTTTTTAAGAAAAATTTATTGTCTTTAAAAATTCTAAAAGTAAGGTTTTAAATAGATAGTGAGGTTTTATAGATTTCATAAGCTCTAAGGAGTTTTCATTCCTTTACTTTCAATTATTTATTTTAAATTCTTGTTTTGGAGGCATATTCCCCGATTCTTAAGATATTTTTGTAAATGTGTATATTTAAGATATGCAAGTATACTTACAGAAATATAAAGTAGCAACTGGGTTCATTTAAGTACCTCAATATCTCCAAGTTAAGTTTACGAACAAATATAAATTCCGACCCGAAAAACACAAGCTTTAAATTAAATGATTATTACAACACTTTTTCGAGCGAACCGCCAGTTTCATTATTTTTACAATGATCACACTGACGATTGTATCACACGACAGCGATGTAAGCTTTGCTGCAAAGAATTATGACCGTTCCGAAACAAATTTGTGATTTTAATCATCTTTTCCATAAAAAAAAATAAATAAAAATATTGAAACGGATTTTTTTAACATTTTTTTGACAAATCTACCGGAAAGCAATTTTATTTAACCACATGTATAGACCACCATTACACTTCTTCACCTTTATCATAATTTGAAATAGATTTCAACATGATTTTTAAATGATTTCACCTCTTTGCTTTTTGACCTCACATTCACCACAACCGTTGCTCGCGAGAAAAACAATGCAGCACAAGGAATTGCGAACTTCCGAACCAAATTTTTGGTATTCACACCATCTTTTCTTTAAAAAAAACTATTGAAAAACATTAAAACCACATTTAAAAATATAATTTCACTATTTTCTGGTAAAAAATCGCACTAAAATTACTTTTTTTCCCCCTTTTTTGCTTACGACACAGAACAGAACTGAAGAAAAATAGGCTGAAACTGGATTACTGATTTCACCAATGATTGAGTTTCTTGGGCTGTGCATCGACTAAATGGCTTAATGGTCAATTTGCACTATGGTGAGTGGTGAAATCAATCAATGATTTTTAAATATCGAAACAAATAAAAATAATAGATAACGTTGATCGCAATGTGAACTATAATAATGTACATACATAATTATGTATTGTATATTTCCAAAACAGTTTTCTTACGTTTAATAGATGATGTTGATGAAGACGAATATTTCTATTATATAGCTACATAATAATGAATCGAAAAAATGTATATTTCCGTATAACTTCCGAACAACTACCTATTATTGGATACATCTTTTTTTGTGTGTTTGTTATTGTCAGGACAAAGTTTGTATGAAAGAAAATTCTAAAAAATTGGTTTTATGCATTTTTAGTAGGTACATATTGTCACAAATCTCAAAAATCAGCCATTGAAATGCATACTGGATTGCAATTGCAATTCGCCTCGAATGTAGTGGCAAGTTGCGTGAATAGGGAACAATCCAAATGTTATTGACCACGAAATCGTTTGTTTAGGTAATCTATGTATATATGTACATATATATAAATGTATAATTAAAAAGGTTTGACCGCTTAAAACTTAAAAACGACTGAACAGAATTGGATACTTTAAGGTGGCTTTACATGGAGCTGCAAATGCAGACGAAAACGCAACAACAACAATCATAGTGCAGACGATGAACATGTTCATCTTCACTATAATTTTCAAGCTGCATCCATAATTTTCCTATAATTTCCATCCATGAAGACGTCTGCATTTTGGCCTTCCCTATCTATCACACAAGTATGATTTATTGAGTTTGCATCCTCTTTTTTTGCAGATCAGGGCTTGCAGCTCCATGTAAAGGCACCTTAATCTGTACAAACTAATTACCAACCATTAAAAATAAATAAAAAAAAAAAATAATTACCTAACTTACTTTTCATAATATCACTAATAAATTATTAGTTCACAAAATCGCAATCTTATTCTTTTGTTATTGTTTTACTCGAAAAAGCAGTCAAAATTATGAAAATATCATGAGAAATAACAAAAAATAAGCTTTATTGTCAAACGGAATGAACTTGCAATGATATATGTACATATTTTCTTTTTTCCAAAACATAAACTTAGCAATTCCGGACAAACCCACAGATGTATAGGTGCCTAATTCGATCCAGTAGTTTTGAATTTGAATGCAGCTGCAGCGCCACCTGTTAAATCTTTTCCGACTTTCTTTTGTCCTAAACCTTCATGTAGCAATTACGAACAAACCCACAGAATTATTCCATTCTGTTCAGTCGTTTTCAAGTTTTAAGCGGTCGAACCTTTTTAATAATCCATTATTATATATATAGATTAGAAGACACACTAGAGGGCTACACAGTCAAATACCCACCTCCAGAGTTATTTAGATTTTTTATTCAATGTTCGCATTTAAATCCAGCTGTCAAGTTTACGTATGAAAGATGCGCACTTTACGAAATCTTATCGAAATCTTAACAAACAAAACAAAAGTAAAGCTGATCGGGTCAGAAATTTCGGAACTGGTATCCGTCTTTGAATTATAAAAATAAAAGTCCAAGTCTGCCTTGTTGGAACAAACTAATGGAATTCGGGAGGTTGTCATTGATAGTGGTTCCGTTGACACGTGAAAGGAAATATTTACATATGATAAGACAAATACTCGAAAAGGAAGTTTACCCTCAGAAAAGTGAAAGCGGTTGGAATGTGAATAATTTTGTATGATTTTTATAAAATAAGTTAATTTATTCACGAATTTCAGTAAGTGCTTAATATTGTCTAAGAACACGCCCACTTATTAGGGTTGTTTTGTTAAAAGTCTCAACCTGCATTTGTTCAGATGTTACTACTATAACTCGCAATTTTGAAGTAAAAAGATGAAGTGGTCGATTTGATTTGTAGGTTGACCATCTGGAGATTCCCAGGTGATTTTGTGACAGGTCTTGTGCAGCAATAACCACCAATCACCAATGGCAAGCTGACGAGCATTGCTGAAGTCTACAAGCATATCTCCATTTTTGTTAAGTTGACCTAAGCCAAGACTATCCATAACGAGTTCGAGACCTGACTTGTCCGAGCTAATATTAGCATTAAAATCCCAAAATGATGATAGTGATTATCAGACCCCCTGGAATACTGCTCTACATTGAATTAAGGTGGCGTAAAAAAGGTCTCTTCGTGCACTGATGCATTATTCGTTGGAGCATAGCTTTGTAAAATGGTGACTGCGAGTTTTGGAGCAAAACCTCTCCGTCATAAGCCTCACCGAAACCGGTTTTCAGGATATTATACTTTTGAATGATTCTATCTTGGAGAGATGTCGAGGTCGTGATAGAGGACGGTTGTGCTGTGCCAAGCACTGCCGTCCATTAATCTATTAAAAAAAAAAAAAGTAAATGTTTTATTGGCAAATTTTTTCAATTTTTATCGGGAGTTAAAAAAGTAACTGAGTAAATTTAATTTAAAAAAAAAAAAAATTCATCGGTCTACCGATAAACAACCAGGGCACAAATAGTGCCCAGCAACTCGTCATCCGAAAGTCCCGTATCCTTCAGCACCGCTAGAAGTTTCTTCACGGTTATTAACTGTAACTTTGGGGAGAGTGTACAGTTAAAGCAACAGGCTGAGCGGTAAACTTTCGGAATTCTCATCCACCGCAAACTGGCGGAGAATTCAAACAACGGATTCTGTAGCAGCAACTGTAAATTCATCTCTAATCGGCTACAGAATTCCAGAAGGAACATATTGTCTGGAGTTTTAACCAAAACCCATCAACTGGAAAAAAGGCACTACATTTAACATTTGTGTGAGCGACAAGCACTACAACCGCAAACAGCAGCAACGTCATTATGCAGCAACTTGGTTTATAAAATATTCTATTCACATAGAAATCCTTTGCAAATTTTCTTTTTAATCTAACCAGTGATTGTTAATTTATATAGTAAAGTAATCGTCTAAAAGAAAAGATTTTATGTGAACGTTTTTCGTGATTTCATGTTACTATTTCATGTGATTTATTCAATTCCCGTAACTTAATAGAGTGCTCCTGCTCTAAAAAATACTTTCTGTTAACTTGATAATTCTTTTATTTCATGTATTTTCAATGTGATTTCTTTTTACATACAACAAGATATAGAGCGTATTCGCTCTTAAAATTCCACTCAAACGAAACAAATCTATATAGTCTATATAGTTATTTTCTGGTTATTTATTTTAGGTTTATCGTAGGCTAGTTTAAGTATTTATTTGTACATATGTAAATTTTCAAAAGTAACAACACGTTACGCGCAACAGATATACAGCTCCGAGAGCAAGAGCTTAACACTTATAAAAAAAAGAAAAGAAAAATGTAAGCCATGTTGGCATTCAACACAATAAAACAGAAAAGGAAGGCCATACATTACAGCCTCCGGTTGTCAAATAACATGTAATAGTCAGTAAGATTCTATGTATAAAAGAAAAAGATAAAAAAAAGACTCAATAAATATACATACATACATACATGATTCTATCTTTAGCAAGATGACGACACCATTTAGCCTTAAATGTAAGGTTTTTCAAAACGGCGCCATTTTTATAAAACGCCTTTATTCACTTAAATTTAACAAACACCACTCGATACAGCTGTGATCATACGTATAGCCTAAAAAATGCTATTCGTTAAAAGTTAACGTTAGAATGTTGACATCTATCGGTCGCAGTTTTGAAGTAAGGGCATGGTTCAACAATTGTTACTAATACATCCACAATTACTATTTTCATCCAAAAATTATGTGGTGTTTTGTAGTTAGAATTTATTGGGCTGGGATCTTAAAATTATTGTATGTCACTTGGCTTATAGTAAAAGTTTTGTCTTGGCATTAAAGATTTTAAGTTTTGGGCGTGGCACACCAGAGACCAGACATGTAAAATATTTTGATTTCTTGACAAAGGAAAAACATCCTAGAGCACAAAAATTTGAATATCAGTTTATTTTTACGGTTTATACACTCTTTTCGGCAACAGACTTTCCGATTTTGCCAAAATGTCATCATAGTTGGAACAAGATTTCAACACCTTTTAGGGCTCCTAATAAAAATTCCGTCAGCCGAAATGATCACGGCAATATATGGTGGATGTCCGTATACTTTCCGAGTGGGTATCATATAGGCTCGGTCCACTACCCAGTAGTAGCTGAATTATGAATGCGGATTACAATTATCAGAGCAAAGCTCGAAAAAACGGCTGCCATGTGCCATGAGCTACATGAGCTTTTCAGAAAGAAAACAAGGGATCGCAAATAGTGATTTTTCATTTTTGTACAGAGCCTGATCTGAAGCATCCAGATCCACAGTTAATCGTGAAACTTTGAAGAAAAGATACACAGTCGGTGCTGAAATTCTAGAAAGAACACTTCTTCACCCAACTAACAATTTAACTTGTATAAGGTTCTATACAATCTATTTTCAGACTGCTATAGAAACAGTAAAAGGCCTTATGCAAGTCATTTTGGCGCATTTACGCAAGCTAATTAACTGCCATATGACTTTTGTAGACAGGTCTTATAGCAGCAAATAGCTTTTCATGAACTGTTATAAGCTTGGCCTTGGATGTACAAAATTCTGTAGACTAATAAACGACGAAGACAACAAAGTAATAGTTTTTTTTCGATGATGAACAAAAATTCCCAATACACATAACACAAACTTATTTTAACAAGAAGTATCAAGGATGCATGAGGGGATGACCTCCCAGCCGAGCTTTTCAAAACAGATAAAAATCTATGTTGTACCAGAGGAATAGTATTTTTTCCTTAATGCAGGTCTTTGAACTCTTATGAGCGTGATCCGATTAGCCAACATCAGTGTGGTTTAAAATCAGGTCAAGTCAACTACCGACCAAATGTTTACACTCCGACAAATTTTAGAAAAGGTCCAAAAATTCCAAATGGATACGCATCATCTTTTCATCGTTTTCTTTATGACATCTTAATAGAGACGGGCTATGATGACTTAAGTCGCTGATTCGTTACCTCAACCTAGTAAAATATGAAAATCGACTTCAGACTAACTTCAAGGCGACCCCCAGGCTTCAAAAAACAGAGCAAGTTGAGGTTTTTCAAACATGGTTTGTGGGGACCCATGGTGACTTCATAGCTCAACGAACAAAGCTAATAAGGGCAAGACGAAGTTAACTGTCATCAGGCATCATCATACGTTTCGATAAACAGAATTAGTCAAGGACTTCGTACATTTGGATGCAATATTAATATCAGTGCGAATCAATCGAAGCATCACTCTTGCAAAACGCTGTTTCTTTGGGTTAAGAAGGCATCATATAAATAAATTCCGTTTCAAAAGACCAAGGACCTGGTCGTGCTAAATAAGGCAGTTAGTTTATTCTTTGCTGATTTAAAAAGCCAGCATAGAGTTTCACAGTCAGCTTAAGAACCGTTTGAAGCTGAGAACTCAGAACTCAGCTCTCATTTGGGAATTTTTTCGATGCCAAACTCTTTTCCGGATCTATAAAAGTTGATATTTAATTTGAAATTCTAATTTGAGCCTCAGTGTTCCAAAAGACCACTTCTTTGTGTGTATTTCAAATGCAATCCTGAGTCCTGACACTAATTAAGATTGAAAGCTGGCTTTATTAGATTTTCGCTGCAAATAAGCATGCACGAAAATCGCAAACAAAACCCTCTAGTTCCTGATTCAACCTAATAAAAACCCTAAAAGCAGTTGTTAAACGGGACTTAAAATCCTTTAATCAATATGCCAAACCACACAAATTAAAAACCACATCCCTTTTTCCTGTGTGCAAAGTTGTACTTTTTTTCATCAGCCTTCTAAATCCCCTCATGAATAAAAGTTTCAATATTATGTTAACGATGGTTTTTAAATTAATCGCAGCTTGATTGATGGCGCTCGACAATTGGCTCTTGGCCATGAATAAAATTAAGTATAAATAGTTGTGTTAATGAATTTGGTGGTTGTCGAATTTTATTACCACATTTCCAGAGACAGTCGGCGCGCGGGGTCGGCGTGCGGTTGGTTGTCTTGCCAACCACCCTTCTCCAAATCGTGTGAAAGCAAACGTATGCTTCTGCCGCCCTGCTTGCAGCAGTTGGGGTGATGGTGGAATACATTTATGTTCGCATAGAATTTCAATCTTCTAACGAGATCTGAATTGGTCGAAGAAAAACATATTGGTTAGCAACCTTATTCAAAAGATATCGGTACTAACAAGAGGGGGTTGAATTTGCTCAAGGAATATGAATACAAGAAACACCCTCGTACGATTGATTCAATCTGTTTTATGGTGTCATCACCCCAAGTGGATTTGAGACATTAAAGAATATAAATTGTATTTTCAGTTATACCTACATATAAGCATATTAAAATTAAGCGCTTTTAAATATACTTAAGAGGTGGTACATACAGCCTTTGTAGATTAAATTATTAGTTTTCTATTCAAGCATTTAAGGCCCAACCACAATACGCGAAAAATAAAATAAGCAATAATTGTCAAAACCAAAACCGAACGAAAAATTTATTTCCGATTTGTCAAATACACCAGTTGAAGAATAGACTATAGAAAAAAAGAAATGTCAGGTTTTCGTGCGTATAATGTACGACTGAAAGCGTAAATTACGTAAGGAAAACAAAAGTGAACGAAACTTTAAAAAAAGTCATTTCGGGTTGGGTGTACAAATAACATGTATTTCTACTGTTTCGTATGTCAACGTATACGTGTACACATTCTTCAATTATGGTTAAGGCTAAACTAAAATAGCAGGAACGATGCGGACAGACCCGTCCGTAATTGTGCGAGACCAAGCAATCCGTATCTCACACACGAAAACAAAATCCTGGCTACGGGCTTTCTACCAGTGCAAATGGATCTAAGTACATAACTTACAGTATATTTTTTCAACTAACATATGCTGTAAGTTTAAAGAAAAACTAACTAATGTAAACGCGTCTTTTCACACTTACGGAAATCTCACAGCTTACACACCCGTCCGTGATTACAACTTACCTATACGTGAAAAAAAAAGTGTTTATAAAATATCTCAATCGAATCACTTGATTTAATCGAATTATTTGAACAAAACAGTGTTTTGTGGGACTACACTTTAAGTATATTATATAAATAGAAATACAAAAAAATAAAAATTTCTTAAAACCTGTGTCTTTTCTCTATATTTTGTTATCAATTTTTCCAACTTAAACTAAAAATTTCTTTCTGTTATGCTATGTATACCTATTAGGTAGGTACGTGATAAACTTTTAGATTTATATTACGAAGCTGCTACATAACTGATGCGTAACATTAACGTAACTGATACGCAACATTCACGTAGCAGTAATGCCTAGACTATTACGCATGTACAAATACATTTTACTTACCACTTACGTAATTCTTAGAGATGTAAGTTAAGGCCCCGACCCATAGAATCCGTTGCTCCGTTGCGGCAACGCATCCGTTGACGTTTGCCGGATCGCCAGATTGGGGGTGACCCAATGAATGCGTTGACGTTCCATTTTTTTCTCTTTTTTTTCTTCGAACATGCTGCAAAAAATTATGCTTTACATAATTACAACTGTAACCAAAACCCTTAGAAGAAGAAATATATTTCTCTTCTTCAATACCAAAACGAAACCACTTCAAATCGAAAAAAATTGCTGTCAACCAGCTGTCAACGGATTGCCGGAGAAGAAAAAGTTAAAAGTTCGGCTACTTCTGTCCGTTGCGTTGCCGCATGCGTTGTCTATGGACCACTTCTCGTAAGAACGCGTGTATTTAATCGAGATGTCAGTTGATTTGCCGGACGCACAGACGCAACGGATTCTATGGGTCGGGGCCTTTAGGGGAAAGCTTGCACTTTAGAATATATTTATAGATGAACTTACAGTTATAAAATTAATGGTTTCATGATGCATAAGTTGAACGTAAACACCTCCAGAAATATTTACATTATCTTATGAAATATCGATACTGAGTGATCATGCAGTTTATTGTGAAAATGAGTTCTCGTCGACATGAAATGGCTGCTGCAATTTTAAAACACAAAACAAAAAGTTAAAAGAACATGTTGTTTACAAAATTGGATAGAAAAAAATTAAAAAAAATTAAAAAAAAAAAAGATTAAAATTTACTTACATTTACGTACACCTTTTTTAAACTTTTGTCGTACGATCACTCGATGACTCTAGTTCTTTCTCGTTTGGTAGTTGGTAGTTGCAAATGAAGGAATGCAAAACTGTGTGGGGTGAAGTGGTGATAGTCTATATTCAAAACTTAACTCAAGCCTTCTCCTGCATAGAGAAACAGTGTCCTTAGCATAAGTTGAATACTGAAACATCTCGAAGTTGTACTTCCAAGTAAAACAGAAGTCCTTTTAACGACGGGTTTTTAAAAAGCCCACTTGTGATATGATTTGCAGGAAGTAAGATTATTGCGCTTGTTCTTCCAAAATCTGATAGAACCGTAGTACCCCGTGGCGTAGTGGTTAGTGTGTCGGACTGCCACGTCGAAGGTTCTGGGTTCGATCCCTGACTCCATCTAAGTTCTTTTCATTGGTACTGCCTTTTGCGAGGAAGTGACAAATCCTCAAAGAGTCGTGGAAAGTACTTCTGTGTTAGCAATTCGGATTCGGCAATAAATTGTACGTCCATTCCATTCCTGCAGAATATCTTGAGAGTGTTAAGTCACAGGCAACGGCCCCGCTTGGAGCTGTTTTGCCAAACAAAATTTTTTTTTTATTTGATAGAATCTGACACCAGACTCTTATCGACGAACCCTTTCGTCGATGGACTAGGATAAGAAGTTTGAAACGGTAAATTCTCGTTGTGTTTTAACAGTTTTTATTCTGATTTTTGCAAAATAAATTATTGTGTTCCCCAGGATCCGACTCTGTTTCACATCGTTAGTAATAATGATCTTTTGTCTCAGAGGTCCAATCCAGAAAACTGTATTGCTGATGATAGTGGAATCAGCTTAAAATATTCGCTTCCACGTCCTGTTAAATGTCCTGCTGAACGGCAGCGTGTGATAATTCATTGAATTCAGTTCTTGACAGTATTGTCAAATGGGTGGAATGTATTGCTTATTCAAACTATTTTCTCTAGCCTAATATCGGATGTACTGTTCAGTATAGGGACTCAGGTTTTAGACGCACTACAAGAATGCTGAATGCTTTACCCGGCTCGATTTTCCCCCTTAGTTTAGATTTACCTACATACATTAAAAAACGAATGTACATCAGTGTACCCTTTCATCGCCTTTTCAACTTTTCTAAAATAATCGTTATGTATTTAGGAACCCCTTGATATAAAAACCATACGAGCACTGCAGTCAATTGTCATTTTCTGTTTACCGTTACCTTTCATTGTGTTGTCAATAATTTTTCTCCAACATTAAGTTAATGTGTCATTCTTAAAACTCTATTTTAAATTTGATCCTAAAATGTTTTAAAGACTTACCTCATGCCTCATGAAACTTGTGCAGTTTCGCATGTCCAGTTGAACTTAAAGAATGCAATGCAACTGCATTAAATATTTCCACGATTCAGTCAATTTTGAACTTGTTAACACTCATATAAAACAAGAATAACACAATACTGTCACGAAACAAATATCCCACGACCTTCATTTCCTGACACAAAGTTCATTCCAATGTCATTCTTTCCTCTTTTCCCACGCCATGGTGGGCATTTATATCGCTTTGTGTTGCCTGTCGTCTGATTCCATCTTTCTCAATTAAAGATGACTTCTAATGACTTTAAGCAACAAAAGGACATAAAAGCCTTATTTACATATCTAAAGCATAGTTATATAGGTTATTCTAAAGGACCATTAGGCTTGGTTTGGCAGCACGCCCGCCCTCTCTTTCCGCCGTCGCGTCGGTGTCGGTCGTCACGATTGTTATTTGGAACTAAAAGGTGTAAAGTAACAAACAAATAGATACCTCAAACCTCATCGCTGACATAATTGCTTTACTCTGCATACACGGGCACGCACTCCGTTCTCGGTTTCGTTGTTCACATGTAAATGAGCACACTAATTTGAACAGTCATTTAGATGCGTTCATCGCTTGCGCTAGCGGTTCCTGAATCATGAAGTTATAGGGAATTGCCTTTCATCCCCATGTTAACACATAGAAACAGAACAGACAAAACCAAACACCAAACACCATGCAACAAGGGAAATTCAATTTAAAACCCCCAGCTGGCACGTGTCCACACACAAGACACAAGCCACCAAATGCAATTATTGTGTTGTTGTTCACTTTGATTCGGTATCGGTAGTGAGGTCCTGATGTCCCGAATCATATCGAGTGCGGGTGGGATTTTCGATTCCTTGTATTGTCCTATATACTATTGTTTTGGTTGTGTCAAGCAAACGCTCTAAAGCTATTGTTCGTTCTCGGTGGTAGCACTTAATACGTCTAAAAGGGCGTGTGATTGACTTAATTGACTTGGAAGTTACATCAATGAAAGGATACTTTACCATCACGATATTTTGAGATGGACTGACTGCGTGTTGTCTGTGTTTTGGGTGCAGTTTGGTTTTAGTTATTCTTTATATACGTAGGAGTAGTTATATGTAACTTATTCTAATGGGTGCGGGAAATTATTGACAAGAAGAGGCCATCCATCCACAGTGGCTTGATGGCTTTATTAAGTTTTGTTAAGCGTGCAGGAACCGGAAGTGAATCGACACGTTTGCCAGGAATCTTCGCTCTAAGTGGTTCCGATATTGTATCTATTCTATGCAAATGCAAGGGAGTTTATAGGTATACATATATATACATTTTCTTATATGAAATCATACATGTGGAATCTTCGTTAAATCTACTTCGTTAAATACGTTAACACACGTTAAGATTTGTCATTAACAATTGATTTTTCCACGCACAGCTGCCGATGATGGCTTGTCAAATTTTTGAAAATGTCACAAGCACCTGCTTCCTTTTCTTAATCGAAACCCGTCGCCTTTGGGCCCAACCATAATTCACGTAAGAAAAAGGAAGCAAGTGTCAAAACAGAACGAAAAGTTTCCTTCCGATTTGTAAAGTACATCAGTTGCCCATAATAGCCTTACAAATAAGAAGAAAGAAAGAAGAAGAATAGACTTTAGACAAAAACAAATGTCATATTTTCGCACGTCATGTACGACTGAAAGCGTAAAGGCTGAACTATAAAAGTCAGAACGGCGCGGTCGGTCCCGTCCGTAATTGTGCGAGACCAGGCAATACGTATCTCACGCCCGAAATAGCGGATTGCTCCACTGTGTGTATGTCCTCTCTGCTTGTCATCTTATTGTTCAGAGGAAAATGCATGTTTTGCTTCCGCGGCAATCCGTCTTTCGTTTCTTTCGGTTTTGAAACTAGCTTCCGTTTGTTCTCGTCCATTATAGATCAGCCTTAAATTACGTACGAAAACAAAAGTGAACGAAACTTGCCGAAACTTATCAAAAAGTCATTTCGGGTTGGGTTATACAAATCACATGTATTTCTACTGTTTCGTTAGGCAACGTACGTACTCTTTCTTTCTTAAATTATGGTTAGCCCTTTACGATGAAATTACAAACGGTGGCGGCGGCGTTTCTTTAGATTCTGGGTAGCTTAACTTACAGTTCTCCATAAATTCTAGAAGCGTGCCAAACTAAATAGAATAGTCAGAAAATAAAAACATTTGTACTGAATTTCACCTTTACAATTCACACTCTGTTTTGTTAGAAATATCGATAGACAGAATTATAATTCACACCAAAAGTCAGACAAGGCTCGGTCCTACCTTATAGGAAACAAATACGCAACTATATTCGCAGACTACGCCAAATGGCCTATTACCTCAAATGGTCAATCGTGATAGTGAGTCGTGATTGACACTAAAAATCAACAGCACCTAAACGGTAATAAACTGCTTTCGGACAACAGCGACTGCTACAAGAGAGTGAGGAGTTTTTGTACTTGATGTGAAAGCATAATCATTAAAGTCCCAGAGAACATCCAAGTTACCGTCAAGACATCCACGAAGAAATTGTGTATCAATGTCACCAACAAGCTGAGGCTTAAAAAGCATGCAGACTTTATACTAAAGAGAACAAGCTTTTCTCTGTATTTGGTCCACGCGCTACTTAGAAAACAAAGCGTACTGAATAAGAAAACTAACTAACTGGTCTATAAACAACGTATCCTAACCGCATAGACATATGAATGCTTTTCTTATATGGAATATGGTTCACTATTCCATCAACACCTTTGAGGAAGATCAGCTAGATCTAGGCTTCATCAAATTTAAAGGTATGCATGTATATTGTATATAGATTGTTATGCTATATTATAACGGTCAATTGTGGACCACGGCCTCAACAAACATATTCTGTCAGCCAGTCTCCGGTCCCTATAGCCAGTTACACACAAAGTTGTTTGAGGTCGTCCTCCAGTTGATCGCTCCACCTTAAATTAGCGTTTTCTAAGTACTGCGTTGGGCCTCAGGATTGGAATTGAATGCTCGACGGCCTGGTGCGTATTCGTCCATTCACTCCACATGCCCCAGCCATCTAAGCCGCAGTATTTTCTGCTTTTTGGCCAGGTCAATGTCACTGTATAGCCTGAATCTTCTCCTGCATTGACACATACAGGACCGAACATCACCCGATGAATTTTTCTTTCAAAGAACCCCAGCCGTTTTTCATCCAATTGTGTCGGGGATGACGCTTCTGTCCCATATAGCCATTATGTGTAGTGAGTGGCTCCTTGGTTCTTTGATGGAAGAGCGCTTTGTTACTAAAATGCCTTCCAATACCGAAGAAACAGCGATTGGCAAGAGTTATTCTGTGGAACCCAGGTAGACAAAGTCCTTGACTACTTCAAAGTTATATCTTTCTAGTGACGTTTTATGTAAGTTTAAGGTGATGATGCTCTGCACTCGAGGACACAGGAGTCATTAACAGCCAGATCCATTCTCGTCGCCTCCACTCCAATACTCCAATTGTTTTTCCGATAATGTCAATATAATCAGCTATTGAAAAGCTTACATGATAGGGCTTGTCTTAAGCTTTTCTCGATTTCATGAGAGTCGGTGGTATTTTTGCCAGTTCGAGTTCTCCATAGTCATCCTGACTTGTAGAATCAATTAAGGAGGGATGCCAAGTAGTGACATGGCTCTGTAGAGCCCGTCCCTTTTTACGCTTTAAAGGCGCGACTCTAAGAACGAGGAATAACAAAAAGATGGTGAGTATTGATCTAGAATTCTTGGTGAGTATCGGGTGATGGTTGACTTACCGGGCCTGAAACCACACTGATAAGGCCAATCAGTTCACGCGCGAAAGGGTTCAGACGTTCAAACAGAATGGCCGACAAGATTTTATAGGCGCCTCTGTAGTTGGCGCCGTTTAGAGTTTCTCCTTTCTTGTGGATGCTGAGGTTCCATTTGTCGGGCATACTTTCATCCGAACAGATTGTACCTACAGATAACAGATGAGTTCTTAAGTATGCGCTACTTACGAAGTTAACTCCCCGAATTCGGTCATTAGGGCATTAGCCTTGTTGGTTTAGCCTATATTTTAGACATCGCTATCCGAACTTTTTCCTGGTCGGTGGACGGAAGTTTTTTTTTTTTTGGTTCATCGTCCAAATCCAATGGACCATTTTTGTACCTGACAGCGATTAGTTTGGTTTTCTTCGCTGTTTAACAGTCAGTTCTTTTAAAGTTTTCGATCAGTCAAGATTCCGATACAACCAGAAAGAAATAGACCTTAAAACTTAAGCAACGTTTCTGAAGTCAAACCTGCGAGACTTACAAGCATATCGCCAATAAAAGGCAAAAAATGTGACAGAACAATGATTCCAAGTGAAGGCTTGAGATCTTTTCATCGTTGAAAGGAGCAAAAAAATAGGTACCGGGAGTAAAATCAAATACGTTGATAAAGTTTTATATGCTTTTATTTATGTAAGTACTTCTATTGTAAGACCCAACTACCTCGTTCCATTTCAAAGCCATTTATAATAAAAAGAACACACATACATAAGCCAAACGCGAACAAGATTATCTAATCTCATTAGCATCCTAAGCAAACGGATATCATCAGAAAAGATCTCATCGTTTTCACTCAATCATTTCCACCATGGCCTCATGTACATAAGGCTCATCAAAGATTACATTAGACGTGAAGAACACCTCTCATTCACCTCCTCTTTTCCAACCAAGTAACCAGAAGAATCTTAATTAGAAAAAAGGTTCATAAATCTGAGCCCATCAGCCATCACAAAAAAAAAAAGGGGAAAAATAAAAGCGTTAAAGAAGAAATTAATAAAGTCATAACCTGCCAACGCCTTAATACCCTGGCAACAAAAATACAAATTTAATGAAAACAAATTATCACCCTCCCGCATCCACGGAATGGCATCGGTATGGTCTTGCCCTATGTAGTCCTTCCTCCTCCTTGGGAATGTATATATTTACTTTTGCCGCTACTCTATAGTATGAGAACATAGATGCCTTGTTCAGTGGGAACAACCCTCCTCTTTTTCTTCAACAACATCTCTATTCCTGGGTTGGTTAGGATATTGGCTAGTTCACCCACCACCACCCTCTTTTTTCAAGCAAACTTCTCGCAATGGATCCCCGTCTTAAGTGTATTAGGCATGTAATTTGTGTGTTCTACGGTGTAAACAACATTAACTGATTTTTCATTTCGTCAACAAGGGTGTGATGATGCAATACCAAAAGTCGAAAAGGACGATTCTATGAGGATGTCTAATGAAATTACACACGTGTTTATTATTCATGGCCATTGCAAACGACCCATCAAGTCATAACCATTTCCAACCGTGTTAGACAGACTCGGTCGGCGTGATGCGTTGCGTTCGTCCCGTCGGTGTGATTGTCTTTGGGCTTTGGGGGACTCGAAATGAAGTCTATGAAACACACATAAGGGGGAGGATTTTGGAACTCGCAAATCAAATTCGGAGTCTGGGGAGTGGCAGGCAATGGGAATTGTGATGAAAATCTAGAGAACGTCGTATATTCAAAGAAAGTTTATGGAAGATAAAAATAGCATTTGTTTGTTAATAAAGTACTAAGTGTCCCAGTTCACTCAGATTCGCGTTTAATGCACGACCATTCCTTCCACAGTTTTTATTTCTTAGACAAAATAAAATATTTGACCAGACAGGTAGATGCCACTTTTCCACTTCCATTTCCTTTCTATTGGATGAAAATGATTGTGGAACGTATTCACTTTTCACTTCATGTTCTCATCTTTATTTGGAAATAAAACAAATATGTATTTTCAAAAATGTTACACTTTGAAATGTTTCCCTGATGGTGGTTGAATCCTTTCATTATAAAGCCTAGTATACACTTAGCATACTTGTTTAAATGAAAACCCCATTGAAAGAATGTCGGCGTGGTTTTCCCACCATTACCTTACATTTTAAAATTTCTATGTGGTCGGGCATTGCAAATTTATTAACATGGCGTGGAAAATATTTTGTGACGTATTCATATTTAATTTCACTGGAGGTTAGTAGGTAGGTACTAGGTTTAAACGAAAATGAAACTTCCATAGAAGGGTGTCAAACATCATAATATTTATGTATATTCCACACCTGAGAACTAGCTTTATTTGATCTCAAATGAATTGTAAATTTTTGAATCTTCCAAGTATTTTTAGTTGCTATTCTTGAGTATTGTGGGCATTTACTTTTTTTCAGTAAAATCTACAAAATAGCAACTCATAAAAATGATGTAAATCTTTTTCAACTTTTGATAAAAATAGTTAAAATATTCTGAGCTTAAAACATAAGCGAGGGCTTCAGTACATGAAAAGAACTGTTGGATTGGATACTCTATTCTCTTATTTGTTTTATGTGTATGCGTTCGCCCCCCGCGCGCCGCCAGTCGCTGTAAAGTTCCAAAAACAAAATTCTTCTTAAGCAGACAGGAAAAAATACAATAACATTAATTTTGTGTAGCCGATGTTCAATTAGTGCTGGCAAAATAAAAAAAGGCGTGCGCCACGCCCAAAGTTAAAACTTTTTATTGCCAGGGCAATTGCTATGAGCTCAGTGACATTCAAATTTAAGCTTGCAGATCGATTTGCACAAAATAAGACAAAACTTGAATTTTTAAAATTAGATTTTGAAAGGAAATAGTGATTACGCCCCCTTAAAAGTGGGCGTGTCCTAAAAATTTGAAACAAAATTTAAAGCACTAACTGAGCTTTGATCGTGGGTCAATTTTAAGGCAGTATGTGTAAAACTATTGCTAAATCGAGTAGTTTTTGAACGATCTTACCTGAATAAGGTGGACGTGGACGTATTGAAAAATGTACACAAAGAAATTAGAGATGTATATTTTTCATATAACGAACGGAAAAAAAAATTTAATACTGGTATAGTACCTACCTTAAACTTTTAAAAACTACGTTTTTCATTATTTCATGAAAGTGAGCGTAAGCCGCTCCCAAAATTCAAAATTTCTTTTCCTACAAAAGATTCTTAGTTTTGACTAAGAGACGCTTGTGGATTCATTATAAATACCGTTTGATGCAAATACAATTTTTTTATAGTTTCTTATGAAAAGTGGGCGTCAGCCACGCACAAAATCAATGTTTTTGATTTTATAAATAAAAAGATTATGTACAAGTAAACCAAGTGGGCGGATTTCGCTGGCTCAAGAACTTAGCCTTACTCTTGAACTAAAGAATATGTATGTACCTTTGTATTTGTAGCTTTCTAGCTCCGAAATTGTGACCTCTATAGAGTACGGACGGTAGGTCGTAGGACATCGCTAAATGGACTAGGTCGGTCCGTTTAAGTGCCGTAAATAAAGTAAAAAAAAAATCTCAGAAAAAAAGTAGGTAAACAACAAAATATTTTCGTATTTTGCATGCTTCAACAGAGGCTCCGTGAAATCCCATTCATAAAAATTTTGTTGGGGGTTACTTAATTTTTAGTTTGGGGGAGAGAGCAAGAGAGAGCGTCACACTCTCAAAATAAATTTCATATCAGCTGAAGTTTAGCTTGTAGGCAAAAAGAGAGACCATATGGTGAGTTGGCGGTCTGTATCTTCTTGGTCCGTGGGCGAAATGTACGAATTTTTTATCATGGTAGCCGTTCCGATTGATTAATCGGACATTCTTCAGAAAAAAATTGAATTTAATGTTTTTCATAAAAAGTCAAAGGGCAAGATGGCATACAATGCCGATGGGCAGAACTGCAAACTGCCATCATACCCTGACCCTCCTTAAATAATTGTTTTTATTATTTTGTCAAATATAAATGTTTTATTTAATTTGTTGATAAATAGCTTTATTCTTTCAGTGGTTGAATGAAAAATAAAACTCGATCGTGTATATTTGCAAACCTGCGAATAATTTTAAACAATTTTAAATTAGGTATAGCTTTAAAAGCATAAGTTTTATGCATTTTGTAGTATATGTACAGTACATACTATCTTTGTTCATGTATTTTTTTTTTTTTTTTTTTTTTTTTTTTTGACGTGATAACGTCTAATAAATCGGAATATATGGGCAGCACGCACGAAAAGGTGTCACAGTCACGTTACTATCTGCTGATTTGATGTTGGGGGAGGCCAAAAGTGTAAAAATGGTGGGTGAGTTGCTGGTGGTTGTAGGTGAAATGGGTGGTTGGATTTGGGGGGGGGGCGATTTGGTGTTTGGGAGGGAATTGTCAAAATTAGTGGGTGGTTGGTTGGTGGTTGTAGGTGGTGTGGGTTGTTGGCCGTGGTAAGTAAAGGGGGTATTTATTGGGTAAGGTGGAGGAAAAAATTAATATTTGACATTAAATTGCTTAACAATATGCTACCCTCAATGCCGTTTTGCCCAACCTTGGTACGCCATCTTACACACCCCGTTGGGTAATATGGTTTTTCGTGGACTTTTATTAAAACATGTTTATTGGTGGAAAAGCTGATACAAGGGACCTTTACTAGAATCTGATAAATAAAATGAAAACTTAACTTTTCTTATCATTACCCAGCGGTAAAAATATTTTGCTAAGTTCTATAGTTGATAATCAAAAGTGTGCCATCTTCTTAGGCCACTTTCCCCTACGTCCACTTTTCACGAAGGAAATATTTTAACCAATTTTTTTCGTTTTTAATATGAAAAATATGTCTCTTTATTATTTGTTGTGTAAATTTTTTTCAATACGCCCACTTTTGATGGCGTAATTTTTATAAAATAGATTTATTCGGGTAAGATCGTTAAAACTACTCGATTCAGTTGTAGTTTTAAACATATACCTAAAAATTGACAGTTAATGCTATGTTGTTTTACAAATTTTTAGAACACGTCCACTTTTAAGGGACGCTTCCGTTAAGACTTAATAAATATGCATAAATGTTTAAATGTTTTCTAAGTATCGGTCGCAGTTTTGAAGTAAGAAGAATAACATTTCGGTTTGTATTCCTTGGTTACGTAGCAGGCTGCGGTTCAAGATTGTTAAATACACCCATAATAGCTATTTCCATTCAAAATCTAATTTTAAAAATTTAAGTTTTATCTTGTTTTGTTCAAATCGATCTGCAAGCTTAAAATTGAAGGTAAGTGACACTGACACCTCATAGTAATTGCCTTTGGACGGCTTTTTGTATTTCGCGTGGAGGGAAAAAATTGACAAAAATGGTTGGTGGTTGGTTGTAGGAGGGGTGGATGGTTAGTGGTGGGGATTTGGTTTAGGGGGATGAGGAAAAAATTGACATTTGCCATTTTGTTCACCAATCAGAAAAACAATTGTCGATGCAGTTTTGAAAAACGGTGGAGGCTTTGTGTGGGATTGGATATGGAACTCGTTTTATCAGTTCGGATTCTTTTTGATGTGAAACTTCAGGTAAGAGGTAGGGGAGGGAATGGGCGGGGGTGGGGCAGGAGAGGGTTAGGGGAGGGGTGGTGCTGGTATTGGGTAATGTTTGGCTAGGTGGTGAGAAAAAATACACGATGAAATATTTAAAAAAATGGCTGGGGTTGCAGAACAATTCATTTGTAAACACCTTACGTTATACCTCCCTCGTGCTTTAAGGAAAAGAGAATTATAGCACTCTTCATAAATCGGCAACTCTTAATGCAAACGAATTGATTGAAGAATTGAAAATTAAGAATGAAACAACAACTTGTGTGTGCTACCACCAAGTTCATAGGCTGGAGTTATAGCTATTTCACGGGGACCAACCCGATCATCAGACTCCTTTAGTAGTGCTTAATCGCTTTATGTTCAATTTAATATTTGAAGAACTTCTTTTGCCCGAGCTGGGCTTGAACAAGCGACCTAGCGTGTGAGGAGCTTTATCTCCTGAAGCCTTATCTAAAAAGGGGAACTCACAATAATTATTGATAACTACGCACAGGGTGCGTACCTCTCCATCAACTTTTTAATATAATAATTGAAAATACTGGAGTCTAAGTTTATCAGATCAATGTGCAGAGGCACGAGATTTTTTTTTCCTCGTGAGTTCCAAATTTGTATTTAAGCAGTAAAATCGACTAATAAGATCGTGCTGTCACGAAAAGCAGCATAATTTTCTGATGCCATCCGGGTAATCATTTCTTTAATACTGTCTTATACACCTTCAAATATACTGTTACAGAAATTACCCACAGTAAGTCAGATAATATTTACTTCGTGGCTGCGTTGTAAAAAAGTCTCTATTAAAAATATCTCCATTTTTCTTATTTATAAAATTTATGTATTTATACATATTGGACCCTATATATAGATGTTTACTAAAGTTGTGACTTACTAACCTACAGGTTAAGCTGACTTCTTTAGATAAAACAGCTGATATTCATAAAGGCATGGACCTTAGGCATGTGCATAGGCCTAAAAGGCATAGGCCTAATAGGCATAGTCCTCCTAATAGGCATAGGCCCAAAAGGCATAGGCCTAATAGGCATAGGCCTAATAGGCATAGGCCTAATAGGCATAGGCCTAATAGGCATAGGCCTAATAGGCATAGGCCTAATAGGCATAGGCCTAATAGGCATAGGCCTAATAGGCATAGGCCTAATAGGCCTAAGCCTAATAGGCATAGGCATAGGCATAGGCATAGGCATAGGCATAGGCATAGGCATAGGCATAGGCATAGGCATAGGCATAGGCATAGGCATAGGCATAGGCATAGGCATAGGCATAGGCATAGGCATAGGCATAGGCATAGGCATAGGCATAGGCATAGGCATAGGCATAGGCATAGGCATAGGCATAGGCATAGGCATAGGCATAGGCATAGGCATAGGCATAGGCATAGGCATAGGCATAGGCATAGGCATAGGCATAGGCATAGGCATAGGCATAGGCATAGGCATAGGCATAGGCATAGGCATAGGCATAGGCATAGGCATAGGCATAGGCATAGGCATAGGCATAGGCATAGGCATAGGCATAGGCATAGGCATAGGCATAGGCATAGGCATAGGCATAGGCATAGGCATAGGCATAGGCATAGGCATAGGCATAGGCATAGGCATAGGCATAGGCATAGGCATAGGCATAGGCATAGGCATAGGCATAGGCATAGGCATAGGCATAGGCATAGGCATAGGCATAGGCATAGGCATAGGCATAGGCATAGGCATAGGCATAGGCATAGGCATAGGCATAGGCATAGGCATAGGCATAGGCATAGGCATAGGCATAGGCATAGGCATAGGCATAGGCATAGGCATAGGCATAGGCATAGGCATAGGCATAGGCATAGGCATAGGCATAGGCATAGGCATAGGCATAGGCATAGGCATAGGCATAGGCATAGGCATAGGCATAGGCATAGGCATAGGCATAGGCATAGGCATAGGCATAGGCATAGGCATAGGCATAGGCATAGGCATAGGCATAGGCATAGGCATAGGCATAGGCATAGGCATAGGCATAGGCATAGGCATAGGCATAGGCATAGGCATAGGCATAGGCATAGGCATAGGCATAGGCATAGGCATAGGCATAGGCATAGGCATAGGCATAGGCATAGGCATAGGCATAGGCATAGGCATAGGCATAGGCATAGGCATAGGCATAGGCATAGGCATAGGCATAGGCATAGGCATAGGCATAGGCATAGGCATAGGCATAGGCATAGGCATAGGCATAGGCATAGGCATAGGCATAGGCATAGGCATAGGCATAGGCATAGGCATAGGCATAGGCATAGGCATAGGCATAGGCATAGGCATAGGCATAGGCATAGGCATAGGCATAGGCATAGGCATAGGCATAGGCATAGGCATAGGCATAGGCATAGGCATAGGCATAGGCATAGGCATAGGCATAGGCATAGGCATAGGCATAGGCATAGGCATAGGCATAGGCATAGGCATAGGCATAGGCATAGGCATAGGCATAGGCATAGGCATAGGCATAGGCATAGGCATAGGCATAGGCATAGGCATAGGCATAGGCATAGGCATAGGCATAGGCATAGGCATAGGCATAGGCATAGGCATAGGCATAGGCATAGGCATAGGCATAGGCATAGGCATAGGCATAGGCATAGGCATAGGCATAGGCATAGGCATAGGCATAGGCATAGGCATAGGCATAGGCATAGGCATAGGCATAGGCATAGGCATAGGCATAGGCATAGGCATAGGCATAGGCATAGGCATAGGCATAGGCATAGGCATAGGCATAGGCATAGGCATAGGCATAGGCATAGGCATAGGCATAGGCATAGGCATAGGCATAGGCATAGGCATAGGCATAGGCATAGGCATAGGCATAGGCATAGGCATAGGCATAGGCATAGGCATAGGCATAGGCATAGGCATAGGCATAGGCATAGGCATAGGCATAGGCATAGGCATAGGCATAGGCATAGGCATAGGCATAGGCATAGGCATAGGCATAGGCATAGGCATAGGCATAGGCATAGGCATAGGCATAGGCATAGGCATAGGCATAGGCATAGGCATAGGCATAGGCATAGGCATAGGCATAGGCATAGGCATAGGCATAGGCATAGGCATAGGCATAGGCATAGGCATAGGCATAGGCATAGGCATAGGCATAGGCATAGGCATAGGCATAGGCATAGGCATAGGCATAGGCATAGGCATAGGCATAGGCATAGGCATAGGCATAGGCATAGGCATAGGCATAGGCATAGGCATAGGCATAGGCATAGGCATAGGCATAGGCATAGGCATAGGCATAGGCATAGGCATAGGCATAGGCATAGGCATAGGCATAGGCATAGGCATAGGCATAGGCATAGGCATAGGCATAGGCATAGGCATAGGCATAGGCATAGGCATAGGCATAGGCATAGGCATAGGCATAGGCATAGGCATAGGCATAGGCATAGGCATAGGCATAGGCATAGGCATAGGCATAGGCATAGGCATAGGCATAGGCATAGGCATAGGCATAGGCATAGGCATAGGCATAGGCATAGGCATAGGCATAGGCATAGGCATAGGCATAGGCATAGGCATAGGCATAGGCATAGGCATAGGCATAGGCATAGGCATAGGCATAGGCATAGGCATAGGCATAGGCATAGGCATAGGCATAGGCCTAATAGGCATAGGCCTAATAGGCATAGGCCTAATAGGCATAGGCCTAATAGGCATAGGCCTAATAGGCATAGGCCTAATAGGCATAGGCCTAATAGTTAAAAATATAATCTCTCTAATAATATAAATGTGAAAGTTTGGTTTGATGTTTGTTGCTCAATCACGCCAGAACGGCTGAACGGATCTGGATGAAATTTGGCACAGAGATAGATTATATTCTGGAATAGCACATATGTTACCCGATAAAATGTATGTTCCCGTGGGGTAATTTGTTTTAATTTTTCATAGAGCAAGGATCGACATGATTTGTTGCATAGTGAGTGGCAGGAAAATGACATAGGCTTATTTTTATCCCGGAAAAAATGCACGCTTCATATTGGAAAGCATACCCACAGGAACCGTGTTTTAAAGAGGGATTTTTAAAAGTTCTTGAAATAGACTTTTAGAGCATTTTTCTCAAGAAGGCTGGCATTACTCATCTGAATATCATCCGAATTACATAGTAATTTTTTGTTCCATTTGTATCGAAGCAGGTGAACACAATTAAAACGGAAATTCAATTTGAGGCGGGAGTTCTTCAGATTTGGTAGTCGAAAATATTTTGAATAAAATTAGAAGAACTTGAGTGTCATATCGGAATAGTATTGATAAAAAAAACTAAATACATAATGTAGAAGCTTATGTTTAAACAAAAATAAAAATGTTTCTTCTCTTCCTCTGTTTAAATAATTCTTGAACATTTGAATACACAATTCATTTATTGATCTTGCAATATTTATTGGTGTAAAGAAAAACGCGAAACATTTTTATTTAATATCTTTTCTTTTTTTTTTTTTATTTACGATTCCATAATTTTTTATCACATCAACTTAATTACAACTTAAATCTTAAAAATCATATTTCTTTTTCTACTATAATTTCTGTATCTACACATTTCTTTCTTCCTTTTTTATATATATAATTTGTTTAAACTTTTAGCGGTATTATAAAACTTATTATATTATAAAATGATACTCATGTAACCATTCACTTTTGTAGACTGTAATATTATATATAATATTTTTATGTATATATAAAAAAAAAAGAAAAACTTAAATATAAATCAAAATACATTTCACAAAAAAGATACATCGGTAACCTTAATATAATATAGATTTCGATTTTTGTTTTTCGTCTTAAATTGCCAATACAATAATTGCTCTATAAAATAGTTAATGTATTTTGTATGTATGTATGTTTCAATGTTATTTTTTTTCTTTTTACTTTTTTATTATGTATTTATATTTTGTTTAATCTACTACCTTACAATTAATAATAATAACTACTTGCATTCGAATTTAAAAAGACCATCGGCACTGCAAACAATTTAAACTTCTTTTCTCGTTTTACATTTTGATATATAAATTTTGTGTTAGTTTTTAAATTAAAAACAAAATTGTTGGTAATACAAACAAAATAATAAGGAAGACTCTTTTTTCTCATTTTTTTATAAGCAAATAAAATAGAAATAAAATGAAGCATGAATTAATAATAATTTCTTACTCGATTTTATTGCAGAGGTATTTTTTTTTTAACTTTTTTTTCCTTTCGGATCATTGCCATGAGGTGTAGAATTTTGTTTTCTATTCAAAAATTTAGAAAGTTTCTTATTTTTTTAGGAACAATATTGCTTGATTTTAATTTTCTTTTCATTCTTCTTTTCGTCTTTTTCGATTTTATAAATCAGGTTGCACCTCTTCAAGCTTATTCGTAATACATACATAATATCTGTTTGGATTTTGATGCAATTAGAATTATTTTTAGGTAGGTACATTTAAAGGTGCATTTTTAAAAACTTTTTTTAAGGTTGAGTTTGGTTAAGAAAATGGATTTTTAAGAGAAGTTCAATTAGATAATATAAATAAATTCAGATTGTTTTTCTTTTTTATAAAATTGCCTCAAAAATATATTTATGATCATCATTTTTTATTTCGGAAACAAAAAATTGTGTTGGTCATTCAACGCGGGTTTGTCTGGGGAAACATAACGTAGTTTTGTTCGTTTACTTCCGAAAACAACAAATTTTTCTGAATTTCAACCAAATGCTGTTCGATAACACACAAATGTTTGCTTACTAAGAACTAACACATGCACTGAATGAGCACTGATTGTAAGTTAATGCTTGATATAAGCTTATTGATTTCAAAAACTGAAGTGCAAAAAAAAAATTGGGTAGTTTTCGGCTGAAGAAAGAGCACACGAGAGAATAAAACATTCCTGCCGAATTCAGCCCAAGAAATTCCTTCGGGCCGAAATGTGAGTGAGAATGGCAAAAGACAAATTTGACAATTAAAAATTTACTTGCAAATTTTACTGATTCGGTTTCGATATGGAAGTGAAATTAGTCCAATCAGGAAAAACGAAATAAGTCTTAAAATCAAATTGATCGGCCAACCACAAAAATATAAAATAACTAAGTTTTGTCTAAGAAATAGATTTTACCTACGTCTTCGAAACAGCCCTTTATACATTTGCCTTTATCTAAGGGTTTCCTCCACTGATGGGAGAGAAACATCATAATTTTCTTCCACTTCATTGAAGTCTTCATATACGCTTTGTTCGCGTACCAAAATCAAACACTTTGCTTTTGATTTCATTTTAAATTAACGCGAAAAGCATTCGTTTACTGAGACATGAACGAAAAAATAAAAGCTGTATTATTATTTTTTCGTCTATTTGTTTTCAAGTTTTGCCACGGTGGAATTTCATGTGGTGAAAACTTGAACTCTGTCAAAAGCGAATCAAAAACGAATTTGACGTTTCTCAAGAGTTTACACAAAAAGTGTTCGCCTTATTTTCAGTAAGTGAGAGAGATTTTTCTCTCATTTGAGACATTTTGACAGTTTAAATTTGTTGGCACAAAAAGTACACGAACAAAGCTATTATTTAAAAAAAAAATTGCAGACAAAAGTTTGACCATTTTTCAAAAAATGTAAGGGACACTGTGACTGTCATTTTCCTCTGAGTTTATTGGATGCCCAGAGGTGGACAGAAATTAAAATACTTATAATAATTCGGTTAATGGGCGTACTGTAGATCAATGTAAGTGTTAAGATAATGAGCATGACATTTCATGAATTTTTTAGAGGAAACAGAATTCGACAGCTTAACACATCACAAACAATTTGGCAACTCATTTCACCCAACATTTGAATATAATTTATGTATAACAATCAAACAATTGTAGTGAGTTCTTTGGGTGATTCGTCATGGATTTAACAGCGGCAGATTTGTTTGATCATCTTGGCTGGTTATCTATTGCCCAAATGATAGGCTCAAAGGAAAATATGAAAGCTATCAATGGACAGATTTGGCAATCGAATGAGTTTGAAATGTTTGACATACTCAACCGACAGCATTTTATAATATATAGAGGTAATGCCCCCCTTTCATGTCGGACATCTTGCCAGCGTTTTTACAAATTCTAGCTTCTTTTTTGGCCCAAATTATGTGCGTCGTGTAAATGGGACCATTAAGACAAAACAGTAAAATGCAGGACTGTATCGCAATAATTGTTTTTACTTATAATTTTGAATGAGAGATTAGATCTTTAAATGTAACTTGCTCGGCATTAGTTAGAAGAAAGGCATTTTGTTGGAACACCGGCTTGAGAACGGGATGTCATTTATCTTACAAAAAGCCCACTGGTGGCATTCAGTTAAAGCTGCTCATTTTGGGACTCGAACCCACAAACCTTTATGACCGCATTCAGTTAAAGCTGCTCATTTTGGGACTCGAACCCACAAACCTTTATGACCGAAAGTTACATTAAGGTTAAAGATTTTGCAAACAAAAAAAATTCTAATAGACCAACAAGATATCAAGTTTTGTAGCATTCAATAATTTTCCTTGTTTTGTTTAAGACCATTATTTTAGATCCATTATTTTTTAATTCTATTTTTTTTTCTAGTTGCTTTCTAAAAAATATTAATATTTAGTAAGTGCCTTTATATTTACATTTTAATAAACTTTACAGTTTCTAAAATATCCCTTTAAACATGCTAATATTACAAAACATGGCAATTGAAAACCATCATACAAGCTTTCATCCTATAAGCTTTTTAATTTTAATAATTCTTGCCTTATTAAATTCGTTGAAGGTGCTTTCAAGAATGAAAAGCTTTTTTATTTTGATTTTATTCTATTGCAACAAGTTCTGTTAATACCAAAAAAGGATATGAGGTTTACTTTTAAGACACAAAGTTTGATGCGAATCGGGCCTGCTGAAGGTCAGCGCACAATCCGACAGAAAGGACTGCCGTACTGTTTTTTTGTTTGTTTTTAAGATCGTAATGTCATGGCTGATTATTATATCAAGTTGAGAATGTTTATAAATGTCCTTAAAGAATATTTTCAGGCAAACATTGTATTAAAGCTTCGACTGGGTGGGAAAAGTAAAGTCGTTTAGACATTAAAAACAAGTCGTTAGATAAATTATTCAAGTTTTGTATGGGAACCGGTTTAGGTTGACATTTTAAAAAATCGAAGAGGAAAGAACTATTCGCACCTTCAGTTGAAAAAAAACGGATATTTTGAAAAAGTTCTAACCGATACAAATGATGAAAATAAACATTTTCTTGTAACTCACCACATCAATCTTTACGTGCAAATCAAGATTGTTTAAATTAAGTTATATTTTTAATGAGAATCAATTTTTTTTAAACTTTAAATATAAAATTAACAAAAGTTGTCGAATTTTAAAATTAAGTATACACAAGCAAGGAAAATGTTCACATGGCGCGGTGTTCTAAATACGAGTTTATCCGACATACTCTTGAAATAGTCTGCAATTTATTTCGAAGCACCTTTTTTGGCTAACCAAAAGAAAAGATTTGTATACATACTACATAATTATAAAATGAAATAAAATAAAAAAGTGTATCTTAAAACTTATGCATTATTTATAAATGTTTAAAGTGTGTACAATTCATATTAGGTATATTCATTTAAGGTCCATGTTATGTCATAATTGTTTTTCGGCGGCTACAACCGTTAACTGTAAGGCTACAATTATCAATTTTAATTATTAAAAAGAAACTATGTAATTTGTTTCGTTCCTAAGCCGCAGCAACAACAACAACAACATACATAATACATTTTTTGTTTTGCCTTATTTTACATAAATATTTATTTTATTTATTCATTCCTTCAAAAATTGCCTCATCAGTTTTTAACTGAAGTAATATTTTTTTTTGTTTTTTGACATTATTCTTGTGCAAAAAATATATTTTACATTTTTTAAACTTAAATTTAAAAAAAAAATTAAAAAAAAAAAAACAAAAATCACACACAAATTCATTTAGTATTCGGATTTAGAAGAATTTACAATAAGTTGTCCGTGAAACTTGGCTGTATGACGTACTAAGGCTAAATGACTTTTAAAAACATTGCAGCACAGATTGCATAGGTAAGTTTGTTGGTTTTGCATTCTCATAAGATATCTGTTCTCTTCTAAAATAGCCTGAAATATATACATGAATATATATATATATTTGTATATGTATTGTGTATACATAAATTTATATAGGGGAATAATTTTTGTTTTCTTAGCACTGATTTTATTTTTTTATATTTTATTTAATTAATTTGTACTTAAATTTTAAGTAGGTGTGTATATTTGAGTGTGTAATTACAAGTTAGATGAGAAAAAAATGCAAGATGTAGGTACCATTGTGTGGTTGTATGGGACTTGTAATAAATGTATGAGTAATGTGTGAAGACAGAGTGTTTAAGAGTGTTTTTGTTTTGTGAGGAAAAATAAGAATTTTTTTTAATTTAAGTTTTTGTACAGTGCAAGATCAAGCTTTGGGTTGGAGCTTAAAATCAATGATGGAGTTTTGATGCACGACAAAGCTTTGGCAATGGAAAATGTTTGCTCTAATTAAATCAAATTTAGGTTTTTATTGTTTTAATATAAAAAAGAAATAAAAGCCAATAAGTATGACTGAAGAGCACACGCCAGAAGTCAACAATCTACAAAACATCAGCATAGAAAAAATTTATAAAAACTCCACATCTATCTTGTCTTCGATTTCAAGGACGCTAATTTCAGTGATCGTAGTCTCTGAGTTTTATAACTAATAAGTGCAAGGCGAATTCTATTGCTTCTCGTCAATGAATATTGCACTTTTGCGGTATCTTGGAACCTTATGATGGGCAACCATAATTTCTGTTGTAAAAGCTTGTCTGGAAGCTCTAGCCGAAACAGAGAACGAACATTCCCAAACATTCTTGTCTATGCGTTGTGGTTCAGCGGTTTTTGAAGTGAAACTTCTCTAGTATCGCTGTGATTTGAAACTCGATGAAACGGAAATGCGCCATGACACTTTAAAGCAAATAAATATAAAAGATACGGCCGGCGAGAGAGTGAGATGGAATGCATTACATAGTATTATATATTTTCTATCCCATAATAACCGTGCACTGAAATGCTGATATGGAAAATTGTTACATTCAACGTCAGCTTAGAAAACTATGGGGCATGTTTAAATGTGTGTGGTAAAAATATATTAATTTCAAAATTATACGAACATTTCTACAAAAGATTTTTCAAATAACCAGGTTCGAAGCAAAGCCTTTTATTATCTTTATTTTCAAAACGCATTTTAGAATGGTTGTCTTGAGCTTCTGTCTTACCAGGAGAAACTTTAGAAAAATATTTGAATTAGATTGTTTCTAGAAGAATTCAATATGCAAAGAAATTCATAAGAAAAGTATTTAACGAAATTGGCATATACAAAAAATTATTAAGTCCTTAAAAAGAAAGAGTTTACAATTTTTGAAAGAAGTCCGTTTTCAATAATAGTGGCGTCCTGGAGTTTACATTATAAAAACTCAAAAGGAAACAAAGGAGTACTAAAGTCAACCCTGCTCACAGATCTAAAGCAAGAGAGTACGCGTGTCGGTACGATTGTATGCTAGAATTCGCATTAAAACGTTTGTGTACGTGTTGCCAGCCAGTTTAAAAGTATGACGAAAATTGGTGTTGGAAGTAGTTTTTCGTCTCATACTCTCGTAGGCCACGTATCTGAAGGTTCACTTCGACCGAGTGTAAATTGCACACACATTTTGTTTATAAAATCGAAACAGCGTACAAAAATGCGATTAATGAGATGATTTGTTCTTGGAGGGTTTTCAATTCCCCCTAAGAGGAACTACATCTGACAAACAAAAAATTACTTTGGATTTTAGTGAAGGGCAACAAAGCGATAGTATAACATAATTGAGTAAGTACTTAATAACTAACTTAAAAATCTTTAAAGGTGTTATTTTCTGGACTTTACAGGATGCCAGCATAATAGCATAATTTGGGTTTAAGTTGGGTTCTGTGTATTCAGATGGTACCTATATAGACTGATTTGTATATAAGGTGCATCAAAAAGCTAGAGCGAGTAGGGTGGGTTGAGACAAGAAAAAAATCGTTTGGGAGGGGGTCTATTTCCCTCCATTTAACCGGAAAACATGACTTAAATGGCAAAAAAAAAATAATTAAAAAAATAACGGTAACTTTTACAATGCCAAGTGATACCTTTTTGTAAAGCCAGACATTTTTTCTTTCATTGTGTTTTCAAATAAAGGTATTTTAGTAAACCGTTTTTGAAAAATTAACTTTCAAATTCAAATTAAAAAAAAAAAATTAAAAATAAATTTTTAGACTAATTCTTTTCAAAATTTTACGTAATTAAGTACAATTTTTGTTGTCAAAATTCAATGCTCTTATAAGTTTTTAGTACAATACTTAAAACCGTATGGCTCTTAGACTTTTTGTTGCCAAGCTATTAAAATAATAAATGAACCCTACTTCTTCATAAAAACAAGAAAAAATTGGCTAAATGATCTGCGTGTGATGATATGGATGATGGAGCAGGGAAACTGGTCCCGAAGTCAAAAGTCCCGAATTTGACTTTCGGGACTTATAACCCACTTAGGTAGTTCAAAATACCCGAATATGAATTCGGGACTTATGACTCACTAAGCTGGGTCATAAGTCCCTTTTTATTTCGTTTCTAATGACAAAAGTCCCGAATGAAACCATATTGTAAATTAAGTTCTTTGACAACATAATAAATAAATCTATTTGTTTTTATTTATTTATGTACCTACAAAAATTTGTTACTTTAAAGAAAGAAACAGAACAATTAAACATAAATAGTTTAACATTATATGTACATACATATGTCCGCATGGCCAAATGTCACGACATCAGAAAGTCATCGTACTAGATTTAACATTTTTAGAAACGCAAAAAAGAGAATGTGGACGCTGACTGACTGATCTTTCAATAAAGCGATTTTATGATTTCTTTCAGTGGGGTTTTTCGAGCCTCCAAGCTTTTATATTGCGTCCGCACTTTGTGTTACGATGGATTGTATTTGGAATAATCAAAATTCGCGCACAAATTTCAGAATATTTTCTTCAATTTATCGTTCAAATAATGAAGAACTTAGAAATGCCATCCCTTGAAGAGTATTTTTCAACTTCTGCATTGCTTGCGATCTATGAAGTGCCTCAGGCTTTAAAATGTTTTTGTCCAAACCGCTTAAATGAGCAGCCATAGGCAATCGGCATTCAACAAACTAACTAAAGCAGTTATACTTAACAAAAGAAGCTTCAGAACTCCTCAACCACAAAAATTAAAACAATTTACAGGAAAAGCAGTCGTGGAAATTTATCAGATATAGTGTTCTGAAGCCGCCCTGGGCCCTGCAAAGATCAAGATGGAAACACCATAGTAGAAACGCAGGCGATGGTATCCACCTGGAGAGACTACTTTAACCAGTTGTTAAATGGCGATGACAGCCAAGATCCCGCCCAAGACCAACTTGTACCAGTTAGTCTAGATGACGACCATAAGCTAAATCCCGATCAAAATGAAATCAAAGTAGTCATCAACAGACTAAAGATGAACAAAGCAGCTGGAGATGACCTGGTCAGGAGCATACAGCAACTCATCTGCAAAGTTTGGTCGGAGGAAAGTATGCCGATGAGTGGAATCTCAGTACCATCTGCCCGATCCACAAAAAAAGGAGACCACCTACTCTGTGCCAACTATAGAGGCATAAGTCTTATAATACCCTATCTAGCGTTTTATGAGAACGTCTCAAGCCGTTTGCTAATGACCTAATAGGTCCTTATACCTTACCAATGCGGCTTCAGACCTGGGAAATTTACGACTGACTAAATCTTTACATTACGCCAGATCTTGGAGAAACCCCAAGAATATAGAGTTGAACTGTATCGCGCCATGTTCAACTTTAGAATCCCTGCTAAACTGATACGCCTTATCAGGATGGCGTTGGAAAATGCTTGCTGTTCCGTCAAAACTGGTGGGGACTCTACCCAAACCTTCGAAACCACCAGAGGCTAAAACAGGGTGACGCACTGTCATGCAGCTGTTTAAGTATTGAGTAGTAACCGGTGCCTTCACTACTATGGAGTCAGCAGCAAGCAGAATGAGATTGAAAATAAACTCTGACAACTTTTTGTGCAAAATTGGAGAAAGTAGGTTAGAGATCGAGCCGGCTGGATGGGGAATACTAAGCAAGGCCTAGGAACACCACTCTCTAATATACAACACAAGTAAGTAAGTAAGTAAATGTTCTGAATTCAATCGTCTATATAATAGGCTTGAGGAGACAGACACTTTCTAAATACTAGACTGAGCGGTTTCTCAAATGACTTCTGCAGAAGTTGCATGGACGAGGAGGAAGAAGTTACTATCCCATTTCTTCTCTAATGTTCATGACTTGCTCTCACAGACAAGAAAATTATATTAGAGAATTCTTCTTAAACAATACCAGCGATCCGACTTGCATAGACATACACCAACTCCATCGCTTTATTGAAGGTTTCACGTGGTTTAATTAGTTAGGTAGTGACTCGCTTTTCTATTTGGTATCTCAATGGGCCTAGTATGTGGTCAAAGTGTATCTGACGTTTCATCACGTTGTTCCAAAAATCAAAAATTTCTGAAATAGTTCAAAACAACACCTCATAACCTAACTGAAACTGCTCTTCGAAAGATTCTCAAAAAGAAATCTGAAATATGAAGTTTAAAAGCATTTTTTTTAAACAAGCAGATTAATATTTGGAAACCTAAACAAATATATTCTTTTTTTTTTTTTTGTTAAAATCACTTCAAAAAAAGCGTTTATGATTTTTTTAAATGATAGAGGAGTGCTACAATAATAAAAAGTGTTGGCCTAACAAGCGAATGGTCGTTAATTTCTAAAGAAATAAAAGCGAAGGAAGTGAATTTCATGGGAAGAGCTACATTTAGACAAAGAACGGATTTAAGCGAGAATGCACTCTCTCTCTCTCTTTACTCCAGCTATTGATATTTGAATATAAGCAAATTCTTAGCATCGGACGAAGTGTGCCCGTTTTGAAATAGTACCTGCATGAATCTCCGTTCGGGATGCTTGTAGAATATATGCTCCTTCAGTTCGTTTGCATTTGCAAATAATACACCGCAATCATGGCATTTAAGATCTTCGCCGCTGTGGACTAGTGTCTCGTGTTGTTGTTGTTGTTGGTCTTGTTCTTGTTGTTGATGTTGTTGGTCATTACCATTTGTATTGTTGTTGTTGTTGATCGTTGCTGCCTGTTGCACGACTGTTGTCTGTATTGGAATTTTAATTTGTAATGATTTTTTTTTTGGTTGGCTATTTAGTATGTAAATAACGAACTTTGACTTGGCTGTTGCCAACAGTTACTTGATGTTGTTGCTGTTGTGGTTGCATATGATTAAATTGTATTGTTGCACCACCAGCTCCGCCGACATGATCCTGCAACTGTGTTGGCAACTCAATCTTAATTGTTTGAACATTTGAATGATTTAATTGTTGCTGCTGCTGTTGCTGTTGATTCTTCTTTTTTGGCGGCCGACCACCTATATAAAATAAAAAATAAAGAACAAATGCATCTCAAATTTCAAAGATAATTTTTAAAAGAATGCATACGTTGCCCAGGTGTGTGATGCTGTATTGACAGTGGCTGCCCAATCATATGTACTGGCTGATGTAGCGAATGGTGTTGCAGCTTTTTAGAACGCTTAGGCGGCGGCAGTTCACTGTGAGAATGGCGAGTAAGAAGATGTTTCGATAAGTGTTGTTTAACGGCGAATGCTTGGTTACAATTAGCTACCGGACATGTAATGTACCTTTCAAAGTAGAGTACATTGCAAAAATTTATGTTTCAAACAATTTCTTACATAATTCGCTTTTAAAATTAAAAAATGTTATGTACACATACAAAAAGACAAGCTTCGAGATAAAATATTATTTTAAATAAAGATGCACAGCACACACAAAAAATAACAAAACACTGAGAAGAAGACAGGCAGCGGACTTACCTTCCTTCAATGTGTCGTTGAACATGCTTCTTGAGCAGCGACTCCTGATTAAAGGAGCTCGGACACATGTCACATTTGAATTTGAATTCATCGTGCATTTTGTTGTGTTGGTCGAGGTGTGCTTGTTGCAAGAACTTTTCGTCACACTTCTGGCACTCGTAAGGGAAGGCCAAACCGTGAGATTTCATGTGCGTGTGCAATTGGGATTGCTGTTTGAAAGTTTTTTCCGGACATCGGGGACAATAATAGCCAGTGATGCCGGCATGAGCTTGCAGGTGCTGATTAAGTGACGTCACTTGGGTGAATTTTTTTGGGCATTGATTACAGCAGTATTGCTGTACTTTGTGATGCGTCTTCATGTGATTGTTGAGATTTGTGACCTGAAATCAAATAAGTTTTGTTAGAACATACATCATATCACAGCTTATGTTGCTTAATTGCTTTCTTAACAATTTGAAAGTGTTTGGTAAAACCACTTTATACTTGAGCAAACAAACTGTAACGTGAATAAAGGATTTACTTAATTTTATATGAACCCTAAGGACCAATGGCAGCTATGTCAGCAAGCTAAACAATTACCTGCGAAAAATCCCTTGTTTGACTTCGAATGTGTTTAAGCAAACAAAGCCAAAACGGAAGCTTAGAGGTCGGGGCTAGGGAAGAAAACTAGAGCATAACATAAGCTCTACGATTAGCGAAGGAGATTTGGAAAACGCTTGACCAGGAAAAAATACCACCCTCAACGTGAATACGAACAGATGCAAGGATACTTAAGTAGAAAAGAGGTGCGAAACTATTTTAGAAGAGTGAAACAAACAACATCAGGGTTCACAAGTCGCTCTGGACCCTGCAAAAAAAGGATGGAAAGTAGGGCCTACATTAACAAGTTGCTAAAATTCCTGGTACCAATCAACCTAAGTGACACCCAAAAGCCAAATCCGCCCAACGAACAAATTAGCTCGAGCATGCCGGAAAATACCTGATCAGGAGCATCCACCAAGTCATCTGCAAAATATGGTCTAAAGAAAGTAAGTCCAACGGATGGAATCTCATTACTCTTTGCATCAACTATAGAGATAGTATTCTTTTGTTGTCCAGCATTTTAAGTTTTTTGCTGACAATCTTATTGATCTTTACCAATGCGGCCTCATAACATTGCGCCAGATCCGGAAAAAAGACAAAAATTTATCAGTGAGACTCACCACCTGTTCGTCGATTTCAAAGCAGCTTACGACACTAAAATAAGGAAAAATTGCACAGTGCCATGATTAGCTTCAGAATACCTGCAAAACTGATAACCAATCGACTCCACCAGAGGGTTAAGACAAAGCGACTCAAGATGTTTCAAGGTTGTAGTATGTATTATCATTAGATACCATCTTCAATAAATCAACAAAATTACTTGAGTTTGAGTAGAAAGCATTGACGTGATGTGAAGAACAAAACGAGCCGTAATTGGTACCTTCAATAGCATGGAGTTAGCAGCAAGCAGAATGCGACCACTTCCTTGTTCTTTTTCAGAACTTCACCATTGACAGGTTCAACTTCGAGGTAATCAGTGATTTGTAATGTTAACATAAAAAACAACATCTGCGCTGTAATCAAACGCAGAATAATTGTGAATCGCTAGTCTATTAGGCTAAGTAAGTAATTAAGAAAAAAACCTTGTCGAGAAGAAGCAAGGACACGTTGTACAGAACACTCATCATCCCGGTCCTGCTATATGGTGCAGAAGCATGGGTCCTACCTTAGTCGGATGAGAAGTCCATTGCAATATTTCGAGAGAGAAGTTTTGTGTAAGATTTATGGTCCAGCCTGTGTGTTAATGAAGAAGAAAACAACTGGCAAGAAGATAAAACAATGAACTTACTAAATGTGCTGTACCGTAGCATAAGCATAGTCAGAAAAATTCGTATAAACCGCGTTAGATGGCTAGGCCATTTAGAGCGAATGGACATCAACATACCAGCTCGTAAAGTTTTCAACTAAATGCAGGGGCATCAGATGCAAAAAAAAAAAAAGACCTCATCAAAAAAACGAAATTTTTACATGATCAGAAGTTACGTCAAAAAATTCTGAAATGTCCCAAAGGCAGTAAAAACTTCTGGTCAAGAACTCAACGTCATCATCAGTTCCTACGCTCATCGTCGACGATAAATCAATGGTCAGCTCTTCAGAAAAGGTGAATATGCTCGCAGCTCATTATGCTGCAAGTTCCACGTTGCCTGTCAATTTTTCCATGGGAGTTCTTCAATATCTTTACATACACAAATCAGCTGGCCCGGATGGAATATCCCCTATACTTCTGAAGAGGTGTTCTTCATCGCTGGCAAAACCATTGCGTAAGCTTTTCCATCATATCGTTGAGGAATCTTTCCTAGTAGATGAAAAACAGCATTTGTCCAGCCCGTCCCAAAAAAAGGTGACTCCTCCTCCCCCTCCTCCTACCGACCAATTGCACTTACGTCCCTTCTTTCCAAGGTCATGGAAACGCTGATAAATCGTCAGCTGAAGAAATATCTCGAAGATCGGGAGCTTTTAAATGACCGGCAATACGGCTTTCGCAGCAATCGTTCCACTGGTGATCTGATGGCATATCTCACCGAACAGTGGAACAAATCTGTGCATCGCTTTGGCGAAAGCAAGATTATTGCGCTTGATATTTCAAAGGCATTTGATAGAGTTTAGCATGACTCTTTTATCGAAAATGCGTGCATTTGGTATCGATGATACTTTTATTCGTTGGATTAGAAGCTATCTTCTGGACCGTTTAATACAAGTTATATTAGACGGTTTCAAGTCTGATCTCCACAAAATAAATGCTGGTGTGCCCCAGGGCTCCGTTCTGTCTCCGACTCTCTTTCTCATTTTTATAAATGATCTCTTTTCTGTGACTTCTAATCCATTAAATTGTTTTGCTGACGACTCAACCCTCAGTTTTTCATATACGTGTGATAATTCACGGCCTGCTCTACCGCTTATAATAATAACAATACCGTATGATAAGCTCATTTAACTCCGATTTAAACAGCATTGTCAATTGGGGTATTCAAAATCGTGTGGAGTTTAACGCGTCGAAAAATCAATGCTAAACATACCACCTACGCCATTATCTATGAATGGTACTTGCATCGAGGAGGCCCAAAAGCTATCAGTACTCGAAATGTGTATCAGTGACAACCTTCGTTGGAATGACCACATAATTGAGATTGCCAAGAACGCTGCAAGATGCTTTGGCTTCCTTTATATATGCAATCAGTTTTTCACGCCTTCTGGTCTGAGTACAATTTACAAAGCGTTTATACGCCCTAAACTCGAGTATAACTCCCATCTCTGGGCAGGTGCTTCTCAAATTTTGTACACCTGCTCGACAGAGTTCAGAAAAAAGCGTTAAAATTGATAGGAGAGAGAAGCATTAATCACTTGAACAGCGTCGAAACGTTGCATGTCTTTCCTTTGTTTACCGGTTCTTTTACAAAAAATGCTCTCTCGAGGTAGCCAGCTGCGTTCCACCCCTTGAACAGTTCCCCGGTAATACTCGTCTTACTAGGAACGTTCGTCAGTTTACACTTGAGCCCAATTTCAAACGTACCGTGAAGTATAGGGATTCCTTTTCCCTTGTCATTTTGATCTTCAAACATTCAAGACCAATGTTGAATAATTATTAAAAGGGCTATCCGAAACCCTTGGGCGCGTGTCTAATAAAAAAAGGTTAAGGAGGTCTCTGACGTGAGTAAAAGGGAGGCAGGCAACCGAGCAAGCTCGAGGGACATAACAAGTAAGGCTCAGGAGCACCATGTTTTGTTGCTCCATCAATAGGAGTTGGCCTATTCTAGCCTCAATTGCCTTTCCCTTATCCTTATCCGTTTTCTTGCTGCAAACTGCGATATCGTGTTAAAAAAAAAAACAATACCAAACCAATAAAGCAACTATTGTGATAAAAATCACAAAGTAGACTTAGAAAAGTTCAAGACAATCGTCTGGCAGTCATAGAATATAGAGTTTAAGGATCAATAACGAACATTTACAAAAAATTTAAATTTTAAAAGAACGTACTTGCGCAAAAGATCGTCCACATTCTGGTTCAATGCATACAAATGGCCGCTCACCCGTGTGCAATCGGCGATGGTTGTTTAAATTTGTAATCTAAAAATTTAAATAAATTCACATTTATTAGAGGCATTTAAGAAAAATTTAAATATTCAAAAGTTCCAACTGACCTGCGTAAAGGTCTTGCCACAATCGATGCAGACATACGGTCTATCATTTGTGTGTATGCGCTCATGGTTTCGCAAGTTAGCCGCCTGTGTGAAGCCTGCTTAAGAAAAGACATTTTTTTTTAAATAAAAATCACAAATTCCCAAAAACAGTCTACACTTACCCTTATGGCAAAACGAGCAAACATATTTCCTCTCGGCTGAGTGATTTCGTATGTGAGTTAGCAGAGATGATTTTCTCGAAAATGTTTTCGAACAAAGCGGACATGTTCCTTCTTCGTTAAATAGAAGATCGACCTTTGAAAAATAAAACAACAACAAATCAGCATTAGACTTTTAAGTTTTGTACAAAAAAAATTAACTTAAAAAAAAAGATTTAAAAAAACTAAAAAGAAACTAATAAGAAATTGTAATAAATACGTCTATGGTCTGAATGGTCTTCTCCAAATCAAATGACATTGTTTCGGTTTTTTTCACGCCGCCGTTTTGATTGGACATAGAACCACTTAGTTGTTGGCTATTAATCTATATTGAACAGAGAATGAAAGTCTCATTAGGATTCTAAGTTCTAATTTGTCCTTCGACTCTTGGCACTTACATCGTCGTCTGGTGGTGTGCTTGCTGATGATGTCTGCTGTTGTTGCTGCTGCTGTTGTTGTTGTTGTTGCTGTTGTTGTTGTTGTTCTTGCTGTTGCTGTTGTTGATTTATTTGTTGGACTTGTATTGTGGTCCCGCCACCACCGTTTGTCGTCGCTGATGTATTATTATTAGCTCCTGCTGTAGAATTTGTTTGTAGATCTTGTCTAATTGTTTGATAGAAGTTGGCGGTTATGCCGGTAAGACCGTTTGTGGTCAAATGCTCCGAACATTTGGCACAAGTTGGGAGATTATAGCCAGGAACCTGAAACAACTATGGAAAACAAAAACAAAATCACTTGTAGATAGTGTTGAGGACTAAACAATATATAAAAGGAATGCAAGCAACATTTAAGAAAGACATATTGTGCGTAGATCGGAGTCTTATTTTAAGTGGATTTGTTTGGATTATTCATGCATTAGCATTTTAACATCCTGTCCAAGTCAATAATTTTGAAAAGTCAATCAAAGTGTTTCACTTTGTACTCTATTAACTTAAGTTCTTTCAAAAACCATAGATTTCCAAAAGTTGGTTGTTGGCGAGTAAGGACATTGCTTCGAATGGCTTTTAATCGCGGGTTTATATTTTAAAAACCCTTTTAAACTAATTCGTTTTCTGTTCCAACTTAAGGAAAGCAAAAATACTTAAGAATGGCATTTTACTTTTGAAAGAGGTAGACGGATTGCTGAGAGGGTTTGGTTGTTGATTAAACAAAGTGGAGCCAGCTAATGGCATACTTGGATTTTTGGTAGGTTCTTTTTTTAATTCATTTTCAATTCAATTTGAATATATGAATTTAAAGAAATTTAGAGCTTCCAGGGAAATAAACTTGATTGAACGAAGACGATATACATATTATGTTAATTTCGTACATTGGATGTACAGTGTACACAACGATTATAAGACCCATTCTGTCGTAAGCCTTTTTGGTCTAATGCCCAGCCCTAGAAAAGGAAACCAATCTCAAAACCATGACAAATATTTAGACACTGGCTTCTTTTGGTACTACTAGTGCCATGAGAAATACACCAATACACAAAATCGCGGTCTTTGAAACATTCCTTTCAACTTATCCCACTTGATCTGTTTACAAAAGAGATGGTGGCAAAAAGTGGGGTAAACGATATAATAATTGGAAAAGAGGCTTCTCTGGGCATAGAACCATAATGAATTTCACTGACATAGACAAACAGACTACATTTCACCGTACATAGACTTTAACCCAGTGGTCCTAATGGATTTTCTAGCAAGGTAGAGCTGGAAGGAGAATTGGGTCATAAACGAAAATCAAGATCTTTGTTTTTACGGATGGGTCTATGACAGACGATATGGTAGGGTCAGGCACTTTTTTAACCAACCCACTTATAAACAACTCAAAAAATATAGACATTTTCATCGACAGCAAAGCAGCCATCTCCTCAATAATCGCAATGTCAAAACAGGCGAATTACTGGCGCAAAGAGTTGAGACTCCTCAATGCAACTATCCAGTTACCCACTGCTAGGCCACGGGAACGAAATGGCAGATATGTAAAATATCCAAAATCGGTTCTTGACTCTATGCAAGCCACGCAGTCTCCCGATACTCATACCACTTGAATGGGAGGAAAATACAACACGCGTTTTTTTTAATTCGCAAAAGACGGCCCTGGATGAGTACTTGTCGAGTATCGAGTAAATTTTGGCCAAACCTCTCAAGGAAAAAAGCAGAATAGTTTCGCAAACTGAGAGAATTAGATTCAACGGGAGTCCAAATGAGTAGAGTGGGCGAATCTGAATTATGCAGAGGGTGGAGTTGTAGAGGAAGATTATTTTTATTTCACGGGCTAGGAAGGCACCCCTCGGAGAATATTTCTTCAACGAATTGGACGATATTTTGAACAAGCTACCAAAGAACGCGCTTGAGTTTATCCAGAACTCAGGTTGGCTCAAGGGAGACCCATATACTAAGGCACACACCCCAATTTCCAAGAATTAACAAACCCACCGTTTACTTTCAATTAGTCTCTTGTCCTGGGAAGCACAATGGACCCATTGAGGTCCGAGTGAGGTGGGTTGGTTTTAAAAAATGCAACCTAGGCTATGTTAGCATCGTTTCCTTAGAGCTGGTTAGTTTATTTTGTATACACTCTTTTAGGTTCAGAGTTCCATTTAAGGTTTACCATCTTTGTTGTTTGTTTGTTACAGATTCAGACAGAAAGAATCCCTGAAAAGTCACAGTATTTTGCACTGAAAATATAAATGAATCTAAAGAATTAACAAGAGTCGTGATTGGCTGATTTTCTATTCCAATCAAAGAAAGTAATGTTTCCGTTTGTTCCGTGTAAGATCTTTAAGGGGAAAAAACTAAGACTTCTGTGAGATCGTCGTATTTTTAATAAGTTTGAAGCTGTAAATGCAAGAGTTTTTGTCAAAGCAGAAACAAAATAAATAAAGATGGTAGTGCTTTCCGATTCCTTTCTCCAGTGTAGACCCACAGAAAAACTTCTCTCCCTAATAAGTTGAAACTTAATGAAACTAGTTTTTAAACGTTACATAAAAGATCCAGTGGCCTTAAACAAAATCAAACAATGAACTGTCGGTTAGGACTAGACAAACAAAAGTGGACGAAGACATAACATAAAGATTTGGTTAGTGGTTAGTCGTGGTCAAAGATGAAACACCAGTATAATGACGATGAAGATGTACAAATCAGTATCAGAAGAACTAGTATGAAGAGATAGTCGATATTTGTTGCGACGACGCAAATATTATTTGAACCCGACGAGACAATAGGTAAGACTCTCTAAACCTGCTTCGAATGCCAAAATATCGTATAGTTCTAATTCTAATGCGTTACTCTTGAACAACGCTCGCCTTCATAGTGCTAGAGTGTAAACGAAAATTGCTTCAAGACATGGATAAGCTACCCTGAATTCCGGAAACACATGGGCCAGCGAAGGGAAATATTTATAAGCGTGATTGATTAAATCCAAGTAGAACACAATTTCAGGATTTTTCGTATCAACTTGAAGAATTGCATAAATTTACTACAAGTTGACTCAATTTTGAATATTCCAAAGTTGGCCAACTCAATTCCTTGATCTTTGCATAAGGGATAGACCAGAGTGAAATTGAATCAAGCTATTTCTTCTTCAACTCATCAGTCGCTAACACGACACTCATCCTTGTTTTTATTTATTGAAGAAATTTTTTTAATTATGATGCGCCCGAACACAAGGGTTTAATACCCATAATATGAGTTAACACAGTGGGAGCGTTTAAAGTTGGATAGGAGGTGAAAAGAGATACCGATGCATATTGGTTTTGAACGTCTGTATATCACAATGGGAGGTAAAAATCGAGCCGGGTAAAGCGTTCTACATTCTTGTAGTGCGGCTAAAAAAAAAGATGGGCATTCGTAGCGTTGAAATTGTACAAGGGGAGGAATGCATCTATCTATTTCGCTGGAGCACTGTTTATGAAAGTAGCGATAAAACAAGGTTAGACAAGAAACATTACGGCGATATTCAAGTGAAACAAATGTTTCAGTAATGGGTTCATTAACCTATCAGTTTAAAGACTCTGTTTTTGTATCCTATCCAGAGACGCAAGTGAGTGACATGAGCACCTGCCCTGTATGCCTTGTAGATTGTATCCACATCAGAAGGAAAAAATATTTCTTACAGCGATTTTGGAAACCTAAATTTTGCGGCATATACAATGTGATGTCGAATATGTGATCGTTCCACAAAAGGTGGTTTGTTATACACATACCCAGAACGCAAAGCTGTTCGGTTTCCTCAAAGGAGGTGCCGGTGCACATTGGTTTTGAATGACTGCAATGGGAGGGAAAAATCGAGCCGGGTAAAGCATTCCAAATTCTTCTAGTGCGGCTAAAAAAAAGAGTCTCTATACTTAACAGTACGTCCGAAGTTAGGCTCGAGGGTAAATTGATGGGCATTCCTTGCGGTGCGGGTGTTACGGGGAAATTGTTTCAAGGGAGGAACGCAACTGGCTATTTCACTGGAGCACTGTTTATAGAAGTAGCGATAAAACAAGGTGAGGCAAGTAACATTACGGCGATGTTAGAGTGAAACAAATGTTTCGGTAATGGTTCTTTCACCTATCAATTTTAAGGCTCTTTTTTTTGAATCCTATCTAGGAGGCGCAAGTGAGTGACAGGAGCACCTGCCCAGATATGAGAATTATACTCTAGCTTCGGACGAATGAATGCCTTGTAGATTATGGCCAGATCAGAAGGGGAAAATCTTACATCGATTTAAGAAACCTAAGCATTTCGCTGCATTTTTGGCGACGTCAAATATGTGATCGTTCGCAGCAAGAAGCATCAGCTGCAGCATCAGCAGCCGAAGTAAGAGTCACCGACAAATTAATCACAAAAGGTTGTTTGTAATACACATACCCAGAACGCAAAGCAGTTCGGTTTATGTAAGTGCCACTAATGGACAATGGCATAGGGGGCAGGTTGTGCTTTAACGACAGAATACAACATTGAGTTTTTGAAGCATTAAATTCCACGCGGTTGATAATTCCCCATGGGACAATGCTGTCAAGATCGGAATTGGATGAGCTTATCATACGATGCTGTTGCAGTTCCACATCCGAAGAACTAGGATGTGATTCTTGAAACTAATATGAAAAGCTGAGGGTACTGTCGTCAACGAAACAATTAAGTGGATTAGAATAAGAAGTCATAGACGAGAGATCATTTACTAAGATTAGGAAGAAAGTCGGAGATAGAACGGAGCCTTAGGGAATACCAGCATTTATTTTGTGGATAGCTAGCAGACTGAAAACCGTCGTGACAACTTAAATGGAGAGGTCCGACATGTAATTTCTAATCCATCGAAGAAGAGTTTCGCCGATACCAAAAGCGTGAATTTTTGATAAAAGAGCTTCATGCCAAACTCTATCAAATGAAATATCCAGCGCAATAATCTTACTTTCTTTAAAACGATGTATAGATTAGTTCCATTGTTCGGTGAGATATACCATCAGATCACAAGTGGACTACGAAAACCATAGGTACTGCTGGTCATTCAGAAGTTTCCGTTTTTCAAGACATTACTTGATCTGAAAGTTTATCAGAGTTTCCATGATGAGCAAACATTGCTGCAAATAAATTGTTCCCGCAAAAATATCTCTTCCGATGATTCTGGAGAGAAAGTAAGAATCGCTATACCAAGTTCATAGTTAAACGACAAATATTTGTTGGTGTTTGCAGTTTGGTGTGTCGACACAGTCGACATTAAAAAAAATTCTGGATATAGGCGGCGAAGCCGACCAGCAAAGTTGCGAGACTGGTACTGAATACGAATGAGTGACTGGTGAGTGGTGAACAGTGACTACATGTCAAAGTTGAGTAGAAGCAACTTTGGTTTTTAGAATGCTTCTTTAGTGAAACCAATGGACAAGCCCTATAAAGATTTTTGACACACAAGTCTAACTTCTGCTCTATGTCAAGATGTGCAGTCAGATTTGCGGGATAGAGGATTCAAAGAATATGTGTTGCCTTTGTCTACCGTTGCAAAACTCGTGAAACTGACGATTCTTCTGCGTGCGAATACAATCCAAAAAATTCTGTAGCGGTGAGTCATGTGTGAATTCTGATTTCAAATAAAGAAGCGAAGTTTGCTTCTCTTGATTTGGACAGTTTTGGTACTCTCATATAAATCCATGGTAGTCCCTTGAGCAACGAAAAGAGAAATTCCTAAAAATTCACAAAACACAGAAAAGACTATGAATTGAGTGAGGAAATATGGAGTTATTTTTAGTTTTAGTTTACAGATAAAAGCTTGTTTCATTTGTTTCGAATAAATTGAATTTGATATCAAAAAGTTTGGAATACCCTCTCGACTTTTGATTGTTAAGTTAGCTGGTGCTGTGTTGCATCTGCACTAAACAGGGTCGGGACGCGTGTGGTCGTGGTACAGAGCAATGAAAATTCTATGAGAGCGTACCATATGCGTCCCGCATGGATTAAACCTGGCTCCATATCAATTTATTTATCTGGTAAACCTAAAATTTGAAATTATGATTACATTTGTATGTCCCGTCCCTTACTCCAAAAGACAGACTGATCTACGCACAATTCTCATTAAGATAGGAAAGCAAGCGCAAGCGGTGGTGTGGGAATGGCCTTAACTGGTACTGGATTCGTAGAGACGACAAACATTTATTTCAATGCAAAAATACAAAAATATTATATTTTCAGAAACTTGTACACAACAATGAATAATTAAATGAATAACTGGCGCTGTTTAGCTTACCGGTAAACCGGATTGTTAAAAAACATACTACCATGCACCCTACGCCTACAGAGTCGCTCTAACCAAAATATATAGTTTTATCATCCAAACTTTACGCGCTCTTTTCTATTTTCCGTCGTTTGTTTGTTTAGTATATTTTTTTTTTTTTTAATTAATTTTGTTTTTATTTCAAACTACCACTCTTAAATTAAAAAAAAGAAAAAAAAAAAAACAAAGCAAAACAATGGAAAATGAAGTGCCGCCTGGCTCACTGGACTGGACTGGGCGGGCTCACGGATGGTGCACACAATAATTCTATGCGCTACGCTGCCACTCGTTCCCCGCGCGCCGCACTTGTCCTGCTATCGCTATGAGTTTGGAAAAATCGATAAAATAAACATTCAAGACGATTTTCTCGACATTTTTTTTTTTTCTTTCTTTTTTTTCCTGCTGTGCCTTCTTCAAGTAGTTGCAAAATTTTCTAAGATTGATTTTTTTTATTGTAGGTTGTAATGTATTTTCGTACCGCTGCTGGTTGAAAACATAATCTGCAGATACTCTCCATGGCCTCGGTGACCAAAATAATAATACCACATCGAGGCTCTCCGCGGAGGGAGTTGAGTTTTTGTTTGAAATTTTTTTTTTTGCTTTCCTGTCTCGAAAATACTTTTTTTCTTTGAACTTTTTTTTTTTTGACAAAACAAAAACGAAACACTCGGGTCAAATTGAATCGAATCGGATTCAGATTCAGAAATACTTTCCAATTATACGTGCAAATGGGTGGCTTGGTTGGCTTGGTTCATTTGCGGCACTTCGCGGGGTTTAAAAAAATTTTGTAAAATTGTTTTTTGTATATTTTGAACTTTTTTTTTTTATGTTTCTTATTATGCGAGGGAGATTTAAAAAAGTTTATTGTTTGGAAAACGAGGAAAATGTTGAACTTTTTTTTTTTTTTTTTTTAGGTTCGCGAGTCCGCCTTGGTGAGGAAATTCTGATCAAAAAGACATTTTGTTTCTTTTCAACGCACTTTGGTTGAGTCTGTATGAAAGGAGGCTTTATTTTGTTATTGCTAGAGAGAGATGGCCGGATGTGGGTGATGGCTGGTGACGGAGAGTATAGCTAGAGATGTGTGATAATGGGCGAGTTTTCGTTGTATCTTACTCGTTGTTATCATTGCAAGGGGCTACATGGGCAAGTTATATGTCGTAACTTTTGTTTTGTTGTCAGAAGATTTTAATTGAGACTCTGTTTTTATAGTATTATTTGGTTAATTTTTTAACAGATTCACTAGTTTAAGAAATTATCACACTGATGGAGTTGATTAATTCAAAATAAAAGAAACTTTGCTTTCTTCAAACTTAAATCTAATTTGGATTAATTCCAACTCACACAAGAGTAGTTGGCAAAATGGCGGAAGAAGATGCGGTCATTGAATATAGAATCCATTGTATATAGAACCTTTAGTACTGTTACTTGGGAGTTTAATAATAATAATAATTTTAACTATATGCCTGTAAGACCCAAGGTCTTTTGAATGCAAACTGCACGGCAATAGTTAGAAGGAATAGAAAGATAGGAAAGATTTTTTGTTGGTACAATGGATTGAGAAATAGGTGATATTTATATTTATCTGGTTAGCCACGTACGGCAAAACAAGGCAATAACTCATTTCAGATTATAGGTGAAGAAAAGAGATGGAAGGGAGTAAAGAACATACTGAGAATTGTCATCATTGAAAATACGATTGAAACGAAAGCTCTACATTATACGATTTCAAAAAGTGACAAGTATTTTGGGCGGAGTAGGAAACAAATAAAATGAATTTTGTTTTTACATATTTTCCACATCAGCAGCGCTCTTAAGCGGCAAAACAAGACTATACTTAAAACTCCTAAAAGATGTTAATATATAAATCCTATATACAATGATGCGGCTTGAGCACATTGGTGTAGCTAGGGCAGTAGTGCCTTAGCACTGTCCAAGTTAAATGAACGTTAATCGTATTCCACGGCTACAATGTGAGGTAGCATCTGCAGCACAGAGAGTTGCTTTATCTTCACGAACGTGCTGCGCTGCAAAACAACAACAAACGAAATGGCAGACATGATTTTTGTTTGAGTTCAGTGCTACACCATTGTATTCGTGCATGCTTCTTAGTGCGATACTTTTTTTTGAATTAACTTTTGTGCTCCAGGCAGTAATGGTTTCACATCATATCTGCAAAAAGGAGGGGATATAGTATTCAAAAATCGTACTTCGATGCACAGTGTCAACAAGGTCATATGGCTGTGTAAAAAGGTGTTGTGTCGGCAACGTAGATCGATAACTGAGTGCCAAAATTTCTTTATAAACATCATAACATGAGTGTACATATATAAAATCTATAGTAGTCTAAGGAGAGCGATTAAAAAATAATGCGATTGTTGGGCTATGGATGTCGCTGGTAGTCATCACATATATTTTAACCTTTTTATCTATATTTTCTCTCCAAAGGAGAAGCTTGGAAGTGTCGCCAAAGTCGATTCTTTCTTCCAGACTACTATAGATGTATATACAATGGTGACATGAGCAGTAAATGGCATTATATAGTGCCTACTCAACCAAACTAATGCATAGTGCAGTTCCATCTATTGCGATCTTGCCTTGTTTTGCTTTCTCTCAAAGCAAAACAATATGCCTTTAAAATCACAATTTATTGTGACAGCTTTTTTGACGTTATATGGCAATTTTACTTGTGGAAGGAATGGTAAGTTTTATTTCAAAGATTTTAAAATAAAAACTTCTTAAAAAAACGCCGGAAAATTGTTATCAAATATATTAAATTGTATGTAAGACACATACATTGTTTATGTCATTTCGCTTTGGACTTGGAATGGCATACAAGATCAAAAGACTGATGATAATGCCTTGTCAAAAATAATCGATTATTTTGACACGTTCCTTGTATTCTTTGCATTACAGTTTTTTCTTTATTTTTTACTGAGCTGGATATTCTGGATACATAATTTTTTCAGTCGTTTCTATTCCCTTTTCAGCAAAAACACTCTGTTCTACACCTTTGTGCTAAGCAACCTTCACCCGATCAATTTTTAGTGTCAATATTCATCGAATGAATCATTTTTTCAATTAATATTGATTGTTTGCATATTTCTCACTGTCAATTAGTATCTTAAAACAAAACTGTTTTCATTCATATCAATCTGATTAATAAAACCCGATGATAAACATTGAGGAGTCTTTAATTCGTTCCGGTTTGAAATTCACTTTTTAAAGGCTCGCGCAAACCAAAGCGGCCGCGGTGGCGGTGGCGGTGGCGACCTAGCAGATCGTGCGATAAAGAGGCGGGCAAAAATCTGCTCAAACCAACGCGATATTTTCAGTCGCGGACAAGCCGCGAAAAACATCATTGTTAGTTGAATTGAAATAATAATATTGATTTAATAATATTTAATAATTAATATCTAATTATTCCCCCAAAAATTGATGAAGCCCTACTACTTTTAGACGAGACAAAAAAGTAAAAAAAAAATTTCATAAGTGTATCTTGCATATTTCTCATTATATATTTCAAAAACATTTTTTGTTTTTAAATATTCAAAATGGCTTGCAATACTTTCAAACAATAAATAAAAAGATATCACGAATGGCCGCTGCGATACGGCGGGCAAATGGTGCATGCAGCGTTCTACATAGAGCGCGTGGCTGAACGCAGCAGTGGATCGTATTCACAACCCACATATCGCTTAGGTGTGTGCCATTTGTATAGTTTACATGTGCATCATCTGATGTTTGGTGATCGCCACCGCCACCGCAGCCGCTTTGGTTTGCGCGAGCCTTTAAAGCGCCTTAATCCCTACCCACTTTTATACAAAGAAAACTAGCTATTAATGTAAGTGCATGGAAATATACATAAAAGCAAACTACTTTATTTTCTGAACACTTTCCTTTCCCCTCTTTGGCAAATCACAAATAAACCCCTTCCCCGCCGATACCTGTCGTTGTCTCTTTTTATTTGATCTTTTTTTAACTTTCGTTCCACAAATAGGTTTTTTTCTTGATTCGTTTCGTCCCGTTATTTACATGTTTATCTTTATCTCATTCTCTCTACTGTCTGAGATTATCTCGTCTTCTTCTTTCTAACATAAATTGCTCTTGTTCTTGTTGGCCATTGTTCCACAATTTAATCATTCCCCTGCCGCTGTCGGATTGCAGTACGGAATGACGAAGACTGGGACTAGAGTGTTTGCCAGGTTCGTCGTGCATGGAGACCGTTTGTTTATTTTATGCATTCGCGATGTAACAGACTTTATGTTTTAATTAATTCATTACCCATTTTGAACTCAATTGCAATAACAAATATACCAAAGAGACAACAGACAGTGAAATTATAATTCAATTAAAAAATTAAATATCCGTTCTTTTCAATTTGCAATCAAACATCGAATTAAATGAAAGAAGAGGAATAAATTCTTCTAGTTTTTTTTTTCTATTTCGTGTTTAAAAGTGTGTGACCATTAGAAAAAAAAAATATAATTAATAATAGTACTTTGGTGAGTGAGCACAGGTTCAGGTTCCGTTATGCTCAGTGGCAATTGCAAAACATGCCAATAGACGACGAGAAGGAGGAATTTTCTTCTTCGATGGGAGCCTCAGCTTCAGCCTAGTCGGTTACATTTACATTTATATGTACGCTACGCGTTTGTAGTTCTGTTCGGTGGGACTCGGATTCGGATCGAATAGAAAAAAAAAGAGGAGCAACTCTAGAAAAAAATGCGGAAGAGCAAAAGTAATGAGAATAGAAAACAGTTATAAAACCCCATTTGGAAACGGTAAGTTGTTTCTGTGATTCTGTGTGACTGTGACATCACATTATCATTTCATTTCATTGATGAAGGGGCTGGGGTTGGGGAAGATTTGTAAAAATCATTAATTTAAGATTCTTTATCCTCCCTCGCATCGACTCTCGACGACGATGAATGCATTCCTTTTTTTTCATTTTGTTGGTTGAATTTAAATTGTCTGCCTTAATTGGAGCGAATTGCAATTAATAAGTTCGGATGAGATGGAAGCAACTCAATATGCTCCGTGCCCGTGCTCCGTCATCATCAGAAAAATCTATTCTAATTGCTATTGTTGGCTTTTTGGATGACAACGAAACGAACGACAACGACCAAGCAAGACAGCAGAGTACATAGGCAGCAGAGCAGAAGCCAGCCAGAGGCACAGAACACCACACACGCCGCATAATGATGGCGATGGGTCGGTCGGTTCGGTTCGGTACACTCGGTTTGTTGCCTTCGCGTTCGCCTGCCTCTGCTTCTGCTGCGGTGCGGCTGCCTCTGCCTGTTCATTGATCGGATCGCCGGCTGTCGCTGGAGAACAAAACAATAAAAATGTACATATTGCTGGTGCCAAAATAAGAATACCATTTTAAATGTATATTCTTATTTTATTTCTTTTACCGAACCGAAAGCGAGCGTGACAAAAAAAAATAGGAGAAAAGTCAAAGAAAAGAAAGAACTATAAATCAAGAAAACAACAAACATAACTTGCATACAAAATTAGATATTAGACTGGTTGGGTTGGCAAAATTTGGGTAGGAAAAGGGAAGCCAAAGCCGAAGGGTGGGTAAAAGAAGGTGAGTCGTGGTTGTGGATATATATAGGACAGGGACAGGGGCCAGGGACAGGCAGTTTGCTATTGTTGTTTTTGTTGTTTATTATTATTTGCGATGGCGATGGTGGATGAAGATGATGATGGTCTAGTCTAGTGCGACGAGTGCGAGTGCGAGTCGGTCTTCTAGGAATGAGATGAGATGAGAAACATGCCATGCAGCAGCAGGGAGTTTGGCTTTGAGTTTGAGTTCATATAAACATAAACAAGAAATGAGTGGAATGACAATTTGAGTGTGTTTTTAAAAACAAAATTGAGTTTTTATTCGCAATCTGTGAGTGAAAGACAAATATATTTTTTTTTTTTTGAAAAGCTATTTGGTGACTTTCTAGCTCAGCTCGAGGGGAAAATTATTATTCAACATAAAATAGAAAGTAAAAAGAAAATTATTATGGAATATGTAATTATATTTTGAGATATAATTTGAATACAAAGTCTCGTTGAAATAAAAGAAACGACATTAAATAAGCCACCTCTTAAGGAACTCTGGGGATTGGCATAGGTCAAGGCTCAAGGAAAAAAAAAAACATACCGTGAACCCGGGTGACTTTGGCGCTTTTTCATTTTAAAATGTGAATAACTTTTGCAATAATTTTTTTTGTTTTAATGAACATTTGAACCTTTTTACCTACTTCGCTAACTCTATAGGTATGATAAGTCTTGAACAAATATATCGATCAGTTCTATATATAGAAGCTTAAAATATGGGTGGCCAAAGTCACCCTCCTATTTCGGGTGACTTTGGCCGGAAGTACGTTTTCGTCATTTTTCTGCGAATAACAAGCAGCAAGTCAGTCTCACCCAACTCAAATGAAAGACCAAAAATTTTTTTTATGTGTAGGTATTTTTTTTATGAGCTAACTCTGAATTTTTGGTTTTTGATATTTTTTTTAAATTCAAGTACGTTAATGTTAATTTCCTTGAAAGGATATTGACAAAAAAGTCTCTCTCGGCGATCGACTGTTGGAACAGGAAGTTTTTGCTCCAGATCACTTTTGTTTACTTGTGCAACGTCTTTTTTCTCTGGGTTTACCAAGCTACACCCAGCACTTCTTCGTAAGAGGTACTTTGTACCCAGCCAAAGTCACCCGAAATGCATGCCAAAGTCACCCTACCATTTGGCGTAAATTATAAACAAAATAAAATTTATTGTTTATAAAATAGTTACAATGGTTGAATTAAGAGAATTCAATTTGGAAAATAATACATATATCGGAGTTAATGTCATTTTGCAATCATATTTCTGGAACATGTTGAAACCATCCAACATTTTCAGATGATTTTTTCATTTACATTTTCAAGAAAAATAAATTTTAGTACATATTATTATCTAAATTTAGTTAAATAACGCTAGTATGATCTTTTTTTAATTCATTCAACTGTACAAATTTACAAAGAAGCTTGGAAAAAATTAAACAACTTCTTCATATTTTAACAATACAGTCGAACCTCGATAAGTCGAATTTCGATAACTCGAATATCTCGATAACTCGAAGATATTATTTGGCGTCAACTTCGATAAGTGTGTGTGTTTTACTTGATAACTCGAAGTCTTGATAACTCGAATTATTTTTTTGGAAATTGATGGTTCGAGTTATCGAAGTTCGACTGTATTTTAAAAATGTATCCATTCAAAAGCCAAAGTCACCCAACCAGGCCAAAGTCACCCGGGTTCACGGTACTTAATAGATCCTTGCCAAAAGAAAGGAAATATGTTCAGACGTGGCTTCACTATATTTATGTTGATAGGTACCTACCTATACCTATTTATTTAGGTTACCTCTTTTTCTTTAGATCCTTGGGCTTATTTGTGAGACAGGGTATCAATGAATTTTAAGCTTTGCACTCCCCATCTTTGTCGGTGTGGTGTATCTAATACTATTGACCTCCTATTGTTTCTGGGTCGGTTTTTCGTCTGGTTGCACACCCTCACTAATGATTCCATTTGGAAAAGTGCTCATAATGTGTGCCAATCCGTTTATGATGCCTTATCACTTCTTATAACCTACATAACTCTTGAATTGGTTGACGTAACAGTAGTTCCTGAATAGGTACGGTTGTGATCTAACGCAGTCTGCTGTCACAGTTTTAATTTTTTCATTTGTTTTCTTCCCTTTGCTCAATATTCTTTTTTTACTCGATTCTATAGAAAGGGTACCTAGTACCTACATTTATATTGTATTTCGTGTGTAGTTTGTAATATTGAGGAATAATGTATTTAGGTATAGAAAAGTGGTATATAATCTGAATCAGAATCAAAAGCCTAGTCGATTTAGCATTGCCCTTCCGTCCCTCCGTCCGTCCGTATGTACACTATCTAGAGGTAGCAATTTTTGAGCTAGAAAGCTGAAAATTTATTATACCTATATGTAGTTACATACAATCTTTAGTTCAAGAGTATGGCTAATTTCTTAAACCTGTAAAATCCGCGCACAAACACGCCCACAATCGCCATTTGACAAAATTAAATTTTGTTTTTTGTACATTTCCGATAAAAGCACTTTAAAATATTGCACACCCAAGCTTTAGGTAAATCTCCTTCCAATTAATTAAAAATATTTCAGTTTGGGCGTGGCTGACGCCCACTTTTCATACAAAAATGTCAATATGGATTTTATAAAATAATGCTTACACAAGAGCGAAAAACATGAAGCTTGTACATAAACATCTTGTACCTATGTAGGTATATAAAATCTAAGCAAATTGATTTTGGGCGTGGCTACGCCCACTGTTCATTAGAAACTGTAAGAAAATTCTTTTTGAAAATATACGATATTTACAATCTAGGTAATCTATTATAATCTCTACATTTTTTTGTGTAAATTTTTTCAATACGCCCACTTTTAAGGGCGTGATTTTTATAAAATACCTTTCTTCAGGTAAGATCGTTAAAAAACTAGGTACTTGATTCAGCTGTAGTTTTACACATAGCCTAAAAATTGACAAATGATCAAGGCTCAGTTAGTGCTTTAATTTTTTATTTGCAAATTTTTAGGACACGCCCACTTTTAAGGAGCGATTCCGTCAAAAGTCGTAATATGCATTCATTTTGTAATGTTTTCAAGCTATCGGTCGCAGTTTTGAAGTAAAAAGGTGAACACTTCGGTTCATGTTCCTTGGTTACGTAGCAGGTTATGGTTCAAGAATTGTAAAATACACCCATAATCACTATTTTCATTCAAAATCTAATTTTTAAAAATTAAGTTTTGTCTTGTTTTGTTCAAATCGATTTGCAAGAATAAAATTGTATTTTCAAAAGGACTATCATTTGTTTCCAAAGCGACTTATTTTTTTTTAGAATCTAGGACTCATACTGGTCACTAATCTGATAGTGATTGCTTTGGCAATAAAAAGTTTAAATTTTTTTGCGTTGCACACGCCTTTATTGCTCTAGCAGTTATTGAAGCTTAAGAAGAATTTTGTTTCTGGAACTGGAGAGCGGCTGGCTGCTGGGGGCGAACGCCGCAAACACAAAAAAAAATAATAGGGAATAGGGTATCATACAGTTTGTTGCAAACGTACTGTAGCTCTCGATTATGATTTTTGTTTCATTCAATCTTATTTCTTGCAATCTTTATCGATTTTTATTTAAGGCGTCAGTTAGGCGTCAGTTATAGCGACCAGTAAAAAGCATCAGTAAAAATCGAAAACAAATGAATTTGGAGCTTTTTTACCGACGGTCGTTTATAGCGATCAGTAAAATTATGTCGGTAAAAAAATGGAAATAGCAACGCATCCTGTCTTTTTCTTCTTCCTTCTGGTCGCAAATGTACCAGTAATTTATTTCCGGATGAACGAATTTATTCCGGATGAACGAAACAGTAAGAAACTAGAATGATTTATTGTTTCATTTTGAGTGACATGACAATCAGCTGATACGTAAAATGAGTTTTTGCCAGTAAAATCTAATTATTGGTTTTCCGTAAAAAATAAATTACCGAATCAATATATTTTTTTTTAATAAATTAATTTATGTTATTCGCCACCGATTGGTATACACTTTTTGTTTCAAAACGCATTCAAACATATTAAATATTACAAAAGAAAATGTTTACTGATGCGTTTTACTGGTCGCTATAACTGACGCCTTATAGCGACCAGTAAATAGCATCAGTAAAAATCGAAAACAAATGAATTTGGAGCTTTTTTACTGACGGTCGTTTATAGCGATCAGTAAAATTATGTCCGTACAAAAATGGAAATAGCAACGCATCCTGTCTTTTTCTTCTTTCTGGTCGCAAATGTACCAGTAATTTATTTCCGGATGAACGAATTTATTCAGGATGAACGAAACAGTAAGAAACTAGAATGAATTATTGTTTCATTTTGAGTGACATGACAATCAGCTGATACGTAAAATGAGTTTTTGCCAGTAAAATCTAATTATTGGTTTTCCATAAAAAATACATTACCGAATCAATATATTTTTTTTAAATAAATTAATTTATGTTATTCGCCACCGATTGGTATACACTTTTTAATTAAATAAAATAAAGAAATTTAATTTTTATAAATGAATTTTATTAAAATTAAATTTAATTCTGGTCAAATTATGACACAACATAAAATTGTTAATAAAGTAAAAAATTACAAATTATTAAATGCGACGCGTTTCGAACTACGTGTTCATCATCAGGCGCGACGGATGGTACTAGTACCATCCGTCGCGCCTGATGATGGTACTAGTACCATCCGTCGCGCCTGATGATGAACACGTAGTTCGAAACGCGTCGCATTTAATAATTTGTAATTTTTTACTTTATTAACAATTTTATGTTGTGTCATAATTTGACCAGAATTAAATTTAATTTTAATAAAATTCATTTATAAAAATTAAATTTCTTTATTTTATTTAATTAACATTAACCGCAACATGGAGACTGAACCCCATAATTATACACTTTTTGTTTCAAAACGCATTGAAACATATTAAATACTACAAAAGAAAATGTTTACTGATGCGTTTTACTGGTCGCTATGACTGACGCCTAACTCGAAACTTATTTAATTAAAATAGATTTTTGAGTTAAAAAAGTAGTTTTGTAACAAAACCGTCTGTTTTGTTGGACAAGCATTTCAGTTTTGAAGAAAATAATTTTATTATCATTAGACATTAAATAGGTGCTGTCGCCATCGCTGCATACTAGAGGCCGCTGCTATCGCCACAGCACATTATTATTACCCTCTAGTGCTTCAAAACTTCGTTTCTAATAGCTTATATACAATACAGCCGCGGTGCCTAGTAGCCACTGATTGCATTAGTTTTAACTTCCTATTCATAGTAACAAACAGAGAAACTACTATAATAGTCTAGTTATATAATATCAGACTTCACTCAATTGTATCGTCGGATAAGAGACACTGCTATTTTAGAATTTGGCTATAGAAACTAGGACCATCTATTACCGACTAAAAATATCCTTGAACCGAAATAGACATTAGCTTCTGTTCCCTTATTCGACTCCATAATCGGCATTATTCGGCCTAATATGAATATGGACGCGCCTTTAGTATTGGAAATAAAGTGAAGTTAGATAACAATGGCAAGACACTTCAACATTGGAATAAAGATCGGTAAAAATTTTTAAAAATTTTTAAACAAACGACAAAACTTAATCAAAATTGGCGTGTCGTATAAGGAATCTTACATCTGTCCTTGTAAATAAAAACATGTTTGTGATTTGAAGGACAGCTAGAACACAATCCCCTTTATTTTCGAGTTATGACAAAATATAAAAGACTAAAGCTTTTAACAGTCCGAACCTGGATTCCATTCCTTTTGTTTGCTTCCACCAGTAAAAGAATTTATCCGTGAACCTCAACGTTTTTTGGTCGATAGGCAAATCGAGAAACGCGAATCGGTTGAAAAGACTTAAAGTGGCTTTACATGGAGCTGCAACAAACTATAGTGCAGACGAAAACGCAACAACAACAATCATAGCGCAGACGATGAAGATGAACAAATATGATTTATTATATTTTGCATCCTCTTTTTTTGCAGATCATGGCTTGCAGCTCCATGTAAAGCCACCTTTAGAACTTCCAATGATTCTTATTATTAATGTATTTGACAGTTCTGTAAATGGTCTACGAGACGTTCACGTTAAACGATGGGGCACTGCCAACATTTTTTGTCTCTACCATTACTCTTTTTATCAGAAATATCAGAATAGAAGAAAATGACTAGTTAGAGTTATGTCGGTGCTGATATATTTGTGTTCACATAATTTTGTTAATTATTGAAATACATATGTTATTAAAATAAAAATTATTTAAACAACCACTCCTTAAATATATTCTTGTTTTCTAACCACTGAGTGCTTGTTGCCGGACTGTTGTTTATGACACTTCTGATATTTTTGTTGGAAGAGAGAAATTGGCAACTTTATGAATCCGTTTCGTCCGTCATATGCGTTGTATGAAATCAAACTGTCATTTTATACACATCGTCGGCGCAACGGAAGCAACGGATTCTATATGATAGATTGTTTTTTTGTTCATCATACACAACAATTTGTGTGCTTAGGAAAAAAGACATGGCAATTCTGCCGTCTTTGGACTCTGTATGCTAACGCCGAGGCCTGTATTGAACGATTCATATTGAAGGCTAAAATGAGAAGACTGTCAAATATTGTAGATTGGGGATAAAATTCTATCAAAATTTGTGAAAAAGTAAACAAATGCGTTGAAATTCGTAGACATTTTTTGTTTTTGGGATTAAGAAAACAAAGCTTATGTCAACAAATGTTTTGCTTTGACGGATGCGATGGGTCAGAGAATGGACGAACAAGATTCAAAGTTTACCGACTAATATTTTGTTTTGAAAATTTCTGAAAGACAGTTAAATCATAGCTATCTGGCAACAACCTACCCTTTTGATCTCCAGCATCTCGCGCTCATTTATGCACAATCTCTTTCTTAAAAAAGAAAAAAATAGTCTCGTTTCGTCAGTTAAATTCGGCATCATTGGAATGGGAGAAGAGATCGGGGAAGTTGATCGTCGTTTCCCATTTCGTTTGCGTTTACTCTGCTGCTGCTTTGCTTGTGCTTGTGCTGTGCCACTTTCAAGATTGTACCCCTACTGCCATTATCGTTGGCCTTTTCTTACCCGTTTACCTGTTCGAATCGGTAGTCTCTCAACAGCAACGCAATTCGATGGAGATGATCACTCCGCTTTAGATCGTCGTCGCTCGTCGGATCGTTTTTTGTGTTTTCTTTCTTTTTATATTTTTTGTTGGCGTGTATTATTTTTTTTTTTTTTTGTCTTTCTGCTTGCTTTGATTTATAGCTTGTCTTAGGATTTTCTTTTAGTGTCCACTGTCCAGTCAGTCGTCGACTAGAAAATATTTTGCAGTATTTATTTAATATCGCCATCGCGCGTGTTCGTGTATCGTATTATATTTTTATATTCGGTTGTTTACGCACTCGCTGCCCACAATATACCTAGAGAGCTATATAAATGCATAAAGCTTCCACGAAGGTCACGCAAATTGACAAAGAACAAGAGTCGCTCCATAAATAAGATAATTTAATATTTATTCAGTGATTCATTGAAAGACGAGAAAACCGACATTTTGAAAAAGAAAAGAATAATCTAAACTATATACTGCATCTGGGCTTGCTGAATAGAGGAGCTTGAAACCCTAAGCTAATACTTGCAACACGAAGATAAAAGAAGAAACAAAAAAAAAAAGAATAAGAAGAGAATAAATAAAAGAGTTCTATAAAATAAAAAAAAAGAAAGGAAAAATCACAAGAAAAAACTCCCTTTTAGTTGACTTTTTGTAATTTTCTCATATTATCGTATACTTCACCTACTTGTTGCACATTTTTTTAACCTTTTTTTGTTAAAACGCATTTATATGTATAGACACTTGTATAGTATACACGATTTTTTTTTCTTTTGCACATGATGCATGCAACATCGTCTTGGAGGAGACATAATATTTTCACTTTTTAATCTCTTGACACACTAAAAGAATCGGGGGGAAAATCGAAAATTCATATCACAATCACTCGGACATCGGACGTTGAGAAAAAAATTTCAAAAAAATAGAAAATTTCCCTTTTGTAAATAAAATTAAAAAAAAAAAAACACATTTTTCTAAAGAAGAAAGGAAAGGGGGAGTGACAGAAGCAGCAGCACAAACATTTTTTTTTGTATTCCAAAAACTCTGCACAATACCTACCACACTTAAAAAAACAAAATGATTAAATTAAAATCACTGTTTCGCAGAGGGCAAGGTCCTTCTGGATCGAAACGAGGAGGCGCTGGAGGAGCTGCATCATCATCTTCGAGTCTAGACCAAGATAGTTTACCCTCATCACAGCAGAACACTTCTAGCAGACGAAAACAAACTAACGAATTGGTCGATTATGCTGGAAAGCCTGACAACGCTGGATATAATTATAATTTAAAGGATAATCAAAATAACTACCGGACAGGTGCAGGTGGTGGTGTAGGTGTAGGTGGTGGTGGTGGCAGCGGAGGAAGAAAGAAAAACAATAACAACAACGCCCAGGTGTCTAATGTAATGCCTCCAGTTGTTGCAGCATCAGCAGTAGCAGCAGCAGCAGCAACAGCAGCATCCCAACCACAAATCCAAACAACTTCAGCAGCTAACGTTACACAAACAGCTAATAATAATTTGAATAATGTTGATGCCAACGAGTGGAACAAGGACTACAAGTTGAATAACTATTTGGCAGCTGGAAACGATCATTTAGAGGTTGGTATTGTGAGAAGATGTTAATTTGTAAAACAATATGCATTCATGTTGATATTTAAATTTTTGTTTCTTTAAGGCTAACATGATGGAAGAACTTCAGACATTGCTGGAGAGGCTGGGCACGGAAAATATGTTATATAAAGCTAAAATAAATGAACTGATGCCGTATCAAAGTGAAGTGGTAAAGCTGAAAAATGAACTACTTAGAATGCAGGTAATTCGAGATACAAATTTGAGGCTTTTGAATTAATTTCATTTCGGTAACCTATGTACCTACTTAGATAACGTAAATGCATGACTGCATATATAAAATATATAATTACTGGGGTTTAGTGAAATATAGTTAAATAGATTGGTTAAAATAACTGCTTTCCTTCGGAGCTGCCGATTCTTATTTATATTGTCAGATTCAGTTTCTATTCCAAGGCCCATGAGCCATGACCCATGAGATTTGCTTATTGTACAGCTCTTCTTGCAGTTTGTATATTGTATATAAAGTTCCGATCCGAAATTTGTCGGTGTGGCACTGACATTCTTATTGGGCAGTGAGTTTATAAATTATGAAATATTTTCCTATGACGTTTATCACTGTCTTGTAGGAAGACACTCTTATAGCACTTTCCATTGGTTTCATTCCGGGAACCAGTCATTCCGAAAACCAATGGAACAAGCAAAATCGCTTCTATTCAATTTTTACGCAATGTAGTATTCGCAGACATCAGTTTCACAAGTTTTGTCGATGTCAAAGTGGTGTGCGAGCCCTATTCGCGGTTGCTGACCTTCGACGTCTTCATCGTCAGATTTGGATTCAACAATATGTCACATTTATCGACATTACCAAAACTATCAGCATTGCTGCATGCGAAAGTGAATATTCTATAGGTGAAATTTAAGTTATATGGGTCCGCCAAATAACTTTTTTTTTTTTGAAAATTCTATAAAAAAAACGAGTGTAGCTTCGGCTGTGGTAGCGCCATCCTGTTGAAACCAAATGTTGCCAATATCCTCCTCTTCAATTTTTGTGAACAAAAATTCATTCAACATGGCCCGATAGATCGCCATTGACTGTAACGGCCACTCCTTGCTCATTTTCGAAGAAAAATGGCCCAATTATGCCTCTGGACCAAAATCCGCACCAAACAGTGACTCGTTCTGGGTGTATCGGCTTTACAATGTATGCGTGCGGGTTTTCTGTGCCCCAAATGCAACAATTTTGATTGTTTACATACCCGCCAAGATCAAAATGAGCTTCATCTGAAAAGATGATTTGTTGGCAAAATCGGCATCTTCTCTAAGTCGATCGCAGGCCCACTTAGCGAAGCGAAAACGCATTGGATTCGTCCAGCGGAAGGATAAAACTAATTTTCTGTCAAATCAGACATAATCTAAGTGTTACCATTCACGTTATTTATATTTGTGCTTCTTGAGTGGATTTTGACTTCAAATCCAAATCTTCTCAGAATCGGCAGAAGTGTCATTTGCTTACCAATGAAACGGTTTCAGAAGACTTCCAGATCTTTCTGGACGCTTCTTTTCCTCCAATGGAAAGTGCTATTATAGACTTTTTTCAAACGTATTTTGCAGAAGTTGCATGGAAGAGAAGGGCGAGGATGCATCTCACACCTTCTCTGTTCATGCCCTGCTCTCTTCAGCGATACCGGTGATTTAACTCACACAAACATTCACCTCCTCCATCGCTTTATGGAAAAATCCAAGTGGTTTAATTACTTAGCTAGTGCCTCGCTTTTCCATGTGGTATTACAATGGACCTTGTATTAGTCTGGGTGTGTCGGACGTTTTCCTGACATATTTACTTTGCCAAACCTATCTTTCTATCGGCTTAAAAAAAATCTGAGATGATTCTTGCATTGGTGTGTAATACATACTTTTGTATTTGCCCAACTATTCTTGGACCTCAGGGTCTCTTGAAGATTTTGCTTTGAAATTATATTTCTAAAATAAGCTTACTAACTTTGTCACGCTTAATTACCTCCATTCTGGCCTATTCTACTTTCTCCGTGCTATTATTTATTCGATCACCATTTTGCCCAAAAATCTCGGATTAAAGAATAGGGAACCAAACAAATCGTTTTTGTACAACTGTGTACACGTTTTTCGATAGGCTCGTGCTACTTCTGGGACTGTTGATCGCAATGTTGTTTTTACTCTTCCAACCCACCTCTTTTGCAATGCTTTGTGCTGGAAGAATCTTAAGGATGTAGCGAAGACAGTAGTTAAGTGATGACAGTGAAGGTTAGGAATTTTATTGAGCTATTCGCCCATGATTTCCATGTTCCCAAGCATATACCTATACAATAAGACTCGAAGAATCTCAAATTATTACAGCGTAAAAAAGCTCTCCAGCTTATTTATTTCGTTTTTAACGGCCGAATATAAAAACACATTCACCTCATACAATATTGTAATCAAACTTGTCGTCTCGTGCAAAATACCCGAATCGGAAGAAATCTTGTTATTGTGAGTGGAAGACTCTTTTGTAAGCGGACAGCTCCATTATGATGAGTGGGATGAAAATTAGGTCTCCATAAACAATCCCTTTGACATATTTAACACATTTAATCATTACGGATTTCTCATTTTTTAGCTGTAGATCAAATTAAGCTGGTACAAAATAAAAAAAAGATCGATCTGCATTCCAATGATTTATTCACAAGTCTTTTGGCCATAAGGGCTTCTTTACTTTCCCAAAATTTGTTTCTATGTTTAGTTTTACACTGCTTTACTGTATTTACCTAATCTAATTCTTTTTTTTTCATTGGGCTGCAAGTCAAAACAACATTTAATTTATTAAAACTCTTCAAACGTGTTAAATCTCTGTTAAACACGTTTAAATTAAGGTTCCAACTAAATTATTCAAGATTAAGTTATAAATATGAATATGAATTAAAAAATTAACAGATTTTTTCTTTAATACACGGATCCAAATGTGTTCGGCATTATTAATAGTTTGTTGACTTTATTTTAAAGCGGTTTAATGTTTGTCTTATCTGCTTTTAAGTCACAGTTTGCCACTGGGTCTTTAGGATGTTACGCAGGCAAGGATAACGATTAACAAAAGCTTATAAACTGCTTGAGTTATTGACAAATAACTTTCACCTTTCATAGTATCAATTTAGCACGGATAGATATTTTCTGGAGTTCCATCCCGGAGAAGGGATTCCAAATACACTATTGTATTGTTGAGGTCGGGGTTTTCTACTATCGAGTGACAGAGAACTACCAAGAAAAAAAAAACTGAGTAACCTCCTCAATGGTCTCCTACCTCACAATAACATGCTGTTTTTGGTTTTGGCTACTGTGCATATTATTTCACACGAAGAAACCCAGCGTTGTTCTACAACACTGGACATCAGCAATAATATTTAATCAGGGTATCGGTAATATAAGGGTAAATAGGTCCACCTCACAATATCTATCCTACATAGTCAGTTTAAATCATTGGGTAGGTAATGGTTTCTAAAAGTTGGATCTTATCTTATAACTTTGTTTGCTACCAAATTTTATACTTAATCGCATCTTTTTTTTGTCCGTTGGAAATGTTTTCCCAAGTGTTGTTGAATATCATTGATAGACTACCTTTTTCAACATAAATAAACAAAGGATTAGCATAGGACATAGTGGGCTATGACTCTTTTAGAATTCCTAACCAACCAGCAACCTGCCTAGGTGAAATAAAGTCTGAGGACGAATCACATCGATCGTCTGGCAGTTTAAGAGCATCTTAGGGAGGAGTGTTTCACTAATTCCTAACCTTTCAAGGGTTGGCAGTGGTCCTGGCTGGGAACCATATACCTCGCTTAAGTGGTGAGTTATTATTCCATGGATGGACACAAAACCAACGCGTAAACTGAACTCCCTGAAATATCAAATTTAACCTGACCAACCAGCAAACTTCCTAGGTGGCATTAAGTGTGGCAGATTGATTGCCATAACCTGACCAACATCATCCTTTTAAGGTCTATGATTCCTTTGAAGAGTAACAAAACGGCGCATTCCAGCGCTAAATGAAAATTGCCATTTCTACTTACCTACCATCATTAGTGGTTATTGTCATCGAAATTACCAGTTCATTTTTATTCAGAACATAGTGTGAAATTTAATTAAAAAAATATAACAGACAGATGAAAAAAAAAAAAGAAAATCTAATCACTTAAGCGATTGTCTTCACTTTTTATTTTTAAACGACGGCTCATGACTCATTTTTATTAAGTTGTGCCCTGAATGGTAAGTGAGTAATTGAGGAGCAGCATCAAAATGACGCCTGACGTATCTAATTCAAATATAAGATGTTTACTTTTAACTGTCTCATTAACAATAATAATTGCTCCCTACTGTATTTTAAAAAAGCTTTCCGAATTCTGTTCGCCTTTCTGCACAGTGTCCGTCTTAGCACAAAGTGTGAGCGTTTGATGAATAGTGCATCATCCAGACGAAATGTATTCGCGTTAAAACATAATCTCCATTTAGACCTACTTTACATAAGTACATAGTAGCTAATACATATATAAAATGTATCGAACGGAATTTAAGTGTCGTTACATGCATAGACTTCATTTGAAAATGTTTTACTCAACTAAACGTTCGTCCATTTCACTTAAATATTGACATTCTTTAGTTTTTATAAGTACATTATATATGTATACATGGGATTAATTGAATATTGAACCTGTCCGTTTCGTACGTTCGCCAAATCCAACACACAAAAAAACTCACACACTTTATTTTTTAGCAACATTTCAAAAATTCTGGCAAATTGCCGATATTTGCAAATATATTTCTATTGCCCGTCAAGTTGTTTTGTTTTTTCTCAATTCACTAAAATCCAGCACGAGATAAGTGTATTTTTTCTAATTGTGTGTTTGTTTGCCAGAGGAGGGTTGGTCATTTGTTTTCGATTTACGTCACTTATATGTAATTTTTCGAATTTAAATTTTTCTTCAAAAAATGTTTGCTAATTTGATAAATTCTCAACCATGTCATAAAAAAGAGGATGGGTGGACAAGCGTCATAACTTTTAAAAAATTATTAAACACAGCACTCTATGTCTATATGAGAGGATGTATGAAAGGATGTTTAATTGGCTCACCGATAAATGTTTAAGCAGAGAAGTTTAAGTGGTTCTTTTTGAACAATAAATCTGTTGCAAGGACAGAAAAATTATATGATTTGTACATGCAATTAGCTTTGTTTGTTGAGCCCTGAAGTCACCCTGGGGTCGCCACAACTCGTTTTTTGAAATACCTCAACTTTCCCTTAAGAGAAATTTCTCTGTTTTTTTGAAACTCGGAAGTCACCCTGAAGTCGATCTTGGTATTTAGCTGGGGCTATTGAAGCGACTTTTGCTGTCAAGCATTTCTTGTGTATTTTTGTTCTGTATTTGATTTTTCATGTCTTTTTTTTGAAAAAAAAAAATAAAAGAAATGCAAGTGAATGCATATATTTTGATAAAAGTAAATACAAATCGAACAAATAAAGCAAAATGGAAACTTTTGATTTTGTGTGTTGTGAAAAATATACAATCAGGAGCCCTAATACGTTTTTTGAGAACGGAAAAACCCAGGTTTTTTTGACAACTCTTGGAGTGGCGAACCTGGGTAAAGTTCAACAAACAAAGCTATACTGAAAAGTTTCTTGGGAATTGACATTCAATGTCATAAACTAAAGTTACTTTGAAAGATAGCAATAAGACTATCATCATTATGCTACATTGACTGGTAATGGGTCTACAATCTACATAGATAGAATGGAACTTGTTTCCCTTCCCCAGCCAGCAAATCTAACCCTAACCTAACTTAAGACTGCAACTCCGACCGCTAACGGTATATAACCTTAACGTAAAAGATACAGCTTTCTAAATGGTGTCTTACAAAATTCAGTTTTTCTTTTAGTTGGAATTAGTTTTTCAGGAAACGACAGTTATCATACACTTACAAAAATCGGTTTTTATCTTATATAACAGACTTACGTGTAAAACGCTCAACTAATTTCGATGAATGTTTTAGGGTGATATTCTTTGCAAACTATCAAACCGCTATGAGCCTCTTAACTTAAGTTCGAAAATTGCTGTTCACCGACCATTATTAACTTAAATTCGAAATTTCGAAATATTGCTGTTTTCTATCCGCTTTCAACTCTTGAAAATAGAAATAAATCATAACTAGTTGACACTTCAAAGGGAGATTAGGAACGCTGTTAAGACGTCATATAGTTAGAAGTCGTAATTTTTTTTTAGTAAAAGGAACGACTTTTGTTGACTATGGTTAGAAAAAGAAAGCACTTCAGGCTTCTTGTCATTTGGTCAGTGTCTATTCGTAAGAAGCAGTGTTACCAGTCAAAGTCTTCAATTTTCTTTATGAGCAAGAATAAAAAAGACCGAAGCTACAAAGGTGGTTCACTCTTCTTGCCTACAACCTGTAATTCAGCTCATATGTATTTTCTTTTATGTACTCGTAAATTCATATGTGAACGGTTTTCACTATGCAGAAAAAATGTAATCCAGCTGGCAGCACGTACTTTCCGAAAAATGCACGGAGATTTTTAATCCATTTTTCGCAAATACACCCACCCAAGCAACTCCATATCTCCGCTGAGGTTATGTCAAGTCACCCGGCAGGTGTCTAACCACGCCTACACCAATGTCGACAGTTCGCTCTAGACTGTTCGTGAATACCACACTAAGTATTAATACCGTGCATCGCATTTTTTAAAGAACGAGAGCATTTTTTTCAAGAAATCGGTCAGTGCTGATTGGTTTTTTTTTTTTTAATTACATTGATAAACTAAAGAAGTTGGACATAAATCTCCTAGGTGCTTCGGAAGAAATTTGTTGTTTATTTTGTAAGTTTTAGGGAAAACACTCCCAACTTTGTGGTATCACAACGGTCCTCGTTTGGACTTAGTGTTGTAGCTTATACCCCTTCCTAGCTGACAACCACCTTAAGCTTACCTTAATTGTGGCCACGATTTTCCTCGGGAAATATGATTCTCTGAATACAGTGGATTCCAAATTTCATCTTTAAATTTTGGGTTTTTTAGTAATAAAAACTTGTAACAGATGACTTATGTGTGTATGTTCATCAATTTTTTTTTATATGCGTTTTCAAAATCTGAAGTCTATTGTCAGACAGGAGAGCTGGTTGGTGCATTCCGTAAACACGATTTCTTTGTTGTAATTCTCAATTATCCTATCAAGAATATGAGGCATTCATTTTCCAAGTGCGCTTACTAAAGGTAGTTCCACACTATCCCACAGTGTAATACGACATGTCAAAAATGTGTGATGAAACAGGTGTATAATAGTGTGGAAACAGAATATGACAGCGCAGATCTCATACGATTTGACATGATGTGTTTAGATCTGAAATATTTTTTTAGGATTGAATGTAAAACCATCACACATTCCTTCACACTTTTTTTTGACATGTCGTACTACACTGTGGGATAGTGTGGAACTACCTTAAGTTATCATTTGTTTCAGACAAATAACTTGACCTAATGTAAATAGGAAGTTATTTTTTTGTGTATAATATGTGCTGAGGTTTATTTCTATCTCCATTAAGGCTAAGAGACCTCCGTTTTTGACCAGGATTATTAATTGAAATTCAAACAAAAACGTTAATGCTCGGTAAATACGCTATAAGAAGACTATGTACGAACTCACCACCTGGTTGGTAGGGTATGACTCTTGAATGTTTCCTAGGCTGAACCCGCTAACTTGGCCGATCCCTCTAACGGAGTCAATGTTACCATACCAACCAGCAACTTCCCGAGGTGGTTACATTTAAGTGTCCTATGGTTGGCTTGGCAGATTGAGTCGTACTTCAAGAGAGTACTAGTTTATCCCGTCCTTCTCCGCAAAAAACATCATATTACATCTTTCGTTAAGTTGTTTAGTTATGGTAACAAACGGGTGCATGCCAGCCCTAATTGGGTTCTTCTTAGGAGCTTATTCAGCTCAAATGAGAACATCCGTTTCTACCTACCTACCATGTACGAACACCCTTAAGTCAAGTGATGAATTGCGAGTACATTAAAAATAAAGCAATGTGACAGTTGGATATTACGTTCATTATTGTAGTTCAATGAGTTTTTATAAACGTTTGAAAGCAGTTCGTTTAGCTTTGACAGACGCACACGCTTGGTCATGTCCATTATAGTCGAGACTTCGAATAACAACATTTGTGATAAATCACTAAAACCCGAACTGGTTTTAAAAATAAACCCATAATATTCCTTTCGTTGTGGCCACCCAACGCAACGCATACTGAAGATTTCATAAAATATGGCTTAGCAAGCGTAAAAGTTATGACAAAGTGATCTTTATGGAACGAACAAGTAGTAATGAATCTCTTAGACTACATCAATTCAAAACGCTTATGATAAAAAGTGGCAAGCCGCTTCCCTCAAATAAGATTTGTTAAGAAGGTTGACGTTTAGTTATGAATTTTTATATAATAATTATTTTAAAAGCTCTAGATAGTTTATCCAAGAAATAGAACCTACTATTATTGTCAATGTGTGGACAAGTTTTCAGTTGTTTATCAAATAAATAAATACAAAAAAAACTAGTTCCAAGAAATGCGTGCTTATACGTTGATAGAGAAGTGAATACTAATTTATTCTCCCCCATATCGATTTGCGTTAACCCCGTCAGCCGTCACTCCGTCAGTGTGTTTTGCAATGAATGTCTGTGTCACATTCGTTTACCATCACCAGATTTTTTTTCTTTGCCCCTCAATCTCCTTCGAAGCACCTGACTTAACAGACTTGTGGTAAATATGGTCCACATTCAGGGTCTCATACTCTCTGTCTAGCTGTGTGTGGCAGGTATTTCCATCCGCGCGCGCACTGTGTAACTTCACCCCCTTATAGGCTTCAAAATGTAATCAATCGTAAAACCGCAATGAACGAAGCGAACACAATAAATAAATAATTGCGGGACTAGATTCTATAATACGGCATTGAACAACAACAATAACAACGACAAAAAAAATAAATTAGGTATTAATTTTATTCACTCGTTTTCTCCCTAAAAAAAAATAGAACTTGCACGAGAAGAGCAACATGGAAATCCAAAAGCTAAAATATGAAAATGAATCTTTACGTAATCGCTTGCGGGACGTCGTGAACTCACCCCTGTCCGATGCTGAGAAGCATCAGATAATTCAAGATTCTCAGCGGTTGCACAGTTCCGCACCAGCATCTATTGCGTTGCCCAACGTAAGTGTGAATTGAACAAAGATTTAATATAAAAAATATATTTGTTTTTGTTTATTTTCTTTGGCTGGCAGCCCAATGAAAATGATGGAACGCCGTGCGTTACACCAGACTGGGATAAGAATTCATCTTCCAGTGAAATATCAGTAGCTTGTTTGCAGGACAAAATAATTCAGGTGAGTTTGTGTAGAAAGTTTGCTATCCAATGTAATTTATATTAATTGCCACATATACATATATGCAGATGGAGGAAACGCATTACTCTACGAATGAGGAGCTTCAAGCAACGATCCAAGAGCTGGCGGATCTACAGACTCAACTTACCGAGCTGCAATCAGATAATGAGCGGCTTGCCGAAGAGAAAGATGTTCTCTTTCAATCGCTCTGCCGGCAAACGGAAAAACTCAAGGATTCCCGCACTCAAATTAACACTCTACAAGAATTACTATTACGTGAATCCAACCAAGTCGAAGTTGGTACCAGCGAACGAGAAAAGAAGCTGTTAGATTTAATAAAAAACTCTCAGGAAGAACGAGAAACCATCCTCATCAAGCAGGAAGAAATGCATTCCGAACTGAATGAGTTGCGCCAGTCAGTTGAGTGTGCAAGCAATGACAATAGTCGTTTTAGGGAACGCATTTGTTTGCTAGACTCCACTGTTGATGCTGCGAATGCCGAACGAAAGCAAACAGAAAGTGAATTACAACATGCCAAAGAGGAATCATCCCAGAAGAGTATAGAAATAAGCCGGCTAACAACTCTACTAGAAAATGCACGCGCGAAAATCGAAGAGCTTGAACAGGACTTGGCGCGTGGTGAGAAGACTGATTTGACCGATCTACTGGATGCAGCACGCAAGGAAAAGGATCAGTTAGAGGTGAGAGTAGCCTCTTTACAAGAGCAATTGTCTCGTAGTCAGAATGAAATAAGAAAACTAAAAGATCAATTGCTGGGATTAACGGAAGAATGTAAAGTCGCTAAAAACAATGCAAAGTGTGCATTGTCTCATTTGGAGTATCGCTATGAAACCCTACAACAAGAGAAAGATAAACTGAATTCTGAGTTCCAACAATTGCAAGACAATACGGCGGAATTACAGGTGCAATGCAAATGCCACTTAGAGGATAAGGCACAATTGCAAAACCTACTTAGCGAAACACAAAAGCACTTAGATGATGCGGAGAGGAAACTAGGCGAGAAGGAAGAACAACTGCAGAAAGAGACTAAATTGAGAAAACAAGAGGTAATAATGATGGCTTGAGATTGAAACAAGTTTTGTTTTACTTTTATTCTTTATATGATGTTTTTTTTGTAGGCTGAGGAATGGCAGCAATTCCAATCGGATTTGTTAATGACTGTTCGAGTGGCAAATGATTTTAAGACTGAAGCGTTATGTGCGCGTGAACAATTGGTTATGGACAACAAGACGCAACGTGAAAAAATACGAATGCTAGAGCAACAAGTTGAGAAACTTAATAAACGTTAGTTCTGGTTAAATGTTGTTGGGGAGTGTTCAAGGCTTAATATTGTGATTTTTTCTTTTTTTTAGAAATTTCATCGGCAGATACAACACAACAATCACTTTTGACAACTGTTCAACAGGAAATGGCATCTCGCCGTAGTAAAATTGCATTATCGAAGCAGGATTCTAGATTGTCGGTAAAAACACTGATTGAAACTATCGAAAACAATAAACAAGTAAGTTTTTGCTTTATTTCAAAACATTATTTCGAATTTGGAGTTTTAGAACATGCCTTAATTTTTTTTTTTTTTTCAAAGGAATGGTAAGGAAGGCTTTTAAAATTAAGATTTAAAAACAATATCTAAAAATATTGGGGTATGCTGATGTTGTCCTCTTTAAAGAGACAAATTGACTTAAAAGCCTGATCGAAGGAGGAAGAAAATTGTAACAGATACCAAACGATCCTTAACTGGGCGATCAAGTCAAGTAAGGACAATCCTTACTTACTTAAGGTGGCGCAGGCAGTCCATTGTGGACCACGGCCTCAACTAACAAACCTCGCCAGCAAGCCCGGTCCCTAGCCAGTGGCCTCCAGTCGCGCACACCAAGTTGGTTGAGATCGTATTCCACTTGATTGCACCACCTTAGATGGGATCTTCTAGAACTGCGTCGGCCCTCTTAGTTGGAATTGACCAGCACCAGCCGGCTGGTGCGTTTTCGTCCATACGCTCCACATGGCCCAGCCACATAAGCCGCTGTTTTCTCAGCTTTTTGACCAAGTCAATGTCGCTGTATAGCCCGTACAGTTCGTCATAAAATCTTCTCTTCCATACTCCATTGATACATACAGGACCGAATATCACCTGAAAAAGCACTCGGCCTGTATTCACCCAATTGTTTCAGTGTCAGTATCCACGCTTCTGCCCCATACAATAGCACTGGGATGATTAGTGTCTTGTATAGTGTCTCCTTGGTCCTTTGAGAGAGGGCTTTGCTACTAAAATGATTTTTAAGCCCGAAGAACCAGCGGTTGGCAAGAGCGATTCTTCGACTGATCTCTTCATTGATATTGTTCTGAGAGGTTATAGTGGAACCCAAATAGACTAAGTCCTTGACAACTTCAAAGTTATATCTGTCCATTGTGACGTTTTGTCCGAGCCTACGGTGATGATGTTCTGCAACCGAGGACAGCATATACTTTGTTTTATCTTCATTTACAGCCAGACCCATTCTTGCCGAATCCACTTCAATACTTGCGAATGCTTCACTGCTTCTGTAGTTGGCGCAGTTCAAAGTTTCTCCTTTCAATGCTGAGGTTCCGTTCGTCAAACATACTTTCATCCGACCAGATTCTACAGATGAGTTGGTGTATGTTCCTCACCAAGTCTTCTCCCGCTGCTTTGAAGAGTTCAACCGTAAGATCATCCGCTCCAGCAGCCTTGTTGTACTTTAGTTTAGAATTTGCTACCCGAACTTCTTCTTAATCGGGTGAGGGGAGGTTTTTGTTCATCATCACCATCCCCGATCATGGATTTTAATTTTTTGTTAAAAAAAAAGGTTGCAAAAAAACCTTTCGTACCTTCAATAATGTCAAATTCAAACGTCTAACCAATCCACTTTTGTGATTTTCAGTCATTGTTAAAATGTCCTTGTCAACTTGAGGTCATTTAAGTAAAAACTCTATTTTTGCCATGAAACAGTTATCTGTTAAGTACTTCTATTATATCATTTAAACTTACTTACTTACTTATTTTGGCTCAACTAGAGCGTGGTGCTTCTAGGTCTTGGTTTATGTGACCCTCCAGGTGGCTCGATCTCTAACCTGCCGTATCCAATTTTGCGCTCAAGTTGTCGGAGGTCTCCCTATATATGGCCGCTCCATCGAAAATGAGGTCTACCTTGGCTTCTGACTCCCTCTGGTTTGGTGTTGAAGACTAAACGAGCTGGTGCGTTGATGTCCATTCGCTCTACTTGGCCCAGCCATCTGAGTTGAATTCTGGTATAGTTCGTCGTAGTATCTTCTTCACCAAATGTTGTTTTCTCGATTTACGGAGATAGGACCATAAATCGTTCTCAGCACTTTTCTCTCAAAGACTCCAAGTGAATTTTCATCCGATTGGGAGACAGTCGACGCTTCTGCAGCAAATAGCAGGACCGGGATAATAAATGTTCTATACATGTTTCTATACTTCTTCTCGATAGTAAAGCCCTCAATTGCTTATTCAGCCCATAGAAACAGCGATAAGCAAGAGTTATTCTGCGTTTGATTTCAGCGCTGATGTTGTTGCCTGTGTTTACAGCAGTACCCAGGTAGGCACATTCACTGACTACCTCGAAGTTATACCTATCAATGGTCAAGTTCTGACCAAGTCGGTGGTGGGATTGGACTTTTGTTGATATTTTCAGTCCCATTCTGCTTGCTGCTGACTCCATACATAGTAGTGAAGGCACCGGTTACTGCTCGCTTTGTTCTTCCTGTCACGTCAATGTTGTCCGCAAATACAAGTAATTGTGTCGATTTATTAAAGATGGTGCCCGACATGGGTGTTCCGTATCACATTTTCAAGCACAATGTTAAAGCAGCTGCATGACAGTGCGTCACCTTGTCTTAGCCCTCTGATGGCATTTAATTCATTATGTTTTTCTTATTTCAAAACAATAATTAAACAATTTCGATATTTTGTTTATGTTGTCTTTGATTGTGGTTGTTCAGGACAAGGCCGCTTATCCGTTGCCCCAACACGATAGAGTTAAAAAATTTATTTTGAATTGATATAATGGTTTACAAAGGGAAAACAAAACTTTATGAGGAAGTATTAAGAACCGACTTAAAAAGGTTTAATTGTTGCTGTAAGTCTAGTCATTAAGTGCTACATGGGAAGAAAAATATACGGTTTAGAGCACCGCACTTTATTTATAATTATATCAAAGTTTTATTGTTCTTTTAAAAAAATACATTATTAAATGAACTTATCTTCTCTTTTAGACCAAATCCGAAGAATCTGAGTCCCGATATAGCTCTACGTCGAGTCTCAATAGTGGTACCTCTGATCTTACTCATGGGACAAATAATACAAACATTCCATCTGACTGGTCAGAAAATGTAAGACACCAAACATTTGTCTGTTATTGTGCCATTTGTCTAAACATAATTTTTTTATTTAAGGTTCGAATACCAACAACAACTGGAACAAGTACGACCACTAATACAACAACTACACCGACTCCAACAAATACAACCACGAGCAGCAGTACCAAAGGTCCACTGCGAGAGCAGCAACAACCAACCATTCTACCAAGCAGTATGCATTTTCATAGTATTACCAATGTCTCAAAGTCGTCACTGCAAAGTGCTGGTGGTGGAGTTGGCAATGGAAGCGCAAGTAATGAAAAGAAAGACCAATTCATCATTTCGAGGACTGAGAGTACTAGCCGATTTCTCACAGCCGGAGAAAGAAAGGATCCATTAAATATGCTCGTTAAAAATGGTGGTTCGAAGAGAAATGCTCTTCTTAAGTGGTGTCAAAATAAGACCGTTGGATATCGAAACATTGACATTACGAATTTCAGTTCGTCGTGGAATGATGGGTTGGCATTTTGTGCAATTTTACATTCCTACTTGCCCGATAAGATACCATATGATACGCTGAGTCAAGCAAATAAGCGGAGGAATTTTTCTTTGGCATTTGCTGCTGCGGAATCAGTCGGAATTGTAACAACATTGGTGAGTAGATTATTAATTTAGAAAACACATTCAGAGTGAATGCACGTTGATACTTAGTGAACGCAAGCACTTACTATCACCATCTGGTCTTCTTAGCTTTTTTTCATGATTTGAGTGCAAACATAACTCACCACTATTGCCAAAAATCTTGTCTTGCTGACCTAGAGAATTAAAGAACGAACATCCTTAGCATTTGCCTTCTTTTAGTGGCTATTTTGGAAATAATCGATGTTGATTTGCCACAGCTGTTTAAGAACTTGGAATCGGGAAAAAAGTTCTTGCAGGGTTTTTCGTGCTATTTTATTTTAGGATCAATACAATTCTTTATTAACACAACATTCCTTTTCATGACAAAATAGGTCTGCTTTTGAATCATCAAACTCTTACAAGCCTTTCTATACTACATTTAGCTGCTTTCGATGTCTAAAATGTCATATTTCAAATCAGTGTGCTTTTACATAGACTGCTTTGCAATTTGAAAACCGTACAGAGTTGTCATTGAAAATAATAGTAAGAAACAATAAAGAAGTGGAGATCTAAATTTTTTTTCCGAATGACCTAAAGTTTATACTATCGTTGTAAACTGTAATACACTTTTGTTCGTTGATTCAGTGAATCACCGGAATTCCTTTTCTTATTTGAACTTTAATCGAAACAAAATTTCCTTCAATATTATAGCCCCAATGCAGCTCTTACCACGGATCAGTTTTAGTTGTTTACTCTTCGTTTTGTGGAAACAAAGACTCATCCTTTCACATTATACTTTTTTTCCCCATATAATCGGAGGAGAAGAATAATAACGGTCAGTTGATTTTATTCAAAAAGTTGTTATGGCCATGGCAAATGGTTCGTTTGGGAGTTATACAATCAATAATTTTGGATTTGTGCCCTGTATTCTCTTATTTTCTGATTGATTATTAATTGATCAGGCGAGAGTCATTTGTTTATATAAAATGCGCAAGAAGGAACTGCTTGCTGGCTTAGTCAAAATAGTTCAGTATCAAAGTGGCATATTCCAACGGTCTTCGTTACTCCCTTTTTATTGGCACTTTCTATTGAAGTAAAAAAATTCCGTAGTGTTGCCAGCTTCGGAGTATGCGAATCAAAAAAAAAATTTATTTTCCTAGACAATTGAGTGTTACCGAAAAAAAATTTCGAATAGATATATACAATCCTAGACACCTATCGCTTCATGTTCGAATCGATAGTGAACCCCCCGCGCATTTTGAAGTACCCTCAGCTGAAATATTCTTGTCCAGCCCATTCCAAAGAAAGGTGTAAATGCATCCCCCTCGAACTACCGACCAATTGCACTTACGTCCCTTCTTTCCAAAGTTATGAAAACTCTGATAAACTTTCAGATCAAGAAATATCTGCAGAAACGGAAACTTCTCAATGACCGGCAGTACGGTTTTCGTAGCGTTGTGATGGTATAACTTACCGAACAGTGGAACCAATCTTAACATCGTTTTTGAAAATTATTGCGCTGAATATTTCAAAAGCATTTGATAGAGTTTGGCATTGGCATCAAGCTCTCTTATCGAAAATGACTGCATTTGGCATGGATGAACCCCTTCTTCGATGGATTAGAAACTATCCACAAAATGGTGTTCCAAGGCTCCATTCTGTCCCCGACTCTCTTCCTAATAGATTTAGATTAGATAGATATTTATTGTAGCGAAATATTCTTATACATAACAAAATGGATTAAATATCATTAAAGCTTGGCAAAAAGCCGTCTGCCTGATTGACTATACATTTTTATTAAACGTTACATAACATTTTTAAATTATAATAACAAAATATACAAGTTAAGCTATACAATTAGTGATTTTCAAAAATCCCCTCTATGGATATTATTCCTGTAATTTAAAGCTAATTTGCAATAATTAAAAAGACTGATAACGTCCATATCGTTGAGTAAAACCAGAACTTGATCCTCCGACAAAAAGTCTCTTCCAAAAACGTCTCTTCTTGATTCTCTCAAGGTGGGACATCTTCCGACGAAATGTATTATATCCTCTCGTTCATTTAGATTGCAAATTTCACAAATAATCGGTAGATCATTTCTATGAGGAATAAAATTTAAGTTTAGAAGCTCGGCGCGTAGCTTAACCATTGTTAAAATTAGTTCGATGCTGATTTCATCCCTGAAGTAGTTTTTATCCCCCAAGTTGAAGTTCAGTTTGTTATAAACTTGTCTGTACAATGACCCAGCTGCTTCCGCTTCAAACTCCTCTCTGCAACGTTCATCCACCTTTTGAATTATCTCATAGAATTGGTTCTTCCTAATATTTATAAGTGATCTCTTGTCTGACTTCTTAACCACTTAATTGTTTTGCTGACGACAGTACAATCAGCTTTTCATATTAGTTTCCAGAATCGCATCCTAGTTCTTCGGATGTGGAACTGCAACAGCATCGTATGATAAGCTCATCCAATTCCGATCTTGACAGCATTGTCCCATGGGGATTTATCAACCGCGTGGAATTTAATGCTTCAAAAACTCAATGTTGTATTCTGTCGTTAAAGCACAACCTGCCCGCTATGCCATAGTCCATGAGTGGCACTTACATAAACCGAACAGCTTTGTGTAGGTGTATTACAAACAACCTTTTTTGATTAATTTGTCGGTGACTCTTACTTCGGCTGCTGATGCTGAAGCTGATGCTTCTTGCTGCGAACGATCACATATTTGACGTCGCCAAAAATGCAGCGAAATGCTTAGGTATCTTAAATCGATGTAAGAAATATTTTTCCCCTTCTGATCTGGCTATAATCTACAAGGCATTCATTCGCCCGAAGCTAGAGTACAATTCTCATATCTGGGCAGGTGCTCCTGTCACTCACTTGCGCCTCCTAGATAGGATTCAAAAAAGAGCCCTAAAATTGATAGGTGAAAGAACCATTACCGAAACATTTGTTTCACTCGAACATCGCCGTAATGTTTCTTGCCTCACCTTGTTTTATCGCTACTTACAGAAACAGTGCTCCATCGAAATAGTCAGTTGCGTTCCTCCCCGTAACACCCGCACCGCAAGGAATGCCCTTCAATTTACCCTCGAGCCTAACTTCGGACGTACTGTTAAGTACAGAGACTCTTTTTTTTTTTAGCCGCACTACAAGAATTTGGAATGCTTTACCCGGCTCGATTTTTCCCTCCCATTGCAGTCATTCAAAACCAATGTGCACCGGCACCTCCTTTTATGTCCTATTCACATTTCCTGAACGCTCGCACTGTGCTGACTCATATTAAGGGTATTAATAACCCCTTTAGTTATAGACAGGTCCTGCGAAATAACCAGATGCATTCGTCCCCTTAAACAATTTCCTCGTAACACACGCATCGCTAGGAATGCTCATAAAATTACCCTCGAGACTCATAGCGGATGATTTTTTAACCGCACTATAAGAATGTGGAATGCTTTACCCGGCTCGCTCCCTCCCATTACGATATACACCGGTAACTTTTTATCTCCTATCCACACTTCTTTAACACTCTCACTATGTTATCTTATATTAAGTGTACTAATAACACCGTGTGCGGGCTCAAAAAAAAATGCGAAAAGTGACTGTTCAATTGATTTTCGGATGGGTGGTACGGTAGAAAGCGCTTTAAGTTTAACGTTGTAATATCCTTGTCCCGTCTTTTCCTATCTTCAGAAGTTATAGTTTATTAAATGCTGCCTCTCAAGCAAAGTGTGCACAGAGTTTTGTGCTAATTCCAAATTGCTGCTTTAGGTGTTTCCCTGCTTTTTGTATTATACAAAAATATACTAAAATGTTTTTTCTTTTCATATTTCAGAACATAAATGACATGTGTCAAATTGAACGGCCCGATTGGACACAAGTTATGAGCTATGTGACGGCAATCTACAAGCATTTCGAGACTTAAGAGCCCATCAACTTACAAGGGGCAGTTTAACACAACCAGTTAAAGTGCGATTTAAAAGAAAAAGAAAAAAACAACAAATTATATTAGATAACCATTATTTTATTATTATTATTAATATTTTTATTTTTTGTAAATATTACTTATGACTGTGTCTTATTTATTTGCTAAGGAAACAAATTTATTATAATATAAACTCGAGGTATAGATTGAAGAATTAGAAGAAGTGTTAAAACGCAACGCTTTTGCAAAAATTACTAAAAAAAAAACAGGAACAATTCACACGATACATTTTTAAAATTTAAACTACACACACACATTTTGTAACTAATTCCAGCAAAGCTAAAATCTGAGTTTAAAGCTTTTTAATGTGATTTAGAACAAAATTTTAAGCAAGTTAACGAAAAAAAAAAAGAAAAGCTTGATATTGATGCGAAACTAAAATTGTTAGACTATGAATGACCACGGGGGGAGGGGAAGAATGGGGAAGAGAAATAATTAAATAAAATTAAAAAAAAATTAATTTAAAGTTAATGTTTTATTTTCCACTTCGCATGGCATCCAATTCATTTTGGATTCCCTCAAACTGATTGTATAAGTTGAGAAGTTCGTCATGATTCATTTCCCAATTGATGTCTTCCCCGGCGGCTGTCTTTAATTGGAGAACTGCCAGGGCAGTTTTTTCTTTTTGCTGGCAATGTGATGAGATTTGAACGTTGAGCTTCCAGGCGACATCTTCAATTTCATTGGATTCATACTTGTTCTCTTGGAGATTGTCAAGAATTGGTTTTGTATTCTTAATCCATAGTTTGATGATGGCGTCAACTTTGTCTTCGTTAAGTTTGAGCTTGTCCCGTAGTTCCATTTGGAGTTTTGTTGGTTTAATGATGAATGTAGAAGTTCGTTTGAGGATGTACGAGAATGTTTTGATGAGAAGCAGAAAGTCAGCTCGAGGAACTCCTACGAGCTTTTCCAACTGTTCAAGGGCGTTCTCGGGTTCGTTGTGGTCCTCATTGGGGCTCATATTTCGATGAACATAATCGAGTACAATGCAAAATACGTCGTAGTTGAGAGAGTTGATGATTTTGATACCCTCCCGAGCTCTAAATAAAAACAAGGTGAAATATTTTTTTTAGAGTAAGAAAACATATTTTGCAAAATTTACCTTTCAGTAATTTTAATCCAATTGATGCTCATTTTGAAAATAAATGTTCAGGACAAAAACTTTTATTATGAATCTTGGTCTTGGGGATTTTAAGTACGAAACAAATAATGAAATCTTATTACATATCCGGAATGGAAATTTGTTTTTAATTTTAAAGTAAATATTCTTCGTTTCTACAGGATTTATTTCTTCTTTATGTAAAATTACTGGATTTTCCACAACTTTACTGGAGGACTTGACCAATAATTTTGTGTTTTTGTGTTTTTGACATCACAACACAAAATCGAGCCTCGTTTCCGTTAAATTAATTTCTATGATTATTTAAGTTTGTTCCATGTGCTGCGTGCGCCTGCACAATACAGACCATACATATTAACATCGTTCTGCATATTGATTTCTGCAAAAAAGAAGGATACAACATAAAAATCAAACTTGTTCGATAGACAGGGGAGATAAAATGTAGAATATCTCGATTAATCAAGATTATAGGAAATAGGACAAGTGCGTGTTTATCTTTTCACAAGACGTATAGCTCTCTCCCGCTTAACTTTTCTTGAAACTTGCAGTTCAAGAGTATTATGAGTATGATTTTTTGAAAACTGTAGTATTATAATAGAAAGTAGTCACTGCTGCAATCAGTTTATACTGGAGCCGCTATTAAGAAAAGAAATTTTAAGGCACTAGAGGGCGACACAGTAAAAAGTCATATCCAGAGTACAATAGCATGTTCAATACAATGATGTATGTTAAATCTATTGCGTGCACTCAACCTCTAAAATAAAATACAAAGACATATACAAAATATATTAACCGATAGTTTTAGAAAAGAGGGGTACGAGTTGACGATCTGTATTGTATGTATTTGGTAGCTCACCGCAGAGATATTGAAAACAGACCAGCGATTGAAGTTTGGTTCTCTCTTTTTGCTTACAAGTTCAAAATCAGCTCATGTGCATTTTAATATGAGTAGAGCATACCAACGCTCTCCCGTGCATTTTAAATTGGGTCAGGTATGACATTACTGACTAGCGCCAGGGTAATTTCACTATGCGATTACTCCCATTTGATTCTTCAGCAACACAAACACTCAATTTTGTATTTTATTTTGTGTAAAGTCGCACAACACTTTCCTCTGTGTTATTTCTATTGTGCTTATCCGATTTGTTCATTCCCTCTATACAAATTTGTGCATACTTTAGCAACCATGGCCAATGTTCGATTCACACCTGATGCTGTTCTCAAAAATACACAAGCAAAAAAGCAGCAGAGTACGGGAACGAACTTATTTATTCGCTTTCAACGGGCGCGTTCAAAGATTCGATTGACAGTTGACAGATGACAGTTGAAGCAAAAAAGCAAAATTGTGTTTGTTTTGTTTTGCTAGACTACCGGTCTTGGTTTTGATGAAAATTATTTATTTTTAAAGATTTCCTCGAAAATGGAACAAGATCTCGCCAACATCATATCAGAACTAGATGAATGTATTGCATCAGGTAAAACACGCTTAAAAGCAATTCTTGCAGCACTTGATTGGACAGAAGAGGCTTCTCTCAAGGTAAGCATGTGGGCGGCCGCATAACATTTTTGAAGCATTTTGCCAAGGTCAACAATGTTTTTATAAACGAACAAACAAAAAATATGCTTGTCTTTTTATTTATATTTTCCAGAAAAGTACTTTCCCAAAGAATAAAATAAAAAAGAAAAGGTATGATAAGAACGATCCATTGTTGCCGAAAAGTTTCGGATGCCAGAATTCTATTGTCATCGGTAAGCAACCCAGAATATTATTTTAAGCAAACTTGGTATGTACTTCCTACTTGCTCAAGTGCTGCTTGATAGAAACAATGCATGCATTAGAATTAGTTACGATGTATTAAAATGTTTGTTTAGTTAGGTGACAAGCCTTCTCGGAGGCAAAGAATCTCAAAACCATGACTAAAAAGCAGATAAGCATTTGTTATTACAACCGGCCGTATAAAACCTTCCTTTCACTATTTCAACTTGATCCTGTGTACTTAAGAAATGTCGCATTGCAAATTAATCAGTGCTTAATTTAGGAAAGGAGCCTTCAAGCCACATGAGGATAATGAACTTCGCTGACGTGGTCATTCAAACATACTGGACAACACTCCTAAAATCAGGAGGTAATTAAAGCCGTTTCCTCGATAGTTACAAAATCTAAACTGGTTGCTCGTTATCACAATGAGTTTAAAGTAAACGTAACGAATAATGATTCTGTGCAAAAAAATTATTAAAAGTTTCCTCGAAACCACTAACGGACATGAATGGACGGTTATCAGGTTTCGAGGAATGTATGGCCAGATATTTCAAAGACAAAAACAGAACTCCTTCTTGACCTAAGCAAACTTCACAACGCGACGGGAAACCACATGGGCATCAGTATATTATTTGACTTATGAGGGCAATGCCAAGATAAGGAGGCTTGCAATGGCTCAATTCCGTTTCCCTGGGGACTGGTCAGCTAAGCTCCCAACAGCCCTCAGATTACTTTTTCAACGAATTAGGCGAAACCTCTAACATGTCACCAAATACATCCTAAAGTCCATGCAGAAATCAAATTGGTTCAGGGAGGCTCCTAATACATACATTCAACTTCTCCTTATGCCCTAACCCGTCTGCATTCCTATATATCCAACCTTTGTAATGTTTAAAATCAAAACCGATTAAATAAAATCAAAGACAAGAGACAAGTTTTCGATATGATGGCTTTTATTCGACTGACTCTTTTTAACGGAAAAACCTTAAAGATCATATTGATACATAATACATATAAAGTCTAATACATAATAGAATACGAACGGTGAAGAATCATCCGATTGTAGGATGATAGATTACCATAACCATTAGGTTACATATTACATTATATACATGGATTTTGATTCTTTTAGTACTTGAACAGGGTGTTCATTAAATGATATTTTAGAAGTTAATATTATTTCAAAATAGAAGAATGAATCTCTTACACCTTCACCATGAGGAGCACAAATTATCGAACGAGATGCGAGAATAGTGATGCAAATTGTGGTGTCATCAACTCCCCCTCAAATCATAAAGACAGAAAAGTCATCTGTAGGAAGCTCAAATGAATGTCTTCTGCTGTCCATGCAAACCAAGCCAAGCTACCACAATACCCTCGTTTATTTTTTTAACCCAATTGTCCATTATACATTAAACTTTCCTCAGACTTTAGGAAAACAGTATTTTCGCTTCATCATTGTTCAACGATTAAATAATTCTTATTCTATTTCAGATGACGATAAATTAAAATATGTCCTCGCGGACGAAAATGCTTCGAAGCCTAAAAAGGTTTCCGACGTTCACCTGAATTTTACCAGAGAACAAAAACTGAAACTGTACGAATATACAATTGACCACACCAAAAAGTTATCTGAGCCAGAACTGAAAGTCTCGTAAGGACAAGTTTAATCAAGTCATTCAATTTATGCAATAAATTCTTTCTCATAGATTTTCCAATGACGAATATTCGATGACATTTGCTGAAATCGTTGCCAAAGCTAAGAAAAAAGACAAAAAAATACAAAGAAAATATCGAACGAGTAAACCGACACATATCGAGGAGGTTCGAAATTTAGTCCATTTGCAAATGCAAGCGTTAGATAAGTACTTTAATCCTAGCTCTGAAAAAGCCCCCAATAAGAGTAGTAAAGATAGAAGTAGGCACGATTCTGGAAGAACTCGACACGAATCGCCCTTTAAAAGGAGGTCGAGAAGTCGCAGTAGAGATCGAAGTCGCAGTAGAGATCGAAGTCGCAGTAGAGTTCGAAGTCGCAGTAGAGATCGGAGTCGCAGTAGAGTTCGAAGTCGCAGTAGAGATCGGAGTCGCCGGAGTAGGTCTCGCGATATAAGCGATCGAAACATTAATGATAAAAGAACGCGTGCAATAAGAAGTCGAAGCAAAGACCGAAGCTCATCGGAAAGAAAACCTTCAAGCGCAGAGCGGAAAAGGAAACACAGTTCCGAAAGAAGAAAAAGGCATAAAGACGACATCTCAGTTAATAGCAAGAGAAAACGTAAAAACAAAAGTCGAAGTCCAATGAAGAAAAGCAAGAAAAAACATAAACACCACCACCGAAGGTAATCTATAACGTAACAAATAAAAAGCCAAATCTAGTTTTTAAATTACAATTAAAAAGTTCCTAGTTTATAAGTAAAAAAGTCGTAAAAGATCGACGAAACATTGGGGATGACAGTACGAAATACACCTATTTTTAATCGCATTGACCAAAAAAGAAATGTACAAAAACAATTATCGTATTTGAATTTAGTTTACATTAGCACGCCTTTTGTTTATTTGGGTTTCCTTAAAATTCATTTGAATATTCTTACAGAATAATGTGCACCACATTGCTCACACAATTTTTAATATTTGAACAATAATTTAAATTAAACTAAGCTAAAATTATTGAGTTAACAAATGAGCCAAAAATAGAGAACTAGTTTTGAATCTTGAATTTGGTTAAAAACTAAAGGATTCGCCACAGCCACATGTGCCTTTGATGTTGGGATTGTTGAAGACAAATTCACTGGATAGTTTGTTTTCAACGTAGTCCATTTCAGTTCCTGTAATGACAAAACAGAAAAGGGTTAAATATTATTTCACATTGCATATTTAAGTTCATTCTTTTAGTTGATTTAATTTGGGTTGAAACGGAAACAAAATTAAGAACTGGCAAACAGACATTTCAACGAGGAGCTCTCAGACCAAACTTCGGAGGTGACCGTAATTGGTATTGTAGCTGGCAGAGGAACTAATTTGTGTGGTAAGTGTTTCCTTTGATTTTTTTAGACAAAAATATGAAAATAATTTTTTTGAAGCTAGTTATTATTAAATTCGCGTTTGAATTAAGCTGAATATTTGGCTTAATTCAAACGGAGATTATTTGCTTGGAAATGCTGGCTGAACTTAACTTCGCCCAGCAAGCTTATTTGCAGAAAAGTATTGCAGTTAGACATTTATTTGTAAATTCCCTCATTTAGATTGTTCCGTGTTGGTGGTTTCTTGAGCGTTTAAATTTAATTAGACTCTGGTGCAAGAGACCTTGACAATTCCATTGCTGGTGTTGTGTCTTTTTTTCAAACTACAATTTAAGTTTTGGGAGCGTTTTTGAGACATGTTGTGTAGCACAGTTGCACTTAGTCCAAAAAAAAAAACTAACCCAACAACAAATTGTCTTGAAATCCACAATTAGAGAGTCAAAATCTCTCTGGAAATGCCGTAGTTTTGCAGAAAAAACTGGGGCTCAAACCCAAAATGATGCATAACCTCTACACCCTTGCAGTAAGACCTGCACTAATATATGCAGCGTATGTCAGAACCCCCACATATATCTTCACACAGAATTTTTCTATAATCATCCCCCCAGGGAAGACTGGGAAAACTTAAAACCACACCCTTCTAGTGAAGACCTAGTCTGGTATACGGATCGCTCAAAAATGGAAACAGGTACTGGTTCCGGTATTTTTGGAGAATCACCTTGTGCGAACTTCTCAGTCAGCCTTGGTCTTCATTCGTCCATATTTCAGGCAGAGGTCTTTGCTATTAACGAATGCGCGAGGATACTTTGTCAATCGAACGCCAAAAATAAAACAATTTTCATCTTCTCAGACAGCCAGGCTGCCTTAAAAGCTCTGGCTTCGCCTGTCATCCAAGATCCAAGCATGTCCAAGAAACTGTCTTAGCACTCACTGAACTTATAAGGAGAAATTTTGTGATTTTGTGGGGTACGATGGCAATGAAAAGGCCAACACCGTGACCAAAGAGGGCGCCTCACTTCCATTTGTCGGCCCTGAACCCTTCTGCGGAGTAAACAAAAACTACTTCAAAAACACTGCCAAGAACATCCTTCTCATGGAATCCAATGCAACTTCTGTTCAAATCTGCCCCAAACAATTTGCACCAGAATATCAAACAAAACCACAAAATTTCTACTCAACTCTCAAAATAGTGACTGGAATAGTAACTGACCACTGTTCTCTGAAAAAACACCTCCACAACATGAGACTGGCAACCAACCCCGTTTGCTGACTCTGCCTCGAAATTTTTGAAACATCTTTGCACATCCTCACGGAATGCCCAACACTCCTCCGCCTGTGAAAAGGCACAGAGCTGCCCTAGAATCTCACACGGGTTGACAAAATAGGCATCGTCGAGATACCGCAGTGTCTGAGCTGTATAAGCTCTCCCTATCAATAAACCAATCAATCCCTAAAAGTAATTACCACCCACTAAATAGAACAAGACCATTCTACTTGACAAAGAAAGCCATCTTCTTTCCAAATTTTCCTGGAAGCCAGTGCGATACCTGAGAAATCCCTTAACTCTTTCCAACCTGACTGAGTTGGATTTCTCATCAGGTATCGCACTGGCTTCCATCCGTTCGAAAGGACTTATATTTTTTCTGAAAAAGTCATTTAAAATAGTTTAAAAAAAAATTCCCTGAAGAAGCAAGGAAATCTTACGAAACGTTTAGTGAAAAATAGAATCAACAATTTCGAAATATTTCGAGGCTTTTTTGTAAAACTTTGAGTGTTGTTATGCTCATTGTTCCTCATCAACATTCCCTTACAGCTAAAGAGCTTTTTTCGTTGATCCCTGAAGTCGCCTTAGGGCCGCCATAAATGGTTTTTTGAAACTCCACCTCAACTCGCCCTATCGAGAAAATTGTCTAACAGCTCTTGAAGTTTCGGGAAAACCTGGATCTAGTTAAGTTCAAAGAAGAGATGTCATTTTCATTCGTTAAGAAATAAACCGTCCCGTTTAACTTTGGTAGAAGTATATCTGGTTTGCTGTATGTCCGCTCATTTCTCCTTAGCCTGAAAACATTCGGTAGCATTCAAACGCATGCTTTCATATGAAAGATTGCGCTTCAGATGTCATTCCTTTCTTATGACTATAACACAACTTTTGAATTCAAAATCTTATTTCCCTTAATCAAAACGCTTTGCAAAAATTGATGTGTTCCTTAAAAACTTCATCAACCGTTGATAGTATAGTTTGGCTTTTGATCTTTAAGCCTCCAAAGCCCAAAATAGACAGAATCTTAAACGCGTTTAATTTGGTGATAAGAAAAGCTTGAATTTCTCATCTTTTTGGATCTAAATGCTCATCTAAATTGAGCTTTAGAATGCAGGATGGAGATTAGAACACAGTACCTACGTCAATATCGACTATAAAAAAGAAACCCCTGCTTGTTACTTGATTATGTAATAACTAGGATATTCAAATAAATAATTATAATTCTTAAAATTCTCACCTAACAATGACAATTGTGCTTTCTTATCGATGAAAACTTTGACACCATCCTGGACGACTTCTTCGTCTAACTTATCTAAAAAAAAAAAGCAGAATGAATTTAAGCTGTGTCATCCAAAAGCCTTTCGACCCTAGCTCACCCTTCTCCTTGGCATAGTCTAAGGTGTATGATAGACCATTGCACCCACGTTGTCTTACTCCAACTTTGAGACCAGTCTGAAAGGATGAGTTTGTAAATAGTTTATTGTTTTAATTAAAACATTGCACCCATCTTACGTATTCTGGTTGCTGTGAGAGTAGTTCCTTAATACGTTGTACAGCAGAAGGAGTCTAAAAATAAATATATAAATGAAATAACAAAGTATGGAAGCTGCGGAGATCTTGTGATTTAGAATATTATTGTATTCTACATACCAGTGAAAGGGCTGCGCGTGTTGGCAGCAATTTTCTTCCCTTAAGTGCTCGAACAGTTGCAGTGGCGACTACTTTAGTTGCCATTTGTAGATGGAATAGTTTTTATTTTATTGTATAATTGTTAAGAATTTTATACGCTGAAATTTTGTGTGTACTATTCGTATTCGCGACTTTTCTTCGAGTTTCACAACAAAAAATCGATCAGCTGATTGTCAAATATTTATTTATGATGACATTTCGTTTCATTGGGTATGTTTAAACGGATGACGTATTGTTTATCGAGTAAGGGCTTGTTTTAACTGATGAACGTGTGTTTTTCAGTCAGGGAAGTTATATTTTGGGTGGAATCGTGGAATACTTGAACTGATGGATGAATGTAGGTACTGCATATTATATATTTCGATAGCAATATTGAGACGTGGAACAAACGGTATCAATTGAATTAAAGTTATACTTTCCTATTGGTACACAAAACGGATTTAGATTAATGATGTTTTCCACGACAATTTCAAAGTTGCTCTAGATTTCATGGTTTTTTGATTGCATGAAAAACGTAAAAAGATTTCTTTCATTTTTGTAAATGTGTGTCATTAACAGCTGATCTTCCGCAAAATCTTTGATTCAATCATTCAATGCCTTGGGCTTGTCTTTAAAAAAAATTTCAATTTTAGAAAATTTTCCATCATCTGATAATTTTTAAATGTAATTAATAGGTGCTCCTCCATTTTTAAATAAGTTACAAAATATTGTTTTGCAAATAAATGTATTTCTATTTCACGACACCAATTTCTAAATGATGTTTAGGAATGTCAATTTTGTTAGTTTGTGTGAAAGTATTTGTATTTGTGGCTTGACACCAAGCTATCTTTCTTCTTTATCTTTTTTACAACCTTTTCATTCTTTTTTCTTGTTTTTGTGTTGCTTACTACTTCCGTTGCCCTGGATTTTATTTCAAAATTGTTATTTTGTTTTGCTTACTTCTGCCTATGCCTTGCATTTTGTTTACTTTTGACGTTGCCTTTTATTTTGTTTCCAAATTGACATTTTAGAAAATATCAGTTCATTTTAGTTGCGTTTGATATGTTTTCACATAATTTGCAACCTCAATTTCATCCAAATAAAAAAAATCGAATTTTGATTTTGTATGGGGAATGGAGTCGAATTTGGAAATTTGCTAAGAAATTACATCTTTTGCCCTAATGAAAACGTAGTATAAACAATTGGAGTAGAATTTATATACAAAAAGTTTCAACCCTGAACGTATCCCAATACGCAACGTAAGAACGTAAGCTACGACAAGACAAGAAAGACAACACGAACACGATTTGTGACATTTCCTTCAAAACATTTTCCTCACCCAACCAAATTAATTTGTTTTATTTTTCCTTCTGAACGGTAATGGTTGTGCTTGTATAGTATACACGTTTTATCCATTTCTGTTTTGCAGTAACACAGAAATATAATTTAGTTATTTATATGTTTTTTAATTGTTTTCGCATCATCAATTTGCAAACACCACCCAGAAACAATGTCAACATTCTGAGAGCTTAAATATTCGTACAAACGGAAACATTTAATTAAGGTGGTCTGCTCTGCTTGCTGAGCCACCTTATTTGCTTGTGTCTCAAAAGGAGCGAGAACCCGAGAACCTAAAATGGACAACGAAAATGAAGTTTTGTGCGAAAAAATAATCAACGAAATCAATGCAGTTTTCGTCAAGGACCCCGATTTGTAAGTTCAATTGGTTAGATTGCGTTTTGTTGTGTGAGACAGTGGTGATTTCTCTTCTTCCATCCGACGACGAATGGACCCGACGACCCTGGGCATTTTGCAAGGGGCTACAAGCTTATTTTCGTTTGAATATTTTATTTGGTTTGGTTATTTGCGCAAAGAGAATTGTTTTTTTTTTATTGTTTTCTTTTCTTTTGTTTTTCCTGCGCCTTCTTTTTGTCGGTTATCCGTTTTGGTGCTTTCCTATTGGATCACTTTTACTTGGATTGGTCTGACTTTTGTTAAGGTATAACCAAGGCGACTGGTTTTTGTTACCTATGTTTCTAGTTCGACAAAAACAGAACCTTAGGCTTTTTGTTCACAACAACTCGTACAGAACAAGGATTTCGGATTTAAATTAATCTCAGTCCAAGGTTCATCACAAATGAAAAAAAGCAATGGAAATGTAGAAAAGTAGGCCAAGGTCGCGCCTCACAATGCTTCAGTTAATCAATATTATAGACGCTTTAGGTGCCGTGCCATATATCCTGGCAATACTCGTGTGAGCTGAATGAAAAATGATTATTTTTGAGTCTGCCATTTAGCCTACCCTTATCATGACTTAACTAAGCACGAGCGATTAGAAAAGTTTAATTAGAAATTCCAATGCACATCGGTTTTGAGTGTCTAAATCATAATGAGAAGGAGGAATCAAGTCGGGTGAAGCATTCCACATTCTTGTAGTGCGGCTGAAAATGAGTCTCTATTCTTAACAGTTCATCCGATATGAGGCTTGATGGGCATTCGAAGCTATGCGAGTTTTATCTTTTAATAGCAAGAATACATTTGAAAAACTCTCGATTCCCACTTACGAGAAATTCAATTTTTTAAACATGGGGTTCCCCTGAAGTCGATTTTGGTTTTTGCAAAGGCAACGAGAGGAAAGAGCTGTGAATTTTAAAATGAGTATAAAAAGCCGAGGGTACTGTACTGTTGTCAGCAAAACAATTTAGTGGATTAGAAGTCTTAGACAAGAGATCATTAATAAAGATAAGAAATAGAGTCGGAGACAGAACGGAGCATTGGGGCACACCATCATTTATCTTTTAAATATCAGATTGGAAACCGCACAAAAACAACTCAAATTGAGCGGTCCGAAAGGTAATTTCTAATCCATCGAAGAAGGGTTTCGTCGATACCAAAATCACGCTTCTTCGTTCCAAAACTCTTATCAAAAGCTTTAGAAATATCCAGCGCGATATTCTTACTTTTTCCAAAACTATGCAAAGATTGTTTCCACTGTTCGGTGAGATATACCATCATATCACCAATGGACTTGCGAATGCTCACAGGTTACACTGGACGTGTCTTTTCAAAAAAAAAACATTTTTCTCAAATGAACAAACCGTTTTTAGGACGTTATTTTGTCTATTACCCATAAACCCTACCAATCCCTGGAGAAACACTTTTACCACCCTGGGGTCCCCAACCTATTTCATCCTTATTTCGAAAATAAAGAACATTTTTAGAATCGTACATTTTTATTGAATATATTATAACCACGTTTGGGTGTTAAAAGAAAGTTAAAGTACAGTCGAGACACACTTGGCAGATAGCTAGGCTATATTCACCACAAAACACCGGATTTTCGGCTTCCGGTCATTACCCCTTGGACAAATTTAACATCTTTTTTTCGTATGTTTAGAAGGATTTGGCTAAAATAACGGCCGTTTCTTATTTCAAAAATCCCCCAGGAGAACTTGGAGATTCCTAGGTAAAGTTGATTGTATAAATCTTTAAGCCATATGGGGTTTGATGTGATCCAATGCCAGTTTTTCGAGGAAATGGTACTTTTTTTACTTATGTAATGCCATTTTCAGGAGAACATAATGAGCTTACAGCCACTAAGCCACTATAACGAGCGGCCATCGATTTGTCCGTCTGGATACACTGTACAAAAGTTGGTACACTATTCCTACCCTGGAATCTAGGAGACCCGGAAACAATTATATCAGCGACTTCACTACAGTTATGATATGAATGACTGATGAATTATACCTACTGACGTTATTTGAAATTATGTTGATTTTTGCAACGTGCTTTTTGTTGCAAAAATGTATTTTGTTCATCGCGTTGGGCCCCAGGGTAGGGTTAAGGGTTAAACATAAAGTTCTAAGCAACGAATGATATGCTAGTCATCTGAATCATGGGTTGTATTAAAAGTAAGCCAAATCATTTGTTTCCCAATCGATGCTTTTCTAAGTTCCCAATGCCAATGCTGCCTCTGTCTTTTGAAACATGCAGAATTTATAATCAACCAACTATATTTGTAAATGCATTCATATTTTGAGCTCACAAGTATGAGTTCGCACTGAACGACTTTATAAAACCGTCAGTTAAATAACGTTTCAATATTCCTTGCCTAATAAACTTGTACTAATTTTTTTACTACTGAGGCAGTTTTAATTATTATAGATGTGTTTTTCCATTTATGCACTTTTAACTTTGAAAGAGCTACGTACTACATTTACAGATACAACTACAGCTTCACTACTATATTCAAGTAAAAGAAGGGTGAGTCAATGTTTACCGTTTAAGCAGGAGTGCAAATTTAAAATACACAAAAATTATGTTTAGGTTTTAATTTAGATTTATTTGAAAGAAAACAAAAGAGATAGTACAGAAGATAAAAAACCTTATAGAGTACTTAATACATTATTTCACTTTTTAAAGCAAAACTTAGTTAACAAAAGAAAAAATGATAGAAGAAAGATACAATAGAAAATTGCTGCTGTTGGTGCTCGTTAAAAATTTGAATAAACTGTTTTTCAAACTACATGGGTTACTATTTTGCCTGAGACAAACTAGAAGTGCATTCCAGAAGCTAATGGAATGAATGAAAAATAATCTTTTGCTTTCTAGGTAGTTAAAGGAATGGGGATTTATGTTCTGAGTTCTGTTTGAATGACAAAACGTAATTTTATTATATAAGTACGGAGGTGTTTTCAAATGAATAATACTTTGTAATAAAATACAACTTTGACTTTTGTAAAAGATTTTGAGACTCATATTTAGAATTTTATTTTTAAAGGCACCCACGTGTTAAAAAACGCCGTAGACCTAAAACATATTTACTATTGCATTAAAAGCCAATTCAAGTTTTCTTAATGAAATTGCATCCGGATGACAATAAATGACAGCAGTGTTACTGATAAGAGGTATTAAAAGCGATTTAACCAGTCGAAGCCTAGTACAGGTGGGTGTGAACATAGCTGAGACCCTCAACATTCGCAGACCATAGTGTATGTATACTCTTAACAACAATGTTTATTTGAGAGCAACAGTCTAAAATGCGGTTCATATGAATACCAAAACTGCAAACAGAGTAAGATGTCGGAAGCGATTTGGAGATGATAATTTGCTTGGTTTTATCTGGGTTCAGTTTCAAGTCATTAAGATAAGCCCATTCACAAATTAAATTAAGATCTTCATTAATTCTATAGATACGATCTTCCATCAAACCAATCGGCTTTGAGAAATAGATTTGAACATCATCTGCAGAGACATATTGGCAAACTTCAGCTAAATAAAAAAAGAAGTGGGCCAAGGATCGACCCTTGAGGAACTCCAGCATTAAAAGGTAGAAAAACCGAGTCACCAGACTCGGAACTTACTAGTTAGTATCAATCAGAAATAAAATGCACGACTGGTTCGCACGAACTTGCTCTAATGAGTGACAGTGGTTTATGGGCTTGAGATTTTGATAAAAATAAAATTTTCAAAATTCTTAAATAAATACTTAAACTAATTTGAGCTGAAAAAAAAGTACGCCATTTTATTTCTTGGATAAATTTGAATTTATGAGAATAAATTTAGAAAAATCTGTGGAGCGGTTTTTGAGAAAAAAAGTTTTTTTTGAAAAACTTTTTGAAAAAAATTTTCAAAAAAAATTGAAAAACGCCAGTTCATAGGTATTCAGCAAATACATTTATTTAAAATTTTTAAAAAAAAATTTAATAAGCAGTTTTCGAAATATTTTTTTTTTAAATTTTTTTTTAAAAAATGCTTTTAAAAATACAAAAAAATATTTTTCAAAAATATTGGTATGCAATACAAATTGCTCTACCTACAGCTATATGAGTGTGAAATTTCGAAAGAATCGGTTGAGTCGTTTTCGAGATAGTCGAAAGCAAAAAAAACGGTCCTATGGAAAGTACCGTTCTTAGCCATTTTTTAAAACTTTTTTTTCAGCCATATGATTGGTCGTACCTAAAAAGCAACACTGATTTTTTTAATTAAAAATCGTTAGAGCCGTTTTTGAGAAAAATAAGCTTTAACGTAACGGTTGTATGGCAGGTACCGTTATTTTTTGAGCTAATTTCAATTTCCTTTCTGTACAATACCTAAAAAAGTCTATATACCAAGTTTGAAGCAATTCGGCCCACCCGTTTGGCTGTAGGTCTACATACAGACAGACAGACAGACAGACAGACAGACATACAGACGGACAGAATTTTTAGACCATCTTTTTTCGTCTTCGCTATCATCGTAATGTCATGTTTGATTGTTATCTCAAAACTTTTTTTTTCGACGAATGCATAACTTGCCTTATAGTACCTATAATCGCAAGTAAAAAAAATTCTTTAAACATTTAAACAGAATTTTCATTGAAGCCAAATGATGTTCGTAGTTTTTTAACCAGCAATGAGTGATTAACACCGTCAAAGGCTTTCAAAAAATCTAAAAGACAACACTGTGGCATTGTTTTTATCAAATTTGATTCGAATGTCATCTGAAGTTTTGACAATCGCAGTCGAACTGCAGTGATTGTTTCTCAAACCAGATTGAATTGTTATAAGTTCAATAAATTGGTTAATTTGATTTCTTACAACCACTTCAAGTACTTTCGATAAGCATGGCAAGATGCTTATGGGACGAAAATCACAGGGCTCATTAACTTTTGGATTTTAGGGACTGGGACAACCTTCGCAAATTTCTAACACTTAGGGAAGTAGGATTGAGTTACACAGGCATTAACAACATTGTGTTAGAAGAGGAAACAATTATAAAAAAACAAACAAAAGACTTACCATGCCAAAACAATCCGCCTTGCAGTTTTCAACTTGAAAGTGATGAGGCCATTCAATTTAAAGAAAAAAATAGCAAAAATAATAATCATTAATGTAAAATTTTGAGAAAAACAAGTTTTTGATCCTTTGATTTCAAAAAATATCGTTTTATCCCATACGCTCCCACATGCCCCCCAGCTGTTGTATTTTCAGCTATTTGGCCAGGTCAGATTGTTGTTGAATCTACTTCCCCAGACTTCACATTGGTACACACAAGACCGGATATTATTCCACAGTTTTTTAATTAGATGAGGGCTTGATTTTTCCACTGACATGATTTGGAAAAGAAATGCTGGAAGCCAGATCCTTCGATGATAATACTCTCCTCCTGATGAGATCATATACTCTTGATCTTGTTCTGGTCATGAAAGCAAAAAACTCGGCTTATTCTCAACTTCCATAAGATCGATACTAAAGCTAAGAAGAATCATACATACCTACTTATTTCAGATACTGGCCAAAATGCAAGAAAATTCAAAATTCTATCGTTTAGTTCATTAAACCAACGTGTTGACGACGCATTTTAGATGTGTTTATTGCAGTTTTCTTTTTCTTTTGAAGAGATCTTTTTTTTTTACTTTACCAAATCTTCATTAATTGTGTGTGTGTTGTTCTTTATGTATGCGGATATTTGTTTTGCATGTTAACTGTTTAAAATGTTTTAAAATTTAAAAAAAGAAAATTTGTACCTTTCTAGGAGTTCATTCGAAATAATTCCTACAATTTTGAATCAAAACAAATCGCCTGTTATCCATGTTGATCACAATCTTGGCCTTGAATCGTGGTGTGCAAAGCATGTCTACGATTTTGCACACAAAACAATTATTTCGTTGAAGCTCTTGAATCGATATCTTTATAACGATTCGATAATTAAGTACGTTAACATTGCGCTCCTGATAAACCCAGATGTCACAACGTTCTGGCACATCCGGCGTCAGCTTATCCAGAAAAACAAACTGAAAGTGCACAAAGAATTTCAGTATTCCGCTCTGATTCTCAGCAAAAAGCCGAAATCCAGTGAAGCCTTTGCCTATCGCCGATGGCTATTCTCATTTCAAAGTAAGTGTGACTTTCTTCAAGATATTAGAAAATATTTTATATATTTATAATTTTAGGTATCGAATCAACTGATTGGCCAATGGAAATCGGTATCTGCGATCGTTGTGCAGATAAAAGTTCAAGCAACTATCATGCCTGGTCTCATCGGCAATGGGTATTACAAAAAGCACCACAACTTCTCAAGACCGAAATAATGCTGACGGAAAAATTTATACGCAAGCATATAAGCGACTACAGTTGCTATCATTATCGACAGGTGGTTCTGTACAGGCTTTTCGAAGTAAGCTACCACGATAGTGACGATGTGAACAGCAATCTTACCTACATAAGGGACCTAGTTAATTTCTATCTCATTGATGGAGTACAATCAGTTGAAGATATCGTAAGCGCACTACTTCCAGGAAGTGATTTAAAAGCAATCGGTGAGGAGAAACTAAAGTCGTTTCTCTTCTGCTGCAATTTAGCTGCCTACGATATCAAGTTGTGTGACGATCAGAAAAACATGTTCGGACCTCGAGAGTCTTTCGAGCACCATCGACGTGCAGTGCTCAAATTCATAGTGGACCATTGTGTAAAATTAAATAGCACAAGTGATTTCTATCAGCAACCACTTTCTAAAGTCTCAAAATACGATTATTCTTCGAATGCATTTTTGTCAGCGTTGAAAAAGTCAGAAGGCATGATGGGTGAACGCCACCGTCGTTGGTGCAATCTGTTTCTTGGCTTTGACTATACTAACTGATGTTCTTCTTCTACTTCTACTTCGTTTATATATATATATACAGTTTGTGCACATTTCTGTATTGCGTTGTCATTTGTAACAATCTTTTCTTCCAGTCTTGTTCTATATAAACAAAAAAAAAAAGCTGCTGCAGCTAATATAATGGAGTTACGTCTCTGTAAAGTATTTTTCTATTTTCTCTTTTTTATTATATATAATATATTTTTTTTTTTTTGTTTAAATAACTTTTCATTGCCAATTTTTAAAATATGTAATATTCTTTAAGTAGACGAATTATAGATTATATTTTAGTGATAAAAGCATACAAAAAAAAGCAAAGCAGATTTTGATCGTTATTTTAAATAACGGATATTACCTCGTATATTATAAAAAAAAAATGTTATTTTAGAGCAAACAAAAGTGAACTTAAATAAATAAAAATGAGTTATGTTATTAAACCAAGGGCAATTAACGTTAGACGAAGATGGAGGGAGGTTTATTTGTATAAACTTGTAAAATAATGTTCATTTTTGTAGCCCTCGTTATCAGCATTTCATTCACCGAAGAACTTGGTTTTGTGGACCTTGATGTAACACCGAAAAATGGTCCGTGGCCATCAGAAAAAGTAAAGCGAATTCTGCAGGGATGCTGAGATAACATGGTTTGATGCTTTGATATTACATAGGTAAGTGGTAAAAACACAAAATATTTATTAGAATGCTTAAATGCAAAGATCAGGATGGAAACACCATAGTAGATACGCAGGCGATGTTAACCATCTGGAGAGACTACTTGAACCAGTTGTTAAATGACGATGACAGCCAAAATCCCGCCCAAGATCAACTGTTACTAGTTAATTTAGATGAAGACCATGAGCTAAACCCGCCCAACCAAAATGAAATCAAAGTAGCTGGATGCGATTATCTACAAGCGGAACTTTTTAAATACGCTGGAAAATACCTGGCCAGGAGCATACACCAACTCATCTGCAAAATTAGGTCGGAGGAAAGTATGTCCGATGAGTGCAATCTCAGTACCATCTGCCCGGTCCACAAAAAAGGAGACCGCCTAATCTGTGCCAACTAAAGAGGCGTTTGCTGATGATCTACGACTGACCAAATATTCACATTACGCCAGATCCTGGAGAAAACCCAGGAGTATAACATCGGTACCCACCACCTGTTTGTCGATTTTAAAGCAGTCTACAAAGCGCTAATACAGTTGAACTGTATCGTGCCATGTCTAACTTAAGAATCCCTGCTAAAATGATACGCCTTATCAAGATGACGTTACACAATGCTCGTTGTTCCGTCAAAGTTGGTAGGGACTACTGAAACCTTCGAAACCACCATCAGAGGGCTAAGACAAGGTGACGCACTGTCATGCAGCTGTTTTAATATTGTGCTTGAAAATGTAATACGGAGCACCCATGCCAGTACATCGGGCGCCATTTTTAATAAACGACACAATTACTTGGGTTTGCTGACGACATTGACGTGATAGGAAGAGCAAAGCGAGCAGTAACCGGTGCCTTCACTACTATGGAGTCAGCAGCAAGCAGAATAGGACTGAAAATAAACGAAGACAAGACGAAGTATATGCTTTCATCAACAAAAGTCCAATCCCACCACCGACTTGGTCAGAACGTAACCATTGATAGGTATAACTTCGAGGTAGTCAGTGAATATGTCTACCTGGGCACTGCTGTAAACACAGGCAACAACATCAGCACTGAAATCTAACACAGAATAACTTGGTTTTCGCTGTTTCTTTTGGGCTGAATAAGGAATTGAGGAATAAGGTCATTTCGAGAAGAACCAAGGAGACATTGTATAGAACACCCATCATCCCGGTCGTGCTATATGGCGTAGAAGCATGGACCCTTCCCCAATCGTATTAAAAGTCACTTGGAGTCTTACAGAGAAAAGTTCCGCGTAAGATTGATGGTCCTGCCTGCGTGAACACAGAAAACAACATTTGGCGGAAAAGATACTACGGCGAACTATACTCGTACGTGCTGTATACCGACATAAGCCAGAAAAACCAATTCTTTAAATAAGATGCCTTGGCCATGTAAAGCGAATGGACATCAACGCTCAAAATTGATAGTTAATCGGCTTCAGTTGCTGAAGTATAGAGTTATGTGTGAAATTTTGGGGTTGAATATTTTCACACCATTTAAAGTGCATTAAAATTGATGAATGTGAATCAAAGATTAAAGTATAGTGTAATTATTTTTATTTTTAAAGTGAAAAACAACCAGAGCCGGAATATTTAAGTGCTAATACAGTAAATGTCGGTAGTGTTCAGCCTTGTTGTTGCCGAAGTGGTGGAAATTTAACACTGAATAGATGTAACAGAAGCAGTACTGTGAGATGTTCATGGGAATTAATTTCTACAATATAGCCTACTTAATGATTTAAATCTTTGAGCTAAGTATACATGTTTTTAAATATAAACTTATTGCTTATTGAAAAAATTACTATTAATAACTTTAACAATTTATTTTGAAAGGTTTTCTAACCTCATGAATTCAATTTTGTTTTAGCTTTTAGGTCATACAATAGAGCCCAATCTTCTGCAATGAAGAGATGGGTACTTGCTTGGTAGGTATTCCTGAAGTTACCCAAGATTAAAATGGTGTTTTTATCGAAATAACCCAGGAGTACTTGATAGCACTTTCCGTTGGAGTTTCATAAAAGTGGAAAATTCTATTAAAGCTACCCTTGAGACAAAACATGTACGCAATATGAAATCCTGCTGAAGCTAGAAAAGGTGAGGTTTACCCAGATTTTCTTGACAACCCCAAACACCAAGGTATCATCCGTAAAGGGGAGTTTAGGTTTTTCTTTACTTTTCTTTTCTTTTCTTTTCTTTTCTTTTCTTTTCTTTTCTTTTCTTTTCTTTTCTTTTCTTTTCTTTTCTTTTCTTTTCTTTTCTTTTCTTTTCTTTGGATTCGAATATTTTCAGTTTTATTTTGCGATGAAGTAGAAAAAGCTTATTTTGGCTTTTTCTTAAGAAACGAACTTTTGATCACTTGTGTTGCGTGACAGGTGACAGTGAGATTGTATAATGTTACATTTTGAATAAAGTAAGGAGTTTCTACTGTAAGTATTTATTTACAGGAAGCTTAGACTTTGTCTTGATCAGAAAATAAATTATTTTTTATATCCATCATGCATTTCTACATTTATGTGCATATGTACACACATATGTATATGTATAAACATAAAAATGGATTGCTTAATGTGTTTCTAACCGCAAAACTTGAGAACGGCCAGTAGTCCAGTCGACAGGTTTAGGTGGAAAAAGGGCTGAAGTTAATGCAACTTGTTTATTTTGTTCAGGGACAGTTCATTAACATTTGACGAAGTTTAGAACCTCGGGCCTCGGGGCCCTGGGGAAAAAGAGGAGTGGGAACAGCAAAATGTTCGACCTTGCTCCGGTTTTCCCTCATTTAATTTTCTTTCTTACGTCCAACGGCAAAAGCTTTTTCGGCTCTTTTGTGCAAGACACCTCAACCTCCCTCCTCTTTTCCTACAGGGCAAAACTACCTGTCGACTGTACTATAGACCAATTTGCCTTATTCCTTTTTTTAAATTCGTTTAAGTTCGAGTCAAGTAAAAAAATTTCTTGACGATACAGCTAAAAATTTGCAAGAAAATAAAGTTTCTATTTATCTATGAATTATTAACTTCCCAGATAGGAAGTTTATAGGTAAGGTAAGGGGCCGATTTTGTGAATCCGCACTTTTTCCATATTTCAACCATCCAACCGGCATGGCATGTTGAAGTTAATAGCTTTGTTTGTTGAACTTTCCAAGAGTTGTTCTTAAAAAACACGTCAGGGCTGCTGATTGTGAAAAATACACAATGCACAAAACCAAAAGTTTCAATTTTGCTTTATTTGTTTGATTTTTATACTTTCATCAAAATAAATGCATTCACTTGCATTTCTTTTACTTTTTTCGAAAAAAAAAGATATGAAAAATCAAATACAGAAAAAAAATACCTACACAAGAAATGCTTGACAGCAAAAGTCATTCATTACCTCAACTCGCCCCAACTAAATACCATGATCGACTTCAGGGTGACTTCAGGGCGATCTCAGGTTTAAAAAAACAGAGAATTTTCAAATATTCCAAAAAACGAGTTGTATTTGGTCAAACTCCGGTGATGACTTCAGATATGAATTCTACCGATTTTTTTTTGAATTTTGTTTCCCTTCACTTCCCACCCTCTACACTATTTAAGCGCAGTTTGTGTATTTTTGTATGAAAAAACTATTGAAAAACATTTTCGAAGCCACCATTTTGAATGGCAAATTCCGAGGCCAAAATGTTTTGCTACATGATGCAGCAGACGCAACAAACTCCTTAAAAATATGGATTATGTGTACCTATGTATGTATGTTGTATCATATTGTAATTGGATCACACAATCTTTAATCAAATCGAATTCAATCCTCTCCGACCAGTTATTATGCAGTTTACTGCCACAAGACATAATGGTCCAGCCGTTCTCGAGTTTTGCCGTTAGGTTCGTCATCTATGGACGACGTACAAAAGCACCTGATTGGAGAGGTTTTTGTCTAGATTGTCATGGTAAGCAAAAACAACAATAGAAAACATTTGATGTAAAGTAGACAACACAACTAGGCTGCCACTGAAGAAGTTCAGAAACCGGAAAACATGTTCCATGAAATTTCTATAAAAATATATACAACAATGGCTTTGACTTTGATTATTTTAATTAAATTTTCAATTTGTTTTTAATCTTAGCTTTTAAAAGGCAAATAAGTTCATCAATTTATCTTTGCTTGGTTGGTTATTTTGTGTTTGTTCCTATTTATACTTACTTCAAGACATTATGCCATCTATAAGACGAGAGCGGAAGAATTTGGGTAGAAGATCTCAAAATGCTAGAAAACAAGCAAATTTTAGGTTTAATAGGACTGCACAGGGAAAAGAAGGGCAGAAAACGAAAATATTAGCCTTGAAGGGTAAATACTTTTTGAGACGAAATAGGGTAAAAGCAAAAAAGTGGTACACTCGGGCGTATACGTACTTTTCTGAGTTTATTTAATTAAAAAAATCATCCATGTGCTTATGTTTTAGGCAAACTAATTGGACAGTATAAATATTTGTAAATATAATAAAGAAGTCAAACTTATCAATTTTTTGTTCAAAATGTTTATATCTATACATATCTTCTCGGAGGAACAGAAGGCAGAACAGATTATATTTTAATAATTGAAGAACATCTTATCAATTCCTAATAAATTATTCTAAAATAATATCTCATTTTAATTTTAATAAATCTTGGTTTTTAATGTAGTCCGAATCCGAATGCCGCACATGCACACATTGTTTCTTCAACTAATACAGGAATCCTTATTCATCTACAAAAATTTCTTTCATCGTAAAGGAAGGTGAGTTTATTCAAATTTAAAAGTCTTGCGACCAAAGAGCATTCTTTGTGACATTAACATCCTTCTACGAACTACCCTTCAAGTAGAACCTTGTTTTCCTAAATAAAAAAAGAAATTATTGTTTTATTTATTAGGGACTGGACTTGAGTTATCAGAAGTATGTAAACACGGAGCAATGGACCAATTACCGACTGCATACTTGCACAATCACATTTATTTGATTCCCTTCGTGTTTTCTAACAATAGCCGGCCGATACAAAGTTTTACACTTCAGGCACTTCTTGACATATTCAGCCACCTGAACCCGAACACATTCCCTTCCCATTCCCATGCAATGTTGAGACAGAGACAATAAAACAAAAATGTCTCGCGTGTCGAGACGATGACGCCGCGCCGCGGGCGGCAGAGTTGGCATTTACCACTTGCATTGGTAGTGGCAGTGGCCTAGTAGGAGTTAGAAGGAGGACAACACAACAAGGAAATAAATCGCTTTTAGTCATTTTTCGAATGTTAAATAACAGAACAGTAAAATTGATTTTCTATTCCGCTGATATGCCAAATCGTCTTCACTCATTCCGAAACCGTACGAGAGGACTACTGTGAATCGCGTGAGCTATCTCCTCTGTGCCTGCCTGATAGTTGAACAAAGTAGTGCGATAGTGTCGTTTGTTGTGTAATTATTTCGGTTAAAGAACGACGTCAATGGAATTCTTGAAAGAAAATAATAAACCCGGGTTTGCTTGCATATCAAGATCCCTATCAGTGGAGCTCTGGAATCAAGGTTACAATTACAAAACATCTTCCAATAGTAGCTGTCTGTGTCTATGTTGTTTTAGCTGTGTTTTTGTGTTCTGAAATTATTATTGTGTCAAAAGAGTGTAGTACTAATAGATGTTTCCACGTTCAGATGCCAACAGCAGTTTTTCGTATCGTCCACGTCCACGGTGTAATACTGATCCAGGATGGAGCAGGCCAGCGCAGCAAAATGCTGGAGCATTTAATTCGTTGCTGCGTCAAAGCTTGAACGTTACATCAGCTTCTATTGGGATTACATCAAGAAAAAGGTAAGTGGGTCTTAACTTTGACACCCTCGTTTATTGTAATTTCCTAAAAGCGATAGTGACATCATTCAGGTGGGGAATACTTTCCATCATCGTAAAGCCTCCTCAAACCCAAGATTTTGTCTCTTTGTATGGCGTGATTAGAACTCCAAGGACGTTTTTTTTTTTGTTTCATTTGCCGTTGCTTTTAAGCGCGCACCCTATTAGAAGTTTTATTTTTTGTTTATTCGTCCTTGAGGTGCTATTGTCGTAATATTAATGTTTTTTTTTTATTTTTTTTGTTATTATTTAAGGCCATGTGGTTGTGTCTTTCATTTTTGTTTTGTTTAGCTGTTTTTATACAGGGTGATTCACCAGCGTTGTGCCAAAAAGCTAGAGCGTGTAGGTTAAGTTGAGACAAGAAAAAAATCGTATGGGAGGGGGGGTCTATTCCCCTCTGTTTAGCCGGGAGGGGCAATTTTCTGAAAAATTGACTTATTTTGTAAAAAAAAAAATATTTAAAATCAACGGGTTCGTTTACAACACCGTGTTATACTTTTTGGAAAGCCAAAAACTTTTCCTTTTATCTTGTTTTTAAATTAAATTGTTTTAACGAATAGTTTAAAAAATATAAATTTTCAAACTCAAAATTTTGAAAAAAAATTTGAAAAAACAATTTTAAAACTAATTTTTTTCAAAATTTTACGTAATTAAGTATAATTTTTGTTCTCAGAATTCAACGTTTCCATTAATCTTTAATCCAACACTGAAAACCGTATGTCTCTACGACTTTTTGTTGCCAAGGTATTCAAAAATAACCGAACCTACTTCTTCACAAAAACACGAAAAAATTGGCTAAATGGTCACTTGTGCCATCCCGTAAGGCTAGGTTTTCTTGTTTTTGTGAAGAAGTAGGTTCGGTTATTTTCGAATACCTTGGCAAGAAAAAGTCGTAGAGCCATACGGTTTTCAGTGTTGGATTAAAGATTAATGGAAGCGTTGAATTCTGAGAACAAAATTTATACTTAATTACGTAAAATTTTGAAAAAAATTAGTTTTAAAATTATTTTTTCAAATTTTTTTTCAAAATTTTGAGTTTGAAAATTTATATTTTTTAAACTATTCGTTAAAACAATTTAATTTAAAAATAAAATGAAAGAAGAAGTTTTTGGCTTTCCAAAAAGGTATAACACGGTGTTGTAAACGAACCCGTTGATTTTTAATATTTTTTTTTACAAAATAAGTCAATTTTTCAGAAAATTTCCCCTCCCGGCTAAACGGGGGGGAATAGACCCCCCCTTCCCATATGATTTTTTTCTTGTCTCAACTCAACCTACACGCTCTAGCTTTTTGGCACAACGCTGGTGAATCACCCTGTATAAGAAAAACAAAATTTAATACGTTGTACATACATACATTCATATATGAATGTACATTATGTACATTTGTACATATTCGAATATTATTTTTGTCTATAAAATGAGGTGAGACTGTTGGCCACAAAATTGATTCGTTTTGTAATGTATGTCTTGACATTGTTCTGTTGTCATACCTACCTTCAAATGCCAAATCTTTGCGGCTTAAATGCATAATTGTTGTTGAGCGCTGAAGTGGACATGGGTTCCCCAAGAATCGTTTTTTTAAAACCCTCAACTCGCCCTAACGAGGAAATTCTCTATTTTTTAAACCTGGGGGTCACCCTGAAATTACTCTGAAGTCGATCTTGGTGTTTTGCTGGTGAGAGCTGAGTGTTGACCAAACAATTGTTGAAGTAAAATTTGTTGTCATTGTATTTGATTTTTCGAAAGAAACAACAAAATGGAGATTTTTTATGTTGTGAGTTGTTGCAAATACAAAAAAAAAAGTGTTTTTTGGATTCGAAAACCCAGGTTTTTGACAATTCTTGCAATTGTCCAAAAACCCTGATTGGCCCTGGGTTATGTCGACCCTGGGTAAAGTTAAAGAAAAACTACTTTAAACTGAAACAATTTTTTTTTACCAACAGTGGATGTAGTGCTTGGTTGCGAAACCTAGAGTTGTGAGTTCAAACCCATCCCAGGCAGCCATTTTTATTTATTGGCCCAGTTTCAATTGGATGCGCACCCGTGGAATTTCCATGAGACAACTATCACCTAAAATCTCAATCCACTGTACCAACTTTCTTTTCTATTTTTCCATTCCTTCTCTCCTGGCTTGCTCATGTTAATTCATTATAAGCATTATAAAATAAAATGCACGACTGGGTCGCACGCACTTGCTCTGTGGGTGCAATAGTACGATGAAAATCAACTTTTTAATCAATAACGAACAACTCATTTTTGAAAAATTTGGTAAAACCTAAAAAATGTTGACTGAAACTGGAAAAACCGATATACGGGAGCTAACGTTAAGAAACCTTTAATATTTAAAATTTAGATGTCATCTTTTGGGTGTTATAAATGATACAAATGTCCACTTATGGCCAAATTAATAATACATACTGTTAAAACAAATTTCCGCTATTATCATGTGTAGCCAAAAACTAAAAATGCAGTTTTCTTTGAAATATTCTATATATGTTACATTCAAAGTTTCATACAAATCGGGGGAGCCTTTTTTGAGTAAAGTAGAAAAAAACGAAAAAATTGGCCAAAATCTATGGCTCTTTGGATAGGAGCCACCATTTAAAAAAAAAGAAACTGAAAAAAATCAATGCCATCTGATAGGAAACTGAAAGAAACTATACCAAACAAAGTTTGAGTGAATTCGATGCAACCGTTGACAACTTATGGCCATTTGAAAAAAAGCCGTTAAGAGCAGATCTCCGTTATTTGCATTTTTAGCCAAAAAGTGAAAACGCAGTTCTCTTAAAAACACTAAAAAAATATAACACACAAAGTTTAGTCAAAATCGTTAGAGCCATTTTTGAGCAAATTAGAAAAAACTAAAAAAAGTTGGCTAAAACTCAACGGCTCGTTGTATGGAAGCCACCGTTTAGAAAGGCTTCAGTGAAAAATTTACTAAACCATCCTATAGAAAACTATGAAAAACTATGTCAAACAAAATTTGAGTTGATTCAATCAAGCCGTTGTGAACTTATGGCTATTTGAAAAAAGCCGTTTAAACCTGATTTTCGTTACGAATATTTGAGCCAAAAACAAAAACCGCAGTTTTGTTCGAAATGCTTAAAGTTAGCTAAATTTTAAGTTTAATCAAAATCGTTAGAGCCGTTTTCGAGAAAATCCAAATTGAAAAAAAAACCGTTACTTGAAAGGTACAAGTTTGAGCCGGGCTAAGACGAAATAAAAAAAATCTCGACAACCGTTTTTCTTGGAACTGCTATATATCAAGTTTGAAGAAAATCCGTCAAGCCGTTTAGACTGTAGCATGACGTGAAAAAGCGCACAGACGCACATACGCACATCCGCACATTCGCACAGACAGACCGACGGACGGTATGGCGAAAACCACTTTTTTGGGCTTCTCTATCATCGTAATGTCATGTTTGATTAAAACCTCGATTTTTTTTTTCTGCACGAAACCAATACTTGCCTTACAGAAAAGGTATATACGATACAAATCAAACATATACCCCTCTATCATAGTAACCGATTGGAGATAAATCTCCTCAGATTCGGACGAATTGTACGAATTTTGTATCATGGTAACCATTTCGATTGACTTATCAGAGATTCTTCCGAAACAAAATGGAGTATGCGTTGAAATTGGCAAAATCAGATCAACGCGTTGCGAATTCGTGCGATGCTTGACGCTTAAGTGTCAAAATCAAAGCGACGCACACAGAATTCTTGCGATGCATGGCGTCTCATAGGTTTGTGTTTCTCCGAATTTTCTCCGGCAGACATTTTCTCGAATTCTCCGAACGGGTACCATGATAGGGGGGATAAACAACAGGTTGTTTGAAAAAAAAAACAACAAACACATTTTAAACTTAAACTAAAAACTATCAAATCACTCATTCAAATTATAAAACGACAAAGAGAAGACTAAAGGAAAGTTTGGTCTAAAAATAATTTAAATTTGTTTTTTACTACGTTTTCATTGGGTTTACTACGATATCTAGAAGAAAAAAATCTAGAACAAAAAAATCTAGAAAGATAAAATCTAGAAAAAAATCTAGAATTAGGAAAATCCAGAAAAACCAAAATCTAGAAAACCTTAATCTCGAAAACCAAAAATCGAGAAAAAAATCTAGAATGAACAAAATCTAGAATTAATATTAATTTCGCGCGCGAATTGTAACCATGTCTCAAAAAATAATATCAATTCTAGATTTAGAATTCCTCTAAAAAAATCTAAAACACTTTTTTTCTAGATTATTCTAGATTTCCATCTTTCTAGATTTTTACTACTTCTAGATTTTACCTTTCTATAGTTTTTTTTTTTATAGATTTTGTCCTTTCTAGATTATGTCACTCTGGATAACATCGTGATCCCCTTTTCATTGGGGATGAAATTAGCTCATTTCGAAATTTTGAAGTAAAAGTGTTTTATTTGAGTTTGCTAATTTCGTTTGACACCAGGCCATTTTCCTTCTTACTTCTTTTTCATTCTTTCTTCCTGTTTTCTTTTGTTTGCTACTGCTGTTAACTTGAATTTCGTTAACAAACTCACATTGAAGTTCAAAATTGTTTTCAATTTAATTGCGTTCTATTTGCTTGCACATAATTTGCATAACCTAATTTCGTAAAAATGAAATAATTTCGAAATGAGAATTTGTTCGGGAAACGAGGTAATTTGGAATCTAATTTTGGAAATTTTGTTTCCAAATGAGATAATTTCGAAGTGAGAATTTGTTTGGGAAATGAGGTTATTTGGATATTTGCTAGGAAATTACCTCATTTGCCCTTATGTTAACGTAGTATTAAATAAAAAATGCACTTTTCTCTTGCATCAAATTTATGAAATAAATTGAAATTTGCTTCTGCTTATTTTTTTTTGTAAATAATAAATATATCTAGTTTCCTGGCCGTCTCATTATTCCTGCCCAAGCTAATTCTTAATTTTCGACACAAGATGCGTAATAACTAACGTTTTTTTTTAATGGACGTTAACGTTAAAAATCAAGATCAATGAGAAATTTCTGGAAAACCCATAGATTTTGTGATTCTTTGAAAAAGTTTTTTGCCAAAACTGACGTTCAAGTTTAAAAAATTCTACTTAAAAGATTTGAGGTTAGAATATTTCTCGCAGAGGTTACGTGAATTGGCCATCTAGGACATGCGACTTGACCTCGAGACAGGCTCTCTGTCCCTCGAATTCACCCAGATATATGGATCCGTACCGTCATAAGAAGCCGAGGAGGACATTTGCACGATTTCATATTTCATAGATAATGACATGAGGCATACTGGCTCTTTTCAATTAAAAGAAGAATTTCGTTAATATCTCACACACAGCATTTTCTATTCCATTTCAGAAAAACCCTTTAGTCTAATCTTCAACCCCATAATGTTCGACATTGAAAGTATCTCAGCTAGGAAAACTGCATCTTTTAAAGAAGAATAAATCTTCTTGTAGTACCCGTGGCGTAATGGTTACTGTGTCGGACTGCCACGCCGAAGGTTCTGGTTTAGAGCATTTCTTTCAGCTCCAAGCAGGCCTGTGACTTACACTCTCAACCATTTGTGTGTGTGCGTTGATATTCTGCAGGAATAGAAGGAACCTACAATTTGACGCCAAATCCGAACGGCTAACAGAGAAGCACTTTCCATGACATGATTTACTATTGGAGGATTTATCACATTTCCTCACAAGAAGCAGCGCCTTGGAAAAGAACTTAGGTGGAGTCAGGGATCGGACCCAGAACCTTCGGCATGGCAGTCAGACACACTAACCCCTACGCCGCGGGATACCAACTTCGATATTTCCTTTATTTTCTTAAATAAATGTGTTTGTAGTGATTTTTGCAAAGTCAACATCGTCAATTAAGCCACAGAATTTTATGTATGTTTCTGTCATGTGCTTGCTCCCACAAAGTTGCCTTCTTCATAACCAAACGTTGAATGACATAAGACCATTTACACTCTTTACCATTCCTCTGCTCTAACTACAGCTTGAGGAAGAATATTCTAGCTTTCGACCGCACGCACAAAAAAAACTTCTAAATGCCAATAAATATTCACCTTTTTACCTTTCACTTGCACCAATGTACCCATGGCCGTCTTAAGCCATACCGGGGCCCTTGGGCACAGAAGAATTCGGGGCCCTATTGAAAAGTTAAAAACTTGAATGACAAAAACATTTTTTATGTATAGATCAAATTTCAATGTAATTTATTGGAATGGAATCGAAAAAAGTAGAGATTGATATAGTTAACAATGTCTTTCCGTCGCACGTTTTTCCGTCAAGAAAACAGCAAAGACGGTTTGCCCATGGGTCGACTTTGTTAATTCATCGACGGAGTAGATTAAAGTGGAATGTAATGCAAAGACGATTTGCCAACATGCGGACAGGCAACGTACAGCTGACCGTGCGAAAAACAGTTAAATTCGAGATTCATCCCACAGACTTCCAACTATTTGCCTTGCTATTTTTTGATTGTCATCGGTAAAGCCAATATAAAATGGAACTAAATTCGCTTGAATTGGAATGGAAGATCAGTTGGAATAATCGGATTTCGTGGGATAAGGACCTCCACTCCTTTGAACCTTGTCACTTTCAGCTGTAAGTTATGCAGCAGAGTTCCTGGCACATCAAGCGCGTTCAAAAATTCCTTCAGATAGTTGGTTGCTTCATCTTCGCAGGTCACGCTGTCAACGGATTTGTGTGAATGCAGTTCTCCAGCGATTTGTCTTTGAATTATGAAATTCAAGCTATTGACGTTCTTATTCTTCGCTGCTAGTATTCACTAATCAATTCGAGATTCGTATATTTTTTTTGCAATGCCGGGGAACATTTTGTTGACGAGTCCTTCCTTCGAGGAGGATGTGAACTCTCAAAAATTTGCGGGAACGATATCAATCCAGTCAAAACATCAACGTGAATTTGGCCATTGTCAAGCGCCAGCAGTTGTCTCTAGAATTCGGCAGTTGATGGGTCCCTCTGCAATGCGATCCTCATGTTCGTAGTAAATTTCAACCTCTTGTCTCGAATCACTTAAAAATCTTTTCATAGTTCGGTCAATTGCCTCAAAACTCGTTTATGCGCCATGGTGCATGAATCCCAGATGATAATTTTGCATTCTCGCATCAATTTCGCTTCCGCCAAATTCTTGGTCATTGTGCACGTTGGCTTGTCAATAGTGAGAAGATTCATAGGCAGCTTCAAAGCGGAATGTGCAGTTCGACCGCCTTCCAACAAGGTGGCACAATGCCAGGGGATGAAATAGCCAACGCCATTTGAGATCTTGACCGAATTGTTACCAAAGAAAGTGAATATAGAAGGTTGTTCCATCCATGGACAAACAAACTGAAAAGTGGATTTGATTTATTCTAGAAATCTTATAATTTTCCAGAGAGCCCACTTATTGTATAGTGTAATTGAATATATCAGCCTTTCGGGGCCGTCTTGAAAGGGGCCCTAGGCACGGGCCCTGTGTGCCCTTATGGTAAAGACGGCATTGAATGTACCTTTACATTTATTTTTGTTTTGAAACTTCGAAAAAAAAAAAATAAAAATAATAATTTCGAACTTTAAAAATTCCTAAAGCTTTGCGCATGACTTCGAATTTTACCAACAAAATCAAAATTCGCAAATTGCAATATTGCAATACATACTTTTTTTTGTTTTGGTTAAAACATTGTTTTTGTTTTGTTCATGTTTCCCACTCCTGCCCCGAGTTCGACGCGTCAGACGCCACCATCACCATCACCACAACGCCAACATGCCATCTTTTTTTCGAAGTTCAAACATCCGACAAAATGTTATAAAATTCGCATCTGTTGTTTTCCATAACAACAATATCCGAAAAGAAAAAAATTTACCGGGTACTATACTACGAGTAAAGCTGCTTTTGCCATGTTTATGTTCATGTCCAACAAGGGTAGTTTTTGCTTTTGCCAGTTAATATGATGTCCCTATACGTAACGATGTGAGAGCGCGCATAGCCAGAATTCTCTCCTATATTATAGCCCCGGCAGTACCTACAGAAGCGATACGATTTTCGAAATACTAGCTAGTTTACTACAGTCTTTCTTAGCTTAGGTTGTCACATTTCTACTCAAATTTTTCTGTATATTCTTCAGTGTGTCGCAAAAATATTTTCTCAAGTGTCATAAAAAATGTAATCCCTCAAAAAAAGTTGTGAAAATAATAACTAACTTTTTCCTCTTTAAAAAAATTATTTATTAACTATACATAAATCTAATTGAACTCCAAAAAAAATAAAAACAGTGTCTTCCCCGAGTATGGAAAGTAAATAATTAAATGAAAAAAGGATAATTGTATCTTTTTGCTTTGACTGCAAGATATTTTGCTGATTTTTATACATTACATCCTATTTGAATTTGTGAATAAAATTCAAGGACATGAATTGCACGTATACATACATATGTGAGTATTTTTTGGTGTCTAATATAAATGAAAACGTAATAACAGCTTTCCAGCCATTTAATCTAAAAAAAAATTGCTATTCTGACTGAGTTTCCTATATGTATCATCTATATACAAAAAAAGATAAGGTTGATTGAGTAATAGATCCTGCAAAAATCAGGAGATACCCAATTTCGACTCTGCCAGTAACGTCATTTGATATCGTCCTATTGATTTCGCATCCTTAAAAGTTGTTGGTTTTGCCTTTTTAATCAAATCTTTAATTTGACAGTATGGGTGGTGATGAGGAGTGCCGTTCTTTTTCTTTAATTTTGCTTAAACTTAAGTTCTTTAAGATCTGAAGAGGTAACACACCCATATTTTTTTTCTTTCCTTTGTTTCGTTTGACACATGTGCAATTTGTGCAAGTTGAATAAGAAGGTACAAAACATAATATAAATTGTGCGTTACGTCACAGAAACGAAGACGAAGATAAATGTGAGTTTGTATACCTACGTAGTAGTTGGTTTCAAATTACAAAAACAATAATAAAATCATTTGATTTTTTAAAAACTAAATTTGTTACCAGTTGCAAAATTTTGTTTTATAAAGCTGAAGTAAAATTAAATATTATGTGTTGTGGCAGTTTAACCTTTTCTTAAAACTGCATAGGACACATCAAAATTATTGGAATTTCCGTCTTTTGCAAAATCCTTGAAAATGTAGTTCTGTTTTTCTTAGATAGATACATCAGAGGTTTCCTTGAAATAAATATTAAATACACAACGCGCTTTTTTTAACCAATCAATTTAACAATCGTTTTAAATTTTTGACGTTTCTCACCAACATAAGTTCCAACCATAATTAAGGCCTTTCATTTGATCAAGATCGTAAGAGTAGTTTCCAAAAAATATAGAGCCCATTTTCAGATTCTTTCAAGAGAAACAAAAAATATCCGTCTTCATTCCACTATCACTTCCTTATCGGGTTTTTTTCCCCTATACCCGGTTAATTCTTGTGAACACAATTAAATAAAACCACAGTTACAGATGTTCTTCCAAAAAGTCAGGTCTTTGTCTTACTTATGTACTTATACTTAAGATGACGCAGGCAGTCCATCCTAGACCTCGGCCTCAACCAACCAGTCCGATCCCTGTATTTTGTCCAGCATAAATAGGCAGTATGCGGAAGATAGGGATGTTTGTCTCATTCGCACTTTTTTGTTTTCCGTAAGGTGCTGTTCTAACAAAAGCTCTTACAGGATACCCGTAGTAAGCATTTTAAATTGTCAAAAATCTGAAAAAATAGTCCTTTTTTAGATGGACATTTTTATTTAATTTGTTTTATTTATACAAAATAAAACAAATGTATCTTTTTCCACACCACCAAGAGGTAAGATAAAAGCAGCGTTTTTGAAGGGTATCTCCAGTATAGATTAAAGCCTAGTACTCAGATCGCGCTAAACTAAAATTTATCTCTACAATATCTATCTCTACACACCTTTGCTAAAAAGGCGCGCTAAATTTTGAAGTTGGAGAGATTAAAGATACTATAAGGCAAGTTATGGATTCATGCAAAAATTTCTTTTGAGATAACAATCAAATATAACATTATGATGATAGCGAAGACAAAAAAAGATGGTAAAAAAGTATGTCCGTCTGTCTGTATGTATGTATAGACACCTACAGCCCAAACGGGTGGGCCAAATTGCTTCAAACTTGGTATATAAAAAGTTTTTAAGATATTGTACAGAGGGTAAATTGAAATTTTTTTATCTAAAAAAATTACGGTACCTGCTAAATAACCGTTATGCTTATTTTTCTAGAAAACATGGCTGAACAAAATTTCAAAAAGTCCGAAAACTATACTTTCTATAGGACCTTTTTTTTGCTTTCGGCTATCTCGAAAACGGCTCAACCGATAGTTTCGGAATTTCACACATATATAGGTGCAGGTAGTTCAATTTATACTGCATACCAATATTTAAAAGAAAATAGTTCTCTGTATTTAAAAAAATTAAATAAAAAAAAATGTATACTTTAAAAACTGCTCATTAAACTTTTTTTTTAATTATAAATATAATATGTTAATGTATTTGCTGAATACCTTTGAACTGGCGTTTTGGATTGTTTTTTGAAAAATGTTTTCAGACATTTTTTACGAACAACTTTTTTCTCAAAATCCGCTCCACAGATTTTTATAAATTTATTCTCATAAATTCAAATTTGTCCAAGAAATAAAATGGCGTACTTATTTTTCAACTCACATTAGTTCAAGTATTTATTTAAGAATTTAAAAAAAAAATAGTTTCATCAAAATCTCAAGCCCCAAGACCACTGTCCTACATTAGAGCAAGTTCGTGCGACGCAGTCGTGCATTTTATTTAATATACCTACATTATGTAGCCACTTAGCAATTATCGAACATAAGAGCAAGTTCGTGCGACCTTCGCAAGACCTATTGACAAACTGTCAGAATTTATCTTGTGAAATAATGTGTTTTACATTCTTTCGCAAGCTAAATTTTGTGGAGACTTTTTTCTTAGCCGTTAGCCTGACACCTGGAAAAAACTAAGCTCTACAATGCGATGGGAAGCAACAACAACAATTAAGATGGTGGAAATTGTTGTTGTTGCTTCCCATGGTATTCTAGAGCTTAGTTTTTCGTCGATAGATGGCGCATCTCAAGTGGGAATACTATAGTTTATATATGCAATGGCTTGAAGTGAGTACTACTCAGCTAAAAACTACTTTACTACTTTATTAAAAACACTTAACTTCACATTAATATCACAATCCAAATCAAGAAAAATACAGGTAACATCCAAAACTGACCTGAAACTCAGCAGCGGGTAAACACTTTTTATGGAAGGTTTCTTTCAATTAAGAATGGTGCGAAAATATGGCACGCTGCTGATTTTAGAAAAGCTTCCACATAAGACGTATACTGCCAATTTATGTTGCACAGAGTTTAGCCACTTAAATAAGCCCTTCTATTTTATAGTTTTATAGAGGTCAGTGTCGCTGTATAACCCGTATAGTTTGTCATTGAATCTTATCCTCCATTTCTACAAACAGTACCGAATAATTTGACAGATGTCACCAAAACAACATTGCCGCCAGAGGGCTCCAAAATCTTCCAGCGCCAATTGAAAGACTTTACATGTGGCCATCATTCCCACGCGCCGTGAACATAATACAAAATTCTGTTCTATAGAATAACTATAGGAATATAAACATTGCTTTTGACGTCAGTCGGCTAATTTAAAAGCAAGACGTCAGAATGGGGTCGTCGGTCGCTACAAATCGTTTTTTGAAAAGCCTCAACTCGCCCTTACGAGAAATGCTCTGCTTTCTGAAACCTGGATTCGCTCCCTTCCGATCACAACAGGGGTGCTATACCACCCCCCAGGCATTTTTATTTTAACTGTAATTTTAGTTCTGCCTTATTCCCCTTTCTGCCGTTCTATGTATTTGTCGTTTAATATCTCATGTGTCAGTTGCTGATGAGTAGTCCTCTCGAAAAATTATATTTTTTGAGTGCGAGGGCAAAAGGTATGCATTGGGGTTGTATAGCACCCCATGTTGTGTTCCACGTATGTGAAAATTTTTAGGAACCAAGGGGTTTTAGGACACCCCAAGGAGTCCAATGAAGGTGAGCCCCCTCCGAAACAGCAGAAGCAATCGCGATGTGCAATTTGCCCAAGAAAACAAGACCGCAAAAGCAAGATTGCGTGTCTTAAATGCCAATGTCCTGTATGCCCTGAACACAGGAAAGAGATTTGTGTTAATTGTATTTAAGTTTATTTTTTTTATAAATATATATATATTTTTTTATGAATTAAGTTTTTTTCTGTTTTTGAGAAAGTATATGAATTGTTATGTTTGAATAAAATATTTATGTTGTCCTTGAAAGTATTTTTTTTAAAATTTATTCCTGGTTGGGGTGTTCTGTCACCCCTGTTGTGGTTTATGTATATTTTAAATGTGTTGTGATCGGAAGGTTAAGTCAAACAAACATTTTGCTGTGACATTTGCTGTCATATTTCTCGTGTATTTCTTCTGTATTTGATTTTTTTCTAGGGGAACTAAAAGAAATGCAAACTAATGCATCCATTTTAATTGAATACAATAATCTACGGATATTTTTACATAGAAATTGTTAACCAGAAAATAAGCATAGCAAAATTTTAGAATTATTCAGATTATTATATTTCTAACTCTATCGTTGTTATCCAAATTTCAGATCACCGCTTCAAAATTCTGCCAGATTTGTAAATGATGAAAAATTCAAAGACGCTAAGTGAGTACCTTTACGAAATTCTTTTAAATTGCATCACACTCTACATAATAGGAACACTTTATCCACACATACATACATTTTCATCACCAACTGTTGCTTAGAAAATAATGTTTAAAATGATTTCTTTGTAATGAGTTCAAGGCCGTGCAGAGAAAATATTTCTCGAAGGGGCGATATCAAAACTTTATTCTTGAAAATTTATATAATTTTAAACCTCAATATTTCAATTTTAAATCGATACATACATAAATTGATGCAAGAAATCTTATAACTTTAGGTGCAACATTTTTTGGAGTGCTTACTCTTGCATGAACTCACTTTGCTTTCATGAACTTTTTCAAGCTTGTCACAAGTGGCTTTGAAAGTAGTCACTTGCGAGGATGAATTCATGCATGGTATACATAAGTTAAAATGACAAAAAAAAAGCGTATTCCGAAAATTTCTCAGTAGGTATCTAAGACTTAACTGTAAACGGAACTGCACCGCAATTGATCGACACGTATTCATTGTATGAAATAATAAGAGTTGAACCACTGCCAATGCTGCAGCCGAATTTGACTTAAGCGACACTAAATGGCAAGGTTTGTTATCCATCCAACTATGTCGTGTAGTTTCGATGAAGTTCAGTTCCGTCCAATTTTAAGACTAATGTAAAGTGACAGCAAACTTTGTGAAACTGCCCCCAACGGATATTATTTGTAAATGAAAGTGTATGTGAATCTTTTTTGCACTCAAAAGGTTGTTAATACCCTTATCATGAATAATTAACAGTACAAACGTTTAGAAAAGTTGGATAAGAGATAAAAGTAGACATCGATGGCCTTTTGTTTTGAATATGTTCAAATCAGGTGGGAGGAAAAAATCGAGCCAGATAGAGCATTCGTATAGTGCGGCTATTGAATGAGTCTCTAGACTTAACAGTACGCCCGCCACCCAAAGGTAGGATCCAGCATTGTTTATAAAATCTGTAGTATTTTGGAAGTGGCGTTTGATTGTGTCGCCCTCTAGTGTTCTTTGTTTCAAATAGCTTATATACAATCATTTTTAGGTTTCGAAAGTAAAGTTAAAAAAATAACAGACATCGATACATTTTTGATGAAAAATTTACTTCATTAAATAACTTGGATATTCAGTGTGAAAAACAATATCATTCAAATGGCCACCTCGGAAAGATTCACAGCATTTTTTTTTTTTTTTTCGGGTCTTTTTTACCACTTTTTCGCACATTTCGGGCGGTATCTCGGCCATAACTTGAGTAAAGTTGGTTTCTATTGCCACTAGTGTTCGGGGGTTATTCGCATGAACACAGTCCTTTGCGTAGCTCCAGAGAGAAAAATTTAACGGTGTCAAATCGCATGATCTTGGAGGTCAATTCACGTCGCCAAAACATGAAATCACGTGACAACTTCTCACGCAATTAATCCATAATTGGTCATGGTGTGTGGCTTGTAGTCCCCGGCAAAAAAAAATTAGTTTTCATTCGGCCATATCGCTTTGAATTGACTGTAACCGTCTGCCTATTGGCATTTTCGAAGAAATACGGACCAATGACACCTTTCGAACATAGAGCACGCCAAACACTCACTTTGTCTGGATGCAACGGCATCGGCACCTCTTCGATCACTTGTATGTTTTCTGAGCCCTATGCAGCAATATTGTTTATTTACATACCCCGAGTGAGGAATGTGCCTAATCGCCAAAGAATAATTGGTCTAAAAATCGGTGTTTAATTTCTGTTGTTCCAACACTCCACTTTTGTAGTAAGTTTTAATAATTATAACGCGTTGTTTGATTGCTAAAGCGATCCATTATCGTAAATGGCAAATATTGCACTTCACTTCAGATGACAGCTGAGTTTGACAGGTGTCAAATGCCAGCGCTACCAATTTAAAACAAATAACATTTAACTAAAATATTTTGCCGAGTTTATTTGAAGTTTGATCTAAAAAGGAAACAACGCTTCGTTCTCCTTGCCTTGCCTTCCGCTGTTCTGCTGAAGAAAAGTGTGTATTCATCTTTACTTCAATCTTAACTTTTTTACTTGGAGACAGTAATTTATCTATACATATTCACATCTTGATTTTGACTATATATTCCTAAAGATTCATCTTTTATCATGTAATTACTAAGTACTATAAAAATATAGTGCTCTTTTCTTAACTCTCGCAAATGCTCAAAAATCATTTCCATTTGTTCACTGGGATAACCACAAGATATTTCCTCTTGTCTACGGCCTTGATTAAGACCGACAAGCCCTCGAAATCCTCATAAGAGCACCAAGGACTTTTTATGAGTGTTTTGTTTTATACATACAAATATAAGTTAACCTTAAAAAATTTAAAAGTGCATTAGAAAACAAAATCAATAAAAAGTGCACTGCTTTGACTTCTTGATAAAACAATAACACTTAAAAGTTATGACTTTTGAGGAAGAACATGAACATGAACAACCACAACTGTACATATATTGATTGTTCTTTCTGCAATTAAATTAAACCGCATTTTTACGCGAAATGTAAAAAATGTTATCTGATAATTGTTCAATTGTTAAAAGAACATTAATATTTTGTTGGCAACTTAGGAGAACGCTGGTGCATACGAGCAGACACTTTGCTTTTTATACCCTATTCTATAGAATGAGTATATTGTACCTACCTATTTGCTGTGGAGTTTGTAATATTGATAAATAATACCCTTAGGTATAGAAAAGTATATTATATTCTGACTCAGAATCAAAAGCATTTAGCCATGTCCGTCCGTCCTTCCGTCCTCTAGAGGTCTCAGTTTTGAGCCAGAAAGCTGAAATTATGTACAATCTTTGGTTTAAGAGTAAGGCTAAGTTCTTGAACCGGTGAAATGCTCCACAAACACGCCCACAACCGCCATTTTTGTTCAACAACCTCTATTTGGTTTTTTGTACGCAAGCCAAAGGCTAATTTTCTCTATATTTAATATAAATATTTCAGTTAGGGTGTGTCTGACGCCCAATTTCCATACAAAACCATCAATATTGTTTTAATAAAATAACGATGCTTATATTCGATCAAAAAACATTTTGTGGGTATTAGTTGTACGTAAACATCTTATTTGGTTTTGGGTGTGGCACGCCCAGTTTTCATTAGAAACTAAAAAATTTATTTTTGCAAATAAACGCTACTTATAATAAATTCACAAGCTCTAAATTGTGCGTCTCTTAGTCGAAACCTTTAAGAAATGTATGAAAAGAAATTTTTAAATTTTGGTCGTGGCTTACGCCCACTTTTTATGAAAGAACAAAAAACATAGTTTTAAAAAATTGAGGTACCAATATTCAATTTTAATAATTTTTTTCGTTCTTATATGAAAAATATATCTCTTAATTTTTTGACGTGATAACGTCTAATAAATCGGTTTGGAATATATGGGCAGCACGCACAGAAAAATGTCACAGTCACAGTCACACTGACGTTACCTAGCTGCTTTGATTGCCTAGAAAGTCGTTAAAGTGGGAGTGGAGGGTGTTGGGTGGTTAGTTGGTTATGGTGGGAGTGTGTGTTGGCCAGGCGGGGGGAGGGGGGGGGGGGTAGTGTCGGGAAGAGGAAAAATTGTTAAAAATGGTGGGTGAGTAGCAGGTGGTTGTAAGTGGAGTAAGTGGTTGAATTTGGTGCATGGGGGAAATGTCAAAAATAGTGGGTGGGTGATTGGTGGTATTTAGGAAGGGCTGGCTTTATTGTATGGGAGAGGAGGAACAAATTTTCAAAAATGGTGGGCTGTTGGTTGTATGTGGGGGTGGTAGGTGGGTGTTTGGGTTAAGGGATGAACAAAAAATGTCACAAATGGTGGGTGGTTGATTGGCTGTTGTAGGTGGGGTGGGCAGTTGGCGGTGGTGGTGAAGGGGGAGGAGGGAGAGTGATGAGGTTTCGGGGGAATTGTCAAACACTTTGGGTGGTTGGTTGGTGGCTGTAGGTGGAATGGGTGGTTGGTAATGTTGGGGGTGATTTGGTGTTGGGGGGGAATGTTTAAATGTGTGGGTGAGTATCCAGTGGTTGTATTGGAATGGGTAGTTGGGATTGGGGAGGGGGGAGAAGTGGAAGGAATTAACAAAAATAGTTGTGGTGGGTGGTTGGCGGCGGTGGTTGGGGGTGGGTGAGTAGCAGGTGGTTGTAGGTGGAGTAGGTGGTTGAATTTGGTGTAGGGGGGGGGGTGGAATTGTCAAAAATAGTGGGTGGTTGGGTGTAGTTGGTGTGGGTGATTGGTAGTGGTTAGGAAGGGGGATTTACTGTGTGGGGGAGGAGGAACAAATTTTCAAAAATGGTGGGCTGTTGGTTTGTTGATGTATGTGGCGGGATGTTGGTGTTCAAAGGGTGAACAAAATTAAAGAATGGTGGGTGGTTGTAGGTAGGTTGGGTGGTTGGTGGTTTCAGAGATACCTATACACATGAAGTGTTTTGTGAACTGGTTATCACGTAAAATTGTCGTCCGTAAACCGACTTTACAGACAACCATGTTTTTTAACATAAATTTTTGTGTACATTTTTTCGATACGCCCACTTTTAAGGACGTGAAGAATTTTGTTTCGGGAACAAATCGCTGTAATTTCAAATTTTATTTATGAGTTATGACTAAAGGTTGGCAATACGTAGGTATATATAGGGTATTTTTTAAAGTGTTTGAAAAGCCTATCAATGCCATTGTGTGTGGAATATAACATCGTTTAAATGTATATACGTTCGTTGTGACTTTTCTTTGTGGGGCTCATCCGAAGTGTCCAATTTTTCATGTTTCTAGTGCATAAATCAGGATGAATTTGACCGATGGCATTGGTTATGCTGGCCGCTGTGGTTTGTGAACTATTCGCATAGACCTGCAACCTTTGAAAACGCCACAAAAAAAAAATTAATGAGGTCAAATCACACGATCTCTGTGCCCAGTTCACATTTATCCACCACACTGCGAATAGTCCTCTTGGTAAGATGACCCTTCTTACTGGCGAAGCTCGCGGAACGTTGCCCGAACAGAACAACCATTTTCATAAAACAATTTTATCATTTGCACGTGTTATTGAAGGCTATATCCAACCATGGTGAACTGGCAAAACAGACTGAAGAAATGGCAGCAAATTTGACAGATAGAGCTTCAGAAAGATAGCCACTACCAACTGTCAAAGTTCGAAAGTCCCTGTAAGAAGACCCTTTACAAACCCTTTTCCAGATTCTATAGTATACAAACAGACCGATACGCTTGTTCTCTCGCATTGGATCTATAGAACGGGTTGATTTTTGGGCTGCTTTGCGTCCTTTTGACACCTTTTTAGATCTCGAACTCCAGGACTCCACTATTTAAAAAACGTCGACTGATTTTTCTAATCGTTTATATAGCCCATTCATTTTAGGCATTTTAAATCCCAATCTGCGGAAAAATTCCAACCAAGCTGAGTTTTGGTACACACCTTTATTACGGCGTTGTAATGAAGATGTGAAAAATCGACATTGATATCGTGCCAGCAAAAAAAGTTATGAAGGTCAAAAGGTCACGAAAACCTAAAAAAAACCGTTTTTTTGCAAATATCTCGGTTTCTATAGCTCCAATGATTTTGACGTGTATGACAAAATTGAAAAGGAGGGTGGAACAGCTTCATTTTTGACCTTCCATTCCATTCCATTTCTTCATAAAGAATTGACAAAGAAGAACTTTTGAACTATTGTACTATGTAAATTTAACGCTCTACAAGAAAATTAAAACGTTTTTTCCGTAAGATGTAAGGAAAAAAAAGTTATTGGGGGAAAACCAGAGCAAATCAAAAATTTTACAGTTCCACCCACCTTTTCTTATTCCATTTCTTGGTAACGAATTGACATACAACAATTTTCACCCTATTTGTATTGTAGGAAATTGAATGCTTTACAAAAAAGGTCTTGTATACTTTTGCCGTATTAAGTAAAGAAAAATAGTTATTGAGGGAAAACCGGAGCAAAGTCGAACATTTTGCAATTCCCCCTTTTCCTCTTTTTCCGTATCTCGGTAACGAAATGACATACAACCATTTTTGTACCAACAATATTTTAGTAAATTTAACGCTCTACAAAAAAATCTAGTACACTTTTGCCGTAGAACGTAAGCAAAAAAAGTTAAAGAGTGAAAACCGAAGCGAACTCGAAAAGTTTGCAGTTTCCCCTCCTCCTCTTTTTCAACAGGGCCGGTGAGGTCCCAAACTTCGTCAAATGTTAATTTAGCCCAGTCGAATTGTACTTTTAAATGGAAAAAATTAGATAGGGGCTTTTTTTTCTTTTGATCGTAAGAGGGGTTCATTATGAGCATATGTATCGGTTTTCGACCTCGTAACTCTATTGCGTTGGCCGCCATCTTGAATTTAAGGAAAACTTGTTTTTCTTAAATAACTCGCTTATTTTCAATTTTTCACTAAAAATGCATATGACAAAAGTTGTTTAGAATTGCATTTCCTACAACTTTGTTTATGACAATTTTTTGCCTACGACTGATATTTTTCGATTTAATTGGAAAAAACAAAAAATAAAAAATTAATTAATTTTTTTTTTTTTTAAACTCAAAAAAATTTTTTTTGTAAAATTTAAGGATTAATATTAATTTTTCTATAAAAAGGCTCCTATATTAAAAATTTCATCGAAATCCGTCAAGTGGTTTAGGAGAAAATCTGATTTCAAAAAACCGGTCCTATGGAAGGTACCGTTATAAGACTTCCTGAAAAATCTATTCCAACCAAAACAAAAGGTTTGCATAGAAAACACTATTCAGAAAGTTTTATCAAAATCGTAGAAGCCGCTTTTGAGAAAAATTATATTTTCACTAAAAATCGTATGCCAACGAAAATATAATTTTTCTCAAAAGCGGCTTCTACGATTTTGATAAAACTTTCTGAATAGTGTTTTCTATGCAAACCTTTTGTTTTGGTTGGAATAGATTTTTCAGGAAGTCTTATAACGGTACCTTCCATAGGACCGGTTTTTTGAAATCAGATTTTCTCCTAAACCACTTGACGGATTTCGATGAAATTTTTAATATAGGAGCCTTTTTATAGAAAAATTAATATTAATCCTTAAATTTTTCAAAAAAAGTTTTTTTGAGTTTAAAAAAAAAAAATTTAATTAATTTTTTGTTTTTTCCAATTAAATCGAAAAATATCAGTCGTAGGCAAAAAATTGTCATGAACAAAGTTGTAGGAAATGCAATTCTAAACAACTTTTGTCATAAGCATTTTTAGTGAAAAATTGAAAATAAGCGAGTTATTTAAGAAAAACAAGTTTTCCTTAAATTCAAGATGGCGGCCAACGCAATAGAGTTACGAGGTCGAAAACCGCTACATATGCTCCTTATGAACCCCTCTAACGATCAAAAGAAAAAAAAACCCTATCTAATTTTTTCCATTTCAGCCCTTTTTTTTTGTATAATTCGACTGGGCTAATTCAAAATTCCTGAACAACATCTCAAAGTTTGATTAACTTCCGACCTTTTTCTACCTGCCCACTGTACTAAGCACAAAGTAATATATAAAAATTACGGCGGAATGACAATAGTAATGGGCATGGCCTGGTACCTGGTGGGCAAGCGGAGATCGTTGGGGGGTGTAAGAAGTTGGTGATTTTAACAAGGAGCCATAAAAACAGCAATATTTCATGATTTCTCGGGTATATCCGAAGAAATAAGGTGGAATTCTTCATTTTTTGGCATTTTTTGGCGAATTTTGAAAAATGACCTGTTTTTCGAAGTGCCATATCTCGGTAACTAATCAACATACAAAATTGATTGTACTAACGAAATTGTAGCAAATTTTATGCTCTACAATTTTGTCATACACGTTAAAATCATTGGAGCTATAGAAACCAAGATATTTGCAAAAAAGAGTTTTTTAGGTTTTCGTGACCTTTTGACCTTCATAACTTTTTTTGCCGGCACGATATCAATTTCGATTTTTCACATCTTCATTGCGGTAATAAAGTTTTTTACCAAAATTCGACTTGGTTAGAATTTTTCCACAGATAAAACCTAAAATTACTGGGCTATATAAGGTAATATTTTTATCAGCGAAGAGTCTTTTTTTAACTCTTTCAAAAACTATTTCAGAAGTAACAGGTAACAATGCTGTAGAGGAGACTTAGAATATAACACTTTTTTTGGATAGAAAATAAAATACTGTGTGATGTTTTCCCTCTCATTCTCTCGCCGGCCTTGCCTTATTCCTTATATGTTTTTGCTTAAAAATGTCATGGCGCATTTCCGTTTCATTAAGTTTCAAATCACAACGATATTAAAGAAGTTTCACTTTAAAAAAAATGGTATCTCCTTTTTTTTCTTAGCCAACTTTCCTGAGCGCTTGTGTGAGTTCATTTTAAGGGTAGTAGTAACCCCTTAAGTGCGCACAAATTATTAAAAAAAATTATTATATATTCACTTTGTTCAATGATAATATTTTTATTTTGTTTTTTCTCAAAACACGTAGCCTTCTATCATCTATCTAGCTTAAGAGAAATTTGTTCTACTCATACCTAGTCGCACATCTTAGTTCTTACATATTACTCTTAAAGTATATCTACTAAACCACACTGCTTCATTGTGAGTATACTTAATGTTCCATAAAATTGCGAACTTGTAACTCCTTCTGATGAATGACTACAATACTCTAAGCCGGTATTTTCCAACCTATAACTAGTTTAAATCAAAAAAAAAAAAAAAAACCATGTGCAATCATAATTGAAAATATTGTGTTTAACCGAGGTCAATAAATTGCTTGTACTGCAGCAGCAAGTGCGATGTTCGATGTATGTTGGTATTAGGTCGCATAACATATCGGTTTTGTGCTGCACATAAAATTTCACTCCTCATTTGTCACACGCACGCAACGTTCATAAGACCTTATCATCACTATTTTTACTTGCGATTATAGGTACTATAAGGCAAGTTATGGATTCGTGCAGAAAAAAAGTTTCGAGATAACAATCACACATGACATTACGATGATGGAGAAGTCGAAAAAAGTGGGTCTGGGAATTCCGTCCGTCTGTCTGTCTGTCTGTCTGTCTGTCTGTCTGTCTGTCTGTCTGTCTGTCTGTTCGCGCTTCTAGAGCCTGAACGGATGGGCCGATTTGCTTCAAATTTGGTATCTAGTATTTATTTGGCCGTCCCTCGGAACATATTTTTTATTTTTGCTCTAGGCCCAAAAATAACGGCACCTGCCATACAATCGTGAAGAAAAAAATTGATTTTCTCATAAACGGCTCTAACGATTTTGATAAAACTTTCAGGATGCTATTTTTGTAAGACAATCTATCTTTTGGTTGGAAAATATTTTTCAAAATTTGTCTTATAACGGTACCTCTCATAGAACCAGTATTTTCAAATCAAATTTTCTCGTAAACTATACATTCGATTTCAATAAAATTTTGGCCACAGGAAGTCATTTATAATTTTATTAATATGGCATTTCAAATTTTTCAAAAACTTTTTTTTTTGATTTTTTATAATTTTTTCAAAAATTTTTTTGGTTTTCGAAATATGTTGGAAACGGGTATATTGATTTTTTTTTAAATTATTTTTTCAAATGTAAACTACAGATTGCCATATATTTGCATACCCAAATAAATTTCAAAATGTTTTTTGGAAAAGTTTTTCAAAAATAACCTTTTTAAAAAAAAACTGGTCGAACGATTTTCAATATTTTTTTTTCCTAGATTTACGTATAGCTTCGAAATTTTATTGCATACTTTGTTTTTCCGAGAAAACTCTTAAACTAATTTAAAAAATAAAAGAATTTTCGAAATTATTTAAATTTTTTTTTTAAATCAAAGCCACTAAGCAATAATTGCTTATCATAAGAGCAAGTTCGTGCGACCCAGTCGTGCATTTTATTTTTATAATGTGACCAAGTTTTTATCAAAAACTGCCAAACAAGCCGTCATTCCATCGCATCGACTCTGAATATTGTCTGACATCATAAAAAATAAAAACTTTCAAATGCGATATACTTTCAAAACAAAAACAAAAAACACACAAACTCATTTAACGAAACACCCAAGAAAAAGACCCAAATGCGATCTGTTTAATGTTGTATGTAGTATCTCTTCCTCCTCTCGCTTTCTGTAAAGTATCTCAAAGATTTAATATTGTTTGCAAATTGCAAATAATAATTCGCATCTATGTATATACTCTTTCAGAGAGTAAATAATGTGCTCATATATTTTTTGTAAAGTAAAGTGTTGCTGTTGAGTTGATAGGGTTTTGGCTTTGGATGTGGCTGGCTGAATACTGGTACTGGATTGGGGCTTTAAAATCAATCTTTTTCGCGTTTCCATCGTAATTTCGCACTCTTTTTGTTTTTTGCACAAAGTTCTTGATTCTTGTTCTTCTTGTCTTGGTTCGATAGATTGGAGTTGTACAGAAGAAAAAAAAATTAAATATTTAAAACTCTCGTTTGCCATTGCTATTTGGCGTTTGGCGATACCATTACCAAGACGAGCTAACAAAATGTATATTCAAGTTTAGTCGCAAAGATGCCGCCGCCGCGCTGCCATCATGTTCTCCTAAAAAGGGTTGCGCTCGTTTTATTTTGAAAAAAAAAATGAAGTTTTGCAACTTTGAGTTGTTTTATCTTTTCGGAACTTGAATACAAAAATATATTTTATTATTTGAAGAGTGGTAATTAGCGCTTTCAATCACCGCTAACGTTTCTATTCGAGTGTTGTAGTCATATTTAGCGGTATCTATTATACTCGAGACACACACAAATATTTGCAATCGATTGTTTAAGATTTAACCTACTCGTAAGTGATATTATATTTTTGCGGAATCAAAAAAGTTTGTAGGTGGTTTGGATAAGCTTAGAGAAATAAAAAAAAAAATTTTGTTTACATGTATCTTTCGCGATATTGCTGCAAAAATATCTACAATATCAGTCATGTGTGTGCTAGATCTATGTCAGATGCGATAAGAAGATAGAATTTCTGTGATAGTTAAGTTTTATTTCGCTATATCTAAGAGATTTAAAAATACTCGTAAGATTTACAACTTTTATAATGCACTTCGTGTTTTTAGTAATTAGAAACTGTTTTATTGTGACACTGATATAGTGACGCCTTGTTTACAACACATTTATCATCGGTTATGACAAGTCTTAGATGTTGTTAATTAATTATAAAAAAAAAAATTAATATACCTATAAACAAATAAAATATAAGATTCTGCTGGATGTACATATACTTACGCTGTGGGTGCTGAAACTGAAGACTGTAAATTATGAAACTATTTGACATAACAACTTGTAACGAATGCATACAAAATTGTAATTGTAAATATATTTCTTATAACGCACTTAAATTTAAGTGTATTTAGGGAGTCATTTAACACATTTAACTGTCGAAAAGTGAAAACGTAATTTTCCAGGATATTCTAACCAAAAAAGTTGTCAAAAACTAAACGAAAACTGCCTAAGCCACTGACCGGTAAGAGTTATAAAAATGTACATCAAAACTCCAGATTACACATTATTAACTCCGCTTCTTCTGTATTTTTATTTGGAAGCTGATTTTTTTACATTTAAATTTAATGAAAATGGTTGAATTTGTTTCGAAGAAATAAATGAATCCACAGGCTAAATGGTTTTTGAACGTGCACATTGTGTATTTCTTGCTAAAAGTTTGAACTGCGATTTTAATAGAAATACTCAAAACATGCTATGATTTTATCAAAATCCTTAAAGCGGGTTTCGAGCACAACTGGAAAAACGAAAGTTGTTGCTCGGGACTTATAGGGTTTTCACACCGAGCTGAAAACACGGTTTTCGTTGAAAACCCCCAAAACCTGAACGAAAACTTAAGTTTTACCATATTAATTTTTGCTAAACACAAGTTTTCGAAAACAACTAGTTTTATATAAAACCTGTCGAAAACTTGTTGGAATACAAAGCAAACACACCTAAGTTTGTTGTGATTCTTTCAGAACACACCTAAGTTAGTTGTGATTCTTTCCAAACTTACCTTAAAAGCTCATAAACGTAAAAGAAATCAATCATAGCAGCCGAAAATATTTTCATTTCAAAATTTGATAGCCAGTAGTTGTTAAAATTATCTGAAATGTCAAACGAAAACTTGAAAAGTCCGATGTGAATGATTTTCAGGTTTTCGTAAACTTTTAGCTGAAAACCGTTTTTTCGGCTCGGTGTGAAAACCCTATTACTGACTCGAGACGGGTTTAAAAATAATACGCAACAATGTAGTTTATTTCCATGAAATCGGTTTATTTGGCAAATAATTTTATGGAATTAATGATTGCATATGATTTCGGGCTGTGGTCCAAACTTTTTCCTCCAGTAAATCAGGCTGGAAATTGGCAATAACGCGTCCATTAATTGTTCGAAGATTTTAAAAATTAAGCCATGTTTTTCTAAATAAATTTTTAATAATTTAAAAACGTTGTTTCGGCGAAACGAGGCGTGGCTTCGGTTGATTGTATTTGTTATGAATTGCCAATCGAAACGAACTTAAATAAAAAAACTGTTTCCTCTATCGTGATCTCAGATACATAATATATAAACTCTTCGTTCTTTTGTGCGGAAATTGTGCTTTTCAAAAACAAATATAAAATAAAAGGAAACATTTTAGTTTTTGCTTTGACAGAAGGTTGTTTTAGTCATTGTTTAGTAAACACATTTTTCATACTAAATCAAAAACTCGAAACGTTTTTGAAACACCTATCCTTTTTACAAAATATTCCTTAATGCAGGGTACACCTACACATTATCTATCATGAGCGACGAATAAGGAATAATGTCAGTTTGGAAGGATAAGTATCAATCTTAGTTTGATGACATGCACAGCAGTCCTGTTCCCTTTCTATAATTGTGTACTAATTCTTATGTCAATTGAACAGACATGTCAATTAGACTCAGATTTTTAAAGAAATCAACACGTAAGGGAACGAGGGTTTTTTGTATATTTTTTTTTAACTCGCGGCGATAGCTGCTCCGTATGGTATTTATATTTTGTATATCCGATATGTCTCCTTTTTTGTACTTTTTCATGAGTTCAAGAAGCTCTTTAAAGCTCCCTTCATTTTTGTCTCGTAACAAAAATATTGGCCGCAAGTAGCATCCTACAATGGCTGACTCGATTTATAACATTGTAAATAAATTCATCCAATAATGCTCTATCGGAGTCCATTTTTATTAGCAAACTAGCAAACCCGGCGAACTCCGTTTCGCCACCAGATGGCTTCGTTTTTTGTAACATTTCGTTTGGGGATTAAAAGATGAAGAAAAATGATTTTTTTTGTTTTATATTTGAAAAGGAAAATTTTTATTTCATTTCACAACAGTAATGAATTCATTTTGATTACAAAAATGAAGTGTAATTTAGTTGAACTTCTCTAATTACAAAATGTTATACGTGTCCGCAAATTATCCGTTTCATTGAAGTGCTCTTTGGTAAACCACATTTTTTTGTTTTTTGGTCTGACGTTAACACAAACAAAGTGGATGGTTTCCCAACTCGTGAACACGCAACGTATAGCTGCCCATGTGAAAAACAATGATTTTCTAAATTTATCCCGCAAACACTAAGCGATTGGCCTTGCGACTTGTTAATTGTCATTGCGAACGCAAGGCGAACCGGAAATTGCAATCGTTTGAAGTCAAACGGAAGATCAGTCGGAATCATTGGTATTCGAGGAATACATACATTTTCACCTGCGTACTTTCCGTTAATAATGGTTGCCTCAATCAAATTCGGCATAAGTCTTTTCACCGCAAGTCGAGTACCGTTGCAAAGTCGCGGTGGATTCAAATTACGTAATATCATAATAACTGAACCAACTTTGAGTTGCAAGTTATGTGGTGGAAATCCTGGTAACTCCAGAGAGGTCAAAAACTCCGTTGGATAATTTACTACATCATCGGGATTTGTTATGGAATCAACGGATTTGTATGTCACCAAATCGCCATCGATTTTTGATTGAATGGTGAAATTCAGTGCATTACATCATTATTCTTTGCGGCGAGAATTGCTCGTTGACTTAACCAAGCATAATTCTGATAATTCTCACTAATGTTTGGGAAAACATTTTCAATAAGAGCTATTTGAGAGTCTACAAATCGGCAAAAGTCGTTGGTAAGACACCGGCGCCATCTACTTTAAATTAAACGTAGGTACTTATTTTCGTGGGGGATACTCACACACCACGTACTGGCGCCGTTGTAGTACATGCTATGTATCAGAGATGGCGCTGTATGTGAAAAATTATTTTCCCTTTTCTCTTGAAATTTTTCCTGAATTTTCTTTGCTATAAACCTCACGGAGCCCGAGACCTTTCCAACGAATGCAAAACCGTGGAAATCGGTTCGTGCGTTCTGGAGTTATAGCGTCAGGAAAACCCGACTTATTTTTATATTATAGATCACAAACTTTGCACTCGTGTTTTTGTTTTGACTGATATTTGACGATTTTTTTCACACATTATCAAACAAATCTACGAGCGGGCCCTGACTGTCATACCATTTCCTACAAAATTTGCGGTTATCCATTCTGATCGACGAACCATCAGTCAGATGTAGGTAACATTATCATTCTTATCCGAATTCAGTCCAAATTCATCAGTCATGATCGATAATGTGTACCCCACATAAAGTTTTCTGAAAATCGGACACAAATATGAAACACTGCGCCTACTCGCATGCTATAAACACACTTCAATGTCATATTGGTTAGTAAATTGTCAATGTCAAAAAAAGGTGTGTTTGTTTTTACTTTTTTATGATTGCAAATTGCAAGGCAGTTTAGAGGCATTTTCTCATGAGCTATACATTTATGTGGATTTAGTGCAAAAACCTAGTTTATGATTAAGTAGGAAAAGCCTATATGTAATTATACACAGAGTGATCGGTGTAACGTGTAAGGTGCACCATAAAGTTAGAGATAGCAAAAATTCGTATAGTAGAGGGGTCTGTTCCACTTCATTTAGCCGGGAGGGGCAATTTTCTAAATAAAAAATTACTTAAATTGAAAGACAAAATATTTAAAAATATGTAACAGTAACTTCTACAATGCCACGTCATTCCCTTTTTGAAATATTTTATCTAATTTTATTTAAAAAAAAAAAGTTGTTTTAGTGAACCTTTTTAGAAAAACTAATTTTCAAACTCAAAAGTTTGAAAAAAAATTAAAAATTAATTTTCAAACTTATTTTTTTTTTTAATTTAACGTAGGTAATTAAGTTAGACTCTCCTGTCCTAACGATTTTTTTCTTGTCTAAACCTAACCTAAGCGCTCTAGATTTTTGGTGCACCTTATACCGATCATCCTGTATAACGGTATTGCTCCCAAACTGCTATAATTTCTTGACATTATTTTGTCATAAACTTCTGACTGTTTGCTTTTTACATAACAACGATTTCATTGCGCCAAAATTACCTCCTCTCAAAATAGAATTAAAATGTATTTTCATTATTAAAGTATAATTATTTCGTTTGACAACTCGATATGTCCTTCTTCTTCTATCTTTTTGTTTTCACTTTCCTTCTTTTTCATTCAGCTGAAATTGTAGTAGAATAAAGTTTGGTGTTGAACGGTTTCATTAAATTTGGACTCTTATTCCGCCAAAATTAGGTTGAAATGAAATAATTTCAAGATGTCAATTAGATTGTTTTTATTCTTTGAATGATCTAACTCGATCTGTCAAATTTCATAAGTATCCAAAACTCTCATTAAAAATGTATATGAGTTCACCGAATCCTTCTTTCACATCAATCTTCATGAGTTCACATCTTCTCAGCCAGTGTCGTCAGATACACCAGCAAATTAGAGTGCAAGAAAAACAATAAAATAGTCGTTATTGACATAAATTCTTGTTGCGATGATAAAAAACAAAAAATACATATCTATCAATAGCGCGAATATCATTCCTGAAAAAGATGATTGCCCGAGTGCATTGAGTGCGAATTTGTTTAAGAATTAGGTCTTGCTCTCGAAAATGACTGTTTGATTTTATCAGCCAATTAATATGTTATTCAATTGTTTAAAATGTGTGTATCATTCGAAGAGCCTACCCCAATAATAAATTGTTTTGACACAACAATGGAAATATGTAATTGAAGAATGCTTATTTCAGATAATTTTTTTTTTTTCATCTCTTATTGGCAAAATTCACAAATTGTTGTGACAAGCGAAATTTTAAGGAGTGTTCACCATGAGAGCGATCAACGAATGGACAAATTGACGAATAAGATTTAAGTAGCTTATTTCTTAACTTAAACTAGACCAAGAGGGATTTAATTTTGAAATATGTTCGTATAATAAAATAGGCCAATTTGTGTTCGTTAAATAAATGCAAATTACAGAGTGATTGCTATAAACTATCAAAGCCTATTCGCGTTCCACATACCATCCACATCGCAACAAATAAATTATTCGCACACAATTTACTTCAAATGTCAGTGTTCAATTATTATGGTATGCGGACATGATGTTCGTATTACCCAAGAATTATAAGAAATTTTATGGGAAAGAAAGAAACGTCAAAATAAGCGAATATTCGTCATTGTACATGTATAAACGAAATAAATTGTTTAACCAATGTTACACTTAACACGTTTCTTAAGCTGTTTCCATGCAGCTCACAAATATGAAGAGAAATTATCGTGGAACAGTTTTTTGGTAATGAAAATACTAACTCAATTTATTGAAATGAAAAATGAAGGCGTTCCACAATCTTTTAGACAACCAATATAAAAAAAAAATAAAGTGAAATAATTTGCTTCGATCCAAAGAAAATCTGTTGGGTGAGAAACTGTGAATTTCACAGCGAAACTTTGTCTTTGTGGGCCAAAAAAAGTCATCCATCCGATGCTGTTTGGCTCTCTTTTTTTTCTAAATGAAAAACTTCGATTCTGTTTTTTTATTATGTTTATTTGAATCTTTAGAATTGTATTGGTCAAGTCGAGAAGATGATATCGGCCAAATGGGACCCGTCACAATTGATTGCTCGTTTTATGGCATTTTTCATCACTTCAGCGAGAACTTCGGACGACAGATTCTCGCACTCGTGTCGAAGGTTGTTCTTGAGGACTTTCAGAGTCTCGGGCTTGTTCACGCCCCCCCCCCCCAATAGGGTGATTTCTTTTGGCCCACCCTGTACTAGGGCTATGTTCGCACTAAACATGTGTTTCAGCGAAAATTATATGTATGTAGGTATCTTCTAAAAAAATGTTCTGGAGAAATTCACAACCTTACATTTCACAGCTTTTATCTCAAAAGCGGAATAAATGTAAGTGGTATTGACAAATGTAATACCTAAAGATTTTCAAACGCCCCCTCCTGTTGCATATTGCAAATCAAAAATATGGTTAGGAAAGATTGTGGAACATTTTTATTTGTTATTCAGAAAATGAGTGATGAGATTAAGAATTAATGTGATTTTCAAACGAAAAATACTTTACATTTTATGATGAAGCTCTTTTCTTATCTTATCCTTTTGAGTGTGGAATTCTTAACAAAAATATTATTTTTCCGGATAAAAGTATACGCAAATACAAATTACAAACTTAATACTAAATGATCTTGCAAATTCAGTAGACATTCTCTATCTCTAATAATTATATATTTTTCACTTGACTTAAGTACCTACTTAATATAAAGTGAAGCAGAGTCAGTTTTAAAAACTAAATAAAAACTTTTCACGCTGCTTTGATAAAATGTCTTATCATTTTAAGACAATTATGTGCATATTTAGGTACGTCGCTATTACTTCTGCTATTCATTTTGCTTTTGGCAAGAGTTCCGAACAGCAAATTGTTATATTTGTTTCAAATGCATTAGGGCGGCAAAAAAAAGTCCTTCCATCTTTTTATTCTTTGCACAATACCTCTCAGCTGTGAACAAGAATCCGAATTCTTTAGGATTAAATAAAAAATGCTGAGCAGTATGATAAGATCCGATTATACTAACTCGTTTCCCGACCGAAGCCATCAATGTTTCACCATATTTTTTTCAACCAGCTTACCTTTTGCTTCATGAAACAGTAAAATACGTTTGAGCTTTTCTGTTTCTCTCTGTCTGTCTCTCTCTCTCTCTCTCTCTCTCTCTCTCTCTCTCTCTTTCTCTCTCTCAAAAAGAGCGTCCTCCCATAAATGCTGAACTATAATGGACGGAAACACACGAAAACTAGTGTCAAAACTGTACAAAACGTTGCCGTCTAACCTGTGAAATGAACCCATAATCGACGGATTGCCGCGGAAGCAAAACATGTATTTTCCTCTGAATAATAAGATGAATGTGACGTCACACACAAAGTCATTTTCACAGTCAGATGCAAATTTTAGTCCGTAAAGTGCGATAGCGAGCGCAGCTTACGTGCGTAAACTAAACCTATCGAAATTTCACGAAACGAGCCCGTCCGCGCCGTTCCGACTATGTTCAGCCTTAAGGCTCAACTTAAAGCATTGTCCCTATTCGTTTCAAAGTGAGAAAGCCTTCGAATCAATGAATACGTAACTATTTCCTACTTTCGAACCCGTGCAGCTCTTAAGTCTTAAGGACTATTCACATGAAAGCGACCAACGACCAACGAATAAACGAACATTCGTCCATTTTGACGTTTCATTCACATGGAATTTTTTTTATTCGTTGCGAACAACGAACGTCATGTCCGTATATCACAATTGAACAGTGAAATTTTGAGGTTAGTCGCGCACGAATAATTTATTCGTTGCAATGTGGATGGCATGTGGACACGAATAGGGTTTGACAATTCGTAGCAATCGCCTTGTAGTTCACGGCGAACAGTTTATTTTTAACAATTTAATAAATAAAAACTCAAATTGAATTTGACATCAAATGTGAATTAACAAACTTCAATAATTGTAGTTGTTACCGCAGGTTTTATTCTCGGGCCCACATTGCGCAGGAAATTCACGTCACAACCCAAAACATTAGCAATACAGACCACCAACTCTTTATAGTTTCTCTCTTTGCCTACTAGATTGATGTGTATTTTATTATAAGTTGAGTAGGCATGTAAAAGCTCTCTCTTAAGCTCACCCGTGCATTTTAAATGGGAACCAATACACGGAAATATTAAAGGCACAGTCAGAGATTATGTACATATACCCTGCTGAATAAAATAGTATAACAGTGTTTTAGCGAAGAGGAGTATACGTTGGAGTTGGCGGTCTGTATTGTATATCTGTAACATGCAACTTCTGCTTTGTTCGTTGAGTCCTCACCTCAAGTCGCCACTAAAGAGAAAATGATCTAGTTTATTGAAACCTGAAATCACCCTGAATTCTATATCTTCGAATTTGGGGGCGAGTTGAGGTAACGAAATAGCTGTTAAAGTGACGTTTGCTGTCAACCATTTCTCGTGGGCTCACGCTCTGTATTTGTTTGATTTTTTCACATTTGCGAAGAAAACTAAAAAAATCAAATGAATTGATTTATTTTATCAATGAAAAAAATAAAGCCAAATAGTAACTCACGATGTTTTGCCTTGTCCCAAATTCACACTCCAGCCCTAATCTGTTTTTGAGAACTCTTGGGACTGTCAAGAAAACTTGGGTTGACCCTGCGTAAAGTTAAAACAACAAAGAACTGTTGAAAGTTTGTATTTTGTATTTATAGTTTTCATCTCATTTCAAAAGAAGTAAAATGAAAACAAATACGATCCACAATCTTTTCCTTGCGAATAGAAAAGGATCTGGAGTAGGTCTAGCAGCAAAGTCTGGCGATCAGAAAAAATGACATTGAGTGTGTTATATTTTGGAATACCTAAAACACAAAACCTGTTTTCTACAAAGTCACAAACGTCCGATCGCGATGTAGATCACTTAACAAAAAATGCAATATCACCTTCTCGATAATAATTACACCGAAGCACCCTGTTTCCGAACAAAGCCATAATCTATATTTCGTGATTGAAAAAAAGGCACAGATGATAGGTATTTTGGCAAAAACAAAATATGATAAGTTTACTCACACAATTTGGGAGCGATAACATCAAAGATAATTTTTTGTTTTATACAAAAAGCAAACCACAGGTGTTTAACATAAAACAATATTGAATAGAGCAACCCAAAATATTATTTTAGTTTATAATTTATTGTTTAGATGTCCGTGCCATGTATTTAGACCATAAGAATTTATAAAAAAAAAATCTTCTTCTACTTTCATGCGTCCGTAGTGCGGCGAAAATGTATATTATAGGTTCGTATGATAAATTAGTGTGCATTGATATAATTACGGATTGAGAAAAGATAAAAATATTTTTCGCCTGACAAAATTACATAATGTAAACGTAAACGTATAGCAACACAGAACGAAATGTGATGTGAAGGAATACGAAATCAACGTCTAACGGCGGGCGGCGACCGGCGAGATACATTCAGTTTACAATACGAATCGATCGTCGTATGACACACGCGAGCGTTTAAATACAAAAACTAAAATTCGGACCGACCGACCAGTTGTACCTTGTACGAGTATATGGTATCTAGCATTTAATGTGGAAATGTATCTGCTCACAGAAACAAAACAATTAATCTTCACTCAAAAGAACAGCGATTGTTTTTTTTAGTATTTAATTTTATCAAATTTATTATTACATATTGCAAAGAATGATAAATTAAAATGTCTCAAACAAAGTCTGACAGTAATTTTGATAGTCCGCGAACGTCGGTAAACAGTTCGCCAAATCATATTCCATCGAATTCCGGAATGGATGAAGCTCTGACCAAGTGTAAAAGTGAAATAGATCTGGTTAAGAATAAGAGCAATTTGTTTCTCATAAAATCGTATAGTTTCATTGACAGAACGTCAAAGTGTAAGCAACGTCCCCTCAGCAGCGCCAGCGGTGAAGTGACAAATCTAAAGACTGAAATGTCAAAAATGACATCGAAATCGGCAACCGGAACGGATTCGAATAATGACGATTCATTGTTGTTGTTAAGAAAGAAAAGTGATCATAGTGATGAAAGGCAGCAACGTCCGAAATCACTGCCATCGTCGGGTATTATCAAACGTGAGTCTTTTTTGAGGCAAAGTTTTCAGAGCTTTCGAAGGAGTTTTATTAAGAATAAACCATCATCATCATCGGGTATTGGTGGTGGTGGTGGAAGTGTTTTGAGCTCGTCATCTAGTGGCGGTAGTGAAAGGACTAATTTCGAAAATGATTTCGAAGTTGTTGAGATGAATGGCGGTAATGTTAGAACGCGTAGTAATCTGGGCGATTTGAAAGAGGAAGAAGATGAATCTTGGATATCAAGGTCTACCAGTTTACGAGCAAAGCCGATGGCGGTCAAGAGGTGAGTCCAAAATTGTTGAGATTGACTTTTTATTTTATTTCTATTGTACCTATAGTCATAAAACTCTTTTTTTTATACTTTTATAATTTTTTTTTAACATGGGCATTTCTATTAATATGAGTCCACTTAAGATGCAAAATGTGAAATTAAGTGCTCAACAAAATGATTTCTTGAGTTTTTCAAATAATGCAGCTGAAAAATTTGAAGACGCTGTTGTGGTGTGATTCTCTTCATAATGACTTGCCAAATGATACGGGAAAAAAATGACAAAGCAGTTAGGAGTCACGCGTTATCTGTCAAAAATGGCACGATGAATCACCCGTTATTAAATGAAAAACATCGCATATAAGTTGCATTATTTGTCATACGATTTGAACATGATTTCTGGCATATGGCCACCTCGGCTTGTTCAGACATACCTACTGGCTGAGCACAATGGTGTAGCTGCAGCTGTAGTATGTAGCAATGTCGAAGTTAATGTCAAAAAAAGTAGTGCACTAAGCAGCATGCACGAATACAATGTGTAGCACTGAACTTAAACAAACATCATGTCTGCCATTTTGGTTTGCTGTGGCCTTGCAGCGCAGCACGTTCGTGAAGTTGGAGTTGAGTCGACTTGTACTTCAGCAACTCTTTGGGCCGTATTCATAGATGATGTTTAAGTTGTTGCTAGCTAAACTGGAGTTTAGCTTATGGAAAATTCATCAGGTAAACTCCAGTTTAGCTTAGCAACAACTTAAACATCATCTATGAATACGGCCCTTTGTGGTGCAGCTGCTACTTAACATTGTAGCCGTGTAATACAATTTACGTAGATATATTTAACTTTGACAATGGAACGTACTACTGCTGCAGCTGCATTATTGACCTCGAAGTTTTGATCAGCATTTGGAGTCGTATATCGGAAATAAAGCGGCGAATTTTGTTTTCCAAGTCATCAATCGTGTCTGGCTTATCGGCGTAGACTAGCGACTGCACATACCCATACAGAAAATAATGGCTTGGCGATAATCTATACTGCAAATGCGGCAGTTTTGCTTATTTAAACAAAATTGTTTTGTGAAAGTCGGGATCAACACCGATGGACACATTTCCAATTTTGTCAATGGCGATTGGACTCATTCACGTCTTCCTCTCTATGCTACGCTCTATAGTCAGCAATACCTTCTTTGGCACGCACTGTACGGCATCTAAGGTAATAAGTGAAAATAAATCTGCTCAATTTGCATTCGTTGTTCAGGCGTCAGTCGATTTATGATGAAATTGCTAACCAAACTTAAGATAAATCACATGACAGATAAAAAATGGCTATGGAATGAAAACAGTGTTACCAATTAAAAGTTCTATGCCTCTAAAAAACACCCTTTATTTGATTTTACTTTTAACTTCTGTAAAAATTGACGGGCTTTAAAACTTTAACCAGCAATGCTTTCTTCTCAGAACGCCATGTTCTTATAAGTTTTTTTTTTCTTTCTATTGATAGACATATTGTTTTGATTCTTTTTCTTTTTGGTTAAAAAAGAAGTATTTCAATTTTAAAATGAGTAGGTAACGATAAAAATAAAATAGATTCCGCTGAATTATCATACCTGAAACCTCGTTCCTTCAAATCTTAATTCTTGTTTCAATTTCGCACAGTGCGCTTATTTATTAAAATACTTATTTTAAAAAGTATACTAGACCTTAAAATTGTCATGTTGTTGAAGCTTATCCTGATTTTAAGTCTTAGTAGAATTTGCAATTTCCAGCAAATATTTGGCAGCACAAAATCAAACGACTTCGGATGCGACATTTCAGTTTACAGTAACAAATCATCTCAAGACATTGCTCTGCGAATTTCAATCTATAACTTGAATATAAAAGTTATATAACAGAAACCGGGCGTCCTTAGAGACCCACGCCCCCAAAATAAAGATTGTCAGTATTCTCTTGTGCATTGTGATAAATAAATTTATTCCGTTTTTATTTCGTTTTTCAATCATTATCACTAACACAGTTCCAAACATTATGATGATCGAATACTAAACACGAATAAAGGCAGATCACCATATAAAAGATTTTAATTTATATTCGATCGGTTAATTCTTAACTAAGCTTCGTTCTTGTCGTTCTTGGCTATTGGCGCTAAAAAATTGATAACTGTTAAAAATTATATTGAATTTGGAAGTCACAGTATGAGATTTATAATGAAAACGTCCGTCAGTCATAATAAAACAATAAATATACGAGTAATGTTCACACAGACCATATTCTGCACAGCACATTACCATATAGAAAAAAAGAAAAGATTTTGTTGCTTTGTATCAGCAAGTAGATAGATACAACTTTCCCTTTTATTGCATTCCACTCTTGTCAAAAGTTCTGCCAAAAGAGTCTTCTTTTACAAATAGCTTGCCTAAAAAAGTATGAATATGGATCCCGACTGTGCCTTCATAAATCCATGCAAACCCTTAAACTTGAAAACCAGGTCAAATAAATAAAGTGAATAAAATTAAGTTGTTTAGCTGATGAAAACAAGGTGTGCCTGTACCATTAGAAGTCTAAATTTATAAGAACAGTTATTCGAATTGATATAGTTCGATTGGAGACATTTTACACCTGTTTAACAGAAATTTGATAAATATTAACCATGAATGTTTTTTTTTTTTTTTTTTTAATGAAAATATTTATTAATCTTTTTGATGTTGTAGGTTGATGCATTTAATATTTGGCGGAATAAATTTTAGTAGTTTTTAAATGATTTTTATTTCATAAAGTTTACAAAAGTTTTGTCTATCTTTCATTAAATGACATGGGCTAGCCGTCTGCCAGTTGGCAAGTTATACTTAAGTTAATAATGTAATTTAACAGTGTTTTTTTTTTTTTTTGTTTTTTTTGTAGTATAATAATTATATTTGAATTTTTGTTTCAGAAAAGTTCGTCACAGATTCGTTTCCTGTAGCTGAGTGCAATTTTGACATATCTGTGTAATCTATCCCAATCAGTTCTTCCGTTAAGGATATCAATTATTTCAGCATCGCTAAAATAGTTCTTTCCGAGTATATTCTCCCTTGTTTCAACAAGTATAGGACATCTACCAAGAAAGTGAAACACGTTCTCCCTTTCTCTTAGGTTGCATAGGTCGCAAGTTTGTTGTAAGTCGCTCCTGTGGGGTATATAATTTAAGGGTAGTAATAGTAACTCTCCTCGTGTTTTTAAAACAAGTGACATGAGGTCGGTTGAAAACTCTGCCCTAAAGTAATTATTAACTGTTAAGTTGTAGTCGAGCTGCGCATAAATGCTCCTGTGAGGCGAGCTTTGAGCTTTCCAAATATATTGTTCTCGTTTTTTTTCATCTACTAAGCTGATTAGGTTGTATAGTTCGTTTTTCCACGTGTCAGTCGATTCATCTGGAAGAGAGAGTGAATGTCCGCAGTCCTCAGCTAGATTATTCCAAGTCTCAAACCATGATATTTTCTTTTGCATCACCAGTAATGTTATTTTCTTGGGTAATCGCCTATCATCCATTCTGAGTGTCCTTAGAATGTAGTCGACCTGTATTTTAAGAGTTGAAATGAACAGCGGAGAAAGACCCGTTTCAAGCAAGAGGATATGGTTTGCCGTACTGTTAGGTAGCTTCAACGTTCGCTTTAAGAAGTATCTCAGGACCTGCTCTACTTCTTCATACTCTTTGTGTCCCCAAACTTGTGCAGCGTAGAACATTTGGATGTTGCCTTAAAAATATTATATTTTGCTTCGTATGGGACGTCTCTGCAGAGCATCACACTTCTCCAAGTCGCATTTAGCGCATTTTTCGCCTTAGCTAATTTATCTGTCAAGTGGTTCTTCAAGTTAAGATTTCGATAAATCCGCATGCCAAGATAGTTATATTCACTAACAATTTCAATATAAATTTATAAATATAAATTTTAGTACAATAAAATTATTTTGTTAAAATTGGCTTTGTTCTTAGTATAGCCATGGGCGGTCATTTCTCTTGCCAATGGCGTTTTAAATTAGCAATTGGAAACTGTTGGTCCATGAGAGGGCACTGCAGTCAATTCATCTTTCAAGCCTTGCTGCTTTGATATATTATATCTTCTAAGGGTTGCGTACGATTTACGGATTTTTTAAAATGTCGAACGTCATGATGTCAACTTTTGAAAAGTAGATTGGTAAAAATACCAACTGATCAAAATGTCGACTCTTATAAAGTCGATTTTGAAAATATCGACTCGAAAAAAGGTCAACAGTGGCAAAGTGATGATGTTCACATTCATATGGCGCAGCATGTCTCAAATGCTTATTACATAAAGTGCACGACTGGGTCGCACGAACTTTCTCTTAAGTAAGACAGAAGTCTTGGGCTTTAGATTTTGGGAAACAATTAGAGGACGAAATCATATGAAATTAATCTCTTGAAAATCACTACTTACGAGTAAAACGTTTTTTTTTTAGAAAAAATGTAGGTACTAAGCCATGTTTTCTTCTACTGTTTTTAATTTTAAGGAAAACGATTTCCGAAATCTTCCGACCAGTTTTTTTCAAAAAACGGTTTTTTTCTGAAAAACTTTTCGATAACACATTCCAATTTTTTTTTAATGTGCCAACTTCTAGCACTTTGTAGTTTTTATCAGAAAAATTAAATTAAAAAAAAAGATCACATCGTTTAGAAAAAATAAAATGCACGACTGGGTCGCACGTACTTGCTCTGTGGGTACAATAGTACGACGAAAACAAACTTTTCGATCAATAAGAACAACTCATTTTTGAAAAATTTGGTAAAAACTAAAAAAAATTTGGCTAAAACTAGAAAACTCGATATACGGGAGCTAATGTTAAGTAACCTTTAGTATATCACATTTAGATGTCGTCTTTTGGGTGATATAAATGATATAAACTTCCGCTTATGGCCAATTTAATAAAACTGATATTACAAATTTCAGCTATTATCATGTGTAAAGCCAAAAACTAAAAATACAGTTTTTTTTTAATACAAATGCAGTTTTCTTTACATACAAATTTTCATAAAAATCGGGAGAGCCTTTTTTGAGTAAATTAGAAAAAACGAAAAAATTGGTGGCTCTTTGTATAGGAGCCACTATTTAAAAAAGAGAAACTGAAAAGAAATCAATGCCATCTGATAGGAAGCTGTAAGAAACTATACAAAACAAAGTTTGAGTGAATTCGATACAACCGTTGACAACTTATGGCCATTTGAAAAAAAGCCGTTAAGAGCAGATCTCCGTTATTTGCATTTTTAGCCAAAAACTAAAAACGAAGTTCTCTTAAAAACACTTAAAAAAATATAACACACAAAGTTTAATCAAAATCGTTAGAGCCATTTTCGAGCAAATTTGGAAAAACCAAAAAAAGTTGGCTAAAACTCATCGGCTCCTTGTATGGAAGCCACCGTTTAGAAAGGCTTCAGTGAAAAATTTATTAAACCATCCTATAGAAAACGATGAAAAACTATGTCAAACGAAATTTGAGTCGATTCAATCAAGCCGTTGCGTTGTGAACTTATGGCTATTTGAAAAAAAGCCGTTAAAACATGATGTTCGTTACGACCATTTGAGCCAAAAACAAAAACGCAGTTTTGTTAGAAATGCTTAAAGTAAGCTAAATTTTGAGTTTAATCAAAATCGTTAGAGCCGTTTTCGAGAAAATCCAAATTGAAAAAAACCGTTACTTGAAAGGTACCATTTTGAGCCGGGAAAAAATGAAATAAAAAAACCTCGACAACCGTTTTTCTTCAAACTGCTATATATCAAATTTGAAGAAAATCCGTCAAGCGGTTTAGGCTGTAGCATGACGTGAAAAAGCGCACATCCGCACAGATGCATAGACGCACAGACAGACCGACGGACGGTATGGCGAAAACCACTTTTTTGGGCTTCTCTATCATCGTAATGTCACGTTTGATTTTTTTTTCTGCACGAAACCAATACTTGCCCTATTGAGCAAGTAAAAACCAAAAGCTAAAAAAAATTTCAAAAATTTAAGAATTCATGTTATGTATTTCGTTAATAAAAGGGTTCCTACACTAAAAATGACATCGAAATCCGTCAAAATCTGATTTCAAAAAACCGTTTTTATGGTAGGTACCGTTATAAGACCTTTCCTGAAAAATGTTTTTTTTAATTTGGGCGTGGCTGACCCCCTACTTTTCATTAAAGAACAAAAAACTTATTTTAAAACTTAAAGGTACCTACCCATAATCAATTTCAACCAGTTTTTTTTGTTCCTTTATTATTGTATGAAAAATATTTGCTAAATCGTTTTTTGTGTATGGTTTTTCAAAACGCCCACTTTTAGGGGTGTGATTTTCATACAAAACATTTATTACATTAAATAAATAAATAAAAATAAAAAAAAAATAAACCTAACAAATTACTTGCGATTGCGAGTTGCAATCAAAGCTTGGTTAGTGCTTGATGTTCTTTAAGAAAAGCTGTAGGATACGCGAATTGGAGGCGTTTTCGTTAAAAGTCTTAATCTTCAGTTTTGAAGTAGGACGTTCAAAATTTGTGTATATTACCTATGTATGCCATCCTTTGTCACGTAGCAGGGTGTGGTTAAAGAATCTCCATTTTCGTTCAAAATATAATTATTCCAAATAAAACTAAAATTTAAATTAGTAATGATTTTGCCTTGGCAGTAAAAATCTCAACTTTTGGGCGTGGCACTCGCATTTTAACTGCGCAAGTATTGTTTGCTTTGCTACATAAGCTATTGTGCTATGAATAGCAAGTAATAATTGTTGCAATTAGTATGTACTTGGTGCCGTTGTAATCTTCAGATTGTATTTTATGAAGCAATTACAAACGAAGTTTTGAGGCACTAGAGGGCAACAAAGTCAAACGAGTGGCGGACGCCAAACTTTTAGACCCATAGAAAAAACTTGTCAGAAATTTAGGCAACACACAATAAATTACAAAAAAGTTGTTTTAAATTGTCTGTGAACCATGAAACTGCAAACGTTTCAATAAAAATTCTGTTTATATCTTAAAATGTATCAATCACCATCATTAACTTCATTTTTTTTATGAAACAACTATTTTGGGTTTAAGGCATGTATGACCCACTTAGGGCTTGAATGTTTTCTTAACTAACATTTGGTAGGTACCAAATAGTTTGTTGCAAAAATGGAAAAGTTTATATTCAATAGTTCGTTGTAAATTAATACTGTAGCTCTCGCTTATGGTTTTATTAAACTTAAATAAATACTTATTTTATTTAAATGATAACACAAAACACATTTATAAAAAAAAACACTAGTTGTTTTTGTTTATCAACGACCAACGACCAACGAGTACATTCATACTTACTCACTTGGTGAAATACTAATATGCGGTTTGCACAGTTGAACAATTATTTCTGTATCAAAAGTGCCAGTTGCGAATCATGATGCCTTATAAAGTGTAAAAACAATTTGGCGAGGAAAGGCAAAATATAGCTACATCATAGATGTTGATGTTGATGTTGACGTTTTATAATCATCATCACGTCTCATAATCAGTATCTAATCCAATTTTCTATTATTTCAAACAGTTGCTTTTTGCTTTTCGACTAGGACCGTTGTTGTAAGCATCTGCTTCAAGATGATTTTTACATCATTTAAGCTCTGGCAAATTGAATCAATCAAGTATCTATATCTAACTACCTATCTACCTATACCGACCGTACCGTAAGGTGTCTTCAATTATTAGTGCAATTTTCTTAGAAACGAGTGTATTTCGTTTTTGCATTCTGTGTATAACGCTAACTATTTTGATCTTTGATTTCTAATATATACCTACTTATATGAAAAGAAACCATATCAATAGATACAGTTTTGTGAATAATTAGCTTTGAATAATATAATAGTGAATCTGAAGTTGATGAAATTATTTTCAAATTAAATTTGTTCTAGTTTTGGTTGAATTGAACCGTGAAACGGTCGGTGGATCGGTTGTGGTTGATTTTGTGTAAAATATTTGCTCTACCCCAGTGATGCTTTTGTTTTGACAAGATAAAGTATATACGAAGTTATAAAACTCGAACCTTTAACTTGAACAGAAATAAATATTTTTTTGTTTATATTTTCTCGAGTGTAATGAATAAGTAATTGCTTAACAATAACATACTATGTCCGCAGAAATAGAAGGGTAAGACATTGGCTAGTTTTTAAATCGCTCTAAATTTCTGTTCTAAAAAGCTGATGCTTATTTCATCATAATTATAGGTATGTTAGGTCAGAGGTCGTAATTAAACAGATTTGATAGTTGTTTTCAACAAATTAATATCTATCTCAACAAAACATATACCTACATATAAATATGCACTTATTTTTCACCTGACATACTATTTCAGACGTGACCCTATTTTGGACGTAGCATTGAAGGCCCAACCCATAAAACTCGTAGCACATTGGATGTGATAGATAGAGATGAGCCGGTAAATAGGTGGTACTTTGTTTCATTAAACACAACTTAGCGCCAGTGTATATGTATCCTGCTTCCCTTACGTTTTAAGTCATTCACCTACAAATTTCATAATATTTATATCAGAACTACTGTATGGGAAATCATTGAGTAGATTTTTTTTACACAAAAAATCTACTCACTGGCAACTTCTGATCCCTTGAGGAACCAAACTGTTTTGTCACAAAAAGTATCAGTTTTTCGCCTGGTCTAAATGTAGTTTTTCCCATCAGAAGGCATTTTTTGTTGATTCCAAAAGGGTCTTTTTCCTGAACGTTTACTAAATTCTGCACAATCCCATCAAACGTCAAATTTTTCAGGTGACAGTTTTGGATTAAGTTGAAAATTCGATGCTTTGTATGTTCACTTCTTCGTGTGCATCACCTCATAAGAAAACTCGTATTCAATGGAACTGGTCGCTAATATACCTAAATAACAGACCAAATATAACATGAGCACAAAGAAACATAGGATAAAATTCAAAATTCTTTTCGCACGAATCGGTTTCGCCATTTTCGCCCTGAGCTGTTACGCTGACTTTACGAGAAAAAGGTATCGCAAAGCCTTTTTTAAAGTTAATCTCGCTTTAAAATGTTTAGTCATTCGATTTCATATTTAACTCCAACAATATTATTTAATTTTTTTTTGTTAGGCTGTCAATTTTACATGTGTGTCAAAGCGATTCAAAATTAAATAGCTCAGACTTAACAAAACTTAACGAAAGGCCAACCATTGTTTGTGTGTTTGTTTTCGTTCAATTAACCCATGGCAAATAATTTGTCCTATGGAAGGCACTGTTCTTAGCCCTTGTTTTTAATTTTTTTTACCAACCATATGAAAGCTACATATGCCAGCATAAAAAGCTACACTGATTTTTTTCAGTCAAAATCGTTAAGGCCGTCTTCGAGAAAAATAAGATTTAACGTAACGGTTATATGCAAGATACCGTTAATTATTAAGCCAAAAATTGTTTTTAATTTGCCCTCTATTACAATATCTAAAAAACTCTATATACCAAATTTGAAAAAATTCTGCCCACCTGTTTGGGCTGCAGGTGTCTATACATACAGACAGACCAACAGACAGACAGACAGATAGATATACAGAACTTTTAGATCATTGTTTTTCGTCTTCGCTGTCAACGTAATGTCATGTTTGATTTTTTTACGAATGCATAACTTGCCTTATAGTACAAGTAAAAATTAGAGTCAAGAATAAATTGTATGCCAATACTTTCCCTAAACAATGATTTTTGTAAGCAATAAATGCAATTAAATTATAGCCCCTTAGACACAAAGAGCCTACTTTAAATTAGGTTAAATGCGGCTCTGAGTGCGAAAAATATCAAACAAGTGATTCTTTTTGTTTGCCTTCCACCCAGTGCCTCAATATTTTGATATATTAAAATGTATGCGATTTTCGTTTTGTATTGTAAAATGTGTGGGAAATTTTCCAGGTGTATGTACCTACGTATGTAGGTATTCAAACTGAAACAAAGTGCCACAATTAAAAGCTGCATTTTTCTTTAAAACATATTAAATGTGATTAAATTCAAGATAGGAACTCAACGGAAGTAAAAAGTGTTTAATTGACTTAAAATTAGTTGATTTTCACTGAAGTATTAATTCAGCTACGAGAACGAACCCCGGGTATGGGAAGTGGATATACTCTTGTTACCCTTCTTCTTTTAGTTTCCGATAGCATGCTTAAACAACATTACTCCAACATTTTATTTTTTTGCTGACTTTGATTAATTTATAAGATGGAAATTTTGTACATAATAAAATAATGTTTCGCCTCACGAAATCGTTTGCCAATGATGATGCTTCCACCAGAATTTCTTCCTCGTCCTCGTCTTTGTTTGTTGTGTCTTCAAATTAAAGGTTACTTAACTTTTAACGCTTGAAACCACAAGCAGGTATTAAAAAGAGTTTATGTTTCTTAATTTTTTAACTTTAAAAAAGATAATAATAAACGAATTAAATTGCGTTTTGAACTTGAGTTGAACGCATAATTTTAACATAAGGAAAATCATGCGGGTACATTCAACCACGACAGTTTTCGAAAAACCCTGGGTTTTTGACGTTTGATAACGGCTTATAAATCGATAAACACCGACTGCATGCACGAAAAACTGTCACTATCCACCTGAGTCGAGCGTGCAAGCGAGAGCGCGGAACAAGCGATAGAGATGAACGGTCGGATTAAGCGTTCGGCTTGTGACGCATCTATATCTCTTCCACGATCGGCCGATGCGTCTAAGTGGAAGAGATACAGCGGCAGGACACAACCTACACATGAACTGTTTTGTCAACTGGTTATCTCGTAAAATTATCGTCCGTAAACCAACTTTACAGGCAACCATGTTTTTTTTTTTTTAGTTCAGGGCTACACCGCAGGTTTAAAAAAAAAAAATAGAGAATTTTTTGATAGTGCGAGTAAAAATTTTTCAAAAAACCTTGTGGCAACCCGAGGGTCACTTCAGGGATCAACGAACAAAGCTTAACTAACAGTTTTCTCTTCGATTTGTTAAGAGAACTTGCCTTAGCTTTGATGTATTGTAGGCTTCTTCTTTTTGCCAAAAAAGGTTTCTTCACGACAATATCATACTTTTCTCAGTTTATTTTTAAAAGAGTTTTTTATATTGTTCCCAGTCTGTATTGTTTCCTCTGCTCTAAGCTTTGTTGAACATTGTTCTACTATTTTTCCTGAGTGGACTCAGTTCTGAGTTCCACCAATGAGCATTGTTCAAGGCCATCCATCGATTTTGATCTTATCTTAAGAAGAATGTACCAAAATAGCCCTGTGGGACACAAGATGGTATACTGATGTACTCTTCTCTTTGACAATTTTGTCCAACCCGCGTGTCACCGGAAATCTATAAAACTTCCCCAGCTAGGGTTTAACTCTATTAAAATAAGATTCTATTCTGGCTCACCTTCTGTAATACCTAAGGTGGTTGGTTTTCATAAATAGTTATTGTTAGGTGAAAAGGTCTAATTGCGCACTTAAGAGTGTAAAAATGTCCAAAGTCGATTTGGAATTTCTTGCACTCTCAAAAGTGCTTTATGACATTTGTTTTTATTCCATGGCACCGCGGACCCACACATGCGTGAAATCACCGGTGCTTGTAAGTTGTTTCAAAGTCAGTTGGGGAAATACATATATATGTAGGTATGTTAAGTTAAAGTAAGTCTGCAACCAACTGTGCATGCGCCAAGGAAAGGGTATTGCCCTGAACAAAAATCTTTTTCACCCACACATACCAAGTTTGCAAAAACAATTGCGTTTGGTGTGTAAACTTTTAAGGTCGCAAAATCTCTCCCTGCTAAATACGAGTACATGCATATTATTTTCAATATGTCTATGTGACAACAAAAAATATTGACAATCAAGCTTAATTGGTCACTTGTCATCGTGTCAAACAATTGCATAGTGAATCTGTCATTCGGTATTCTGAATATAAACAATCATATAAAATATTTAACTCAGTTATTTTTGTTTTGTTTACATAACATTGTAAATAACCCTGAAGTTCTCAATCTTGAAAGAGGTGATTAATAAACGGCTTATCAATCAACAGCCAAGCTGTTATACTTTCCATTCAATGGACTGTTATAATATAACAGATCGTGTGGTGTGCATAGCCTAGATGTTCTGACTTCTAAGAATGTCGATTACAGTAAAATATTTAAAAGCCAACACCGTTATTTATAGCCACTATCAGAAAGGCATTAAGTAAGTAGCTTTATCCATCTTAATTGCACTTCCGAAATGAGAGTATAACACAATTCCTATATGTGGATTCCTTCTGCTTGAAGTTGTACCTACCTCCGTAAATCCGATAAGAAATATCTCAAAAACGACTTTAAAGTTTCACACTGGATATTTAAACATTTCATTTTTAGGAAGGCCGCTACAGAACGTAAATGTGTGACCCAGTGGGCATTTTATCAAAATATTAAGTCGTTTTACTCACGTTCTCACGATAAATTCCAAAATATTCGACACAAAATTATTCTTTATCTGCCATCAAATTCTTTTCACCCTTCACTTAAGTTATAGCTAGATATATGATTCAATGTTTACTTACACGATAATCATAAAAATACGGTAACATTTGCCCAAAAAGGGTACCTTGAGGTTCTTGGAATTAACGTTTTTGTAGATAAAATTCCATCAGAAAAGACTTCGGAAATCTTATTTTTAGAAATACAAACAAATAGCCGCGCGTAAATGTTGACATTAAACATGGCATTTTTGTGGTTATTTTTAGATTTCCATGTTTATCGGAACGAAATTCGGGATTGGTATTATTTTCAGTATCGCGCCACTAGACATTTTGTTTTGATGTTTCGGAATATGTTTTTGGCAGCAACATTCTAGTGCAAATTAACTTAAATTCTTTTGTTCAATAAATATTTATATCGACATGCAATTTTAACAAATATTGGGTGGGGTACAGAACATCTCATTCGATATGACTTAATTCTACTCAATAAGATATTTTTTATATGAAACATCTAAATGGTTTTTCAATAAAGGCGGGTAGAAATTGAAATGAAATAAAACGAGCTGAGAATGTGTGGGATATTAAAAATTCTTTTTTTTATTTGAAGTACCCATTCATGGACACATTTTTTTTGGAAGATGATATCGTTCACACCCCCGCCTCATCTTACAGTGGCACGGATCCAAGTGATCCAATTATCAATTACCCTTTCAAATAGATCCGGCTGAATTTGAGCGAAAGCCTGTCCACCAAGTGAACCTCGTGTGGTCAAGTTTACACAGATTTTCAAAATAAATACCTATTAAAAAAAATGCACCTCATGGCTAAAGATGTTTCTTTGGCCGCAATTGGGGTCCTCTTCCAAACGTTCAGAAGCCCATAGTCATCCAACAAACAGCAATGTATGTTGCCATGGTTTTTGAGTTCCTTGGTCAGATGGATCTTCTACGGGGGAGAATGTCGAAGTCCCGATTGAAGATCGCCACGTTAAAGTCTGCGAAAGGTTGAGATCTTGTGCACGGCGAGGCATTCCTACAAAAAATCCTGTAGGTGGTGCTGATTTTAAATAAAGTGCAAAAAATTTAATGAGCTATTTTCAAAATGTTAAATTTAAAAAAAAGTTTTTAAAATGCTTTTAAAAATCCAAAAAAATGGCTCCGTGAAATAACTCCCAAAAAAAAAAAATGAAATAACCCCCCAAAAATTTGTATGAGATTGGGGAGTTATTTCATTATGAAATAACTCCCCAATTTTGGGGACTTATTTCCTGTTTTTTGGGGACTTATTTCATTTTTAGTTTGGGGAGTTATTTCATGATGAAATAACTCCCCAAATTGAAAAATGAAATAAGTCCCCAAAAAAATAGTGAAAATAAATCCTCAAAATTGTATCGGTTTTATTTTCTGATAATTTGGTAAAAAAAAAATGTCCCTACTGTAGAAGCAACGTCGAAACACTATTCATGTTGTATATACATAACTTTTCAAATATTTAAAATAATTGTTAATAAAGGAAGTTACCTGCATTAAAAATGTATATTAAAATCTTATTTTGCCTTATTAATTAATACTTTTTCATTGGAAAATATATAAAATGGCAACACAATTCTTTAAATTTGGAACTTATTTCACAATTTTTTTGGGGACTTATTTCATTACTTTTTGGGGACTTATTTCATGCTTTTTGGGGACTTATTTCATTATGAAATAAGTCCCCAATTTGGGGGGTTATTTCATTTTCATTTTTGGGGAGTTATTTCTTGGGGAGTTATTTCACGGAGCCCAAAAAAATATGTAGATATTAAAAATTTTGGTATACAGTATACATTGAGCTTCCTAAGCCTATTATCTGTGTAGAATTTCGGAAGAATTGGTAAAGCCGTTTTCGAGATAGTCGAAAGCAAAAAATCGGTCCTTTTTAGTTCTTAGCCATGGTTTTTAATTCTTTTTTTTTCCAGCCATAAGATAGCTTATACCTTAAAAGCTACATTGATTTTCTTTAATCAAAATCGTTTGAGCCGTTTTCGAAGCTTTAACATACGGTTATATGGCAGTCATTTTTTGAGCTGAACGAAATTTCAATTTCCCCTCTCCTCTGTACAATACCTAAAAAAAAATCTATATACCAAGTTTGAAGGAATTCGGATTTTTCCGGCCAAGATTACACAAGTTAGTCTTACTTACCCCTTACAGAGTTCTTATAGAAGTAACTTACCGAAAGGTTTACACTATTGACGAACTTACAGTGAAAAATGCTTATTGTAAGTAGTAAACTTACCACTGTCGAGTGTGTAAGCTGTGAGATTTCCTTTAGTTTTAAAATATGCGTTTACATTTGTAAGTACATTTCTCTCAACTAACAGCTTACGCACTTACAAATCCTATTAAGCGAGTAATTTTTGTAGAAGTTGCTTACGTGAGTAACTTACGCCAGTAAAAGTTATATGTGTAATCTTATCCTTCATGTTGATATAAATAATACCGAAAGTCAACTGAATTTATTTAAATTCTAAAAATGTTAATTTCTTGTGTAGCGCGTCAGAAACATAAATCGGTCTTTTTCAGAATATCGTTTTGGTATGATCAGAATATGTAATCGAAAAATTGGAATCGAATGTCAAAATAAATAGCATTAGGCTCATCCCATCAAAAAAGAATCTTATAAGTTTCGATTTTGATGGGGGCAATGAACAATAAATTTATTCTTGAAGGAACATATTTCTTTCTTTTATTACACTACATGGTATTCATTTCATTATGCAATCGACAAATGAAGAAACGTCACGTAGGTACTTAAAATGAGAATATTAAAAGGAAAAGTATTTCGAATTCTGTAAGAATGCCATAGGAGAATAAATTTTATTTCCAAAGTCAAATTGATTCGAAAGAATTTTGAACTTTTTTATTCGAAAGAGGTTTGTTTGAACACATATATGTATGACGGAATCCAAAGGATCTAAAATCTAATCATTAAAATTCACAATGCACTGTTTGTCTAATTTAATTTAATCTGGCTTATTGCGATAGACACATAAAAAGGTTCTGAATTTGTCACTAAAAAATTGATTGAACATAGTTTAAGGCGTGGAAAAAACGGTTGTGGGTATTTTTTCAAACAAGCTTAACCGATCTGAGTACTCAGCTAAATTGAGAAAAACTACGTAAAATCTTCTTTTAATCTCGAGGTAGGTAGTGATGTTGTTAAACCGCATCACCCTACTCGGATCTCAATGTATGAGCCCCCCTGAACCAACCCTAATTCTGGATGAACACAAGGATGTTCTTTAGTGGTGTTTTCGAGATATCACCCAATTAGCTGAAGAATTATTCTCCGAAGGACTGCTTTGCTTTTGCATAGGAAGTGAAATGAGTTTTCTTCCGCCTCTGTATCTTGACACCATCTGCATAAGTCAGATGTGCCTATACTTACTTATGATGGCTCCACTTGAGTGTGGTTCTCCAAGGCCTTGCTTAGTATGCCCCTCCTCGTACCTTCAATTTTTCTCGTGTTGAAGTGGTATAAGAATAGAGGAGACTATTTGGTTAAATTGGAGTGAAAACCATATTTTGGACACTTTATTTGCAATTTCATACCCCTCTATATTTACAGTGTTCTGATGGGACCCAACAAAGGGTAGCATTGAGCATGAACTAGTGCTGAACTGAACATACTCTTACGAATAGCACGCGATAAGTTTTTAAAAACTTGCCGTAAGTGAAAATAAAACTGTCTAGTCGTGTAGGGGAATACGGAGCATTTTGAAAGCGAGAAGGTCTAAGGAACACCTGATAAAATTACAAGTATGAACAATAATTCTAAATCAATCTTTTCGTTTCCAAGCGGTATCTTCCAAAGAATGAAGTCTAATTTTACTAAAAGTCCGAGGTAATAACGGGTGTTTATTTTTTAGAGGCATATAACTTTAAGTTGACATCACTATTTTAAATGGCGGCCATTTTTTAAGTTGTCAATGTGGTTTGGCATTTCAACACGAATAGACTGCCGTCAGAACAACGCTTCCAAATCATGCAGATTTATTTTGAAAATCATGGTTCTGTTCGAAATACGTGTCGCGCACTACGTCCATTTTACGGCGTTTACCGATGAAGCTCACTTTTGCCTGAATGGTTACGTCATAAACAAAATTGCCGTATTTGGAGTGATGATAATCCTCAAGTATATGTTGAGACACCGTTACATCCACACAAACTGACTATTTGGTAAGCTTTATGGGTTAGTATAATAATATAATAATAAGAATAATTGGTCCGTACTTCTTTAAAAACGATGCTGGCCAGAACGTTACAGTCAATGTTGACCGCTATAAATTCATGATTACTGACTTTTTCGTTCATCAATTGAACAACCATGATGTATGGTTTCAACAAGACCACAATTGATTTGTTGACGAAAACGTTCGTGTGCGCATAATTTTGCGTTTTGGTCCTGTGAACTGGCATCCAAGATCGTGCGATTCAACGCCGCTTGACTATTTCCTGTGTACACCGATAAACCCGAAACTATTGACCACTTGGAGGACAACATTCGCCGCGTTATTGCGAATATACGGCCACAAATGTTGCAAAAAGTCATTGAAAATTGGACTTCCAGATTAGACTACGTCCGAGCCAGTCGTGCCGGTCATATGCCAGAAATTATGTTTAAATTATAATGCCAGAAGATTATCTTTCGAATAAAGCAAATTTCATGTAAATTAAAAAAAAAATCATCTTTGTTTAATTCCATTTCAAAGTTCTATACCTCTTTAAAAAAAAAACACCCTTTAGTATGTATTTCAGCGCTTAAAATTTATTTCAACAACAGGTGCTCTTTACAAACTCATAAATATGAAAGTAAAGTAAAGAATTACTTTCGTTGGATAACAGAAATGCAAAGTAGATTTAAAGAAAATCAAATAAATGTCTATTGATCAAATTAGTTGACCTCTCGAATATCAGAACATATGTAGCTAATTGATGTTGTTGGGTTCATTCAAGACAGGTAACAGGTCGAGTTGTAATTATTTGCAATTTTTTTTTTTGCGATAAAGGGTCCCACGGTACACATATTGATTGAAAGTATCATTAGAGTTTTAATTTTTATTCAATCAATGCGATCCGTAAAAATCATGGGAAAATGGCGGTCGCAATGACTTACACAATGATTTGCATTATATTTTGACATATGTATCAGGTTTTGGCACAAAGGAAAACAAAGTCGGGCAGCTCTCACTTTCATTTTTCCCGTTCCTACATTCCCAAACTTTGATATTAGAAGTTATTGAAAGAAAGAATTGACATTTGCAAACAACTTCGATTATTTTCAAACTTTATGTTTTCGTAAAACATAACTATGGCCAAATTTAAAAATACTGGCATTCGAGCTGTCAATATTTTATCAACTTAATGTTTAAGCTGATGCTTTGACACTATTACAAAACATAATGTCAGCTTAAATTAAGAACAAAAATGGGAAATAATTCTTGAAAAACAAAAGTGTTTCTAGTTGTATACCAATAGGTATGTTTGTTCACACATGCAACGGGTTCTTAAACACTAATAGCTTTGTAGGTAATTAAAATTATGAAATTAATTTAATTGATAGTTAATTATTTAGTTTTTCTTTATTAAAATCGATGCTGGACTAATTACTTTGAAATTGATTTCCCTTTAACATAGTGGATTGACTGCGATGAATTGACAGTTGCCTTTGACCATAAATAATAATAACTAACGATAAAAGGCTTTTCACACTGGATCAAAAACTCGGTTTTTGTCTAAAAACCCAAAACCAACACCAAAACCACAAGGTTTCCCATACATTTTTCTCTTTCATAAACTAGTAGTTTTTGATAAAACTCCTCAAAACCTACTTGCAATCGCAAGTATGTGAAAACAAATTGATCTTTTGGCACCATCAACTCGTCAATAAAACAGTGTAGTGTTCTCAGAGTATGGGATTTTTAACGACAAAAGAGAGAAAAAGCGAGGTGTATTTCTTATTTGAGTGGGATTTTCTTTAAATGTCAAGGGATTTTTTGGAAAAAGTACCTTGAAACACTCACATATTCATGAAACGTCAAACAAACCCTAGTTTTTGTTCAGTGTGAATGCTCCAACTAGGTTTTGTAAACTTTTTGAGTTTTTGGTCCAGTGTGAAAACCCTATAAAAATTGACTGTAAGCGGTGACAGTATAGCTGTGATGTGACACTTTAATTAAATTTGTTTTATGTTGTCAATTGACTTTCATTTTATAATTATATTTTTCTCTAGTATTGAGCCCGCCATCTAGTAAAATATCGACTGGTGAAAAACAAAATTTCCGACGAATGGAGGTTATTAAAAAGGGTTCGAAAATATGTAACACGCCAAAATAGCCATTATGGGTTGTTTATTCAAGGGTTGAATAATGTGGATGAATGCGTTGTGTATACTCCGTCGTCTGTCCATTTCAAAAAAGCATAATGTTAACGTTAGGCTTGCCCATAAATAGACTATGTATCTACAAAAAAAACTTTTTCATTTGTCTATGCAGACGGGCAGAGAAGTTTTCTTACATTACGTCAAAGCATGCAAACACGCAAAATGTCATTCACCATAATAATTAAGGGTGCATGTGGCAAAACTCACGACGACTTATGGGTTGTAAGAATGAAAAAAAAGTACAGTAGGGCGCGGTAACTAAACAACGCCTGCTAATTAAGAACCTTACAGGCTGACCCATAAATCTGTTGCATCCGTCTAATAATCTGTCAATGCTGACAAAAGCAAACGGATCAGATTGACGCAATGAATATATGTTCGTCCAAAACAGATGACTTAAAAATAATGTCTTTGACTGAAGGATCATTACTTATGGACAAGCTTCCCAAGTGGTTTTGATTGTATTTTGAAGACAGTTTCACTTTAAATTAAACGTCTAATTTCTTGACAGCGCTGCATAAATGCATCTTAAACACTCTTATTGTGGTGTTTGACTGTGGCGCCCTCTCCTTGCCGAATTCGTTGTGCCTGGAAACTGTATTGTTAAGAACAATAAAAAAAAAATAAGTGCACGAATGTGTCGCACGAACTTCCTCTTATTGTGTGATAAGGGAAAAAATCATATAAAATTGAATTAATTACTTGAAAATCACGGTTTTGAAAAAAAAAAAAAAATGAAGTAAGAGTAAATTTCCAAATCTTTCCACCAACGTTCGTTTCAAAAACTTTTCGAAACAATGTTTTCTAGTATGTGGAATTCTAGAACCTTACAAGGAAAAGAAGATTTAAAAAAATGTGCAAAAATCTTTCAAAATACATATTCAAAAAATAAACATAAGCGAAAGCTACAGTGTGTTTTCAATGAACTATTGGATACCCTATTCCCTAGCAGCTGTTCCAGTTTCAGAAACATATTCTTCTTTAGCAGACAGGAACAAATTCAATAACATTAATTTTGTGTGGCCGATGTTCAATAACCGCTGACGCAATAAAAAAGGCGTGTGCCACGCCCAGAGCTGAGACTTTTTTTTGCCAGTTGGGCCAGTCGTTCAGACTGTATGTGTTGATACATACGGACTGCCAGAATTGTCTGACCCGCTATCATCGTACAATGCATGTTGGATTAATAGTATTTTTACTTGCGATTATAGACACTATAAGGCAAGGTATGCATTCGTCGAGAAAAAAAAATCGCTAAGAACGGTACCTTCCATAGGACTTCTTTTATCTCAAAAACAGCATTACCGATTCTTTCGAAATTTTAAACATATGTATATCGGCAAATTGAGCTACCTACTCATACCATACGAATATTTGTAATTTAATGGTTTTTGTATTTTTAAAATTATTTTTAAAACTTTTTTTTAATAATTAAATAAAAAAAAAATTCTAAGAATCCCCTTCACAGAATTTGATTATTTTATCCTCATTAATTGAAGTTCATCCAAGAAATAAAATGGCGTACACTTTCTTTGGTTCAAACCAGTTTAAGGAAATATGTGTTTATTTTTTTAAATCTCAGGCCCCAGAGACCACTGATAGACATAAGAGCAAGTTAGTGCGACCTAGTTGTAGTTTCTACGAAATTTTGAATGTCATCTGCCCCCAAAATGGCACAAAAATGGATACGATTCGAAGAAACTAACAGCAAATGGGTATTTCTTTGGGTTAAGTGTCAAATTGAAAACGGACTAAGCAAAGAAAATAGTTAAGTACTACAGCAAAGTTGACAGTTCTGTTAACGAATCTGCCAAGTAAAAAAGTAATAGTTTGGCTACTTTGGTTAGTGTCGCGTCGATTAAATGGTTTGTCAGTTGAATCAATCGAAGCACGCAACGGCTGCTATATATTCCATGCCTAAGGAAATAAGGATATTAAACACGTCCTTAAATATTAACCAACAACATCATGCGTTTCGTATCCATTACATTAAATACCTACCTTCCAGATGTCACTTTTTTCTACCTTAACAAAATTACAAATATTCCATGTTTTTTTTTGCACTGCAACTGTCATTTCTGCACAAAGCATCTTATTATATCAGCTTTACCCACCATAACCATTAAAGGAAGCATAGAATATAAAATTCATTATTCTTCTGACTACGGGTATGATACGAGTAGTGCTTCACTTATTTTTAATTTCCCGTGGCTTCATCAACTAGTATAGTAGTCCACCCTTACATACTTGTTGTCTATTGTCTTGTGTCTTCTTCAGTCTTAAAATTTGCTCACGCGGGCTAGTGGCTCTGCCTGCATATACATCATCATAAAGCAGAACCGACACCGACTAATTTATTTAATTCAATTCACGGTTCAGACGCTCAGAGCTGAGACTTGAGAGGCAGACGCAGAGGCCTCAGTTAGTCAGTACGCAAGTTTTCGGTGTGGGATTTCTGTTTAATGGTGTTGAAGACATCGTCAGACGTCAGTCGTGCAACAACGCTCATGCTCATAGCAATACAGTTTTTTTTTTTTTTTTAATTCGTGACGTTTTTTTTTTTTTGTTATGTTATTTTAGCTGTCACCACATACATATATGCCTCGTCATATAATATGGCATGTCAATCGATAAATAAATAAGTCCAAGAATATTTTTTTCTTTTTGTTGTTATGAAATGAAAGAAGTGCAGTTTTTTGAGTAAACTTTTGTTCGTGGTCGGTGGTAGACTGTTGATTGTTGGTTCCTGCAATTAAAAAGTACAATACTTCTTATTTTTTGTGATTTAAATAAATGCATAGCAACAGTATGTTGTGTTTTGTTCAAGGAATCACCAGGATGAATCCTGATGGAAGAAAACTGTCATTTGATAAAGAAAAATTACCCCATAAAAGACATTTGGTTAAAGCAAGGTAATTTGTTTTAAATATTTTCAAACTTCCCATCTGTTTGTTGTGTTGGGATTACTTTTTAAAAAATGTATCTTATTTCATCATCATCATATTCGAAGTCTATACTACATTTTTCATTTAATCATAGTGCTAAGGTTGGAAAATTGAAAAGACCCAGGAGTAGAAAAAGGCTTAGTTGACTGAGAAGCACCACAAATGTACTGCTTATGACTTAACTTATTTTTTTTTAGGATGACTCAAGGCTTCCAACACTCGTTCTTAGGCATATGTCTTTGTTGTGAATGCATATTAAAGGGTCATCCAACTTATTCACTTCTGTGACTTCCGTATATATTTAGCAAATTTATATAGATTCTTTGGTCTTTAACAGAGAGGAGTTTCAGTTAATATGCCCCATTCAGGGCCGGAATTACTCTACTTGCTTCCCTTGGTGCTATAAAAGTTTTGGGCTTACGTTGTTCATTTTTTTGTTTCAATTTTAGCTAAGAGTGCATTTAAAATAAAATCAATCAATAATGGACAGAAATTATAGATTTTTGAGTTCGTTCCAATTTTATTTGTACTTGAAGATATAAAATTGAACCACTGGCTCTGGTACAAAATTATGTCCAATTTTGTTTCGACGCAAGTAGGTACCTGTAATTGAATACTAAAAAAATTTCGAAGCGTATTTGCACTAAATTGATCACTATTCACTACAACTTGACTCGTTATTAAACAGAAAATAAAAACCTATTCAGCAATTTTTATCAGAACGCGTCCCAGAAAGTAATTCTGTGAAAATTACAAAATTTAACTTCTATTTTGTCATCTTGCCATCGTGGTGTTCTTTCTTTCATTTGCGATTATCCTAAATTTAATTTAACGAATATTTTAAATTGAAACAATTTAGGTACTTACATTTCCTGAGAAACGAACCTTGGATCTCCAGCGTTATAAGGCTACAAGTCTTTCCACTATATAAAGGGTGTTTTTTTTTTAGAGGCATACAACTTTGAAATCGAATAAAAGATGATTTTTTTAAATTTACATGAAATTTGCTTTATTCGAAAGATAATCTTCTGGCATTATAATTTAAACATGATTTCTGGCATATGACCGGCACGGGTGGCTCGGACGTATAGTCTAATTTGGTAGTCCAATTTTCAATGACTTTTTGCAACATTTGTTGCCGTATATTCGCAATAACGCGGCGAATGTTGTCCTCCAAGTGGTCAATAGTTTCGGGTTTATCGGTGTAGACAGAAAATAGTCAAGCGGCGTTGAATCGCACGATCTTGGATGCCAGTTCACAGGACCAAAACGCAAAATTATGCGCTCACGAACGTTTCCATCAACAAATCAATTGTGGTCTTGTTGAAACCATACATCATGGTTGTTCAATTGATGAACGAAAAAGTCAGTAATCATGGCTCTATAGCATTCACCATTGAGTGTCGCGTTCTGGCCAGCATCGTTTTCAAAGAAGTAGACCAATTATTCCACCAACCCATAAAGCACACCAAACAGTCAGTTTTTATTTTAAAGTTTTTTAGGATAAGCCGCGTAAAAATATATTAAATATTTAGTGAGTGCAATTCTGTACTCACCCCGAACATTTCGCTACAAATTACATTGAGCGTGGTCACCGGGAAACTGCCAGTAAAATGTTATAAAAGATTTTGGCTACGCAAGGGATAGCGGTGCGTAGGAGGTTCTATCTCTTGTTGTTGATGAGATGTAGAAGGCTGGGAGCAAACCGTACTCACTACATCACAGGGTGTTCGCAATGGCAACTGGATCGACCGTGAATTATTTAAAATGGGATCCCACGCGCGCGATAATTTAAAACTATCGTCCCGATTGAAGTTTTTGTGGCGTTTTATTTCAATCGCTTCGCGAACAAGACGAGGAATGTAGTGAGGCTCGTGAGCTAGAACCTTAGCCTGTTCAAAATGAATCCAGTGGTGTTCGTCTGGGTGGTCCAAGATGTGTTCACATATCGCTGATTTTTCCCGTTGGTTTTTGCTTACAGCACTTATGTGCTCCTTTAAACGGGTAGCAATGCTTCTTTGGGTTTGTCCTTAAAAGTCAGTTTTTGTGGATGTAACGGTGTCTCAACATACACTTGAAGATTATCCTCACTCTAAATACTGCAGTTTTGTTTATGACGTAACCATTCAGGCAAAAGTGAGCTTCATCGCTAAAAAACGTACATAGGATACGTACATTCGAACAGAACTATGCTTTTCAAAATATATTTGCACAATTCAGGCGTCAGTCTATTCGTGTTGAATTGCCAAACCAAACTAAAAATAAATCACTTGACAGCTGACAAAATGGCCGCTGATTAAAATAGTGTTGCCAACTTAAAGTTCTATACCTCTAAAAAAAAAAACACCTGTTACTATTCCATGACATTCGGTCAATGCACAAATACCTACTGAAAGCTTTATCCATATGTATATACAAAAACCCTTTCTTTTGAACACAAATTTTATCAAAATCGATAATTGAATTTTTTGTTTAACAAATTTTTGAACACAAAATTAACAAGCTAAATAGAGTTAGCATCGCTTAAGGAGTCTGAAGACATTGTATATATAAACTATAGTACTATCACCTGAGGTGCGCCATCTATCGACGAAAAACTAAGCTTGAGAATACCATGGGAAGCAACAACAACAATTAAAATGGTGGAAATTGTTGTTGTTGCTTCTAATGATATTCTCGAGCTTAGTTTTTCGCCGATAGATGTCGCACTTCAAGTAGGAATACTATAGTTTATATATACAATGCTGAAGATCACCTTGGCAACCGTAAAACATCTACGCTTATATTTTTGTTTTATTCAAACCATCAAACTTTTGTAAACATCAAAGTTCATCATACTCTTTTTTTCAAAAACAATAACATTTCTTAAAATCCATTTCCTTCGAAGAAAAGACCGAACCCTAGTGTGGAGTTAACTTAATTAAAACTTTGCGTGTGCCGTTTATGTTTTAATTGAAATTCTTTGTTACTCAATTATTGTGTCTGAAATGTGACTTTTAAAGCCTGCATCGCCTTCGTACAATAGCAAGTCTAATTTTCAATAACTCTTCCGCATAGACCAGGCTTAATTTGAGCGATTGCATGTGTGTTCTTTAAAGGCATCGGTCGATTGTGGTTTATTCGCATAGACCTGCGACTGCAGGAAACCCAAAGAGAAAAATTCTAGCGGAGTCAAATCTTAGTGTCGGGTTTAAGTCTGGAGATTTTGCATCATAAAGTGAATATGTACTAACCAACAGATTTAACAGATATGTCAGCAAACACAAATGGCCGCCAAATGCCGCCAAACTATACCTACACGGAGAGAATTGAAAAATCACCAATTGCGAAATATTCAGTTGCAATTTACAAAACATGTTTTTTTTGTAAATCACGGCGCTTTGATTCGAAACTGATAGAACAATTGGCAATTTAACTTTCAATTCATCGCAAATTACAACAATTCCTGAGTTGAGATTTACAATTAAAAGTTATAATTCAAGCTTGTGCCCTTCAAAGTAAATTACAACCCTTTTGTCGCAATTTACTACTTCAAGGGAATAATTCCATTTATACTTTTTACCAATCTGGATTTGCTAAAATTTTTTCGTGATTTACAATCACTGAGTATTAAATTCAACTCAAGTGTGTCTGACGGCTACGTCGAAGGTCCGGAGTTCGATCCCTGCCTCGAACTAATAATTACCTTTTTTTTTTTTGGTACTGTCTCTTTTGAGGAAATGTAAAATCATCGAAAAATAAATCTATTTAATATTAAAAGTGGATCTTTGTAAGCCATTCGGATTCAGCGGGAAATGATATTCCACCAGTAGTCCAGGAAAAATAGCTTTTTGCAAGGAAAAAATTAGATCCCGGCTGAAAATTGACACGATCATTGGTAATGGGGCTCTTAATATAATGAGAGAGTTCCTCACCGATCCGATGACCGCTACGTAAGTTATTCAAGGTCAAAAGTCATGAAAATGGGTTTTTTCAAATTTACTCAAAAACTGTTAGTTTTAGAGAAAAAATTTGTTCTACAAACATGTTGCTGAAGCAATTTCCAACAAAAATGGTTATTATAATTTTGTCCCTAGCGTGTACCGTTAAAAAGTTATAGCACTTTAAAGAATCGTAAGTATCGCCCTATTTCACATTTTCTCCCACATTACTGATAATTACTTAAAACCAGTTTGTTTTAGAGAAAAATTTTGTAGTACAAACTTGTAGATGAAGAACTTCTTCAAATGGTTTTAGTATCTTGTTCGTAGCATGTACCGTTAAAAAGTTATAGTATTTTAATGAATACACGGACCATAAAATTAATTTTATTTTTGGGGCCCAAATATTTGTAACCAGTCACAAAATTTGATGAGAAAATTTAACCCAAAACCGGTATTTTTTGGTAATCAGTTTAAATAATCTTTTGGTAATGCACGCACGTGTTCTTTTTAGCATTATTTAAAACTTTATTCGGAAATATAAAAAAAAACAGGTAAAATGGATGAACATTGTTTTATTTGCAGTGATTCGTTGTCTGAAGGTGAAATTTTAACTGTTGACCGTGGAACCAAAACGTTAATTGAGTCGAGTATTGAAAGAGGTGATAACAAAGTAGATTTTTTGAAAGACAGAACCTCTGTTATAGTCCATCGTCAGTGTCGTAAAAACTACACCCGAAAATGCAGCATAATTTCATATGGTTTTCATGTCATGACCCTTTCCCTAAACTTTCTCACATAATGTCTATATCGAATGGAATCATCGGTGATGACAGTATCAACTGTTACAGAGCTTATGAAATTGGTCTTATTTCTATGGAGAGTATGAAAAACCTAACATTTGGTAATATTAAATTGAAAAGATCAAACAGAGTAGCTTCCCTTTTAACTGTCAACAGTTCGATAAAAGTGCATGGTGAAAAAGTTGCAATTGATCCTCTGTTACTTTTTCAACGAATAAGCATAACTAAACAATTTGAAGACCAACTGCAGACATTTTTAACATACGAGTTGGCTCCTTATCTATTGTCACTTTTTGATGAGGTTGGTATGCGAAAAAATAAAAAATCTTCCCTTTATGAATTGTTAGAGCCAGTTGAAGATAACATCGATTATAATAATGTAACATACATCATCGATGGAGGATTTTTACTGCACCGTGTTTTTGGAATCGAGAGAACACATTTCATGCGATTTTTGATAGCTACATTTACTATGTACAAAAGCATTTTGGCAAAGATGTCACCATTGTTTTCGATGGTTATAAAGATCAAGGTAACAATATAAAAGCTTCAGAGCAGCGTCGTCGCGTCGGTGTGCTTCAGGTTCGTCATCAGCTGACATTTTGTTCGATGCATCAATGAAAGTCCCAACTTCCCAACAACAATTTCTTGCTAATGCAAACAACAAAAGTCGATTCATTGCTATGTTTTCTGAGAAGTTTAAGGCTGTAAACATCCTAGTGAGGCAAGCCAAAAATGATGCAGATGTTTTAATAATCGAAACAGCCATAGAGAAAGCTGAGAAATGCACGAGTATTGTTGTATAGGGGAGGATGTCGACCTACTAGCAATACTGATGGCACGCGCTCCTCAAGACAAAAAGATTTATTTTCGAAAACCAGGTAAAGCTAAAATGGAAAATAAATTATACTGTACTCACAGTTTAGCCGCGTACCCAAAATGTCAAGCCCACATCTTATTTTTGCACGCATTTACCGGTTGTGATTCAACTTCTGCTCTCTACAACAAAGGCAAATTAAAAATTTTCAAGCTTTTCGAAAATAGTGACGATCTGATAAAATGTGCCGAAGTGTTTGCCAGAGCCGATTGTCCTCCAAATATTATTTTTAAAAATGGTATACGTCTACTTCTAGCATCTTACAAAGCACATTCAAAAGAAGATAATAACGATGCATTAAGATATTCTACATTTGTCCGACTGACTAGGCTCAACAAGGCTGTACAATTATCTTCCCTTCCTCCAACATCTGCTGCTGCTCAACAACACCTTTTTAGAGTGTACTATCAAGTTCAAGCTTGGTTGGGCATTACGAAATAATGTTTTGGAGCCTATAACCACTCTGCTTCAACCAGCACCTGATGAACTTCTTACAACAATATTTTGTAATTGTAGTAAGGGTTGCGGTTCTAATTGTGGTTGTCGAAAAGCGGGATTAAGTTGTTCTTTAGTTTGTGGTCAATGTCATGGAAAGTCGTGTACAAACTCAGTCCAAATTGATCCATATGCAGAGGACGATAATGACGAATCATTACTTAACATGCCTATGCCAGATGTTAATTCATAATTTAAACTAAATTTTGTTTGCTAAACACAGTGGAATAGGCCTACGGGGGATACCACATAAAAAAAAAACGCGCCTGTCACTTGACCTCTGAGGTGGTGTGGAAGAAATTGCAAAATAGGGCTACTTTTTGCAATACTTACGGTTCTTTAAATTGCTCTAACTTTTTAACGGTACATGCTACGAACAAGATACCAGAACCGTTTTTGTGAAAAAATTCTTCATCTACAAGTTTGTACTACAAAATTTTTCTCTAAAACAAACTGGTTTTAAGTAATTATCAGTAATGTGGGAGAAAATGCGAAATAGGGCGATACTTACGATTCTTTAAAGTGCTATAACTTTTTAACGGTACACGCTATAGACAAAATTATGATAACCATTTTTGTTGTAAACTGCTTCAGCAACATGTTTGTAGAACAAATTTTTTCTCTAAAACTAACCGTTTTTGAGTAAATTTGAAAAAACCTATTTTCATGACCTTTGACCTTGAGTAACTTACGTAGCGGTCATCGGATCGGTGAGGAACTCTCTCATTATATTAAGAGCCCCATTACCAATGATCGTGCCAATTTTCAGCCAGGATCTAATTTTTTCCTTTCTTTGGCATTTTTTTGTCTATTTTTCCTGGACTACAGAATATGAACGCACATACAGGAATCGTTCAGAATATAAGTCATTAGGCCCTGGCCCCGCTTGTGTCTCCAATAATGCGTTTTTTGTAGTTCTATTATGTACATAGGGAGTACAAGGTTGAATTTCAACTACACATTATATACAATTTCTTACCTTTATTTAAATGATCATCACAAAAAATTGTACATTAGAGGTTAGACGTCCAAAATAAGACGACTATATTTTTCTCGCCAATAAAACATAATCTTAATAAAGAACACCCCTAAAATGTAACTCATATTCAGGTTGCTTCTTATTATTAATTTTTATATCCGACTTGGATGCATCACCATGGCCTAGTAGATGTGTGCTAGGTTGGTATGCAGAGGGTCTCGAGTTCGATTCCTAGAATCAGCCAAGTAAGTAAAAGTTACATTTTTCAATAAAAAATAATAAATGCTTTTCAATAAATAGAAAACGTTGCTCCTCTCAAAGCAAATTTGTTACAAATTGAGTAAAATGGGGTTGCAATTTACGACTTTACCACTCATTTTTTCAAAAACATATTTTTGATTCAAAACAAAAAGATGGAAATCTACGACTAGCTTTTTTGCAATTTACAATCGAGTAAATATAAAATTGATACAAATTTGGATCAATTTTCGATTCGCGATGGCAATGTTTTATTTCTCAGGATCGAATTATTGACCCAAAAAAGTGGTAATTTGCTATTTTTGAGTGTCAATATCTTCATTTCGTTCAATTTTGAAAATTGCGAACAAGGAGTCGTAATTTACAAAACCCCGAGCTAGGGTGAGAAACTGCATAAGATTTTCGTGATTTGCAGCTCATTTTTCTTGATCTGATCTAAAAATTCTTTCCGTGTATATCCATGCCAAATGATAAACCCTTTTTATATGACATTTACCATTATCGATTCCATTAACTCCTCTTTATGATTCCATTCCAACATCAAGTACGATTTTTTGAGAAAATCTGGCTGTCTGTTTGCGAAAGAGACGGATAGGTACCTTTCCTACGCTTCTTGTCATAGAAATGCAATTTATATCAATCCAAGTAAACTCAATGAAATTTCCTCGATTATAATGCCATGTTTGCCAAAAAAAAAATTGGATATTTTGTCCGGTGGCAAATTACTGTTTTCAAACACGAACAATAATAAATTTATGCAGATTCTGATTAAATATTTTGATAATGGCGTCATCCAAAATCTGTCCACTAAGTCACGAACACTGTTGATGGAAGATATAGGTATATTGCGTTGCGTGCCACGCTCTGTAGCCTGGCCTTTCTAAATCACCTTGCATTTTCTGAGGCAATAGCAACACTATCTGCATAATGTAATTTGCCATTTTGAAATGTAGTCCATCGCTAGGTTGGAGATAAGTAGAGGATCAAACTTGAGCTGTGACTTTTATAGCAACTTGACCTAGGCATGCATGTGAATTAGTATGTGAGTGATGGTATACCTATATCATCTTTCATATGAGTTATACATGATTTTATGATAGAAAAGTCCCTATAATGTTGGTTCGTGGATCGTACAAAAGTAAAGTTTGGCTTAACCATAGTGTAAGAATATCAGGGCTGTAAGATAATGCAAAAATTTCAGCATTGTAGCCAATGTTTACTTCCCTACATCTCCTGATTACTTGATTGCAAAGCAAGTAACTCTCACTTAATTTTGAAGTCTTGAATAAAATAATTTTCCAGAGCAGTAAAAAAGGCTAAGTAAGAAGAATGCACCATTTTTTGACTTTATGTTCTAATATGATGAGTGAAGACCACAATACACAATTGAAGTGGCTTTTCATGCTATAGATGTCACTATTGAAAACATCCAAATATCGGAAATCGCAAATGCACCCTCAGGCCCGAGGGTAGATGGCTTCAAAGTCCTATCCCCAGCCTTTTGAACATAGCGCCTATCGAATTGCAGAAAATATTGGAAAAGAAGGAAGTAAGATTGCTTCTGTGGATGACGTTCCTATAGATGTTTCCGAAAAGCATATCAACAATATTTTGCGAACTTTTTCAATTTGCATATTACAAGATGACCAACTCGTGGTCAAGCCGATAAAGATAGGTTGTAATTCCCCTCAAATCTTTGATAGGAAAAACTAAAAAAATCAAAATTCTTGTTTGTCTTTAATTCAGTGTACAAGAAACAGTAAAGAACGCTACGGAAGCTCTTCGGCTGTGGGCCAGAAATATTCTAGGCAACTGCAAGACGACTAACTGTGAACGACAGTACCCCCATCAAGACCGTTACATGGGTATTCCCATCGATAAGGCAAAGGCAAGACTCTAGTAGGAGGAAACGAAACGTGTAGGTTTTATCTTCCCCACCACCAACCACCCATCCCACCTACAGCCACCAACCAACCACCCACCGTTTTTGACAATTCCCCCCACTCCACACAACACCACCACCGCCATCTAACCATCCCACCTACAACCACCCACCTTTTTTGTGAAGCCGGTGTTCATCGATGTATAAGACGTTATCTCTACGGAATGTGACATTGTGACATTTTTTTGTGCATGCTGTCGGTGTCATCGATTTATAAAAGCTTACAAATGTTTATAGCGACAAAACCGAATCGGAAATATTGGATCCGAAACTGCGACTATTAAATGGGTAGACAGAGACCAGAGCTGTAAAGGAATGCAATATTTTGGTATTGTATTCCGCAGAGTCCCAATCATTTAACTGATTTTTCAAGTAAAAGAGACATGTCACGAGACTTGGCTTCGCAAACGACTTTTGCAGAAGTTGGTTGAATGAGGAAGAAGGGAAGATAATAACCTATATTCTATATTGGCCATTTCCTTACTAAAATCCCTGCACTTTCTTAAAAACTAGAGTTCTACCTATAAGACTTTTTCTTTCGCTTCGTAAAAAGATCAAGGGTTCTGACATTCTTTGGTATGTAATAAATATCATAGCGGTTCTCCTTTGGGGTTAGTTTTTCAGCTTGTTTGTTCATTAACCCTAACCTTACTCAATTCCTGGCTTTTTTGTGGCAGTCATTGAAGAATAAAAAAAAATAATGCTCCTTAAAACAATGAAGCATTTAATATGTTTCAACTGTCTTCAAAATTCTCCTGAACCAACCGGTATCAATCAGAAACGCGACTGTCTTTCAAAAAATATCTTTCGCGCTTAAGCTAAGTAACTTGTTGTAGCTTCTACGTATTCGACTTATTTCTGTTCTTCATTTCAATTCTCATTCCGAAGTCTAATAAACTTTTTATGATTTTCAGAAATTTAATGAGGACACTTCCTCAGTTCAACATTTCCTTTACTTTCTTTGTTTTTTTTTTAAGCCAAATCACTTTTGTAACCAAACTGCCGAGCTCATCTTTTTTTTTTTTGCTATGTGATGTTTTTCAAGTACAGAGGCGCATTAAGATAAAATAAAAGTAAAGGGGCGCTGGTACTTTATCGAAAGTAGACAAAGTTTTCTGGTGTTTTGTTTATGTCATCTCAATATTTTTGTATCAACCCAGTTTCACAATTCATAATCATTCTACATATTTTTTTTTTTTTTGTATTTTATATAAAAGATTCAGGGAGTTTGATGATGGAAACAGGTTTTGAATAAGTCCAAAAATAAGCTAATACAAACACAATTGTTTCCAAATAATTTTTTCTTGTTTTCGGCTTCAATGTTCTTAATCGACAGTTTGTCATCCCTGGTATGATAAAAAAGAGCCCCCTTTTTCTCTGCTTTTCGTCAAATCCGCCACTTACTAGATGCCTACATACCAAGCAAGAAGTATAATAAATAATAAAAGCAAAATATTCTTGCAAATTTAACCAACATGGCAGTAATGCACTCGTCACTCGATTGAATGAGTGTTTACAAAGTAGGTTACTATAATATTGGATTATTAATCATTTTAGGGGATGATGTTGTAACTTGTAAGGGGGGCATAACATGAAAATAAAGAGTGTGCTTTTATTTGTCCAATCATCAAATGTACGTAGCAATTAAAATAGTTGAATTCCGGATACAAACAAAAATCGTTTTAGTTTAATTGGAATTTCCGTATCCGGTAAGCAAGTGAAATGGTTTGTCGGCTACCAAACCGTACTTTTGATCAAAAATTATGAAATTAAGCTTTATACACATGAATGTGTCATTAATACTCTTTTGTAGTTGCAGTCGATTGATTGATATCAAAATTTCAGAAAATTATTTCTGCGGTCATTTAGTATTAAAAATGAAAATCATTTCTTGTTATCATCGTTGAATAAGGCAAACATTTAATATTGCCAAAACAAAGTTCGACGTTCAGAGAGGATATAACGAAATGAATAAGTAGCGCAATGTTGAGAACGGCTAAAAGTTTAAGCTTACCTTTCCTACACATTTTTAGAACTCTCAAAAATATTCCCGACAAACTACATATTACCACGCAATGATGAATACCAGGTGGCGCTGGTATCGTCACTTTGTATTACAAATGGTGCTCCATAACCATAACGACGATGTTAATTTTGACGGCATGTTTTCTACCCAACTTTATTTGACATTTCTTTGACCGTCAATTGACAGTATTTGACTAATTTAAACATGAGAAGTACACAATTTAGCACAGCGCGCTAAGATTGTTGAAGCGTTTTATGAAAATAAAAAATGCAATTGATAGATGTGAAAACACCTGTGCCTGTGCAGGCCGTACTTTCGAAAATGAGGTCGGCCAGACTGACTTTGTGGCCAGAATTTGAAAATACCTAGATTAAGATTGTTAAGATTGCGTTTTATGGGGTATTATGATATGTGGTTCCAACAGGACGGTGCCACTTTTCACACAGCCAACGAAACAATGGCTCTTTTGCGCGAGAAATTTAATTTATATTAAATAAGCGTGGCCATGTTGTTTTGGTGACATCCGTCAAATTTGTAGTTTATTATTCAAGTTCTGATGCCAAATCATCAAGAAGATCACGTCCATTTGACAATACTTTTATTATCAAAATGAGTTTGCGTTTCGCTAGTTGGTCCCATTTTACGGTAGACGTGGTGTTCCGTCACCGTCTACTCAAAAAAACGCAAGATCAATCAAAAACATCGCCGCCGTTCGTAGAAGTGTATAGCAGAACCCGAGGCAATTGATTCCTCGCAGTGTCGCTGAGCGCTAGAACTCAGCCTTTCCGAGACTTCAACTTGGCAAAATACCCGTACCAATTTCAACTTAACCATTGACCATAGACAAGGCGCCCTTTGTCCTCTGACTGGACTTCGGAGCGCTTGGAAGAGGCAGCCAATTTCGACCCAAAAATCATTTTTACCGACGAGGAAAGCAAATTTGCCGTATATGGGACGACAGCAATACACAAGAGGTTCACGAGGGATCCTCAAAAAACTGGCAAGTGGTGTAGATTTTAAGCCGGTTCGTACTTTTTCGAACACAATGTTGGCGTTGGTGAGGCAGTCACCGTCACCGTAAATGACGAGCGCTAAATAACGATGATAACCAATTTCTTATGACGCAAATTTAATCATAGGGCCAAGCAAGAGGTAAGACGCCGGCGCCGGCTCCACATGCCACACCACACAGTTCCATCTACCCACCCTTTTTGAAAACTCTATAGTTTAAAATGAGTCCTCAATTTAAAAAAAAAGACTTAATTTATCAAAGTCGATTAGATACTGCTTAAAAAATCGTACTTATCTGCAATGACCATGAACGGCATAAATCCTCTTCTGAACACGGCAGTAAACCATAAAGCTGCCTTAATTACAAACAAAAATACACTTAATCTACTAAAATTAAATACATAACTCTAACATCAAAAGAATACTATAGAAAATGAAAGCCTATTTTGATAGTGCGATTAAAAACTATAAAATATGCCTCCCGTTAAGGGCTTTGAACTTTGAAGTGTGTAAAAAAAAATCAAAAAAAAAAAAAAAAACTAATAAAACAACAATTATTTACTATTTAAAACTATATATACTATGCATATACATATACATACTTCAATTGATACAAAACAGCCCTACCATACCTTTATCTAGGTACAAGGTACTTACTTAATAAATTGATAGCTTCACAGAAATATTTGTTTAAATTTCAAGTTCAAAGATAAAAATCGAAAATTCGTGTGTAACCTTGGCCTTTTCAACAGCCAGTCAGCTATCGTCAAGCAAGTCAAAACTATCTGAAATCTGATCAAAGATATACAATTTCGTATAATCTTTGTGCATGAGAGAGGATTACTCGTTCTTGCAGATACGAAAAAGATGCGGTTTCTTACGTAGGAAGGTAGATAGATGGTAGTTCCACCGGCAAACATCGAAACTTGTTTATCAAGTTTATTGAACCGATTTTAATTGAGCTTACAGAGCAGAGCTTGACTTCATACATTTTTTTTTGTCATTTGGATTCTTCTTTAAATGAGATTTTTTAAATCAATACTGCAATGCTTTGCAAGGCGATTGGGGACGTTTTTATTTAGATTTGAAGTACCTATACGGAATCGTGATATCATCGACCCTCAAAACAATGGTATGTCTAAGGTGATGGACGCAAGGTGTCATGTAATGTTGATTAAAAATAAAATTAAACTAAAATTTTAAAACAGACGAGATTTGTATCTTAACTTGGCTGCTCTTAAATATCATCGACACATAAAAGGTTTGTCCGATGTCCATATCGGTATGCAATGGTGTCAAAATGCACTGAAGAGTCTTATGTGACATTTTTGACGTGATAACGTCTAATAAATCGGTTTGGAATATATGGGCAGCACGCACGAAAAAATGTCACAGTCACAGTCACACTGGACGACTGGACGTTACCTAGCTGCTTTGATAGCCTAGAAAGTCGTTAAAGTGGGAGTGGAATGTTTTGGGTGGTTGGTTGGTTGTGGTGGGAGTGTGTATGGGGCAGGCGGCGGGGGGGGGGGGGGGGGGGGGGAGTGGAAAAATTGTCAAAAATGGTGGGTGGTCGTAGCTGGTTTGGGTGGTGAGACGAAAATTGTCAAAACTAATGGGTGGTTCCTTGGTGGCTGTAGGTGGGATGGGTGTTTGGTGTTGGGGGGATTTGGTATGATTGGGACATTGGGAGAGGTGGGGGTGAATTGGCAAATATGGTGGGTGGTTGGTTGGCGGTTGTAGGTGGTTTGATTGGGTGGCAGTTCTGGTGATGGTGATGGTTGATTTGATGGGGTGCGATGAAAAAGTTGTCAAAAATGGTGGGTGAGTGGAAGGTGGTTGGATTTGGGGGATTTGACGTTGGGAGAGGGTGAGGAAAAAATTGTCAAAAATGTTTGGTGGTTGGTTGGTGGCTGTAGGTGTGATGGGTGGTTGGCGGTGGTGGGTGAGTGGCAAGTTGTTGTAGGTGTAATTGGTGGTCGGATTTGGGGGGAGGGTGTAGTAGAGGGATTGTCAAAGATAGTTCTACTGGGGGGGGATTGTCAAAAATGGTGGGTGAGTAGCAGGTGGTTGTAGGTGGAGTAAGTGGTTGAATTTGGTGCATGGGGGGAATTGTCAGAAATAGTGGGTGGGTGGTTGGTGGTGGTTAGGAAGGGGGGATTTATTGTGTGGGGGAGGAGGAAACCATTTTCAAAAAAGGTGAGCTGTTGGTTATTGGTTATATGTGTGTGTGGTAGGTTGCTGTTTGGGTTAAGTGGTGAAAAAAATTCAAAAATGGAGGGTGGCTGTAGGTCGGTTGGGTATTTGGTGGTTGGAGAGATACAACCTACACATGAACTGTTTTGCTGACTGGTTATCACGTAAAATTATCGTCCGTAAACCGACTTTACAGACAACAAAGTTTTTTAGCCCCAGTGTTTCTGTACAATGTTCGATAAAATTAAGATACATATAATACATGCACGATGTACTGCTTGCGTACTGAAGCAGGAATTTCATTTGAACAGTTTTTTTTTTATTAGAAATAATATAACAGTAGAATTTCGAAAACATGAACGGTTCAAAAACGTAAACAAATCGGAATGATGAACGCATTTTTCTGGGCGACAATCTACCATAGAGCAGTTTAAAAAAAACTGTCTGAATAAGTCTGTTGTTTTAATCTTCATGAAGAACTTTTTTATGAATTTCTGTTGTTTTAAGTTTTTTTTTTTGTTGAATATAATGAATTTTTAACAAATAGATGAGATTCTACTGTATATCAAAATTCAACGATTGTCGAAAATTGCTGTATAGCCATAATGTGGCTATTTGCACGCACCTTTCTCCGCAGTGTCACGCTTCTCGACCTTGAGGAGTTTGGTGGTGAACTCCGAGCACCCTAGATGTTCTTTGAAAGGAGAATGCAAAAAAAAAACTACATTAAACATGCACATTTGTCTTATCTTAGTACTTAGTAGGTACTCAAACCAATTGTTATAAACATGGAGAAATGCATTGATATTAAAATTGGAAAAATTGTCATGACCAGTCCTGGGGATAACTCTTGCGAGAACGTGCAACCAAAAGACCTGGTTGCACAGTTTTTGCTACTTTTTAAATTTTCGATTAAAAATTGGGGTTAGCACAGGCAAATTCCTTTAAAATTGTCTTCAAGACTTAAACGCGTTTGACAACCAAATTTTTTTTTCTGCTTAAGTTTTGTATTAAAATTAATATAGGTAAAGGAAAATTTCTATCTGTGGAAGAAAAATCCAGATCTGAACCTTTCAAGAATACAGGGATGTAAATAAGTACAATAGCGGAAAAAATCGTTAGAAGACGAAAAGTTATTTCCGCATTCCTGTGCAATAAATCAGGATTTATGTTAAAAATAATAATGGCGGTAACAATTAAAAAAATGGCAATGCTCATAAGAGAGCTTTGACAGAAGCATTAAACTCTTGTAACTCGGCAGCAAAGATCAGGGCAAATGTTGGAGTATATGCGAGTTTATTAACAATTCAAAGAGTGGTAAGACTTGCTCCACATTTTAAAAGAATGAAATTAAAACTAAAACAAAACTTGGTTGTCTGTAAAGTCGGTTAACGGACGATAATTTAACGTGATAACCAGTTCACAAAACAGTTCATAAAACAGTTCATGTGTAGGCTGTATTTCTCCAACCACCAACAAACCCACCATTTTTGAATTTTGTTTTATCTTCCCTTCCCGCCAAGCATCAACCTTCTATCCTCACATACAACCACCAACCAACAGCCCACCATTTTTGGCAATTTTGTTTCCCCCCACACACACAATAAATACACCTTCCTTACCTTCACCAACCACCTACAACCACAACCAACTACCCACACAACCTACAACCAACCACCCACTATCTTTGACAATTTCCTCCCAAACACCAAATCCTCCCCCCAAATCTAACCACCTACAACCACCTGCTACTCACCCACCATTTTTGAAAATTTTTTCCTCACAACAAATCAGCGCCCCCCAAGCCACCATCGCCAACCACCAACCCAAACTATTTTTGACAATTCCTCCACCACACAACAAATCAGCGCAGATAGTTATCATTTCATAGCAGTTTGCCCATTGTTACAGGAAATACGTCGTCTTCATTTTCAATGTATTCACAAATGTAATGAAATAAAGAATTGTATCTATCTCTATCTATCTATCTCTATCAAATCAGCGCCCCCCCAAGCCACCATCGCCAACCACCCACCCAAACTATTTTTGACAATTCCTCCACCACACAACAAATCAGCGCCCCCTCAAGCCACCATCGCCAACCACCAACCCAAACTATTTTTGACAATTCCTCCACCACACCAAATCCGGCCACCCAAATCCAACCGCATACTCCACCTACAACCCATTTTTTACACTTTTGGTCTCTCCGCAACACCAAATCACCCCCTCCCCCAACATCACCGCCAACTACCCATCCCACCTACAGCAACCAACCAACCATCTACCATTTTTGACAATTTTTTCCTCATCTTCTCATCACCAAATCCCCCAAATCCAACCACCCACCCTACCTACCACCACCTTCCACTGACCCACCATTTTTGACAATTTTTTCATCGCCCCCCATCAAATCAATCATCCCCACCACCAAAACCGCCAACCAACCACCCACCATATTTGACAATTCACCCCCCCCCCAATCATACCAAATCCCCCAACACCAAACACCCATCCCATCTACAGCCACCATCTAACCACCCTCTAGTTTTGACAATTTTTGTCTCTCCACCCAAACCAACTACAACCACCCACCATTTTTGACAATTTTTCGTCTTCCCGATACTACCCCCCCCCCCCCGCCCCGCCTGCCCCACACACACTCCCACCGACTTTCTAGGCTATCAAAGCAGCTATGTACGTGACTGTGACTGTGACATTTTTTCGTGCGTGCTGCCCATATATTCCGAACCGATTTATTAGACGTTATCACGTCAAAACCATAACTTGGTTGGAAATGAAATGCGCTTCAATTAAACATGAGCTCACATGACATGGAACTCTAAAGTCTGAATGGTGCTACGTTGGCTTTTCGGACAAAAAGAAATTTTATTTGGAAGGTCCAGACTCCAGACTGATAAAAAAACTACTTCCATGGTCTTCGCAAAAAAGAACATCATCATCAGTTGGATCGCCTTCATAGTCGGGTGGGGGTGTGATGGTGTTGGGAGCGATTTTCTACTACGGTACGTGCGAGTTACAATTTTTGACATCAAATATCACCGCAAACACCAACAAAAACGTACTTGCAACTGCTTTTCCCCATTTTAATAATTTGTTTGGTAACTTGCCATGGTTAATTCAACACGAAAATGTTCTGATCCACAATGCCTGGGTGGTTAAGTCATGGATTAAGGACCAAAATACCAGTTTAGTGCAGTGGCCGGTTTACTCACCCGACATAAATATCATAGAAAACATGTGGGGATGGCTGGTTCGTTAAATTTACGAGTCTGGTAAACAATATTGCAACAAAGTGGAACTAATGGCATTGATCAAATGCCAATAGCAGCCATTTCCTTAGACTGTATTTTAAAATTGTACGAAACGCTTACCATCGTATTTTTTAGCATGTGCTAACCTGATAACTCAATTTTAATTTTTTTGTATTGTAGTATTTTCCAAAATAAATTAAAATAAAATGCACGACTGGGTCGCACGAACTTGCTCTTATGATAAGCAATTGCGTAGTGGCTGCATATATGGATATTAAAAAAAATTAAATAATTTCGAAAATTCTTTTATTTTTTAAATTAGTTTAAGAGTTTTCTCGGAAAAACTAAGTACGCAATAAAATTTCAAAGCTATACGGCAATCTAGGAAAAAAAAATATTGAAAATCGTTGGACCAGTTTTTTTTTTAAAAGGTTATTTTTGAAAAACTTTTTCAAAAAATATTTTGAAATTTATTTGAGTATGCAAATATATGGCAATCTGTAGTTTACATTTGAAAAATAATTTAAAAAAAAATCAATGTACCCGTTTCCAACATATTTCGAAAACCAAAAATTTTTTTGAAAAAATTATAAAAAATCAAAAAAAAAAGTTTTTGAAAATTTTGAAATGCCATATTAATAAAATTATGAATGACTTCCTGTGGTAAAAATTTTATTGAAATCGAAGGTATAGTTTACGAAAAAATTTGATTTGAAAATACTGGTTCTATAAGAGGTACCGTTATTAGACAAATTTTGAAAAAAAATTTCAAACCAAAAGATAGATTTTCTTGCAAAAATAGCATTCTGAAAGTTTTATCAAAATCGTTAGAGCCGTTTTTGAGAAAATCAATTTTTGTCTTCAAGATTGTATGGCAGGTGCCGTTATTTTTTGACCTAGAGCAAAAATAAAAATTTGTTCCGAGGGACGGCCAAATAAATCCTTAATACCAAATTTGAAGCAAATCGGCCCACCCGTTCAGCCTCCAGAGGCGCGAACAGACATACAGACAGACAGACAGACAGACAGACAGACGGACGGAATTCCCAGACCCACTTTTTTCGACTTCTCCATCATCGTAATGTCATGTGTGATTGTTATCTCAAATTTTTTTTTCTGCACGAATCCATAACTTGCCTTATAGTACCTATAATCGCAAGTAAAAAACATTAATAAAATGGAAACACAGTAGTTTTTGCTATATTTTACTATGAATAGTGAATAGAATTGGGCATAACCAACAATAATTTAAAAAAAGTTAGCTTATTTAGTTTGGCTAGAATTACTAACTCGAGGGGGCGTGCTAACCTGATGACGCGAAGTGTACCTAGAACGTAAAGCTCTTCGTTAAGGCTATTCCTTAAAGACCGAAGAATTCACTGAATTTTTGAAGTATTGAACTGCACGCGCACACAAGACTAAAAACCGTCCAAAGCAACGGTAACATTCCAAAAGATAGTTTTATACCCATCTAAGAAACAGTTCGTCGATTCCAAATGCACTCATTTTCGAAAAAGAGCTTGTTTCTGAATTCTATCTAATGCTTTTGAAATATGAAGCTCAATGTTTTTTTTGTATATAATGTGCCCCCACATAAGGGGTTATTGATACCCTTAACATGATCTAAGCGTTTAGGAAAGTTGGATAATAAATAAAATTAGATACAATGGAAAAGGAAAAAATCGAGCCGGTTAAAGTATTTCACATTCGTGTAGTGCGCCTTAAATATAAAATTCCAAAATTTGGCTCGAGGGTAAATTGATGGGCATTCCTAGCCAAGCGACATAATATCCCAATATTATCATGAGTTGACCAATTACTTCAAGGACAACAATAAAGACTGCGTTTGTCACAAAAGTTTTGTCATTCAGTTTGAAGGTAAATTGGGTTTTTATAAAAATTATATTGCTTTTATAAATTCTCAAATTATTTCCTGACCGGCATAAAGCCTCTTGTTGCTTGTTGTACTATATTGCCCCGTCTTAGATAAGATAAGATACTTCTATAATGTCTGTTGTAAATGAAGTGATTATGCCGTTTTATATTATTTTTGATACTACATTTTTTACAATGTTCTAGTAAGAATATTATTTACCTACTTATCAACATACGGAATTATTGGTCTTCATTTACTCGTGACTCATTTTAATTATTATTTATTTGTATCTTTTGGATTGTTCAAACCGATGTTATCAATTTGTTTAATGCCTTTTTGAAATCATGAGTTTAGTTGCAAGTCAAGTGACAGCAGGTGGTCAGTCATAGTGTTTGTTTAAATAAATAAATTAGAAAATAGAGCGATACATGGACGCGACAAATCTGAATTCTAATTATAAAATGGAGGAAGACGAATCTACAACCACAAGTAGTGATGATATGTGAGTTCATATTTTAATTGATAAGATATTTTGTTCTAAAAAAAAAAAAAAAAAAAAAAAAAAATGATGTCGATGAACGCCGGAATTCAAATGCCGTTTCATTTTTCGGTGCTCGGTGGCATGACAATTCGAGAAATAATCTTTTTATTGTGCACACAAAATATGATTTTCATGTTGTAGTTGTTTTCAAACAATTTAACTTAACTCTTCAATTTATTGTCAAACCTTCTGTGCTCCATTTTCATTAAAAAAAAAATTGACAAGTGCATTAATGCCCGAAAAAAACCTTTTCAACTCTAACTTTAAGACTTAAAAAGGTATTAAATATTTGAATGTGTTGTAAAGACGGCGCTCTGTTATGCTGCACAGTTTAATTCTTAAGAGGCTTTCTTATGCGATTGGCCTGGAAACGGGTCTTCTAAAATATTTGCTGACCAGGCTGGAGCTTGAACCCACAACTCTACCATTATTGTGTTCATAGTTTTATCTTCAGACCATTGACTAGATGACTTGACTCAATATTACTAACCACCCGTTCTGTCTGATCTAAGATCAGTCAATAAAAAAAAAACACCTTGTTAAAATAGAAATATTTAATAATTACTATCTACAACAAAATTTTCAGTGAACGGGGCACTTTGGTCAAATTTGGTTAACTGTGTGTCTTTGTATTTTAGGTTCATCAATCTACCTCAATGTTTCTTTGGAAAGTCCTTTGAAGACCCCTGTCTGGTAATAGGCTTTGTCTCCGCAAATATATTTTTGGTTTTGTCATCCGGGGCGTTTTTTGACTGTTTCATCACAATATCATTTTCCCTTTCATGATTGGCTTGTGAAGCCTGTGTATGACGTATAGATCGTGTTGGTTTTTGAATCGTCAATACCTATTTTATCTCCTGCTCCTAGTTCCTGAGAAGAGAACTCAGGTAGCTACAACCTACGGATCCGATGGATCGAATGCTTTCACCTTTCGACCCATGCCAGTACATCAGGCACCATCTTTAACAAATCGACACAATTACTTGGGTTCGCGGACGACATTGACGTGATGGGAAGAACAAAGCGAGCAGTAAAAGGTGTCTTCACTACCATGGAGTCAGCAGCGAGCAGAATGGGACTGAAAATAAACGAGGAAAGACGAAGTATATGCTTTCATCAAAAAAAAGTTCAATCCCACCACCGAATTGGTCAGAATGTTACTATTGATAGGTAAAACATCGAGGTAGTTAATGAATTTGTCTACCTGGGTACTGCTGTAAGCACAGGCTTGTGTCTTTGAGATGAATAAGCAATTGAAGAATAAAGCCCTATCGAGAAGAACGAAGGAGACACTGTGTAGAAAACTCATCATCCCGGTCCTGCTGTATTGTGCAGAAGCATGTACCCTCTCCCAATCGAATGAAAAGTCACTTGAAGTCTTCGAGAGAAAAGTTCTTCGTACGATTTATGGTTTTGTCTGCGTAAACCGAACTACAGCTGCATAAGCCTAGCCAGAAAAATTCGAATTCAACGACTTAGATGGCTGGGCCATGTTGAGCGAATAGACATAAACGCTCCAGCTCGTAAAGTCTTCAACGCCAAACCCGAGGGAGTCAGAAGCAAAGGTAGACCTCATCTTTGATTGAGCGAGACCTCTGACAACTTGGAGTACGAAATTGGAGACGGCATGCTAGAGATAGAGCCCACTGGAGGAGCATACTAAGCAAGGCCTAGGAGCACAATGCTCTAGTGGAGCCAACATAACTAAAGTAAGTTAGTAAGTATACTGTTGGAATCCCCACAGCCTATGTTCCCTTAGCTTCCAGCTGTGCTAATAGTTGCGTCAAACCTTCTTTCTACGCCTTCTACGAGCTACAATAGCGACAGATAAAATATAAATGGTTAAGATATCGCTTAAATTTGAACCTTATAACGCTCAATGCGACATTATAGAAGTTGGTATTGCTACCACAGACATACCCATACAGAACGCCAACTCGTACTCTTCTTGCCTTAAGCACCACCCTGAAAATATTACCTGTGTATTTTATTTTTTAGTGTATTGTTTTCCCATTTTAAATGCACGTGAGAACCTTAAGAGAGAGCTTAAACATACTCGAAATAAAATGCACACCAAGCTTGTAGGCAAAGAGAGAAAATATAAGGAGTTGGCGGTCTGTATCTGTATGTCTGTGATTGCAACGATGGAACTGCCGGCGATACGCCCAGCCCAGACCTAACTTTAAGTTCTAGCAGGCTTATCGCTAGAAATCCAGTTCCAGTTGGGTCAATTAATGAACTGAAACACAACAAACAAAGTATGGCTAAAAGCTGCTATTAGAGCTATCAAGTAAAAGGAAGGAAATACATACCGAAACAATAAATTATGCTTGATTTTGTTGTAAATGTTTAATTTTCCTAAAGTACTCTCTGTTTGAATTGCAATTTGATTCTCTTTTTTCCAACCATGACATGACAAATGCCTCCGGATTTTAAAGTGATTTTAGTTTTTGGCACTTGATTAAAAGCTTTTTAACTATCGTTTATGCATGATGTCAAATAGTATATCACGAAAAATTATTGTCTTTTCAAAATTCAGTGTACTGTTTTACTCCGAAACACCCTATGTTTCATAAAGGCATTTTCGTATCAAAAATATTTTCAGTTGTTGTTTTGCTTCTCCCTTTTGACTTGTCAACTTTGACATTCTTCAGAAAAAAAACACTCAAGCGTTTATATACTCATTTGTCATAATTTTGACAGAAAAACAAACTATTAAACTTACAATGGCGTATATGCCATAGTCAGCCAGCTTGTGGTAGAACAGTTGATGTTGACGTCTTACCAAAGTGTTTTTATTTTTTTGGTCTAGTTGAATGTCAGCCTTTTTCATAAACATGTTTTTGTTTTTCGTCCTCGTTTCATAGTTTTGGATGTTTTCCAATTTAGAATAAATTAACGCGAGCTTTTTTATTTTAAGTACAAATTTATGACGAAAGGTTAAGATCACAATATTTCTTAAAATAATAACCCCAAAACGTCATCAAAAGTTTTAAAATGCTTTTGTACGTTTTGTTTAATGCACGAACGATCCCTGGTCGTCATAAAACCATCATCATCATTTTGTCTGTACGTCGCTTCGCGTCGTCGTTGTCGGGGTCAACGAAAAGTATATTACAAAAATATAAATATGAGATAATGGATGTCGTTTTTATTTTTATATACTTCTGATTGTGGTCTACACATCGTTTTCAAACGTGTGATGGAAAACATAGATTGTTTTGTTGGAAAGGGCTCAAAATAAAAATAAGTTTGCTGATAATATTTCTTGGCACATTTTTTTTTTGTAATTATTGAAAATGAAATATAAATTTAAACAATATTTTGAAAATTGTTTTCTTTTTTATATTTGCAGATCGACAAGTAGCGTTAGCACACTTTCACATTCAGCACCTGGATCTCCTATGGCACCATTGCAAGGACACTCAGAAACGCAAAGTGTAAACTGTTTAAACAACATTGGCAACAACTCTAGTCCTTATAATATAACACAGCCCATATCAAGTAGCACAATTCCGTTCACAATTGGATCCAAAGGGGATAACAAGTGAGTAAATTTTTTACCGTTGACTTCTTAGTTAAATGAAAGAAAACTATTTCCTCTCAAGTGAATTTAAACTGTCAAAAGAAGCTTGAAACGAAAATGGAAGTTTCGAGTTGACAGGTTATTGACAGCTCATATCAGCTTTGAAATTCAAAAATCAATATTTTGGATAATTTTGAATTAAAACTTTTACCAGCTAAGCAAAAGCTCTATGTCCATGTTTGATTTAAAGCAGGTCTGATTTTGTTTCGAAAAGCCCTAAGCCTTAAGATAGTTTTAAATTGAAAATCAGCTGACAATTTTGACAGCTTGCAGTAATAGAAAGTAGGAGCAATATTGCAGTGTTGCTGTGGTAACTTTTAATACTTTTTTTTAAGTTGGGAATAAATTAATATTCTAAATTAATATTCTAAAGTGATAGCACAATGCCTAGCTGGATTTTGTTGAGTGAATCATTTTCGGGAATGTTGGATTTTTTCTATTCTGCTGTTTCGTCTTAAAAATCTCTCTCTGAAACTAATTACTCCGGGAAATATTCATCAGAAAAGAAAAATGGAATGGTATTGAATAGGATTGAGGACTATACTCTGTCCAACATAAATTGACAGAACCGTGAAGATAGGGGTGTTTGTCTCTCATTCACACTCTTTTGTTTTCCGTAAGGTGCTATTATAACAGAAGCTCTTACAGGGTTTCCGTAGCAAGCATTTCAAACCAGCTTAAATATGAAAGAATAGTATGTAGGTTGTAGGGTTACCGTCCTTCAGATAAAAGGCTCGTTTTTGAAGGGTATACAACACCTTTTAAAAATACAATTTACATACAAACACCTAACATCACATAAATACCACAATCCAAGTGTAGAAAAATTAAGGTAACACCAATTTAACGTATTTTTTACACATTAAAAGAAATGCAAAAAATCAAAACTATATCTCCAAGATAACACTCATCATCGAGAACTTTTTTCAAAACTCACCAAAAGCTCCTCAACAGACATCCAGATCCAGGTAAAACAAACTGAACATCAATTTAATGGGGATTGAAAAGCAGCAGCGAAATACCACAGCCAATCAGATCACACTTAGATGTGCGCTAAATAAGACATGTACGTGTTGGGTCTACGTCAGATTCAATTGGAAATTCACTGGCGGGTAATAACTTTTTATGGGGGGCTTCTGTCAATTTATTATAGTGCAAAAATATGGCACGCTACTGATTTGTAAAAAGCTTCCCCATACCGTGTACTACCAATTTATGTTGAACAGAGTATAGTTTTATAGGATCCGGAATAGGTTTCGAAGTGGAGCGGGAACAAAGCACGGCTAAGCTTACCGGAAGGGGTCTTGTGCCGTTTCAGCTTAATCATTGCCCACCCAACTTGAAACTTTGTAGAACATTTTTGAGTTTTTCCAATACAACGGTCCTCGGTCTATTCATATCACTCCCTTGTTCCACCGGTTCGCTTAACTTAGTGAATCGAATAACTCTCTGTCGTTGTCGGCACCTAGAGCCGGTTGGTTCTTATTCATTTTGGGGTATCCCACATAGGCTTTCGGAATTAACATTCTAGCTATTAAATTAACCTGCCATGTCTTATTTCAAAAATGGAGATTTTGATTAAAGTTTTCTGAATGCTGTTTTGAAGGTATATTTTTTTTTTTTTTTTTTTGGATTACTTTTTCAGTCGTATTATTTTATTCAATAATAAATGTCAGATTTAATAGCAAGTTCATGAAACCCAGTCCTACACTTTACTTATAAAGGGTGTTTTTTTTAGACGTGTGGTTTTTAAGAAGAAATAAAACGCATATAATTTAATGTTATGGCCAAGAATTTAGCTTTATTATAAAGATAAGGGTTTGTCATTATGTTTTAAAAATGATTGGCAAGTGGCCCCCGCGGCTGGCTCGAATAAATTCCAACAGAAAGGCCTAATTTTCGACCACTTTTTGCAGCAATTGGGGCCGTATGTCAGCAATAACGTACCGAATATTGTCTTCCAAGGCGTTAATTGTCTCGGGCTTATCTGCGTAGACAAGCGACTTCACATAACCCCACAAAAAAATAGTCCAGCGAGATAATGCGCTCACCAAAAGTTTCCTTCAATAAATTGATTGTTTTGTTGGCAGTATGGCATGTAGAGCCGTATTGTTGGAACCAAAGGTCGTCCACATCAACATCCAACTCGAAAAGAAAAGTTCATGGCTCTGTAGCGTTCCCCATTGACTGTAACATTATGGCCGGCTTTTTTTTTGAAGAAATATAAACCAATGATTCCACCAACCCATAAGCATACTAAACAGTCAGCTTTTGTGGATTTAACGGTATCTCAACATACACTTGAGGTTTATCATCATTCCTTTTGCGGCAGTTTTGTTAATATTGACGTATCCATTCAACCAAAAGTATGCTTCATCGCTGAACAAAATTTTCTTGTGAAAATTGAAAATCTTTTCACGAGTATAACCATGTTTTTCAAAATAAGTTTTGCACAATTTGCAAACGTTGTTCAGGAGTAAGTCTATTCAATATGAAATGGCAAACCAAACTGAGCATACATCAGGTGACAGCTGTCAAAAAGGCCAACTCCGAAAAAAAATATTGCTAGATTGAAAACCACACGTCTAAAAAAAACACCCTTTACTTCTGTTATGACACCTACACACTACAGCAGCCGTGTCAGCTGTGAGGCCATATACACTTGCCCTGAATGCACACTTCTATTAGGGATGAGATTCAACCTGCTGTTGCATCTGTTGGAAAGCAACCACAAATAATAATTGTACAAGGAAAAGACGTGGACCCACTTGAGTCATCCTTTTCTTTTCATATTTTAAGTGTGTATTCATATCAAGTGATTTTAAAATTATATATTGATTCGAGTATGAAAAAAAACTTTAAAAAAAGTATCCATTGCTTTAAATTTAACATTGATAGTGAATTTCAAGACATCCTCTTTCGGAAAATGGTCCAAGTATTAATGCGCTGCATGGCAGTAAATGTGAATGCAACTTCTATTCAAAAATAAGATACAAAGGCATGCTCTAAAAATTTCTTAGAAACATAAACATTTAATATTTGCATGGACTTTTGATTTTTAAATCGAATATGAAACAAATATGACTTTACCATCTTGATTCGTTCTGATTATTTTCATTTTAGGCAGCAGTGTTGTCTTGTTGTTTAGCGAATCCTTAAGGTTTCTATAAACCGCAAACAGCCAACATAGCAACAGTTGGAAGTCAAGTTCGTTCCTACGACAGTGATTGAAGTATTTGGGACATAAACATTGCCATACAATGTCACTGAGTGCTCAAAAAGTAGATTTTTCATGTTAAAATATATTTGATATTGAATGATTCAGATAAAAGTGACATTTAAATATTGATAACATGACAAAATTTAATAAACTTTTCAATCCTTAAAAAATTTTGATTGAAATCATTACAGCTATCGTTATCGTAGCCTAGCCCGGCGGTGTGTAGAGACCTTTATACTTGTTTATGCGAATATAACTTATCTGTGTCTCTATGTATCTCGAGTAAGCAGCTTTAAGCTTATTGTGTGGACTGGACTTGGTAAAACATAAATAAATTCTTATAGGTTGAAAGTATGATGGATTCCATCGATAAGATAAGTACGAGTATCTTTAGAAGTATCCTTATCCGCTGCAAACAAAAAGAAATCCATGGAAAAAAGGTGAAAGCAAAATATAAGCTCTTCAGTTGATATTCAGGCAATAATTTCCCTTGTGTGTCTTTTTTAAATAATAATGATACTTCGTCATGGTTAGGTCAACTAAGGAAAAACTTTTAATTTTTTGTTTGAGCATTGTTCAATCCATTAATTACAGGGTGTTTCCTAAGTCGATGACAATAATTTGGAAAATGATTTATGTGCATGTGTTAAGATGATAGGAACTTTTGAAAATTAATTTGATATCTTGTTTGCGTCTTCTGCCACTTAGTTGAGATGTATATTCAACTGTTTAAAGAGTTCAATGGTACTGTACATAATATTCGCCTTCACACTTAATTGATACATATAGCATTCAGGACTGAGCATCACCGACAAAATGTTTGTCTTAAACCATCTCTGCCACTTTCTAAAGTGGAACTTTTTTCCATCGCCTCAAATTTGTTCGTCCATCTATCGCATGTCGTATTCCAGCCGCCAATATGGCGGCACTGATGGCTCGCATCAGTTAACCGTGTAGCATTTATATACCCACTCACTGCTGGAACACAATAGAAAAACGCAGCCGGAACCGCAGCCGTACGTACCTAATTAGAAGTGCCCACAATGGAGTCGTACGTACTCCACGTTTTTTTTTACAATTTCCACTGAGAAACATACATATACATAAAAGATGATAAAACATATATCGCATCATGTATAGTCTTTTCTATAAATTTTTAATTACCTGACCTAATTTCTAAAAGGATTTTATTACCACGTTGCTCTTTTTTTATGGAATGTCAAAAATACGCACGTATTTATTAAAAGTTGGCCAACTCGTCCGTCGCCGTTTGCGGCTGCGTTTGCGGATCCGTCTCGTTGTGTTCACAACATTGAATTCGTGTGTATTCAATATTTTGACATGCGATACGGATGCGATTGCGGATCCGGCTCCGGCTCCATTGTGTTCCAGCAGTCATTCGTGCACTTGCTCCGGTATACGTGTGTTTTGATCAGTGTATTGATGAATAACATGGAACCGGTCAGCAAGGGAAAACCCAATAATAGAGCGAAATGCCTACGCTCCGAAAAAAAGTTTCACTTGCATTTCATTTTTTGTTTGTGGTTTAACAGAACCACAACTTTTTATACCATTGTGACATGACGGTGCCACGATAGGTTCCAGGATAAATAAAGGCCTTGACTGCTTTAAAGTTGTATCCGTTCATATCGTGACGTTTGGTTCGAGTGTGCTCTGCACCTGGAGACGGCGTGTACTTTTTCTTATCTATATTAATAGCCATTTCCTTTCTCAAAAAAAAAAAAACAATTAATGTCATCTAATAACAAAACACCTTGTAAAATGCGGGACCTATAAATCCATACATAATATGACTCAGAAGAGTGTGGTGCTCCTGTGTTATTTTTTGTGTTTAAAGAATTGCCGAGGTAGCGAAATTTACTTACTGTTGTTCTGACCCAGTCGGCTTCTACTTCTTCTAGTCCTCGTTAATTATCCTTCCCATTATGCTGCTGAGTAGATGGTAGTGAAGGCACCAGTTATTGATTGCCTTGTTCTTCCTTTCACGTCAATGTCGTCCGGGAAACCCATGTTACTGTGCCGAGATCTGGAGTTATGTGAAGATTTGGCCGTTCACACAAAACACTGCAGATGGTAAATGGTAGATGGTAGATGGTAGATGGTAGATGGTAGATGGTGGATGGTAGATGGTAGATGGTAGATGGTAGATGGTAGATGGTAGATGGTAGATGGTAGATGGTAGATGGTAGATGGTAGATGGTAGATGGTAGATGGTAGATGGTAGATGGTAGATGGTAGATGGTAGATGGTAGATGGTAGATGGTAGATGGTAGATGGTAGATGGTAGATGGTGGATGGTAGATGGTAGATGGTAGATGCTGTATGCATGGTAGTGAAGGCACCAATATCTGCTCGTTTTGTCTTGCCATCATGTCCATTTGTCCATGTCGTCAAAAAAAGCAAGTACATAGTAATATTGTGATTTTTGGCGTTCTATCTTTTCAAACAAAATATTGAGAAACCTCAATGACAGTGGGTCACCATGTCTTAACCCTCTGGTGGTGTCTCAGACGACCAAATTTTCCAGATCAGTTGTTGTATAGGTACTTCGTATTAAGTCATCTCCAGCGTCTTTAAAAAGTTCCGCTAGCAGCAGATCGGCTCCAGCTGCTTTGTTCGTCTTTATTATGGCGATGACTGCTTCGATAACGTTTTGGTCATGCTCGCTATAAAGTTTGATTAATCATTTGGACTGAAAATATGTAGTCTTAAAACCTGACCTATCCATATTGTTATGTTAGGCTCACGTGAATATGAGTCACTCATAAGGGCATTCCTCTGACTCACAATTATTACCATTAGTTAGTCACCTCAGTAGATAAAACACACACTTGGAAGGTACGCCATGTGCAAGATAAGTATCATTTAATGATTGATATTTAGTTGGATGGGGATGAGATATCGAAACCAAAGAATTTCTGTATTGGCTGTCAAGTATATGGCACAAAAATGAGATTTGATTTAATGATAGTTTTATGCGTCTTATATCGCTTAATATACATAATAGCTTCCTTCTTTGAACTTTAATCAGGGTTTTCAGGAAAGTTTTTTTTAGCAACGCTAAAAGTTCTCAAAGAAATGTTTTTGTCCTTTCTCCTTTAGAAAGAGTTCAAGACCACCCCAGCGCTTAAGACACAGATTTGGTTTACCAGCACCTGTTCCAATTGTTCGTGGAACGATTTTGGTTGGATTAAGACCTACTTCAGGGCATGCGAAGCGAATCTAATGCTTCGTGATTACTCATCCGAACTCTTTAAATCGAGTACGAGTCGAAAATCACGGAGCAGTTCATTTCAACATCTCTTTCCTAAATATAGGTCATCTGCCTTTCCCAATTCTCATAAAGATTTGTTTTCACACAGTATAGACGACCTATACCTGCTATCGCCCGCATAGCTTTTTTTCTGCGAGCATGTACTAGCCGTAGGAACTCTTATCGTTATCAACATTTTGTTTCGATATCGCTTGTTCTTTTAAAAACCCTCTCCTGCAATGTTTTGTGACAGTTTCCAATTGACTTCGTATCAGGAGGGTGGCCTCCATCTGAAGCCAAAATTAGCTTAGTTCGTGAATGTTTTCTCAAGTTTCGAAATGGTTTACGAATCACTATTAAATTTGGTAGAGGGCGCGAAAAGCGTTTTCCATCCTACGACAGAACAAAATATGGTTTTGTTTGAGAAATATGTTTACGATAACTACGTCCAGGAAAGTGAAACAACTGCAACACTGCGAAGATATAGTTCTGTGGCGTAAGTGATCCCAATTTCATTGTTTTAAGACACAATTCGATTTATTTTCAGTTTAATATGTCTTCGTTTAGAAAATTTGATTAAAAGTATTAAAGTTCATTGAAAATAAGCTGATCGAAAAATTCGTCTAAAAAAGTTAAGTGTTATCCATCTAAATACAAATGGCTCCGAGTGCCATCGATAAATTATGATTTGATAAGACTGTTTTGGGAAAGTGAATTGCTTCATTCGTTTTTTTTTTACGATAAGCGAAAACAGGTTTATTACCAAAATATTGATCGATTAATGCAAGTGTTGTATTAACAAACTATTAACCAATGTAACCAATTTAATTTAGTTGTAACGCTTATTACAAGTTAATTTAAATCTAGGATCGTCATAAAACAGATACAAAATACACAATTTAAAAAATGTTTTAGACAAAAATGAAAGTGAAGAAATGGGTGGGTGACATGGTATTGTGGTAGGTTAAAGAGGAGGATGATTCGAAGAGCTGATTTAGAGTTATTGAAATCGAAGTTGTTGATTATAAAATATATTATAGGTTCGGTGAAAAGGGATGCGGAAAAGAGGAACTGACCTAAGATCGCGACGATCTTTCATATAATAAATTGGTGCATCACCATCTCTACATCTACTTTCCTTCAGTCGTGGAAAATAGCTAGAGTTTTCGCCATTGCGAAGAAACAGAATTTTGTCACTCCTGCAGATTTCTGGCCGATAAACATCCTGCCTTGCCTTTATTAAGTCTTTGAGAAGATAATTGAGAAGTAAATCTATCAAAATACAATTTTCTGTATGGGTTTTAGAGCTTAATCATCCTATGCAATCCTGTGCTATGACTTATATTCTCGAAGATGTAAAATAAGAGTTGATTATGACAAGAGTTATGTAAATCTTCTCTGGCTTTTGGATTGCTCTATAAATCTTTTGCCAATGTCAAATATATTCTGCTCAAGTGGAAGTTGAAACTTTTGTTTTACTTTAGTGATCGGAATGCAAGCTCAAAACAGAATACCTTTCTGGTAGATTGCAGAGTGCTTTTCGGAGGGAAGTGCTCAGATCCAAGTGTTCCTGAGGGGTCGATTCTAGGTCCAATACTTGTTTGCATGTTTATTAATGACCTGCCTTCATGTTGTTCATATGCTTCAGTTCACTTATATGCCGGTTATGTTCAGCTTCATCTTGCCATACCATTCCATCAAGTTGATAAATCTCTTAATCAATATAAATTATTGGTCTATGGCCAATGGTCTACTCATCAGTTCTAACAAATCTCAATTCATCCCTATTTCAAAAAGAAAGTTTGTTTTCGGAATTCTAGTTACGATAAAAGCATAACGCTAAAATTTTTGGCGTGGCTGACGCCCATTTTTCATACAAAACCATCAATATTGTTTTCATAAAATAACAATTTTTATATTAAAGTGAAAAACATTAAATTTTGTGGGTATTACTTGCACATAAACATCTTGTGTATGAAATAAAAAAAATTAATTTTGGGCGTGGCTGACGCCCACTTTTCATGAAAGAACGAAAAACGTTTTAAAAATTTAAGGTACTTCCAATATTCAATTTAAACCTTTTTCCTTCCGTTCGTTATTTGAGAAATATATCTCTACATTTTCTTGTTTAAATTTTTTCAATACGCCCACTTTTGAAGGCGTGATTTTGATAAAATACCTTTGTTCAGGTAAGATTGTTTAAAAACTATTCGATCCAGCTGTAGTTTTACACATATGCCTAAATACTGATCAAAGCTCAGTTAGTGCTTCAATTTTTTAAGAAACGCCCACTTTTAAGGGGCGTTTCCGTCAAAAGTCGTATAAGGCATTAATTTTTTAACGTTTTTTAACTATCGGTCGCAGTTTTGAAGTTAAAAGATGAACACTTAGATTTATATTCCTTGGTTACGTAGCAGAGTGTGGTCCAAGAATTGTTAAAAACACCCATAATCGCTATTTCCATTCAAAATCTAATTTTTAAAAATTGAAGTTTTGTCTTGTTTTGTTCAAAACGATCTGCAAGAATAAAATTGAATGTTACTGAGCTCATACCAATTGCCTTGGAAATAAAAAGTTTGAACTTTGGGCGTGGCGCACGCCTTTTTTTATTGTGCCAGCACTAATTGAACATCACACCGCACAAAATTAATGTTATTGAATTTTTTTCTGTCTGCTAAAGAAGAATTTTGTTTCTGAAACATCGGCTGTTTGCGGGAGGCATATACACATACAAAAATATGGGGAATAGGGTATCCAACAGTTCATGATGTATTTTTTGGTTGGTGTCTCCAAGTTGCGTGGAATTGAATATGAAATAAAAGATATTTGTTAAGTTAAACTTATAAAATCTTTATTAATTAAATTAAATCACTTATATCACAACTTTATTTTACTTTGTGCTACGCGTTTCGGAAATTAAATTTCCATCATCTGGCACTAATTATCTAAGAATAATTGCAAAGCTATCTTAAACTAAGTACTATTATGTTGAAGGTTTCTTCTAATGTGATCTTGAATGTCAAAAATTTTTTTTTTTTTATAATGATTCTTTTATAGATGTTTGTCACTTTCTCTCTTTTGATTATTTGTATTTTTTGATTATTATTGTTGATTATGTGTTGTTTCATTTTTCTATTGTAGTTCTGACCTGCTTTGTTGAGTTATGTTAGTGTGTGTTTGTGAAAGTGCAGTATCGTATAGTGTGTTCGTTTTGAATATTAGTTTGTCGTTTAAAAGTTTGTCTTCTTCTGTCTTATACGCTTTATATATTTCGAATTCTTCCAATGCATTTAATAGATTACCCTTTTTGATTATATGCATTGGAGATAGGTTCTTATCAAAGTTGGGAAAGCTATGGTTATTTTCGATTAAATGTAAAGCGTAATTAGACTTGGTACTAGGTTTTGGTTTGTGTTCATTGAATCTTTCATAGAATGTCCGTCCGGTCTGTCCGATATAGTATTTGTCACAGTCGTTGCATTTAAGTTTGTAAACTCCAGATTTCATTTTGGTTTCTATTTTTGGTTTCGATTGTAGGATATTTTGAATGTTGTTATTGGTTTTGAAGGAGACGTTGACGTTAAGTTTTTTAAATTCGTTATTTATGATTTTTGGCATTATATTGGTAAATTCTATTGATGTGTATTTTGTATCGGTTGAGGTAGGTTTTATTTTATTAATATTGTTTTTTTGTTTTCTAAGAATTTTATCTATTTTATCTGGTTTGTATCCGTTAGATGTTGCGATTTGTTTAATTATGTTTAATTCGTTTTGGTAATCCTCGTCGTCCATTGGTATTGTTAGGAGTCTATGTATGAATGAATTGTATGCGGCCATTTTTTGACTGTGTGGATGGTGTGAATCATTATGTATTGTGATGTCTGTTGTGGTGGGTTTCCTGTATATTTTGAATTTTAATTTGCTGTTTATCTTTTTTATGTTTAGATCCAAGAAATTGATTTCATTGTTATATTCTGTTTCTGCTGTGAATTTTATGTTTCCATTGATGTTGTTTATGTGATTTTTGAGTATTTCAATTTGTCTATTTGTTCCATTAAATATGATGAAGGTATCGTCGACGTAACGTGAGTAGGTTATTATTTTCTGGTATAGGGGGTTTTGACTTGATAAAATATGTTTGTTTTCAAAATCATTGAGGTAAATGTCTGCTAGTAAGCCACTTAAAGGTGATCCCATCGCTAGGCCTTCAGTTTGGATGTAGAATTTGTTATTGAATGTGAAATAATTTTGTTGCAGTATTATTTTTAATGTTGATATTAGTTCTGTAGCTCTCGCTTATGTTTATATTAGTTATTTGGTGTGCGGAGTGCACAGACTTCAGATGCATATGCATACTCAATGATGAGTCGAACAAAGGTAACGAAATGAGATTTTTCAATGTATGGCCCAATGAACTCTTTGACCATCGTTAAATGAAACCTAGTTTCGAGTTGGCTTTATTAATGACTAGCTTTTCCCCGCGGCTTCGCTCCCGTCAAATACGCCAAACAAAATGGCAGCGCACGTCAAGTAATGACTTTTAAAGGAACATTTTTGATACCATTTTGGTTACATTATTGTAATTTTTGTAGGGATCTTTTATTAAGATTAAAACAAAAGATTAAAACAAAGTATAGCCTATGTTACTCGCAGATAGTGTAGCCTTCTATAAGTGAATTTTTTTTTAAAATCGGTTTAGTGGTTTAGGCATTAAAGCCTTAAAAACAAACACACTTTCAAATTTACAATATTAGTAAGAAGATGCTGTCAGTGTTAAGCTAATGTGCAAGATATCAAACAAGTAGTTCGAATTCGACTCCTCGAGTTCCCAGAGACCTACGCGGAACTTACCAGCGTTTACTTCCAAAATGCATTACTCAGCTTTTGTGAGTTGCATTCTGGAAGTAGGGCTTTAAACTGTGTCCCACTGAGTCGTTGCGTCACATTAAGTGTGACAAGAAACTGCCGTCGACGATGAATATCTATTTCGTAAGCTGAGGTATGTCGACAGCAGTTGTGACCCAGTGGGTCATGCCTTTCCAAGGTGGTATGTATTTACGGGGCACAACATCAGTGCGCGAGCTTAAAATGAGCTCCTTATCCCAAATAACACCTAAATCAGGGGAAGAGTTGACCGGAGTTACTAGTTCACCATTTTGTCTAGTAAAGTATGCTCGGGGGAGTTATAGGTAGACGTTTACGTTAAAAAGTTGTTCTGACACTTTCGGAATACAGGACAATTTCGCCGTTGAACGATAATAATTGGAACAACCAGTTTTGGCTACTTTTTTGTGGATTGGAACTATATATACATAGGTAACTTTTAATGATGAAGGAAAAGTGTCTTTTGAAATCGAAAGTCTGAACAGGGTGGTAAGCCGCTCCAACAATAAAGACATTCTATCGGATTTTCTTTTTGGATAATGGATAAAAACCCTTGTGTTATAATATGCTTGCGTTCTGTTTTTGGACAGAGTTGATATGTTTTGGGGTAGGATATAATATATGGGTTTCTATACATTTTAACAACAAAAAGAAACAAACCTAAGCAGACGAAGCTTGATTTTAATTTGAGCTCTGAAAATGCTCGTATATTTTTGTACTCGTTTGACATATTTCTCGGCGGTAATGCGGTACCAATATTTAAATTGAAGAATGCTTTCTTCAATACCTAAGCTGAGACTTGAGGCTTCGGGGTCTAAAACTTCGTCAAATCTTAATTTACTACCCCTGACAACATCCCAAAGTTTCATTAACTTCCTACCTTTTTCTGCCTGAAAATATACCTGGCGACTGGACTAAGAACAAAATAACATATTAAAACAACGGCGGGATGACAATAACATTGTGTATGACCTGACACCTAGTGGGTAAGCGGGGATATATGGGAAAGTTGGCGATTTTAAAAAGGAACCATAGTTACGAAGAAATAAGGTGGACTTTTTTCATTTTTTCCCATTTTTTGCTGAATTTTGAAAAATTACCTGTTTTTCGAAGCATCATATCTCGGTAACGAGTTGACATACAACAATTTTTGTACTAACAAAATTATGAGAAATTTAACGTTCTACAAAATAATTCAATGTGATGGGTTTTCCGTAGGACGTAAGAAAATAAAGTTATTGGAGGAAAACCGGACCAAGGTCGAACAATTTTTTTTTTGGCGCGCGGACAGCCATTCCGACTGTTATACCTCAGCCTTAAGATATGCCGGCTTAATTCTTGCTTAACCTTGTTTGATTGTTTTCCTGAATGAAGCCCATAGGCTTTGGCATTGTTTGTCTAAGGGAAATATGTTTTTCATGCACTATATGATAGTATAGCAGTAGTTACTATAATTTTGTTCAGATTGCCCAAAATTTATTATACAGAGGATTATACATTATACAAACAACTAGAACTAGAATATAGCCATTGCAAATGAATTCAGAAAAATTGCTAATTATATTTTACAATATAAATCACATTCATAATTATTATTTTTTTTTACTTGTAGATCACTAAGGCAATCCTATTCGACACCATTGCCTCTGGTGTCATCATCGGCTAATCTTCGAAGCCTTAGTCCGCACTCAAAAGTCACCATCGTGTCGAAAAATGATATTCCAGAAAAAGAAAAGAAGAGAAAAGAGGTATCCAGTTCGAGATTGAAGAAATTCCATCGGCATTTCACACAAGTCTCCAAAGACGAAAGGGTTATCAATTGTAAGGATCAACTGTTAAAATAAGTACATATATACGATTTATTATATGGTATTCTTGTTTACAGATTTCTCATGTGCACTAGTCAGTGATATTCTATTGCAAGGACATCTTTACATAACTGATCATCATTTTGCATTTTATTCAAATGTATTCGGTTATGTTACGAAGGTAAGAAATTCAAAACCTTAAAATGACTCTGACCTTTTGTTTTATGATAATAAAAAAAATAATTGCTGACAGGTCGTCATTCCAACATCATCAGTTACAAAAATATCAAAAGAAAAAGTGGCCAAAATTATTCCAAATGCCGTCGGAGTGGCCACTGCTGATGAGCGTCATGTCTTCGGAAGTTTCCTTAGTCGAGAATCAGCATTTCGACTAATGTGCAGCGTGTGTCCAACAGATACACCAGTTCCATTGGTTCCAAAAGCCCTTCCCGACGTTGAAATATCTGAAGAATATTCGATTGAGGATGACAGTAGTTGTTCAATCAGTGGCAATGAAAGCCCACCTCAGCCATTGATTCCTGGAAGAACTACTGTTACCGCATCGGATCCAAGTCAGACGTTGCTGCGTCGAACAAACGGCGGGAAGGGCCCACGATCAGGTGGGTTATTAATTGCTTAAGGGGTTTTTTTTTTAACAATTGAATAAAATCAATTTCTATATATCCTTTCAGATTCCCCAAATGCCAAAAATTCAGCTACCACAGGCGGAACTCTTGCAGCGCCACCTATCCCCAGCACAAAGAAAAATTCAGCACCCTCCACACCAAGTAAAACCCAACAACCATGTTCTTCTTCAACAAATTCTTGTGCTTCGTCCAACTCTTCACTACCAGCGACTTTAATTGCTGTTGGTGGTGTTGTTGTTGGTCCATCATCAGCCATTATTACATCAACTTCCTCCACTTCATCGACATCATCTGTTGGTAATGGTCAAACGTCATCTTCATCATCTTCACCCAATACTGTGGTGTCTTCTCCATCAACTGCATTCAAAGCATTTTCGCAGAGCGCAATTGTACGTTTGAAATTTCCCACAGAATTTAATATAGTTTATGTGGGCGTGGTGTTGTCTATAATTTTGGCCATGTTCTCGGGATTCCTACTTTATAGAATTTTGGATATCGAGGCCAAAGCTAGCTTGTACCGATCAACCGTTGAGTTTAATTGGGTAAGACCAGTGATTTATTTCATATGGTAACCTTAAATTTTTATTTGTTGTCCATACTTGATTTTGTTGACAGGGATCTGGAAATGATGCTGATGTATTTGCCGAAGCTCTTCGATGGCAGAAGGAACTGCAGACAAAAAGCACAGAAGAAGCTCAGAATATATTGCACTCAAATTTGCAACAGATTGCCAAGGTAAGTTTTAAAAAAATTGCTCGGCATATCGAGAACCCAAATTGTGTAAATTTGCTTTAGCTTCGAAATGCGTGGGCCTATGTATAAAGGGCTAACCATAATTTGACGATTGGGTACGTACGTTGCCTTACGAAACAGTAGAAATACATGTGGTTTGTATACCCAGCCCGGAATGACTTTATGATAAGTTTCGTTCACTTTTCTTTCCGTACGTAATGCACGCTTTCAGTCGTTCATTTTGCACGAAAATCTAACATTTCTTTTTTTCTGAAGGCTATTCTTCTTTCTTTGTTCTTACTTCTAAAGGCTATTATGGCCAACTGATGTTTTGACAGATCGGAAAGAAACATTTCGCTTGGTTTTGACACTTGCTTACATTTTCTTTCCCCTATTATGGTTGGGCCTTAAGGATGGAGAATTGATAAAGCATTTCTCCTCCCAAGCCACTGCAAAAGAACTATTGTTTCTTACATTTTTAAGGTGGCACTGCGGGTCTGGCATGAACATGGGACTCAAACTCAACCAACTGATCTCTGAAACTATCTCAGACCCTTGCCTTGCGTTGTGCACTCTAAATTTTTTGAAGACTTTTACTTGTGTGAGCTTACTTACTTCAAACTCTTCGTTTTTTAATTTCTTCTCCCCTCAAGGATGAAATAGAAGACTGCAGATGCAGACTGATAAATGTCCGTCCATTGGGTCGGTATGGCATAATATGTAGACTAAGGGTGGTATCCACGAATCTCTCTTAACTTATGAGCCTCGTAAGTATATTCACTATACACTTGTGATAAAGATTTACGAGCACTAGTAAATGAGTGGTGTAGTCGTCACCACTCTTAAGTTACGAGTGGTATCTTCGATACAAACGTTCGAAACTAACTGTATATGTACATACACAGCAGTATTTCCAGTCTTTTTTTCAACTGTGTCGTCACTTGGAATGCGGGGTTAGGCGTCTGCCAGACCCCAGACGACTTAACAGTGTAGGGCAGCCGTACAGTGTAGTGCGGTTCATCCTCAGATCAAAATTTAAAAACGATTTAGCTTGGCTCGTGATTGCATAATCAAAGCTTAGATTATGGGTCAAGATTGGTTTAAGAGTTAACCCACCGATTTCCACGGATTAAATTAAGTTGATCTACGGATCAAGTATTAAATAACGAGGTTTAGTGCTGAACCAATATTGATTTAGATGTGTGTGAATCTCATATGTTCCTTTTAGTGAACTAGAGTCTAGTGTCAATAGATGGACAGTAGAAAATAAAACACACATAAGCTGACTTGCAGCTTTAAGGGAAGACCACACTAGGCGGTACAATAATAGCAATAGTTGAGTAGACTAGCAAACTTTTACTGGCGCTATAGTGCAGCTCCACTGTAGTGTAGTGCGATTTAATTCATAGTTTTATAAAAAGAATACGTGAATTCCAATTGCAGTGCAGTGCAACACTGCAACGTAGTGCAGTCTTGCATTTAAACGAAGACCGAACCATCTAATCATCAATTTTCAAGAGTTGACTGGTAAGACTGCTGTGTCCGAATAGAGACTATTTTTCAAAATACGATACGGCTGTTAATTTCAAAAGGAAGTTTGATAGGGTGCGTTTACGAAGAATGAAACATCCATTTTTCGAAATTCGAATTCAAACTAAAGTTTTTAGTGGTCGGTGAATATCACTTTTAGAACTTAAGTTAAGACTCTTAAATTTAGAGGCTCATAAAAATACGAGGGGTTTGATAGTATTTGGTAATATAGTCAAGCCGATTAGAACCGACTACCATTTAGATTAAATCACATATTTATCACTGGGTTGGCGGATTAATGGGGAAATTGCTTCCAGGTTTGGGTTTGAATCCACAACTCATTCACATTTTTACTTGCTCTACAGGGCAAGTATTGGTTTCGTGCAGAAACGAAAATCGAGGTTTTAATCAAACATGACATGACGATGATAGAGAAGTTGAAAAAATTCGGAGTGTTTTGTGCGTCTCTGCGGATGTGCGTTTATTTCAAATCATGGTACAGCCTGATCGGGTGACGGATTTTCTTAAAAGGTCAGGTTTAACAGTTTAAAGAAAAACGGTTGTCGAGTTTTTTTTTATTTATATTAGCCGGCTTCAAACTGTTACCTTTCAAGTTGGCTCGAGAACAGCTCTAAGGATTTTGATTAAACTCATAATTTAACAAAACTAGCCCATTTTTGATAATATATTGTTTTTGGTTTAAGTGGTCATACAAAAATCCGGTTTAAACGGCTGTTTTTGTAATGGCCATGTAGGCAACGACTTGATCGAATTACCTCAAACTTGGTTTGGCATTGTTCTTCATAGTTTCCTTGTATGTAGATGGCATTACAATTTTTTCAGTGGCTCTCATACAACGGGCCACTATGTTTTAGCTCACAACAAATTTTTTTGTATTGCTCGAAAATTTTGTTATTATCGTGTTATTGCACCCGCAGTGCCGTGCATTTTATTTTTCTTTGAGACACTTTTTCTAGAACGATATCATTGATATTATAGTCAATATTTGTGAAAAAATAAAGAACAAAGGACGGATATGACTCCCTTGGGGGACGCCAGAGGTTAAGTTAAATGCATCTTGAAACAAATCTATATTTTCTTACAAATTGGTTTAAGATCGTATCTGTTTCAAAAATATGGAATGAAAACAAAGCTTAGATAATTTGCGTACTAAAATATTATGATTTACCATATCAAATGCTTTGGCAAGGTCTTTAAAAATGATGTCAGTCTGTGATACACTTCTGTTCTCATAAATGCCATTTAGTGCTTCAACTACATCAGATATGCTCAACTGGATTATTCTTATATCAACTGCATAAGTTGGAGAAAATCAGGAAGCTCTTTTGCAGACACATCTAAATTAACTGCCAACCGATATTACAAATAATAAGCAAATCACTGGATGTGAACCTAGATGATTCCATGTAATTTGGAAAATCAGTTGATTTTCTTTTTGAATTTAAATTTTTTTGAAAGAAATTGCTGTAAAACACACGGAAGTACACGGAGTTATCTGCAAGAAGTAGAATACCTGATTTACATTAGGACTGAATGGCATAGCGATGTATTCACCTCGAGAACTTTCGAATTTCAAATATAATTGGAATGGCTTCACTTACACAACTATTCGTTTGTATGTAAAAAAAAAAAAATTTAATCTGTGAACCACAGATTATCATTTTCCCATCACAGACGAAGAAAGGATATAGTCTAGCCGGCCGGCGCGGCATTTTCACTTATCTTTTTTTTTGGATAGGCCTTTCGCCTTTTATTACTTTCTGCGTATATTTATCAATATTGGATGTGAGCAATCTCTGATAACTATTTCGAAGCACCTGTCATATGAAAAGACTCATTAAATACTATATTACTTATCTTATCGTTTTGTTTTAGAGTAAATTGATAAATATCATTATTCAGGTAGGGGTCATCATTCTCCTGTTTTGAAAAACACTTCAAACGCTAGGTTACTCTGTCCAAAGAACATACTCAAGTGTATCGTCTTCCAAAACAGTTCAATAATAATAATAATAATATTGACAAATTACATATTAGTCACAAAGTCTCGTAAATAAGTGGCTAGAGATAAAATTACGCTAGTGTATGACTATTTAGGGCATCCCTTATTTGCCTTTAATTGGCTTAAAGTGGTAGCGTAAAAGACCACCAACACCACCGATAGTAAATATAAACTTCAAGTAGGTTCAAAGATGTAGTTTTCGTTTAAGTGGACAACGATGTTGCAAATAAAGATTAGAAATAAATAAAACATAGGGATTCGTTTGAGCCATGACTCAATTAGTAACTTGCAATGACAATTGCATATTCCCTCTTAAATCTACCACGTAGTTCCAAATCGATCTTCTAAAAATGTGCTTTGTAGGTAGAAACAGAAACTCACGAAAACCAATCATAGCGCTGGAGTGCGCCGTTTTGTTACCATGACTCATAGAAGAATCAAGGGGAAGAAAGACTTTAGCAGGTTGTTGGGCACGTAACGGCATCTGCCCATCTTTAATTGTTAAGTACAAGACGGGGAATTGTTTTATGGACAAGGACGGAATGAGCTAGCATTCTCTTGGGGATCGATGAAATCTGCCAAGCTAATCCAGAGACGGATTCATGTTACCAGACTACAGAATATATGCCACCCGGTCAGCTTGCTGGTTAATAATGATACTCTGCGTCCATCAAAATCATATCTAGCGGGCTCGGCTTAATAATTCTCCAAAAATCATAGCCCGCTACATAGACAAGAAAACATAAGGTTCGCAGATTGGTCCTTCCCCAATTCTTAGATTGGTCGAAATGTATGGTTCTCAATCGGGTCCTCTGCCAATCCTTAGATTTCTTAGGTCGAGAGGGAGTAGCTCGCTTGAAGATGTAATTGGTCGGGAAAAGCGATTTATTAAGAGCCACTTTGTCGCCTCAAGGAAGATGATCAAATCCTGGGTCCTTTTATAATAAGCTTAACCAAAGGACCCGGGACCGCACCCTTATATTAACTAAGACAAGGCAGTGTTACAGTAAGTGGACGACAGACTCATTGTTCAGTTTTTAACGGTATGGACTTCCATCATTCAACTATGTGTTGCGTCGTTAAAGCATTGCCTATCACCTCCCTCCATCCTACCCCCCGCTATTCATGATTTGCACTTGGATAAAGGAAATCGAGCAGCTTTCTGTTGCATTTTTTTGTGGAACTAACATTTATTTGACCTATTGACCTAGTCAAAAAACAGCGAAATGTTTGGGTTAACTTAAGCTATCATTAGACGGTCCTTGTAAATGGTCATTGCAATGACACTCTGACGTCACAGAAAAATGTGTCCTTGTGCTGTTAGTGTATGGTCATTGTTCACAGTGTCCTTGCAAGCTACAATGACCATTACACGAATGAACCAAATCTGTCATTGTTGTACCAAAAAACAATGACTAGCAATTGTTACTTTTGCAATTTGGTGTCCTTGCAATGATAAGCATAACAATGACACTTTGATAGTTGATGGTGAACGAAACTGCAACTGCCGTGACCATCACACGACATTTATAAATTGGTCATTGATAAAAGTAAATTTGACATTTCCGGGGCATTTATAAAAATTGAGTAAAAATCACGATTGTCTTTGTTTTTTTCTCTAGAACACATTTACGTGAGTTTTGTGAAATTTTTCGCTTAAATAATTAAAATATTGTTATAATAATATGTCATACTAAAAAAAAAAGTTGGAGATGGCGATTCTCGCAGCCTACATTATGGAGATTACCACAGACGACGACAACAACCAAAGGCCAACACCAGGAGTTCGTTTTGTGTGGGTGGTCCAAAACATGGTTGTTACGCCGGCCGTGAAACAGAAGGCTTCGGTGCAAAATTGCTGCGAGAATTGAGATCTGTGGATCCAGAGCTTTATCGGAATTTTCTGCGCGTATGTCAGCCACTCAATTTGACTATTTGTTGAATTTAGCGACTCCTTTCCTTACTTCCAGCAACAGCAAACCACCATGAAAAGTAATCATTGCGAGCAACAATGGCCCGCCAGACATTTGTTCCTGGTCATTGTTGGGACATCGTCTTTGCAAAGACTACTTGTAAAAAAAAACTGGTCATTGCGACACATAAACAATGACAGGGCTATTACACGGTCATTTTAATGGGTCTTTGCAAGGACCCAACAATTCGTGACTTTGTGTGGGTCTTTGCAATGACCGCATTTCATCAATGACCATAACACGGCATGACGACTTTAGTACAGATAAATACGTCATAATGACGTCAGAGCGTCATGCCTGAATCACAAACACGCTTTGGCTTCGGCTTCGTCTGACGTTTACGAGTTCAGACATAGGAATTATAGGAATTCAATGTAATGCTATCACAAAGAAGCTTTGACCTCACGTTTCGTTTGGCGACCGTAAAGAGAAAAACGTAATGTTACGTAATGTGAATCCAAACGGAAGCTCTAGTTCAAATGTACTGATCATTTGCTTTGTCTGACAGCTCAACAGCTGTAAAAAAAATTCAACAAACAAAATTAATTTTTTTTTTAAAGTCATTCTAGTTTCAAGAATAAGCAATATTTAATAAAAGTTGTTTTTTGTAATCCGATGGAGACAGTGATGAAGGGATTATTTAATAATATAAATATTGAAACATAAAAAGTATTTTATTTATTTCTGAGCACGAATTGCATTCGCCAAAATCACAATGCGACGATAATGCATACTGCCCTTAATGAACTGTCGTTTTAGAAATGTCATAATGTAGACGAAGCCGAAGCCATTGTATTTATATAAACTATAGTACTACCACTTGAGGTGCGCCATCTATCGACGAAAAACTAAGCTCTAGAATACCATGGGAAGCAACAACAACAATTAAAATGGTGGAAATTGTTGTTTTTATTCTCCATGGTATTCTAGAGCTTAGTTTTTCGTCGATAGATGGCGCACCTCAAGTGGGAATACTATTGTTTATATATGCAATGCCGAAGCCAAAGCTTGTTTGTGATTCAGCCTTTATTGCAATAACCAGAACAAGTACCGTCTAATGCTAGCTTTAAGGTCGATGCAACAAATATTTTCCCTACCTGATCTGGCTACAATTTAAAAAGTATACCTCCTCCTTAAGCTTGAGTATAATTTTATTGTCAGGGCAAGGGCTCCGATATACGTTTGCGTCTTCTTGATCTTGTTTCTAAAAACTGACATAATTGAAAAAGGAAATCTAATATCTACTTCTACATATTATTATACAATTTTCTTTTTAGTTAATAGAATTATCCCATTTTGATTTGGAGTGGACAAAATAATGATTGTGTTTCTTATTTTCCAGGTCCGGCGAAGCTTAGAGACCCTATCCATGTTAATCCATGACAGAAGTTCATCGGCATCCTCCGCTACTAAGGCTGAGGGAGGTGTGGACCGAGATGACACTGACTGAAATAGCTTAAAGCTAATTTAATTTTAGATACAAATCAGCAAACAATTTAGTAAATAATAAATTTAAGCTAAAACATTAAATAAAATCCATTTATAACGAAAAAAAAAATAGTAATAATCGTGCAGCATTGTCGCTTTAAAACAATCAATTTAAAACAGAAATATGCTAAGTCCTTACACAATTATTATAATTAAAACAAAATTATATGTACGTATATGTATATCCTAATCTATGCATACAATTATGGCATTAATTAAAAAACCTCTTTAAGAAGGGAATAATCTAAATCTACTAAGTACTGTAAATCTTTAAAAAAATCTTTTGCTGTCCGATATGAAATATCCCCTCAAAAATATAAAGATTACTCGAAACTTTAAACAAAATACAACTATGTATTCCGAATCACCTTTTAAATAACATTTAAACTTACATTTGAAATATAATATTGGAAAATGGATGTGATTTTGTAGACTAAAACTGGATTTTTTTATAATTATTTTTTTAAAACCCCCCTCCAGCGTAGTATTTTTGTTAATCTTTCAATTTTTTGTCAAAATTGTTTTGTATCTGCATTAATTACTTTTATTGTGTTTTCATCAATGAAAACAAGGAATATGCTAAGAATGTTGCTGTAACGTTGTAAAACATCAAATTTTTATATATTATTTTTATAAATTATAGTCGCGCAATTTTGTCTACGAAAAATAAGTAGAATGAATGTTATTTTGGAAAAAAAGAAATTTTGTTTGTAAAAAACGCTGCCCCGTGTTTATATTGTGATATTAAGAAATAATAAAAAAAAGTATGATTTTCATTTTCGTTTCTTTACAAAGTAAAACAAAAGAATTTCTTGTTTCATTTGAATGCTGATCACATTTGTTGCAATAAAGGGAGGATCTTCGCGTTTCTGGGATCTGGGACCATCAATTATAGTTGTCTCTATTTCCACTCAATTGTTGATTTAGTTAATGAAGTTAGTTTAGTTTATGAAATCTTTATTAATTTGAATCATAAAATAATTTGTCTTCAACTTAAGATTAATATGGTTTGGCCTCAGGCCGTCTACCAGATTGACATTTCTTTTTAATTTTATTCAATATTATTTACATTTTTATTAATTTTTTTTCTTTATTTTTATTCATTATTAAAAGTCGCCTTCAATTATTCTAGATCTATATGTAAGCGCCATTATTGCATATCTATATTATACTTCCCAGCCTGATTCTTCGCTTATAACCATGTTCATAAGTCTTGCCAAAGTATCTTAATCGAAATTCTCTTAGAATGGGGCACTTTCCAATGAAATGATAGACATCCTCACTCTTCTATCTATAGCGAAAAATTAATTTTTCTCAAAAACGGCTCCTACGATTTTGATAAAACTTTCTGAATACTGGGCCCTATCATGGTAACCGATCGGAGAATCCTCCGATCGGGGAAATATTCCGATCGGAGCATTTATTGTGTTCATGGTAACCGAATCGGAAGAGAAATACAAATGCGTACCAACGCGCATGCCATGGCATGAGGAAAACAAAAAAATAAAGTATGAACCTCCTTTGTAGTCGAATAAAACTGCACAGCGCAGCTGTATTTTTAGGGGATGAAATACATAACACAACACAAGCAGAAAGCCTCAAACAAAGGAAAAAGAATAAAAAAAAAAAAACAAATACACAAGAAATTAAATAGTTTGTATTTTTTTATTACCATCCGACAAAGGTCCGCAAGTAATTTGCTGCCGGAGACAATCGAGAGAAATACAAATATAAAAAAGCCATGCATCGCATGAATTCGCTGTGCGTCATTGTCATTTTGACATTTTCAACGCATGCTTTATTATTTTTCGGATGTGTGTCCGATTTATCAATCGGAGAGGTACCATGATACAAAATTCGTACATTTCGCCCGAATTAGAGACAATTTTTCTCCGATCGGTTACCATGATAGGGCCCACTGTTTTTTGTTCAAACGTTATATTTTGGTTGGAATAGATTTTTCAGGAAAAGTTTTATAACTTTACCTCATAATGACCGGTTTTTTGAAATCCGATTTTCTCGTAAGCCACTAGACGAATTTCGATAAAATTTTTAATGTAGAAGCCCTTTCATCAACAAAATAATATAAAGTCTTAAATTTTTCAAAAAAAAATTTTTTTTTGAGTTTTTTAAAAAAGTTTATTTTTTTTTCCAAAAAAAGTTTGATCTATTTTTTGAAATTTTATTTTTCTGATAAAAACTACAAAGTGCCAGAAATTGGCATACTCAAAAAAAAAAATTTGGAATATATTTTCAAAGTTTTTCAAAAAAAAGCTGTTTTTTGAAAAAACTGGTCGAACGATTTTGAAAAAAAATTTCGTAAAAATTCAAAAAAGTAAAAGAAACCTGATGGCTGACTTCATTTTCTCAAAAAACGTTTTAGGTATTGATTTTTAAGTGATTTATAAAATTTCATATGATTTTTTCAACGCTTTTTTCCCAAAATCTCAAGCCCCAAGACCATTTTAACACATTAGAGCAAGTTCGTACGACGCAGTCGTGCATTTTATTTACATTAAGTTTTAATATAATGAGGCAGATGACGTGTTCCTACAATGTTTTCAATAAAATATCCAGTTTTGGTTACATTTTTGGCCACCACAGCGTTACATGTTTGGAGCCGCACATCTCAAAACTCAAACATTTTCTTCAACATTAGTTGATTTACCAGGCGCTCATAAATAAAAGGAGGCTATTTTTTGCATTTATTTGAAAAAATGGGTGGAGCCAAAAGCTGAAAGAAAACGGTAAAGATCAACTTGGAAGTTATGGTTTCCAGGCGAAAGGAAATATAGTTCACACCTCAGGGGAGGTGTGTTTAAAAACCAAGCAGTCCATACACATGGCACTTATGCACGACATTTTTGGCTGGCAGTATTGTTAAATGCGCTTTTGTGAGCATGTCACATGTTGTGTGTGCACGCAGATTTCGTTGTCGAGAAAACCAATTTAATTTAATAGTTGTGTAAATTGCGTAAATGGCGGAGTGGTTTCTGTGTGCCAACTTGCACTGTTTGTGTGTGTGGGCCGCCTTAACTACTTTCCATTATTTTTAGGGTTCCGTATCCAAAGGGTGAAAACGGAACCCTATTAAGGTAGTTCCACACTATCCCACAGTGTAATACGACATGTCAAAAATGTGTGATGAAACAGATGTATAATAGTGTGGAAACAGAATATGACAGCGCAGATCTCATACGATTTGAAATGTGTTTAGATCTGAAATATTTTTTAAGGATTGAATGTAAAACCATCACACATTCCATCACACTTTTTTTGACATGTCGTAATACACTGTGGGATAGTGTGGAACTACCTTTACTGAGACTTCGCTGTCCGTCTGTCCGTCCGTCACGAGGCTGTATCTCATGAAACGTGATAGTAAGACAGAGACAGTTGAAATTTTGACAGATGATGTATTATTGTGTTCGCTAAAAACAACAAATACTAAAAACTAAATAAAATAAAAATTTAATGGGGGCTCCCATACAAAAAACGTGATTTTTTGTTCGTTTTTGTTGTTTGTCCGTCCATCACCAGTTTGTCTCTTTTCTTCTTTAGAAATTTCTGGAATTCTGGAATTTACAACTATAACTGTCTCTGTTAGTTCTTCTTTTTGATGACTTGCTACTTTTCCGTCACTCACACAAACAAGATCATTTTTGGCGCGATCTTTCCTAAACAAACTATCAGTTCGTTGTCTTCTGTTAATCATGATGTCCTGTTACAATGAGAAATGTCAGCAAGTGTTTGTTTGTATTGAATAAAATAAATATTGAAGGGGGGCTCCCATAAAACAAACGTGATTTTTTCGCAGTTTTTATTGGTACGGAACCCTTCGTGCGCGAGTCCGACTCGCACTTGCTCGTATTTTTTTTTTTCTGACGAATGCATAACTTGCCTTATTAGTACCTATAATCGCAAATCGCAAGTAAAAATATTGAAAATAGTTCGACCAGTTTTTTTTAACGATTTTTTTTTTTTTGAAAATTTTTTTTAAAAATATTTTTTCATTTATCTGTCGCAATCGCAATATGGCGGCGAGAATGGCTCGCATCATTCTCGCTCATTCGTGCACGTGTTTCGCGGTATTTGTGTTTTTGCTCAGTGTTATGATGTAAAATTATAATTAATTAAATTAAGTGTTGTTGTTCCCGTGATGGAAAAAATATTCAGCTAGTGAGTCAAATAAACCGGTCAACAATTGAAAAATCAAGAATAGTGCGAAAATATCTGACGGTGAATCAATGGATTATATGCCGTAAAAGAATGCCGAGAGATTTCAAGCTCGCAAGGAAAGGAAAAAGCTCTTGGTGAGTAAATTTAATTTTTTTAGTAAATTTATTAAAACGAAAAAAAAAATTTTTCTTGTAACGTGGTTTCATAAGACCACACAATTTTTATATGTACATTATTCCATAGAATGGGTATATTGTATTTGGTGTGGAGTTTGTAACATAGAGAAATAATACCATTAGGTATAGAAAATTATATATATTCTGACTAAGAATCAAAAGCCTAGTCGATTTAGCCGTCCGTCCATCCGGCCGTCCGTCCGTATGTATAGATACTCTAGAGGTCGCAATTTTTGAGCTATAGCTGAAATTTGTTATATATAATCTTTGGTTCAAGAGTATGGCTAAGTTCTTGAACCGGTAAAATCCGCCCACAAACACGCCCACAATCGCCATTTTTGATGAACAACCTCAATTTGGTAAAATTAAATTATGTTTTTTGTACAGTTACGATAAAAGCATAACGTTAAAATTTTCCACACGTAAGCCATAAGTAAACCTTCTTCCAATCAAATAAAAATATTTTAGTTTGGGCGGGGCTGAAGCCCATTTTCATACAAAACCATCAATATTGTTTTTATAAAATAACAATTCTTATATGTATTAAAGAGAAAAACATTAAATTTTGTGGGTATTACTTGCACATAAACATCTTGTGTATGAAATCAAAACAATTTAATTTTGGGCGTGGCTAACGCCCACTTTTCACTAGAAACTATAAAAAAATTTGTTTTTGTAAATAAACGGTATTTATAATGAATCCGCAAGCCAAAGTTTTGCGTCTTTAATAGAAACTAAAAAGATTGTGTATGAAAAGAAATTTTTGAATTTTGGGTGTGGCTTACGCCCATTTTTCACGAAAGAACGAAAAACGTAGTCTCAAAAATTTAAGGTATATGTACTTCCAATATTAAATTTAAACCTTTTTCCTTCCGTTCGTTATTTGAGAAATATTTCTACATTTTCTTGTGTACATTTTTTCAATACGCCTACTTTAAAAGGCGTGATTTTGATAAAATACCTTTGTTCAGCTACGATCGTTTAAAAACTCCTCGATTCAGCTGTAGTTTTACACATATGCCTAAATACTGACCAAAGCTCAGTTAGTGCTTCAAATTTTTAAGACACGCCCACTTTTAAGGGAAGTTTCCGTTAAAAGTCGTATAATGCATTAATTTTTCAACGTTTTTTAACTATCGTTCGCAGTTTTGAAGTAAAAAGATGAACACTTAGATTTATATTCCTTGGTTACGTAGCAGAGCGTGGTCCAAGAATTGTTATAAACACCCATAACCGTTATTTCCATTCAAAATCTAATTTTTAAAAATTTAAGATTTGCCTTGTTTTGTTCAAATCGATCTGCAAGAATAAAATTTAATGTCATTGAGCTCATACTAATTGCCTTGGCAATAAAAAGTTTCAACTTTGAACATCACACCACACAAAATTAATGTTATTGAAATTGTTTCTGTCTGCTAAAGAAGAATTTTGTTTCTGAAACTGGAACATCGGCTGGCTGCGGGAGACGAACGCATACACATACAAAAATATAGGGTATCCAACAGTTCGTTGCAAACGTACTGTAGCCCTCGCTTATGTTTTCAATTCTTTCTAATTTATATATTTTCCCCTTGATGTTGTTGAGGAAACACGTAAAATTATTTTGGAAAGGTATAGCTGTACATATTTTTAGTCCTTGAAATTTGCCGCCCCGGGCAAATGCCCAGGACGCCGCGATTTTTTATCAAAATAGGTAACAGTAGTACAGGAGTCAGAGTAGAAAAAAGAGAAAGAATACAGAGAATACAGAGGAAAGAGAGAGAGTAGAGAGAAGCATTCATCATTGGGAATCACTTTTCCATTCAAATAATTGTGTGGAAGTATTCAGTCTTGTACGACTTAGAGGTACTCATATCCGTCTTAAAAGTGTACCCATACGTCAAGTGCTCTTTGCAGGGATGAAGGATACGCTTATTGTAATGCACTTTGGGTCCGTCATTCAGGTAGGAAGTCAAGGACTACAAAAACAAACGACTTTTTATTTTTACTTCCAAACTCGTACAGTCAAATTTTCATGAATCTTAAGAAAATGTGACGTTAAAGGTTAAACCGATCTTACATTTTTGGAATGATGCAATTTTTATAAAAATGAGAAGAAATTTGGAGATGAGAATGGAATGAGAACTGGAGGAATGGGAAATGTTATTTTGGAAAAGTTTGTCATTGCCATTAAAGCATAACCTACCCACTATGCCACTGTCCATGAGTGGCACTTGCATTGAAGAAATCGATCAGCTTTGCGTTCTAGGTATGTGCATCACAAATCATCTTCTGTGGAACGACCACATATTTTACGTCGCCAATAATTGATAGGTGACAGAACCATTACCGAAACATTTGTTTCACTCGAACATCGCCGTAATGTTTCTTGCCTCACCTTGTTTTATCGCTACTTCTATAAGCAGTGCTCCAGTGAAATAGCGAGTTGCGTTCCTCCCTTGAAACAATTTCCCCGTAAAACTCGTCTTGCAAGGAATGCTCATCAATTTACCCTCGAGCCTAACTTCGGACGTACTGTTAAGTATAGAGACTCTTTTTTTAGCCGCACTACAAGAATGTGGAATGCTTTACCCGGCTCGATTTTTCCCCCCCATTGCGATATACAGACATTCAAAACCAATGTGCACCGGCACCTCCTTTTATCTCCTATCCACATTTCCTGAACGCTCGCACTGTGTTGACTCATATTAAGAGTATTAATAACCCCTTGTGTGCGGGCTCAATTTAAAAAAATAAAATTGAGAACATCCATAAGAAAAGACGTATGTGGCATCGCTTACAAAAGTTTCCAAAGCGCTTTTGACAACAATCTTCCAGATTGCTTATTGCTGTTATTTTTGATCTTAAAGAAACCTTAGGAGTAACAGTTAACCACAGCAATTATCTTTTTTTTTTGCTCTGCTGCAGCGTACAAAATTCAATTAAAACAATTTGTTCTGCTAAATATTGTAAATAGTATATATTATTATAATAATATTCAATACATTGTTGTTTTTGTTTGCTTTTTTTTATAATATTGTAAACAGTACATTAGTTACTAGCTTTTATATAAAAAATTACAATTATGACTTTGCATTATGATTTTTGTATATATTTGAATTTTAGTTTTTAGTATGTTTTCTAAAATTCAATTTATTATTTTATTATTTTTTGTTTTCTTTGTTTCATAAATGTTTACGTACACGTCTTTATTGTATATTGTATGAATAATATTATGATACTTTAATGACTCATATAATCTAATTATTATTTGTTGTAAAAGAAAATTATTAGAAGCAATTTTTGTTTAGGTATATTATTATATATTTATGTATTTATAATGAATCGTTCTAATATTATTTTATTATGTATACATATTATCTTTGTTGAGTACGAGAGAAAATATTTAATTTAATAATTAGTGCGTTGTGTTAAGCTGAAAATCATTGTTTATATTATTTTGACGGAATAAATACACAAGAATTGAAATGATGTTGTTAAATATTTTAGTTTTTACTTCTTTGTCAAAAAGATTCTAAGAAATTTATCGAGATAACCTAATTGACAAGTTTCTAATACTATTTCTATTTCATTATAAGTTTTTTGTTAGATTTGTTTAAATCTATTTGCTAAAGAAAAAACGATCAAATAGGTAAGATTTGTAAATTGTATTTATTTATTTTATTTGATGTTCACGGAAGGGTCCTGGCAATACACCAGATTATTTTCATAAACTACATAAATATGTTTTATATTATATATAACTTATTCTCGTTTTAATTTTGTTTGGTTTTTTTTTTTTTTGTGAAATCATACTTTTAGTTTGTTCTGTATTAAATGCTTGACAATAAATTATTATTTGAGTTGATTAAAATGAAGAAAACGTTTGATGCAAAGAACAATGAAATTCAATTTGTTTAAACTCTAGGGCACGAAGTGCGAACAACTCTCAAGAAAGCGAAAAGGGTGAATTGAGTGACACAAAACTCTTTATCGTAGCAATCAAAAACTAAATCGTAGAGCCTATATTGCAGTTGTGCCTTCTTGAATTTATAGACCAAGAGCCGACAGCAAATTTTGAGATTGGAGGTATAACCAAAATTCGTTTACGTGTATGTGTAGATATGCGCGGTGTAATATCAAATCGAAAAGTATGGCAGAGATTTTTTGTCAGCTATTAAATGCAAACCACCCGAAATCAACAATACCTGGGATCTGGGAATTGTGAGACTGGATGCAATAGAGAAGGTCACTCAGTTTACCTGTCTGGGAGGCTTTTGCAACACTCGATGTTTGAAAAGACCTGAACGTCAGCTACAGAATAAATAAAGCTCTATGTGCTTTCGGAATCCTTTCTCAAATGCTTAACTCTAGAAAAATATCACTTCAAACCAAATTGAACTTATTTCAACTTCATCGTAAAGTCTGTGCTATCATACGCCTGTGAAACGTCAACCATCATCTTTAACCAATTATAAGACTGGGGAGGCCCTAAATACCGTGTTTTTTCTTTTTGTTTGATGTATTGAACTACTTTAAGTAAGCAACACTTCTTTAACTGGCGGCTATTTTGTCAGCTGTCAAGTGATTTATTTTTAGTTTGGTTTGGCATTTCAACATGAACAGACTGACGTCTGAACAACGCTTCCAAATTGTGCAAATTTATTTTGAAAATCATGATTCTGTTCGAAATACGCATCGCGCACCATGTCAATTTGACGGTCAATAGCGATGAAGCTCAGTTGTGGTTGAATGGATACGTCAATAAGCAAAACTGCCGCATTTGGAGTGATGATAATCCTCAAGTGTATGTTGAGACACCGTTACATCTACACAAACTGACTGTTTGCTGTGCTTTATGGGTTGGTGGAATAATTGGTCCGTACTTCTTTAAAAACGATGCTGGCCAGAACGTTACAGTCATTGTTGACCGCTATAAATTCATGATTACTGACTTTTTAGTTCATCAATTGAACAACCATGATATGCAGGAGCTGTTGATTGATTTGTTTGAAGGAAACGTTCGGTGAGCGCATAATTTCGCCTCCAAGGTCCAAGATCGTGCGATTTAACGCCGCTTGACTATTTTCTGTGGGGTGACTTTACGCTGGTCTACGCCGATAAGCCGGAAAAGATTGACCACTTGGAGGACAACATTCACCGCGTTATTGCCGATATACGGTCTTAAACGTTGTCAAGTAATCGAAAATTGGACCTCCAGATAAGACTACTTCTGAGCCAGCGGATGCGGTCATATGCCAGAAATGCTATTTAAATTATAATGCCAAAAGATTATCTTTCGAATAAAGAACATTTCATGTCAATTTAAAAAAAATCATCTTTGTTATATTTTATTTCAAAGTTCTATTTCTCTAAACAAAACTGCCTTTATAACCAACTGTGACATAGAACCGTGGTTCACAATGGACTGTCGGCGCCAGTATGTGACATATAACTGGACACAAAACAAAGGTGGATATTAAGCAGAACTGCAGACTCAAGAAGCCAGTTGACACAATTGCAAAAAAGGAGTGCTTTGAATGAAATCCTCAAGGTGATCAAAGGAAACATGCAGGTCCACTGCTATGAACGGAGCTGACTCCTCGAATTTGGAGCTCCAGGAGGAGTTAAAGTTTTTAATATAAATAAAGTGCACGACTGGGTCGTACGAACTTGCTCTAATGTGTTAAAATGGTCTTGGGGTTTGAGATTTTGGGAAAAAGCGTTGAAAAAATCATATAAAATTTTATAAATCACTTAAAAATCAATACCCAAAAGGTTTTTTTTAGAAAATGAAGTCAACCATCAGGTTTCTTTTACGTTTTTGAATTTTTACGAAAATTTTTTTCAAAATCGTTGGACCAGTTTTTTCAAAAAACAGTTTTTTTTTGGAAAACTTTTCGAATATATATTCCAAATTTTTTTTGAGTATGCCAACTTCTAGCACTTTGTAGTTTTTATCAGAAAAATAAAATTAAAAAAATGTAGATTAAACCGTTTTTGGAAAAAACTAAAATTAAAAAAAAAATTTGAAACTTTTTTAAAAAACTCAAAAAAAAATTTTTTGAAAAATTTTCGAAATTATATTATTTATTTTATAAGAGGGCTTCTACATTAAAAATTTCATCGAAATCCGTCAAGTTTCTTACGAGAAAATCGGATTTCAAAAAACCGGTCCTATGGGAGGTACCGTTATAAGACTTTTCCTGAAAAATCTATTCCAACCAAAACATAAAGTTTGCACAGAAAACACAATTCAGAAAGTTTTATCAAAATCGTAGGAGCCGTTTTTGAGAAAAAATTATTTTTCACAAAAAATCGTATGGCAGGTACCGTTAGTTTTGGAGCTAGAATGCTAATTCCAAAAACCCCTCTGTAGGACGTCATAATAATACTATGTACCAAGTTTGAAACAAATCGGTCCAGCCGATATAGTACCTATAATCGCAAGTAAAAAGGCACAAACGTTTATTCTTTTTGTTTTCTGAAGTGGAAATGTCTAATTTTCCAGGTTTGATCAGTAACAAACATTGTGCTCAAAAAGATAGTGCCTGGCACAGGCCAATAAGCCGGTTGCTATTGTTTGTATAAATAATGCTTTGTGCATTGGAAGGCTTTTGGTTTTTCACAACGTCAAAGTCAGCAACAAGTGTAGCTTTCTGGAATAAAGTTTACCTCGTGTGAAATTTGTGAACCGTTCACAAAAAAGTCAATCACAATTTCAATGCTTTTTCAGTAAAGAACGATCAACTGAATGTCATTACAGATAGAGCTAAGAGAGCACATACATGAATTACTTTTCCTGTTCTCCGACTTACGTTTTCTCTTATACGTTTGTAGACACTATAAGAATCGACATTATACACAGTGTGTAAAAGAAGTTAAGACAGAACACATACACAAGAACTACTTAACTACATCATGAAATTTTGAACACACAGAAAAGGACAATCACCCAGCAAACATTTTCCTTCAAAGAAGAAAACCTTCAGATAAGAATTCACTAACGATTCAATTCCAATCCCATCTCCTGAGAAATGCATTCATTAATGAATCTTTGAAATGATATATAAATGATTAGAGAAACATTCACCAAAAGAAAAAGCGCTTAAATTGAATGTAATGAATGCAATCATTTTTGTTCATTTATGTGAATGAAAATCCAATGTCGATCTTCTTTTCAATTCGAATACAATTTTGATTCTTCATTTTTGCTGAACATAAAGTGAACCTTCATTTTAAGTGAATAAAATGTTTGCTAGGCATAGACCTTATGTAGCGGAGAAAAAATGCTGTTCTCGACAGACAGAAACTTTAATTTGCGAGAAAAGTTACAGGTAAAAGAGGTAGACAATAATATGAAATGCCAAAAACCGTGTTTAGGGCCAGTTATAGCGATCAGAAAAATAAATCAAATGCATAATTTTTACTATGAAATAGTTCTTTTGGAACCATAAACATTTTCAATTCAAGAAATATTTTTGTTTATTATGTATGTTCCTTATTTTTGTTATTTCAATCTAAACGACATGCTTTCTTGAGGTCCGAATCTTACGTTCATTATTCTTTGCATTCAAATAAAAGAGACTTTGATAAATTGATAAGGATAAAAACAACTTAGTTTTAAATAGGATTTTATTTACTTATTGTGCGCGTGATATTTTTTTTTTAATTTATTCAACGCTTTACGCTAGTTTTTAAGATTTACTTTCTTTGACTAGGTCGCGCTGTTTTATTTTCATAAATACAGAGCGATAAGGAGTATTGTTTCACGTATAAATGAACAACATTGTTTCCACAAAAAAACACACAAAGAAAAAGATGATACAAAGACATTAATTAAATAGCGACGTTGACAATTTGTAATTGTCATGTTATGAAAGAAAAAATTAGCTTGTTGACTTATGTATATGTAACGTATGTATATTTCGAAAGTGAGTTTAATTTTAGAAAACTATATACTTACATTCTCTTAGCTTAACTTATCATTTCGCGATATTTGAGTTTGTGCTTTGTCAGCATATCAGTGACAGTGACCAGTTTTTTTATCGACATAATGCTTGAGAGTTCCTGCAGTTGCGGCAGATAGGACACGCATATATGATGAAGTGTTGCCAGTTCACGACCTTGAAAAAAATATATACATGGTTAATTAGGAGCTCAAACTTAAAGTTTTTACTTTGATAAGACTATGCTTATTTCGACTTACCGGTGTCCGAGCAGAGATTATTGCTGTTCTGCTCAATGAACATTCCTGGTGGTGGATTTGGATCTGTCACCGATGACAATTGATCCAAAAAGACAATCATTCGTTCCTTATTCTTTAGAATGAAGGGATTCACAACCTCCATATAGGGTTCCTAAGAAGAGATATTAAGAAGAGTAATTAAGTTGAAATCTTTAAATTCAATACAATTCAATTCATCCTACCTTCCCACCGAATTCAATAAGATTGGCCAAATTTTGCAGACACTTGGCTACCATTATTAATGACCGAGTGGCTGCTGTCGCTGGAGTCTCGTTCACCAGACCAAACTGACGCGGATTTAACAGTGATGGACAGAGCAATCGCAGGAATATAAATCCCGACACAACTCTGGTACGAACCAAACGCTCCGTTGGCCATTTAGTCACCACTGCTTTTTGCAAACAATTACAAATGTAACGAACTGTTCGAGGACATGCATCGGGCGATGTAAAAATCGACTGGGTAACGAGATCTAAGATCTGAAGCAGGAACTCAGCATTCGAACATGCGTCGTCATTTACATCCATTTTTGTTGGATTCAGTTCTGCTGACTGCTTGCTTTCGAGAATTCGCTGGACAGTCTCTGAAACAGCCGACTGTAAAAAGCCATGGCACTCTGTCCGCATGTAGAGATCCATTAAAGTAGTAGCTAATGAGGCACCTCGAAACAAGGTGGTTGTTTCGTTCTCCCTGGCAACCTCGGCTTGGCACAAAACTCGTATCAGTTCCGTTTCGCGCTTCTCGTGGCGGAAAACCCGTAATAATGATGTTGCCAATGGCACACGATCGTTGTGGCAACGTTCGGCGAGGGCTTTTACTGCGTGTAGCTCTGGTTCGAGTAGCAGCTGTTGCAGTGGACTATATTCCTCGCATGGCATTATCAAATCGTCGAGATATCTCATACGCAAACGGAGAGATCCCCACTCACCCATGGGGGTCATGCCAGTGAGCTGATACCATTCCTCTGTTTCTTGTCCGTTTTTGAGGCTTGCCAAATCAATTGTCAGCTCGGCTACTTCTGAGTCCTTTCCGCGCTTGCCACGGCTCAGTAAAGTTATTGTTAGAGTGACAACATCTGGCGGAACATCATCGAGTACAAACTCTTCTTCCCAAACTGGATCTGGGGCAATCTTAACGCGCGTCTTACCAACTTTAACTTGATTCAACGAAATGGTACAGTAGGGATGTGGCACAAGTTTAAATGGCAGTCGATGTGCCTCAAGCACATGCAAATTCAGACAACGCAACTCTCGCAAACGAGGCACTTTTTTCTGAGCCCGACTAAGTTGCGAACCACATTGTGCCTTGAGTGCATTAATCCATTCGACGTAGCTTTCTTGACTAGGGGCACACAAGTAAGTGACTGTTGCCAGACATGGCAGGGCTCTTTCAACAATCTGGAAGCAATACGGGCGCTCCCAGAGTGAGTCATGGCACTGATATAAATATGCACAGGACAAATCAATCAATCCTTTTGGTTTTGTTTTCTTCGGATTATCATAGAAGCAAAGATGTGTTTCAGAGCCTTCGATAATCAAGGCAAAGTATAACTGCTTCCATTTGGCAGTCTTGTCGGATTTCTTGTTCAAATGGCCATGTTGCTTTATTCCCTTGATCTTTTTAAGACCAATTTGATCTCTGCACTCGCGCAATGTAGCGTAGATCTTTTCCGCAGCTTTTTCTACAACGAACTGCTGATTAAATTCAGGTTGACTTCCATTGACAACCTACACAAGAAGAATACATGTTTATAAAGAATGACAATCCTGATTTCTACTTTTTCTTACTGGATGATTCAATGTGTGTCCCTCAACAATCTGTTCCTTGCGATACCGATTAATCACTGCGTCTAAACACTCAAAAGTTCGGCCGCCCATCAAATAACGGACGCCCTTCTTTTCAATTCGAAATCTTTGTATTTGGTTGTTGATGTGAAAAAACAAAGAATAATCACCCGGTGAATTGTCACTAGGACGGACTAGGAAGCTCCCGGGGCCAGCTGAAAAACAAGTTATTTAGATTTTTTTTTTTTTTTGTAAGTTAAAACATTTCTCACCTTTGACTAACATATCAACAGCCTCGTTCTTAGTACAATTTGGATGAAACCATGGAAAAACCGTGTTAGGATCAATGGAAGCATCTAAATCGTCTACCAACTCTCGGAAAATCATTCCCTGTTCGCCAGTACGATGAGCAGTAACCCACAACCATCCGTCACCCATGTCGTTGTGTAAAAAGAAGATATCGCCTTTTTGAAAACTCAATTCATCTGTGTCAGGCATTTTGGTATATGGTAGTATGGCAACTACGCGTTTCTTGTCATTAACTGGTTCTGGTGGAGCTACAGGAATCACAAGTCGTTCGCGTTTAAGTAGATCACTACAAGATGTATAATAGCCGACAAGATCACTCAGTGAAATGAACTGCCTGCCTCCAATGTAAAAATCACCACACACAGCTGTGATTCTGTAAAATAGAAAAATTATAGATTATTTATTTTTAAATCGTTTTATATTGTTAATTATATCAGAAACCTAAAATATATTTTTTTAGGATAGCAATGAAAAATTATACTATTAATTCGAATTAGTTGGGTCAGTGTTTTAGTTAAAAGGTCAGCTGATTGTCTTTCAAATTCAACAGCATTTATTCAGCTTTCGTAGCAATAGGTCTCCTTGTGATATGATGGTATAACTCACCAAAAAGTGGAACCAATCTTTACATCGTTTTGGTTAAAGTCAGATTATTGCCCTTGATATTTTAAAAGCATTTTATTGAGTTTAAAACCATGCTTTTATATTGAAAATCAGTGCATTTGGTATCGAAGAACCCCTTTTTTCGATTGATTTGATGTAACCTTTTTGGCCGATGCATTCGAGTTGTTTTGGATGTTTCGCAGTCTAATATTTTAAAAAAAAATGCAATTGTGCCCCAATCCGTTCTTTCATCTATTTTTATTTATCTTTATCAACGGTCTCTTGCCTTAGACTTCTAATCTAATAAATTGTCTTGAAAGCTTTGCATATTTGTTTGCAGATTTACTGAGCTCGTCTTCGGATGTGCAACCGCAGCGTATGATAAGCCGATTAAATTTGTGTATGTTCGTATGGTAACGTCGCCAAAAATGAAGAAAATAAAACCCAGAGTTGTCTTCTTGGAAAAACGAATTGAATTTTAGTTGGTATTTTAAACACTCTTTGACTTTACCCATGGTCAACCCAAGTAGATTTACTTTGAGAACCCCAAGAGTTTATAATATTTATCCCAATCACAGTGAATGTATTTTCTTGAGAACATTGCATGTTCGTGAGATGACATCTTTCCTAAATCTCAAAACAGTGAAGGGAGTTGTTATGGCAACGTTTAAAGCCGCATGCAAGAAATAAGTTTTTATTAGAAGGGGACGAACATTAGGAAAATTCGCTTTCTGATGCAGTTTTGTTCCAGTCACCTTCAAGTTTACGAGAGTTGTTTGTCATTATTTAATTTTTTGCCGTCCATCAGAGGCAAAAAGCTATGGATTAACTTTGGGATTACATGTGTAAAGATAATCTAAATAGAGTTTGGAACCGCTCATTCAACTTTAAGGCTTGCTCTGACCATCACGTTCCGAAATACCACTGTATGCTCTATCCGAAAGAATGGATCAATCGGAAAAGTCCTACAAGAATCAACCTTAATAATATGAGATGAGTGCACTATGAGTCATAGGGCTCACGCGGAGGCACTTGAGACAAACAAAATTCAAATCGAGTCCTAGGCGGCTTAAAGTTTTTGTTTGCAGGTGATTTCCATCAAACATTAACGGTATTTTTGTGAGGGCAACACGTGCAGATACCCTGCAATCCATCTTAAAATCGTCCTCACTCTGGAAATTTGTTAAATGCTTTAAACTAACCACAAATATGAGAACTCATTTAGGTGGAGGTAAGAAATTTCCAACGGATTTACTAAGGACAGGTACCGGGGAAGTACAAGCAGTGAATAATATAATTCCAATTGACGATTCCCTGTGTAAAATTGTTCGCAATATAAACGATCTCATTGTAAACATGTATCCTGATGTTGTGAATATTTAGCAAAAAGAATTACCAATGGCTATGTCAGAGGACAATAATTTTAGCATCAAGAACAGTACTGTTGATGTAATTAATGAAAACATCTTAAGTAAACTACCAGGCAAAATTAAAACATATTATAACTCTATTGAATCCTTCAGGTGGGAAAATACACTGTCACTGTAAAGTCGTTGCGCAATAATGTCATCATTGCAATAGTATTGACTGGACCAGCTGTAGGGCAGACCGTTCTTATTTAGCGAATTCCTATGATTCCCAATAGATTTTTGTTAAAAAGGATCCACTTCTACATCAAGATTTCTTTTGCTGTGACGATATGTAAATCCCAAGGACAAGCTTTTTGAAGTTAATCAAATGTTCGTTATGTACAACGAGTCGTTTCAAAGGTTGTGACGGTTTTAGGACTAGATATTTTTTCATAACCCATATATAAGGTTAAATGGGGCCCAACAAAAAAAGATCATTGTTCGTTTATTGTTTTATTGTTAGAAAAATTATTTATAAAAAAGGGTCGTACAGAAACATTTTTCTCAATTTTTTTTTTAAGACATCTCAAAGTTTCAAGGATTTTTGAAACGATCAAGTTACGAAGCAACTGCAGAAGCCTGCATAACGAAGACAGTTTAATGCGAATTTTGATTCGTTTTTTTTTTTTTTTTTTTTTTTATAAAGTAGTCATAGTCAGTGATTTCATATCGGTGAACTAAAAATTAAGTTAAATAAGAAAATGTTAAAGCAGAACAGGAAGTCAATGAATTTTAGCAATGCCGGGAGGGTCAGCTTAGCCTGACGAGTGGAACCTCAGCATTGTGTGCCCTATCCACAAGAATGGAGATACTCTAAGCCGCGCCAACCAACAATCTTGTCGGCCATTCTGTTTGAACGTCTGAACCTATCAGTGTGGTTTCAGGCCCGTCGACCCGTCAACCGTCGACCAAATTTTCACACTTCAGCGGCCAAGAATTCCAGATCGATACTCACCACCTCTTTATCGATTTTAAAGTCGCCTATGACACGTGAACAGGAACGAGCTATACAGACTATGGAGAACTCGCGCTGTTTCGTCAAGGTTTTTAAGAACATCACCGACTCATTTAATGTCGAGAAAGGTTTACGACAAGGTGACTCGCTGTCATCTTCAACATCATTCTTGAGGCAATCGTACGCAACTCGCATGTCAACAGTTTTTTTTTTTTAATCCGTTCAATTACTTGGCTATGCTGATGATATTGACATTATTGGAAGAACGAAGCGCGCTGTCAGTGGAGCATTCGCAAGTATTGAAGTGGAGGCGGCGAAAATGAGTCTGGCTGTAAATGAAGATAAAACAAAGTATATGCTGTCCTCGGGTGAAGTAGATCATCACCGTAGGCTCGGACAAAACGTCACAATGGACAGATAGAACTTTGAGGTTGTCAAGGACTTTGTCTATTTGGGTTCCACTATAACCTCTCAGAACAACATCGAACAACATCAGTGAATCACTCTTGCCAATCGCTGTTTCTTCGGGCTTAGAAGGCATCTTAATAGCAAAACCCTCTCTCAAAGGACCAAGGAGACACTATACAAGACCCTTATCATCCCAGACCTGCTGTATGGGGCAGAAGCGTGGGCACTGACACATTCGGATGAGTACATGCTGGGGTGCTTTGAGAGAAAGATTCTTCAGGTGATATTCGGTCCTGTATGTATCAATGGAGTATATGGAGGAGAAGATTCAATGACGAACTGTACGGGCTGTATAGCGACACTGACTTGGTATAAAAGCTGAAAATACAGCGGTTTAGATGGCTGGGCCATGTTGAGCGTATGGACGAAAATTCACCAGCCCGCCGAGTCTTCAATTCCAACACGGAGGGCCGACGCAGTTCTGGAAGACCCCATCAAGTGGAAAACGACCTCAACCAACTTGGTGTGAACAGAACAACTGGAGTCCACTGGCTACTTGCCTAGCTGAATCCTTCATTGAATTCTTCAGGGGAACACACTGTCTAAAGCTAAGAGCCGGCACTCCTAATCCACTAAACCAAATTTATGTAACGGAACAAGACTACAAGAAGTAAAGTCGCTGCGAAATAATTCCTATGATTCCCAATAGATTTACCATTTTCGTTTAAAAGGATCCAGTTCCCCATCACTGTGTGACGATAAGTAAATTTCATGGACAAGCTTCAAAGGTTAATCAAATTTTCGTTATGCACAACAAGTCGTTTCAAAGGTTGTGACGGTTTAAGGACTTGATATTTTGTGTATAACTTAGCTATTTATATGGTAAAATGGATTCGTATATTATTTTGCTCTTAGAAAAGTTATCTATAAAAGATTAGCAATTTGATTGATTCTGAGCTTGCCTTCATAATTGCCATATTAGATTTCAAAAAGGCATTTTTTAAAGACATCCCACAGTTTCAAGGATTTTTAAAACGATCAAGTTACCAAGCAACTGCAGAAGCCTGCGTAACGAAGACAGTTTAATGCGAATTTTGTTTCCTGTTTTTTTATAAAGTAGTCATAGTCAGTTATTTCATATCGGTGAACTAAAAATTAAGTTAAATAAGAAAATGTTAATACCCCGTGGCGTAGTGGTTAGTGTGTCGGACTGCTACGCCGAAGGTTCAGGGTTCGATCCCTGACGTTGCCACCTTAAGTATTTTTTCCGGGGTACTGCCTCTTGCGAGGAAGTGACAAATCCTCCAAGAGTAATTAATGTCGTGGAAAGTGCTTCTCTGTTAGCCGTTCGGATTCGGCGGTAAATTGTAGGTCCCATCCATTCCTGCAGAATATCAACGCACACACAGGAGTGGTTGTCACAGGCCCCGGCCCCGCTTGGAGCTGTTGTGCCAACAATTTATTTTTTTTTTAAGAAAATGTTAAAGCAGAACAGGAAGTCGATGAATTTTAGCAACGCCGGGAGGGTCAGCTTGTTTAAAATAAAAGCATTTACTTTGATTTCTTTGGAAACTAACAACATTTAGCTCTTGAGTCTACAAGAAAAACTTGACAACAAACGTTACCTAAACTCGCAAAAGCAAAATATGAAGAATTGTTTCAGGGTGCCATCCGGGCGACCCCAAATTAAAAAAAAAAAAAACAGAATTTTCACGTCAGGGGAGTTAGAATGTTTTCAAAAAACATGCTACTTCAAAGTTCAACGAAAAAGCTACTATGTACAAAACAGCTAGTTGTCTCAAAAAATACCTGATACTTTATCCGCCAAATGTTTCATCCAAATTTGATTGGCAAGTTCAAGATAATGAATGAATTTTGAGGATGAAAATGACATAGCTGTCCAGCTATGCCAGAAGCACAACATTGTTGGCCTTCTGCTGACATCCGCATGCTCTTTGGAGACAGCTAAACTAACTTATTCGGCGGTATCAAGAAGATATTCGTGCCAGGGCACTGTCGTTCAAGAGCCGTATAAGAAAGTGCCCAACAGTTTAATGGGAACTAAAGCAAATCGAATAAAGGTTTTGTGTTATATTTTCTTATTTTAAATTTTGTGTTATGTTCAAAAATGTCGTCGAAACCACAAAATGCACTGTATTTGTATTTCTCATCATCGCAACTATTTGAATTTTATCACTCTTCCATAAAAACCGCACCACTGTGCGGTGCTTCGGTCGGTCAGAGAGTTTAAATTATTATCGAATTAAAACGAAGACAATTTGACAACCGATAAATGTTCCCAATGGTGACCAGTTTTGTAAACACAGTTTATTCATGTTTGCAAAGATTTATTCATTCATTTTTAATTTTTATCCACTGACACTTCTTGTGTAATAAATTATCGTTTTCGCATGGCTTTTCAAATAAATGTATCACAACTGTGGCAACTCACCGCGTTTATGAACTTTATCGACGCTAAATTAAAGTTTTAAATTGCGATCGAAACGTCTTACGTTTGTTTACTTCGAATTCGTATAATGTACTTCTTAAAATTAGTGTCACTTACCTAAAATGATTGATACCAGTGCGGCCCAGATAGCTTAATACATAGGAACCAGGTTTTCTGTCACTTTCACGAACTATTCAAAACAGAGTAAGAAATTAATTCAATGAATTTTATTCAACGAAAATCGAATATATTTAACAACCTACCCAAATAGCTTCCTAGCTTGCCAGTGCCCCTCAACCGGGATTCAGCGGAGTATCTGTCCAACCTTCCATGATACCATTCACTTTCTGGTGGCGCAATGATTGCCGGTCTTTCACCTGAAAATGTAACAAATCAAATATTAAGAAACACAAAAAAATACAGAAAATATTCATTCAAAAGGTGTTGCATCATAGTTTTCAGTTGCACTCTATGGTGTTCTATGGTTCTTCTTCTCACCATTATTATTGCCACTATGGGAATCGCATGTTCCTATGCTGCCAGTGCTTTTTATGGACATTTGATTCTTTCCAAAGAAAACTATATATTTTGCAATGATTTAACAATAACTTCTATATTCTGTATTTGTTCAAAATAGGTACAAAATACAGAAAAAAACACCGATCGAATCGAATTTGCACAAACTGCTTGCTACTGGCTCACAACTATTCTGCTGATTTCATTATTATTGGCATTTGGATTTAATGGAAATCAGACGGCAATCGATTCATTCGGGGACAAGGCACAAGGCACAAGACACAAGACAAACAGGGCACCGCAGCAAGATAATAAGCGTAAAAGCACTCGAATTCCACACAAGGTTGTTAGTGGTGGCTCTTGCTAGCTTCGTCGTCGTCAACAACTTGCTGTAAGCTGACTCTTGTTTTTGTTTTTCTTCCTATTCTATGACAGGCATAGATAGTAGGTAGTAATGACATCGGCCACTAGCCTCAACACTTTCGATTTGTTTATTTTTTTTTTTGGCTTTTCAATGCAGCAGGAAGACTTTTTTTTTTTTTGATTTTTCGATTTGTAGACATATTTTGTGTGCAATGATGTGTGTAACAACAATAAAATTAACAAAGAAACTTTAAATACACAATATTTATGTGTACATGTACATGAATGTTAGTCAGTCAGTCGTAATATATATGACGAGAAGAAAGACGAATGAGGCAGAGGCACAACGAGACAACGACGACGCGACGCAGCGGAGTGCAAGAACACACAGAGAAAAAGAGGGCGAATTAAGTAAACGTTTCTGAGATTTTGATGGAGAGATTCACACATAGAGATGACTCATGATATGGAAATTAAGAATTTCTGTCGTTGTTTTATGTTTTTTTTTTTTTTTCAAAACGACACAATGAGTATACATGCAAGACAATTTGATTGGAAGAAATGATACCCTATAGTAGCCTATGGATCTAAGAAATTGATCTGTCGAAATCGAAAAGCTTATCAATGAACTGTATTATTTTGTTTATGAAATACAATATAGCTTCGAAATTGAAAAGTGAGTCAGTCAAAATAAAGGTGGAATTTCAAATTTTACCAATGACTCAACTGGGCTAAATTGTTAAACTTAAAGGTAGAAATAATCTTTAGCTTCGTTGGAAGATAGTCAGAAGATGCATAGCGTGGTTAATATGAATCACAGTAATTAGAAGGAACATCTTTTGTCATTGCTTACTTACTTACTAAGAATCTTTCTCCCAAACCCAAGCCTGTATTCATCCGATTGTGTCAGTGTCCAAGCTTCTGCCCCATACAGCAGGGCTCGGATGATAAGGGTCTTGTATAGTGTCTCCTCGGTTTTTTGAGAGGGGGCTTTGCTACTAAGATATGCCTTCTAAGCCCGAAGAAACGGCTATTGGCAAGAGTGATTCTTTGACTGATCTCTTCACTGATGTTGTGCTGAGAGGCTATAGTGGAACCCAAATGAACAAAGTCCTTGACAACCTCAAAGTTATATCTGTCCATTGTGACGTTTTATCCGAGCCTACGGTGATGATCTACTTCACCCGAGGACAGCATATACTTTGTTTTATCTTCATTTACAGACAGACTCATTTTCGCCGCGTCCACTTCAATACTTGCGAATGCTCCACTGACAGCGCACTTCGTTCTTCCAATAATGTCAATATCATCAGCATAGCCAAGTAATTCAACGGATTTTAAAAAAATCGGTCGATGGTGTTGATGATGTTGAAGAGGATAGCGCGTCACCTTGTCTTAAGCCTTTCTCGACATTGAATTAGTCGGTGATGTTCTTACCAACCTTGGAGCAGCGCGAATTCACCAATGTCATCCTGCACAATCGAACGAGTATATACGGGCCACAATGTATGCACAGACTACACAACACCCCGTTTAGATTTTGAAAGACAATTCACCACTTCTTTTCCTAATAGAGAAGACTGGCTTAACAACCTGATACCATGCGAATCAGCCATTCAAATCTTTACAGATGGCTCCAAAATGGAAATTGGTGTTGGTGCAGGCTTCTACTCAGAAGCACTCGAACTAGCCGGATCAATTAGGCTCCCCGATTACAGCAGCGTCTTTCAGGCTGAGGTCCTGGCAGTGACAGCAGCTGCTAAAGAAGCTGCAATGAAGGCAATACCACGTGCTGATATCACCTTTTTTATTGACAGCCAAGCGGCGATTAAAGTAATTTCTGCCATTGAAATAAAATCAAAGCTTGTAACTTGCTGTCGCGAAGAGCTTTAAGCTCTTGGCGCGCAGCATAACATAAGACTATGTTGGGTTCCTGGCCACTGTGGTGTGCAAGGAAACGAAAGAGCTGATGAGCTGGCAAGAAAGGGATCATCCCTAGAACTCAATCGAGCAGACACAACGGTAAAGATCCCAATCTGTAATATTAAACAGAAGATTGGGAATAAAGTACTTGCTACAGCTAACGAGAGATGGAACTCACTCGATTCCTGTGTCATAACCAGGAAAATGTGGCCCTACTTTAATAAACAAAGAACAGAGAAGATTCTACAGCTCAAAAAGGAATCACTACGATCTCTCGTGGGCATACTGACCGGGCACAACATGCTGGGTTACCACAAAAAGAAAATGAAACTCAGCACGGACGACTTGTGCAGAGGTTGTGGCGACATAGATGTGCATGAAGACACACCGCATTTTCTCTGTCACTGCCCAGCACTATGCCGCTTAAGAAACGAAGTTCTAGGAAGTCATTTCTTCCAGGACTTAGAAGAACTATCTGAACAAACGGGTACAAACCTGATCAGATTTATCAACGCTTCGAAATGGTTTGAAAATTTATAGGTTTTTCATAGGTCCCATGCTTATAGGGCCCGAAACCCCCAGGGTATCACAACGGATCTACATTGATCTAAGTGTGATGGACATAACATCATTCATCAGCCCACTTACCTAACCTAACCTATAAACAGAACAGATATATTTCGAAGAAAAAATCACTAGCGTTTGGGAAGCAACCACTAGAATAGCAACCAGACAAAAATAGTAGTGGCTTTCGTCGGCTTATGCAGAAGAATAACAACGGAGCTGGTGGACACAATTCTAATTTCCATGATTTGAAAAAGTATAAAATAAATATTTAAATTTGCATAATGGCGTGAGAAGCAATAAAAGGCAAAGCTCAAGAATGAGCGAATTCATATTTGAAAGGCCGTTTGTGCAACGATAGAATGTTGAGAATGATAATGCCTCGACACATACCTGTCTAATTCCTCAGCCAAATTCTAAAACGCCTGAAACGAACATCACGAAGAATTCATGGAGATGGTTTTAAAAGAAAATATAACAAGGGGAATGCAAAAGTAGGTACCTATTATGTGGACGAGTTACTTGAAGCCATAAGACTAGTCTACTAAATAGGCTGCTAAAGTGCAACCGGAATTTGGACCTAATACTGATCCCTCGAATATTAAATAAAACCTTTATTACATTTTTCATTGCCATTGACACATGCTAGATGCCGCTCCTACTTTATCTGCGTGTTATATTTTTGCCATCGAAAAGTGCACCAGAGAAACGCCAAACGGCAGAGAGTATGGAAAAGGATTATCTAATCCCCTCCGTTTAACCGGGAGGGGCAGTTTTCTAAAACCATGACTTTAATTGGAAAAAAAAAATTATTAAAAAATAACGATAACTTCTACAATGCCATGCCATACCTTTTTATAAAGCCAGAAACCGATGATTATTACATTCAAAGCACTGCTTAGCCATGGTGGCGCTGGACTTACTAAGTGTATGACCAATTTAGCGCCATTTTATCTGTGTGATATCAACATCCACTTTTTTTTGTTCCGTCCCAAGCACAGTTTATAAATTTAAAAGGTGACGCAGACAACGTTCCAAAGAACTTATGATTTGCTCGAGCTGTTGCCAGCGCTTTTCAATGTTTCACAGGCATTTAACATCAAAGATTTTACGTTTGTAAACAAATAATGGCAACTTGCTACAAAGCAGTCTTTTTTATATTTCCACATAGGAGAAAGAATGCCGAATTCATAACGTGTTTTTTTATTTTCTCTGACGTTCGTCAATTTCGCCATCGAGTGACACATAACTTTCCAGATAGTTAAACAGACTGATCTCTTATATTGTCTCCTGCCTCTGAATATACATAATGTTGTTGGGTAAATCGATATAACCTGTTTGGTTTTTGGTATTACCCCAGATATTTGTCTTGTCTCTTATCCTGATAACAACATTTTTTTCATCGAACGGCCATCTTGGCCTTACCAATTAAAGGGATGCAAGACGTTGGACGGAACCATACAACTCGCCAAGGTGTCGGGTTAAACTAATAGCACTTTCCATTGGACGAAAAGAAGCGTCCAGAAGCATCCGGAAGTCTTCTGAAACCGTTCCATTGGTAATCAAATGACACTTCTGACGATTCTGAAGAGAATTTTGCTTCTGGATTTGAAGTCAGAATCCACTCAAGAAGCACAAATACAAATATAACTCAAATGTCACCTATAGAATATTCACTGGGGAAATGTCTATTCGCATGCAGCAATGCCGGAAGTTTTGGTAATGTCGACAAATGTAACATATTGTTGAATCCAAATCTGATGATGAAGACGTCGAAGGTTAGCAACGAAGTTTAGTTTAGACATATTGAATGTACCCTAACGAACCAGCAACCTGCCTTTCTGTGAGGTAAACAGTGGTGGAGTCTGGTTGAATGGCAGATTGGTCCATGAAACTTGACCAACCACCCTTGGACAACATTTACCAAAACTGTTAATAACTAAACAGGTCATGTTTTTTTTTAAATAAATTGCTCGCACTCAAGGGATTATTAACTTTCTTAGCAAAAATTAACACAGTGCGAGCGGTTAGGAAAGCTGGTTATGGAATAAAAAGAGATACCGATGAACATTGGTTTTGAATTACTGAAAATCACAATGGTAGGGAAAGAACGAGGCGTGTAAAGAATTCCACAATTATTATGTGAGGTGAAAAAATTAGTCGCTATTATTAACAGTACGACCCAAGTTAGGCTCGAGTTTAAATTTAGGGGCATTCCTTGAGATGCAAGTGTTACGCGAAAATTGGTTAAGGAGAAGAATAAATGTTGCTATTTTGCTGAGCACTGTTTATAGAACTAACCATGAAACAAGGTAAGACAAGGGAAGCAATATTATTGTTTCAATAATGGTCTTTTCATATTTCAGTTATTATTTAAATACTTTTTTCTGAATACTATCTAAGCTACACAAATGTGTAACAGGAGCAGCTGCTCAGATGTGAGAACTTTACTAAAGCTTTGGAGAATATATGCCAGATCTTGTGCTATAACACCTTCAGTCAATTCTATTGGCAGCAATAGAACGCAGTAATCTAGAGTAAGTTTAAAGAGAATTTCAGTTGGCAGATTTGAGTGCACTATCTTACAAATCGAAAATTCGAAAACCATCTTCATGAAATGTCCGAATTTTAAAGAGTAATATTCGCCCAGAAACGAGAGGCTACTTTTTTAACCAATTGTTAATTGGCGACGACAGCCAAGATCTCGCCCAAGATCAAATTGTACCAGTTAATCTAGATGACGACCAATGAAATCAAAGCAGCCATCACCAGACTAAAGATGAACAAAGCAGCTGGATGCGATGATCTACAAGCGGAAATTTTTAAACACGCTAGAGATGCCCTGGTTAGGAGCATACACCAACTCATCTGCAAAATTTGGTCGGAGGAAAATATGCCGATGAGGGGAATTTCAGTACCTACCAACTGCCCGATCCACAAACAAAGAGACCGCCTTATCTGCGCCAACTACAGAGATATAAGTCTTTTAAGCATCGCCTATAAGATCCTGTCCAGCGTTTTATGTGAACGTCTCAAGACGTTTGCTGATGATCTTATAGGTCCTTACCTGGAAAATCTACAACCGACCAAATATTCACATTACACCAGATCCTGGAGAAAACCCAAGAGTATAAAATCGATACCCACTACCTGTTTGTCGATTTTAAAGCGGCCTACGACAGCCTTAATATAGTTGAACTATGTATATCGTGCCATGTATAACTTTAGAATCCCTTCTAAACTGCTACGTTTATCAGGGTGACGTTCTAGAATGCTCGCTGTTCCGTCAAAGAGGTAGAGACTCTACTGAAACCTTCTAAACCAACAGAGGGCTAAGGCAAGGCGACGCACTGTCGTGCAGCTGTTTCACTTTCAGCATTGTGCTTGATGATGTTATACGGAGAACCCAAGCCAGTACATTAGGCGCCATTTTTAATAAATCGACACAATTACTTGGGTTTGCTGACGACATTGACGTGATAGGAAGAACAAAGCGAGCAGTAACCGGTGCTTTCACTACTATGGAGTCAGCAGCAAGCAGAATAGGACTGAAAATAAACGAGGACAAGACGTAGAGACGATGTAGAGCGAATGGATATCGACGCTCCAGCTCGTAAAGTCTTCAACGCCAAACTAGGGAGAGTCAGAAGCCAGGGAAGACGTCATTATAATTTGTTCCGCGAGCAAAACTTTGCAGTCCAAAAACATAGCGCACTATGCTGTTAAACGCAACATTAAGTTTGCGTTTGAAGGGTTAGCTACAATTGTAAAATGTTTCACAACCAAAGATAAGAATGCGACTGATTTCGGGTTTTAAAGGGGGTAAAGGAATGAGTGGCTCATAGTGTGTGAAGTGCACCATACGTCTTCCCAACTGACGAATTAATATGATTGTCCCAGGTTAAGCTCCTATTAAAGGTCACTCCGAGGTTTTTAGCAGTTTCCACATACTTAATTTGTTCGCCATTAAGAAATATGGATGGAAAATATGATAGATCTAGTGGCTTTTTAGAAATAATCATGCAATTTGATATCTTGGGATTCAAGACTAGACTATCGAGCTATTCGCTTACGATATTCATTCATACAAAAAGCACGACTCAAGGCAAGTTGAACTTCATCGCCATACATATGAATCGAACAGTGCTTAGTAAGAGTAGGAAGCTCATTGATGTACAGTGAAAAGCGAAGGGGTCCCCAAATTGATCCCTGTGGAAAACCACTAGTTACAGAAAGAAGGTCCGATATATTATCCGATATGTCTAAGAGGACCAAAAAGACACCTCATTATCATCAAGCGCAAGACGTATTTCCTCAGATACTCCTATTGCAGCAGTAGTACAACTGTGTTTCTGTCTAAATCCAGATTGTCTAGAAGACAGAAGACTGTGCCCAGCAATATGAAGTTGAATTTTTTTTTTTTTTGTAAAAACCTTTTCAAATGTCTTTGATAAGAAAAAAGGACGGGATTTGGTCTGAATTCCGTTCCCTTGGACGTTTTAGGAACGGGATTTTGGCTGACTTCCATTCAGAGGGAAAAATACCTGTTGTATGGGTTATATACGGAAGAATAACAGGTAAAATAATTTTCAGGAATAAGTGATGTATTTCATCAAGCCCAACTGCATTAGATTTAATGCAGAGTATACTTTTGAGTACATCAATGGAGCTAACCGCAGTAAAACAGAAGATAGGGCAACGAGCAGTAATGGAAGAATTTTCAGTAATTTGAGAAATTTGATGTTTTTTTTTTTTTTTTTTTTTTTATAATGCACACGCGCTCAAGGGGTTTGTTATAGCCCTTTTAATGATAAGTCACAGCGCGAGCGATAGGAAGTTAGGGAGGAAGGGAAAGGAGGTGTCGATGAACATTGATCTTGAATGTATGAAGATCAAAATGGCAAGGGAAAATTGTGCCAGGCAATTCATTCCACATTCGTGTTGTACGGCTAAAGAAAGAATCCCTATATTTCACGGTACGTCCGAAATTGGGCTCAAGTGTAAACTGATGAGCGTTCCTAGCAAGACGAGTATTACGGGGAAAATGTTTAAGGGGTGGAACGCAACTGGCTACCTCGAGTGAGCATTTTTTGTAAAAGAATCTGTAAAATAAGGAAAGACATGAAACATTTCGACGATGTTCGAGTGACGGAAATGTTTCCATAATGTTTCTCTCTCCTATCAATTTTAACGCTTTTTTCTGAACTCTGTCGAGCAGGTGAAGAAAAGTTTGAGAAGCACCTGCCCAGAGATGGGAGTTATACTCGAGTTTAGGGCGTATAAACGCTTTGTAAATTGTAGCCAGATCAGAAGGGGTGAAAAACTTCTTGCATCTATTAAGAAAGCCTAAGCATCTTGCAGCATTCTTGGCAATCTCAAGTATATGATCATTCCAACGAAGATTGTCACTGATACACATACCGAGTACTGATAGCTTTTCGGCCTCTTCGATGCAAGTACCATTCATGGATAATGGCATAGGGGGTATGTTAAGCTTCAACGACAAAAGACAGCATTGAGTTTTCGACGCATTAAACTCCACACGATTTCTAGTACCCCAATTCACAATGCTGTTTAAATCGGAGTTTAACGAGCTTATCATACGATTTCGTTGTAATAACACGTCCGAAGGCGAAGGCCGTGAATTATCAAACGTATACGAAAAGCTGAGGGTTGAGTCGTCAGCAAAACAATTTAATGGATTAGAAGTCACAGACAAGAGATCATTTATAAAAATGAGAAAGAGAGTCGGAGACAGAACGGAGCCCTGGGGCACACCAGCATTTATTTTGTGGAGATCCGACTTGAAACCGTCTAATACAACTTGTATTGAACGGTCCAGAAGATAGCTTCTAAACCAACGAATAAGAGTATCATCGATTCCAAATACACGCATTTTCGATAAAAGAGCTTCATGCCAAACTCTATCAAATGCCTGTGAAATATCAAGCGTTATAATCTTGCTTTCGCCAAAGCGATGCAAAGATTTGTTCCACTGTTCGGTGAGATATGCCATCAGATCACCAGTGGAACGATTGCTGCGAAAGCCGTATTGCCGGTCATTTAAAAGCTCCCGATCTTCGAGATATTTCTTGAGCTGACGATTTATCAGCAGTTTTTATAAACTCAATAGAGATTTTTGTTGGCACTTGGTGGAATACATATGATGAAAGCATTATGTTAAATAAAACACTTGTTTAATTAATTTAATTTAATTTCCACTTATATCTAATAAGACGAAACGCGTCGATTAAAATTATTAAAAAACTGTGATATAAGTGGAAATTAAACAAGTGTTTTATTTAACATAATGATTTATCAGCGTTTCCATGACCTTGGAAAGAAGGGACGTAAGTGCAATTGGTCGGTAGGAGGAGGGGGAGGAGGACTCACCTTTTTTTGGGACGGGCTGGACAAATGCTGTTTTCCATCTACTAAGAAAGATTTCTGAACGATAGGAGCGATGAAAAAGGTAACGCAGTGGTTTTGCCAGCGATGAAGAACACTTCTTCAGAAGAATAGGGGTATACCATCCGGGCCAGCGGATTTGTGTATATCAAGATCTTGAAGTACTCTTGCTACTGTACGAGTGCGGAAAAATATCTGTCCCATAGAAGAATTAACGTTCTCAAGTACAGGAGGGGCATTGTTGCTTGCAGGCAACGTAGAACTTTCAGCAAAATGAGCTGCGAGCATATTCGCCTTCTCTGAAGAGCTGACAATAGGTTTATCGTCGACGATGAGCGTTGGAACTGATGATGACGTTGAGTTCTTGACGTTTTTTACAAATGACCAGAAGTTTTTACTGCCTTTGGGACATTGCAGAATTTTTTGCCGTAACTTCTGGTCATGTAAAAATTTCGTTTTGTGTATAACGGAGTTGCACGAGTTCCTAACTTGTTTGTGTTTCTTCCGATTTTCCTCAGTTGGGTTGGCTTTCTAGGATCGGAAGCTTACTTCTTTCAACCTGATAGCTTCTTTACACTCTTCGGAAAACCAAGACTTTTCTTTTGGTTTGATACATTTTGTTCTGTGAGGGACAAAAGTTCTCATTCCAAGAAAAATCACTTCTGTAATCATTTCAGGACTGGCATCAATGTCATTATCGAGGAAGCATAATGACCAGTTAAAGTTGCGAAAGAAAATATTCAGACCGTCCCAGTTGGCTTTCTCGTATTGCCAAACGGTCCTAGTGGGAATTTTTTCTTTAACTGGATGGTTGGAGATCGATTATTAGCTGAAATGACACAATGGTCCGAGGTGCCAAATGGAGAAGTTACTTTAATAGTATATTTATCAGGATGGGAAGTAAGGAACAAGTCAAGAGTATGGGCGGAATGCCCATCAACATCCGGTATACGAGTAGGCTCATCGACAAGCTGGGTAAGATGGTTATACTCAGCAAAGAAAAAAGGATGGGATTTGGTCTGAATTCCGTTCCCTTGAAAGTTTTAGGAACGGGATTTTGGCTGACTTCCATTCAGAGGGAAAAATACCTGTTGTATGGGTTATATACGGAAGAATAACAAGTAAAATTATTTTCAGAAATAAGGGATGTATTTCATCAAGCCCCACTGCATTTAGATTAATACAGAGTATACTTTCGATTACGTCAATGGAGCTAACAGAAGATAGGGCAACGAGCAGTAATGGAAGAATTTTCAGTAATTTGAGCAATTTGATGAGAGTTGTTAGCTGGCTTTGAGGATACAATTTGATTATTAAGCCCATTAGGATATAGTCCATTAAAGTTAAAACATCTGGGTTTCCCAATCCCCAATGTTACGTACGTTTTGCAACAGAATTTTACCACCAAGGGACACGATTTGAATATGTTTGAGTTTTTGCTGTTCGTATCTCAAAAACAACTTTGTTTCGAAGCGATAGATAGATCTCCCTACTTAAAAAAAATCGTCTCTATTGAGATAACAAGCCATATGCTAAGAAAACTGATCTGCGAGCTCAAGTTTACTTCTGGATCTTGTGAATTCTTTAGTTTTGGCTTTTCGCGGCAGCGCCAGCGGTAGCAGGGTCAAGTAACGCTCGTTCCAAACACGTATAACAATGTTGTTGACAAAAAATAAAACGAACATCAGCTTACTCAAAGCACAGACCTGATTGATGGATGTACCTACTTGTTTCCGATCTTCCTAATTTTTATTTATTTTTACAAGATTATTGAAAACATAATTTTATGAAGTAAAACTTACCATTTGACATGTTGGGTCCATCGAATTCATCTTGATCCAATTCATGAGCCAAATCTGCCAAGTCTAATCCTCCACTGGCCACTGCACCGACACCAACGCCTAGAGCGCCCAACACACCCAATCCCCCAAGTCCACCCATACCTCCGTCTTCAGATCCAGTCGATGGCGATCCAAGTTTATCCTTTTGCATTACATCAATATTGCCCAGACGCAAGAGATCTGCCATTATGACTAGCCAACCACCCCTTCCAGCACCCGCACCCACTCAATGCCAATCAACAACTTTATTTCTCTTCGCTTCGACTTTCGCGATATAAAATGTTTCTTTTTGATTGCAATTGGAATCCGAGGACAACAATACAGGCACTTTCAAGTATCGCGAGAAGACGACTACGTTTATGAGCACTGGAAACACTGTGAAATGGTGGCAGCACCCAAATGAAAAACGACGAACGGAACGAGCAAGAAAATTTCTTAGCTTTGGGATGGCGATGGCGATGACTCAAAACTCAGAATCCGGATATATTTTATAGAACTGCACCCGCTGATAACCTTTTTAAAAGAAAAGACACAGGAAGTGATACTTTTTTATGAGAATTTCTATCTTTTTCATTGGTTTTTTTTTTTTTTTTTTTTTGCTTTTTGATTCTCCTTCTTTATACACAACGAATAATAGGGAACCACAAAACTAAACTATGAAAACAAAGCCAGTTGAAAAACTGTATTGGTATTTATTTACTTTGATGGTTTTGTGAGATATTCAATTCATTATTTTGTCGATAGTTTTTTCATTGAAGCGACGATATTCCATTTTAAATGCAAAAATGTTTCAAGAAAAAAGAATGGAAAAAATTCCTGACTCCAAATTGCCCGACGACTACGACGGCGAAGCGAAGTGAAATTTTGTGTGAAAAACAAAAATCACTACATATTCGAAAGAAGCGAAAGAAAAAACGAAGAAAATTCGGGACGATAATGGGATAGAAAGGGGCAGACAGTTTTTGCTTACTTCACCCAGTTTTTAAACGTCTATCTCACCTCTGCTTGCTCAGATTTAGGCAGATACCGCTACCATTTTCTTACTGTTCTTTCGCTTATATGAGAGGGAGATGGCAGTACTGCTTTTCACTTTAGTTTACCATTTTTGTATTTTAAGCTTATGGTTAAAAGTGTACTCTGTTAAGAGCAGACTCTCTTCATGAAACGATTCACAGAAAAAGAAAATTCTTTAAGATAGCTTTACATGGAGCTGCAAGCCATGATCTGCAAAAAAAACAGGATGCAGAATATATAAATCATACTTGTGTGATAGAGAGAAAAGACCAAAATGAATACGTCTTCATGGATGCAGAATATAGGAAAACGACGAACATGTTCATCTTCATCGTCTGCAGTATAATTTGTTGCAGTTCAATGCAAAGCCACCTTTTTATTCGAGTTACATTATTCTGCATCTTGATTTCAGCAAAAAAGAAGGATATAACCATGGACCCAATAAGTACTTATTATTATAGGCTTTTCACACTGGATCAAAAACTCGGTTTTTGTCTAAAACCTACACCAAAACCACAAGGTTTCCAATACATTTTTCTCTTTCATAAACTACTAGTTTTTGATAAAACTCCTCAAAACCTACTTGCAATCGCAAGTATGTGAAAACAAACAGATCTTTTGGCACTATCAACTCGTCGATAAAACAGTGTAGTGTTCTCAGAGTATGGGATTTTTACCGACAAAAGAGAGAAATAGCGAGGTGTATTTCTTATTTGAGTGGGATTTTCACTAAATGTCAAGGGATTTTTTGGAAAAAGTACCTTCAAGGTGCCTTTACATGCAGCTGCAAGCCCTGATCTTCAAAAAAAGGATGCAAAATCAATAAATCATACTTGTGTGATAGAGAGGGAAGGCAAAAATGCAGACGTCTTCATGGATACAGATTATAGGAAAATTATAGATGCAGCTTGAAAATTATAGTGAAGATGAACATGTTCATCTTCATGCACTGATTGTTGTTGTTGCGTTTTCGTCTGCATTTGCAACTTCATGTAAAGCCACCTTCAAACACTCACATATTCATGAAACGTCAAACAAAACCTAGTTTTTGTTCAGTGTGAATGCTCCAACTAGGTTTCGTAAACTTTTTGAGTTTTTGGTCCAGTGTGAAAACCCTATTAGGTCCATGGTTACAACATATAAAAATCATACTACATCGTTGGATAGAAAAAGATGAAAAAAATGCAGGACATTTGGATATAATCAAGAATACTATGAAAATTTAAGATCAAGATTATGGTGAAGACGAACATGTTCATCTTCTTCATCTTCTGCATTTTTAGGTCAATTTCTAAGTTCAGGTCAGCATTTTTTATCGATTTTACACCAATTTTAAATTATTTCTAAATTCTTCTTTTGTCGCCGAGCTATACAAAATGTGAGCAAAGAAAAACGGGTACGTATAAATGGTGGATTTACATTGTGCTGCAACATCGTCGTGCAAACTTCAAAAAGAGTATAGTGGAAAGAACGTATACGTCATTATACAGAAGAGTGAAGAGATAAACACATTCGTATAGGTAGGTTGTACTCGTCAAGATGAACTTGTTTATCTTGATCGTGATATCTCTTATTTCCTATAATTTTGATTTATAAAGATCTGCATTTTTATCTCCGATCTCTACGGGACGAGTATAATTTTTTTATGTGTCGCATCACGAAAATCAGCTGATGTGCCATTTATTCTAGGAGTGTGCTCTCCCGTGCTTTTTAAATGGCACACGCAGGGATGGCTGCCATCACAAAATGCACAGGCAGAGATGTACACGCATTCACAGACATGAAAAAATATTTCGAGGGTATTTCAGGCAAGAGGAGTACGAGTTGGCTGACTGTATTGGTCTGTGTGTCGCACCCTTCTTTTTTGCATAAATAAAATGCAGAACAATGTAAACCCACCATAACACTTCTGTATAGTGACGTATGCCTTTCCTACTTTATCTTTCTTGACATTTTGCAGATCAGGACGTTGCAGAACAATTCTCCGGGGAACAAGCCCTACAAAACAACTCATGTGCATTTGAGTATTTTAACGCTCTCACATGCATTCGAATTCAAATATTGGCTTGAGGATAAAACTTGAGACTGCACTTGATGTAATTGCACTGTACTACTTTCAATTTTTACAAACCGCACTTAACCCGGAAGCCACACATGCCAGCTACTGCCAAGACTGTTCCAATACACTCACGTTTCCCACTCACACTGAGAAACTTCCAGCCAACTGGAGCACAGATAGGTATCTGACAATTAATACATGTAGTAACTTGCTTGCCAGTAGCTGGGTTGTGTGGCGTCAGGGTAAACTACAGAATGCAATGTGTTTTAAATTTGTATAAATTAGTTCCCTTTAGTACCAGTTGTACAATTGAAGTTCCACTAAACCTCGTTTTTAAATGTTTGATCCGTTGGTCAACTTTATTAAACCCACCGAAATCGGTGGGTTAACTCTTGAACCACTGCCTTAACATTAATTATACAAACACGAACAGAGGTAAATTGTTTTTAAATTTTGATCCGAGGATGAACCACGATTGCACAACTGGCCCTTAATGTTATTATAACCATTTCAGAATAAGCTCGCCTTGACCCAGTACAGCTATGACATCTACAAAAACGAAGCAAACTCTTTAAAAACGGAACGAAATGGCAACTCACTGTATGGTCACTCTTTTTGCCTACAATCTGAATATCAGCTGATGTTCCATTTATTGCTCTGTGGTCTTAACATTTATTAAATAAAAAACTCTGTAAGATAATGGCGGTGTTTTCTTTTGCCACTTAAAAGTGTAACACTCCTCTGTACTAGTACACGCACCTCGACCTTTCCGAACGCACCCTTTTAGTAAAAACAGCAAAAACAACAAGGCACCTGAACAATGGATGTCGAACACATTATTTGTCTCTTTCGTTCTTACGGCCAACTGAAATGTAAACAAATTTGAACTGTCAAACGAGTGACAGTAGCTTTTGAAGTTTCAATTTTCAAACAAATAAATTATCACTGTTTTTAAGACGTCTCCGTTTTTTTGCCGGTTTTAGAATAATAAAAGTTTCCTCTTATCAATATTAATATGACTGGATTCATCAACATCGAAGATTGCCGCAAGCTGGTTAAATTCTTCGTCGATATGCGGCGTTATAACACAGCCCTGTTCTGGGCCGAAAAAGTTTCCCTCATGAGTGAAAATGATCCCCGAGATATTTATATGCAAGCCAACTGCATGTTCCTTCTAAAAGAATACCAGCGTGCAGTATACACCATCAAGATCCATGGCCTTGAAAAGTCAAACATAATGTGCTTCTATTTAGTTCTTGAATGTCTCTACGAGTCTAAAGAATACAACGAAGCTATTACTCTTATGAATTCTACTGACTTTGAATTCCTATCATCATCTTTCGTAAGTAAATCCTGTAATGTAGGAGACAACAGCAGCCTCTGGTTGGATGAAAATAATAAAAACAACGTCTTGGCTTCGATCATTTACTTCAAAGGTAAAATCTATGAGGCGATGGACAATCGAGGCCTCGCCGTAGACTACTATGTCCAGGCGCTGCATAAATCTGTGTTTTGCTTTGAAGCGCTGGACGCTTTAACTCAGCATGACATGTTGATGGCAAGTGAAGAAAATGAATTGCTCCAGCATCTCCCATTTTTCCAACAGTGTACCGAAGCTGAAACTAAATTGGTTTCTGCGCTTTACTCCAGCAAATTAAAGAAATACTATGAGACTGATGGATCTGATATGAATGCCGACAGTCTTGCTAACAGTCGCTTTAACAAATTCAAGTCAATCAAAGATCTAACTGGAAAAATAATGAAAACCTTACCACACGAAGTTCAGCTAAATAAGACAAAGATCTCTAATCTCGTCGCTCCACCAACTAATATTCTCTCTCCAGCGAACAAACTTCTCGAGGATCTTAAAAATGTTCAAACGTCCTTCTTTAACAACAGTTTGTCGAAAGTCTTCCCCAACGAAGGTGACTCAAATCGGATGAACTTTAGTAACTTGAACACCACCAAGGAGAACATGGATGAAGCCAATATGGTTCCATTGTCCGTTTGTTTAGCTAGAATTGAAAAGAGCACTGATATACTGGCCGGGAAGGCCTTGAAACTATTCTACAACTGTGAGTACAAACATTGTCTGCAAGTATTGAATGAGTTACTCAAAATCGATCCGCACCATAGGGATGGTTTGACTGTTCAAATTGGCTGTTTGGTGGAACTCAAAGATTGCAGCAAACTCTTTTATTTGGCACACAAATTGGTTGATAACTATCCAGAGAAAGCCATATCTTGGTACGCTGTTGGCTGTTACTATGATTTGATTGGAAAGAGTGACCCAGCGAGAAGGTACCTCCTTAAAGCCACATCACTGGATCGTCTATATGGTCCAGCATGGTTGGCTTATGGTCATTCATTTGCAAAAGAGAATGAACATGACCAAGCAATGGCCGCCTATTTCAAAGCCACACAGCTCATGAGAGGATGCCATCTGCCACTGCTATACATCGGTGTTGAATGTGGTATGACGAAGAATTTGGAATTGGCCGAGCAGTTCTTTTACAAAGCATTGTTTGTTGCTCCGCTTGATGTATTCATTCTCCACGAACTGGGAATCATTAAGTACGAATACCAGTGCTATGACAGTGCTGAAGACATTTTTCGTGCCACGGTCGAGATTGTAACTGCGCGTTCAAACAAAAACATGGAAGATATCTCGCCAAAGTGGGAATCGTTGTTCAATAATCTCGGTCACTGCTGTAGGAAGAATAAAAAATACGAAGAGGCACTAAAGCATCATCAATTTGCCTTGCTTTTGAAGCCACAGTCAGCTCAAACTTACACCGCAATCGGATATATTTATGCTTTGATGGGAAATCTGGAGGAAGCCATTGTGCATTGTCACAAGAGTCTTGCACTGAATAGAGATTGTGTGGTCACTTCGACGATTTTGAAGAATTGCATCGAAGATCACATGGAAAGTCAATATGAATCAGATGGCGAGCGAGGGAACGTTGCATAAAGATTTCAAACAAAAGGCAACGTAGACAACCTATTTATTGATAAACCATAAGAAAATAATAATACTGTAACCTGCTCTTATTCATGTTTTGTAAAATAAAGATCAAAATTATATTCCAGAATGAATTTTTGTATGTCGTAAATAATTGTAGAAGTGAAATAGATGGGAGTAGATGGGAGGTTACTTCGCTAAAAGACTTTCATCTCTTCTCAAAACTTCATTAGGATTGTTGGATCCCAATTTTAAAAACTTATATTTCTATATTATGGCTAGGTCCTTGGAATCGGTAATTACGTTGTTTAAAAAACCCCGTAGAATATTCTAGAACCCCAAAATATCCTATGTGCAACAGTCTATTAAATTTCCACCGAGTTTGGAGTTTGGTTCTCTCTTTTTGATTACAAGCTCAAAACCATACTCATTTTATTATAAGCATGTTAAAGCTCTCCCGTGCATTTTAAATGGGGCCATTGTAGTCTATAGATATCGTTCCACTGTGTCACCGTCTAGTGCCTCAACACTTCGTTTCTAATAGCTTAATACAATGCAATCTGAAGATAGCAGCGGCACCTAGTACCCACCTATTGCAACAGTAGTTACTTCATATTAATTGTTCTATAGTTTGTATAGCAAAGATGGGTCATTTAACTACACTAGCAAAATAAAATACACGAAAATCAAACATAAAATATTTAAAAGTATTCACGTTATGGCTAGGGGATACCGGTCGCTGGTCTTTTTTGTATGTGTGTGATGTGAACAATCCCTTAAATTTTAATTTTTATAAACTGTGTTATTCATTACTGTACCACTAATTTAAAAAAGGCTTTCAAAGCTTTTCTTGGCTTGACATCAAATGTCAAAATGTACCCAGCTTTCGCAAGGTCATTTGGTAAAATTTATCAAGCCAATTTCATCCTATCTTGTCGGAAAATAAACCTACCGAATTTCCAAGAAATCTGCAGAAATATGTCGAAGACCGCATTGGTTATCCTCGCACCTGGTGCTGAAGAAATGGAGTTTGTTATTGCAGCCGACGTCTTGCGTAGAGCTGGAGTAAGTACCTGCCTATACCTACCCAATAATTGTAAAGAACTTAAACTAGTGTATCTTAAAATAGGTCGCTGTTACAGTTGCCGGCTTAAAAGATGCCTCAGCTGTTACTTGTTCCCGAGACGTCATCATTACACCTGATGCAGCTCTGGAAGACTCAAAGAATGTAAGTACATATATTCATAATTTGTAACGAAATAAAGGAGTTCCTAAGATTGTTGAATTGATTTACAGAAAAATTTCGATGTTGTCATCCTCCCTGGCGGACTTGGTGGCTCCAAGGCAATGGCCGAATCAGCACTGGTTGGGGAGATTCTTAAGAAACAAGAATCAGAAGGACGTTTGATTGCAGCCATCTGCGCTGCCCCAATTGCTTTGGCTTCGCATGGTATTTTCACCGGTAAAAGCTTGACTTCATATCCTGCAATGAAAGGACAGCTAGATTCAGCCTACAAGTAAGTAAACATATGGACTAAAGCCAAAAAATGTTTAAATTATTTTTGTGCTAGGTATGTGGATGACCAAAAAGTCGTCCAGGATGGGAAATTGATAACCAGTCGTGGCCCAGGTACGGCATTTGATTTTGCTTTGAAACTTGCAGAAGTTTTGGTAGGAGAAGCAAAAGCTACTGAAGTAGCCACAGGAATGCTATTGAAGTGAAGAAGGGCTATTGTGTCTGTTTGCTGTGAAACTGTTTTGTATCAAAAATTATTAAAGCTTGAATAAAAGTACTAATCTTAGATTTGCGTTTTTTTAATAGGCTAGTATATCTTGATGTAAATTTAGGGACAAAGACCATGCCCACACATCACAATAGGGACAAAAAGTTTTCTTTTTGTGTTTTGAATGATAATTTGTCTTTTTTTGTCTCAATAACTCCTCAATATTTTCGCAATCCTACGGAATTTAAAAACGAGCAAGGTTCCGAGTAAAAACTAACAATTGAAACTATAGACCGTCTTGTCGTGCATACCGAGTTGCCTTTTCGACAGAAAACTATATTAAAAGTATGTAAGGTAGCCCGCAAAATATTCCAACATAATGGCCTCATACGAAACGACATTTAATAAGCGAAAACGGCTAAGATCTTGTTGACATAAAAATGATAAATGAAGCATAAACTAATTTCGAAAAACCCCTTTCGAGATTCGCTATTCACGCTGCATCAAACTAATCCCAAAATATGTATTTAAATTGAAAGAGGAGTATCAATACCATCGACCCAACTCAAGGCAAACAAAACTGTATATTTTGTTTCCTTCAGTCCCGCCAAAAACTTAAGTGCGGACATTTAAGTAGTTATAAAAAAATTCGACACGATCGATAGAAGAGCACTATTTTATAAGTTGTACAACCTTGGAGTCTCTTCAAAATTTGGCAAAGCTTTAGAAAAACTTTATCAAAAAACTCAAGGAAGCATTACAAATGGTATCGATGTTTCTGAACATTTTGAAACAAACCGCGGGTTGAGACAGGCCTGCAATCTAAGTCCGTTGCTATTCGCTCTTTTTCTTGATGATATCGTTGAATGGCTTCCTGGTGGCGTAGAATATGCTCATCTTAAGATAAAGGTCATAATGTATGCAGATGATATTGTCATACTGGCAGAAACCCCATCTTCTCTCCAGTTAATGATAAATAGATTATTTGAGTATTGCGAAAGATGGAACTTGGTCCTTAATACCGAGAAATCAAAAATAATGATTTTTCAAAATGGCTCAGGCAGAATTTCCCGAGAAGAGCATTGGAAATACGGTGCAAGTGAATTGGAAGTAGTAAAAGAGTACACCTATCTAGGAATGGTGACAACCTATAACTTAAACATGGATAAGCACCTCCAAGCGAAGTCTGGTGCAGCCAGAACGGCCATCTGTACAAATTGGAAGAAGATTTTCAACAATAAGCACATATCTATAAATGCTAAGTACGGAGTTTTCAATGCAACTTCAAAAGCAATACTTTTTTATGGTGCACAAGTTTGGGGTGTTAAGAGGTATGAGAAAGTAGAAAGTGTGCTGCGATTTTTCCTGAGAAAAATCTTTTTATTGCCAATTAATACACCAAAATACATGTACCATTTGGAAACAGGACTGCCAACTCTCTTCATCTCGACACTCAAACTAAGTGCAGACTTTTTATTACGTGTCAGAAATATGGAGGATGAGAGATTGCCTAAGATTTTTCTAGTAAATTCAGTTCGTCGCAAGACTTTATTTTACAAGGATTGGGTTGATCTAGCAGCGGACTGTGGCATTGTATTGAACATGTGTGAGGAAAATGCTGTGCAATGGAAGGGGATGCTTTACGAGGTTGTTCAAAACATCGATGAAAATGAGAGGTACGCTTTTATTGAACAAGCTAGATCTTCTAGAGAGAGAACCATCTACTCTTCGCTCATCTACAATTTAAATGAATTAAATTATTTCAAAAAAGACTACTCAAGAAAAGTTATCGGAGTTATTTTCAAGGTTAGAGGAGAGTTGCTTAGACTCAATTATATTCCGCATAGAAATGACTTAGCTGAAATCTGCACTTTATGCAACATGCGTGTTCGGGAGAATATCTTTCATTTTATTGGAATATGTCCTATATTGATGGAGCTGAGGAGATTTTTCTTTGGAAAAAATTGTTTGCAAGAAGAAGAAGTAAAAACGTTTCTTAATGGTAAAGACTGGATGCGGCTGTATGAATACACCACAGAAGCGATGTCATATAGGAACAACATCATAAATGAAATTTTTTAAGATGCAAGAAATCACACTCTAATAATTTATTTTTAACTAAACTAAAAGTCCATGCTAAATAACCTCTATTTGTTTTAACTAAACTAAGAACCTTTTTTTCAATAAGTATTACCTAAATATAATTTTTTTAAATTTGCAAAAAAAAAAATCTTGTGTAATAAATTATTTAATGTACTTTTTACTTTAAAAAAAAAGAACTTTATTATCTAAATATTGTCACTCGGGCTGACGGCAGAAATGCCAAGCCTTTAATTATTCAAATATGTAGCTAATATGTAAGCAAACTGTCAATTATGAATGAATAAAATCTATCTATCTAATCTATCTAAAAAAATTAAAAGTGACCAGTAGACGTAACCCAACCAAATTTTGCGAGACATTCAAGTCGGAATGGATTTCCCAGTTGCACCACTTCTAAATCGAGCGCACGTAAACATTTTTGTATGGAACACAAAATGACTGATTGTATAAGAGATAGGATCAAGATTTTTTTTCATAGATACGAATTCTTTGCTTTTGTGATCTTTTATATATGTATCCTCTGTGCAACACAGATTCATTTATAACGTTATCGTTTTTCCTTTCAAAGGTATAAACAACGGTTTATTTGTTAACAAAATATTCATTAAAACATAGTTGTTTTTTAAACTAATATAAGAAACTAGCTGTTTCTTCGGACGTTGTTCTGCTCTTCCGAGCAGATAGCGTGTAAAGTTTGAATTCTTAATTTATTATATTTATATCATCCAATTAATTTGTTCATGTTATGAGAAAATGGACATTTTTTTTTTAAATTAAATAATCTCCGAAAAGTACGCATACGCCCGAGTGTACTATACTATTTTGTTCGTTGTAGGCTGAAAAATTGGCGATTGCAGCAAATTTACTTTCATCAAAATAAATACATTCACTTGCATTTCTTTTGCTAAATACGAAGATCAACTTCAGGGCAACCCCAGGTTTCAAAAAACAGAAAATAATGTCTTGCTAAAGATATTAAGCCCTCAAGCCACCCCTCAAATTACAACATTCCAAAATAAAAATAATTATTTAACATGGAGGTGTGGTTTGTGAATTTAATCTTAGCAAACAAAAAAAAATTAATATAGAAGCTTTGACTTGAACCAAACCTTACAGAAACACTCTCGAAATAATACCAAAGCTGTCCTGAAAGTTTGAGGTCATTGGGTGGCCGATTTCGGAGTCCATAACGTATTTACAAACAAACAAACATACATCCCTTTTTATATTCTACTAACTGTCCCCGCAAACGTTATGATAAGTGCAGATAGCGTGATAAGTTTGACTTCTTAATTTGTACCGTCCAATTATTTTGTCTAAAATATGAGAACATGGATGATTTTATTTTTAAATTAAATAAACTCAGAAAAGTACGCATACGCCCGATGGTACCTACTATACTGTTTAATCGTTGTATTTTGGCTGAAAAATTGGGAATTGTTGTAAGTTTTCTTTTAAGTCCATCCGTTCATTAGTTTTCTTTTTTTAACTGGCAATTTTAGGCATTATTATTGTATAGTTTTATATTAATTAACCTAAAAAAACAGAATTATATTTTTTATTGTTTTATTTGATTTTTAATAATAAAATTATTTTAATTTACTAACGTAATGCAAGCAAATATTCAATGTTTTTAGTTTTTTTGTTAGGTGTATAAATGTATAACATTTTTAGGTGGTCCAACTCTGGAGCATCCGACATGCAACTGCAATTGTATTTAACATGCTGTCCCGATAGGTGTTGTTCGGCCCTTTCGAGCAGATAGCGCAATGAAATAAACGATGATAGATTTAAACATTATCTAATCTTAAACTCTTAAATAAAGCATTAAATATTTTTCTAAATATTTTTTTTTCAAGAATACATAGCCCCAAATACATATAGCAAATATCATTAGAGCAAGTTCGTGCGACCCAGTATAAACAGCTTTTTAAAAAATTCCCCACTCAGGCCTTAAAGTCGTGTTACCTATCAAACAGTAAGAATTTTTCAAATCTGATACCGCATTTTTGCTTTTATCCCATTTTACCCTTTAACCCAGTTAGGTCTTGCAAGAAATATTTAGCCTTGAAGCCACCCGCAAACTAAAACCTTTCAAAATAAAAAGAATTTTTTAAATTGGAGATGTGGTCTCTGAATTTAGTCTTAGCAAATCAACTACTATAGAAGCTTTTCAAGGACCATGATCCATCATCCATGATATGTTTGATTCTGCCAAATTCAAACAACTCACTACTTCAATTCTTCAATGCTCTTTCAAACACATTTGCCGGTACGACACGCGCACCACTTACTGTAAATTAATCGTACTATGCTTATAGCCCTCGCGCAGGTGCAAGCAATAAGTTGCCGCGCATTAAAACCCACGATGAAGGCAATAGGCCCCGCGGATGTACAATATTACCTCTTCCAGTATGTAAACAAAACACTGGAATTGTTTTGCTCGTAAAACTGCATATGTGCCAAACCAATTTATCGAATTTCGACTACTCTTTAAACTTGAGAGATAGTCAAGTTGGATCAAATAGTTTGCAAAATTTTATTAAAATCGGTTCAGTAGTTTAGGAGATCATCGCGGACAAACAACGTGACACGTGGTTTTTAATTCTTTTTTCAAAGCTTATAAAATACCTTTCACCTTAAAAATTTAATCAAAATAGGATGAAAAAGTCTTGTTTGAAAAAAACTAGATCTATAGGAGAGGTGTCGTTTTAAGATTACCTATTTCTGAAAAATGTATTTACCCCACCAGATGTAGAGCCGGTACAGCGGATGTTTTAGCTCAAATGGACATTTCTACAATCTATCAGTAGGATACCTAGAAACAACTCAGTCCAGCAGTGCTCAGGCTGTAGGAACCGGTAGAACCGGTACGCAGAGACACAGATTTAAGTGGGTATGGCAATTCTCTTGGCAATTTTTGTTCCTTAAAAAATATTTTAAATCTTAATAAACAAGTAATATTGAATTTCAATGATTCACCTTTATTATTACTCTAAAAAATAATTTACTGACTAGGAAAATCCATACATTTTAATATTTTAGTTTTTTTTTTGGTAACTTTGCATTTTTATTTATATTCTTTTCTTCACACAGTTACTCTATTAAGTTTAGTTTTTAATTAAAATTATAAAATAAGACAATACATTACACATACATACATGTTTTTGTATAAATACTTATAAAATGTGACAAGGACATACAAAAAAAAAAAGATACAAATTTGCACCGTGCTGCCTTTTTTAAAGATACGGTTACGGTTGTGAATAACTGATGACTGTTTGTGTGACTTAAAATTAATTCTTTTTATGGCAAAAAATAGGCTACAAACTAACCAGGTTTTGGTTTTTTTTTTAATTTTTTGGTATCGTTTCCAGGTCTAAATAAAATACTAGACTAGATTAGGAACAACATTTGTACATTTCTACAAATAAAGACAAAAAAGCCCACTTCACCATTGACACGGGGACTAAACTATATATAAGAATATGAACGAAACAAAATTCAAAATGTTTGTATCTTACACACATTTGTTTTAGTTTTCTCTAAACTTTTATACAAGAAAATAGCCGCTTCGTGTGTCTGTGACTAGCTTTGGCCAGTTTGACCATTCATTTTAGGTATGTGGCAGGGACAGCTGCTATGGCCTGTGATTTCCAGCTTTCGGGTTAGCGTTTTCCAGTACTCAATTTGTGCATTTAATAGATCGATCTTACGCTTTCTCTCCTCAATTGCCAGATTGAGGAGAAACTCATTTTTATTGGACGCAGACCCATTGAGCAAGCGATTCGTCGGGCTTGATGATGCATTCGTATTTCCACGGGGATAGTTGTTGTTTAAGGATTGTCGCACACTATTTCGCACCATAATGTCAGGTGTAGACTGTCCAGGGGGTCGACTACTAAACAGCTCCTCATCCTCCTCCTCTAGACACACTTCGGGGATGTCTTTGTTGCTAAGGCAATCGTCATCATCATCGTCATCCATGTCGCCATTGTGCACCGATGATGATTGATCATTATCACTGATATCTTCAGCTTTTATTACAATCACATCATTGTCGAATGCGCCGCCCATCAACTGCAAACACAATTATTATTGAAAATTGATAGGTATAAAAAAAACTGAGATTGAAGTGATTCGTTCTTACCTTAGTGTCACCATCAAATTCCATTTTAGCGGGCTGTCGACTATTAAAGCCACTCGGCGATCCTGTCGACGAGAGGTACTGGTTAATAGAATCCTGTTGGGATAGTGCTTCTAATATGTCCATGAACGATTTTGAGTTTTTAGAGTCATTGCAGAGGTCTTTCTTAAGCAGGAGTTTCATGTTTTTGTATAACTGCCGTAGTTGTTTGGATGATCGCTGGTGGTAGACACGACAATTGAACTCTTTAGCTATAACTCGCCACACGTCGTCTTTTTTGCGATTTGACTCGGCATCAGTTCGCTTATTTTCAATAACGTCCTTGTACTGAGCGGCGAAGCCTAGAACCATATTTCGTTCACGCTGAGTGTAGCGTGGGGTCTTCTCCATGTTGTTTCTTTTTATTTGCGCCGCCGTTTTGAAGCTACAATAATATGAGAAGAAACAAAATGTAAGTCGTTGTTTTCCACTTCGAAAAGTGTATTAAACCCGAACAGAAACAGAGTAATGGATTTTTTTTTTGCCTTCAGAGCCGATAAGAGAACGAAACGACGACGACGACTACGACGGACGCCAATACCAGCAGCAAGTTTTATTGAAACAAGCGTAAGTACTAGATAACTGTATAGAGAGTAAGCGCGCGTTTACCTTTCGCTCCATCCGTACCTGTGATCGAATATCTAATCTTAAATTCAAGATTACAAATACCGCACACACATATTTGTGTGAATTGTTTTTGTTGTACCAAAGAGTATCTTATATAGGAATCACCAACTGCCATCGTCGCAATCGTCGTTTGAGTTGAAAGCTTAAGTCGAGTTTGAGGCACCCAATTTGTAAGTGTAGTTAAACAAACATTCGTACACAGGGAAGACAAATGAAAATCATTACTCCTGCTGATAAGGTTATAACTTTTGTTATCAGAGTTAGCTTTTAAATTCATAAAAAAAAAGTGATGAATGTACATAGTTAGATTCAGAGAAGCCTACGACAGAGATTACGATAAAGCTATGATTAGTATCCATTGAGCAGGTGAACCTTAGTTTTTTATTTTATCTATATATACTTTTACTTAGAAGTGGTAAAATATTATTTTGTGTTCCTAGCACAAGCTGCTTCGCTAAGGCTTATCAAACTGATTGGATATAAATCATACCGACAAATTGTTAGTTATTTTTTGATGTTTATTTCAAGTGAGACCTCAAAGCGTTATAATTATTGGAAATTTTGTTGAAGCTTTTAAGTTGCTGTTTTGAAACAAGAAAGAGTGTGATGAAGAGTAAACAACAAACTTTAAATACACATTTAGAGCAGACTTTTACTATTTGAGTTTTAACGTTTAATTACTTTCGAATGAGACGGTAGAAGTATAAGCTCGTTTTATTTTATTATTGAGCTTCATATTAATTCAGAGCATGCGTGTTTTACGCTAAAAGCATAGTTCTAAGACTTATTTTGGTTATACAAGGAAATGTAGAATATGAGAACAAAATTAAAAAAAAAAAACATGCCATAATTTCCGCCCCTTTTAGTCGGTAATGAACAACTGGAGCCCTCTTGATTTTATTTAAGATTTATATAATATTTTTTTTTCTTTTCTTTGTGAACACTTTTGTTGCTCTAGTGGTGACCCTTGGTAGGTTGGCCATTTGAACAGCCAAATTGTTTCTTGGTAAAATTTTATATGCCTAATTTAAGTCATTCTTTTTTTTTAACGAAATTTATGTTTTCTATACGTTTAAATTTCAAGCAATCTTTGCTCTGTCCAAAAACTGAGTATACGTACAACGTTTCAATTTAAAATCACAAATCATTCGTCGAATAGTAAGCTTAATAAACTTTCCTTTAATTTCTTTGCCTTTCAATACTATTTTTCAAAATAATAAAATACATATACATAATTATTCTTTTATCTGCCGATACTGTTGAATGCTCTTGAATTTAAGTTGCTAAATAAAAAGCAATGGCTCAGAAAAGACAAATGTAATAATTATTTATTAAAAACAAACGTTTCTATCGGTTCAGTTTTTCATTTGATATTGAATAAAATATTTTCTTTATCAATTGCTTGATAACAACAAATTACTTGTTTTTCATAATATCAATAAAGTGTTTGATTTGTTCGGTGTTTTATCCTGTTTCAACAGATACTTCGACAATTCACAATGAGCATTCTTTTAAGCCAAGCTGAAATCGGGTCTTTAGTTTTTGCTTAAAAATATTTAGAACGGAAAATATGTATGTATTTATATGGTTTTAAGACTTATCTGGAAATTAAAGCAAACCTTAAATCTCAGGGATGGTGTACTGTTTTTATCTGAAACCGATACCTCCTTCTGAAGCTTTCGCTATACAATACCAAAACTACGCTAGAACTGCATAATAAAACTGTTATTTGCTCTGACATTTTCTCAGTACTCCGCGCAATATCTAACTCAAATCATATGTCGATTCTAATAAATATCATAAAAAACCAAAATTACGGAATTCGAGCTAGCGAACCTGCCGACCGCCAAGTCAAACTATCCAGCAAATTCTATCTGTTTAGTGTCTACTCTAAGTCGGACCTTTAGAGACTTATCGAAAGCCTTATCCTCAAGATGCGTACTAAAATGTGGCGATCCATTATGCCAATATAAACAAAGATTGCAAAGCCCCTCTCTATCCAAAATCAACTCCTTATACTGAACACCACCTTTACTCATCTCCGTCTTGGACACACCGTAACTACGCATCAACACCTACTAAAACGGGAAAACCCACCAGTTTGCAGATCATGTAACAACATTTTGCACATATTACACCTTCTTCGCCAAACCACATGCAATATATTCTGACAATTCAATACCATCCTACACAGCAATCAAACAATTTACGATATCCTCAACACATTCGATCATGACACCATATCAAAAATCCACAACTATTTCACCAAAGCCAACCTTTCCATATGATTGTCCTATACTAAAAAATAAGCCTCTATTACGTTTGCATTTTAATAAACAAATCACTAACACTCACTACAAATTTACATACGTGTAATGTTATTAAACGATCCATATGCCGCAAAATTTTAAAAGCAGCTGTTGGATATTGGAAATTTAAAAATGCCCGTTGATAGTTCAAATGGCCAAATAACACTGCCAACCAATTTCTACTCTATAAGGAATTCGAATCCTACATTTAAATTAAATTACTCGTTACAATAGTTTTCAAAATATTCGCATTCAAACTCGAAATTTTGATAAAAAAAAAATATCCGCGGGCAAAATATCCGCATACACCCAACCTCGCACCTACCCCAAGTCCTATAGCGTGCCCAAGCAGGGGGGTTGCAGGGGGCAGCATGCCCCCCCCCCCCCCCCTTACATAGGTCATTGTTTATACACCGTAATATTATGCGTCGCGGATATTTTGACGCGGATATTTTGTCCGCGGATATTTTGACCCGTATATTTTGTCCGCGGGTATTGAGGCGAAAAGGGAGTTAAAATCTCTAGATCCCATGAAGCGGGCCACTCAGGTACTGTTGATTAATCCTTAAAGTTAGATCACCGTAAATACATATAAATATAAAAATAAAAATCTCATAAAAAAGTAGTTTAAGTAATTTTTAATTTTCACAAGAACTAGAAGACATAAAAGCTTTTGGTTTTTTGCGTTCGATTAAAAATTTATTTGAGCATCGACCACAGAAAAAAAAATTTATTTTCCATTTCACAATTTTGAACAAAATTGGTAAAAGATATTTTTTTACGTTTTTTTATCAAATATTCGCATTCAAACTCGAAATTGTAACGAGTAATTTAATTTAAATGTAGGATTAAAGAACAGATTTCTGGCTTTTAAAACCGTTATAGTAGTGTGTTTTAAGTGTTGCCGTTGTTTTTTAATATTTATTATTCCATTCAAGACATTTTTTTCGAAATCCGCCCCTACCTCCTAAACGGGGCGAGGTAGACCCCCCTCCTATAGCAAAAAATACTTGCATTTGACGCCTCTACATAAAACCGTTATTAAATCTTGGCGCCTCAGTTATCGTACTCTTTCCCGAAGAAAGAATTGGTTCGGAGAACTATAAAAATCATACTTGGTTAAGTGAAAGAGCTATATTGGCTGGCAAAAATAAAGATGTCGCTGAAGTTAATGCATCTGTTTTAGAGGAAATAGATGGACAATTTTTTGCGTACAAATCAGTTGATGATATATGAGGATGACGTAGTGAATAACCGAATGGAACATTTGAATTCGTTTGATTTACCGAGGCACACATCATTGTTAAGCGCTAAAAGTTAGAACCCCAATAATAATGCTTACATTAAACAACCAAAACTTTCCAATGGAACGAAACTTGCTGTAAAAAAGTTAATGAACAATCCATTTGATTTTAAAGGTATTCAATTTCATATTTGCCTTGCTTTTGCCAGCACTTTAAATAATAAATTTGCGGCATAGATTAAGAATATCCCGTGCTATGGAAACCGACTGCCCTTTTAATTTACGTAAAATATGGAAAACGAAAATTGTTGTTTAAAAAAAGCATTAGAATAAAATTTATTTTAAAAACGAATTTTATTCAGTTTTCCTTTTGCTCACTTAAGTTTTGGCATTTCTCAAACATGACGAATTGAAAGAATTGTACGCCTCTTAACTGAACTGCAGTTTTTTAGAAAACATCCCCTTGGAAATCTGCTCAGCGAAGCGGGCATGGGTTTGCTACTGTTAAATAATTAATAACAACAATAATTCACGTATTCAAATGTCCAGAAGTTGAAAAAAAAACTCGATCATGTCATCAATCAATTATTTTTTGAACTATTAGATGTCGAAGTAAGAATCTTTCAACAAGCATTATTTTATGATCAAATGTTTAGCCACCATTTGGTATTTCCTAAATCAAAAATACACGACGTCAACATCAGAGATTCGATAACGAACCCTGTATTAAGAAAATACAAAAATAAATATGGAAATCTTCATTTTTTCCGGCGCCGTTATAATCTCAGGTGGATCACAACTCGTGCACTAGTTTTAAATATTTTTTCCAGCCATATTTTTCTTATACGTATTGAAGTCAACAACATTTAGATTTAAGCTTAAAAGCTTTCTCATGAGGGTGAGAGGTTTATTTAAGCTATAATAACTCCAGTACTGGGGACAATACAACAGCTATAGTTAAGCCCCATAGAATATGATAGATTAAGTGCGTCTTAAAAGCCTATTAAAAGTTAAGAAATAAAAAAAAAATAACTATCAATATGCCCTTGCGAAAAAATCTGGATCTGTATAAGTTGATTCCAGTTTTCAAAAGAAAAGGTGAAAGATTGAAATAACACTTCACTGCCTCTATCCTTAACTTGTAATAGAAAGGGTTTCATACCTGTGACGCGTATTCTAGATGACGACCATAAAAGCAATAAGACCATCATTTTACAAATTCCTACAAAGAATTATTTTTAAATTTATTTTCAACAATAAAGGAGCTTGGGAAATTTTGTATGGACTTTGATCGAACCCACCAACAGAAACAAGACATTACGTCGTTGGAAATGTCTTTGCAAATGGATCGGTTTTAAATAAGGGCACTAACCTCTAAACAATGGGAGAGCTGAGATAATAGGCATTTAAAGTTACCCATTTCTGGTTGAACCTTACCACTACCTTTTTTATTCCAATATGAAAATAACTTACTCCAACGGACAGGTCTTCAAGATAACATCAATTTTCAATGTGATGGAGATAGAGCTGAAAGCCCATAGAAAAAAATTATCGCCTTATGCACACCTTTCAATGACATACATATTGTTGCTTTTAGTTAGAACCACAGCTTATTCGAAAAAATGCAACTAATTTTGTCCATTATTTCAGCTCTCCCATGGTAAAGAGCTTAATGGGCATATTAAAAATTGATGTACTCGAGAAGACCTTTCCAACGACGTATGATACATATGGTACTCGATTTTCTTAAAAATATCAATGTTTGATATTTTACCGGATTGAGGGGGTTTTAACCATTTTAACTACAATACGTAACAAAGCTTGTAATGTGGGCTTGCAGATTCACATGGTCATAAGCAGAGTTAATTTATATTGAATTCCATGCTACCAAAAAAGCAATCTAGATTTGATCTCAGATTGAAAAAAAAATCAAGAAATCTAGATAATTGCGGGTGGCAATGGTACAGTGGATGAAGTGTTTGGTTGCTAACCTAAGAGTTGTGGGTTCGAGCCCCAGCCTGGGCAGCAACTTTTCAATATTCCCCCAGCTTCAACTGGACGCCACCCGTGGGATTTTCATGAGATAAATATCACCTATTTCTCAATCCATTGTACCAACAAAAAATCTTTCCTATCTTTCTATTCCTTCTAACTATTGCCGTGCAGTTTGCATTGAAAAGACCTTGGGTCTTACAGGCATATACATAGTTAAATTAAAAAAAAAAAATGTGTGTGCGTAATTCACACTCGGTTGAAGTGAAACTTCAAAGAAGTTGGTATACCTAATTTACGAGAGAATGAGACGAAAAACTCAGCCACCCAGCAACAGTTTTCGGATTACTTTCAAACCTTATGTTATGTATGACTAAATGCTTTCAACACGTATATATACAAATACAAAAGTTTCAACACATATTCAAGCATACAGACGTACCGACATAATTTGCGTCCTTTTTACTCCCTTTTAAAGTATGAACTCCAGGACGCCACTATTTAAAACAAGTCAAAAAAATATTCGAAAACTGACTATTTTCAAAAATTCAGGATACTTTTTTAAAATTTAAATAATTTTTGAATGCCAATTTTTTATAAATACTTTTGTTATGTATTTGTTTGAATTTTACATTCTTCTTGAATTATGTTTATTGAAACCTTTTGTAAAGCTTTTCTGGTTAGACAGCATTCAAATCACGTACCTATATTAACTTAATCGTACCAACGCGCCTGCTCACTCGCTTTTGTTTAACATAATGCTTAGTAGACCTGAGTGAGAGGCAAAACGTATGATAGGAGAAAATGAGAGCTAGAATATAAAATACTGTGTCATAATTTTTTTTTCATTCGTTCTCTCTCAGACTTGTTGCGATATGTGTATTTTTTTTTTTAATTGATTTACATAATTGCTTAAAAGTGTCATGTTGCATTTCCGTTTCGTCGAGTTTCAAATTACCCCGATATTAAAGAAGTTTCACTTCAATAATAACACACCACGCTGACATCTTACTAAAAAGCTGTAATACGCAGCCGCATACAGTGTACAGTAGCTGACGTAGTTTTCACATACACTAACACACGTTAAATGCTCAAATTCAAGCACGTATTAAACAGTGTGCAATATACATACACACCGACATGGACCTAATAAGTATGGACTGCTAGGAGCCAACTTCAAGTTGGTTCCAAATTAGCGCCTAATTTTCAAGGTGGTCAAATATGGAAACAAAATGATATTGACAGATGATAAACAGCTGACTGCGGAATTGCACTTTTTTGTTTTCATTAAAAAAATCAAATTTTGAAAAGAATCAAACAATTTTAAATAATTAAAGACTATAATTGCGTGTGGAAGCATTTGTTTCCATTAAATTTCTAGAAACATGAAATATTTCGGTCAGGTTGGTTCGCAGCAAATGAAAGTCAACTGGAAATGGTATTCGACATTTGAGGTTTTGACAAACCGTATAGAATTCAAACAGACCCTTGTGAAAGGTGACTTCGGTGCTGTCCGAGGATTTCTTTTTGTTTTTCTCCAAATCATCATCGACGTTGGATTCGGTGACGTGATTGGTTTCTTCAGAGAATCGCCTTTTCTTCGACGATGCAAAGAATTGTGACGAAGATCCTTTCTCGTCGCAGTTTGGGGTCTTTTTTATTGCTGGCTTGATTGTATGTCGATCCCCACCACTTTGGATATAGAACTGCATTTCCAGGATTGTCTTTCTCAGGTGCTTCCGATTCAGCAGGTACAAACTAACAAGATCATTAAGTTCAACGGGGCAGTTTTCGATCAGTGATAGCACCGAAAGGAACTTTGATATATTCAGGACATTTGCAGGAGCAAAGGAAATGGTGTTCTGATTTATCAGTCGTTTTAGGTGCTGGTAGTTTGGATTTGTGGCAACAATAATTACCGGACGTTTAGATGTCGATGCTAAAGTATAGAGAGTGCATCAACGAATCCAGCGTCATGTTGCTCAAAAATAACATCGGCTTCTTCGACCAGAATCAAAGATTTTCTTGTACTCTTGTCACAGTCACTTTCGACCATGTGCTGCTCCTCGCCGGATTTTCGTTTCTTTTTGCTGCCATTCAAGGTGCTTTTTAGAAGAGTCTTGCTTTTTACTTTTGAATCTTTGCGAATCTGATGAGATTGAGTGGTTTCCTGGAGCTCCTGCAGGAGTTTCTTTCCTGTACGCTTCATGCCAGCGTTCACTTCAAGAACGGCAAAATTCATCTCATTGGCTAAGGCAAACACTGCGTTGGTTTTCCCACTAGAAGTTGGTCCTAGCAGAACAACCGTATTACAAGAGGCACTATTGCTATTGCTTGAATCATTCAGGTCGGAGAAGTAAGAAATTCTTTTAATTGATTAACTGGGGCGCCATTGGCCAACACTTGATCGGAGGACATCGCTTTGCATTTTTCGGTTAACAGGAGCTCTCAATTCGGTGCTAACGGAGGTGGCTTTTCCTACTCGGCATCTGGATCGAATTTTGCTTTCGAAGCGAACGTCGACTCCTGCTGCAGGTCACGGCAAAAGAATCAGTCACTTTAATATTTATTATATAATATTTTATTTAAAATAACTTTAAAAAACAACTAATTAATTAACGAACTTAATTCGCGCGTTTTTAAATAAAAAAAAAAACATTAAAACCATGGGCAATAAATTATGTTGTTAGGTCCACGCGTATTATTATCAAACTAAAAAAAAAGTCTGTCAAAAATTGCAATACGTTTCTTTTAGGGAAATATTTCACAACTTGTAAAGTAAGGCGCTATTTTGGCGACACAGATTTCTCAGATATTGTATGGAAACGAAAATCAACTAGCAGTCCATACTTATTAGGTCCATGCACACCGACATCTGCTCTCTCGCTCTGGCTCACAAATTACAGGCGACTATGCTTAGAAGACGGGAGTGGGGACGCTACGAAGTATGGGACAAAGAGGAGAGACCGATAATATAAAATAGTATGTATATTTCTGTCTCATTCTTTCCTGGCTTCATCCTACACATTTTTGTATTTGTGTCTCTTACATGTCGTTTTTTCGTTGCATCCGGTTTGAAATCACAACGATTCTAAAGAAGTTTCACTTCAAAAAAAAAAAAAAATCTGAGAGCAATTCAGATATTGTCGTGGAATTCACCATTAATAATTTAAAAAAAAACACTGTTATATCGTCAGTAACCACGAGGATGTCACTAAAACGAGTGCAAGATATTGCGTCATCGATAGCAACTATGTATACTAAAAGAATTGGACCTAGGTGACTTCCTTGACCATTACATATTACTTAACCATACAAGATCTATTTTTAAGACATGACCATCCATGCAATAAAATCCTGCGGGGAAACCAAAGTATTTCAATTTAAAACTCATGATATCATGTTAAGTGTACGATTTCGTCCAACGCTTTTGAAAAGTTGGTATAGCTAAAATCAATTCAGCGCATGTACATATGTAGGTAGAGTTGATAGTTATCACAGACTGGCGTGGTATCACCACTTTCAAAATTCACCTCATTTACATGCTTATCACAATGTTATTTGGAGAACTTTGAACTCTTTGAACGCAAGGTGCCTCTGAACAGTGGACAGCTATCCGATTTATTCAAAGTGAGACAGGGTGATGTTCTCTCACCGATTGTGTTCTTTCTTGCGATTGATGATGTTGTTGAGAATGAGAGACTTTGTATTCAATGTGATCACTGATCACTTCGCAAGTAAAGCTGATGATATCTGTTCAATGGCAAATAGAAATGGTGCGCTTATCGCTTAACCAATTGTGTGATTCGCTTCAATTAAAAGGAGAAGCGGTTGGTTTAAGGATTAACGAAAAAAAGACAAGAATAACTCCCAAAGTTAAAAAAAAAAATCACCAGCTGTGAAACGTGAAAATGCTCTGCCAACATCTCGAGTAAACTACAGGCTTATGTGAACTGTTTCCTGCACATTAGAAAGAGCCGCTCAACGACAACTTTTATTCAGCCCATTTTTGAAAATGTTGATTAGTTTGGAATATTAAAGCGAAACACCACAAACATACCTCTTTCGGGGGTACATAATACCCTCCTTTAAATTATGCACAGCTCCGCGCGCCGAGGGAGGAGAACCTTGGATATTCATAAAAGGCCACAAACAAAGCTATTACAAGAGGAAATTCTTTGCTCGAATCCGGTGATTTTTGGGTCTAACGCTACTGGCCTTAGAGGGTTGCCACTTTTGCTAAAATGTAGATGAATACTAGGGAGCAGCGTTCCTGGGATTTTGTTGTTAAGCAACACAAGGAATGTTTTTAAATAATTTTGTTTGGTCTGAAAAAAGAATCCGTTTCGTAAATTTTATATATTTAAAAAAAAATGTAACCGCTCCAAATTGCCGCCCCTAGCACAGTGCCGCCCGGGGCCTGTGTCCCCGTGTCCCCTCGCTACGCCACTGCATGAATAATATGAACAAAGAATTTGAACATCTTTGTTTATTGTATACAACTCAGAATAGTATCTTGTGTTAAAAAAAGGGTTATTATCGTTCTAATGCACCCACAGAGCAAGTACATGTGAACCAGAGGTGCATTTTATTTTATTTAAATTTTATTTAGTTTAAGTTTAGTGTCCTTATACACAACGTATATGAAAAAAAAATAAGACTTCATCACATATTGTTCGTCAAGAGTATTAAAAGACGACTCAAGCCCTCAACTTCCAAAATGTTTCAGTTCGAAAATTGTTTTGATTTGAGGGATAGCCAAAACAAACAAACAAAAATTATCACCAAATGCAGTTGTATCTTTCTAAAGTATTTAACCATTAATTTTAAAATGCATCCCTAAAGCTAATGTAAACATTATCATGAATGAAGTTGAATCTTATTTAAATAAGAACAGAGTCATAAGAAAACCTACTTGATTTGTTGACTTCTCAAGCTTATTCAACAAAGTCAAACTAAAAAAGAAAATTCTCAGAAATCATTCAAAAGAAAAAAAAAACATAAAATTTCCAATAATTAAGTTGGTGTTGCAGCCCGAGACGTATATTGGTTGGTGAGCAATCGAAAAGAATTTTCTTTTCTAAAAATAACCTCAACTCGTAGGTACATATCTATTTAATGATGAATGTTTTAGAAAACGATTTCGAAAAAGAATAAAATGTTTATCAATATTTTTAAATTAATTAGGTTAATCAAAGATCACAAACCCTTTCATGAATGACGATAACGCACTGCTTAATCCTTGAACATATAAATCGAATCAAACTCACGTTAGGTATATATGTTACTATATATGAGAAATGTTCCAAAGATATATAAATTATTTTATCCAAATACTGAACAGCTTCTTTCTGGATACAAGAATACACTAGAAACGAGATCAATTCACGGATACAGCGTCGAGCAACTGATGGGTGTAGATTGTAGAACCAGCCAACAAGCGTGGATGGTTTGGCTGGCTTTCGGTTGGTCATGTTTTTGCTTGGCGTTTCCTCATCTCACTTCGAAAACTAAAATTAAATCATACTGAGGTTGTAAACACAGAAACGAACTTCTTATTCTTCTCATTCTCGCACATCAGAATTGTATATCTATTGTGCCAGAAAACAGAACCTCAAATTGAACTCTCTGCCCGCCCGCGGCCTCGCTTAGTTTTAAGATACATCTGCATCAAGCACCACAATCGGATTGAAATCTAAACATTTCATAAATTTGGGTATAAATAAACTTAGAAAAATCTATTTTCTAAGGCGGTGGATGTGGATTGCTTTTGAGTGTTCGAACGGATGCTCTGCTTTCTCGAAACATATCATAGGCCAACCGAGTACAGCTTGTTGGTAATATATATTATACTCTTTGCATTCAGTCAGCTGATAGGGAAAGGGGTGCAGAAGCAAAGAAGGTAAATATACAAAAAAAAATGCATCTCTGAGTTTTTCTTAAGGTTTTCATCTCTGTTTTATTTTCGGCTTCGAAGACAGTTTTGAAGTATTGTAACTTATTCTTCAAACAAATAGGAACATCAATACACGTCTTTGAAGTATTAAGGACATACTTTTCGCGTTGTGATTTATTTAGGCTAAATACACAAGATGTTAATCTTTAAATTTAAAATGTTGTAGCATTTATCGATCAAAGCAAAATGAAAAAAGATTGTATGGATTAAAAAATAAAGTGCACAATTTGGTCGCAATTAGTTTTAGCTATGCTCTGTGGTGCGATGGCACGAAAACTTCAATTTTTTGAATTTCTAGTTTAAAATTAATAAAGTCGTTATTTTTTGTAAAGAAGAGCTCGAATTGTACTTAAAAGGTTTTATATAAATCTTTTTGTAGTCAATAAGCGTTAGCTTAAACTAAACTGCTTATATGAGTCATATACTGTTTAAAAAGTAAAGGATGCAAGGATGCCTGCTAAGTGCATATACCTGTACATCTTTCTGCAGGAATAACAACTACAGAAAAACCATAAAGATACTCCTTAACGCAGAGGATATCGTCCTGTTTTGGAATCTCCTGATAGCTACAGCTATGCAAGCAAAATTGATAATCATAGTAAAACTTGGAACTTGATAAATGTAAGATCATGGCAGTAAGCAGCAAGCAGCAAGCAGGCTAAGCTGGAAAAAAAATGAAAAGTGGTACTTTGATGGCGAAATGATTGTAATAGTTACACTGTACAAATATTTTGAAGTATTTCTTACACATAAAAGAGCTATCAGCAAAAAGCCCTATTAATGCCTCCCTGAAAAATATTTTTACCAAAATGGAGATACCAATCTCGGCAAAGTACCGAGTGTTTGAATCTACCAGGGGATCCGTGTGGGTTATAGTGCTCAAACATGGGGGTACAAGGAATATGAAGAGGCTGAGAAATGTATTCGACTTTTCCTTATAAAACTTGTTCATCTCCCTTTGACCACTCATATTTACAGGTCTATATGCTCCCATGTACCTTGAAAAATACTCTTTCGATAAAAGGTTTGAATGGCTGAAAGACTGGATAGCACTTTCAGGAAAATGCGATACAAGTTTTTATTTTTAATAAAATGAACCTTTGGTTTTGAAAAAACAGCTATACAAGATTTTGGAATTGTCTGATGTTCTCCAAAGAAATGAAAATACGATCCAAGCAATATCTTCCATGAACAGACTGGTATATCCTAAATTATGTAGGTAGATATTGAATAAAAATCTATTTGATGGAGTTTTGCATGAAGCTCTTTTATCGAAAATGCGTGCATTTGGTATCGATGATACTCTTATTCGTTGGATTAGAAGCTATCTTCTGGACCGTTCAATACAAGTTGTATTAGACGGTTTCAAGTCTGATCTCCACAAAATAAATGCTGGTGTGCCCCAGGGCTCCGTTCTGTCTCCGACTCTCTTTCTCATTTTTATAAATGATGTCTTGTCTGTGACTTCTAATCCATTAAATTGTTTTGCTGACGACTCAACCCTCAGCTTTTCGTATACGTTTGATAATTCACGGCCTTCGCCTTCGGACGTGTTACTACAACGAAATCGTATGATAAGCTCGTTAAACTCCGATTTAAACAGCATTGTGAATTGGGGTACTAGAAATCGTGTGGAGTTTAATGCGTCGAAAACTCAATGCTGTCTTTTGTCGTTGAAGCTTAACATACCCCCTATGCCATTATCCATGAATGGTACTTGCATCGAAGAGGCCGAAAAGCTATCAGTACTCGGTATGTGTATCTTCGTTGGAATGATCATATACTTGAGTTTGCCAAGAATGCTGCAAGATGCTTAGGCTTTCTTAATAGATGCAAGAAGTTTTTCACCCCTTCTGATCTGGCTACAATTTACAAAGCGTTTATACGCCCTAAACTCGAGTATAACTCCCATCTCTGGGCAGGTGCTTCTCAAACTTTTCTTCACCTGCTCGACAGAGTTCAGAAAAAAGCGTTAAAATTGATAGGAGAGAGAAACATTATGGAAACATTTCCGTCACTCGAACATCGTCGAAATGTCTCATGGCTTTCCTTATTTTACAGATTCTTTTACAAAAAATGCTCACTCGAGGTAGCAGCTGCGTTCCACGCCTTAAACATTTCCCTTGTAATACTCGTCTTTCTAGGAACGCTCATCAGTTTACACTTGAACCCAATTTCGGACGTACCGTGAAATATATGGATTCTTTCTTTAGCCGTACAACACGAATGTGGAATGAATTGCCTGGCACAGTTTTCCCTTGCCATTTTGATCTTCAAACATTCAAGATCAATGTTCATCGACACCTCTTTTCCCTTCCTTCCTAACTTCCTATCGCTCGCGCCGTGACTTATCATTAAAAGGACTATAACAAACCCCTTGAGCGCGTGTGCATTATAAACAAAAAAAAAAAATAAAATTTTAATGACTGCTATAGCATACGGCCAATATCATTGATTTGTAGAGCAAGATGTGATATGCAGAATCTAAATGGTGATCCATTTTGGAAACAAAAATTTTTAATTGTATTTCATTATTTCAAATCGAATTAATATAATATTTTAAAATCTTAAACAAAATTTTTGAAATAACGTCCTTTTCAAATTGTTTTTTTTTAGGACTTCCGTATGGTAGAAATTAAAAGTTCCCAATCTACCCCCTCAGTGAGCCTTAGAGAAATTGGTTTAGTACGGACTCTAGCTTTTTAATCTTTTAAAGTGACTAAATGATATCTAATGCAATACTTTGAGCGAAAAAGAACTTAGAAACAATATATGTATTGCTTTGGTTATGTATGGACAATTGAATTTATTTAATTTAGGCTTCAAAGATACTAACATCATCCTCTTCAATCTAGAAATAAATGTTACATAATTTTCTTTTATAGCAAGGAAATTGGGAAGTACCCGATATAGCCGGGTTTCCTCAACGAAATCAGTAAAAAGTACTATTTAAATATTATACCCACTTGCATGGTGTTTTCTGATTCGTAGACAATAATTTGGAAAATGGTTAATTGACATGTTTGAAGAAAAAAATTGTTTTACTGTTATTTTCAATATTAATATTGATTTCAGTTAAATAAGTTTTAAGGAAAGGCTTACTTTGAAATACTCTGACCCTTGTTAACGCAATTAGCTCTCTTAATACTAGTAATAGAAACTTCATTTAGGACTTTGAATTAAGCTAGGTAGGTAGATAAAAATGGCGTTTCTCACTTGAGCTGAAAAAGCTCCTAGGAAGAACTCAATTAGCGCTGGTATGGGTATGGTTTTGTAACCATAACTAAACAACTTAACGAAGGATAAGATGGATGTAATAGGATGTGTTTTACGGAGAAGAAAGGGATGAACTAGTAGATACTCTCTTGAAGGACGACTTAATCTGCTAAGCCAACCATAGGACAATTTCATGTAAACGTACTCCAGACTTTAAGCCACTTAGGCAGGTTGCTGGTTGATGAGGGTAATCTGGTTCTGTAAAAAAGTTGATTCAGTAAGCGGTTTCAGCCCAGAAACCACCTTAGAATCATCACCCACTACCTAGGCGAGATGTATGATTCTCAGACGGGTCCCCTGCCAATCTTTCGATTGTTTGGTTGGGTTGGAAAGAAATGGTGGAAGTGATTAGTCAGGAAAAGCGATTTATTCATAGCCATTTTGTTGCCTCGAGGAAGTTGATCAGATCTTTGATTCTTTTATCGTACCCCCAAGGTCTTAATAAAAAGCTTCACCTAGGGTTCGCATCCAAATGCGAGTTAAAGCTAGGCATTGACACAGTAAATGAAATAGTTTCCTTCTCTGTCGTTTACTTTCTACGAGATCGGCAGTAGCTAGGAGTAGATTTTAGCTAACTATTATTATTATATTTGTAACTGCTTTTAAATAAATTTTATATCTGGTCTCAGTTTTAAGATATCCTTTTTCTAGCCCTTTCAATTTTTTCTGAACATGCTAATTTTTTGACTTTGTGACCAATTTTCTTTAGAAAATGCGTCTTAAACATTACGTTTTAATTTTTTTTTTTCATTTCCGAAACAATAATAAAAATCAAAACAAGGGCTCCACAAGTGAGAAAAAACTTTGACTGATGAAAGAATAATGGAAGCTGTTACAAATCAGCCCACAATCAGTACAAGACGCTTAGCTTTGGAATTCAATGTTTTCAGACATACAATTTTAACGTACCTACTGCCTGGAGAATATCTTTATCTATATCACTTCTCATTTGTTTAAGAACTACTTCCCTAGGATTCCGAAAAGAGGCTTGAGTTCTCTAACTGGTTGTTGTAACGAGTTTATAAGCAGAATTCTTTGGACACGGAAGAATCTCAATTTACAAGAGATGGGATCATGAGCGGTGGAAAATTTAGACGCAAGGAGCAGATTCAGCGTCAATATGTCGGCAGGTGTACCATAAACATAAAGGCTGAATTTTGAAAAATACCTGGAGTCTTGCGAGAAGACATTTCACTTAGTCAACTAGCTTAATCGTATAATCACCTGGATGGCGCTGCAGCCCCTTATGGGAGTGAGGTTAAGGATTGATTAGATGACGGTAATCGTTGGATAGGAAGAAATGGACCTCAAGATCTCCTGACCTTACTGTGTTGGATTTTTTTTGTATTCATATTTTTTATATTTTGTCATCAAAAGTGAGGCAGCAGTGCATTTGCAGTACAAACCAAAAAAAACCAACTCTAGCATGCATACGAAAGACATCAAATTAAAATTTAAACGTTTTTACAAAAACTAGTATTTCTTAACGCATCGTTAATGTGGGTCATGGTAAACCAAATTAAGCCTTTTCTTAAATTCCTAAAAATATTGCCAAGAATCATGCCCTACAATATCGCCCACGAATTAGGGGACACCTTGTATACTGCCAATACTAGGTTAAAGGCACAAATAATTATTTTGCAACCGATTTTCGCTCTCTTTACTTATTGGAATTTGTTTACCCGTAAACATTTATTACTCGCGAAAAGAGTAGGTAAGTATTTTCACAAAAGAAAGTCATATTATTTAAGAGTAAATTAGAAATGCACAGTTGAAATTTCCCAAGATCACTGTTACCGCCACTGGCAACTCCTTACTATCTAGCCTAGCTATAATCTACTACACTAAATAAAGCTTATCTGTTATTTTCCTCTTCTATTACAACGAGTGTCAACTGAAGATTTCTGGAAGCCATCTGCTTCTTTAATTCTATCTCTAACTCTTTACATTCATTACGTAAATTTTAATCGTAATTTTTATCTGAATTTTTTTAAATAATCTCTTGGTTTCTACACCATAAAGTAAGTCTAATGAAATAACTAATGAACTAATTATAACAACAAACATAAGCGAGAGCTACATTACGTTTGCAACGAACTGTTGGATACCCTATTCCCCATATTTTTGTGTGTGTATGCGTCTGCCTCCCGCAAACAGCCGATGTTTCCGAAACAAAATTCTTCTTAAGCAGACAGAACAAAATTCAATAACATTAATTTTGTGCGGTGTGATGTTCAATTTATGCTGGCGCAATAAAAAAGGCGTGCGCCACGCCCAAAGTTAAAACGTTTTATTGCCAAGGCAATTGTTATGAGCTCAGTGACATTCAATTTTATTCTTGAAGATCGATTTGAACAAAACAAGATAGAACTTAAATTTTTAAACATTAGATTTGGAATGGAAATAGCGATTATGGGTATTTCTAACAATTCTTGGACCACACACTGCTACGTAACCAAGGAATATAAATCCAAGTGTTCATCTGCTTACTTCAAAACTGCGACCGATGGTTAAAAAACGTTAAAAAATGAATGCATTATACAACTTTTGACGGAAACGCCCCTTAAATGTATGCGTGTCTTAAAAATTTGAAGCACTAACTGAGCTTTGGTCAGTATTTAGGCATATGTGTAAAACTTCAGCTGAATCGAGTAGTTTTAAAACAATCTTACCTGAACAAAGGTATTTTATCAAAATCACGCCTCTATAAGTGGGCGTATTGAAAAATGTACAAAAGAAAATGTAGAGATATATTTCTCAAATAACGAACGGAAGGAAAAAGGTTTAAATTAAATATTGGAAGTGCCTTAAATTTTTAAGACTACGTTTTCCGTTCTTTCATGAAAAGTGGGCGTAAGCCACGCCCAAAATTCAAAAATTTCTTTACATACACAAACTTTTTAGTTTCTATTAAGAGACCTAAAATTTTGGCTTGTAGATTCATTATAAATACCGTTTATTTACAAAAACAATTTTTGTATAGTTTCTAATGAAAAGTGGGCGTCAGCCACGCCCAAAATCAATTTTTTTGATTTCATACACAAGATGTTTATGTTTATGTTTACCCACAAAATGTAATGTTTTTCGCTTTAATATAACAATTGTTATTTTATAAAAACAATATTGATGGTTTTGTATGAAAAATGGGCGTCAGCCACGCACAAACTGAAATATTTTTATTTGATTGGAAGAAGGTTTACCTAAACCTTACGTGTGCAAAATTTTAGCGTTATGCTTCTATCATAACTGTACAAAAAACATAATTTAATTTTATTAAATTGAGGTTGTTCATCAAAAATGGCGATTGTGGGCGTGTTTGTGGGCGGATTTTACCGGTTCAAGAACTTAGCCTTACTCTTGAACCAAAGATTATATATACCAAATTTCAGCTTTCTAGCTCAAAAATTGCGACCTCTAGAGAGTATACATACGGACGGACGGACGGACGGACATGGCTAAATCGACTAGGCTTTTGATTCTGAGTCAGAATATATATACTTTTCTATACCTAACGGTATTATTTCTCTATGTTACAAACTCCACACCAAATACAATATACCCATTCTATGGAATAGGGTATAAAAATACTCTTAGGAATTTTAACCTCGAATTTGTCAATTAAATAAACCAATAAAGAAGTATTCATCGAACTGAAGTTTTCTTTAATTGACAAGGGTTCAAAATCTATAGATCCAAGGGATCGTCCACTACCACCTGAAGCGGACTTAAATAACAATCACATTAAACTATGCTTAAAAACGTGTACCAAAGTACGCCACTAGGATGAGGCCATTACAAATATTTAGTTGCAGGAGTTCACATCAGCAACTTTTGCTTAGAATATTTGGAAAAGTATTGAAAAGATCAGTTTCGATTTAATTTGAAACACAAATGGGTTCCGGAAAAATGTTTTGAGCGAAAGAAAAAATATATATGTTCTTATATGGTTTTAGGACTCTTTTCATTCGAAAATTGTTGTATGTATACCTATACCTACGTTGTGAAATCAACTCACTTTTATTTATCCTACTTCATATTTAATTTATTTTATTTGATCAGCCTTAAGATATAATATCTTTTTTTGTGGCTACAAAATACTACTAATATTATAAATGTGTGTTTGGATGGATGGATGGATGTTTGTTGCTCAATAACGCCAGAACGGCTACTTTTTTATCCCGGTAAAATGTATGGGTTAGATTTGTTTTAATTTTCCCAATCACACCAGAATGGCTGAACGGATGTGGATGAAATTTGGCACAGAGATATATTATAGTCTGGAATAGCACATGGCTACTTTTTATACCGGTAAAATGTATGTTCCCGTGGGATAGATTTGTTTTAATTTTTCATAGAGCAAAAGATCGACATGATTTTTTGCATAGGTATAAGTTAAGGGGCCAGAAAATGACATAGGCTAGTTTTAATCCCGGAAAAATACAAGGTTCCTATAGGATAGCATACAGGAACCGTGTTTTTTAAAGGTTTTTGGAAATATTTGGATTTTTATCAAGATGGCTTGCATAACTCAGCTGAATCATCCGATTTACATGGTATTTTATATGTTGGATTTGTATTGTAAAATTGTCAAAAATGGTGGGTGTGCGGTGGGGAAGGGATGAGGAAAAAAAATTCAAAGTTTGTGGGGCGGTGTTTTGTGAACTGGTTATCGCGTAAAATTATCGTCCGTAAACCGACTTTACAGACAACCAAGTTCTTTTTATTAGGTAGGTAATCCTTTGCGGAGAATATTTTTTTAAACTTTGAACTGTTTACATCTCGGATATAACTACCGGATTTAATGGTTAAAATTGTCAATTTGGCCGTTTCGTCAAAAAAGGGTATTTTTCGCTTCTATAAATAGTCGAACTTTCATAACTGGAATTTCTTTATGTCGAATTTTTCTATTGTTCAAAGTTTAATTGAGAAGTTTGCGTTTTCAATGTTATATTCATGGATTTTGTCTTCCATCACACGAACTTTTATGACTCGAATAATTCTAATTTTCTATAGAATGGGGGGTATATTGTATTTGATGTGGAGTTTGTAACATATCTCAGAATCAAAAACCTAGTCGATTTTGCGATGTCCGTCCGTCCGTATGTATACTCTCTAGAGGTCGCAATTTTGGAGATAGAAAGCTGAAATTTGGTGTAGCCCACCCGCACAATCGCAATTTTTGTTGAACAACCTTTGGTAAAATTAAATTATGTTTTTTGTACAGTTGCGTTCAAAGCACAACGCTTAAATTTTGCACACGAAATCAATAGGTAAATCTCTAAATTAAATAAAAATATTACAGTTTGGGCATGGCTAACGCCCAATTTTCATACAAAACCATCAATATTATTTTTATAAAATAACGATCCTTATATTCGAACGAAAAACCTTTAATTTTGTGGGTGTTAATGAAATCAAAAAAATTGATTTTGGGCGTAGCTGACGCCCACTTTTCATTAGAACCTATACAAAAAATTGTTTTTGCAAATAAACGGTATTTGTAATAAATCCACAAGTCTAAATTTGTGCGTCTGTTAGTCGAAACTAAGAAGCTTGTGTATGAAAAGAAATTTTAGAATTTTGGGAGTGGCTTACGCCCACTTTTCATGGAAGAATGAAAAACGTAGTTTTAAAAATTTAAGATACCAATATTCAATTTTAACCATTTTTTTCGTTCGTTATATGAAAAATTTATCTAAATTATTTTTTAACATTTTTTCAATACGCCCACTTTTAAGGGCGTGATTTTGAATTACCCTTTTAAATACCTTTATTCTGGTAATATTGTTGAAAATATGCCCAAAAATTGAATAATGATCAAAGCTCAGTTAGTGCTTTAAATTTTGTTTACATATTTATAGGACACGCCCACATTTAAGGGGCATTTCCGTTAAAAGTGGTAATATGCATTAATTTTGTAAGGTTTTTTAACTATTAGTCGCAGTTTTGAAGTAAGAAGATGAACATTTCGGTTTGGTTCCCTTGGTTACGCAACAGGTTGTGGTTCAAGAATTGTTAAATACACCCATAATAGCTATTTCTATTCAAAATCTAATTTTTAAAAATGTAAAGTTTTGTCTTGTTTTGTTCAAATCGATCTGCAAGCTTAAAATTGTATGTCACTGAGCTCACAAAATCTCAACGAGGCACACGCCCTTTTTTTGCGCTAGCAGTTATTGAATTTCGGCCACACAAATTATTGTATTTTTTTCCTTGCGATTATAGGTACTACATATAAGGCAAGCTATGGATTCGTGCAAAAAAAAAAATGTTGAGAAAACAATCACACCTGGCATTACGATGATGGAGAAGTCAAAGTAAGTTGGTCCGGAAATTCCGTTCGTCTGTCTGTTCGCATTTCTACAGCCGATCCGTTTAGGATCGGTCGATTTGCTTCAATCTTGGTATTAAGTAATTATTTGGAATTCTCTAGGGGGTCTTTTTTCGTTTTTGCTTTAGATCGAAAAATAACGGTAACTGCCATACAATCATAAACAAAAAAGTTTGATTTTCTCGAAAACGGCCCTAACGATTTTGATAAAACTTTCAGAATGCTATTTTTGCAAGACAATCTGTCTTTTGGTTGGAAATTTTGTTTTGTTTGTTTTGTTTTGTTTTGTACCTCTCATAAAACCGGTTTTTTCAAGCTAGGTTTTCTCGTAAACTATTCTCTCGATTTCAATAAAAATTTTAATACAAGAAGCCATTAATAATTGAATTTATATTGCATTTCAAAATTTTCAAAATCATTTGAAAACGGGTGGATTGATTTTTTTTTTAATTTTTACTAGGTGAAAACTAAAAATTTTCTTATACATAACGACATAGATACCTACCTACTCAAAAAAATTTTAAAATATTTTTTCGAAGTTTTTTTTTTAAACTGGTCGAACGATTTTCAATATTTTTTTCCCTAGATAGATATTAAGCAATTAAATATTATTGCATACTTAGTTTTCCAAGAAAACTCTTAAAAAAATTTAATAAAAAATTACAAGATGTTTCTAAATAATTTTTTTTTTTTCAAAGTAGGTACATAGACCCTAATCAAATATCTAGCATAAGAGCAAGTTCGCGCGACCCAGTCGTGCATTTTATTTCTATCTGCTAAAGAAGAATTTTGTTTCTGGAACTGGACAGCGGCTGGCTGCTGGGAAAAGGGTATCCAACAATTTGCTCAAAGTCGAATAATTTTTAAAAAATGTTAACAGTTGTTAGATTTTGATAGATTTATAGTCCAAGCAACAAGGTAATGAAAAGATAGGTTAAAAAAGTAATTATAGTTTTTAAAATATCTCAAGTAAAAACAAAACTTCGGTCGAAAACGAGCCCAACGTAGGTCTAAGGTTAAACTATTTGATATTTTGTTTATTATTTTGTTATACTAAGCAACGAAGCTGGTCATTTTTCTAACCGTTTTAAGGATTGTCAATCTATTTTATAAGTGTCTTAAGGGCGACAATATCAAAGGCTTTAACGCCACCAGGCTAGCAAAGTATTTGCTTCACGATTATAAAAAATTATGTAAACTAGGTAGGTAGGTATTTGTTACTTAAGCTAGGAAGCTAGGTACTTACTTATAATAATTATAAGAAAGCTTGTAGAGCTTAGTCCTTCAAATATACCTAGTGACTATTTATCTTAACTGACTTCATGGTTGAACTCCCTACGGAATAGTCAGTCACACATTTGCTACAATAGCTAGTTTGAACTGAGAAAAGGGACTCTAACAACACACACCAGAACTCTACTAATCCTCTACTGCGTTTGCACATAAACCACTCCTTTTTCCAAACGTCATAATGAGAGTGAAATAAAACCGAACCCAGAGGGTAGATTACGAAAGCAGATCCCAGATTTTCGTAAGCCTAATCATACAAAAAAAAAAAAACAAGAATAAAAACTTCCATTAAGTTTCAAGATGAGATATGCGAATGCGGAAAGTAAGCACAACATCCTCCCATGTTCATTATCCCATACCACACAGAACAGAACTCAGAACTTAAACTGAAACTGAAGTACCACAGGCACAGACACAGGCATAGCTCGTAGAACGAAGACACAAAAGACAAGACAGAGCAGAGCACAACATTCGACATCGACATCGACATTAATCTCGACTATTTATAGAATAGAAACGTTTTTTAATGTTCCTCCTCGTTGTTTAATGACCGACCGGGTTCAGTTCGGATATAATGCGCTGCTCTTTACCATTCCCCCCTCCGTTCGTACTCCGACCACTGTAAGTCGCATTATCTTCCTCGATTCACTCTTCTCGGTCTCCCGCTTGGCAAAGTTACAAAACTAATCGATATCGAGCCAGAGACAAGCACTAGGATTAGTGTGCGACTCAAAATAGGGCTGGGGTTGAAGAACCAACCAAACCATCGCCGTCAACCGAACAGGAACACCAAAGTTGACGCTCTTCTTCTTCAAGGGGGGTGGTGACAGCACAAGCACAATTGATGAAAAAAAACAAAAACTTTTTGCCTTGCAACAGAAAGAGTACGTTATTATTTTTTATAAAAAAAGAGACAAATATCCAATCAGACAAAATCACAGTTCTTCACACAAAACAGAAGGAAAATCTCACAAAACTTGATTAATTTTTTTAACATTTTCACGATTGTTTATTTGCTATTAATAGAAGACAAGAACAAAATTTTACTATTTGTTTACCTGTTGCGACGATATTTAAACACATTCGACATCAGAAAGAAATAAAACACACAAACACAACACTTTTTTTTTGGATTTTTTTAAGTCGAATTTTCTTTTTAATTACACCAAATCATTGCAATGAAAATTGCGCTTTGTGCTGAGACTGGGACTGGAGAGAGACACGACGAACGACAAGCTACAATGGAGCAAAACTCTTTTACTGGCTCAAGAATCAAGATGTGCTTGTGCTTTTCCTATGAGACGAGAAGAAAACTCGGACTCGGATCAATTTTCAATTCATCCCTTGTTTTTTTCTTTTTTTTTTTTTGGTTCCTTTCATAATTTGACAGCTGTTGGTGTGCTGTTTTTGACAGAAATGACTGTCCATGGAAAAATGCGTGAGCCAAAAAGTGACGTTTGGTATGTTCGTTATGAGAATATAGATGGCGATCGATTTAGTTGAAAGAAAAATGTTGGTCGGCCATATTTCTTTTTCATCCAAATGTTAAACTGCTTTATCGACAGTTGAGCTGTCAAAAAAGTTCTTTTCCGGTTTAATTCACAAAGAAGAAGGTACGAAAAAATCGCTTGTAAAAATTAATTTCAATGCATCGATATCAAAATCAATGAAATTCTTCAAAATAACATAAAAACTTTATGCAGAAATGTTTAATCAACCAAATGGATATAATATTTTGTCATGTTTTCAAATATATTAAAGTGAAAAATTGAGTGATACAAAGTTTGGTATAATGTGAATTTTGTTTTTATTGCAGAAATTAAACACACAAAATGGGACGTTATTCTCGTGAGCCAGATAATGCAACCAAGTCCTGCAAATCGCGAGGACCAAATCTACGAGTTCATTTCAAGGTAAGAATTGTATTTATTTGATTTTGATTCGGGTTGTTAAAGAAGCCCTAGTGCCTGTAGTAGCTGTTGGCCAGCCACGGTCTTATTTGTATGTTGACAGCTCTTAACCTTGAGTTGTTTGGAGTCAAGTGATCATACTGACGGACGAATGTGTTTATAAAGACTTGCCCAGCTTCATTTTTTATTTGGAGCTTATTTTCGGGTTTGTGTTGTTCCAGAATTGAAATAATTGTGCGCTTCTATTTAGTTTCGAAGAAGTTTCACAGTAAATTAAAACTAAATGATTGATCCAAAGATAAAAGCAGAAGCCCAATTCTTCGGTTGTCCAAATAGTGGTGTAATTTTAAGTGGTTCTTTGGGTAGCTTGCAGTGCCGATAAATAATGAACTCCAGTTTGTTGCTATAGAATTGAGCACGTGGTCTTTTTTTTTTGTCACCGAGAAACGTTCGCGGCCGCTACTAGTTTTGAAACTTGATTGAGTCTGCTGAGTGAACGATTCCTTTTGCTGTTGATAATGAAACAGTGTAATTCCAGAACCTTTTTTTGAATGTGATGTTCAATTCAATATCGACCGATTTGTTTACTTCCGCAGTTGAGTTAGACCAAAGCACTTCCTCATGACGGTCTGCAACTTGAATCTTAACATAGTTTTTGTAAATCGGTCCTTAACTTAACATTTTTAACAAATCCAGACTTTCGACACCTACGATCTGCTTTGTATTTCGTGCCGCTATGTTTTCGCCAATGCAGTTTCTATAAAAGTGTCCCTAAAACTTTGTTAAATCGAAGATATGGTACATTTCAAGAATGCAACTGACGGTTTATGTGTGCTCTTCGTATCCTTTGTTTTTAATAAACAAAACAGATCGGAACAACTCAACAATGTAAACAAAACTGCCCATAAGGTTAATTTTTCCTGAACTTGGCCTTGCGTCCTTTGTTTCATACATTTAAAGATATACTTTACAAGAATAAAGTTATCAATTAAAAGATCATTGTTGACATAGGTATATTTGTATTAAATGTAGTTCCGAGCATTTCGAGCTGTATTTTGGAGTAATATAAGCTTCAAAATCTTAACTTGTCCCCGCTCATCACTGAATAGACTTTTTATAGTTTAAAGAATAAAGGTCTAAAGGTGTGATAACACACAATTCACAGGTCCGACGTTGTTCACAGAATTGTTCTCGCAATCAAACCATGGCTTGGCTTCACGGGCTGTGTTGTGCCATTTTTCAGTAACGTTTTGGTCTCTGCCCTCCGATAATTCAACCAGACCATAAACCACCAAACTATTGAATCAGTTCAGGATGCTCTTCAGCCCAAATACAGTTGATCCATTAAGCCAGGAGTTGGTAGGTTTATTATGGAACCCATACGATGCTCTTAAGTGCATGAAACGCCACCCTCGCTGAATAATTTGTAATTTATGACCCAGCCAGGGTTTTCCATGATGAAATGTTAAAGCATAAGAGTTCTAAAACAAGAAAATCATTTCTTTCTCACGTTTTTGTTTGACAGTTTTGCTTTTCTAATGTTTTCATGTAAAGCATTTGGTTGAAACAGCTTTAAAAAAATTCATAGACGGAATAGTAGATCTCTTAATTCATTAAAAACTTCTAGGTACTTATATGTTTGTTGAATCCATCATTTGAAGTTCTAAGTTTTGTTGAACATTTGCTTTTGACAGGTAAGCTTGGTCCAACTGAAGACTAGACGAACAGCAACACCACGAGACAAACGGGAAACGAATAAGTTACAATGAGGAGCATCACGTTTACATTATAAGCGGTTGGTTGGTATCCCCCAATTCCATGAAAATTAGAGAAACCAGAACTACCCTTCTGGGCAGATGGATGACAACCCTTTTATCTCACTGCAGACTTAACTGTGAATTATGCCCTTGAATAAAGTTTGCCTGAAGCTATTGATATGCATTTACATACACACATTAGTCTTTTCAGCAGTTTCAAGATCACAAATCGTAGAAATATCAGCTGAGCCGGTTGTGATAGGTTTTTTTTTTTTTTTTTTTTTAAGTAGGTAGGTACATGTCTTTCCGGTTAAGGATTCCTTGATCTTGTTACTTCTCATTCTTTAAAACTTTGTCGCTCCTATCATCCCTTTTTCTAATGTTTTTTTCTTATATTTGTTTAACAGTATGAGTTCCAATTGTACATAGAATAAGCTACTAGGTTGGATATTGTTTTGAACTTCACTCCATAGCATCTTTTATCGTATATATTAGAGTTAAGATTCTAGGCCTTAAGCGCCGGTGTTCAACAGAAACATAAATCAGTGTTTTTTTTCTTGAACAATTTTCGATGCGTTAAACATTTTAACCTGCATAACCTTATTTTAAGTACGGAAGGGTTTTTCAATAAGGGCGGGTAGGTGTTTTTTTTTTAAACAAAATTCTGTTTTTATTTGAAATGCCCGCCTCGACTTCTTACTTTTATACGGCATCAATTGTTTGTGGTTTATTTGCAAAGTCCTGCAACTTCAAGAAAACCCCACACTACAAGAAATGTCTAGTGGAAATAATGCCGAATTCCAAGATTCACTTTGTAGAATCCAAATAACAGCGCATTTTCACGTTCGGTCTTTTTTCACTTTGCTAAAGTGCAATAAAGCCGAATCGGCCTTATTTTGCTTTAAATTCTTAAAGGCATTCAGATAAAGGTTCCTACTTGACTACACAATCATCTCATTAATTGATAAAAAGTGACGCATTGTTAAAATAGCTAGTTTTGGTGAATCAGTTTTTGTGTAGGTAGGTATGACATCTGCGAAGATTTTGGGAAGGAAGCGATCTTTTAAACATACCCGAAGCGTCAATTAGTTATTTCAAGCCACCGTCAAATCACATGACCTTGTTGGCCAATTCATGTCAACTCTGCGCGACATAATCTTACATTGAAATCGTTCAAGTAGAATGTCAATCCTGGCATCGTCCACTGTTTGGCACGTGTACTTAGATAGCACAGTTCTGCTGGAACCATATGGCATCTAGATCCACACCAAACGGTAATTTTTTGAGGATGCATTGTCCCCTGGTGTTGTCTCATTGATAGTTATTTTGCTTAATAACACGGCGGTTCATCCAAAAATGCGCCTCGTCGCTAAGGATAAAGATGATTTTTCGGTAAAAATTGGGATTCTGTTTGAAAGGCTCCGTAGCCCAGTCAGCGATGTCTTTGGGCATGAACTTTAAACGCCCTGGTCAGTTGGATGGGTGTAGGTCCACGTCCAGATGCAAGTTTCGCCAAGTTGAAGTCTGCCAAAGGCCGAGTTCTTATGCACGGCGAGGAATCCACTGACTGGGTTCTGCTGTACACTTCACTGATCGCAGCCGATAATAAGTTCCTTTGAAGTACAAGTGTATTCAAAAAATTAATTACCGAACCGGTCTTCTGAAATTTGAAGAGTCGACTGTGAAGGTCTACCACGTCTACCTTAAAATGGGCGTAATGCGAACAACTTTTGCACTAAAGAACACTCATTTTGAAAATTATGTTTTGTCATGTGGACGGTGCTGTTCAATTGTGTAACATGCCACGGTGATTTGGCGTCAATAATCCCCGATATATTGAATAATAAACAACAGATTTGACAGTGATGTCACCAAAACAAAGTGGTAGCCAGAGTCTGCCAGCGAAAAACTCTTTTTCTAGCAGTTTATGGATTGTTTTAGGAAACAGAAATTAAAGATAACAATTAACCATGACATAACGATAATAGGGAAGTCGAAGAAAGTGCGTCGGAAAATTCTGTCTGTCCTTCCTGTCTGCTTCCTGTAGCCTTTACGGGTATGTCAATTTACTTCAAAATTTGCACATCAAAACTTTTATTTATTTGATAGTCTGCCGGAGGGTATTTTTTTCGTTCTCACTCTAGGTCCAAAAATATCTAACTGCCATAGAATCACTTACAAGAAGTTCTATTTCCTCCACTTTGATAAAACTTTCTGAGTGCGGAAACAAAGACCCAGTCGTGCATTCTATTTGCCTTGGCGTTTTGTAAGCTTGATCTGTTTTGGTTTTTGGATGTACTAGGTTAAAAACAATGCTGTCTCAATTCTTGTCTAATTCCTTAGTCATTTTCTCTGGTAGGTTAAAATGTTTAGCAATGTTGTAACAAAATGTGTGTGTTTTAGGGATTACGAACGGGTTAGATTTTGAAGCTTTTTTAGAGGTGCCGAAATTACACCCGCGTTTAATTGGCGATTGATGCAAAATTAAGGAAGTCACGATTGCACATTCATAACACACAACCGCAGACTAAATCACGTGCTGTGGGTAAACAGTAGCAGAAGAATTTTGATTAAAATTTTTGTATGTAATGAAAAAAAAACTAAGCATTCATTTCTGTGTATGAAGATTGTTTACCTCATTTTTAAAACTATTGGCGCTTCAGTAGAGAATCCATTTATTTAATTTTTAAGAACAAAATATGCTGCACTTAAAATCAGTGTCTTGAACAAAAATCCGGTTCATTTCATTTTTGCAATTGTGCTAGAAGAAATAAAGGCGAAGCATCAGCTAGTAAACAATAGATACATTTTGTTTGCTTTCTAGAACTTTAGCTACATTTGAATTATCTTTTTTGAAATCCTTGTTTAAATTGGTTGATCGAATGTTTTTTGAATAAACTTAAAACGATTCATTAAATTTGTCTGACAGGCGAAACTACGAAGACAAAACTGGATATAAATTAGACCATGTTCCGCACTTAAAATCAGTGTCTTGAGCATAAATAAAACCAGCTCATGATATTTTTGCAAAAGTGCAAGATTAAAAAATAGCGAAGCATCAGCAAGTGCACGAAGTACACCATTCGTTTGCTTTCTAGAACTTTAGCTACAAAATAATGACTTAACAAATCCAAAGCCAAAGATTCGGAGGCGACTACGGTTTAAAATGTCCCCTTAATTGCCATGTTTCATTGAATCTTTCATTTCAATTTGGTTAGGTTTATTTCTATAAAATATAATCAGGGAAGGTCATTTCTATGTAACTCTCATCTTCTGGATCCTATCAAGTATTTCCAACTCTGCATTTAAAATCAGTGTCTTTAACAAAATTAGTGTTGCTGACATTTTTGCAAAAGTGCTAGATAAAGAAACATGGCGAAGCATCAGCTAGTTAACAATAGATACATTTTGTTTGCTTTCTAGAACTTTAGCTACATTAACGACAGAAGTCAATCGTTATTTCTATTCAAATATCTTTTTCTAATTAATTTTCTAATTAGAATTGAATCAATATTCCAAATACGCACTTAAAATCAGTGTCTTTGAGTTTTTAAATAGCTTGCTCATGACATTTTTGCAAAAGTGCTAGATCAAAAAAATTGGCGAAGCATCAGCAAGTGCACGAAGTACATCATTCGTGTGCTTTCTAGAACTTTAGCTACAAAATAACTTCGAGTATTGAATTCGGGAGCATCCGCAAGTCTTCTCAAACCGGTCCATTGGTATGCAATTGATACTTCTGACGATTCTCAGAGCCAACTCAAGAAGCACAAGAACAAATGTGTCCTTATTCGCATTCAACATTGCCGAAAGTTTTGCTAGTGTCGTCGACACATCATGTGAAATAGTTTTGTGTCCAAAATTGACAAAATAGGCGCCCAAGCCGATCAAGGAAGTTGCATGCGGTTACAAGGAGTCATAATTTATTTATATCAAGAATCGGGATATTTTTGGCAGCAAAAAAAAGTATTCAAATCCGACCCTGTCTCATTCGCTTTCACAACAAACTTATTTTTGACAGAGTCCACATTTCTCGCAGTCTACTGTTTTCAATGTTTTTTGAACGTTGAAAGAAGTTGGTCACACCTGGAACGTTGAAAAAAGTTGGTCACACCATGGTCATCGTTCCGAATGTTTAAAATACTGACAAATCGAAAACACGAAAGATAAGTGTTTGATAATTCGGGCTATATTGCACGAATCAAAAAAAAATTCTTTGCATAGCTTCTGCTGATCTTCATTTCAATTCGAAGGTTATATCGAACTTTTCTGTGGCCTTGTGCGCATTAACGCAAGTGGATGAACTCTAGGAATTTTTTGATCCTCTTCTTTTTACCCTTGCTTTCGATTACTGACTTTCGATGCAGTTCCGGGCTCACCTAATTTGCCCGACCAGTCGACTCGATCTTAGCGTACCGTCACCAGTTTCGCACTTTAAGTAGTCGGAGACCCTCCACCTGAGCTTTATCTTGGCTTCTGACTCTGTCATGGCCTTATGATTTGGAGCGTTGACGGACATTAGCTCTACATGCTTTAGCCATCTTAGACGTTGAATACGACTGAAAAGGCCGGTGTTGCTTTTCAGCATCGTTGTATGTATCATCTTTGTCAGATGTGTTCTTCTTACTTGGCTAAAACAGGACCAAATCGGACGCAGAGAAGTTCTTATTGAATACTGAAAGGGACTTTTCATCCGACTACTGGAAGAGGTTCCATGCTGCTCCACCTTATAGCAGGACCGGGATGATGAGTGCTCTGTACAACGTCTCCTTGGTGCTTCTCTATAGGAATTATTTATTCCTCACTTGCTTATTTAGCCAACCAGTGCCCAGCTAGACAACACACTGATAGCTCGAAGTTAAACCTTTCAAAAGTCATCTTTTCTGTGAAGAGAAAGTAATGTAAACTGTCGCATACGCTGCATTCTATGGGCCGCTACTGTTTGAAGGGTGTAATATCCAATGTACACCAGCGGGCAACACTATCAAACGCCACCATTAGGATGCTGTAGGTTTTATATACAGTTTGGTCAGTCATCCTCTGATCAAGTCGGCGATATGATTCGACTTTTGTTGATAAAAGCATATACCGTCCTTTCTTTTGCATACGTTAATCAAATCTGAGAAACACAAATAACTTCTTGAGATCCGAAAAGTTGACGTTGACCAACCCTTCTAGCCTAACCTTAGTTTTAGTTCGAGCGGTTGGAAATTCGATAAATCAACAAACATACAAGGTCCATAAAAAAAATATAAGCTTTTAAAAGCAACATCTTAACATCATCGACAACCTTGCACTTAAAATCAGTGTCTTGAGTTTTGAAATAGCTTGCTCATGACATTTTTGCAAAAGTGCTAGAATAAAGAACTGGCGAAGCATCAGCAAGTGCACGAAGTACACCATTCGTTTGCTTTCTAGAACTTTAGCTACATCTTTTAATTTTATAAATTTAATTTATTTGTTATTTTGTAATGTGTGTTTGACTAAATGTTGAATTTTTTTTTTAGAACACTCACGAGGCCGCTCAAGCCATCAAGCGCATGCCACTGCGTCGTGCTCAGCGCTTCTTGAAGGCTGTCGTTGAAAAGAAAGAATGCGTTCCATTCCGTCGTTTTAACGGAGGTGTTGGTCGTTGTGCCCAAGCCAAACAGTGGAAGACCACCCAAGGTCGTTGGCCCAAAAAGTCCGCTGAATTCCTTTTGCAGTTGTTGCGCAATGCCGAGGCCAATGCTGACTACAAGGGACTCGACGTTGATCGTTTGGTCGTTGATCACATCCAAGTAAACCGCGCCCAATGCCTGCGCCGTCGTACATACCGTGCTCACGGTCGTATCAATCCTTACATGTCGTCACCCTGCCACGTTGAAGTGATCCTCACCGAAAAGGAAGAGGTCGTCGCAAAGGCACCCGAAGACGAGCCAGCCAAGAAGAAGCTCTCCAAGAAGAAGATGCAAAGGCAAAAGGAGAAGATGATGAGGAGCGAATAAATGCAATTGGTTTGCATTGATTGATTGGTGTTTATATTTGCTGGAGAGTTCAATAAAGCTTTTTACAGTCATTGGACTTTTTTTTAGAAAAATAGAATGAATGTTTGTTTTATTTACAAAGCTTAAGAGTTTGGTTTCTGGATGTGTTCCTCTCCTCTAATCAGACACTATGATTGGGATATTTTCTTATTTTTTGTACCATAAACTTATTTACATATTTGAAGCATGGAAAAGGCGGGTGGTTCTGGATTCTTTAGGAGGCGAACACGCAAAATTGCTCTTGGTTATTTTTTGTGTGATGTGCTGTGTTCATTGGTTCTCTTCTCTCTGGTTGTATTCAAATGTTTCGCTCCTCATAAATGAGAGTTCGCGACAACAGCACGTCAGCCAAGCGTACATACACAAAGCGTCATGTCACCTCAGCTCAGATCATCTCAGATCTTAGGCATTGAATTGGATTTGTGTGATTTGATTCGACGAATTCTGTGTACCTTATTTTTGTTTTATATTCACTATTATTGTCCCATCACGTAGATATACTCGTCATAAGAGCGAATTGTGTGAATTAGTTTAAGTGTAGTCAGTGTAGAAGCATTGTGCTTAGATTAAAGGAAAATTAATATGATGATGCCGGCCGTGCCGAACAAACGCGGATGTTCAACGAATAATAGAATTGAATGTCTCTTCTTACAATCGAGTTATAGTATTAGATTAACTTTTCAAACTAAAATAAAAAATAAAAAAAAAAAATAAAAAACCAATACAACGACGTCTGTGCTTTGTTGTAACTTTACAGTGCAATTCGCAAAAAGAAATCCAAATATGATGGTGGAGGGAGTGATTAAGCAGGAACAAGGGAGTATATAATACATGTCTTAAATAAAAAAAAATGAAGTAGGTACTTCAAATTAAATGAATAAAGTTGAAATACATTTTTTGGGAAGAGAACTTTGAAATACGCTCCTCTGTAGTTTTGAAATAATACCCATCTTTTCAAGTTCACATGTTGTTAGGCCCAACAATCCCAAGGGTCTAATAATGGATCTTAGTCAGATTGTTGTTTTCTCCAATTATGAACAATATGGTGTCACTATTCGAGTTTCATCCAATTTTGACATTCTTTTCTTTCTTGTTTAGCATAAACGTCGGTCTGTGTAAAAATACAAATGCTGGCTGAAACCTCTGGTCTGGGTGTTAACTGACAAATGTAGCCCTCACGCGTCCAATTGATTGTCTGGCCTTAACGCAGATAATTTTAGTAGGCTGCCCTTGCATTTTGAAATCCAAATTCTAATGCAATTTTTGCTATGAAAGCTGACTGGCTAATTGAAAAGCTCCTGTCTTTTATAATTTCCATACCTAACTAGTTATTTGTTCAATCAATGGTAACGCCCGTTTCTTTCAGGTGTAGAAAGCTCAATTCCTCAATCGTGAATTTATTGCTTTTGCTGCTTAGTGTTGGGCTGCAAAAATATACATCAGGATCAGTAACCACTTTTCTGTCATGGCACCAGTAAGCTTCACCTTTTTCGTCATATCCAAAAAGTATTGCTTCGTTTTAGTTGTGGTCCAACGTTTGCCCTTTAATTGCTGGTACATATAGACAAAATGCTAAAATTAGTCGATAGTGTTCGTAAAAACATTTGTAAGACCACTGGTCGGGCAAACTTTTTCAGGGAATTTGGTAAACGATCACTTCCGGTACTGTTTTTTGAAGAGTGACTACCTCATCGGGAGAGCGAAAATCTTTATACAGGGTACAAAGGGTATCATCTAGGTTTAAAAACTTTTGGTCGGGCAAAAAATATTAAGGAATAATTACTGCTTCCCCGACCAACTCAAATAACGGTTTTTTTTTATGAAAATCTACCTCACCAAGAAATGGATGATATTGGTATCAAAAAAAGTTAAGACAGTTTTCTTTTTAAATCCAGTGATCGGGCAACTTTTTATAAGGAACTAGCTTTTGCCCGCTACTTCGTACGCGTGGAATTTAGAATAAAGTAGGTATCTCACTATATTTTTGTTTTTGCACAATCGGTTCAAAAGCCAGCTCTACAGCCGTAATATTTTTGGCTTCTGTAAAATATTGTCTATATGGTGGTAAAACAGCGCCATCTATGATGTTTTTGATGTAACTTCTATGCAGAACGACTATTTCTATTCATGTTATGTAGGCAAGTGTGGCGATATTCTTATGATTTCCAGCGCCATTATGTAAAGGCCATATCACACTGACAGTGATTTCACTGACAACTGGCAGGCAGTGATGTCACGAAAACTGACGTGATTTTTACGCCAGTGAAGAAATTGCTCGTCAGTGGTCAGTTGAGAAAAAAAATGTATCACACCTACTGACAGGCCTGTGCCAGTGTGTCCTAAAACTCACTGACACCTCATGCTAGTCAGCGATATTTTCTCCGAGTCGGTCAGTGAACTGACGCCTGAAAAACTGACTATCACACTACACTGACACATTCTTCACTGGCACACCACTGGCAAGTGGCGTCAGTGAAATTTACTCGAAATCGGGTCAGTGAGCAGGGTCCGAATTACCGCATCCGTAGGTGAGCAATACGTCACTGAATTATTTGCATTTGGCATTACTGCTTACGGTATCGAGTATCGAAAACATTTTTTGGCATTCCCTTGTCAGTAAACGTGTGTTTTTTTACTCGATTGATGCGAGGCAATCGTAAACGAGTCAGCAGTCTCGGATAGGAACAAAAAAAATATTCTGGCTGATAAAATGTAAGTTATTTTATTTTTAATACATAATATTAAAGCAAAATATCAAATGTGAAATGTTTTAGGATGAATTTGAACAAAATCAACACCATACAAAAAAATATCCTTTATGGCAGAGCATCCGGATTTGGCCAGACAAATATTTCCGAATTCGGCTCAAGGGAAGACAACAAGTGTTAGGCTGGTGTATATACACCCCAGAAAAGGGACAAAACCAAACTCGTTCTGCAAGGAGAAGATACCATCCGAAAATTTGTTCCAGGCAAGAGTGACAAAAATGCCTTGGAGAAACATTGAGCTCCAAGAAAGCAAACTTTAAAATTCAAGAACGACTCTTGGAAATTAAAGAGAATAAGCACAAATATCTTATGGAATTAAATTGCAAACACAGTAGCTTCAGTTGGGAGATTAAAAAACATCAATGAGTAGCTTTTAATGTGAATGTTCTAAATACTTTTTTTATTTATTATAATAACAATAACAGCTGTGACAAATAGGTAAATGATTGATGTGTAAATGACGTTTATAATGAAATGTATATAGAAAAACGATATCTAACTAAACTAAAAATCCTTTTGTTCCTTGCGAAAGAATAAAAACTTAGCTTTAATTAAACATCTATTTATTAGAACGTAAATTGACAGACAGAAAAATAATTTACTTGAAAACATGAAAATGAAAAATATGAAACGCAATAGTAACTTGATTTCAAAAACTAAAATAATGCAAAGTAAAATTATGCAAAGTGTTTGAACGTTTATATATTCCAACACTCCTCCTCGTTCAAAAATTTAAACAATTTTACATTTGCTTCTCAATTTAACGTGTCGTTCTGGTGTCAAAGGTTTTGTAAAAATATCTGCAGTCATTTCTTCCGTAGGGCAAAATTTGCAGGCGATATGACCTTTGTCAACATGGTCTTTTACAAAATGACATTTAGTGTCAATGTGTTTGGTGCGGTTGCTGAACTTTTCTTCCTTGATGATTTTTATGCAGCTTTGGTTGTCTTCGAATATAATTGTCGGTTTTTGAACATCTTCGTGAATGTCTTCAAGCAACCTTTGCAGCCAAATTGCTTCTTGACAGGTATCAGATAACGCGATAAATTCCGCTTCAGTTGAAGATAACGAGACACAAGTTTGTTTTCTGCATGCCCAATTGATGATTCCTCCGTTTAAAAAGAAAACATAACCACTGTTTGATTTCCTTGTCTCTTTATCTTCTGCCCAATTAGCATCTGAGTATCCAATAAGCTCCTTGTTGTCGTCTTTTTCGTTTTCGCTCAGTTTCAGTTTTAAATCAGAAGTTCCTCTGAGGTATTTTACCACTCTCTTCAGTTGTTCCCAATCTTCCTGATTGGGACTTGAAGCTTTCTGAGCCAAAATATTGGCGCTTGCTGTTACGTCCGGTCTTGTATTAATAGAAATATACAAAAGACATCCGAGTAATTTCTGATAGTTCGTATTGCTAATCATTCTGTCCATCGACTTCATAGGTGATTTATAATATCCCATTTCCATCGGCGTCCTTACTGCTTTGGACTCTTGCAACCCGAACATCTTGGCAACCTGATGAATGTATTTTGACTGGCATAATTCAAAATTTCCTCGCTTGTCTCGCGTAACTTCAATTCCGAGATAATGTTTAATCTCTCCTAGGTCTTGCATTTCGAATTTTGCTGACATTAACTCCAAAATGTACTTTATTTGTTTTCTATTTTTGCAGGCAACTACGACATCATCAACGTATATCAATACGTAGCACCAATCATCTTCGATCCTTTTCGAATACAGGCATTGGTCAGCTTTTCCTTGGACAAATCCTCCGTCGATCAAAGTCGCATTAACCTTCTCATTCCACGTTCTTGCTGCTTGTTTGAGCCCATACAGACTTTTCTTCAGCAAACAAACTTTGCTTGGATTCTCAGCATTGAAACCTGGTGCCGATTCATGTAGATGGTTTCCTCCAAAGTTCCGTTAAGAAAAGCTGCCTTTGCATCGAAATGATGAACTGTTAATCCCCTTTTTCCTGAAACAGACAGCAAAGTCCTGAATGTTGATTGCCGAACAACTGGTGCGAAGACTTCGTTGAAATCAACCCCAAATTTTTGAGAAAAACCTTGGGCTACGAGTCGTGCTTTGTATCGCTGTATGTGTTCATTTTCGTCCTTTTTAATCTTATAAACCCACTTAGATCCTATGGCTTTCCTTCCTTCGGGTAGATTTGAAAGTTCCCACGTGCAGTTCTTTTGAAGAGAATCCATTTCCTCTTGCATTGCAGCTACCCATTTATTTTTGTATTTACAGGACATCGCTTCTTCAAATGTTTTGGGTTCATAACTGTCTTCGTTGACCAAATTAATTTCTTCAATTAACCTCTTAGGTGGTTTTCCTTTTGTTGATCTTGAAGACTTCTTTTGTGTGATTGACTCCTCATCCACTTGAATAACTCCTTCGTTTTCCATTTCTGTCGATTGTTCTGTATGAATGTCATTGTCATTGTTCTCCACTATAGGTTCCGTTTGTTGTTTCTCAATGCGTTTGTTAATATGAGAATTTAAATCAACATCTACATTCTTAAACCTTTCAACTTCTTCAGAAAACCTAACATCCCGGCTGATTTGGACTTTGCGTGTCTCTGGATTGTAGCATCGGAACGCTTTCGACTCACTGTCTAATCCGAGAAAAATCATTTTGTTACCTGTTTTGTCCAGTTTCTTTCTCTTTTCAGCCGGAACGTGAACGAAACATTTGCTACCAAAAGGATGAAAGTTTTCAAGCGTTACTCTGCTTCCGCTCCACTGTTCGTACGGGATAGACTCAGTTGCTCTAGTGATGACACGATTCTGAATGTATACTGCCGTTGACACTGCTTCTCCCCAAAAGGAATTGGGAAGTTCCGCGTCGATCAACATACATCGTGCCATTTCCATAATACTCCGATTTTTTCGTTCAGCTACTCCATTTTGCTGGGGCGAATATCCTGCCGTTAATTGAGTCGTGATTCCTTCCGATGAGAAATACTCTTTGAGCTGGTGACCTGTGTATTCTCCTCCTCGGTCCGATCGCACAATTTTCGGTTTCTTTCCAAATGTTGTCTTTGTCATCTCCACAAAATCTCTGATGGATTTTTCGACTTCGTTTTTATGAGTCAACAATTTAATAATAGTGAAGCGCGAAAAATCGTCGATAAATGTGATGATATAACGTTTTCCACTCGGTGTTGCTGTCTGCATTGGTCCGCATGCACAAGGTCTAGCACAGCCCCTCTCCTGTTCATGGATTCCTTCGGAAACGGCTGTCTTGTCATTTTTCCTTTAGCACACGTCTCACAAAGTTCCTTGATTCCACACTCCTTAATCGTTATTCCGTCAACAAGTCCTCTCGTCGCCATCTTTCGGATTGCTTCTGGGTCTCGATGTCCTAATCTCTTGTGCCAGTTGTGAATGCAATTATCGTTATGTCCCGACTTTAATTTGTTTACACTTTCAGGTAAGCGCAGCTCGTATAAATTATTTCTACGGTCTATCATTGCAACTTTTTCGTTATTCTTACCTATTTCGCAGTGATTCTTCTTGAATAAAATTTCAAAACCTTTGTCGGCCAGCTTACCAACTGACAAGACATTCCCGACGAGCTCTGGAGCAAATAAAACCTCATGTGCAATTATATCTTGGACTCTTCCACTTTCATTCAAAAATGTTACCGTACCACTGCCAATGCCGACCACATCAATTTGTTCGCCATTTCCCACCTCTATGGTCGTCTTGTAAGAATTGTCCAGGGTATGAAAAAAGTGACTGCTGTTGGTCAAATGCCTAGTTGCTCCCGAGTCAAGTAGCCAACTGTCTTTTCTCTTTTGGTTCACTGAAAAAACAAAGTCTTTTTGCTTTGAACTTACTGAGTTGACCTTGTCCGTATTTTTTCTGTTTGACCCATGTTCTTTTTTCTTGGTGATCCATTTTTTGTATTCCTCACAATCCTTTTTCATATGGTTTGGCCTTTTGCAAAAAAAACATAGCATACCTGTTTTCTTGTATTTGTCAGCAACTTTCAGCATCGTCTCTGAATGTGAATTTCCTTCCGCATGGGTACGCCGCTCAAATTCCGCAATTAACTTTTGCTGTACAAATGCAAATGTCAAGTCAACTTCGTTTCTGGCTTCAAGTGCAATGATGAGAGTGTCATAACTCTTGGGCAAGCTGCTTAACAGCATTGCTACACTCCAGGGTTCTGATAAATCTTCATTGCTTATGTCCTTGAGTTTTACAAATAAATTGCGCATCTCGTTAATGTGATCTGGAACTCTGCCATTTTCCACCATTTTCAATGAACAAATCATCCTCATCAAATGAACTTTATTGCTCAGTGTCGCCTTTTCGTGGTACTGTTTTAAACTATTCCAAGCATCCATCGCTGTATTTGCACTCCGAACATGAACGATCTGATCATCATCAATCGACAAACCTATTAAGGAAAACGCCTGTTCATCACTTCGATCCCACTCCTCCTGAAGACGTTTTCTTTCCGCTTTATCTGTGGCTTGAGCTGCACTATCCAAATCTTCAGGTCGTTTTGTATTAATCGAAGTCCACAAAAGCTCTTTCTTCAACAACAATTCAATTTTGAATTTCCAGTTCATGTAATTCGCGTTATTTAACTTTTCGACTTTTCCCTTGTAATCTGCCATATTCCTTTTTTTAAGAATTTATTCCTTCCACGTTATCTGGGCCTATAACCTATAGAAAAACGATATCGAACTAAAAATCCTTTTGTTCCTTGCGAAAGAATAAAAACTTAGCTTTAATTAAACATCTATTTATTAGAACGTAAATTGACAGACAGAAAAATAATTTACTTGAAAACATGAAAATGAAAAATATGAAACGCAATAGTAACTTGATTTCAAAAACTAAAATAATGCAAAGTAAAATTATGCAAAGTGTTTGAACGTTTATATATTCCAACAATGTAATAGATTTACCCTAGTACAATTAAGAGTGTGCTCGATACGTGATGTGATACGTGATTCGTATGCCACCATCCCGATGTGCTGTTTACGTAAATCAGTAACGTATGAACGTTACTCACTTGCTCACTGATGCCGTAATTCGGCCCCAGTTTTGATATCACACTGACTGACTACCGACAGCCGTCAGTGGCTGAGGCGTAGAGAGAAGGAATGGTTTTGCTGCGACTGCTATTCCAAATAGCTCAACCAACTATTTTGGCTATTATTCCAGAAGTCCTTGACGATATTTACAAGGTTCTTGTGGGTTGTTTTTTCAAAGTTATTTCTAATAATAGCTTTGTTTGTGGAGCCCTGAAGTCACTTTTGTTCTTCAAGCCGTTGACTTTTAATATTCCACTTCTCTCTATCATCGTTATGTCATGTTTAATTGTTATATTTTTACTTGCGATTATAGGTACTATAAGCCAAGTTATGCATTCGTAAAAAAAAAATAACACAACATTACGATGATAGAGAAGCCGAAAAAAGTGGGTCCGACAATTCGGTCTGTTTGTCTGTCTATCTGTCAGTCTATCGACACTATCTGTATCGGCAAAAATGCATATTCGTGATCTAGGAAATGCCACCTTTCCATTGATGTATCGCATTATATGAAAAATCGACTTTTAACACGATTTGCGGCTAAACTAGACGGGCTAGAGGCATCAAAGTTGACATCTTTAAACTTGACTTGCGGCTAAACTAAGCGACTTCAAAAACGCATATTCGTGATCTAGAAAATGCCAGTTCTAAAAAATCAAAAAAAAAAGTTGGTGAAAAAAGTTTTTTTTTCAAAACTTCCCAAAAAATTCGGTACTTGAAATTTTCAAACAAAATATCAAAAAACAGGTCAGTTCACTGACAAGGTTTCTTCACTGGCACAACGAGAAATTTCGTGTGTTGCCAGTGATGGCACAGGGTCAGTACACTGACGCTCTTGTCATAAAAGTGTGTCAGTGGTCCTATGCGCCAGTGACTACTTATCACACTTGTCATTTCTCGAGTCAGTCACTGACGCGATTTAGGTTGGTCAGTGAACACGTCAGTGAACTGACACCTTCACTGGCGTTCCAAAACTGGCTATCACACTACAGATGACTTCACTGACGGCGTTGTGACGAAATTTTGACGTCACTGCCTGCCAGTGGTCAGTGAATTCACTGTCAGAGTGATATAGCCTTAAATGAGACGCTAACTTCCTTAAAATCTTTTAATTTTGCGTTAAGTTCATTGAACAACGTTCTATTGCAGCAATATTAAAAAGACAACCAGAATTATATATTTTCCTGCGATAAAATGTAGCCTATATTTCAAGTTGGCGTACTACCAATAAATCTGCGAAAACCGCATTGACGACAGACCGACAAAAATTCTAAAAACGGTTGTTTTGGATTCTGTGGGTCTATTAGAGAGTCCCCATATTAGTTTTGCATCTATATCTTCAATGTACAGACATCGACCCGTTACAATTTTATTATATGTAAAGATAACGCTCCCCAATAGAAGAAAAAATAACAACGACTTTCTCTTATTTTTGAATTAAAAATGTAAAAAATTATTGCAAACGCATAATCCTACTAATTCTATAAATGTGAAAGTTTCGATGTTTGGATGTTTGTAGCTCAATAACGACAGAACGGATCTGGATGAAATTTGGCACAGAGATAGATTATAGTATGGAATAGCTACTTTTTATCTTGGTAAAATGTATGGAATAACAAAGCTTGGGCTATAAAAGTGGCTAGATTACGAGAGACGACTCTTCAGGCTACAGGCTACTTCTAGATCACCTGAAACGAAGCTGCGGGTAAAGGCTAGTTATAGATATTTTATGCAGCCACTAAGCAATTATCTACCATAAGGGCAAGTTCGTGCGACCCAGTCGTGTATTTTATTTGCAGGAAATCATAAGAACTTGATGTTCTTGGAAAATTAGAGTGACAGAATGCGCTACTATGTGAAGCGAACGACGCGACGCGACGTTGTGTTTTATTATTAACAGGAATGTGCGCTCATATTAATAAAGCTATAATACATGGAAAAAAATTAGTTTCGTTATTTGAAAAAAATCTTGTATTTGACCACTCTTTACATCTTTACATGAAACTCAGTTTTGAAGAAAATAAAAGCAAGTATACGCCACAGTGTCCCGAATCTTGCAGAATATGTCGCTACCGGTTTTTTTTTAAATTTTCTGTTGTACTAAGACATCATCAGAACTTTTGTAAATCAAACTCAATAAACATCACATTTAAGTACTAAGTGAAATGTTAACTGAAATCATTCCGAAGACTTTACTAAATTTAAATTTGCTTACTGTTTTCGTTTATCAATCAAAACGTAAGCATAGTTCCGTTACCGTTTACCACATTTGTATGTATAAGTTCAAAGATAAATGTTTCCTTGCAAGAAATCGCGTGGTGTTGTTAACATTTTATTGAAACAACAACGAAAGAATAAATTAACTATAGAAAAAAAACATTAACTCTCCAAAATTGAAGGCACAGTCTAGCATGGGAACCTATTCTTTCCATTTTTACTTACAATGATGGGCTCTATTAGGTTATCGATTCGTGAAAGCAAAACGAAATTTAGAACAACAATAAAATATTACGTGACGATGATAGGGAAGTCGGAAAAAAGGATCTGTAAATTAATTTATTTTGTCTATCTTTCTGTCGCACCTCCGAAGGCCAAGCGGATTATCTGATTTGTTTCAAAATGGGTATTTCGTATTTATCTAGTTCCCTCGCCAGGGTGGTGTATGTTATTGGAGGTCCAAAAATAATGGTACCTGTTATAAAATCGTTTAAGTGGAGGTGAATTTTCTGGAAAACGAATCTAACGATTTTGGTAAAACTTTCTGGTTGCTGTTTGGTCAGAACAATCTCTTAAAATTACCGAATTAAAAAAAAATTAATCTAAGGAAGTGATTTTTTTTAAATATTTTTGAATACCTTGGGTGGAATGAACTTAAAAAAATGACAAAAGAAAACCAAAGGTACATTAGAAGAAATTCACCGATAGTATTTGTTCGATTTGATCTCAACGACTTTTCATTTTTCATGAAGCCGAAAAAGCAATCTAGATTTGATCTTAGATCTAACAAAATTGACAATCACTAAACGTCAGTTGGAAATTTGTTTTTCTCATTGTCGTGTTGTGAAAAGAAACATATTATAATTTATTTGAAAATGGAGCAGCAACAATTAATTACGTTTTCAAAATAAAATAAAATGCACGACTGGGTCGCAGGAACTTGCTCTAATGAGTGACAGTGGTTTAGGGGCTTGAGATTTTGATAAAAATAAAATTTTCAAAATTCTTAAATAAATACTTAAACTAATTTGAGCTGAAAAAAAGTACGCCATTTTATTTCTTGGATAAATTTGAATTTATGAGAATAAATTTATAAAAACCTGTAGAGCGGTTTTTGAGAAAAAAAGTTTTTTTTGAAAAACTTTTTGAAACAAATTTTCAAAAAAAAATTCAAAAACGCCAGTTCATAGGTATTCAGCAAATACATTTATTTAAAATTTTTAGAAAAAAAATTTAATAAGCAGTTTTCAAAATATTAATTTAAATTTTTTTTTTTAAATGCTTTTATTGGTATGCAATACAAATTGAGCTATCCACAGCTATATGTGTGTGAAATTTCGAAAGAATCGGTAGAGTCGTTTTCGAGTTAGTCAAAAGCAAAAAAAAAAACGGTCCTATGGAAAGTATACCGTTCTTAGCCATTTTTTAAAACTTTTTTTTCAGCCATATGATTGGTCGTACCTTAAAAGCAACACTGATTTTTTTAAATCGAAATCGTTAGAGCCGTTTTTGAGAATGGCAGGTACCGTTATTTTTTGAGCTAAAAAAAAATTTCAATTTCCCCTCTGTACAATACCTAAAAAAGTCTATATACCAAGTTTGGGCTGTAGGTGTCTATACATACAGACAGACAGACAGACATACATACAGACGGACAGAATTTTTAGACCATCTTTTTTCGTCTTCGCTATCATCGTAATGTCACGTTTGACTGTTATCTCAAAACTTTTTTTTCGACGAATGCATAACTTGCCTTATATAGTACCTATAATCGCAAGTAAAAAGGTATGCAAGAAAATTTAATTGCCTAATATCTATCTAATAAAAAAAAATATTGAAAATCGTTCGACCAGTTTTTAAAAAATGATTTTTTTTAAACTTTTCGAAAATATATTTTAAAATTATTATAAGTATGTAGTTATAAAATAGTTTTCACCTAGTTAATAAATTAAAAAAAAATCGATTCACCCGTTTTCAAAATATTTTGAAAACTAATATTTTTTTTTTAAATTATTAAAAATCGAAAAAACAAGTTTTTGAAAATTTTTAAATGCAATATAAATTCAATTATTAATGGCTTTATGTAGAAACAAACATTGATTTACTTTATAGTTTGACTTTATGACTATGAAAAGTATATATTTTTCCGAAATTTAAAAGCTTACGTCGGACCTTACTAAGAAAAATTATGGTCTTATAAGGCCCATTCAGTTTTTCATGAATTTTTTTTTATTTATATTATTTATTTTTATATTATTTTTTAAGTTTTCAAATTTTTTTAATACAAACTCTATATACTGCATTTATAAATAAAATAAAATAAAATAAAATAAAATAATAAAATCAACCAAGTAGAAGACTTAGGACTAATAATGGACTGTTGAATTATTGATTCAAAATAGCTTTTAATGGCCTCTAGTCCAACAAAAATTTGGCGTTTCATCCAGGAATCTCACTTTGGAATCATCAATTGACATGCAGTGAAAGAAACCTTGTCAAAACGCAATTTTTAAATTTTTCTTGTAGGTACAACTTACATAGAATAGAACCCCAATGTGAACTATATCCAACAAGATTAAGATTTTAATAGTTCGTATTAGGGTTTTGTCAAAAATTCTATGTAAGTTGTACTAGAAAAATTTAAAAATTGCTTATTGACAAGGTTTCTTTCACTGAATGTCAATTGATGATTCCAAAGTGAGATTCCTGGACAATACGCCAAATTTTTGTTGGACTAAAGGCCATAAAAAGCTATTTTGAATCTATTATTTTTTAAATATATCAGAAATGCTTTTGTTTAAGTTTATTTTTACTTGCTCTATAGAGCAAGTATTGGTTTCGTGCAGAAAAAAAAATCGAGGTTTTAATCAAACATGACATTACGATGATAGAGAAGCGCAAAAAAGTGGTTTTCGCCATACCGTCCGTCGGTCTGTCTGTGCGGATGTGCGCTTTTTCACGTCATTCTACAGCCTAAACGGCTTGGCGGATTTTCTTCAAACTTCATACATAGCAGTTTGAAGAAAAACGATTGTCGAGGTTTTTTTTGTATTTCGTCTTAGCCCGGCTCAAACTGGTACCTTTCATGTAACGGTTTTTTTCATTTCGGATTTTCTCGAAAACGGCTCTAACGATTTTGATTAAACTCAAAATTTAGCTAACTTTAAGCATTTCTAACAAAACTGCGTTTTTCGTTTTTGGCTCAAATAGTCCTAACGAAAATCAGGTTTTAGCGGCTTTTTTTCAAATAGCCATAAGTTCACAACGGCTTGATTGAATCGACTCAAATTTCGTTTGACATAGTTTTTTATAGTTTTCTATAGGATGGCTTTGTAAATTTTTCACTGAAGCCTTTCTAAACGGTGGCTCCCATACAACAAGCCGTTCAGTTTTAGCCAACTTTTGTTGGTTTTTTTTAATTTGCTCAAAAATGGCTCTAACGATTTTGTTTAAACTTTGTGTGTAATATTCTTTTAGTGTCCTTAAGAGAACTGCGTTTTTAGTTTTTGGCTAAAAATGCATTAACGGAAATCTGGTCTTGACGTCTTTTTTACTTGCGATTATAGGTACTATAAGGCAAGTTATGCATTCGTCGAAAAAAAAAGTTTTGAGATAACAATCAAACATGACATTACGATGATAGCAAAGACGAAAAAAGATGGTCTAAAAATTCTGTCCGTCTGTATGTCTGTCTGTCTGTCTGTCTGTCTGTCTGTATGTATAGACACCTACAGCCCAAACGGGTGGGCCGAATTGCATCAAACTTGGTATATAGAGTTTTTTAGATATTGTACAGAGGGGAAATTGAAATTTTTTTTTTAGCTCAAAAAATAACGGTACCTGCCATATAACCGTTACGTTAAAGCTTATTTTTCTCAAAAACGGCTCTAACGATTTTGATTTAAAAAAATCAGTGTTACTTTTTAGGTACGACCAATCATATGGCTGAAAAAAAAGTTTTAAAAAATGGCTAAGAACGGTACTTTCCATAGGACCGTTTTTTTTGCTTTCGACTATCTCGAAAACGACTCAACCGATTCTTTCGAAATATAACGCGTATATAGTTGTAGGTAGCTCAATTTGTACTGCATACCAATATTTCAAAAAAATATTTTTTTGTATTTTTAAAAGCATTTTTAAGAAAATTTTTTTAAAAATATATATTTTGAAAACTGCCCATTAAATTTTTTTCTAAAAATTTTAAATAAATGTATTTGCTGAATACCTAGGAACTGGCGTTTTTGATTTTTTTTTGAAATTTTTTTTCAAAAAGTTTTTCAAAAAAAACTTTTTTTCTCAAAAACGGCTCCACAGATTTTTAAAAATTTATTCTCATAAATTCAGATTTATCCAAGAAATAAAATGGCGTACTCCTTTTTCAGCTCAAATTAGTTTAAGTATTTATTTAAGAATTTTGAAAAATTTATTTTTATCAAAGTCTCAAGCCCCTAAGCCCACTGTCACACATTAGAGCAAGTTCGTGCGACCCAGTCGTGCATTTTATTTCAAATTGCCATAAGTTGTCAACGGTTGTATCGAATTCAAACAAACTTTGTTTGGTATAGTTGCTTACAACTCTCTATCAGATGGCATTGCATTTTATCCAGTTTATTATATTTAAATGGTGGCTCCCATACAAAGAGCCACTAGGTTTTGGCCAATTTTTTTAGTATTTTCTAATTTACTCAAAAAAGGCTCTACCGATTTTTATTAAACTTTGTATTGAATATACATAGAATGTTTTGAAGAAAACTGCATTTAAGTTTTTGGCTACAAATGATAATAACGGAAATTTGTTTTAACAATTTTATTAATTTGGCCATAATCGGACATTTATATCATTTATAGCACCCAAAAGATGACATCTAAATTTTAAAAATTCAAAGGTTTCTTAACGTAAGCTCCCGCTCGGGTTTTCCAGCTTTAACCAAAATTTTGTAGTTTTCCCCAAATGTTTCAAACGGGAGTTCTTCATATTGCTCGAAAACTTTGTTTTCATCGTACTATTGCACCCACAGAGCAAGTACGTGCGACCCAGTCGTGCATTTTATTTATAATGCGCCTCTGATTACGATGGCATTTTTCTTCTAAGCTTGACGCTACCGACTAAATGGATCAACTAATTTCAAAAACACATTAATGAATTAACGATTCTTTTCGCTTTACTTAGTATGTAGGTATTATATTTCAAACTGTGTAAATTAATAATAAAATTATTAAAAACCCAGCATATTTCAACTAAGCTCAATATGGACATAATGTCCACAAATAAAACTAGACTTGAACTCCAAAATTTCAATACAGACATTATGTCAACTTTTAAATAGGCGTAATGTCCATGGACCTAATGACTATTTCCTAATTGGTCACAATGTTGTGCCTATTTGAAGCAGGCATGATGTCCATGGGCATTATGTCATCCTGCCTGATTTGGCATTAGTATCAGTAACTGAACAATACACCACAGAGGAAGAGTACGATAACTTGGCCGCCAAGATTTGATAACGGGGTTTTATAGAAGGGTTAAATATAAGCATTTTTTACTATGGGAGGGGGTCTATCTCACCCCGTTTAGAAGGTAGGGGCAATTTTCGAAAAAAATGACTTAATCAAAAAAAAAATTAAAAAACAATGGCAACACCTAAAATAAAGAACTATACCGGGTTGGAAAGCCAGAACTCTGTTCTTTAATTTTCAATTTAATTTTTTTTTATTTATGTCAATAGTTTTGAAAAAAATTGCATTCAAACTCAAAATTTTGATAAAAAAAAATGAAAAAAAAATAAGACCATTTTTTTCCAAATTGTGAAATTAAATGCCAAATTGGCTTTTCATGTTCGATGCTCATATTAATTCTGAATTAAACGCAAGAAACCAAATAATTTTATATCTTAGGTTTTGAGAAAATTGAAAATTACTAAAACTACTTTCTTATGCGGTTTTTGTTTTTTGGTATTTACGGTGATCTCGCTTTGAGGATTGATGTCATCTTTGTTATTAAAGTACAGCAATTTATTTAGCGTTACCCAGAATGCACCACGAGGAGGTAGAATTGCATTGCCAAGCGAAGCGGGCCACCCAGGTACTGTTAATTACAAAAACTATTAGACATAGGCGCCCGCCTGACGACTGGACATACCCTTAGCGGAGCAACGAAGTTGGGTGAGCGCGGTGTGCCCCCGAAAAAGGAGGAGAAAATCAAAAGATCCCGCGAAGCGGGCCACCCAGGTACAACTGATTACAAATACTATTGACACAGGCGCCTGCCTGACAAATAAACATACCCTTAAAAAGGGGGTTAAAATCCCTAGATCCCGCGAAGCGGGCCACCCAGGTACTGTTGATACCATAAACTGTTTGAGTTCGTCTGCCTGACGTCTGGAATGTGTGTTAGCACTGTATGGTAAGCAAGTTTACTCAAATACCAAAAATAATACAACTTGATTACAAAAGTAGTTTTGGAAATTTTCAATTTTCTTAGTAACTAGAAGACATAAAAAGATTCGGTTTTTTGTATTCGATTAAGAATTGATATAGGCACTGATGACAAAAAGCCAGTTTAGCACTCTATTTTACAATTTTGAAAGAAATTGGTGTAAAATTTTTTTTTATTTTATTTTTTTTTTTATCAAAATTTTGAGTTTGCATGCAAATAATTTTAAAACGATTGACATTTATAATTTCATTTTAATTGAAAATTAAAGAACAGATTTCTGGCTTTCAAAACCGGTATAAAACTTCATTGTAAGTAATGCCATTCTTTTTTAAGATTTTGATTTCCATTTTAAGTCATTTTTTCGAAAATCGCCCCTACCTTCTAAACGGGGTGAGATGGACCTCCCCTCCTATAGTACAAAATGCTTGTATGTAACCCCTCTATAAAAAACCGTTATCAATTTTTGGCGGCCAAATTATAGTATTCGTACCCACAACAGATTTGAATAATTTCTGCCACAATCCGACAATTCTACTTTAATTAACTATACGTTAAATGCTTCTTTCGACCACAGACATAAAATACAGACCGCCAACTCTTTTAGTTTTTCTTTTCCTACAAGTTTGATGTGCATTTAATTATGAGTATGTGAAAGCTCATCCGTGCATATTTTAAATGGGAACCAATCAGTGTTACCGCTGTTTAAAATTTTTATGAGTCCCAGAGGCTAAAAAAATGAGTCGTTTTGGAAATAAATGAGTCCTTTTGAAATGATTTCATAAACCAACAATAAATGCGCCTCTATAAGTGAATCAAAGTAATAGATGTTGTTTGTGTTGGAACGTTTCAATTTTTTAAATCAAAGCGTCTAAGAAAGTAAATAGAAGCGTAGTTCACACAATGCATAAATATTTGAAAATTATTGTTTGTTCTGAATATTGATATAAAAGACTTTGAACTTGCAAATTGACCATTAAAGTGTTTGTTTTTATTCTTAAAAAATGAGCCAAATCCTAAAAAGATGAGTCCCTGAGTCAACTTAAAAAAATGAGTCCTTTTGGCACATATGAGCCACTGTGCGGTAACTCTGGAACCAATACACGAACAAAAATAAAATGCACAGACAGAATATACATTTACCGTGCAGAATGAAATATTTTAAGGAAATTTAAAGGAAGAGGAGTACCAGTTGCCGGTCTGTATTGTCTGTCTGTGCTTTCGACGAAAAACGATTCCACCCAGAATAAAGAAATAAAGTAACTAAACATAGATTGGGAGGTTAGGGAGTGCTTATACCAACCTGGCACTAGCTCTGTTTGTTGAGCCCTGAAGTCACCCTGTGGTAGCAATAACTCGTTTTTTGAAATACCTCAACTCGCCCTCAAAAGAAAATTCTCTGTTTTTTGAAAACAAGCATTTCTTATGTATTTTTCTTCTGTAGTTGATTTTTCATAACTTTTTTTCAAAAAGAAAGTAAAAGACATGGAAGTGAATGCATTTATTTTGATGAAAGTAAATACAAGTTGAACAAATAAAGCAAAATGGAAACTTTTGATTTTGTGCGTTGTGAAAAATGTACAATCAGCAGCCCTGATGCGTTTTTTGAGAACTAGAAAACCCAGGTTTTTTTGACAACTCTTGGAGATTGGAGTTGTCAAAAAAACCTGGGGCGACCCTGGGTAAAGTTCAACAAACAAAGCTACTGTTGTATATTGATCATCCTTATTGTCCCTCCTGCGTCCTGCCATCTACTTAGATTATATTAATATCATTCTTCTACTTCCATTCCCATTTTGATATGAAACCACACAACTACTCTCTTCTTCATTCATACCTTTAAAAAATTTGTTGGTATTCCTGCTTATTTCAAGAAAAAGAATCGAAAGCCGATTTGTATGCGTATGCATAAAAAACCTTGTCCCTGAAAGCAAGTCAAATTATTGTGTACGTACCTTAATTTAAAATATAAAAACAAAAATATTAGCAAAATAATAATTTTTTTTATTTTCATTTCTCATTCATACCTTCAAAATTTACATTAATTATTTCAAGTAGCATACTAAGTTGTATACTCACTATACTTATTATTTGCAGCTACATTATGTATAGAAATCTATATACATTCTAATAACACTATACCTACCCATATTCATCTTATTTTAACCCTGAGTGGATCTTAATTCTCAGCTTCTACTGTTTCGGTCGAATCAATTGAAGTACAATCGAGCGACTAAAACGTTATTTTTTTATTTTTTATTTTTTCGTTTTGCCGTTGTATTAATCCAAACAGAGGGCATATACTAGAATATAGTGCTGTGACTTGTTGCAGAGTCGACGTATTAATTTTCGTATATGTCCCACGTCCCAGTATAAACGCTGTTCCATACTACTCTCAGTTTCGTCAAGATCGCCGAGAGAACTGCTAATGCCTAGTTCAAAACAAAAAAAAAAACGAATTTTATTTTAAACATTCCCAACCAAACCGTATCTAGATTTTTTTTGCAATCATTCAACAAATCTTTTAATTCAACCTTTTACTTTGTTTATGTTTAATCATACAAATAATTCCAAACGCATTACAAAAAGGAAGTGATAAGTAGTTTCCATTTTAAACATATATCTAATAACTTAAAGCCTTATACAAAAAAAAAAAGTTCCTTGTTCCAAGCTGAAGATGATATATAATTCAAGCTTTGTGCGACTTGCGTTTTTGTGAATGTTCCTAGTATACCTAAACTACTATCTGGCGGCTATCTAATATCTGTGATATGCTGTTTCAATTAATCATTTTGATTTCGATTTAGAGTGTTTAATTCGTTGATTAATCAAAAAAAAAAATTTAAAAAAAAATCAGTTCATTGATCGTGCATTGTTTATCAGTATCTCGTCCAGTTTGAAAGTTTTCGAATTATACTATTTGAATGGAAAATATTTGCTGCATATTCAACTGTCACCATTGTTGTCGGAATATATCTGGCATTTTGAAATTGGATAACTTAAAAGGTAGGTAAGGCTATCATCTATCTATACATAGTAGGTTCTATAGTTAGTTTAAATATTTTAATATTATTATTTGTATTATTTCACAGAAATTTAATAAAATTATATTAAGCTTTTCTCAACAACAACAAAAATAATAAAAATAAAAAAAAACTCGATTAACTTGAATGCAATATTAAACGCGCTTAACTCGTAGACAAGGAAAGAAAGCAAAAATTAATAAGAAAAACAAAGAATACACATATATCTAAAATCCGGCTCTATTAGAATTTTGAAATCTGCAGACAAATGCATTAAAAATGAATCAGTGATAAAAAACCACTTGAACACCCCGACATAATGTTTAGAGCCGTGATAAGTAGGTACTTAAATTGCAAAAAAAAAAAAATGTGTGCGTGTACTAGTGTACACATGTAAGAAGTGAAACTTCTTTGGCAAACTAATTTTTATTTTTTGCACTGCATTAACCGACCAGTGCAGCTTCTTAAGACCGCTTACCCGCCTAACACATTTAATATTATACACATCACATTTTTCATATCAACCTTCCAGCGCTCATTTAACCACATACCAAGTCACATCCCTGCTACCCGCCAATTTAAAACCATCAACAACCTGCCTGCCAATGATTCCAGATGAAATATAAGAAATCTCACTGGATTCGAAATAAAATCCCAATTTTGTACTGTAGGGGGAAAAACACCATATTTTGTTTAAAAGAAAGTTTAACACTAAAATCCTACTCAATGCATTTTTCAAAAAGAAAAAAAAACCTTAGACCCGCACGTTTGCACTTGTGTCAAAAATTTGATATCCCAGTTTCAAACCGTAGTCAATTTGATCGCATTAAAGTCAACTCGTTAAGTTTGCGCATGTAATTAAGTATTGAAAGTACACTATTCAGCTTAAATTCAATCGATTTAGCACCAGTTTGAAACTGGAATTGCAAAACGGTTTATTCGTGTAGGGATACCCTTATGGAATGAAATTAAAGTCTTGTATGTTTTTATTAGTTACCTAGATTATAAAAATAACAATTGTCATTATTCGGTTTTCGGGAAACAACAAAAAAATTTTAGTTTTTTTTTGTAAAAAATGCTTACTGAGCTCAATTACTATTTTTTTGTAAGTCAAACTTTAAGCCTTAATTGTACATATTTTTATTTTTGCTGATAAAATAGTTTTTTAATATTTATGTATGTAGGTACATATGTACCTATGTCGTACTGAATTATCCTTAAAATAATATCACCCCATAAAATAACAATCCAATCGGAAATTTTCCAACCATACAAACCACCAAGAATTTTTTTCCCACTACTTTACCCACCAAATAGTTTTTTTCCAACCATTTTGGCGGGAAAAACAACCAATCTAGGAACAATGCGGTGACTGCCTACAGTGGTTATACGAAACAGTTTTGTCTGCTACGACACAAATAATGCATACCGTCTTTGCTACCCACCATTCTATTTTTAACCATCAGCCGCCGACCTTCCTACAGCTGATATGCAGAACCAGTTTGTGCTATTATAAAACAAACCTAACCTAACCTAACCTATAGTTCTCTCCCCATGGCACTGTGCGTGATGCCTGATGCGACGTTAGCTCTATATCACTCTCTCTCTGTCTCTCGGTCTTTCTGACTCGCTTGCTCCCTACTCTCGCTCCATGGCTATGTGCAGTGATGGAATCAAAACAAGAAAAAGATTGCGCGTAACGAAAAAATGTGACGCGTAACCGAAAAATGTGACGATAAATTTTTTTCCAACGCCGATAAAGAAGTTTCACTTCAAAAAAAAAAATATAACTGCAATCAAATTTTTTATAGAATTTGAGACAGCAACAAGATTTGATAAATCAGTTGGGTTGGGATGGGAAGAATAAAATAAAACCAAGATTTTTTTTACACTTTGTGAATTAAGGATTTGAGTGGAATTCAAGTTGATGTCGCAGATTCACAGTGGAATTTTTGTTTTAGATTTTATTTTGTAAAAAAAAAATAAACTTACAGTTCTTTTGAAAGGGGGTGTGTTTGTTTTTATTAATATATCAGTTGTATATAACTTTTTTTTATAATGAAAGACTTCCAATTTCTTTGCGTTGCTCGTTGAGCTTTGAAGTCACCCTGGTTACCACAAAGAGTTTTTAGGAAGACCTCAACTTGCCCTAGAAATAAAACTCTCTGTCTTTTGAACAGGGGGTCGCCCTAAAGTAGATAAAGACCTACATAGACCAGCTGTCAAAGTAATGTCCGTTATTAAGCATTCATTTAATTTATAACAGCGTTCCTTAACCCACGTCAAAGTGTCAAATAGTTACGATTTGTTACCATTTCCAACTCACCTCCATGAATCCATGATGAGTTGAGATTGTTGATCTGTCAAATTGGACTTTTTGTAACAAACTATGCAAAGTCTTAAAAGTGGTCGTTTGACAGTTTAACAAAATCAAACAACGTATCGTTCCTAAATGGTTTGTAAGAAAACCCAACAAATCCTGACAAATCCTAACAATGACACTTCAACCAATATTTTTGACATAACAACAAATGTTGACTATGGTTAGAAAAAGAACGCACCAATTCCTTGGCTGGTTTAAATTTGATTTTTCGAATGATATTAAACGAAATGTAAATTAAGTGTAATAAAATGACACAAATAGTGAAAAATTGTTGTTGCACAGCCCTATCGTTTTTTCTTAGTACCTACTGAAATATCCAAACTTTTTTGTTGACAACTCATGGGGTTTTCAAGGAAACCTTGGTCGACCCTAGGTAAATTTCAACAAACAAACCTAATCAGTTATAGCTTCCAGTTGGCTAGATTTTTTGACGCATTATTGAAAAAAAATTGTATGATCTTATTTCTTAAGGTGGCTTTACGTGGAGCTGCAACAAATTATAGTACAGACGAAAACGCAACAACAACAATCCATATCCATAATTTTCCTATAATCTGCATCCATGAAAACGTCTGCATTTTGGCCTTCCCTATCTATCACACAATATGATATATAAATTTTTTTACCATCCCCTTTTTTTGCAAATCATGGCTTGCAGCTCCATATAAAGCCACCTTTAAGCTTCTTGTTGGAGTCGAGTCACAATTTCCCAGCTTCAGTAGTTGTATGGGCTTAACTTTAATTCGAGAACTTGTAATATCATGTAGGGACTTACATATAAAATATCATATGAAGAAAGCTCAAACCGGTCAGTCTAGTGATCTATTTGCCATGTAAACAATGTAAAGTAGGAGCTACAGTTGCAGCCGTAAAACCTCCAAATCTTACTTTAATTCACTTTGTTTTCACAAAAATTTATTTTAAACAAATTTCTATATGAAGTTGCAAGTGTTTGGTGCTTGACTGCTGTTTTATTTTTTTTGCCATTGTTATTTGAAGTGAAATGTCAAAAATGCTGAAGGAATCAGTAATGCCAACCAAATTTTTTTGGCTAGCAGGGCGGATATTTCCGCATTTGTATCCGCAACAACGAATTCATGTGTATTTTATATTTTGACAGCCTTTTTGCTTACGATTTCGTGAATGAAGCCAACTTAAGGACTATTTTCACATGAGAGCTTCCAGAGAACCACGAAAGAACGAAAATTCACCTATATGACGTTTCATTCACGTGAAATTTCTTGTAGGTATTTCTTGCGAACACCGAACAGCAAGTCTATATTATGCCACAATTGATTTTGAAGTTAGTCGCGCTTGAGTAATTTATTCGTGGTAATGTAATGTGGACGGTATGTCGAACGCAACAACCAACAAGGCTTTGACAGTTCGTAGCATTTTTTTTGCAGTTTGCGGTTTAAATTTGACCCGAACAAAAACATTCTTGTTCCTGCAACATTAATAGCACTTTCAATATTGGTTTCACTAGGGGAACGATTCAATCTGAAAACCAATGGAAAAAGAAAAATTGCTTCTGCTCAAATCTGACAAAATGTCTATCGCACGCATCAGTTTCACAAGTTTTGAAATCGTCAAACTTGTGTGCGAAGTCCGAATTTTCGGGGGAAGACACTCCCCAATGAATATCCTATGGCTGACATTTGAAATATATATGTACCACCTATTTGTATTTGTATTTGCAAAATGCTCTTTTAGGAACCGTCCGAAGTGTCATTCATTTATCAATGGAACGGTGAACGGTTTCAAAAGACTTCCGAGTTCCGGATGCTTCTGGACGCTTCTTGTACGTTTCCTGACATGAAAGGTGCATCAGTTTTATTCTTTCTGACTAAATGACAGACCATCAAAATTGTGGAGCAATGACAGTCGACGTAAAAGCTTATAATGTAAATGTGCAAAACGGTCATTTAATATACATATGTACATATAAATTTCATTCAGGAGCGTTAATTGCACATCTAGTTGCAAGTTCTGTAAAATATCGGAGGCACTTTCTATCATTGTATGTACATAGGCACCTACCTACCTACAATCTTTAAATTCGTAAAAGCGGAAGGCCTTTTTATGGACCCAACGGTAAAATAACAATAAAGGCGTGTGACTACTACCTACATTATTAATATAAAATAAAAATAAATGCATCCTTTACATTTATTAGTTTAATACCACATTTTCCTGATGTGTTTAAATTAATAATTGTATTAAGATCACACACAAAAAAAAAAATGTAAAAAATACCTACAAAACTGCGTTACCTATTCTGAGTGAAAATTCAATGGTGAATTACGCGACAGTTTCAGATTTGCCCTCAGATTTGATCTACATTTATGTTGATTTCAAAAGAGATTGAATCCGATTCTTTTATTGTGTGTGTGCTTTTTACAGCTGATTTGTAATGTTATAAACGAATTTTCTTCGTCTAAACAACAAACAACAAATCAATTTTATTTGAATGAAGAAATTAGTCACAATGAAGCGCCATTTTAAGTTAATTTGTTTGTTTACGTTTTTGACAGATGTGAAATATATTACGTTAGAGTTCTGTTTGGTGATCTAATGATCTCTAAGTATACCTACATTATGCAGTTTTTTTTTTAAAATGAAGCAATATGGAGAAAGCTACTGTTATTTAATGTATATAGGTACTAATTAAAATATGGCTGTCTTATGAAAGGCTAAACATTATGCAGTTCAACCTTCATCAGAAGTTGGCCTTTTTATTCACTGTAAGTTATAACGGTTTTCTTTTATTTTTAAAATACACTGTTATCAAAGTAAATAGCATGACGTTTCATTTATTTAAAGCGTATGATTACTTTTATGGTCATGTTCTAAGCTATCAAGATCAAACTTGTGTAAACTTGATTGAATAATTGGACTAGATTACACGAAAAGGGTAATAAAGTGTTCTATTACATATACCTTGTAAAAACAAAATATAAAATACGAAATATATAAATACAATGCTTATGTTCTGTTAGTGAAGATTATTTTAAAAACATATAAAAGTTTATCTTATTTCCATGATTCATTGCTTATAACAACCCTGGCATTTTGATCACATTTAGGGAACAGTAATGTTATTATTAAATTTAACATACGCATTTGGGGCTTGGCGCTTGGATATAAATTCCAGTAGAGCCGGAATTATAGTGGGAGGGGGGGGGTCTGTATCACCCCCGTGGGTCCGAAACTGTCAACCGTGGGTTTGAACTCGATACTATATTATGTAGTTTTAAAACACTTATAGGAGTTTTGAAGTTTGGATGGATACAATTTTTAACTCTAGTAAGAGTCAAGTGTAAAACAGTAAAGAGGAGGTGGAAGTAGGAAAATCTCTTTAGCTTATGAAAGGCTTCCTTGAAAAACAAATATCAAATTGTAAATGCTTGATATAGATTTCATTGCTTTTCGGAACGAATTCTGGCAACCACAGCCCTACAACAGGGCAATAATGTTCAAAACAAATTCTAAGTTTTCATGACTTCTGTTGTTTCCAATTTAGTTTATTGTACATGAAAAATAAAACAAAGTACATTTTTTATATTAAATATAATCTTGATTTTAATTCAACTCGATCTTTATCTCAAATTTAACCTGTCTTCAATAAACCAACACCAGACAACCAACCAACTTATGGCCTGAAGTGGTCACGAACATAATAAATTAAGATTGATTGATAGCTTTCTTGTTCCTATTATTGCATTGAGATGATTTCATTTTAATGTGTGTAAGTTTACTGCGTTTTCTCATTGAAGATAGTAGATCGTTGATAAAACACCGGCTTTGTTTTGACGAATCAGTTGAAAAAAAAGGCGAAAAGCTATTACTTCATGTAGAAATGAAGCCATTATAAAATTAAGATAAGATGTCAAAGACAATTGTGTACCCGTGACGTCATAGACCAGTAAAACATACGAGTAACTATATACAAATATTTACACATTTAAAAAAGGAACTAGAAAGACAAACTAATAACTAGACATAGCCACCTAATGGTTACAAAATTTCAAAATTTCAAAAATACAAATGTAGGTACCGTGTTTTTTGTATCTTATGTGTGATTAAAATAAAAACTATACAAGGATAGAAAACCATGTTTCTTTTATTTTAAAAAGAATAAAAAGGGTCTCATGCTATAGCTAAACGAACTTAACTAAATCACAACATAATCACGCGATTTATTTTTCATCGCTGTCAAGTGACAATTGACAACGTCAACTTAAAATGGAGCTGTCACTTTTAAGAGGCTATTAACAGGGTATACTGTGTTTGCACGAGATTTGTGTAATAGGGTAATACTTTAATTGATATGAACAATGAACAAGGAAGAAAAATTATGGTCGGCAAGCCGAAAAAGAAAATTTCTAATAAACGTTTTTGACGTAATTAAGTATTTGGTGCACGGAAAATAATTTTTATATCCGCGTTTTCTTACATCCGTTTGTTTTAAAAAAGTACGCGCTGCTCTTTTCCAAGTTTTTATCGGTCAGACTGTCCACTGTAATTCGTAAGTGAGAACATCTATAAGAAATAAACATTTTATTTGGTATAAATTTATTCACTCTAAAAATACTTACATACTTATTCCTGTCATATAACCTTTACCTAGTTGAATTGTTATTTTTTCGAATATGACTGTAACGATTTTCCAGTTTTCTTTGAACTCTGTAAGAAGGTGCCTATAATAAATAAGAGCGGCTATCAACGTTTCGGGAAGCTTTAAAGATAACGGATCTAACCAAATAATAAGTTAAAGGTAAATTTAATTAATCGAATAAGACTTAAGATTTATTGATAGAGACAAATCTAAGCTAATTTAACTTGTTAAAGCTTTTAATTTTACGTTTTCATTAGAGCCGAAAGGAGTTTTGCCTATAATGAATACTTATTAAGACGTTCGTTTGGTGCAAGATGACAGTTCTAATTTCGTATAAGAGATTTTGTGAAAACGAACAAATTGTTATAAAAGTTTGTTTCGTATCTTGGTCCATTCCATATCGCCGAAGTCCGTAAAAGTGTAAACAGCAGAACTAATTTCACTCGGTTCGTCACCGCGCACAAGAACTTGTTTACTACAAAACGTCCAATTTGACAGATCAACAAAATCAACTCATCATGGAGGTGAGTTGGAAATAGTAACAAATAGTAACTATTTGACTCTTCAACGTGAGTTAAGAAACGCTGTTATGACGTCACATTGTTACAAATTGTAACTAATTTTTTTAAAGTTTTGACTATGTTTAAAAAAACGCACCACATACGTTGGCTTAAAAGGAATTTCTTTATTACCTCACGCATGGCTAGTTTTCTTCCATTTCAACATCTGCCCGCCCTTATAGAAAAAATCTAGTTTAACATTATTGGTATTAACGAACGGGTTTAACTGGGATAGTCATAGTATGGGATGTAGAATATAAAACAAGAGGGTTTACCACGATATCTAGAAAAAAATCCAGAGCAGACAAATTTAGAAAGGGAAAGTCTAGGGAAAAAACATGGTTGTCTGTAAAGTCGGTTTACGGACGATAATTTTACGTGTTAATCAGTTCACAAAACAGTTCATGTGTAGGTAGTATCCCTCCAACCACCAACCACCCACCCCACCTACAAACAACCACCATTTTTGATTTTTTTTTTCTCACATCTTCCCCCCAAACATCAACCTCCCACCCCCACATACAACCAACAGCCCACCATTTTTGAAAATTTGTTCCTCCTCCCCACACAATAAAGCCAGCCTTTCCTTACCACCACCAATCACCCACCCACTATTTTTGACAATTCCCTCCATGCACCAAATTCAACCACCTACTCCACCTACAACCACCTGCTACTCACCCATCATTTTTGACAATTTCCCCCCCCCCCCAGTACAACTATCTTTAACAATTCCCTCTACTACACCCTCCCCCGAAATCCAACCACCCATTACACCTACAACAACTTGCCACTCACACAACACCGCCAACCACCCATCACACCTACAGCAACCAAACCAACCACCAACCATTTTTTTACAATTTCTTCCCCACCCCCTCCCAACACCAAATCCCCCAATTCCAATCACCTACCCCACCTGCCACCATTTTTGACAACTTTTTCATCGCACCCCATCAAATCAACCATCCCCACCACCAAAACTGCCAACCAATCAACCCACCTAGAACCGCCAACCAACCACCCACCATATTTGACAATTCACCCCCTCCCCTTCTTCCAATCATACCAAATCATCCCATCCCACCTACAGCCACCAAGGAACCATCCATTAGTTTTGACAATTTTTGTCTCACCACCCAAACCAGCTAAAACCACCCACCATTTTGACAATTGTTCCTCTTCCCGACACTACCCCCCCCCCCCCCACCTGCCCCACACACACTCCCACCACCACTAACCAACCACCCAACACCCTCCCCTCCCACTTTATGGACTTTCTAGGCTATCAAAGCAGCTAGGTAACGTGACTGTGACTGTGACATTTTTTTGTGCGTGCTGCCCATATATTCCAAACCGATTTACTAGACGTTATCACGTCAAAAAAAAATATAGATTTAAAACGAAATTTGAAAAACCAAAATCTAGAATATTTCATCCCGAAAACACTAAATCTAGAAAAAGAAATCTAGAATGGACAAAATCTAGAAATAACTAATATCAATTCAAGATTCAGAATTTCTCTAAATTAAAATCAAGATTTGTAGGACAATATTAGCCATTTATGCCTAAAATTTTAACAGATAAGCCAGACAAATATAGTTGAGTTCAGTTAGGCCAGGTCTTTTAGCACAACCTAAGCAGAAAAATTTTAAATGGAAGTAGGTACATGAAAGATAAACCAAAAATGTTGTTTTTCTTTTTTTCTAGATTATTGAAGATGTCGGTCTTTCTAGATTTTTCCACATTCTAGATTTTATCTTTCTATATTTTTTTTGTATAGATTTTGTCCTTGCTAGATTCTGTCACTCTAGATGATAAAGTCGTGATTCCAACAAAATAAGATCTCGTATTTGCCAGGTCACTCTATAAACTAAACTACTTAGTGAACCTGGGAAACTAATGATGCAATAGCAACACAGCTGCCCATATTTTAAGGTTTACGGTCTACCGACACATTACTAAAATCAGAAGTTTGAAAATGTAAAGAAAAACCTGACTGTCTAATCGTACCTTTAAGCAAACAAATTCGCACACCATAAAATGTATTGTCTCGAATAAACAAATTACGTTTATTTACCTAGGTCATGTTCACAAACAATTTAAAACAATTTAACAATATTAAATGTTATACCCGTACCTATTTATAAATTTATACTTAAATGTTTTGTTAAAAAAAAAAAAAAAAATAACCCTCAAACCGATTACCTCGTACTTACCTCTATATAAGCGCAGTTCGTTGGTCAATTAAAAGAGCCTCTACCATTGTATCCATCATTCATTAAACAACTTATCCACTTGAATCTACATAGAATAGAAGTGCAGTGCGTATCCGTATATAAACATAATTTATATGAAGGAGGGCAAAACAAACGCATTCGCATTAAATCGTGTGTCTATGCCCGTCCATGAGTTGAGCTCAGAGTCAGAGCAGTGATTCGCTTGTCCGCTTTCCATTTTCCGTATAATGTATCATCTATCTATCATCAGTCCTATAAGTAGATAACATCCACAATTGCATATGAATTAGAATTAAGATAAATTAATTAGAACAAGTTCATTAGCCCAGATTTAAAATTAATTTGCTTACTGCATTTGGCATGCGTCAAAGCTATTTACTACAATAATACTATTCGCGCTGCACAATAAAACGCTTGCCCATTAATTACTTATTAGAGCGCGCAAAAGTTCGTCGCATATATGTTATATGTACCTACTTATACACCCACCAACTACTATACTGAACCACTGTGTCACTACCGGTCAGTTGGTCTGTCGTGTGTCAGCATCAGCATAAATTGCGGAATCCGTATCTCTGAGCTTCAATTTTGTATAAAATTTTTTTGTTGTCTACTTATTTAAGATTTATTCAATCTAACAAGTTACAGCTGCTTTAATCTGGTGCAGAGCAGTTATTCACGACTACGGACGGACGGACGCTTGGGCTTGGCGCGGCGCGGCGGCGTTGAGTCGGGCGTCGCGGTCGCGGTGCGTAGTTTTTTTTTTTTGTAAATATTTACATGATTCTCTCTCTTAATTCTGCAACAACACCAACAAACAAGAACATCAACAACAAAATGCACGAGTTCTCTTTGCATTGCATCGCGTTCGCGGTACGCGGTGCTAGTTGTTACATCAGGGAAAAAAAGGCAACAATTAAATCCGCCTCATCAATCATAGATAACAATAATTTGCATTGCATTAATTATTTATTTGAATATTAAACTTTGAATTAAAATATAATGTAAACACACCTACGAACAAGGAGTGCAGATTATTTAGTTTTAAATCTCGTTTCCCTAAACATGCCAACGAACGTCAAAAAAGAAATCAACAACAAATCTGCGTTCTGAAATTTGAACGTTCAAATTTTGCTATTCTGCGACTTTACAAATCTACCGTTTGATACAAGGTTGCCATTATTTGTGACATTTGATAAAAAGATTTTATAACAATTTCCTCTAATTGGTTAATATAATAAGTTGATACAAATTTGATCGCAGACGTGCTGTGAGTAATAGTGAGTTGCTTAACAATTAGTTAAGTAGTTAGTTTGATTCTGAGAGGACGAATCTTATAGCAATCTTTCAATTCGTTTCACTCAGGGAACCACTCATTCTGAAAAAAAATTGGCTCCGTGAAATAACCCCCAAGAAATAATATCCCCCCCCAAAAAAAGTTATTTTATATGAAATAACTCCCCATTTTTGGGGACTTATTTTATGCTTTTTGAGAATTTATTTCATTTTTAATTTGGGGAGTTATTTCATCATGAATTGAACTATGAAATAACTCTCCAAATTTGGAGACTTGTTTCATTCTTCAATTTTACAGCTTCTTTTTCGGTTCGGTTGGAGTGGTGCGATCGGGGGACAAGGGGCGTCGCGGCCGAGGGCAGGGTGGTGGCGGTGGCGTCGGCGTAGACGTTGAGTTTGCGGATTGATTTCACAATGCAATAAAGCCCCAATTTGGGGGATTATTTTATTTTTTGTTTGGGTTATTTCTTTGGAAATAATTTCATGTAGCCAAACAAATCGTCTTTGTTTTATTCCATTTCAATGTTCTATAACTCTAAAAAACAAAAACACCCTTTATTTGCTTTTCTTGAGTGGATTCTGACTTCAAATCGAGAAGAAAAATTCTCTTCTCAGAATAGTTAGAACTGTCATCTTTCGAACGGTTTGAGAAGACCTCCGGATGCTTCTGGACCTGGACTCTTCTTTTCATCCAATGGTAAGTGCTATTAGGTGGACAGGTGGTAACACATGTCTAGTGATGAAGTGAATTTGGCTTTAGCTTTTGCTTATATACGGAAACTCTTTTAAGGAGAATACTTTTTTAACAATATTGATGAATACTTGCTCTTTAGTGTGTAAGTTTTTAGGGTTTCAACACCCCAAACCTTGTGATATAACAACAGTCTTCTTCTGGACTGCAAGTGTGTCAGCTTTTACCTTTTTAGATGAAAGCCATTATACTGGCTGAGCACAATTGTGTAGCTGCAGCAGTAGTACGTAGCAATGTCAAAGTTAATGTCAAAAAAAGTAGCGTACTAAGCCATGCACGTGCACTCAAACAAAAGCATGTCTGTCATTTTGGTTTGTTGTTGTTTTGCAGCGCAGAATGCTCGTGAGGTTGAAGGCGAGCCGACTTGTACTTCAGCTACTCTCTGCGCTGCAGTTGCTAGTTCACATTGTAGCCGTGCAATACGATTTACGTACATTTAACTTTGACAGTGCTACGTACTACTGCTGCGGCTACACCACTGTGCTCAGCCAGTTACCCTAACTTTACATAACCTAGTTTGATTCTTTTGTCGAAAAGCATTATAAAAAGGTCACAGGAACTTCCTCTATTAGCCATAAACAATAAACTAGGTTAGGTTATGTGTTAGAAGGGGTGGTAATTATGGGCAACCTCATCACCTTTCTAGCGTCTCGATAGATCCATCGTGCTTCCAAATATGAAGCAGGGAATATAAACAAAAGATGTATTTTGTGATCACCTGAATCACCCTGGTGAGCTGCATAACGACACATCGCCTAGCTCGTTGAAGAAGTATTCACCGAATGATGCCTTCTTAGTCTGTGTCAAGGTGTAGCACTCACAGAAGTAAGGAAATCGGCCTTCGCAACCTATCCGTCTAGACAACTTCTAAATACACTATATTGTTGATGCCTAATCTATTTATGTGGGATGTACAAGACGCCATGCCACTATGTGGAACTCCCTCATAAATCACAATTTCGAGCGAGCTATCACACAATTCATTGTCCATATCCTTATGAGCCTACTTCTAATGTATATCTATAAAACCATAAATTACGTATTTCAGTTTACAGGGTGATCGGTATACGGTGTAGTGTAACAAAAAGCTAGAGCGAGTAATTTGGGTTCAGACAAGAACCCGTTTAGCCGGGAACCCCATTTAAAATTACTTAAATTCGAAAAAAAATATTAAAAAACAACAGTAATTCCCACAACGAAATGCCATACCTTTTCGTAAAGCCATAAATCTCTTATTTAATCGAATTTTGAAATATAGTTTTTTTAGTGAACCGTTTTAGAAAAATTTAATTTCAAACTCAAAATTTTGGGTGGCCCGTTTTTCATAATCCTGTTTTTTAAATTCCGCCTTTAAAATCCCGCTTTTAAAATCCTGGTTTTTACCATCCCGTTTATCAAATTCCCGTTTTTATAAGCCTGCTTTTGGAATCAACACAAGGTGTTTTATTTTAAAAATCGCACGATTTTATATTTCTGTATCGGCACCTCGAACCTAAGCAGCTGGACTGATTTGCTTCAAACTTGCTCAAGAACGGCTCGTACGATATTAATAAAACTTTCTTAATGGTTTGTTTCGTGTCACTGTCGTTTATGGAAGAGTTATGGGAAAACCAGTTGTTTTTGGTATTCGTTTTTAGGATAACGAGTGAAATCTCGTCTATGGTTTGGTGTAAAAATAGGTGCCGTGACATTAGGCCATAGTGTCATGAAGCCATATTTCGAAATATGGCCTTATGACGTATTACAAAGTGTCATTAGACCATAATTTAAGTTATGGCCTTATGTCACTTTGCTGAAGCGTCATGAGACCATATATTTTTTGCGTCATAAGACCATATTGCAAATGGCCTTATGACGCTTCGAAAAAGAAAAAAACTTCAAAATAAAATAACTTACATGATTATCCGTATAAAGTGAACAATTAATAATTGCTTATATCCGCAAGTTGGCCAATATTAAACGTTCCATCTAATAAATTAATAGTTTCTGGTGCAACCTATCCCCAACCACTGAATAGCAGTTGCTATTGTGGGCGATATAAATACCGTGTAAGAAAATTTTTGTTCCATAGCATAACAGTGCCCCTATAAAATGGTGTTATAAGGCCATAATGACTTTTTGACACTTTGGTAAAGCGACGTAAGGCCATCACTTCGAATATGGTCTTATGACACTTTGGAATGCGTCATAAGGCCATATTTCGAAATATGGCCTCATGACACTATGGCTTTATGTCATGGCACCGTAAAAATATATGCTTTTCCGAAAACGTCGGTATTAAATACTGATTTTTTAATTAAGGTCGACACGTCTATTATTTATTAGAACAACAGATTGCCTGTAATGTTTATATTCGAAGGTCCTTAAAACTATTATTTCCGAACGACAACATAGATTCTAGTAAAAAAAATATTTTGGGATTTGGACGGTGCGAAGTGTGATTCTTCGAAACCAAGTCGTTTGAGGAACTGCGAATAAATATGTAATACTTGTGAATAAAGGAATCTTAGTCAGTTGCGAATCTGGTTAAACGACAAATAAAACCAAATGCAGACAAGCCAAAAACATGCCAAATAGTTTTTGCTTAGTGGCAACCATACTTGTTTGTTTAGTTATAAATCCATCATTTTGAATAGCACATTTTAATTTGCTTTGAAACTGGACGTTTTGGTGCGACACATTACACATGACACTGACAAAATATAAATAAAAACACAACTCAACAGAAGATACGACGCTATATCAAAACAAATGCTATCTCTTAAAAAATTAAGATTAAAATCCGAGAAGTTTCATCCCACGTGCTCAAAACTGAGGATACTCTTGATAATTTCAAGCTTTGACCTTCCCAATGATGGTATTAATTTATAGCAAAAATCGTGTGGAAATTTATCAAAAAAAGGCTTTGATTGATGTTATAGCACGCAATATGATGACAACAGGATGCTTTTGACAATCTCTCTCAACTAACCGACAGACGCGACACGGTACGGACGCGACCTATGCGATTCGGCGGTGGTGGCATGATACACTTAAATCGCTACAAAACGCTCAAATAATGTGGGCGGAAGTGACAAAGAGAAGCACTTTCATTTTTTTTTTAATACTGAGAAAAGATGTAGCAATTAATAGTAATTAGGTTTCAGTATTAGATATATAATTGTGTATGAGGTTTGTGTTCAAAACAGATATTTTGTACGAGTACAATACAAAAAAACATCATCAGATACCCACGACACAAAAGTTTCAGTGAAAGAGTGCGCCGCGTAGCGCTTTTATGTTTTTCATTAATTGGCATTGAAGCCAATCAAAATATTGTTTATATTTCTGTGTTCTGTTTGTGCCTGTGCCTGCCCCACTAAGTTCATAAAACCAAAACACACGACACACAGAAGCTAGTGATTACTGGTTAGGGCTAGAATTATGGAAATGTACAAATGACAAGGATTTTATTTTAAGCCTTTGTTAACTCGGCATATTGTCATCAAATAATTTGGTGCTTTCGTTCAGTCAATCGATATGCAGGGTGACACCATTTTGTGTCATAGTTTTTTTTTTTAGAGGATTTTGTTTTCTGGTGTAGTTTACCCTCGCAATTGTTGAGAATTTTAAGAGCAACCATATTCAGAACCCCTTTTTAATTTTAAAGAAAATTGAATTAAAAAATTTGAAATCTTTGTAAATTTGGTGAAAAGAAATTTTTATTTGTAATAAACCTCACCCTGTGTTGAAATTTGACACCACAAACAACCATTTAAAAGCAGACCTTCGTTAAGGCAGTTTGGAAAACCAAACCTTTCTCTGAAAATGGTGAAAAAGGAGGTTTCGTCAAACTACCAAAGAAAAGTGATCTCAAGAATCGTAGCAACTGACGTCGTATCATCATTTGTTCCGTTTTTCCTAAGTTGATGGCTATATTTTTCCTCAGAGTATAGAATCGAATCTTCGAGGCTCCAACCTTATACGAATAATTCTTGAGCAATCATTATAGGAACAAACGCCACGCTACACCTTTTGTTGCTAGAGGCATCCCGAGTAAAATTTTTGCATAATTTAGGAATCATATAACAACGCAAGGTGTTTCATTTTGTACAGTGCAGTGGATAGTTTTTCGATGCATTCGAAGTGCGACATGGAGTGAGATAGGGTGATGTTTCCTCACCGATTTTGTTCTTATTTACGACTGACGTTGTTAAGACTGCAACGGTGCGGGTGGAAATTAGAGACTTTGAACTTAATGGAATCCATTTCGCAAGTTATAATAGCCAATTCGCCAATTCTAATTAAATCAGTTTAATGGCAACCGGTACTAATGCCCATAAGCACATATGTAATTCTTTTTGACGAAATGGAAAAGCGGCTGGTGGATCAACGCCAAAAAGACACAACGTGCACATCATTTTTGACCAACAAAAGCAGGTTATTGTGAAACAGGAGACAATAGAGGACGTGAATCTGTTCAACTATTTGCGAATTTATCTGTCAACTCGATTGTGGACAGACCTAGACAGCTTCTCCGAGTAATAAAAGATCTGTACAATAATACGAAAGCCGCAGTTTGAGATGGAGAACAATGGTCAGGCTGGTTCGATACAAGTGTGGGAGTAAAACAAGGCTGCCTTCCCAGTCCACTGTTTTTTGCACTCTACATTAATGACATCCATGATTTTATTGAATCTTGCTGAATGGTTTGCGGATACGACTGCTGATGTATGCAGACGACATTGTGCTGATAGCAGATTCCCCGCAGGTGCTACAAAAATTGATCAACAAAACTGTGCAATACTGCCAACGTTGGAACCTTTTTATAAATCTGGAAAAGTCCAAGGTTATGGTGTTTAGAACTGCAGGTGGGAGACTCAGTCAGCAGGAAAAGTTGAACCTCAACGGGGAAACCATTGAAGTTGTTAACAGATAAAAATATCTGAGTGTGTGGCTTACGTCCAGATTAAGTTTGACGGAGCATTTCAAGGATCGATCGAAACTAAACTTCACGTGGAACCGGTTTATAATAAATAACGATGTTAAACTTTCTTCAAAAATCGAGATCTTTAATGCGGTAACTAGATCTATCTTGGGATATGCAGCCCAAATCTGGGGATACTTACAGTATGATGAGGTGGACAAATTACAAAGATATTTCTACAAAAAGACGCTGGGTTTGCCAAAAGTAACACCTAACTACATGCTTACAATTGAATGCCAAATGAAACCTATTTGGGAACACACGATAAGATGCCATATTAGCTATATAGGGAGAGTTCTAAGCTCCTATGGAAATAATAGGTTGCCAAAGTTTTTAGCTAAACTTATAATTCAAAAGAAAATTTTTTGGTTTGAAAGCTGGACAAATAACCTCAACAGTGAAGACATAAGGCAGCTGGATGAGATAGTTTCTAACAAAAACTTATTTGCACTGGTTGTAGATGGTGTGGCGAGAAATATAATTGAAAGTGACAAGGAACATGCCATACAGAGAGCCCGCAAACAAGAACACACAGTCTGTATCATACCCTAAATGTGTCAGATGAATGGAGCTCATCAAAAATTCGTTGGATCTTCAAGGCAAGAGCGGGGCTTATAATGCTAAATGGAACCAGCAGGACATCAGATGGAAATGTAAACTGTTCTCTATGCAACTTGAGGGAGGAAGTCTCTTTTGCATTTTCTAGGCGTGTGCCCGATTCTTAGGAGCATACAAAGAGCGACATTGGGAAATGCTACACTTGACGAAAGTAGCGTCACCGAACTCTTAGAAATATCTCTTAATTACGGAAAGCAACTTGTTGAGGAGTTTAATAATTAATTTGTTGATAAAAATAAAAACAAAACTGTATGTATGTCTTATTTGTAAACTAAAGCTTAGGGTTTTGAATTAAAAAGTCACTTGATCGCGACAGACGACGGAAGTCATTGTCGAAATTATGTTTAATGTTAAACAATTTATTTTGTATTGATAAGCTATTAACAATAACTAAGTATGTATAAATTTATGTCTTGAAAATGTATAGATTTAATGAATTAGTTCAATTGTAAATGAATTACTGATAAATTGAAATGAACAAAAACACTACTACTACTACTACTACTACTACTACTACTACTACTACTACTACTACTACTACTACTACTACTACTAGACGTCAACAACAGAATAGCAAAAAGCTCGTAGTGCATTCGGAATTCTTTCTCCAATATGGAATTTAAGAAAAAATTCACTTCGTACGAAGTTAAAACTCTTTGAACCCAAATTGAAATCTGTGCTGCTATCTAATAAAAAATATAAAACCTGAAAGTGCTCTACCAACATCTCGAGTAGGTCGCAAGCATTTGTCAACCGTATAGTCTGCGTTACATTCTTAAAATTCGGTGACCGAAAACCATATCAAACAATGAACTGTATAGCTGGACCGGACAAACAAAAGTGGATGTTGACATCGAGCAAAGAAAGTGGAGCTGGATTGACCATGCACTAAGGAAATCTGATAACAACAAATCAAAGCAGTGATTAGAATAGAATCCTCAACGTGCAAGGCGGGTTGGAAGACAAAAGGAAAGATGGAGGCCAACTGTCATCATTGAGGAAGCTCAGGCACATAAATGTTATGAAAGGATCTGGTTATGCTGCCCTATACTATAAGTGGGATTTGGCCAAAAAGAACTGTAATACTCTATTAAACAACCACACAACAAGTGGACAACTAATATCATATTTAACATGACATAACAAGAGAAATCATTTTGCAAAAGAAAACCATTCCGATTTTTCGACAAAAAATGTAAAATTTACATTGTTCTGCATTTACATTTTGATCAGCAAACACGAACATTGAAGCAGATGACAGCTAAACGGTATTATACTAAAGAGTGAAAAGATAAACACATGTATATGTAATTCGTCAAGACGATTTTTTTGTATAATCTTGATTTCTCCTACTTCCTATAATCTTGATTTATCAAGATGTTCTGCATTTTTATCATCGCTCTCTATAGAACAAGTATGATTTTTATATGTTGTATACTTCGTTTTTGCAGAAATCAAGATGCAGAAAAATGTAAATCCACCATTACACTCCTAAATAAAAAAGTTTTTCAATTGCCGCGGGTAGATTTCGGTGCAATGTGGCAGCCTGGCGGCCATGTTGTTTTGGAGACATCTGTCAAATCAGTTGTTTTCTAATCAGTTCAAGATACTTTTGAAATGACTTGACCCGAACTTGGCGGAATTGCTTTTTTAAACTCGTCCTTAAAAATATTGATGGGTATCATGGCAAGACGTTTCCAAGTGTGGACCTCGCAAAATCATCTTCTGAGCGAGTTCCAGGCTGGCTTCAGAGAGAACTTCTCTACAGTTGATCAAATTTTCGTTCTTACAAATGTTGCACAGAACTTTATCAGATTGAAGAAAAAACTGTATGTATTCTTTGTAGATCTTAAGGCAGCATTTGACACTGTAGATAGGAGTGCACTTTTCTATAAGCTATATCATAAAGGCCTATCTAGAAAGTTTGGAAATCTCATTGAAAAGCTGTACGAAGGAACATCATCAGCTGTTTGGGACGGAATACAGCTTGGAAATTTCTTTGAAACTATGACGGGAGTTAAGCAGGGATGCAATTTTAGCCCCCAAGCCTTCATCATGTTCATAGATGACATAACTGAATATCTATCTGGTGGCATAAGAATTGGAGGGGTTCACATAAAAGTTTTGCTGTATGCAGATGATGTGGTGTTGCTGGCAGACTCTCCGGAGAATTCACAAAGAATGATTAACCAGCTGCAAAGGTATTGCCAGGAGTGGAATATGAACGTTAACATATTCAAGTCAAAAACAATGGTGGGGGAAGGTATGCCAGAAACGAAAAGTGGTTTCTTGATGGACTAGAGTTAGAAACAGTCAAAACATACAAGTATTTGGAAATGAACATTTGTAGTAATTTGAACATGGAACATCATTTTAAAGAGAAATTTTCAGTGGCTAAGTCAGCCATAAGTGCTGCCTGGAAAAACTGTTTGGAAGATAATAACATATCGTTGAAAATAAAATATCCAATTTTTCAAGCTGTTTCCAGGTCAATCATGCTGTACGGTGCCCAAGTCTGGGGATTTAAGTTGTACGACACAGTTGAAAAACTTCTCCGGTTCTTTTTAAAAAGAGTATTTAAACTTCCGCAGTCTACACCCAACAACATGCTGTTGGTGGAAACAGGCCTTTCACCTATATTCTCAGAAACATTCAAACTGCATTTGAACTATACATTTCAAAAGTTATGTCATTTGATGACGAAAGACTGAGTAAACGTGTATTAAAGTATGTTATTGAGGCGAAAATACTGGCAAAAACTTTCTGAGTTCTGCGGATACAACGTACAATTAGTCTTGGAAAGGATGAGTCACTGTAAAGAGGAATTTGACAACTTAATTTCTGCCGTGGATGAGAAGATTGTTGAAGAAAATAATAAAACACCGAACATCTGAACACTTTGTTCATAATTTGTATGTACAGTTAATTATAAATTATTAATCGTTTGTCAATTATTAGAAAATATTCGATCTTGAAAAACCTTACTAATAGGAACGTTTGTTGTCTCAAATATATTGTTGTTCTATATAAATTTATTTTTCTTTTATTACGAAAGATCCTTAACAAAGATGCTTTCTGACAGTATTGAAAATGTATCAAGTTCTCTACACCGTGAAATATATTCAAATTTAAACCACACACTAGGTGAAAACAACAATTTCAATGAAAAATATCCAATAGAATTAATATTCACGATTTTTAAGGCAAGATGCGAGATACTTAACCTAAATTTTTTCCCGCATAGAGAAGATCTGCCAATTACATGCTCGTTATGCAATCTACGAGAGAGGGAGAATGTTTTTCACTTCTTGGACAGGTGTCCTATTTTAAACGAGTTCAGGCTTCGAATTTATGGAAGGAGAGTGTTGGCAGAATCCGAGATGAGGAATATTTTGAATGGTTCAGATTGGAATAAATTGCACAACTACTGTAAAAAAGCTTTATCATATAGAAAATCAATTATCGATTAATCTTTTAACTAAATTTAAGAATTTCGTCAAACTTGGGCAGACGGTGTTGCCATGTCTTTAAATTAAATGTGTTTATAATTAGTTACTAATTGTTAATTCGTTCAAGAAAAAATAAAATATTTTATCTATCTATCTAATCAGTTACTCACCATAGCAAGTTGCATGATTAAACACCGTGTCCATGTTAGTTCAAACGTTGTGCGCATTTTATGTAGACGTATTGGCCATTGACACTAGACTCTTCATTTGGGTTCAATCAACTGACATCCGTACGTCAAGTGATTGCCGCGGTCCTTAAAAGTGTAGAGCAGAACACGAAGGGTTTCCTGAAATTTTTCTCAAAATTTGGGAAAAGAGTAGAATTGAAGTTGGAAAATAAGACAGCGATGTTGGAAACTAGGCCAGATAGGAATAAAAAAAAAAGAACCAGAAAGACAATTGGAAATTGAACCAGAAAATTAAGGTATCTTGGCCTGATTTCCAAATAACGTTTTGGAAAAAAGACCAGAAAATGTTAAAAATGAAAAGGTATTTTCAAACTCGATGCAGGAGGGCGGGTTGTCTGTCCTTTCACGGCGCCCCGCATCTGTCAAATTCCGTTTTAAAATTATTTTTAAACAAGACGCAGGTGTGACGGTTCAGGGACCGCGATCGCGGGCTGTTCCCTTGGCACTCGGTGTTTTGATATGTCCCTTAACCCGCCCACCTGCGTCCTGCTTAAAAATACCCTTTCGAATCTCAAAAGCTTGCTATTTGTGGTGAGTAATATGACTTCCAGAGCTTCATCGACATTTATGCTAGTAATAAAGCAATAAGCGGCTCCAAAAGTTCTCTTTTGATATGCCCTGATCTACTGGGTATCAATCTAGCTGCCAAGACGATTAAAAGCTCTGCCGCATAGAGCTAGAAACAACCCAATTGACCTCGACATTGTACTCCATCTGAGAACTATCAATGATGTCTTAGATAAATCTATTACAATGCTTAACCTCCTTTTAGAGGTTGAAGGGCCGAATTCAATGTCTTACAGAGAGAGCTAAGATACTTTTTGTTGGCATCGGGACCATCGATTGATGCCAGAACTCCGGCGTGATAGTCCAACAGACTATAAGCGGTTAACAAATAATATTATAACCTGGTCCATGTGATGGTGGAAAAAATTCCGTCTATCACGGAATTATTATAGCAAAATATATCGTTCACAAAGTACATATATGAAGTTTTATTGGGCTTATTATAATGAGCACCGCTCAATTAAAAAAAATTACAACCATCCGAACGTAGATTCGTGGTTAAAACGAACAAAAACAAAACCATATAAGATTGTAGTTTTAAAAAATATTTAATACCAAAGGAAGTGACATGATTCGCTTATACTTAAAGTCACGATAAAGTGTGTTTTTTTTTGTAATAAATTGTCTTTTTTTCTACATATTGTAGTGCTTGCCTGAACATTTTTTAGCTCTTATTTTTTATTTTTGAAGCTATAAAATGTACCTGTATGGCAGACGAAAAATAAGCACTGTAATAAACTATTTAATTTATTACTCTATCATTAGGTAAAAATACATCATTTTCGTTGTAAATTTTATATTTTAATTTAAATATATGTATGTATACGTAGCACGTAAGAAAAACAATGTATGTATGTATGTATAAAGTTAAGCTAGCTTATACTATCAGATTGTAATTTTGTACAATATTTTAAAATGTCATGTGTCACGTTAGATTCACGTTTTAATAGTAAATGGTGTGAAAAAATTCTATTGTCTCCTGTAAGAAAAAAAAACATTTTGTAAAAGTCTTAGCCTAATATCCCGCATAAGCTTCGAGTTTGTGCAGTCAATTGAACAAACGAAAATTGATTTGATCTTAATAGGGTGATTCATAAAAATAGAAAAAACCTAGAGCGTGTATATTAACCATGTACATTTATGTTAATATACATATAGGGAATACGACATCTTTCAAATGCCAGCATCAGCTTCTTGTGGTGGCACGAGTTGCCCAATTTTCAATGACTTCCGCAAAGATCCGGCTGAATTTGAGCGATGTTTTATGTTATGTTCACCCCACAAAAAATTCGGAAATTCTCGCCGAGTTGAAGTCTGCGAAAGGTGGAGTTCTTGTTCAAGGCGAGGAATCGAATGCCTCGAGTTCTGCTGTATACTTTCAAGGACAGTGGCGATGTTTTCGGTCGATATTGCTATCCTAAGATATACGTCTCAAGTTTGCCTACCAAACGTTGAAGAGTTTACTGTGATGGGCTAAAACGTCTACCTTGAATTGGGAGCAACGTTTGCACTAACGAACACTCAATTCGATAATAATCTTTTATCATTTGGTTGTTGGCTGTTCAATCGTGCTACTTGCCATGGTGGTCTGCCATCATTAACTCAACGGACTTGACAGATGTCGAACCAACTGAAAAACCATTTAAAACTCATACCATTTCAAGACAGCACATCAACATCCCATTTCTACGGACAACCTATGACTTCCATACAAAGCTAACTTATCCCCGAATGATCATCTCAGAACATCGCACTTCAATGGAATAATTTCAATCATTTTTAACTTCTCCAAACAATGGAACACAAATCACCCTGTGATGATCTCGTCATCAATTGAAAAAAAGCTGATCAACATTAATCAACTTAATTTCCTAAGCTTGAACATAAACAACAATGACCTACGCAACAATTATTGTGTGTATACAATTTATTGAAAAGTTTTGCCCAATTCCTGCGTCGTTGATTAATTTTGGTAACGTATCATGGGTAACTATAAGGATATGATAAAAAGTAGAGTCAAGTGAGTTTATTCCTTGACGAGGGAACTGGATTTTCATTACTTTCCTTGTTCTTCCTTGATACTTATTGAGGCTCACGTTAATCTGGAAACTTTGCCCACTTAAAAAAAAAAAATTTCCAGTTTAGACTACGTCCGTGCCAGCCATGGCGGTCATATGCCAGAAATCATATTTAAATTAAAATGCCATCTTTAAAATAATGTAAATTTCATGTCAATTTAAAAAAAAAAAAATCATCTTTGTTTTATTCCATTTCAAAGTTGTATACCTAAAAAAAAAGACCCTTTACTTGATACGCTCTTCTCTGCAAGTGCTTCTTCTAGGTCAGCTTTATATACCGAATGATCTATAGGGTTCCGAGACAAACAATTTTCAGGTTTTTTTTATACTAAATGCACAAGAGTGAAGGGGATCAAAAAGGGAATAATGATATCATCGTGAATTGTATATGTAGTCAACCAACATGTTATAAGACAATCCATGATCAAAAGCACATAAACTATAACAAATTCAGCCTGAGTTCCTCAGTTCGATAAGAACATTAGAATCGAATTGGTTACTTTGCTATCAGATGCGATTGCTTACAGGTTATCTTCTGGAAGATTCAAAGAAAGGACATGGCAACTTTTGTATTGCTTGAAGACATCTTAAATAAAATGCACGACTGGGTCGCACGAACATGCTCTTATGTTCAATAAATTGCGTAGTGGCTGCATATATGGATATTAAAAAAAATTAAATAATTTCGAAAATTCTTTTATTTTTTAAATTAGTTTAAGAGTTTTCTCGGAAAAACTAAGTATGCAATAAAATTTCAAAGTTCCAGACCAGTTTTTTTTTAAAAGGTTATTTTTGAAAAACTTTTTCAAAAAATATTTTGAAATTTATTTGAGTATGCAAATATATGGCAATCTGTAGTTTACATTTGAAAAATAATTTAAAAAAAAATCAATGTACCCGTTTTTAACATATGTTATGTATTTCGAAAACCAACATTTTTTTGAAAAAATTATAAAAAATCAAAAAAAAAAATTTTGAAAATTTTAAAATGCCATATTAATAAAACTATGAAAGACTTCCTGTGGCCAAAATTTGATTGAAATCGAATGTATAGTTTACGAGAAAATTTGATTTGAAAATACTGGTTCTATGAGAGGTACCGTTATTAGACAAATTTTGAAAAAAGAATTTCGAACCAAAAGATAGATTTTCTTGCAAAAATAGCATTCTGAAAGTTTTATCGAAATTGTTAGAGCCGTTTTTGAGAAAATCAATTTTTGTCTTCAAGATTGTATATGGCAGGTGTCGTTATTTTTGGACCTAGAGCAAAAATAAAAAATTTGTTCCGAGGGACGGCCAAATAAATCCTAAATACCAAATTTGAAGCAAATCGGCCCACCCGTTCAGCCTCCAGAGGCGCGAACAGACAGACAGACGGACGGAATTCCCAGACCCACTTTTTTCGACTTCTCCATCATCGTAATGTCATGTGTGATTGTTATCTTAAATTTTTTTTCTGCACGAATCTATAACATGCCTTATAGTACCTATAATCGCAAGTAAAAATACACGTATTAACTGTCTAGCAGAGCATCTCTTAGTACACAGAGAGAAGACAAAATGTTTATTATTTCGAAGAAACATTATAAAAAACCTGCTCAAAAATTAAACCTTGCATAACGGCTTCTCCAGCGTCAGAGTGAAGCAAGCTTAAATCCATTGATAGCTTTATGGGCTGCGCGAAATGGTATAGCTGCAGCAGTAGCGCGTAGCAATGGGAAAGTTAAATGTACGTAAATCGTATTGCACGGCTGCAATGTAAAGTAGCAGCTGCAGCACAGAGTGTAGCCGAAGTACAAGTCGACTCGACTCCAACGTGCTGCGCTGCACAACAACAACAAACCAAAACGGCAGACATGATTTTGTTTGAGTTCAGTGATACACATTGTAATCGTGCATGCTGCTTAGTGCGCTACTTTTTTGACATTAACTTTGACATTGCTACGTGCTACTGCTGCAACTACACCATTGTAGCCAGTAAAGGTGAGATGAGTTCAAGTCATTTTAATGTCCAAATGGAACAATGAATGGGAGCGGGAATGATGATTACTGTATGTCATGTTCTGGATAGAAGAAGACGGTTAGATGATATCCAAAATGGAGGACGTTTAGGCTGTTTCATATGACCAACTCCCTTTCCATATTAGTGCATTATCAGAGAATTGACGAAAAACCAAGAGACGAGTCATAAAGTGAAACACTTAAGGAGGGTCAACAGAATTCACCATCAGTTACCAGACAAAATGTTTCGTAGGCTAGGTGATGCACTGTAGCATTGAAAATCGCCTTATTTATTAGGATTTGTTATCTGGTTCTGTCATCAACATATTTTTTGAATATACATACACAGCTGGTCAAAAAAATAGGTGCAATTATTTTTTTTTATATAAACTTAATTTTTTAATATGTTTTGTTTATTTAAATATTATTTTAACATTAGTTTCCATTGGATTATCAATACTTAATGAAATATTAATATTTAAGGCTTTTAAATTAAGTAATTATAAATTTTATACAATAAAACCGACGGTGTAGACATTTGCGCTTGGACAAAAAAATAGGTGTGTCTTCCTAAATTATGAATAATGATAGTTTGAATGCAAAATTTGTTGTATTTTATAATAATTTTCGTTTACCATTCTCTTATAACCCGAGTATACGACATTGTTATCCAAAACTTTTTAAAGTCAGCGTGGTATTAAATCTACAAACTTTTGGCATCCTTCTTGGGGTATAGAATACCATTCACTCTGAACAGCATCCCACAATCGGTTCCAGTTTGGAAAATATTGGCATCCTAGTTTCCGCTTAAGCTCATTCCTCAAGTTCTCAATCGGGTTGAGATCTGGGATTGACTTGGCCATGAAACAATTGAAACTTCTTTCTCGATACCACTCCTTCACAAGATTTGCCATATGTTTCTGATCGTTATATCCTGCTTAAAAATCAATCGGAGAGTCATGTTTTCTTCGGCAAATGGAAGCATGATATCTTCCAAAATATCCCTATATCCTTATTTGGTCAATACGTTATTAATGCGGAATATGGGACCCACACCATACCAGGAAAAACAGCCCCAGACCATTATATTTCCTCCCCCGTGTTTGATTGTTTTCCGGGTATAGCGAGGGTGGTAGTCCTTTCCTTTTGGTCGCCTGACATTACGACCCGAATCTGATAAAAACAAATTAATTTTTGTTTCGTCACTCCAGAGAATATTTCGCCATTTCTTTGCTCCTTCAGGTCCGTTCCAACTTCTATTGTTTAAGGCAAATTCTTTTCGGGACCTTATATTACTTGCTCTTAGTAAAGGAACTTTCCTGGCAACTCATCCTGGTAGGTTGAAGCTCTGAAGCCTTCTGCGGATTGTGCGGGCACTGACTTCATCATTGATTTGTGCTCCTATTGTCCTTGACGAAGCAAAAGGGAGATTTAGCCAAAAGGACTACACGGCGATCAGTGGTGACTGATGTTTTTTTTGGCCTCCCACGATTTCCGCGCACTAATCTGGCCTTGAGTGCATTTGTCACAAAATTTTGGGATCTTCCTAGGGCTTCTGCTATAAATTTGTAAGTCTTACCTTCATTTCTTAGCTGTAAAACTACCCGTCTTTCTTCCGCCGAACAGTGGACGTTTCTACCCATACTAAAAGTCTAATAAACTATTATTTATTATTTTATTTATTAACAACTATCATTTATGGATAGAAAAATTATTAAAAAGAGGTTACCTTGAAATTTAATATTTTTTGAAATAACAAAGATATAAACTGTGGGTTTATTTGGAGAACACCTATTTTAATGACCAAATCCTAATGCAACAAAGAAAGTAGAACAGCTTAACATAACACACACAAAATGCAGTAAGCTCAGCATCAGTGTCAACAGAATAACCGTTTTTTCTTAAAACAAGAACTTTTTGTAAGGCCTGCGATCAAAAAAACAGTTATTTTGCATCAAAGACAACAGTGGTGCGAAAAAATTTGATCACACCTATTTTTTTGACCAGCTGTGTATATAACCACAGCTTCACTCCGATACCGAGAATATATTGAACGCCCCTCGTATCGCTTGTGCGCGAAGTTTGATTATGCGAGACATAATCGATCCAAGCGACAACTGTGGGTGAACGGCGAAACATAAAAGTCGAGCAGGTCTTAAAATACACACGAAACTAACTGCTGTGTTCCTAAGATGAAGAGAAGCTTACATAGTACACAGACCAAAAAGGACTTATTAAGAATTATATTTAACTGGACTTAGGTGAATAAATATATTATAGTTCATTCATAAATTTCACATATGTATTCTATTTAACAATATCGTGAGACATTATGTAAATAAATTGTTGCTTGTTTTATGAAAGCTGTACAAACATTTCACGGTACGTGAATTTTTAGATTTGTATTATTGAGTATCAGGTTCACATAATGTAAGTCATTTATTTTTGTGTGCTTTTTTATATAGATCAGCTTTTAATAACTTTCTTGTCAATATGTATTAACTTACTCAAATTTGTTTTTCATGTGGTGCCGACTATTAATAGAATAATTGTAAGTTTGTTCTTGCTCCTAGTTCTTAGGGAAAATGTTTGTTTTAAGCTCAAATAAAGTAAAAACTAAATCTAGAAAATAAAACATTGGTTACTCGTCTGTAAAATATGCAGTGTACTGTATATCTAGCGACACTGTCAAACTGACAACATTTATTTCAACCTTAAGCGGCCCATACACGCAACACAAATGTGTGCACCGTTGTCATGACACTGGTGTTGGTGTTGCATTTTCCACAATACACGCAACACCAATTCGTACACCATTAGTTGTTCGGCGCAAAAAATCAAAACATTTTGATTTTTTTGACACGCGTGTCTGACACCGATTAACAGTGCACACACACCACGACCACACATGGTCAAATCGCATGACCTCGGTGGCCAATTCACGTCACATCTGCTGGAGATAATCTTACGCTCATATCGTTCATGCAGAATGTCAATCGTGGCGTTCGCTTTATGGCACTTGGCGCTGGTTGTCTTGCTGGAACCACATGTCGCTTAGTTCCATATGCTTTAATTTGGACCATACAAAATTGGTTATCAATTATCATTGTTCTGTACCGCTCGCCATTGAAAAGCCACCACACCTTCCGTTAAAACTCATTTTTATAATACAGTTTAATAATTTGTACGCGCTGTTAATGTTCAATCGTTTCACTAGCCATGTTGTTTTTGTATCAGTTCCTTTAATAAGAAACAACAGATTTGAAAGAGATATCACCAAAACAACATGGCCGCCACAGACAGCCTAAAAGAATGTCACCAGTATTGAAACGGGCGATACATGTGCATATGAATAGACACTACGTTAAATTTCACAAGTCCTAAACGCTTTCGGCTACGTCGAGAATTTTTGTTAATATTTGTGACTCTAAACCAAATATATATTTGAAATACTTCACAATTCGCATCAAGGCATAGTCTGGTCATGTTGGACATGCTTTTTATGTTCGGACCTTGATTCTGTGAGTTTTTCCTTATAATTTTTTCTTCGTCTGAACCCACAAAAATGTTTATTAAATTTAGGTAGGACAACGTTCAAGTCCAACAGTTTCTCCACCTAATTGGTTTTATAAAAGGAGGGTGGATACCACGCCCACGAAATGTAAAACTTAAACATTTAAAAAAAAATTTGGAACGAGTTTCTCGCTTAAAATAATTTTATTTCACTCACGAAGTTTTCTTAATTTGTTGTTTCTGAGAGCAAGTTTATGCGACCAAGCAATACAATTTTTAGATCTAGTTCGACAAATTTAGTTGTTTGAACTGTTCTTAGATCGAAATTTAAACAATGGAAGATGATTTGAATGCAAAGCACATGTTCATACTAGATACCTAGTATCTTCTCTTTTGAAAAAAATATGTGCACAAGAACAAACTTAACCTATATAGCTCCAGATTTGATTGTTTGTTTTAAAACAGTTGCGCGTGTTAGTCCCAACAAAAAAATCTAACCAATAGGGAAACACATTTTTTTCACGCATAATAACAGTTTGCACCCGAAATAAAAGAACATTTAAATTCTATTTTTGCGACGTTAGTAGCTATAAATAACATTGTTTTGTTTTTGAAAGCTAATAACATTGTGATGAGTTTTATGGAATTGTCGTAATTTCAGACATTTTTTGTTCTTCTTAAAGGGAACGAACACTTCGAATGTCCTTACAAACACATTCGCATGTTGGGAATTCTTCCTCTCTCCTTCAACTTGACCGATTTTGATAATTTTTTTTTATTTAATAGAGCCTCTCGAAAAAGTCCTAGTCGGGTGATAGTCGGTATGTAGGTGGCGCCGTTGTCAACATGCAGGAACAGACTTCAAAAATACTTTGCATCAAGTTTGAAGTAAGTCACCCCAATGATTATGATTTCAGCTAACGACCAAAATAAAATTAGAAAATTCACATCCTGTTACTAATTATTAGCCCCACATTAATGGTGTTTTGTCCTGGAATACAAATTTAAAAAATACAATTCGGTCAACGGTGGGCGTTACAGAGCCTGAAACTGTAGACATGGATTTGAATGACCTCTGGTTCATGCAGGATGGCGCTTCACTTCACACAGAGCCCATGCCAAAATCGATCTTTCTGCGCCCCAAATTCCCAAATCGTATTATCAGCTGGCTTGTCAATGTTTACTGGCTGCCTCGGAGCTGCTTTATACTTTTTTTTTGTGGGGATTAATGTAATGCCAATCCGGAAACAATTCAAGCACTTACGGCCAATATCATCCAAGCAATCCGTGAGCTGCAGGCGGAAACCAAAAACATGTTCTTGGGAAATTGGAATGACAGAATGCGCTGCTATGTGAAGACAGCCGGGCAGCCTTTTGAACAACGTGACGTTAAGTTTTATAATGAATAGGCATGTTTGCTCTTACTAATAAAGCCTTAATACATGGAAAGAAAAAATGTATTAAACTTTTATTTGCCCCCCCCCCCCCCCCCTTACATGAAACTCAGTTTTGAAGAAAATAAAAGCAAGTATACGCCACAGTGTCCCGAATCTTGCAGAATTTATGTTGGTACCTGTTTTTTAAATTTTGTGCTGTATAAGGACATCATGTGAACTTTTGTGCCTTGTATATCAAAATCAATAAACATCACATTTAAGTGCTGTTTTAACAAATTTGAAATCATTTTAGCTGTAAGGATTGAACTCGCTTAATATTAATAGATTTTAATTTGTTTATTATTTTCAAAATGGAAACATAGTTCCGTTATCCACATTTGTATCCATAAGTGTAGGCTTTAATCAATGTCACAGTAGTGTAAACTACTGAATATTTATCTATATAATATACTACCTTCTCACTTAAGCTTAGCTATGTTATAGTTATGTATTGTATGATCTAAATACTATATAATATCTATATACACAGCTGGTCAAAAAAATAGGTGCAATTTTTTTTTTATATAAACTTAATTTTTGAATATGTTTTGTTTATTTAAATATTATTTTAACATTAGTTTTCATTGGACTATCAATACTTAATGAAATATTAATATTTAAGGCTTTTAAATTAAGTAATTATAAATTTTATACAATAAAACCGACGGTGTAGACATTTGCGCTTGGACAAAAAAAATAGGTGTGTCTTCCTAAATTATGAATAATGATAGTTTGAATGCAAAATTTGTTGTATTTTATAATAATTTTCGTTTACCATTCTCTTATAACCCGAGTATACGACATTGTTATCCAAAACTTTTTAAAGTCAGCGTGGTATTAACTCTACAAACTTTTGGCATCTTTCTTGGGGTATAGAATACCATTCACTCTGAACAGCATCCCACAATCGGTTCCAGTTTGGAAAATATTGGCATCTTAGTTTCCGCTTAAGCTCTTTCCTCAAGTTCTCAATCGGGTTGAGATCTGGGATTGACTTGGCCATGAAACAATTGAAACTTCTTTCTCTCGATACCACTCTTTCACAAGATTTGCCATATGTTTCTGATCGTTATATCCTGCTGAAAAATCAATCGGAGAGTCATGTTTTCTTCGGCAAATGGAAGCATGATATCTTCCAAAATATCCCTATAACCTTATTTGGTCAAGATGTAACTAATACGGAATATAGGAATTAGGGCCCACACCATACTAGAAAAAACGGAACCAGAGTTTGATTCTTTTCCGGGTATAGCGAGGGTGGTAGTCCTTTCCTTTTGGTCGCCTGACATTACGCCCCGAATCTGATGAGAACAAATTAATTTTTGTTTCGTCACTCCAGAGGATATTTCGCCATTTTTTTGCTCCTTCAGCTCCGTTCCAACTTCTATGGTTTAAGGCAAATTCTTTTCGGGACCTTATATTACTTGCTCTTAGTGAAGGAACTTTCCTGGCAACTCATCCTGGTAGGTTGAAGCTCTGAAGCCTTCTGCGGATTGTGCGGGCACTGACTTCATCATTGATTTGTGCTCCTATTGTCCTTGACAAAGCAAAAGGGAGATTTAGCCAAAAGGACTACACGGCGATCAGTGGTGACTGATGTTTTTTTCGGCCTCCCACGATTTCCGCGCACTAATCTGGCCTTGAGTGCATTTGTCACAAAATTTTGGGATCTTCCTAGGGCTTCTGCTATAAATTTGTAAGTCTTACCTTCATTTCTTAGCTGTAAAACTACCCGTCTTTCTTCCGTCGAACAGTGGACGTTTCTACCCATACTAAAAGTCTAATAAACTATTATTTATTATTTTATTTATTAACAACTATCATTTATGGATAGTAAAATTATTAAAAAGAGGTTACCTTGAAATTTAGTATTTTTTCAAATAACAAAGATATAAACTGTGGGTTTATTTGGAGAACACCTATTTTAATGACCAACTTCTTAAAAACACCAAATCCTAATGCAACAAAGAAAATAGAACAGCTCAACATAAGACACACAAAATGCAGTAAGCTCAGCATCAGTGTCAACAGAATAACCGTTTTTTCTTAAAACAAGAACTTTTTGTAAGGCCTGCTATCAAAAAAACAGTTATTTTGCATCAAAGACAACAGTGGTGCGAAAAAATTTGATCACACCTATTTTTTTGACCAGCTGTGTATATACCCTAAACTGTGTATTAACTCATGTCATATCGTATGATCATTTTTATGTAAAGCCCCAGGTATATTATTTACCGTATAATCCGTAATATCATGTACATGCAACTCCAAATATATGTATTCTTATTTAAGTCTCGATAATGCTATATTTTTAGCTAATAAAGAATCACTTGTTGTTCATCGTTGAAAAGAAGAAGTTCGTCGTCTTTAATTTATTGTTTCTACATACCTATATAAGTTTAATGATAAACAAAAAAACACAGTCTATATCTCATTATCTTTACCTACACATGAATAAAAATGAAGTGTCTGTTTGTAATTTCAAAATAGCAGCTTTTTACTAAATGCGTATACGAAAGCATTATTATTTTCAATACAATAATGAATTTTGGGGGAACGAAGTTCGCCAGGTCAGCTACTAGAAAATAAAAATCATTTTCCAGTCGACTATAGGAACCTTTTCTCTACATTGATGATAGGGAAACCGGAAAAGGGATCCGACCTCGTTTGCTTTGCGTAATGAACAACTTTCAAGACCTTTTGAAGTGCACAAGAAATGTGACCGATAGATACAAAAAGAATGATATTTTGTTGTTTTCTGTTTTTATTCTCTTCAATCAAATATTCTTTTAATATTCATAAATGTTAAAAATGCAAATCAATAGTATCCAGTTTAGTTTTTGCAGTATGGAATACCCTAGTTTTCATTTCATTGTTTTGTTAGAATCAAAAGATAAAGAAGTATATCTAGTTCTTAAAAATTATATAAAAATATCATGAATCATCTTTTGAATCAGAGAGTACCTATGTACGTCACTTTGTATTTGATTTAAAGCTTCTAAGTACGAAAAATGTTCGTATGTACATATATTTTTTCTCAGATAAACAAAAAATTTGGATAAGTAAAGTATGACAAGTATCACAGGAAAAATGATTAATAAATAAATAAACATATTATGTAAACATGTTGAGTTCTAGCAAAGTACATATTCATATGTGGATCTCTAATATCAACATAAGATCAGACTTGAGACTATTTTTTGAAGCATATTATTTTCCACTGTCTTTTTTGTTTTTTGATTTATAATTTTTAAATCTATGATTCATCAAAATCTTAGTTATAATATGTACGTCGTGGAACAATACTTTCAAGCAATATAAGGGAAAAAACAAACAAATACATAAATCTTAAAGAACTAAAACAATTTTAATCTGAAACTGAAGTTTATGAAACAATTTAATGTCAAATAACTTTCCGCGGAACTTAAACGAATTTAACAATTAAATTTAATGCGACTATTATTTTAGCCTTAAAAACCTTCAGACAAATATTTTTTTTTAATTGTATCATTTTGAAATCTTTACCGTCACAAGGAAATTCCTTTTAATAATCCTTTTTATTTAACATGATGAATGACTTTGTTTATACAGAGTGACCCACATTTAAAAATTACGTAAAACTTTTAATTTTCGGGAAAGATTATTAAAAATTATAACAAACTGTAGCCATAATAGAAATGGTAAGTTTATTATAAAGTAAATTGGTTTTTGCCCGTGACTTCGTACTCGTGGAATTTAGATTCAAGTAGGTATCTATGCCTTTTTTTTAAGTGAAACTTTTTTTTCATCGCGTCAAATTTTTTCGTTCACCTGTCGCATGTCGCAACATGGCGGCTCGGTGGCTCGTATCAGCTGACCGTGTAGCATCTCACTTTTTCGTGCACGTGCTCCACGGTGTGTGTGTATTTTGATCAGTGTGTTGATGTAAATGTTGTTGTTCACTTGATCGTGATGGACACCGATATAGCTAGTGAGGCAAACTGGTAATCAAGGGAAAAACCAAGAATAGTGCTAAATGCCAATGATCCGGAAAAAAGCGAATTTTGGGCTATTATTTTCAAAAACTCTCCAACACAAAAACAAAACTATTTCTTTTCATATTATACATAGCTATTCTTTTCTAAAACTCTCCAAATTTAAAACTGAAACATTTCGTTTTTAATATTATAATTTGCGACAATTTTAGGCTATCACTTTCAACAACTCTCCAAAATTAAAACTGAAACATTTTAAAAGCTTCGGTTTTAATTTTGGATAGCCTAAGCTAAACATTGTTAATTTTGGAGATTTTGTCAAAAATAATAGATAGTCCGCACATCGCCCAAATTTTCTTAAAAAAAAAACTGCAGCTTTTAAAATGTTTCATTTATTATTGTACAGCTTTTAAAGTTTTTTCAATATTACATTAAAATATATGCGCAAATATACTGAAAGTTTGTGTAATGAAAAAACGCTCCATATGGCCTTGCTACACTTTCGAAAAGCGAAATAAGGCCATATTTGGCCTTGTTTCACAAATAAGTTTGGCTTTATTTCACTTCGTCAAAGTGAAATGAGGCCATATGTTGGAATATGGCCCTCTTTCACAATTACAAAGTGAAATAAGGCCAAATTTTGAAATATGGCCTTATTTCGTACGGCCTTATTTCACGGCACCCATAAAACCACACAATTTTTTTTATTTTATACAAATGAAAATGGACTTGGAACTTTGCTTTTGCAAAAAATGAATTAATAAAAACCAAACAATTCTCTAAAAAAAAAAACATATATGATATTCTACTCTACGCCTTGGATATTGTTGGGGGCATACGTGGTATGCGGGGTATACTATGAGTGGAATGAAAACTTCTTCATTAGCTCAACTGCTAGTAAGAATTTCGCCTTCTGTAATATTATTTCGCAGCGGTATCACTTTAGGGTGGGTTCCATTGCATAGATTTGGAGAATTTACGTTCCGAAGCAACATAATCGGAATACCTGTTTTGACAAAGATATCATTCTGAAAGAGATTTAAGAAACTCTATCGGGTAGGTAAATTTGCCGGTATACAAACTCATCTTCTTTAACTTTTTCAAAAATACTGTGATTTGTTATTTTAGAAACACCTCAATGAACGAAATTTACTCGTACCCATTCGATTCGGGGAAAGAATCTTCCCCGATTTCCAACAAAACTTCAAAAAAAATAAAATGCACGACTGGGTCGCACGTACTTGCTCTGTGGGTGCAATAGTATCTACGATGAAAACAAACTTTTCGATCAATGAGAACAACTCATTTTTGAAAAATTTGGTCAAACCTAAAAAATGTTGACTAAAACTGGAAAAACCGATGTACGAAAGATAACGTTAAGAAACCTTTAATATTTAAAATGTCATCTTTTGGGTGTTGTAAATGATACAAATGTCCACTTATGGCCAAATTAATAATACTGTTAAATCAAATTTCCGCTATTATCATGTGTAGCCAAAAACTAACAATGCAGTTTTCTTTGAAATATTCTATATATGTTACATTCAAAGTATATGTTACATTAAAAATCGGTGGAGCCTTTTTTGAGTAAACTAGAAAAAACGAAAAAAATGGCCAAAATCTAATGGCTCTTTGTATAGGAGCCACCATTAAAAAAAAAGAAACTGAACAAAAATCAATGCCATCTGATAGGAAGCTGAAAGAAACTATACCAAACAAAGTTTGAGTGAATTCGATGCAACCGTTGACAACTTATGGCCATTTGAAAAAAAGACGTTAAGACCAGATCTCCGTTATTAGCATTTTTTGCCAAAAACTAAAAACGCAGTTCTCTTAAGAACACTAAAAGAATATATCACACAAAGTTTAATCAAATTCGTTAGAGCCATTTTTGAGCAAATTAGAAAAAACTAAAAAAAAGTTGGCTAAAACTGAACGGCTCGTTGTATGGGAGCCACCATTTGGAAAGGCTTCACTGAAAAATGTATAAAGCCATTCTATAGAACACTACAAGGAACTATGCCAAACGAAGTTTGAGTCAATTCAATCAAGCCGTTGCGAACTTATGGCCATTTGAAAAAAAGCCGTTTAAACCTGATTTTCGTTAAGATCATTTAAGCCAAAAACAAAGCTATTTTATTAGAAACATCTTACGTAAGTTAAATTCTGAGTTTAATCAAAATCGTTAGAGCCGTTTTCGAGCAAATCCAAAATAAAAAAAACCGTTACTTGAAAGGTACCAGTTTGAGCCGGGCTAAAACGAAATAAAAAAAACCTCGACAACGGTTTTTCTTCAAACTGCTATATACCAAGTTTGAAGAAAATCCGTCAAGCCGTTTAGGCTGTAGCATGACGTGAAAAAGCGCACATCCGCACAGACGCACAGACAGACCGACGGACGGTATGGCGAAAACCACTTTTTTGGGCTTCTCTATCATCGTAATGTCATGTTTGATTAAAACCTCTATTTTTTTTTTTCTGCACGAAACCAATACTTGCCCTATAGAGCAAGTAAAAAATTAGTCGTGTGTTGAGAACTCATACTCCCCGTCAGATTCATATTCTGTATCGATGGCCAAAGTACGGAGCATTTGAGACTATAGTTCCCCGAGTTATAACAAGTAGAGTCTGATGAGAATCCTCACAAAATAAAACAGTTACCATCTCCATGATGTGTTCGTTTCGTCGGATGTCTTGCAGGGATATATTTACTGATTATACGGCCTTCTTGTGCGCCATCGTACACTCACACCAAACGATTGTATTTATTTCAAGGTCCAAGGGTACTAAGTGTGGGCAGTTTTACTTATATATAGTGCTATCTTCTCTCGTCTTCTCACTTCAGCTAGTAATTGTATAAAATAAGTTGTAATCAGTTCAGATAAACCTTTAAAATTATAAAAATCGCCATCTTTGATTTTTTTCAGTATAACAACTATTAAGAACGACTAACTTATCTGTGGAGGGACATACAGACAGACAGACAAACATTCTAAAAACAGGTTGTTTTAGCTCTAGTATAAAGACACCCGCCCCAAAATAGTTTTCCTTCAATATCTCGAATGTACCGACATCGGCCTGATTTAATTTTATTATGTGTATAGATAATGTCTATTAAATGGCATCCTTCTTGAGGATGAAATTCTTGTAACGCTAAGTGAAGTTCCGCACACACAGTTTCATTCACGCTGAAGGGAGTTAGTTAAAAGGAATTTTTGAATACTCATTATCTTGTTAAGCGGCATATACACTGGTCAAAAATTTATCAAGCATGTGAGAGTGTGTGCAATATGTATGCGTTGAATGCTTGAAGAAAAATCAAAAATTTTTGATTTTTCATCAATCATGATGCACACACTCTCACATGCTTGATGAGATTTTGACCAGTGTATATGCCGCTTAAGGTTGAACAACGAAGTACAAAATTTATAGACTTTTCAAGCTGTGTTAGGGTCCAGTTATAGCTTTGAGAAAATTTTCCTTTGTTGACCTTAAGACAGTTTAGAAAACAGAATAAAAATGGTATACAAATCAAGCTAATGTATTCTAAAAATGTTTAGTTAACAAAAAATACATTTATTTGATTATTACTTTTCTTTAAATCCACTTTTAGTAATTCACTGACAGAAATCGATTTCAATTTTCAATAAACAGCTTATTTTCGATTCTGGTACTTGGAAAAAATATTTTTACTGGGTGTGTTCGATACCTTTTCTTTTCTTATCCGGCAGTTTTTCTCTCTTAAGAATTTTTGTGATCACTTAATTTGCAAATGTCTTTTCTGTCGAATTAACCAACTGCAACAGGCACAGGCACACTTCAAAACTGTCAAATTGTTGATGATATTTCACATTGGGTGTAGCTGAGAGTAACTCCAAGGATTTATTTAAAGTCTACTTTTTGGCCCAGACATTTTTTTCACACCAAATTTTAACTTAAAATCTTCTTTACTAAAACCACTATTTTTAGTTCGGATGTAAAAAACAACAACAAATAATCATATGTGAACTTATAAGTGGATTTATCTGCAAGTAAACAGATTTCATAGTTTTAATTGATAAAGTCTACATTTTTGACATTCGCGACTCAATTTCGTAGAAAATATTATGGCAAATAAACAGACGCTGATACAGGAGGAGGGCAATTGGTACATTTGTTGATCTAATGAAATATAAATTCAATACAAAATATAAAAATAAATTAAGAAATGCGTCTTCGTTGAGGGTGCCTTTAAACTTATTTAAGTTAACATTGATTGAACATCACCTTCGAAGTCTGGCTTTGATGCATACTCACAGACAAATTCCTATTACCTATAAAAGCAGTATCGACACTTCATGCTTTTCTCAACTAAATTATTTGATCTTGTCCCAAGACATCGAGGATTTAGTGGAACGTCTATCTGATTACTTCGCAGTATAACAGTGAGTTATGAGTTACTATTATTATTATTATTAAATTCTTTATTAATCAACTTAAATATAATTACAATGAAAGTTTAACAAAAAGCTTAACAGTGAGTTACGGCAAGGGGATGTTGTATCACCAATCTTTTTTCTTTCGATAGATGAAGTACTGACTTCCACTGACTGTTGATATAAAAGACGTGCTTTGTAATGTTTTGAAATAGAATCAATAGACGCGGGTTGTGTCAATCATTCCAAGCGACAGGAGAACTACAATTTTGATTTCATTTACTCTGAAGCATTGTATCAGCTGAAGGTGGAAGAAATCTGGATTGAAAACCTAGAATATGTATAAAAATCGAGCTGCTTTGGAACTCTTTCTTGAATCAGGAAGTCACATTTCCTTGTGCGCTCAGTTGAGATTCTTCGAGTCTTATGATTTATTTTATTTGAAGTGTATGCTTGTGAAACCAGGAAACGTATAGAGCGAATAAAGTAAAACTCAATTTCGATATAAAAAAGTGAAAATGGGGAAAGCCAAAGGTCAGTGTCAAGAATAGCCCCAGCCCGTATACCCCGCCAGATAGCTCAGCCCATTGTCAGTTACCTCGAGCTCGAGCTTCGCAGAGCAAGTTATTTGAGGTCGCACTCCACTTGATCAGACCACCTTAGATGGAGTATATACTCAGGACCGTATTCAAGGGAGGGCATCCGGGCAACTGCCCCGGGGCCTCGACAAAAGAGAACATACAAAAGTGGCCAATCTTTTCAACTTATTTGAGATCAAGCAAGCAAAGTGAAGTTAATTGCCTTTCGTCCACGATTTGCGAAGAACTGATGAGTGATAAAGTCCACTAACTGAAATATTATCCTGAATAAAAAAATCCAAATATTATTCTGTACTAGCTTTTGCCCGCTACTTCGCACGCGTGCATTTTAGAATTAGAATAAAGTTGGTACCTCAGTATATTTTTGTTTTTGCACAACCGGTTCAAAATGGGGGGTATGCGTGGTATAAAAGCTACATACTTTACCAGCTCTACAGCCGTAAGATTTTTGGCTTCTGTATATGTAATATTATTTCCAAGTATCATAATGGCTTAAATTGCAAAGTTGGAGGGTTAAGTACGAAAGCAATATACCTAATTAGAATTCCCACTTTCAAAACGATGTTACGCGCCGATACTGCTATTTATGGCAGCTCCGCTTCATCAGTTTTGGGCGTACGTATTGCTCGTTCACCGTTCTTTATGATTACATTATTTTTCGATTTCTGCTTTCGCTGAATGAGCCTTTTTCTATATGGTGGTAAATAGCGCCATCTATGATGTTTTTGATGTAACTTCTATTCAGAACGACTAACTTATTTCTATTCATGTATGTAGGTAAGTGTGGCGCTATTTTTATGATTTCCAGCGCCATTATGTAAGTGAGACGCTAACTTCCTTAAAATCTTTTAATTTTGCGTTAAGTTCATTGAATAACGTTTGATTACAGCAATATTAAAAAAACAACCAGAATTAGATATTTTCCTGCAATAAAATATAGCCTATATTTTAAGTTGGCGTACTACCAATAAATCTGCGAAAACCTCATTCAATTCCACGCAGTAGTTTTTGAGTGATGCGCGTACAAATATACAGACAGACAGACAGACAAAAATTCTAAAAACTGTTGTTTTGGCTTCTGTGGGTCTAATAGAGACTCCCCATATTAGTTTTGCATCTATATCTTCAATGTACAGACATCGACCCGTTACAATTTTATTATATGTATAGATGTATAGATCAGCGGATTCTCTACTCCCGACGAATCTCATATCGATTAATTAACTTTAGTTGTTCAATATGATTCGATTTGATTCTTTTTTAGCCGTAGATTTTAAAATTACAATGTTTATCTTAAAACAAGTAAAAATAAAAACTTTTGTTGATCAATTTATTATAGATAATTAGACTTTACATAAACGTACAATATCAATTTTTTTTAAATACCATCACATTACTTTCAGACTTTAAGTTGATTGGCAAATTATTAAATAATCCAAAGCTTTTATGAAATATAATATTCTGAGCTTTATTTGTGTTTAAGAAAGGTAGTCTAAAATCACCTGAATTTCTTAAATTATATGGTTGTAAATCTGATACATAAACTATTTGATTATATACCTAGGTAATAATTTATGTTTTATTTTCAATATAAATACTACATTCATAACCGTTCTTTAATTTATGGTAAGCCATAGTACAGTATTTAGCATTAATTGTATAGGTGTTAACATATTGATTAGTTTCCAAAAATAGTATTGTTTAACAATATTTAAAATGGGGTTTAATCATCACATTAAATATATTTATTGCACTATTTAATGATACCCTACGTCTTGTTCTTTGCAAAAATCCAATTTTCTTTGCAATTTTATTACATATGTATGTATGTATGTAGGTTATGTGATTCTCCAAACTTAGTTTTTTATCTATGATTTACTTTTTCTATAATATTTTCATTAATTTCTATGTTTTCAGTAGAGTTTCCATTAATTATTATTGCTTTTGTTTTGCCTATATTAAGTTTTAATTTATTCATTTTAAAACAATGCTCTTATTTTATTAAATCATCATTCTAACGATAGATGCACTCACTCATCAGCTGAATTTTCAGAAACAAATATAAGAGTATCATAAGCGAACAGTCTATCATGTCGTGCATGTTGAATGACGTTTTCCAAATCGTTATATGGAGGGATCTTTGCCAAATGAAAGATTTTTTACCTTTTTACCAAACTGCGGTCATACTCGCGAAAATTTTTAGGTGACCATCAAATAGATATTCTGGATTGCCGCGGCCAATCATATGAAAATACTGCATACACGAGTGGCAAATACAACGGGATGCAAGATCTTATTTTGGAGGAAAATCATTTATCGGCGTTTGTACCATGTTGTGGTCATTCTCTCAATTTAGTTGGAAAAGCAGCTGTTAACTGTTGTATATCGGCGATTCAATTTTGTTTTCTTTGATTTTGTTCAGAATTTAAATAAGTTTTCTACGGAAAGATACCGAATTCTGATTGAGAAATTATCGAAGAAAAAAGGCGGACAGTTTAACGTTTCACAAAAGCTTAGCGACACTCGTTGGTCTTGTCGAGCTGAAGCTACGAAGGCCATTGTTGACGTGGCTATTCGGAAATCAAAGAAGTATAACCAGTAATCTTCCGATAAGGAGCAAAAAAATATCGTGAGGAATGAAGCATCGCTCCTTCTACAAAAGATGACTCATCTTGAAACCGCTTTATTTGCAAACTTTTCGAATAATATCTTGAAGCGAATCATCGCTTCAAACATGATGCTGCAGGAGCCAAAAATAATTCTTGAATCTGCAATGCGTGCATTTGAATCATTGAAAACATTTGTGGAACCCGGGAGAAACAATTTTGATGAATACGAGCAACAGCCGAAAAAATAGCCCACATTGATCAATATATATACAATACAATCACGCACAAGGACAAGAAATGTGAGGTTGAATCTTGAATCCGCTCGATTATATGAAAGCGCGAGACGCAAATCTGTCACCGAAGGAGGTCGTCGATCAGCTAAGTGTTTCTCTGACTGAAGGATTGCACGCCTATGAAGCTGTATGTACGTTCGATATTTAGATTTCTTTATCGCATTGAGAAGATGGATGCTGAATATTTAAAACTTTTTGGAGCTATGTACATTCCCAGACCTTGGGAATGTATTTGATTTTGAATTGCACTGCAGAGCGCTCATTTTAAAAATGAAAATCATAAAAAAATAGGCTGCCACGATGGGACAAATCCGTCCATCAAAGCTATTGCTCCTAAGCATTGAAAGTGATTTCCTCCGCAAACTGGATTTCAGCGAAATCAACAACAATTTTTCAGCGTAAAAAGCTTGGAAAGTTCCGTTTGCTAACTCTTAAATATGATTTCAGATAATTCTCGTTCTAGATTAGGCATATTTATGTGTTTTTTAAATGCTCAAAAGAATGTACCTACTTTGTATCACAATAGTTATTTATTGACAAGCTCGAGTAAATGTTCACTTTTTTTTAATTTTATTTGGGAAATAATTTGGGGTGGGGTGCTCCTTTTTTCTTTGTTGCCAGGCCATCCAGACTTTAAATCCAGCCATGTGTTTTTTTGAAGATTTTTTAAATTGACATGAAATTTACTTTATTCGAAAGATAATCTTCTGCCATTATGATTTAAAAATGATTTCTGGCATATGACCATTACGCGTGGCTCAGACGTAGTCTAATCTGGAGGTCCTATCTTCGATGAGTTTTTCCAACATTTTGTGGCCGTTAGAAAATAGTCAAGCGGCGTCCAATCACGTGATCTTGGAGGCCAATTGACAGGACAGGAACAAAACGCGAAATTATGCTCTCACCGAACGTTTCCTTTAACAAATCAATTGTGGCACGAGCTGTGTGACATGTTGCGTGGTCTTGTTGAAACCACAGCTCCTGCATATCATGGTTGTTCAATTGATGAACGATTAAGTCAGTAATCATGGTTCTATAGAAGTCATTATTGACTGTAACGTTCAGGTCATCATCGTTTTTAAAGAAGTACGGACCAATTTTTCCACCAACCCATAAAAGCACACTAAACGGTCAGTGTAATGGTGTCTCAACATACATTTAAGGATTATCATCCGGAACCATTCAGCCAAAAGTGATTTTGAAATTCGCTTATGCAAATTGAGATACGAACTATGATTTTTAAAACAAATTTGAACAATTTGGAAGCTAGACGTCCGTCTTCTCATGTTGAATGCCAAACGAAACTTAAAATAAATCACTTGACAGCTGACAAAATGGCCGCCAGTTAAAATAGTGTTGCCAAATTAAAGTTATATACCTCTAAAAAGCACCCGTTACTTTACTGCTGCATTGTAGTTCAAGATTGAAATCGAAGTCTAGGTGGTCTGGTGCGTATAGAACATGGATATCAGAAGTCCATCAGGAGTAAGCCAATAAACGTCGCCTCATTTAAAGTTTCTCACTACAAACCGTGGAAAATGGAGACAACTTTTTGGTATTATAAGCCACGATCCGGCGAGTTAGAAGGTGCAGGGAACTAACTTCACGGACACTACCTTCACATGGGAATTAACTTCACCACTGGTGGGAACTAATTTCACTTTTTTTTGATGAAGTTAATTCCCACCGAAAGTGGGAATTAATTTCACCAAAAAATCGTGTGAAATAAATTCCCATCCAAGATTTGAAAATCTCAAGAGATAAAAACTTTCGAAAAATTAAAGAGATCATATGGATTTAAGCAATTTATTATAATTTATAAGCAAACGTTTTTACAAAAAGGGATAGACCTATTAAAGAAATACTTATGCATTATTCATATTTTCAAAGAAATTATTGTATTATAGAATGCACTGAAACTGCATTAGCAGTGAAAATAATTAAAACTTAATGCTTGCAATCTTGCAAAGATTAATACAATAACGATAATTATATCATTTACTGTAATAAGAAGTGAAGTTATCTCCCACCCACCGTGGGAAATAACTTCATACAAAAGTGAAATCAATTCCCACAAAATAGTGAAATTAATTCCCACTTTCGGTGGGAATTAACTTCACCAAAAAAAAAGTGAAATTAGTTCCCACCAGTGGTGAAGTTAATTCCCATGTGAAGGTAGTGCCCGTGAAGTTAGTTCCCTGCACCGAGTTAGAATACAAATACATTCTTTTTTAAGACAGAAAAAAAGATCTTTGCTTAAAAATACCTTTAAATGGACATGAAGCGTAAAATAAAATTTTATCGATTTTTCGGTAAACAAAACGAAAATCTTGGATCTGTACCTGCTGAAGAGCAACAACTATGACCTTGCAATACAATATCCGAAGCGTGAAAGCTCATTAAGGTGACAAAATAAATGGAATCTTGCTTCTTAGCTCAAATTATTTTTTTTTTTTTGAAGAAATGATGCTTATACCAATTTCCTCCAGTTCTGTTTCTATCTTAAACCAAATGGTTTCATTCATCTTCGATAGAGCGCTTGAAACCAGATACATTTCTGACTTATTGTTTTGAAGTTAATTGATAGGGAACGAGAATGAATCATGATTCCAATCGTGGAATCGAAATGCGTCACGTTTTATATTCCAGCTTAGAAACTCGTGAATTATCAACAAACCAGTTGATCTCCTACGTCACTAATACGAAATGAAACAAAGTCAAATAGATACAAAATTATAATTAGGTTTAAAAAATTTAATTCTATTAAAATAATCTTCTCGAAATTCATCCAAAACAACATTGTGGCAAAGTTCCTTAATCAAATATACTGTCTACAACAGCTTATCCTTAAAAAGTGTTCCCAGTATCTATTTTCAAATTTCTAATTTGCTTGTGTTGTTTGAATTAATATATCATAATTTTGAACTTGGCTGAGATTAGGACAAGAAATTGTGAAAAATTTATTGCATCAATTGTTTTTGTTTTCCTTTCGAGTATTGAAAAACATTTACGTTTACGTAAATTAAGATAAAATTGTAGTTTTTTTTTCTTCTTTTTTCTACTCTCTTCTTATGTTTAACCACGATCACTTTGTCAGTGTATGTACACAAGAAGATTAATTAAGACCTCATGGAACACACTATACCTACTGCTTGCTCTGCGCGGGACAAGTGAATAAATAATATTTCCTTTTTTTTTTTTTAATAATAAATTTTTCTAGGCAATGCGATGACAAGATAACGTGTAAGACAATGTGAATTTAGGGCTTAGATGTCATTGATTATTATAAATAAGAGAGAGATTATCATAAGTCAGACATATCTTTCAGATCTGACATCCATACGCACACAAAAGGCTAAAAGAATTTCAGATTAACCGTGCAAACACATGAGGATCCCATTTTGCATTTTTTTTTTTTTTTTTTTTTCAATTTAAAAATAAATCATCACACAAAACTTTAAGCTCACAGTCTGCGCACCCCTTAAAAAAATATATAAAGAGAGTCCCAAAGCGAATAGACTCCCATTCCCTAGCGGTTTTTTGAGCTGTTAGCTCTCAAAACTATTTCGTTAAGTTTTCTCGTTTGAATTTTATTTAAATTTCGTTTTGCGCGTGAGTGTGCATTTAATATCAGGTTAGTGTAAATTAAATAATATTTTTTTTTTGTATAAGTGTAGACAGTTTTTATAAGTGAAACAAAAAAAAAAAGAGTGCATTGTCCTTTTGCGCAGAGATTTGCTTTCATTCGAAAGAAATTAAAAGTTCAAAAGCAATAAAATTATATCGAAACTGACGCAGAAAGGAGGTTATTTTGTCTTGGGAAACGGAAGTGTGTTTTAAAAATAACAACAACTTTCTTAATTTAGGAAGGAATTTAAATAAATGTGTCTTGTTTTTTATTTACTGAATTGTATTGTATTTATGAATTCAAAAAATTAAATAATCAATTCAATGAACTGTGAGTGTTACGTCAATATTAATAATTATTTTTGAAATTCATGCTCAACGCATTTAAGAATAGTAGGTTCTAATTTTGTATTGAGTTACCTCTCAGGAATTAAGGAAATTAAAATTGGAAACTTTTTTTGTGGTGATGGTTCACACGATCAATTAAAATCTTAAAACAAGTTGTTCGTGGTTTATGATTTGCATACTTTGTTTTAAATAAATATAAAAAATAAACATAAAATTTTGAGACAGATAAAAATTTAATAGACCGAGGAAAGCACCTTCCATCGTGCGTCGCGTCGGTGGTTATTTGCTTTATAATGGCGGGCAGACACATTAATGGTTGTTTCTGATAACTAGGTCAACAAAAGATATGCTTTTAATACTAATTTCAGTTTATTGTTTTGAAGAAACAAAAAAACTGTTTGACTTTCAGTTGGAAAGGTTTTCTTTTTAGATTCACCTTCTTATCCAGTAAATCCACTGAGTGTTTCAAACAGGGGTCTTAAATTCTATTTTCGGTCACAAGTTACAAAACTCCTCAGTTTTCTTTTCTAATTTTTTGTAACTTTTGAGTAAGGCTTTTGTAAAAATTTTAAGAGTTATATGCTCTCATTGTCTTTGAAGCTTTTTATGTCAAAACAATAAAACGAAAAGAATTCATTTATTTTATTGATCAAGTGAAATTAATTCAATTAATCGACCGATAGTACTGTGGAAGTATTGTTAGCATATTGTATTTTCCAGTATCCACTTGTGTTTTACTCATTGAATCTCAATTAAAAAAAAAAACTTACTTTGGAAACCTTTACATCTGAATTCAGTGTTGTACATAATATTGTAGTTTACAGTTAAAAGTTGAAAGAACCTTTCAAACAAAAGTCAAAATAACTAATGCCTTCTTTAGATTATTATGAAACCTCAACTACATTTTTCTAAATTAGTTGATATGCAATACACTCTACAGCTTAGAACTTGATTAGATCTAGAAGACCATGGCTTAGATGGTATGAAGCCAAAAAAGCAATCTTGACTTGATCTAGAAAAGATTTATCTTGTAAATCGTTTGCAGAAGTCAGTGTGCATGTCCATCAACCGTTTGGATACTTAATTTTGCGACTAACATGAAACTACGAATGCTTCTGAAAGAGTCCAATTTTTTGTTTAAATTCAAGCTTTGAAGCCATCGAACTTAAACAATTCAAAAGCATTACGGACATTTTTTGAAAAATGTTCGTTGTTAAATATTATAAACGATAATGCAGGGTGGGCCAAAAAAAGTCATCCATCCGATGTTGTTTGGCTCTCTTTTTTTTCTAAATGAAAAACTTCGATTCTGTTTTTTGGTTATGTTTATTTGAACCTTTAGAATTGTATTGGTCAAGTCGATAAGATGATATTGGCCAAATGGGCACCGTTACAATTGATTGCTCGTTTTATGGCATTTTTCATCTCTTCAGCGAGAACTTCGGGCGACAGTTTCTCGCACTCGTGTCGAATGTTGTACTTGATTACTTCCAGAGTCTCGGGCTTGTTCACGTAAACACGGGACTTCAAAAAACCCAACAAAAAAAGTCTGGAACGGTTAAATCAGGCGATCTTGCGGGCCAGTACAAATCGCCAAAACGCCTTCAGAATATCGGTTCATGTCTGTTCATGTATCGCTCCATGGCTTGTTCTTTTGTATTCTGCATCTGTCTAGTCCACAAATGTCAAAACAGATTTGACATTGGCGGCGAAAATGAGGACATCTTCCAATAGGGTGGTTTCTTTTGGCCTACCTTGTATAACTGTACAGTAAATTATGCTCTATTCTAGTTTTTTAAATAACGAAATGGAAATAAAAACAAAACGGCGTTTCATATAACTACAAAAAAATATAATTTTCACTTTCCAAAACTATTGCCAAGACTAGGAAGTTTTTGAAGAAGTCTACGTTTTATTTCAAATACCGGAAAATATTGCATGTTCGAATTCATCACGTGGATTTAGGTGGAAAATGTCAAAAGTTAATGAAACTTGGTGATTTTGTTCGGGGATAGTTATTTAACAGTAGTATTAGGGAGGTATGGCGCTTAAAAAAAATGTCAATTCTCAAGATTAGCCAAAAAATGAACAATTTTACCTTATTTCTTCGGACAAACCCAAAAAAACATGAATTGTGGTTGCTTTTTAAAACCATCAACTTTTGACATTCCCCCACCCATTCCCGCTCACCAACCAGGGGTCAGGTCATACCCATTATTATTGTCATCACATCGTAATTTTAATTTATTGTTTTGTTCTTAATCAGTAGGCAGGTATTTTTAGGTAGAAAAAGGTCGGAAGTTAATGAAGCTTTGCAATGCTGTTCAGGTGTAGTTAACTAACGTTTAACGAAGTTTCGGACCTCGAGGGCCCTTTGGAAAAAGAGGTGCAAAATGTTCGACCTTGCTCCGGTTTTTCTTCTCTAACTTTTTACTTGTTTTCCTTATGTCCTATGGCAAAACCGTATTCTTTGTAGAATAATTTTTGGACAAAAATTGTTCTATGTTTATTTTTTACCAAAACATGGCGCCCGAAAAACAGGCCATTTTTCAAGTCGATATAAAATGCCAAATTTTTTTTGAAAAATGTACTTTTTTTGAAGCGCCTTATCCTAGTAACGAATTGACATACAACAATGTCTGTCCTATCAAAATTGAAGGAAATTTAACTCTCTACAAAAATATTGAAATATGGACGGTAAACCGGAGCAATGTCAACAAATTTGCAGTTATTCAATAGTAGGTCTATTCATTATGAAATGGCAAACCAAACTGAGCATAAATCAAGTGACAGCTGTCAAAAAAAGACCAACTCCAAAAAAAGTATTGCCAGATTGAAAACCACACTTTGAAAAAAACACCCTCTCTGTTTTTCACACAATCGATGCGTTTACAGGTCAGATACCAATGGTATAAACTAATTAAACCACGACAAATTGTTTCTAACATTTTTAAATTCAAACAAATATGAGACACAACTAGTCCGTCAGTAATAGTAAATATAAAACATTGATGCATTTAAAACCATATCCGCAGGTATTACCTGTTTTTTGTATGTTTTTGTGGAAAAATTTGTATATACGTTTTTAATCAAAACAATATCTGTTTGGTCATTGTATGAAAAAACTCATTAAATAGACCGAAACTTCGATTTGTACGTATCAGTATGAGATATTTAATTATATATTTATCAAGCAAAATTGCCACAGCTGTCTGGGATAGCCTGCAGCACTTTGATGGAAAACAATGAGCTTCTAAATTGTTTGCTCTTTAGTTCAAAGAAATTTTATTTCGAAAATTAGTCATACATTTTCTTGTAGAGGGAGTTTTCTGTTAAGGATTTACAAAAAAAAAAAAAATTCATTGTATCCATCAGGCAAGGAAATCGACATTCTATCAGTGTTATATCGCACACAATATACTGATATAATTATGTATGAACTACAATTCTTCTAACTTACAGTAAAGTCAAACCTTATAAACCCATAACCATGTCCCATGCAATAGTGAAAAGTGAGTATAGTTGCAGTATAGTTGCAATAACTCACGCCTGCTGAACGCAGAACAAAATGTTTATCATCATCACTTTATCAGTCATCATTGACAGACAAAAAAAGAAACTACAAGTTCCTTAACTTTGTTTATTATCTTCCAAATATCAATTTAAATATTTTGAACCAATCAAAAAACAAAAACAGATGTCTGCGCTAAATTAAAATCAAAAAAAAAAAAATATAAAAATAAAAATAAGAACAAACAAAATATATAAACACTATCAACACACACACCTATTATTACCTACTCATTTATTTTTGAATTTTTTTTTTTTTTTTTTTTTTCATTCTTAAAAATGATTCAGTTAATGTGTTAATTAACTACAAATTTTTGGTATATTTCACTCGGGGCAATAATGAAAAAGTAGGTACTCTACCTTCCATTCAATTATCACTTTCCAGTTGATAAAAAAAAAAAAAAAAAATTACAAACTCAGTCCAGTAAATTGGAAACAATTAAAGTACGATCATCGATCGGAACATACTACAGCAATAAAAGTTCATTGAGCTGCAACAACACAGTGCTACAGATAGAGATTCCTAAATCTCACCAAACGCAGCTATAAAAGTATCTCGAGTCTAGTCAAATGTAGATAATGCTACACAACCAGAATACCACCAACAACAGAAACAATATTGTCACTTTTATTGAGTGACAGATCAGTCTCTAACAAGAGTTGCTGCTGGTTGAACCGTTTAATTACATAACGATCGCCTCCTAAAGTAAAAAACATACATACATACCTAGTACACATAATTTTTGCAAAAAAAAAAAAAGATACATCCAATCCATCCCTTCAAACTGCTCCATACCAAACAGTATATATTAGTATCTTAAATGTGTGTATCTGTTGCTATACCTGCTGCTGGCTGCATATCCCAAACCCGAGCAAGTGTTGCTGCTTGAAATCCACAAAACGCGTATCGATTTCGAACGATAATATTCTGCGGCGATCAGACAAAGCTCAGTTTCTGCGAAGCTTTTCCCGCGTTTAGACCGACACACTACAATTCAAATTCTGACGTTCGTTACAATTACCTCAAAGGTATCTGCTTTTGTCAGCGTTGTTCTGTTTTAAGTCTTGTCGAGTAAAGTGTATTATTTTTTAATGTTCTTCAAACTAAAAGAGTAACTATAGTTAAAAAAAAAAAAAAAAAAGAATTTAAACTAAAGAAAAAAAAAATTGTCTGGTTTCTTGCTGCGATCGCAAATTACGTGCAAATATTTCAGTTTGTTTATAAAAAAAAAATATCTTAAACAGCCAAATAGTGTGATCAAAATCTGGAGTAAAAATCTGTGAAATACATGTAAAAAAAGTTTTTATGTTCGCCAAAAGCTTAGCGATACAATATTTAAAAAAATACACCTACAAGCGCGGGACTAAAAAGGACGAAATTGGCTTCTTATTATAGCAGCGGTAATACTTTTGGCTAGGACGACGCACGTGTGCAATTGTGTTATATTTTAACAAAAGTGATATCTAGATCGTGAAGATATTTCAAGACTTTTTTTTTTAAAGAGTCAAGTAGGTATGTACAGCCGCTCTATACAACAACTACAACAAAACAATATAATTTTAAATTGGGTTTTTTTTTGTCAATACATAATACTTTCTTTGGCTTTGCTTTTGCTTTTGATATGGTTTTCTTTGGCTTTTCAATTGACTGCAATTTAGATACTTTACAAAAGCAAATCAAAACAAATTGATGCTAACACATTGAATGATACCTACCCATATGCGTTTTGGGACGTCTTTTTTCTCTTTTTTTTATTGCAAGCACTTGAAAATTCAAGACTTATCAGTGCGAAACATGTGTTTTTTAAGGTTTAAATATTTTATACAATTCAAAAAAAAAAAACATTCAATAGGTGACAGATCAAACATTTAAATATATCACTGAAAATTTCAAGACTTGATTTTGATAAGTTTGAGAAGAAGAGTATCCTTCCACACAAAATGACTTCAAATATGTCAATGATCATTGACCGATCACCGATGGAACTACCCTATCATTTAAAAATATAAAAAAAAACTATTTAATGGAAGTAGTTTTGTCGGAACGGATCTTTGTTTTCATAAATAGTCTTTTTGTCCGCAAAATAATTACTGATTTCACTTTTAAATCTTATCGAAACTATCAACTAAAAGTTTTCAATTCAAAAAGTTTACAATTCGTATTGTTCCAATCAAGTATTTTGAGGTTAACTTCAACGTTATTTCATTCCGCTAGTTTCGTATTAAGGTCACGGTATTTCCTTTCTTAGAAAGATTGGATTTTTTCGAAAGATTGATTTTATATTATTTTTGATTGTCAATGACTCTTTATTTTTAAAGATAATAATTTAACTTAAACTCAATTGTGTTTGATACTCCATTTTAAAGTCTTATTCATTATATTGACCATTGCGTTTTTTATTTTTTGTTGCCTATGTGGAGGCCATCTCAAAAATTTTGTAATAAGCGGTACACAAAAATAGAAATTTTCATTCTAGAAGGAAGTGAAGTTAGGGAACATCCTTGTAGAATTATACTGATTAATTTCTAGACTTCTTTTTTTTGTAGAAGGTACTTTATATTATGTACGTACAGTAGACGCTCGATATAGTGAACTAATAAAAACCAAGTCTGTTCACTATATCGAATTTGTTCACTATTTCGAGCGGGATTTTTTTATATGTTTACCAACACATAATTGGATTATATCAAAAATTAATTTTTTTTCTAATTCAACAGTTTAAAAAATTTTTATTTCAAAGCAGCCATCACTTGCGAAGAAGCCATACCTATGCTTTTATTGATTTTTTCCAAAATTGAAATTGCCTTCTGTTTTAAAACCAATCCATTATCTGGCAGATTTTTTCTTTGTAGTTCCAAAAACTATTTGTACAGCTTAGATTCCACTTTCAGATGTATTAAATAATAAATTTATTTTCATACTTAACACGCCTCGACGTTTTCCTGGAACTTACTTGAAGAACTACATTGCAGACTAGATTGCAATCTGTATCAAAAGCAAAGCCAAATCAAAAAATTGTTTTTTTTTAGTATATTATTCGGCAAAATAGTTGACATTCACAGGCGCATTGCAACAGAAAATGTTTCGTTGAATATCGTCAAAAAAAAATTAAGTTCACTTATTGAGAACCTCAGAGTTCATTATTTAGAGTAGTGTGTTAAATTTTGGTATTTCACTATACTGGATAGTTCACTATATAGAGTTTCACTATATCGAGCGTCTACTGTATTAGAAAGTCCCTGGGCAATAAGAATTGGGGGTATCGTGTTCGTTTTGATAAAAATTGGACACAACATTGCATTTTGTTCATTGTAAAAAGTAAAAAACAGCAATTTCAAGTCTTTAAACAAAAGCGTGAACAAAAGCACAGAAAGCACTTGGTGCTCTATTGAGTTCTTGGAAAGACTTGCCAAATTTTCTGAGTCAAACATTTCAAATAACAAAACAACTTTTAAAACAAATCACTTACGACCAATATTTCAGAGTGCCTTAAATTTAAATTGAACCTGTGAATTCTGTGAGCTTACTTTGGAATAGCTAAATAAATTCTTGGATTTTATATTCCCAGCATCCTCGACTGAAAATGTACTGCTTTGATAAACTCGAGATACATTTCTCAGTCTAAGATGAATTTGTAAATGGTTTTATCGGTATCAAAGAAGATAAATTAAACTTCTTTATTATCAAATTTTCTGATTGAAAAAATTCTGGAGCGGGTCGTAATTCTGGTTTTCAAAATTCTGTTTTGTCAAAATTCTGTACTAGCCCAAAAATCTGTATCACAAAAATCTGTATTTTAAAATTCTGTATGTGTAAGATTCAGTTTGTGCAAAATTCTGCTTCTGAATACTGAAATTCTGTATAAAAAAAAAACCAGAATTTAGGTTAACTAAGAATTATGCAAAACAAAATTTTGGCATGCAGGATTTTAAAAGTAGAATTATGACCCATACCAAATTTTGACACAGACCCAAAAATGACTGTATTCTAACTAAAAGTTCTTTTTTTTTTAATCTACGATCATTATTTCACTAATTGAAATTTATTTAACTGAAAGTTTCTGAAAGAATTTGTGTTCGATTAAATCAATTTTGTCTTTAATCAGCTACTTTCAACTCAAAATTATATTTGTTTTTCACCGTAGCCTTAAGGTGGTTGGTGTTCTTACACAATATTAAGAATTTACACAGCGGAATTACATGTTTCAATAACTACTGGTACATACTATAGAGGATTCACCCAGAGCCAAAATTTATAGTAGCGATATTGATTCGCAAGTTCGTACAGGGAAGTGTCTTACATTTGTAAGATTTAGTGTGTTTACATGTGAAACTGTTTTGTGCATTTCCTTTCAACAATACCTTTCCAACGATATAACATTAATGTAAGTGTTGCGTCTCAGGCATTAAAATGGCACCGAACGGTGTTTTCTTCAAATGCAATTAAAAAAGCAAGTTTTTTGTTTCTGAATTTAATATCGTGTTATTTCCTTGACCATCCTTCTATAATTTGTTTTATTGCTTAATCCAGTTTAATATGACTTATTCAAAATGTCAGTATTTCCCTTACACAAATAAATGTTTTCTTACTTCCGCCCAATTCGATAATACAAGATGGTTTCCTTAAAACAAAAACAAATGCTAATTTGAAATAATTAAAACGTTTTGTTACATCGATCTTCGGGCATCGGGAGGCTGCATTGTCTAAAAATTGACATATTTAAAACAATTCAGCAATCTTAACACACACCTCCATTATCTTATGTTCCAAGAGATAACAAACAAACAAAAATCTTCATTTACTAGGGGCGGTTTTAATTTGTTTTTCTTGTATGGCAACACTAAATAAACTTCCTTTAGAGATTAAACCCCAAAACAATATGCTACTGTTTGATATACATTTTGTTCTGCAAATTGATTCTCTCTGACTGACTGACTGACTGGCCATCATCTGATCATCACACAATGAAAACAAACAAAAGTTGACAATTCAAAATATATTACGTTGTCAAGCCAAATTGACGCGTAAACAAATAAAATGCTATTCCATGAGAACAGCTGAAACGCAATGGTATGCAGAGTAAGCAACCATGAAGCTAACAAACAACAATACATATACGAGTAGGCAGAGGCAGTAGGTATAACGTATAACGTTAAGTTGTCCGATGATAAGCGTGATTTTGTTTCTATTGAAAGTTTACGTTACAAATCTGTTTGACTTCCTGTTAAGATTGGAATTCGGGATTTTAAAATCTGCAATAAAGCACCTTGTTTATATGTTGGCATCCCAAACTTTATTGTTTATTATTTAAAATAATTATTGTATGTGTATTAAAAATAAAAGGAAAACAATTTCCAAACCAAACTTCGATAAGAAATAGTGGTACATTAATGGCATAGCATAATGTATCTGCACCTGGTTAATTAAATATAAAAATTATGAATTCATTGAGTATTTTGATTTTGAGTTAGTAACAATGACAACAAATCAGAATTATTACATTGATCTATGTATGTATAAATTAAATAGAATTTATTTTCTAAGCTCATGGAAATTCTTGTACGAATCAATGCAGATACAATGTTTGTATCGTAATACGTGATTTTAAAGTAGAATACGTATGATTGGTTTGCATATTCTTGCTTTTGTGGCATCTAACTTTAAATGCAAACCAAACAAAATAAATTATTTTAGCAACATCTACAAAAATCTAAACTACACTAGTCGTGCATTTTCTAGTTTAACTTTTAAATGGCTTTATAAAGAGTTCTTGGACTTTGAGGTGGTTTTTTAATGAGAAGCGTTCATCTGTTCATGCTTAATACTTCTGCATAACTCCTTTGGCTTGTGCAGATGTTCTTTTGCAAAAACCAGTCTCTTAAGTCTTAAGGTTGTTTGTCTTTAATATGTGCGGATCTTCCTTATCTTAAAATGTCTTGAAATCTTCTATAAACGTCGTCGGATTCTTGGCCATCAAATTCCATTGTTCTGTGTTATTTTGATTGTGCACAGTTTAACGCAAGAAATTGAACTCATTTCCAATATCTTTTACTGCATTTATAGCGTTTAACTTTACTCTACTATTGACGTTCTAATAACCAAACTCAAATCAGCCGTTTTAAGCATAGTTTTTAATGTCTTTTAATCAATTTTTATTTTTTATCTGCGTTAAATACCAATTAAAGGAAAACTTTTCGGGATTTCAGAAATTAAATGCCAAATAACCAAATTTAACAAAAATCGAACAGCCCATTACAAAATATTAAATTTTCAAGAAAATATAAAAAAAATAATATATTATTCGCTTGTTGATATACAATTATAATGTAGATACGAAATTTTGAAAAAATTGGTTCACCTGTTTTGAGAAAGTTACGAAGGAACAAAAATCGGTTCAATGGAAGGTACCGTTTTATTCTGCTGTCCTCTGTAAAAGTGTCTTAGGTCGGATATACAAAAAAAAGGACGCTGATTTTTCTTATCAAAATCGTTTTAACCGTTTAGATAAAATCGAGCTTTTACTTTTTTGTGATATATGCATAAAGATAGGTTATATGACATCGTTTCGTTATTTTTGAGCAAACAATTTTCTTAATTTTCAAGGATATTTTAAGGGCTTACCATTTTCTAATCTTATCATACTCGTTTTCGTTCTATGTCGTTTTCAGCCATCCAGTCCCTCTTGTGAACCTGTAAAGATCAGACATTGCACTGTGCGTGGTATCTAAGCATGCTATGCCCAGTTAGCACCCCTACTAACGTTGCAACTGCTTTTCTGCCTGTTTCCATAATTATGTCTGTTCTTTTACTTTTATATTTAGGCTATAGTTTTCTTACTATCTCACATGAGTCCATCTAGTGTTTGCTTCTGATAAATTTGTATCTATTATTTTGCTTTTAAGATCACAAAGAGGAACTTTGATTGTATCGTCTATAAATTCATCTGATCCTTTTCTTGCTATTTCGTCAGCTTTTTCGTTCCCTCCATTCCCAGCAAAGTGTAACATTGTGCTGCGAGGCAAGAACCTTAAGTTCTTCGTGATAGCTTTTCACAAGCTTGGATTCATACGCTCTTGTTTAAAAGAGACAATCTTAAATATGCAAACTGATCCCCGAGATTCAGTTTTTTTAACAATAGCTTGATAGCGTGTACTTCATTTGATATGCTTTAATACAGACAAAAATTTTAAATATAGCTAAAATTTGTTTTTCAATTTTTTTAATAATCGTTAGAAACACTTTTCTACCGTAAAAATTCTATTTTAATGTTTGGAATTAACAACTTAAACTTTGCAGAAACGTTAAAACGGTACGCTTAAATAGAGACTTTGTGTACGTAAAATCTAACACAGACCCATCCTGAATACCATAAGAGGCAAAGAATATGTCCCTTCTTCTTTTTTTAGATAAGAAGACTCCTTCAAATAGGATTATTTCATGCAGAAAATATATAATAAAAAAATTGTTGTTTAGTTGTAAAAATCAATTAAATCAAGTTTAATGAAGTAATTGATTCAAATAACTTGTCAAAGTTATGCTTAATCAATTTAAATTCTATCGATATAATAAGGTCATTGTGTGTTGCTTTCTAGGTGAAACCATTGCAAAACAATGCATCGTTAATTGAATAATATTTTTAAATTTTATTCTAAAGAAAATAATTTATTGTTTAGATAAAGAACTTCAAAACCAATGCAATAAATATAAACTAGTTATTATTTGTACAAAATAATAATTAGCAGGTGTCGATGACGCTATCAAAATACTTGATAATTATTAATGCACTTCTTTGTATTATGTACATACCTTCATTAATCATTATTATAATATTGCATCATTAAAATATTGTTCAAAGGTTAAATTTAGTTTTTTATGTAACAAAATTTGGAACTTATAGCAGAAGTAATTAAAAACATTTAGCCTCATTTTTTTTAGTGTATTATTGATAAAACATTTTTCATTTGTGTTCTTCAAAATGTTTGGCTTTATCGCAATGGTTTTTAATGTTCATCATTTTTTGAAATGTTATTTTGAATTCCAACATAAATCAATTCACCATCATGAACATCAAGAAATATTTTTATGGAAAACAAAATTTTTAATACATACCTACTTCCAAAATTATTATCGAAGATTCCCAATTTCATTGAATTCACAATGTTCAAAAATTGGTCTAATATACATCAAAAGAAGACAGTACATATTTCATTAAATAAAAAAAAAAACATCAATAGATTAATCAGAACAACAAAGCATTACCATTTCAGCATTCTTTTAAACTTAATAAAAGCAAAATGCGTTTTAGGTTTTCCAATTTTTCAATTATTGAGCTATTAATTTTAATTAGCCAGGAAAAATGCCTATATAATATTCATTAAGTTTTCTATAAGGCTTCAAATTCTAAAAATGCCAGTTTAAGCATATAAAACAATAATGTATAAGTCATTCGAGTAGATTTTTTTTTAAATTTGAGTAACGCCATTGCTTTCTTAGTTGCTTTCAATCCATAATACAAAGATCGTAAAAATAACAAATTAAAAAATTCAAATTGCAAAATTGTATTTACTGTTTAATTTAAAAATAACCATTTGAGTATATATTTTTTTTGAATGTGATTGAATGTATCTATTTTTTGTTTGGTTTTTTATTTTCAAATTGAATTTTTATGATTTTTTGTTATTTATTGCATTTTTGTTCTAAAAGTTCAAAGTTTAGTGATTTATTCGTTCGAAATTATTTTTTATGCTCAAACTATTCATTTCAAATCAATAAAATATTCATACAAAGTCGTAAACTTTTTGATTATGGATGTCAAGTGCAATCATTTTATGGCCATCCCTTTGATATTTTTTTTATAATCCAGCTGTTCTCAGGAATATAAAATGTTCTTTCTCCGAGGAATTGTTCTGTTAAATGTATTTCAAATGTCAGCATAACTAGATTCGAAATAAGATTTACCTTTATACTTTAACTGGAGGTGATAATTTAGTGAACTGTGAAGTTTGATTAGCATTATTTTGTTCTGGATACTTATAGATAATTAATATTGCCAGACCAAATGGCTATATTGCCATATATGATACTCTTATTCACATGTTTAAGTACACACAATATTGCCCTATTTTTCGAGAACTGAGATGGTGAAGAAAAAAACTGAAACTTTTAAAAAATGTAACTCAATTTTGTTCAATATTAAAATAAATTAGTAAAATAATACTGAAATCAGAGAATTATATGACTTCCAATAGGATATTCACTTGGCTTTCGATTTGTATCAAATATTCAAAACCATCAATATTCTTTTTGTTTTCAAAATAATACAGACGAACAATGCATCATAGTAAGTTCATAAATGAATGTTCAAATCACACATAATTTTTATGAGCCTCTCTCTCATTTTTATCGATCTATTACTATATTACGTCAGCTCTATATTGGTCCTGATGGTTGTTTGTACAATTTATTAAATACTTCTTGCATTACTTTGCAATGCGTCATGAATATAACCCCAAGTATTTGACCCAATTGATGAGTATAATAATATGATGTCTTCTAATTTTCGATGTTTTATTTAACACCAATGACAACCAGATATGGGCAGTTTGCTGATCAATCCAATCAATACTGAACATACATATACTTTCTCTTTTTATTTCGGCTGCTTTTTACTTGCTATTTAGGTCTAAAGATAGATTTTTTGAATCATTTAAATGATATAATGTCTCAAAGAAATCGGTCTCAATACAATCGTTTTGTTTGATAGATTATCGTCACATGAAAAGATTTTCTGTAGATTTTTTCGTGCCATTTTTTTGAGATACATATAATTTAAGATTTAAAAACATTTATTTTGTTCACAAAGGTGTTTGAATTTATTTTATTTCTTTCTTCGCTTTAAAAATACTTTTTAAGTGTTAATCGTGGTTTCAATTGACACATTCAAGCCTAAGCATACATCAAATTCTATTATTGTCATTTAAATGCGGAACTTTTGAAACTCATTTGACACATAATATTTACACAAGAGTTGTAATAGTCACAAGACTTTTAACAACCGACTTTGAACAACCAGCTTTCTCTTTAAAAATTGTAAACATCTTTATAAAGTCGCTTATGCATTAAATAAAACAGATTTTCAAGTTTTTTTAACCAAAAATATTTTGGACGAAAACCTTCCTTATCCTTGAAGAAAGTTTGCCCATTTTTACTGACAATTTCTTGTTATTACTGAGAACTCAAATAACATTTATGTAGTTGTTAGTGAGTGTATTAATTGTAGTAAAGTTTCTGAATTTGTCGAAAGGGAACTGTCAAAATTGTTTCGAAAAATCTTAAAATTTCCAAACGTATTGGTTTCGCAAATGTTTTAAACGGCTATAAGCAATGTATTTATATTTTATAGTAATTTCATGGAACATTTTATTTTAGTTCTGAACGTCGTCAATGGCGGCACTAGTTGTCTTATCTACTTTATATCAAATGTCTTCTATTGTTGTTTTTGCTTCCCATGGCAGTTTAGAAAAAAACCACTAAAATTACTCTATAATCAAAGCTTGTGAACGTCGTCCATAGATGCCTCACAAAACGTTCCGCTTCTTGGGAATACTATAGATTTTAAATACAATGCTATAAGTTACACAGTCCATTCGATCAGTCCAGTTTTGACTTTTTTTCCTAATAAATCTCTGCATATGACGTCAATGGTGGTTTAAACATTATCTTCTAAATTCCAATGCTTCAAGATTTGCTAGTTTATCGGCATAAACCAATGCCTTTACAATTTACATAAAAAGTAATTGAGAGGCGTTACCAAATGTCGCGGATGTTTAGGTGATTAAATTTTGGGAACAATAAATCAGTTAACATGGATCGATAGCGATCGCCATCCACCATTTCGAAAGAAATAAGGACCGATGATGCCGCGTAAACCATTAATGGCTTGAAAATTATCTTGATGAAGACATTTAATTTGAAATGAGTTTCATCACTAAACAGCGTAAAATGGACGAAGGGCTCTATGAACTTCGCGAACAGATTTACTTTTGCCAAAGTAAATTTCCGGAATTTCGAAGCGTTGTTCCGGGGTTAAACAATTCATGATGTGATGAATTGCCAAATTTTACTCAGAAATGTAAATACAGTTTGACATTTTCAGCTGTCAAACCATAGACAACAACCATCGAAACTTGGCATGCACACTTAACAATTCAAAACCAGAATTAATATTCAAGCCCGTTGGTCCTATAAGTTTGGTAAAGAACTTTTGCAAGAAAATAATTTGTTTTTTTAAACGAAGGACTGGGAACAAATAAACAATGCTTGAAACGAAGTATTAAATTTCGTTTCCTTATTGACGTTAACCTTAAAACAAGCTATTTTAAATTAAAAGAAGTGCAAACATTTATAAATAAAAGTTTAATTACCAACAAATTTTTATTTAAAATCCTGGGGTTCAAAAAACGAAAACCATCTTCCATTAGAAAGATATTGCAAATATTTAAAAAAATTGACATTTGATAATTATTCTTCAAAATGTCATTCAAACACTGCACTACCGACGCGACGGGGAATGCCTTTGTGTAACTGATATTTATTCTAAATATTCACTGTTAACTGGGATACAATAAAAAATTTGTTATTGTAGGTCCATATACCAGACATTGATTAGAATCCCTGATTGGCCAGAATGCTAATATTCTATTTGTTTATCAAAAACAAGTGACATATTTTTCTTTGCAAAACAACAATAAATTCTTTTGCTATATGAACGAGTAAACAAGGTGAATCGATGCAACCACGGCGCGGCGCGGCGCGACGCGTGACGTAATGCTGTATCATTATCATTATCCTACTTGCATAAATTCTTGAGAATGATTTATGTATCTCAACGATTCTTTGCATTTCCCTCCTCACCCCTGGATTGCACAAATAAGATATGAAGTCTCTCTATGCGTGAACACTGAACAGGTCTTGCATCTAGATCTAGTAAGTAAGCAAGCAAGCATTCAGACCCAGTGTTCAGTGTTCTTTCCTTTTTATAGTATGTAATGGCTGCACTTCCGATTTGCCTTGCACTTGAGTGTTATCCGGCGAGGCAGCTTCAAGGAGATCGGGAAACCTGTCAATATATAAATGACAACTAAAAAGCTTGCTAGTTCATATTTTGTTTGTTTGTCTCTGGAGAGCTTTAATTTGCTTTAATATACAAAATAAATTTATTGCGCTTCGAACTTAATTAAATTATTAATTCAACTTTCTGTGCAACAGAGTGGAACTATACGTAGCTTTGATTTTGTATAATATCAGGAGGATGTATTTAAATTATGCTTTAGGGTGGCGCTGATGATTACGATTACAAATCAACACGTGGATTTATAGTTCAATATATTTTCTTATTAATTTATTGAGATTAACATAATGACACCTCACAGCCGCCGCGCGTTTGATCAGTTAATTAGAAATTAAATTATTATACAATAAAAATATATCTTGTTTGTTTTCAATATTTGCAGTGGTAAATTGAGACATTTAGCAATTAAACATGAAACTTGTTTTAATGAATTCATACAAAAAAAAAAACCAACAGTTGTATGAATGGATGAAAAATAACATTTAACCTTAGTTATGAATGACAAATTCTTTGCAAGACATTTAATTGAAAATATTATTAACGCATTATTAAAGGGAATACAAAGAAATTAATTGTTCGGTGCTTAGCGCGCTGCTAAAAAGCAGATGTAAGCTACATTGTGTCGTTTAAGTTTTTCAATTATAACTGGCAATAGAATACCTTATATCTATTTTAATGCTTCTAATCTTGGACCTAGCATGTATTTGCAGACCATTTTCTATCCTAAAGTGTCAGGTCCTCAATTTGTCTCGGATAACGCCCTGTTGATTGGTTCTTGGCTTTTATTATTAGTGTTTTGGTGTAAGCCTTAATACTACGTTTTCATTAGGGCCGAAATTAGGATATTTGAAAATTTGCTAAAAAAGTGTTTTCATCTAGGTTTGCACATTTGATTTGACAACAGACTATCTTCTTTCTTTTTCTTTTGTATAACCTTTTCATTTTTTTTTCTTGTTTTGATTTGTTTACTTCTGCCGCTGCCCTGGATTTTATTTCAAAATTGTTATTTTGTATTGTTTACTTCTGCCGTTGCTTTGCATGTTGGTTTGTTTACTTTTTCCGTTGCCTTGGATTTTGTTTCAAATTGACATTTTAGAAAATATTCTATTCAATTGTTTTCAATTTAGTTGCGTTTGATTTGTTTTCACATAATTTGCAACCTTGATTTCGTCCAAATCAAAAAAAAATTTAATTTTATTTTGTATGGGAAGTGGAGTCAAATTTGGAAATTTTCTACGAGATCACCTTTTTTGCCCTAATGAAAACGTAGTATAAGGCCCAACACAATACGCGAAAGAAGAAGGAAGCAAGTGTCAAAACCGAACGAAAAGTTTTCAGTACATCAGTTATCCATAATAGCCTTTAGAAATAAGAAGAAAGAAAGAAGAGAAATGTCAGATTTTCGTACGTAATGCACGACTCAAAGCGTACATAAACGCAACTGAACGAAACTTGCCGAAACTTATCAAAAAGTCATTTCGGGTTGGGTATACAAATCACATGTATTTCTACTGTTTAGTAAAAAGGCCCAACCATAATACGCGAAAGAAAAAGTAAGCAAGTGTCAAAACCGAACGAAAAGTTTCCTTCCGATTTGTAAAGTACATCAGTTGCCCATAATAGCCTTTAAAAATAGGAAAAAAAAGAAGAAAAATACCCTTTAGAAAAAAAGGAATGTCAGATTTTCGAAAACACAAGTGAACGAAACTTGCCAAAACTGAACAAAAAGTCATTTCGGGTTGGGTATACAAATCACATGTATTTCTACTGTTTCGTAAGTCAACGTATACGTACCATTCTTCAATTATGGTTAGCCCTTTACACTTTAGGTAGCCCGAAAGAAAAGAATCTGGAAAGGTTAAATCGGTCAAACCTGATAATCACATTAGACCAGATAAACGCGATTTTTTTCGATCGACAAGCGACGTATAAGATCTGGTTCCATATCTTCTTGGGACCATAATTCTGGATCATTCTCCACTTCTGGACTTAAACACATTAACTGAAACTTTTTCGTCGTTGTCAAAAAAAAACATGGTCAAATGATGTTTTCTGAGGATATTCTACATCATTTTGTGCATTTTAATGGGTGCATTTGTACCTATTGTCAAACCATTTATTTTGGCTTTCAATTGCAATTTTTCCTGAAAAAAGTTCTTGCAATCGCCGAACTTGTTGAATACATATATATTTGGGAATTATTGGTTTTACTCGAGCCATTTAAATCTTATATGAAAAGGTAATTGCCGTCAGGTTGTTTGTAAAGACCACCAACATAGATATCACCAACTGTGGAGAACGTGCCTGGTTGAAGTTTCGGGGCTTCCTCAATACGTGCTTACACCTGAGCATTTTTCATATCATTTCATCTCAGCTTATGAGGTCATCCAGCACGCGGAAGATCATACACAACCCTTTGTTGCTGAAAACACTGAACCAATCGGAACTAAGAGCATATTTTGACATACATTTGAACAACTTTATGGCTGAATCACAACGACGCGTTCATCTCAGCTTCGCATACGTTAGGTCGAACAAGCTTTACGGACGCGTCAAGATGAAAAATGGCATTTGAGAAAATCAACTAATCAAAAATAATAATTCTAAGGAAACAAATATTTTTTTAAAGTATCTTTTTATTGTTTATGTCTTGAAATTTATAATGGAAACAGAAAATCTAATTTCAGAAGTGGTCTGTCTTCTTGAATGGGATTTACGAGTATTTTGTCCAATGGGATTTTCGCAGTTTCCAATTTATCTGAAAATAAAAAGACCAATGTTAAGTGGCATAGCTTTTCCCTCATTTAAATGCAACAAGATTTTAATTTCAATGCTGATAATAGCAATTCCGACAGTTTTTAGTTTAAGTGAAGATTTCGTATTCACTGAAACCCAAAACAGTTTCCACCAGCATAAACTTATTTTAATGATTGTTACAACTTACAAATGTGTCAATGGTTTTTGATATCAACCTTATTAAGAATAAAAAAAAATTAAAATTTGAATTACCATCTTGTCGTAGGAGATGGTATGTACTAGAAACTCCAGAGCTTCATAAAAATCCCATTTTTCAATTAGGCTTGCACCGCTCTCAAATGGTAACTTCATTTTTCTCTTCTCCCTAATAAAATGGTCACGTAAGTTCTTCCATCGTTGTGTACATTCGTAGGCTTAAAAATATTATTTTGGTGGTTTGTTTCACAAAAATTACCTGGTCTGTTTAACTGCTTATCAATTTGTCTCCCAAGTGCTGGCTCTTTTCATCACATTATTACATAGCTATGTACTGACGATTGTCACGTCTACCAACGCTCTGACAATGCCTGCCAATGAGCTGACAATAGCAAATATATTACAAGGCAATGCAAATGTCTAACAATTGAGTTCACACGGTTGTAAGACTTTTCGGACAATTCTGACAATATTGTCATATATATCTTACAATTATCTGTACGTAGCTTATGATATGATTTTAACTTGGTGTTGTATAAAAATTCGTTGTCTTTGACAAGAATTATTAAATTTTCTTCGAAAGACATCTGGAAAGCAAAGTTTTATTTGAGTTTTAACTAATACAAACAAATTTAATTTTATTTCCTCGACTTTTTCTTGCAAACAAACACAGAACAGTGATTTGAAACCTCAAACGCGCGCAAATGTTAAAATACCTTTGTTTCATGCTTCGTGGTTTGTGTACTTACTTTTTGATGCTAAAACGTAACGTTAAAGCTCATTGTGAGCATTATACATGAATTCCTATGCCCGAACTTTATTAATTAATTTATCACTCTGACCTGAGGTTTTCCATAGTTTATTTCCCAAATTTTTCAAAGTTAACTCTGAAAAAAAAACCTTCCCCAAAAAATTATTCAATAATCAAATTATGTAGCACTTATAATGCCCACCCTGTACCTACTTGATAGAATCGCCGCGGCTGGCGTTCCAAAGTTAAATTATCCACTGATTTATTTGATTTATTAATTTAAAACACACAGTTTCTATTCTCATTTAAATCTTCTGTTTTAAGCTATTTTTAATGTTTTTGCATATTAAAGGAAAGTTTGCTTAAACATATTTAAACACTTCTAATTAAAACAAATGAATGGCTGCCATTTAATTGAAAAGCTTCTACATTATATCAATCTAACCTTCAAGTCGTGTTCTCGGTTCATCGAAAGCATCTTACAAAAAACCAGACTGTTATAATCTCTCATTCCGAGAGAAAAATTAAATATCCACATAGTAATAAATATTAGTTAAGAAGACCTCAGTTAGCACATCGTTTCGGATTTAGAGTTCATACATATACTGAAAACAATAATGTAAACAATAAACATAAACATCACACAGAAGACAAATAAGTTTTCACCCAATTAATTAAAAAAAGGGAAACAAAATATTCTCCCCTTCAATCCGATATACGAGTAGCAACAAAAATCATCTCCCCTCAAATAAGACACACATGGTCAAATTGACCACGCATAGTAAAAATTTTAACAGCACAAAAAAATAAATTTTATCACATGAAACGTGACTCATTTGCACATTCGATTGCATATCTACAAGTTATTGTCAGCAGATATTTGGCCATCTACTTTTGGCATTCAAAAGTATCTCAGAGATAAAAACATGAACACGATTTTAAGATAGACGTGGATTATATAGTTAGTGCATAATTTTGTTGTTGTTATGCATATCATCTTTTTTTGCATTTTTTTGCGGTTTACAAACAAAAAAGAAGAACGATGGGAAAGTTATGAATTATCATGAAATGCGATGGGAACGATTAAAGGCAATATACAATAATTATTATTCAGATTTTGTTTTAAATTTAGAAAACAATGATTTATTCAGATTCAGAAACAATTAAATTATTTTCAATGTTATTAGCATAACTATTTTAAGATACATTTTTAAAAGTAAACAAATGATTTTTTCTACAATTTATTTTGTTTTTTTGTTTATTGCAGATCGGTAAAAGTTACCAAAAACCTTCTGACAGATATACGTCAACTGAATAGAATTTGGACATTCTTCAGTTTAACAAGTGAAAACTTAATTAATAATTTTTAATTTCACATCTCGACTGGATCAAGCGAGAAAAGAAACTATAACTCGTACTCATAGAATGGTAGAAGGTGATTCTGGTAGAAAAACAACTGAAAGTGAGTATAATTATTGCTGAAGAGCTTTTAAATAAGAATTAATCTTCTTTTTATATCTTATTTTTAATGAAAACATTGTGTGCTTTCCAAAGATTTAGCTTAAGTGAAATTCAATTGATTTGGTTTACGTCTAACTTCAGAAGCAAGTTCACTATGAATTGTATGCCTTTCCAAATTTAGTATTACATTAAGTAAATCTAGGTTGAACATAAGATCATCCATCTCTATTACAATGACTTTAGATAACTTTTATGGACGTTTTGAGTTTGAGTTTAATAAAATTGTGTTCAATATTTTGTTTGGGCTTCCAACATCCTCTTGATTCCATTCGAAGGATTGCTGCGTTCTGTTATCGTTGAGTGTACTCTATTGACGCTTACTAGATTTTCGTTAACTACTGCAACCAAATTTTTCTGACAGCTCCATAGCTCAGCGCTAGGTGTAATTTTTGGCCAACGGATCAAGATGCTATAGGAAATCTAGACGAAATTTCTTACAGGTGATATCTTCCAGGATATAGAAAATTTAGATGCACGAATAGCTTTCTTTATTAAATTATGTATAACCATCCGACCCTAGACCTATTCCCCTTCATGTTCTTCAAAACCTCCTGCATTTAATTTAAGGCACCATTTGCCAGAAACTGAATAACTTTGGCATAGTCTATATGGCTTAGTGCCGTTAGAAATAAATCGGTTGATTCTAAAATCATCCCTCTAATTTAACCCTAGAAAATAGGCTTTTAAAACGTCTGTTTAAGTTTGAATTAAATTTAAATAACTGGCCCTTAGATTACTAAAGCATCTATGCCGTTTTGTACTACATATTCCTATCTTTTCCAAAAACCGAATTGGTGTCTGATCATTCTACTATTTTACTACAAAGCTGTCATTTGTGCAAAGCGTTTTACAGTCAGTTCATTGATCCTGATACTGCCACTTGCATCAAAGAAGTTAAAATAAAAATCCTCTCTGAGTGAATCTTTTCTCGGCGGTAAATTGTAGATGCCTACCTTTCCTGTAAGTAATCAATGAACTTACAGTCGTGCCATAATATTAGGTACATCTCCAGATATTTGTACGATTAATTCGATCGCATTTTTTCAATGTCAGTAAAGGGAGATCGGTGATTTTAACTGTTTATAGTAAACTTTAATGAGTGGAAGTAAATGAAAGCTAGTGGCAGAACCTACCGAATTAAAGACGGGAGCGCAGCTTATGTCAGCGGAAACATAAGTATAGCCACTAAATAGGTAAAAATGTATTAGTTCAATTACGGATGGCTCCTCATGTACCCTTCCTTCTGTATTTATTCTGCATTTGATGCTATCCACTACAGCGATAACTCGCTTGTTCTAGGTGGACTCGGCTCAAAATTCATAGAGTTTTTCATGTCCAGTTGCCCAAAATTAACGAGTGTTACAGAAATTCACATTAGCATTATGTATGAATGTATAATCATAACCAATATTGTTATGTCAAACAAAGCGTGAATTACCTCGAGTAAATTTGTACAGTAAAATCACCCTTGATGATTATGACGGCTTTTTTTTTGAATATGTGTAAAAATTAATTATTTTCAGGAGAAGGTCAACAATTGGCCTATATTAAAATATTGGGACAAATAAAAGTATTTTTGTTCGAACCAAAATAGCCCAGGATTTCTGGATCCATAGCATTGCTGCCGACAGTTGTTCATGTTGGTACCACACATTAAATTTGATTTAGTTTTGAATTCAATTACAAATTCCAACTTTTCATTCAACTGTGAATGTAAAAAATAACTAGAACAAGCATCTTCAAATCGCATTGAAAACATCTGTAAGCTTAAAAAAATAATTACCTCAGTACCTATACCAACGACTATGAAGTCATTATGGTCATTTTCGGCACGTTTTTTTTTTCTTTTGTTCGAGTGATTTACATGTATGACACTGTCTATATGTACGACAGCTAGGCAAATAAAATATTTTTCTTTCTTTTAATTTTTTTTTATTGGACATGTCAAAAACGTTTTCTCTCTGATTTTGTCACGCATGAATTCTTTCAATTTATAATAGTGTGTATAGCAAAGTCAGGCAATATTTAAACGAAGCGTGAAAACATTCATTCACATTATAAAAGTGAAAAGTAGAGTGTTGCCAAGCATGGAAAATTAACTTGATATACTTAACGTATTTAACTTTCCATGAATGAGCTCTAACTAAGGTTGTTTACTATATATTTTTATGTTTGCTTATATTTTTTTTATAATATTAACCAAGCAATCTGTGGTCTGGATTGAATCAAGTAAAAAAATATTTCCAATTTGAGCCTAATTAAAGAAACATGATTTTCTAAAGTCCTATAAGAATTTCTTTGTTTATATAAATTATATTTAAAAAATCATACAAGGTACTGTAAACTCAAAGTTATTATACATATTTTGAAATTTAAAATTTTACCAAAAAAATTTTAAGACTTTATCTATTAGAATCAACATTTTTCAAAGCACATTTTTCCATGAAAACATTACTGATGAGCTATTTCTCAGCAAACGGTTGCAAATTTTGTTTGAATCTGGTCTTAATGCTCATAACTTAGCTCTCTGGTTAGACTTCAAAAATGTTCTTATGGGGAAAATAAAATAACCTTGGCCTGAGTAATCCTTCTTCATTTCAAGGCCTCTTAAGCTGGCGCAGACATTGTCAGATCAATCCAAAAATACATATTGCATGGACTTAATTGACAACATAAAAAGCTCCTCCAAACAAAGAGGAAAGTTCAACGAACTGTCAGTTTAAAAAGCAATGATATGAAGATGACATGAACGTGGTTATGAAACGTCAACTTTCCATAGCAGTATAATAATAAAATAGGGAAATGGGACATGAGAACGGTTAAATGTTAAATAAGGAAAAGAATAGTCAAAGACAATTCTTAGAACTTACAAATTAGATAAGGTTCTAAAAATTGTTGCAATAAGTTTTAGTACCAGTTCGATACAGGTACCTATATTTACAAATTACGAAATTGGTTCAGTTTCGTATTTTCTGTCAAAATGCATGATAAAATTATCTGAACTATAGTTAACTACGAAAGTTACTCGAAAAAAATATACCTGAATATTACTCTTATGTTCTCTTGTTTCCTTGTGAATTTGCTGAACCATAGGTGCATATACGAACTTAAGTTTGTAGTAGTTGTTTAAAAGCTGAAAAAAAATATTATCCTTTATTCTATCATAAAATTTCATAAAACTTGACACAAATGGAAACTAAAATGTCTTCTATTCTTTCTAGACTGTAATGTAAAAGACGACCTACAGCCGCAAGCCCTTGCAACCACAGGCAATAACAACCATTCAATTCTAACACCTTACTCAATAACATCGGGCATCAAGGATAAGGAATACCAGATAACAAGCAAAGATGGCTACGACCTCACACCAACGGCGCTCTACAAGCATGATTTAGAACGTGGCAATGGTGTGACCGCCATCAGTAATGCATCTGGTGGTGGTGGTGGAGGAGGACCCGGTGGCAATGGCACCGGAACCGAAGTTGGCATCCGTGCCGATTTCGAACAAGCCATCGAATTAACCGGCTATGGAAAATTTCATTATCTCCTATTGGCGATATGTGGTCTCGTGAGTACGAGCGAAGAAATGGATGTTATATCGATGTCCTTCATCCTGCCATCGGCTCAGTGTGATCTCGATCTAAACACACAAACCAAAGGATGGCTAAATTCGATAATTTTTATTGGTATGATGGTGGGAGCATATTTCTGGGGCAGTATAGCTGATTCAATGGGTCGTAAGAAGGTGCTGATTGTGATCTCGTTCATGAATGGCCTCTGTATAGTAGCGTCGTCCTTTTCACAAAATTACGAATGGTTCATGTTATTTCGATTCCTCAATGGTGCTGCGTAAGTATTTATTTTTGTTTTTTGTTTCTTATTTTTTTGTGCTGATTTTATTATACATACATAAATTTATTTTTAAAAATATCACGAGCTTATTATTCTGACCTCTGAATGTGCTAATCGGCATTTAGCATCAACAGACTTTCATAAAAATTAAACCTACATTGCATGGAGTGTTAATTGGGTGATTAATCGCAGAGTTCGGGTGATCTTTTCTATTGACTGAGCTTTGGATTCACGAATAAGCAATATTCGTAATACAAGTGCAAAAATTAGGTGCAAGAACAATACTACAAGGTGGCACAAATGGGTCGTATGATAATGCTTGTTCATTATTAATTGTTGACACGAATTCTTTGGTACCGGTTAAGATATGGAAAAGTATCTAGTTATATTGTGTGAATTGTTTTGTTGTTAACGTCCACCATCGAGTGACACATAATTCCCTAGGTAGTTGAACAAGAACTGTCATCTAGAACCGAACGAACGCTTTCAGATTCATTTGAAATGTTTTGGGACACTTCTACACCGTACCAATCAGATACGCTGTTAGTTAACATAACTTTCCTTCAACTTCATCGCAAACAAAATAAAAGCCTGAAAAAGAACATTCCTATGGCATGCAGTTATAAAAAACTGTTTTCACAATTTACTAAAAAATCTTGACAACTTTGACAGTTTAAAAATTTATTATTTACCTGAACTCAACCCACCAAACATTTTAGATCTAATTTAGAGCCACCTCAGGGGTCACAACTCACAACGTACATAATTTCCCCACTAGGGAGGAGTTATGATGACTTAGTGTTCACGGAACAAACCCAGCATTGTCGGTGTCTAGTTTCTTCTGTTGCTAATTTGAACTCACAACGTACATAATTTCCCCACTAGGGAGGAGTTATGATGACTTAGTGTTCACGGAACAAACCCAGCATTGTCGGTGTCTAGTTTCTTATGTTGCTAATTTGAACTCACAACTTACATAATTTCCCCACTAGGGAGGAGTTATGATGACTTAGTGTTCACGGAACAAATCCAGCATTGTCGGTGTCTAGTTTCTTATGTTGCTAATTTGAACTCACAACGTACATAATTTCCCCACTAGGGAGGAGTTATGATGACTTAGTGTTCACGAAACTAACCCAGCATTGTCGGTGTCTAGTTTCTTATGTTGCTAATTTGAACTCACAACGTACATAATTTCCCCACTAGGGAGGAGTTATCATGACTTAGTGTTCACGGAACAAACCCAGCATTGTCGGTGTCTAGTTTCTTCTGTTGCTAATTTGAACTCACAACGTACATAATTTCCCCACTAGGGAGGAGTTATGATGACTTAGTGTTCACGGAACAAATCCAGCATTGTCGGTGTCTAGTTTCTTATGTTGCTAATTTGAACTCACAACGTACATAATTTCCCCACTAGGGAGGAGTTATGATGACTTAGTGTTCACGGAACTAACCCAGCATTGTCGGTGTCTAGTTTCTTATGTTGCTAATTTGAACTCACAACGTACATAATTTCCCCACTAGGGAGGAGTTATCATGACTTAGTGTTCACGGAACAAACCCAGCATTGTCGGTGTCTAGTTTCTTATGTTGCTGATTTGAATATGTTTGTTCAAGTTTCGTATGAAAATATTTGTTTTTACCGTGATTATATTTCTGCTTGCTAAGCAAGAAATTAGAATAGAACAATGGTGCTGAAGTTTTGGAGAATTGTAATCAGAAAACCAATTCCGGCCATTTGAATGCCGCCGCGCGCTGGCGCTGCTTCCAAAAGCCTATTATTGTATACATATGAACTTTTATAGTAATTTCATGAATTATGTTGTTTTGTTTGTGTATCTGCTCAATGGTGGCGCTAGTTTACTTATCTACTTTACATCAAATGTGTTCTATTGTTGTTTTTGCTTCCCATGGCAATCTTGACAAAAACTCTCCAAATCAAGTGTTTGTGCACTTGATCCATAGATGGCGCACCTAACATTCCGCAACTTAAACCTACTATAGAAATACATGTATGCAATGCAAACACTTCCATGTTAATCTTGACTTTAGGCAGCCATTTTGATGAATTCAAACCATTTAGATTTAAATATTTATATTATTTGATCTTCAGCTCGATTAATATTTGTCTTAAAATTTTTAATTGATGTTAAGCTAATAACCATTTCTTTTTTTATGCTTCTTACAGACTCGGAGGAAGCGGTCCCGTCATTTGGTCATACTTCGCTGAATTCCAACCGAAGGCCAAGCGCGGCTCCATGTTAAGTTTCATGGCCGCATTTTGGACTTTTGGTAATCTTTTCGTAGCCGGGCTGGCCTGGTTAATCATTCCAACTGGTATCGGTTTCGTCACGCCATACTTCAAATACAATTCGTGGCGTATATTCTTGGTTGTTTGTTCAATACCATCGTTCATCGTTGCCTGCTTACTTTTCTATTTGCCAGAATCGCCTAAGTTTCTGCTATCGAAAGGTAAACATGACCGAGCTCTGGCAATATTCCGTGGAATATTCGTCACAAATACCAAAAAACCTCAAGAAATGTATCCTGTCAAAGAATTGGTCATCGATGAGAAGCTCCAGCAGGAGATTGCAGCAAATAAGGCTTCACTTAAAGGAAAATATCATAAAATGTTGACCGGAATGGTGGAACACAGCAAACAGCTGTTCCGTTCGCCAATTCTCAAGTTTACTGTTGTATCCATTATCATAAATTTCACATTCCACATTGGTTACTATGGTCTTATGATGTGGTTCCCAGAATTGTTTAACCGATTCGATGAATACGGTCAAGCGCATCCAGGTGAAACAGCTGGAGTGTGTACTGTTACCAATTACGTTGTCAATCTTGGCACCCATGCAACAGAAGGGGTCTGCTCATCGCATATACCCAGTGCTGTCTTTATGGAGTCGCTTATATCGCTGGCTTCAGCTTTGCCTGCCAACCTCATCGCTATTATTGGAATGGATCGTCTTGGTAGAAAATTCTTTTTGATCTTCGGAACAATGACGTCAGGTGTTTGCTCAGCAGCGATGTACTTTGTGTTCAGTAAAACCCAGAACCTAATCGTAACAGCTATATTTAGTGGTGCCATTTCTGCAGCTAACGCAGCTTTGGATTGTCTTATCACCGAAGTCTTTCCAACGAATCTTAGGTAAGTTTAAAAAAACTAAATTATATACCCTTATCCAAAGACTTATGTTTCTAACTTTGTTTTTCTTACAGAGCGACTGGCGTAGCCATTTCCATGGTTGCAGCTCGTTTGGGTGGTATAGTTGGTAATGTGGTCATAGCCACACTTCTAGATACTTACTGCCCAGCGCCAACATTTATTGTGGCGGCTCTACTCATTGGTGGAGGACTGATGTGCCTGCTATTGCCAAATACCACGAGAACATCACTCAACTAGAGAAAAACTGTTCGAGATACAAAAAGTTTAGTTAGAGATTTAATACAAAAAAAAAAAAAACTTCACAACCAAAATCTGTGCCAAAATCAGATCAGAGAATTTATGAATTTTTACATTTTACACACAAACAAAAACAAACAAACACAAAAAGAAATATTAAGCTTTTTGAAACCTTTACCGTAAAGGTATTAATTTATTGAAATTATTGTGTATTACCTCTATCGTAAACCTTAGTATACAAATACATATATACATAAATATTGTATATGTATTGTACCTAATGTAAGTTTAAATTTTTTTTTTCCTTTTTTGTTTTTATTATTTACTTTTTATATTTTAGTTGTCGACGTCGATAGTTAAGTTTTAAGTCATTAAAATTTCGTAGTAGTACAGAATGTATATAATGTTTAAGTGAAATAAAAAGTATTTTGTTTAGATTTTATGTTTAAACATTTAAATGATACACAATAAAAAAAAAAACCTATAGAAAAAATGTATTGTTTGAGAAAAATTATTTTTTCTAACGGTTAAGCTACTTTTCTTCATAAATGCAGACTGCACATAACTAATTTACTTAGTTATATTGTACTAGCTATAGTGCACTCCAAGTTATTTTCAGCCACATCATTCTGCTTGCTGCTGACTCCACTCCAAAGCACTGAAGGCAACAGCTACTGCTTGCGTTGTTCTTCCTATCACTTCATTGTCATCTGCAAACCCAAGTAATTGTGTCGATTTATTGAAAGTGGCGCCCGAGTTACTGGCACGGGTGCTCCGTCTCCGTATTACATTGTCAAGCACAATGTTAAACAAGCGGCATAACTGTGCGTCACTTTTTCTTAGCCCTATGGTGGTGTTGAAGGTTTCATTAAAGTCCCTACCGACAAGATTTTAAAGGCGTCTTTTAGGAGATTTATACCTCTGAAGTTAGCTCAGTTTAAAGTATCTCCTTTTTTGTGGATAGGGAAAACTATACTGAAGTTCCATTCTTCAGGCATATTTTCATCCAACCAGATTGTACAGATGAATTTGTGTATGCTCTTCACCAAAGTCATCTCCCGCTGTTTGAAGAGTTCAGCCGTAAGGCCATCCGCTCCACATTCCTTTCAACCTTGAAGATCCAAAGCCTCTTACTCTCTTATTCGCTGTGTCAATCGTAGATACAACAGGAGGGGCCAACATTTAATGACAGAATTCCATAAATTCATAGGTTTTGGACTAAATGATCATTTTTCCAATTAAGTGTCGCAAAGAAAGCCTAACCTGGAGCAGTTGCTGTGGTAACATATTTCCCACATGGTATGATTTCAGAGTTCCACACTGGAGAAAGAAATTTGAATACAATAATAGCATTCATAAATTGGTTCAAAAACAAAAACAAAACAAAAATATGTCGACTGAGTGCCTAAATTCCTGATGTCCTAAGCAATTATATTGCTCACGTTAAAAACAAAGTTCAATCTAAGCTCAAAATAGTATCCAATGAATAAATTTTATCAAAATATCATTCTGTTGTATATTTTTACACCTTAACACATATACATAAACATAAACATACACATACACATACACATACACATACACATACACATACACATACACATACACATACACATACACATACACATACACATACACATACACATACACAACAACATACACATACACATACACATACACATACACATACACATACACATACACATACACATACACATACACATACACATACACATACACATACACATGCACATATACATACACATACACATACACATACACATACACATACACATACACATACACATACACATACACATACACATACACATACACATACACATACACATACACATACACATACACATACACATACACATACACATACACATACACATACACATACACAAACACATACACATACACATACAAATACACATACACATACACATACACATACACATACACATACACATACACATACACATACACATACACATACACATACACATACACATACACATACACATACACATACACATACACATACACATACACATACACATACACATACACATACACATACACATACACATACACATACACATACACATACACATACACATACACATACACATACACATACACATACACATACACATACACATACACATACACATACACATACAAATACACATACACATACACATACACATTAACTATCACTGCCAAAAAAATTTACATAAGTCCCAAAACAAATTGGAACTTCAATACCACCGCCAAAAAGTGAGAAATAAGAACCAAAACAATTTGGGACTTTCCCAGCGCCAAAAAGTGGGATATAAGTCCCAAAACAAATTGGAACTTATGTCCCAGCCTCAAAAAGTGGGAAATAAGTCCCAAAACAAATTGGAACTTATGTCCCAGCCTCAAAAAGTGGGAAATAAGACCCAAAACAAATTGGGACTTATGTCCCAGCCTCAAAAAGTAGGAAATAAGTCAAAAAACAAATTGGAACTTATGTCCCAGCGCCAAAAATTGGGAAATAAGTCCCATTGCGGGTGGCAATGGTACAGTGGATGTAGTGCTTGGTTGCTCAACCCGAGAGCTTGGAGTTCAAACCCAGCCTGGGCAGCAATTTTTATTTATTTCCCAAGTTTCAACTGGATGCCACCCGTGGAATTTCCATGAGATAATTATCACCTAAAATCTCAAACCACTGTACCACATTTCTTTCCTATCTTTCTATTCCTTCTCTTTCCTCGCTCGCACATGTTAATTCATTATAAAGGTATTACTAACCCTTTGAGTGAGAGTGCATTATAAAAAAAAAAAAAAAAAACATATTGGAACTTATGTCCCAGCATCAAAAAGTGGGAAATAAGTCCCAAAACAAATTGGAACTTATGTCCCAGCCTCAAAAAGCGGGAAATAAGTCCCAAAACAAATTGGGACTTATGTCCCAGCCTCAAAAAGTGGGAAATAAGACCCAAAACAAATTGGGCCTTATTTCCCAGCCTCAAAAAGTAGGAAATAAGTCCCAAAACAAATTGGAACATATGTCCCAGCGCCAACAATTGGGAAATAAGACCCAACAAAAATTGGGACTTATGTCCCAGCCTTAAAAAGTGGGAAATAAGACCCAAAACAAATTGGGATTTATGTCCCAGCCTCAAAAAGTGGGAAATAAGTCCCAAAACATATTGGAACTTATGTCCCAGCATCAAAAAGTGGGAAATATGTCCCAAAACAAATTGGAACTTATGTCCCAGCATCAAAAAGTGGGAAATAAGTCCCAAAACAAATTGGAACTTATGTCCCAGCCTCAAAAAGCGGGAAATAAGTCCCAAAACAAATTGGGACTTATGTCCCAGCCTCAAAAAGTGGGAAATAAGACCAAAAACAAATTGGGCCTTATTTCCCAGCCTCAAAAAGTAGGAAATAAGTCCCAAAAAAATTGGAACATATGTCCCAGCGCCAAAAATTGGGAAATAAGACCCAAAAAAAAATTGGGACTTATGTCCCAGCCTTAAAAAGTGGGAAATAAGACCCAAAACAAATTGGGATTTATGTCCCAGCCTCAAAAAGTGGAAAATAAGTCCCAAAACATATTGGAACTTATGTCCCAGCATCAAAAAGTGGGAAATAAGTCCCAAAACAAATTGGAACTTATGTCCCAGCATCAAAAAGTGGGAAATAAGTCCCAAAACAAATTGGAACTTATGTCCCAGCCTCAAAAAGTGAGAAATAAGACCCAAAACAAATTGGGACTTATGTCCCAGCATCAAAAAGTGGGAAATAAGACCAAATTGGGACCTATGTCCCAGCCTCAAAAAGTGGGAAATAAGACCCAACACAAATTGGAACTTATGTCCCAGCCTCAAAAAGTGGGAAATAAGACCAAAAACAAATTGGGACTTAAGTCCCAGCCTCAAAAAGTGGGAAACAAGATCCAAAACAAATTGGGACTTATGTCCCAGCCGCAAAAAGTTTGAAATAAGTCCCAAAATAAATTGGAACTAATGTCCCAGCCTCAAAAAGTGGGAAATTAGTCCCAAAACAAATTGGCCTAGAGCTTAAAAGTGCGAAAAAAGACCCAAAACAAATTGGGACTTATGTCCCAGCGCCAAAAAAGGGAAATAAGACCCAAAACAAATTGGGACTTATGTCCCAGCCTCAAAAAGTGGGAAAAAAGTCCCAAAACAAATTGGAACTTATGTCCCAGCGCTTAAAAACGGGAAACAAGACCCAAAACAAATTGGGACTTATGTCCCAGCCTCAAAAAGTAAGAAAGAAGTCCCAAAACAAATTGGGACTTATGTCCCAGCCTCAAAAAGTGGGAAATGAGACCCAAAAAAAATTGGGACTTATGTCCCAGCCTCAAAAAGTAGGAAATAAGTCCCAAAACAAATTGGAACTTATGTCCCAATGCTTAAAAGTGGGAAACAAGACCCAAAATAAATTGGGACTTATGTCCGAGCCTTAAAAAGTGGGGAAAACAAATTGGAACTTATGTCCCAGCCTCAAAAAGTGGGAATTAAGTCCCAAAATAAATTGGAACTTATGTCCCAGCCTCAAAAAGTGGGAAATAAGACCCAAAACAAATTGGGACTTATGTCCCAGCCTCAAAAAAGGGGGAAATAAGACCCAACACAAATTGGGACTTATGTCCCAGCCTCAAAAAGTTTGAAATAAGTCCCAAATCAAATTGGAACTTATGTCAAAGCCTCAAAAAGTGTGAAATTAGTCCCAAAACAAATTGGAACTTATGCCCCAGCGCTTAAAAGTGGGAAACAAGACCCAAAATAAATTGGGACTTATGTCCCAGCCTCAAAAAATGGGAAATAAAACCCAAAACCAATTGCCAGCCTCAAAAAAGGGGGAAATAAGACCCAAAACAAATTGGGACTTATGTCCCAGCTTCAAAAAGTTTGAAATAAGCCCCAAATCAAATTGGAACTTATGTCCCAGCCTTAAAATGTGGGAAATAAGACCCAAAACAAATTGGAACTTATGTCCCAGCCTCAAAAAGTGGGAATTAAGTTAAAAAATAAATTGGAACTTATGTCCCAGCCTCAAAAAGTGGGAAAGAAGACCCAAAACAAATTGGGACTTATGTCCCAGCCTCAAAAAGTGGGAAATAAGAATCAAAACAAATTGGGACTTATGTTCAGTCTCAAAAAGTGGGAAATAAGTCCCAAAACAAATTGGAACTTATGTCCCAGCCTCAAAAACTGGGAAATTAGTCCCAAAACAAATTGGAACTTATGTCCCAGCGCCAAAAAGAGGGAAATAAGACCCAAAACAAATTGGGACTTATGTCCCAGCCTCAAAAAGTTTGAAATAAGTCACAAAACAAATTGGAACTTATGTCCCAGCGCTTAAAAGTGGGAAACAAGACATAAAATAAATTGGGATTCATGTCCCAGCCTCAAAAAGTGGAAAATAAGTCCCAGAACAAATTGGAACTTATGTCCCAGCGCTTAAAAGTGGGAAACAAGTCCCAAAACAAATTGGGACTTATGTCTTAGCCTCAAAAAGTGGGAAATAAGTCATAAAACATATTGGAACTTATGTCCCAGCCTCAAAAAGTGGGAAATAAGACCCAAAACAAGTTGGGACTTATGTCCCAGCCTCAAAAAGTGGGAAATAAGACCCAAAACAAATTGGGACTTATGTCCTAGCCTCAAAAAGTAGGAAATAAGTCCCAAAACAAATTGGAACTTATGCCCCAGAGCTTAAAAGTGGGAAACAAGACCCAAAATAAATTGGGACTTATGTCCCAGCCTCAAAAATCGGGAAATAAGACCCAAAACAAATTGGAACTTATGTCCCAGCACCAAAAAGTGGGAAATAAGACCCAAAACGAATTGGGACTAATGTCCCAGCCTCAAAAAGTGGGAAAAAAGTCCCAAAACAAATTGGAACTCCTGTCCCACTTTTTGGAGCTGGGACATAAGTTCCAATTTGTTTTGGGTCTTATTTCCCACTTTTTAAGGCTGGGACATAAATCCCAATTTATTTTGGGTCTTGTTTCCCACTTTTAAGCACTGGGGCATAAGTTCCAATTTGTTTTGGGACTAATTTCCCACTTTTTGAGGCTGGGACATAAGTTCCAATTTGATTTGGGACTTATTTCAAACTTTTTGAGGCTGGGACATAAGCCCCAATTTGTTTTGGGTCTTATTTCCCCCTTTTTTGAGGCTGGGACATAAGTCCCAATTTGTTTTGGGTCTTATTTCCCACTTTTTGAGGCTGGGACATAAGTTCCAATTTATTTTGGGACTTAATTCATATTTTTTTAGGCTGGGACATAAGTTCCAATTTGTTTTGGGTCTTATTTCCCATTTTTAAGGCTTGGACATAAGTCCCAATTTACTTTGGGTCTTGTTTCCCACTTTTAAGCGCTGGGGCATAAGTTCCAATTTGTTTTGGGACTTATTTCCTACTTTTTGAGGCTGGGACATAAGTCCCAATTTGTTTTGGGTTTTATTTCCCACTTTTTTAGGCTGGGACATAAGTCCCAATTTGTTTTGGGACTTATTTCCCACTTTTTTAGGCTAAGACATAAGTCCCAATTTGTTTTGGGTCTTGTTTCCCACTTTTAAGCGCTGGGACATAAGTTTCAATTTGTTTTGGGACTTATTTTTTACTTTTTGAGGCTGGGACATAAGTCCCAATTTGTTTTGGGACTTATTTCAAACTTTTTGAGGCTGGGACATAAGTCCCAATTTGATTTGGGTCTTATTTCCCCCTTTTTTTAGGCTGGGACATAAGTTCCAATTTGTTTTGGGTCTTATTTCCCACTTTTTGAGGCTGGGGCATAAGTTCCAATTTATTTTGGGATTTAATTCCCACTTTTTGAGGCTTGGACATAAGTTCCAATTTGTTTTGGGTCTTATTTCCCACTTTTTAAGGCTGGGACATAAGTCCCAATTTATTTTGGGTCCACTTTTAAGCGCTGAGACATAAGTTCCAATTTGTTTTGGGACTTATTTCCTACTTTTTGAGGCTGGGACATAAGTAACAATTTGTTTTGGGTCTTATTTCCCACTTTTTGAGGCTGGGACATAAGTCCCAATTTATTTTGGTTCTTGTTTCCCATTTTTAAGCGCTGGGACATAAGTTCCAATTTGTCTTGGGACTTATTTCCTACTTTTTGAGGCTGGGACATAAGTCCCAATTTGTTTTGGGTCTTATTTCCCACTTTTTGAGGCTGGGACATAAGTCCCAATTTGTTTTTGGTCTTCTTTCCCAATTTTTGGCGCTGGGACATAAGTTCCAATTTGTTTTGGGACTTATTTTCCCCTTTTTGAGGCTGGGACATAAGTCCCAATTTGTTTTGGGTCTTATTTCCCACTTTTTGGCGCTGAGACATAAGTCCCAATTTGTTTTGGGTCTTGTTTCCCACTTTTAAGCGCTGGGGCATAAGTTCCAATTTGTTTTGGGACTAATTTTCCACTTTTTGAGGCTGGGACATAAGTTCCAATTTGATTTGGGACTTATTTTAAACTTTTTGAGGCTGGGACATAAGTCCTAATTTGTTTTGGGTCTTATTTCCCCCTTTTTTGAGGCTGGGACATAAGTCCCAATTTGTTTTTTGTCTTATTTCCCACTTTTTGAGGCTGGGACATAAGTTCCAATTTATTTTGGGACTTAATTCATATTTTTTTAGGCTGGGACATAAGTTCCAATTTGTTTTGGGTATTATTTCCCACTTTTTAAGGCTGGGACATAAGTCCCAATTTATTTTGGGTCTTGTTTCCTACTTTTTGAGGCTGGGACATAAGTCCCAATTTGTTTTGGGTATTATTTCCCACTTTTTGAGGCTGGGACATAAGTCCCATCTTGTTTTGGGACTTTTTTCCCACTTTTTGAGGCTGGGACATAAGTCCCAATTTGTTTTGGGTCTTGTTTCCCACTTTTAAGCGCTGGGACATAAGTTCCAATTTGTTTTGGGACTTATTTCCCACTTTTTGAGGCTGGGACATAAGTTCCAATTTGTTTTGCGACTTATATCAAACTTTTTGAAGCTGGGACATAAGTCCCAATTTGTTTTGGGTCTTATTTCCCACTTTTTGAGGCTGGGACATAAGTCCCAATTTGTTTTGGGACTTATTTCCCACTTTTTTAGGCTAAGACATAAGTCCCAATTTGTTTTGGGTCTTGTTTCACACTTTTAAGCGCTGGGACATAAGTTCCAATTTGTTTTGGGACTTATTTCCCACTTTTTGAGGCTGGGACATAAGTTCCAATTTGTTTTGGGACTTATTTCAAACTTTTTGAGGCTAGGACATAAGTCCCCATTTGTTTTGGGTCTTTTTTCCCACTTTTAAGCTCTAGGCCATAAGTTCCAATTTGTTTTGGGACTAATTTCCCACTTTTTGAGGCTGGGACATTAGTTCCAATTTGTTTTGGGTATTATTTCCCACTTTTTGAGGCTGGGACATAAGTCCCATCTTGTTTTGGGACTTTTTTCCCACTTTTTTGAGGCTGGGACATAAGTCCCAATTTGTTTTGGGTCTTGTTTCCCACTTTTAAGCGCTGGGACATAAGTTCCAATTTGTTTTGGGACTTATTTCCCACTTTTTGAGGCTGGGACATAAGTTCCAATTTGTTTTGCGACTTATATCAAACTTTTTGAAGCTGGGACATAAGTCCCAATTTGTTTTGGGTCTTATTTCCCACTTTTTGAGGCTGGGACATAAGTCCCAATTTGTTTTGGGACTTATTTCCCACTTTTTTAGGCTAAGACATAAGTCCCAATTTGTTTTGGGTCTTGTTTCACACTTTTAAGCGCTGGGACATAAGTTCCAATTTGTTTTGGGACTTATTTCCCACTTTTTGAGGCTGGGACATAAGTTCCAATTTGTTTTGGGACTTATTTCAAACTTTTTGAGGCTAGGACATAAGTCCCCATTTGTTTTGGGTCTTTTTTCCCACTTTTAAGCTCTAGGCCATAAGTTCCAATTTGTTTTGGGACTAATTTCCCACTTTTTGAGGCTGGGACATTAGTTCCAATTTATTTTGGGACTTATTTCAAACTTTTTGCGGCTGGGACATTAGTCCCAATTTGTTTTGGATCTTGTTTCCCACTTTTTGAGGCTGGGACATAAGTAACAATTTGTTTTTTAACTTAATTCCCACTTTTTGAGGCTGGGACATAAGTTCCAATTTGTTTTGGGACTTATTTCCCACTTTTTGATGCTGGGACATAAGTTCCAATTTGTTTTGGGACTTATTTCCCACTTTTTGATGCTGGGACATAAATTCCAAAATGTTTTGGGACTTATTTCTCACTTTTTGAGGCTGGGACATAGGTCCCAATTTGGTCTTATTTCCCACTTTTTGATGCTGGGACATAAGTCCCAATTTGTTTTGGGTCTTATTTCTCACTTTTTGAGGCTGGGACATAAGTTCCAATTTGTTTTGGGACTTATTTCCCACTTTTTGATGCTGGGACATAAGTTCCAATTTGTTTTGGGACTTATTTCCCACTTTTTGATGCTGGGACATAAGTTCCAATATGTTTTGGGACTTACTTTCCACTTTTTGAGGCTGGGACATAAATCCCAATTTGTTTTGGGTCTTATTTCCCACTTTTTAAGGCTGGGACATAAGTCCCAATTTTGTTTGGGTCTTATTTCCCAATTTTTGGCGCTGGGACATATGTTCCAATTTGTTTTGGGACTTATTTCCTACTTTTTGAGGCTGGGAAATAAGGCCCAATTTGTTTTGGGTCTTATTTCCCACTTTTTGAGGCTGGGACATAAGTCCCAATTTGTTTTGGGACTTATTTCCCGCTTTTTGAGGCTGGGACATAAGTTCCAATTTGTTTTGGGACTTATTTCCCACTTTTTGATGCTGGGACATAAGTTCCAATTTGTTTTGGGACTTATATCCCACTTTTTGGCGCTGGGAAAGTCCCAAATTGTTTTGGTTCTTATTTCTCACTTTTTGGCGGTGGTATTGAAGTTCCAATTTGTTTTGGGACTTATGTAAATTTTTTTGGCGGTAATAGTTAAGTGTGTGTATGTGTATGTGTATGTGTATGTGTATGTGTATGTGTATGTGTATGTGTATGTGTATGTGTATGTGTATGTGTATGTGTATGTGTATGTGTATGTGTATGTGTATGTGTATGTGTATGTGTATGTGTATGTGTATGTGTATGTGTATGTGTATGTGTATGTGTATGTGTATGTGTATGTGTATGTGTATGTGTATGTGTATGTGTATGTGTATGTGTATGTGTATGTGTATGTGTATGTGTATGTGTATGTGTATGTGTATGTGTATGTGTATGTGTATGTGTATGTGTATGTGTATGTGTATGTGTATGTGTATGTGTATGTGTATGTGTATGTGTATGTGTATGTGTATGTGTATGTGTATGTGTATGTGTATGTGTATGTGTATGTGTATGTGTATGTGTATGTGTATGTGTATGTGTATGTGTATGTGTATGTGTATGTGTATGTGTATGTGTATGTGTATGTGTATGTGTATGTGTATGTGTATGTGTATGTGTATGTGTATGTGTATGTGTATGTGTATGTGTATGTGTATGTGTATGTGTATGTGTATGTGTATGTGTATGTGTATGTGTATGTGTATGTGTATGTGTATGTGTATGTGTATGTGTATGTGTATGTGTATGTGTATGTGTATGTGTATGTGTATGTGTATGTGTATGTGTATGTGTATGTGTATGTGTATGTGTATGTGTATGTGTATGTGTATGTGTATGTGTATGTGTATGTGTATGTGTATGTGTATGTGTATGTGTATGTGTATGTGTATGTGTATGTGTATGTGTATGTGTATGTGTATGTGTATGTGTATGTGTATGTGTATGTGTATGTGTATGTGTATGTGTATGTGTATGTGTATGTGTATGTGTATGTGTATGTGTATGTGTATGTGTATGTGTATGTGTATGTGTATGTGTATGTGTATGTGTATGTGTATGTGTATGTGTATGTGTATGTGTATGTGTATGTGTATGTGTATGTGTATGTGTATGTGTATGTGTATGTGTATGTGTATGTGTATGTGTATGTGTATGTGTATGTGTATGTGTATGTGTATGTGTATGTGTATGTGTATGTGTATGTGTATGTGTATGTGTATGTGTATGTGTATGTGTATGTGTATGTGTATGTGTATGTGTATGTGTATGTGTATGTGTATGTGTATGTGTATGTGTATGTGTATGTGTATGTGTATGTGTATGTGTATGTGTATGTGTATGTGTATGTGTATGTGTATGTGTATGTGTATGTGTATGTGTATGTGTATGTGTATGTGTATGTGTATGTGTATGTGTATGTGTATGTGTATGTGTATGTGTATGTGTATGTGTATGTGTATGTGTATGTGTATGTGTATGTGTATGTGTATGTGTATGTGTATGTGTATGTGTATGTGTATGTGTATGTGTATGTGTATGTGTATGTGTATGTGTATGTGTATGTGTATGTGTATGTGTATGTGTATGTGTATGTGTATGTGTATGTGTATGTGTATGTGTATGTGTATGTGTATGTGTATGTGTATGTGTATGTGTATGTGTATGTGTATGTGTATGTGTATGTGTATGTGTATGTGTATGTGTATGTGTATGTGTATGTGTATGTGTATGTGTATGTGTATGTGTATGTGTATGTGTATGTGTATGTGTATGTGTATGTGTATGTGTATGTGTATGTGTATGTGTATGTGTATGTGTATGTGTATGTGTATGTGTATGTGTATGTGTATGTGTATGTGTATGTGTATGTGTATGTGTATGTGTATGTGTATGTGTATGTGTATGTGTATGTGTATGTGTATGTGTATGTGTATGTGTATGTGTATGTGTATGTGTATGTGTATGTGTATGTGTATGTGTATGTGTATGTGTATGTGTATGTGTATGTGTATGTGTATGTGTATGTGTATGTGTATGTGTATGTGTATGTGTATGTGTATGTGTATGTGTATGTGTATGTGTATGTGTATGTGTATGTGTATGTGTATGTGTATGTGTATGTGTATGTGTATGTGTATGTGTATGTGTATGTGTATGTGTATGTGTATGTGTATGTGTATGTGTATGTGTATGTGTATGTGTATGTGTATGTGTATGTGTATGTGTATGTGTATGTGTATGTGTATGTGTATGTGTATGTGTATGTGTATGTGTATGTGTATGTGTATGTGTATGTGTATGTGTATGTGTATGTGTATGTGTATGTGTATGTGTATGTGTATGTGTATGTGTATGTGTATGTGTATGTGTATGTGTATGTGTATGTGTATGTGTATGTGTATGTGTATGTGTATGTGTATGTGTATGTGTATGTGTATGTGTATGTGTATGTGTATGTGTATGTGTATGTGTATGTGTATGTGTATGTGTATGTGTATGTGTATGTGTATGTGTATGTGTATGTGTATGTGTATGTGTATGTGTATGTGTATGTGTATGTGTATGTGTATGTGTATGTGTATGTGTATGTGTATGTGTATGTGTATGTGTATGTGTATGTGTATGTGTATGTGTATGTGTATGTGTATGTGTATGTGTATGTGTATGTGTATGTGTATGTGTATGTGTATGTGTATGTGTATGTGTATGTGTATGTGTATGTGTATGTGTATGTGTATGTGTATGTGTATGTGTATGTGTATGTGTATGTGTATGTGTATGTGTATGTGTATGTGTATGTGTATGTGTATGTGTATGTGTATGTGTATGTGTATGTGTATGTGTATGTGTATGTGTATGTGTATGTGTATGTGTATGTGTATGTGTATGTGTATGTGTATGTGTATGTGTATGTGTATGTGTATGTGTATGTGTATGTGTATGTGTATGTGTATGTGTATGTGTATGTGTATGTGTATGTGTATGTGTATGTGTATGTGTATGTGTATGTGTATGTGTATGTGTATGTGTATGTGTATGTGTATGTGTATGTGTATGTGTATGTGTATGTGTATGTGTATGTGTATGTGTATGTGTATGTGTATGTGTATGTGTATGTGTATGTGTATGTGTATGTGTATGTGTATGTGTATGTGTATGTGTATGTGTATGTGTATGTGTATGTGTATGTGTATGTGTATGTGTATGTGTATGTGTATGTGTATGTGTATGTGTATGTGTATGTGTATGTGTATGTGTATGTGTATGTGTATGTGTATGTGTATGTGTATGTGTATGTGTATGTGTATGTGTATGTGTATGTGTATGTGTATGTGTATGTGTATGTGTATGTGTATGTGTATGTGTATGTGTATGTGTATGTGTATGTGTATGTGTATGTGTATGTGTATGTGTATGTGTATGTGTATGTGTATGTGTATGTGTATGTGTATGTGTATGTGTATGTGTATGTGTATGTGTATGTGTATGTGTATGTGTATGTGTATGTGTATGTGTATGTGTATGTGTATGTGTATGTGTATGTGTATGTGTATGTGTATGTGTATGTGTATGTGTATGTGTATGTGTATGTGTATGTGTATGTGTATGTGTATGTGTATGTGTATGTGTATGTGTATGTGTATGTGTATGTGTATGTGTATGTGTATGTGTATGTGTATGTGTATGTGTATGTGTATGTGTATGTGTATGTGTATGTGTATGTGTATGTGTATGTGTATGTGTATGTGTATGTGTATGTGTATGTGTATGTGTATGTGTATGTGTATGTGTATGTGTATGTGTATGTGTATGTGTATGTGTATGTGTATGTGTATGTGTATGTGTATGTGTATGTGTATGTGTATGTGTATGTGTATGTGTATGTGTATGTGTATGTGTATGTGTATGTGTATGTGTATGTGTATGTGTATGTGTATGTGTATGTGTATGTGTATGTGTATGTGTATGTGTATGTGTATGTGTATGTGTATGTGTATGTGTATGTGTATGTGTATGTGTATGTGTATGTGTATGTGTATGTGTATGTGTATGTGTATGTGTATGTGTATGTGTATGTGTATGTGTATGTGTATGTGTATGTGTATGTGTATGTGTATGTGTATGTGTATGTGTATGTGTATGTGTATGTGTATGTGTATGTGTATGTGTATGTGTATGTGTATGTGTATGTGTATGTGTATGTGTATGTGTATGTGTATGTGTATGTGTATGTGTATGTGTATGTGTATGTGTATGTGTATGTGTATGTGTATGTGTATGTGTATGTGTATGTGTATGTGTATGTGTATGTGTATGTGTATGTGTATGTGTATGTGTATGTGTATGTGTATGTGTATGTGTATGTGTATGTGTATGTGTATGTGTATGTGTATGTGTATGTGTATGTGTATGTGTATGTGTATGTGTATGTGTATGTGTATGTGTAACACTTACTATTGCACTTAGATGTTTGCTTTGATTTTGAGTTAGTGGAATTCAATTTTTTTTAAATAAAAACTAAATGAATCATTTCATATCACACAACATACACATAAATAATACACACAACATTTCAATTTTCAAAATATTTTTATTTGCTTTTTTTTCCGAAAAATATGTTTTTGTATTTTTTTTTATGTTTTTTATTTATTTGTATATAGTTTTCAAATTAATAATATTTATATTTATTTTTATAATAATAAACTAAGAAAATAGGGAGCAAACACAACAATATAATTATAATAACTTTTAAAAATGAATAAAAAAATAATCCAATGCATGATGTACGTTTTGTATTAATTTGTTTCAGAATCAAATATATGTAGCTTCGCTTAATAATGTTTTAATTTTTTGTTTTATTTTATTTTCTGTTCCCATCAGTAAAATATTACGATTATGCACGCATCATGTCAATTTTTAAACTTATGTTAAATGGAACAAACAAAAAAAGCTAATTTAATTTGGTTGAATCAAGAGAAAAGGACGTTTTTTTTATTTTTGATTAAATTTTGTTGTTATCTTAATGTATGTAGTAAATTTTGTTGTTATCTTAATGTATGTAGGTATGTAGAGATTTATTTTTGTGTATTTAATTTTTCTTTTGCAAGTTTTTATCAATGTTTTATTTGTTTGTTTTTGTTTTTTTTCACACAAAAACGATATTCTATTTTAAAATTCTGATTTTGTTTTTATATTTTTACTGTTATTAGAACGTACAGAACATACCATATTTTATTGTTTTTACTCATTATAATTTTGTTGTATCATTTGTTTGTTAATAATAGTGTCCAAACAAAAAACGCAAATTTTATTATAATTCTTATTATAAGTTTTATGTTAAATTTTTCTTCTAGAATTTCTATTTACAAGGATTTCACACGGCGCCTAGCCTCCATTTGATGGAAGTGGTTGGGTGGTGTTGTTTTGGTTTTTTTTTTTTCAGTTTGTTCTTTCTACATTATAACAAGAACAGAAAATTAAAAATACAATCTCCACACGACAGAAGAGATTGTGAACTAGTGAATTACAAATTGAATTTTTTTTTTATATTTTTCTCACATACACACACCTGAATATTATGTTTTAATAAAACTTTGTTTTTATTAATTTGATTGATAGTTCTCATCTGTTATTTATAAGAGCATCTTTGTTTTATTGAAAGGTGTTATTTTTTTTTTTGTTCAAAGTGTTAAGTGTTGTGTGATTCAAAAAAAAATATTTCTTCGCCTATTTGGCTTATCAATCTGTATAGTCCCACCATTCTTTTTCGTAGCCTTCGTGAACGTGGTCTAAAAGGACTTTTCGTCGCTTCTCACAATACCTAGAAGTAAAAATAAAAATCATTAAATGTTTGACGAGCAAAAAATAATGAGCGGCCTTAACAAGGGCATTTTGTCCTTTCGAAAAGCAGAAACTTAAATGTTATAACAAAAACGCGACACTTTGACCTAAGATTTCGATTTTCATAACGAGAAGCACTCTGATTCTTTCGAATAGCGGCAGGGGCTCAGAAAAGATGACTTTTATGTCCCAATTCGTTTCCTATTGGAGGTTGGTGATTTACTAACTGCATGATAAACAATGGCACACAATTATAAGGCTCTAGACTACACCTTAGAGAACTAATACGACAAAATCCAAGGCCATTGTCGGTGAGGTTGTGTGTCGTTGATGATTGTGCGTAACAACAATGAAAACAATACGAATTTCAATGACACCCATGTTGCATGATTCGAACGTTTAATGACAAATGAGCTACCGACAAATAAGAAGAGGCTCAGTATGGCTATAAGGCAAGCATTACCGATTACCTCTGGTTTTTCTGACTATCACACTAAAGATTCTGGGTTTTATGCCTGATTCCATCTTAGTTCTTTTTTCGGGAAACTGCTTCTTTCCAGGAAGTGACAAATCCTCCTAAGTAGTAAATCTTGTCATCAAAAATTGTATCTCTAGCTAGCGATTACCAATGTACACTGAGGAATGGTGTAGGAGATTTGAATCTTTTGGTTATGGGTTCGATCCCTGACTCCACCTAAGGTCTTTTACGGGGTAATGCCTCTTGCGAGGAAGTGACAAATCTTCCAAGAGCAACTAATGTCATGAAAAGTGCTTCTCTGTTAGCAGTTTGGACTTGGCGGTAAATTGTATGTCCCTTCCATTTCTGCAGAATTTACTAGTGTAAGTCACAGTCCTCGGCGCCGCTTGGAGCTGTTGTGCCAACTTATTTTTTTTTTTTTTTTTTTTTTTTTTTTTTTGAAGTTGAACTATTAGAATTAACATAAACATGAACATTTTCTAGCTAAGGGATCAAATATTATATTTTTAATTGGTTTGAACGAATAGCACGCTTTATGTCTCGGGGAAGGAGGTTCCAAAAATATATCGCATATCTAAGAAAGTATCGAGAGCTTATTAAGTATTTATATTTAATTATTATAAGTTGCAGTCATCTTTCAGATCTTCCAGATTTAAGGTGGTTAAATAAATAAGAAGGAGTTTCATTAACAACAATTTTTTTTGCAGATTGAGAACTGTTCGAAAGTTTGAATAAGCATTTAGAGAACAACCAGATATTTGTCTTACAAAACCAGAAATATGTTCACGACCGACGTTTCAAATAAAAAGCACATCTTGCACAACTATTGTAAACAAAATTGATTACATTCAAAATCCATGTTCACGAATAATTCATAACCGTATGATATAATTGGTAAAACAAAGGTCTTAATCAATTTGATTTTGACTGTAGATGACAGCAAATAAGCTGTTGGACTAAAACCTCGCAGTATTCCGTAAATCTTAGAAACTAGATTATGAACGTTTTTCAGTCCAGTTTAACTGGTGATTAAATATGACTCCTCGATTTTTTAAAATTGCTTACAAATTCAATATTTCTATTATTAAGAGGCAGTTCAAAGTTGTTGTTTGTAATTCGGTTAGTAGTTAACGCTTTTGTTTTGATTGGATTAAGTCTGTAGTTGTTGTTTTCTGACCATTGGTATGAAGAAAGATTATCTTTTATTGTGGAAAAAGCTAATTGAAGGGAGAATTTGTATAGATTTTGAGATATCACTGATGAAAAGTTTAAACAGTAATGGCCCAAGAACATGTATGCGCACCGGTAAAGCAGGAGAACATTTATTTTCGTAGGATACCTGAACCCGAAGCGATGGCACGCGATTTCTAAGGAATTGGCAGGATTAATGCCATCTTTTAAACATTATAGTTATACATGTTTGTATTGAAGATATGAGTAACTGGTTTCAGAACAACGGGTAGACATTTTTTTTACGAAATCAGGATGTATACCATCAAGTCCTACGGCTTTATATTTCACTCCTAGAACTCACTCACCTACACTAACTTCATTATCAGAAATAAGTCCAAGGGTATTTATGATAATATCACTCATAATTATTTTTATAAGTAAATATTTAATTCGTTGAGATTAGCACTACTTAGATTTAAACAAGATTGTTTTTTTGAATTGTTGCCAATGTCCCGAATACTTTTCCAAAATGATGAGCTTGATTGATTAGTTTTGAATGTATTTTCATAATGAGTTCTTTTATTTCTTTAAATCAAACAGGATACTTTATTACAATAGATGGATCATATCCATCTAACTCTTCTAAAACACTTTCAACAAGCCTATAATTGGCAACATCTGAAGCAATATACAAAAAACCAATTGTTAGTATTGCATTTTCAAGGTTAATTTCAACAAATATGTACTAAGCAACGTCACTTTGTGATTACTTTTTAATAACACGACAATTAAATTCATTCTTAATATAAATTACGGAACCACTACGTGTCACTCTCCAAAAACCTTTTTCGGCTTTTATATTATGTGATGACTTCTTGTCCGTTAATAAAGGTGAAAACCTACAACAGGAATTTTACTCACACTTTCGTAGCTAATCTTCTTTTTCTGTCGAAATAGAATCTTTAACCTACATACATTAAACTCTCCTTCATATATTCCTTCTGCTTCTGGGGAAGATTCAGTAATTTTAAGATGTGTAAGCAACTGTCACATTCCGGAAATATTTGCCATACTTATTACGATTAAATGCACCATAGCCATTCTGAAAGCAGATAAATAGATAGAATGTTGGACTAGGGGGATCTTATGCAACTCAGGTACTGTTCTGATCGGTGCCTATTGTTCTGTTCAACCCCATCTAAGGTTTCAGAGCATATCTATTTATTGTTCAGACTGGGACCAGAACTTTATGAAGTTCTGTGTGCAATAAGTATGTATGTATGTCCTTGCATAAATGTTCAAAATACAAATGGCTTTGCTTACAGGTCGTGGAAATAAGGCCAGTAATTGTCCTTCAAGTAAACAAACAACCGTCTGTTGCTGGCTAGAGCACGATCGTTTACGTTGGCAACAAAAATTCACAAAACCGAAGGAATTGTATAGGGCGGTAAGAGATATATAAGTGTGATTTTGGATGTCTGTTTCGAGGTAGACGTCAATCAGAGCCCCAAAATAATAAAAGGATGGTCAGCAATTAACCGCTTTCCTTTAGGAAATTTAAATATTATGTTTGACTAACCCATACGGTCGCAATTCAGAGAAAATAACTGGCTTTGCAATTCACTCGCAGAGATACTAAACACTCCTTACGCTATTTTCCAAGGTCCCTAGAAACACTCAAACTAGGTATGTGACCTATGTTGGGAAACTACTACTTTGATTCTTTAGAAGACGATCATCAAAACACCTACTTTTCAAAAACGAAGAAGTAAACCACTCGCCCTAAAATCACTTTAAGAAAATATAATAACATTGTACTTGCCTATACTTATCCTGCACTTTCTGTTTAATATCGGCCAAATTTTCTGAAGTTATATCACGTTCCAAATATTCGGAGAGTTTCTCAGTGGCGCTTTCCAAATCTTTTTGGTTGTCTTCAAATATCATGGACTGATTGTTCTTTTTGAGATAATACGCAAATACGTATGTGTACATGAGAGTCTGACGGCATTGGCAAAGAATATCGACAGCTTTCTTAAGAAATTGAACCTTAATTCAAAAAAGAAAAACACCTTGCATTAAAATCTAAGCATTGTATTAAACTAAAACAAGAAATACCTCGATCCATGACATGTTGTGTTGTTGCATTTCCTCCATCTTATGCTTAACAGAAGCGTATAATTTATTTTCGAACCTCAATGACTGCATGTGGTTGATATAGCGATTGTAATAATGAAGGTACCTTCGCATGAAGAAAACAATGAAGCCAGGGCAAATATTGTTTGCATGAAAATAGTCTTACCTCGCCAATGACGACCTCAACTTTTCCTGAGCGTCTCGAGCGGCCTTTGCTTCGTCCTCATCGAAGCGATTGCAATTATACCACGAAGATCCATGTGGCTCCCAGGACCCCAAGCACACCCAACAAAACTCATGTTTGCAGTTCTGATTCTTGCAAACCATGTGGTTGCAACCACCATCTTTCTCGATCGTAACATTGCACTTGGGACACTCCTTGGTATTGGCTGCTATCCAGTTTGATGTCTCTGAATCGTCGTCACATTTTTTAATCCATTTCCTAAGAAGTCTACATTGCACCGGATCGTGCCAGTTCTCGCCACAATCAAAGCAGAATGAGTGTCCGCACTTGCAGCGCACCGGGCGTGCATCCACATATGTGACTTTGACCGCATAAGTGCAATTTACGGACGGACACCAGCGCAAAAGCCGGTTGCACAGCACAAAATTGTTTGTTATAAGATGCTGGTATTTGACTTTGACCCGACGATCGGTAACTAATTTTGTAACAGTCACATCATCGACCAGAATATCACAGCCATGGGCTGCACACGCAATCGATTGGCCATTTCCTTCGGCCACGATTTTCGTTGTGAGATACTCGCCCCAGCATGTCTTGCAGAAACGATGGCCACATTCTAACCCTGTCATTGTCTGTTTGGACAAAAAGGACATTCAAAGTAAAACGAGAAAGTATATACTTCTGATACTTACATTCGGTGGCAGCAAAGTAAAACATATTTCACATTCTTCGGCTACAGAGGCCGATGTCTGTTGCTAGAGAAAAACGTTATTTTATTTATTAGGAGACTAATCGTTTTGAATGCAATTTGGACATACCTTTGGTTTGTTTACTAAATTTGATTTAATAAACGGATTAATAACATGGGCTTCTCTGAAGAAATCTTCTTGATTGCCATCGAAATATCGTTCCATGAGCCTCTCCTTGTCCCATTTGTAATGATTCAATAAAATTCTCGTTATAGTCCTTGGCAACTGCAATTATAGAACCATAAAAAAACACATTATTAAAAGACAATACAGGTTAGTAGCAGGACGAAGCCAAATAAACATTTTTTACCAGCTAAGGTCTGCTTGTTTCAAATCAAGAACAGTAATTATGCTGTACAGACTCAGAAAGTTTCCCGGACCCAAACAACACAAACGCTATTAACCGTACCTCGTCTAGAGTTTATTGAAAAATGTATGTTTAGCATACCACGGAGCTCTGTCGACAGTCTTAGGCGAAAAGTTCAATAATCGCTTCACAGAGACACTCTAAAAATTCGGCTTATTAAGAACTACACTTCAACTTTCCCTGCTCTAAATGACTTAAGAAAAGCAATCGCCACCTGAATAGTCATGATTCCAAAAACCACAATCTAACACACCAAACTGGAAAACATTTTATAACGTGTTTGGTGCAAACGCTCTACGAGCAAGTTGTTCGGAGTTGTTGACCTTGCAAATCCACCTAACAGAGAATTATCTGAGGTATAAAGCAGAACCACTGTAGTAAAACTAGCCCTATGCGTTTTATCTTTCTTAGCAGTAGTATATGGGCACGACAATAGTTGTCATGGCGAGAACTTGTATCGCATACACGAGGAGAGGAATTGATTCTTCAGATTCAAAAGGTACCAAGATAAACTTTTCATTGGTCACCAGATAAGATATCAGGCTTAAATGGCCTACGCCGCGCCAATGCGTGTTTGTAGAATGTTGGTCATCAACAAATGCGATACAAAGTATAAGTATTTTAAAAAGCACTTGAAAGTAAAGGTTAGATGGCCTGCAACGACGAATTATCGCCTTTTTGCAATTACTAAGGTTTGACCTTCTACTGAAAGGTAATGCATTGGACCAACAACATAATCAACAAACAAGCCTACAAACTTAATCCAAAAGAGGACCGTGTTGTGATACCCACTACATTCAATTCTTACCTGACAACGAATTAAAACTTTTAACTATGAATAGGACTAGGACACAGTTTGTAAATCAAAAAACTTTGTAAAAAATAAAAGGCAACAACTCAAAAACACTGTATTTACTTTTTATTACTCATTTATAGGTTCACAAGTTAATTTATTTTAAAATTGTATTTCAGTCCGTGTCCGCTGCATTCAATTGTTCAAAACGAAATCAACCCCATTTCCAATTTGGGTTGGCTGGCTGTAATTATGGTTGTCAGTTTCTTCGGCTGTAGTTGTTCGGTGAGCTGTCAGTTTCTTCGGGGTTATACTTGGTCTTAGAGCTGTCGGTTATTAAATCGGTGACGACACAGTTAATGTATGTTTTAGAAGAATTTTCATGGTCTCTGTCTAAAGAAACAATAGCATAAAACTAAAAAGACGTTTTGTTCAAAATACTGATACTGAGTCTTCGAAAGCTTGAACTATAGGGACACTGGTGATACGATCAGTGGAACAAAACTTGAAATCGTTCTAGAGAAAGTAAGATTACTGCACTCGATATTTCAAAAGCATTTCACAGAGTCTGAACGATGAACCCTTTCTTTGTTGGCATCATCATTACCTTTCGGACCGTTAAATTCGCGTTATTTTGTGTTTTTAGTCTGCTACAATGAAGAATCATTCTCTGATCACAAAACTATTGAATTCCTTATATCCCCACTACAAAACTGCAAAAGTCATTTAGAAATCACAGAAAAACCAAATGGGATATCTTTAATGTGGAAGTTGTGGACGCGAACATGTATGAACCTGAGTGTATGGACAAGATTGCTAATAATTTAACAGGCACAGGAAGATCAAGTGCTTCATGCACGCCTCTAGAGGCGGGTAAAAAGACTGGTGGACAATCGAGCTAGGCAACATCAGAAAAGAAATAAAAAAACTTTTCAACGTTGCCAAACGCACAGGAATAGACAATGATTGGGAAACCTATAAATCTAGTCAAAGAAATTTCAAAGCTGAGACACAGCGCACGAAACGAAGTTCGTGGTAAACTTTCTTCAACGAAGTAGAAAATACCACTGAATCAGCTAGGCGCCTTAGGACGATCCTTGCCAAAGAGACCACTGCTCTAAGATCTCTCAACGATCCTAATGAACACAGTCTTGCATTGAGACATATTATATTCATAAATAGCCTCAAATGGGGATATGTTCTCTCTCCCCTCTTCGTGGTGAAAAATAGTGGAGTCAGAGAAGTAGCTTATGCAGATGATTTAGCTCTGGTAGCGACAGGAAAAATGTTCTCTACTATGAGTGAACAAAAAGAAGGCGCCTTGTCCTTGGTTAATACCTGGTCAAGGAAATGGGGGCTTGCGGCCAATCCGCAAAAGACAGAACTGGTCCTTTTTACCAACAAAAGGAAAATACCAGCTATTAATCTTCCTTCAATAGAAAGGGTGGTTCTTGACAGAAACTAATCTCAACGTTTAAGAAAGAACGAAGAAGGCAATGATAGCATTCTATGCCTGTAATAGAATATTTGGAAAAAACCTGGGAGCCTAGTCCCAAGAGTATCATGTGGATGTTGTATGCGGCAGTAGTGAGACCTATACTGACATGTGGCAAGCTTCCATCCTAAAAAACCATTACAAGAACACTAAAAATGGCGTGTATTGACAACATCAGGGCTATAAGAACCGCCCCTACAGCAGGGCTGGAAGCTATTCTCAAACCCTTGGACCTCTTGGCTACAATGTATGCACAGACTACACAACACAACGTTTATATTTCGAAAGACCATTCACCACTTCAGTCCCTAATAGAGAAGACTGGCTTAACAACCAGACACCATGCGTATCAGCAATTCAGTGTTGGTGCAGATTTCCACTCCGAAACACAGTGGTGTTCAAGAAAACGAAAGAGCTGATGAGCTGGAAAAAGGGATAGGGAAGATCAAAACCTGTAACATTAAACTGACTATTGGGAATAAAATACACGCTGCAGCTAACGAGATGGAACTCGCCCGTCACAACCAGGAAACTGTGGCCCTACTTTTATAAACAAAGAACAGAGAAGATTCTGCAGCTCAACAACATACTGACTGGGCACAACATACTGGGTTACCACAAGAAGAAAATGAAACTCAGCACGGACAACTTGTGCAGAGGTTGTGGTGACATAGATGTGCATGAAGACACTCCGCATTTTCTCTGTGATTGCCGTGCTAGGCACCAAAATTTCATTAATTTTAAGGGTATTAACAACCCCTTGAGTGCAGGCAAATTATACATTTTTGTATACGGCACACGCGCTCAATGGGTTTGTAAAGCCCTTTAAATGATAAGTCACAGCGCGAGCGATAGGAAATTAGGGAGGAAGGGAAAGGAGGTGTCGATGAACATTGCTCTTGAATGTTTGAAGATCAAAATTGCAAGGGAAAATTGTGCCAAGGCAATTCATTCCACCTTCGTGTTGTACGGCTAAAGAAAGAATCCCTATATTTCACGGTACGTCCGAAATTGGGCTCAAGTGTAAACTGATGAGCGTTCCTAGAAAGACGAATATTACAAGGGAAATGTTTAAGGCGTGGAACGCAGCTGGCTACCGCGAGTGAGCATTTTTTGTAAAAGAATCTGTAAAATAAGGAAAGACATGAGACATTTCGACGATGTTCGAGTGATGGAAATGTTTCCATAATGCTTCTTTCTCCTATCAATTTTAACGCTTTTTTCTGAACTCTGTCGAGCAGGTGAAGAAAAGTTTGAGAAGCACCTGCCCAGAGATGGGAGTTATACTCGAGTTTAGGGCGTATAAACGCTTTGTAAATTGTAGCCAGATCAGAAGGGGTGAAAAACTTCTTGCATCTATTAAGAAAGCCTTAGCATCTTGCAGCATTCTGGGCAATCTCAAGTATATGATCATTCCAACGAAGGTTGTCACTGATATACACATACCGAGTACTGATAGCTTTTCGGCCTGGATAGTGGCGTAGGGGAAAGGTTATGATTTAATGACGGAAGACAGCATTGAGTTTTCAACGCATTAAACTCCACACGATTTCTTATACCCCAGTTCAGAATGCTGTTTAAATCAGAGTTTGATGAGTTTATCATATGGTATCGTTGTAATAACACGTCCGAAGGCGAACGCCGTGAATTATCAAACGTATACGAAAAGCTGAGGGTTGAGTCGTCAGCAAAACAATTTAATGGATTAGAAGTCACAGACAAGAGATCATTTATAAAAATGAGAAAGAGAGTCGGAGACAGAACGGAGCCCTGGGGCACACCAGCATTTATTTTGTGGAGATCAGACTTGAAACCGTCTAATACAACTTGTATTGAACGGTCCAGAATATAACTTCTAATCCAACGAATAAGAGTATTATCGATACCAAATGCACGCATTTTCGATACAAAAAAAGCTTCATGCCAAACTCTATCAAGCCTTTGAAATATTAAGCGCAATAATCTTGCTTTCTCGAAAGCGATGCAAAGATTTGTTACACTGTTCGGTGAGATATGCCATCAGATCACCAGTGGAACGATTGCTGCGAAAGCCGTATTGCCGGTCATTTAAAAGCTCCCGATTTTGAGATATTTCTTGAGCTGACGATTTATCAGTGTTTTTATGGACTTGGAAAAAAGGGATGTAAGTGCAATTAGTCGGTAGGAGGAGGGGGGAGGAGTACCTAACCTAACAAGCTGGACGAATGCTGTTTTCCAACTACAAGGAAAGATTCCTGAACGATAGGAGACATGGAAAAGCTTACGCAGTGGTTTTGCCAGCGATGAAGAACACTATGAAAAGCTTTTGCTCTTTGACTTGTTATTAAAGATTTAAATAACTAAAAGCATTTTTGTTATTGTTATGGTAATGTTATTCGTGTACCTATATATAAATAAGAACATATTTTACGAAGGCACATCAAAATAAACAATTTATGAACTAAGTGCAACTCAGTACTTAGCACGACAAAGTAGGTAGGTTCATGTAACAGCCAATATACGCCAAAAAGAAAACAAAAAAAACAAAGACTGAACATAAATTCAGTTTCTAAAAATAAAGAAAACGAAACTTAAATCGATTTATATAAAAAAAACAAAAAAACAAAAAAAGGAAAAACAACAACGAAGCATACCAAGCTGCAAACCCAAAATAAAAACAAAAGAAACCTACAATACCTACCTACATATCATTTATTATTTTGCAACAACTTTTCTTCTCAAGGCTAATGGCATACATGAGTACTGAACTGAATATAGTAGGTACCTATATAGAGAAGGAGCACCCCAGGCCCCAGTTGTTGTTTTTAAAGAAAGAAGATTTACTTACGTTAACAACGACATTGACGTCGTTGATGCAATCAATCATATGCTGGACTATCTGGTCTGTAGTCAACACTTCATACTGGTACTCCTCGGGCTCTTGTTGACGTTCCTTCGAATTTGGAACATCAACTTCCATGGCAAAGTCATCGTCTTCGTCGTCCCCGCTCGACACATTGCCCGAGTCGACATTGTCGTTGTCAAAGACATCGTCATCTGAATCCATAGCTGCTGGGTCACTCGTTTTGTTTTTTTGTTTTCCTCAAGGGCTCCCTCTCAAAAGTTGATGACTATTTTAATTTAATATATTCACAGCTTCGTCGCAATAATTGGTCCTTCAACAATTATAATTATTATAAATCTTTAAGTTTTTCCTTGCTGCTGCTGCTGCTGCTGTCGCCTCTACACTTCTTGTTTTTGTGAAATGCACTTGACTTGGATTTTTTTCGTGTGTACAACACATAAAAATAAAAGAAGAGATTTCGTCACTTGACCTTGTTTGGAAGTTTTTTCTCTGGCCTCACCACAATATTCGACAATCGACACCACCAATAATTATTATTGTGGACGTCTTAAGTATATTTTAATTGTTGTTGGGGTTTTTTCCATTCACCTGCCGATTTAATGCAGCATTCAAAAATTTATCAAACAAATCCGAATTCCGATACTTTTCAGTTTTCACGCACCAACGAGACAAAAATTAATTCGAATTCGAACAAAAATAAAAGAAAAACAAAACAAATTTTCCTTTTTTATTTCTCTCGACTTCTTCAAAAACTTAACGAGTGGTTGTGGGGTGGGGGTTGTTCGTTTTCGTTTTTATTTATTTTTATTTGTCTCAGCGAAATGTTGATGTCGATGGTGGTGGTAGTGGAGGACTGACGATGGCGGTGGGTTCGTTCTGCTCTCGTTTTTCTTTTAATCAAGACGAAACAAAAATCATATCAAAAGAAAATGTCAAAAACAACAGTGAGGCGCTCTCTTTTACACTCACTTGTTTGCTGAATCATAAGCAATTGCATTCGCTTACTATAGTTGTCTTTGTCTACTTTTTTTTTTCAAATTTTCTAATTAGTTTTCACTTAATGGTATGTTCATGAGAGGGTATCGAGTTCGGGGACGAGGAAAATATTCAATAAATTTTCTTGTTCGAAAGCAACAAAATGTCTTTTTAGGTATATATATATGTATTTTTTAATTGAGCCAATTTGCATTACACTTGGCTCTTCAATCAAAGTACAAAACTGCCCGAAAAAAGATGAATAAACTAAGAGAACAAAGAAGATTGAAAAATCAAGGGCTTCGACGTAGTTTCTGACAATTTCTGAACTCCGTTTTTTCTCACAGTGTATACATAGATATACCAAGAATTATTATTTTGTTCGATTTTTCTCAAATTTAATTCAAGATTGTATTCTTTTATTGAGCACAATTTCACAGAATTTCTTATTAATTAATAATTTTTTATTTGTATTATGTAGTTTTTGTTCTATTTTAAACACTTCCAATTTCCATTATGGGGGTTTTTCACATGAATCAAAATCAAATACGAAATACGAAACGCTACATACAACAAGAAAGACAACCGAATAACAAAAACAAAAATATTCCAACGAACTAGATTTGTTCGTATTTTTGGATTCTTGTCGTCAATATAAATGTCCCTTTCAGTTATTTGCTTTAATTTGGTAAGAAGATGCGATGCAGCTATCTAAAATGGAGGTCAAAAATTGACTGACAGACGTGAGAATAGAATTTCGGGATGTGTTCATAGAAAACTCCTCTTTACTGAATGGGCAAGTTCAAAAAATTAAAGTCAAATACTTTAAAAATAAAAGAACACACCAGTCAAAAATATTATTAAAATAACTTGTTCCTGTAAGACCAACTTTCTTTTTGCCACTTTTACGTTCTTATTACGGCAAAAGCTGTAATTTCGTAGCAAGTTTCCAAATTTGACTCCATTTCCTACACAAAATCAAATTTCAAATTTGATTATTTGGACGAAATTGAGGTTGCATTGCAAGTCATGTGTAAGAAAAAATCAAACGTCACTAAATTGAAAACAATTGAATAGATTATTTTCTAAAATGTCAATTTAAAAACAAAATCCAAAGCAACGGCAAACAAAACAAGAAGAAAGAATGAAAAGGTTTAAAAAAAGAAGGAAGATAGCTTGGTGTCAAACCAAATGCGCGAACCTAGATAAAAACACTTTTAGCAAATTTCCAAATACCTATCTTAATTTCGGCTCTAATGAAAACGTAGTAAAGGTCAAAATTTGAAAACGACTAATGATATTAAATACCTAAAATGTTTTCAATGGGGCCGAAACTAGCTCATTTCGAAATGAGAAGAAAAAGTGTTTTCATTAAAAGAATCACACTTCTTGTTGACTTAATATTTGGGCTTGAAGATCAATGAAAACAATGCAATTAATTAATTGAAAAACTTAGGTATTCATTTTTACTTGCTGTGCTATAAGCAAGTACAAGCAAGCTATGCATTCGTTGAAAAAAAAAGTTTTGAGATATCAATCAAACATGACATTGCGATGATAGCGAAGACGAAAAAAAATAGTCTAAAAATTCTGTATGTCTGTCTTTCTGTCTGTATGTATAGACCACTGATCTCTATATTAATTAAAGTAATATAGAGATCAGTGGTACAGACACCTACAGCCCAAACGGGTATGCCGAATTGCTTCAAACTTGGTATATAGAGTTTTTTAGGTATTGTACATAGGGGAAATTGCAATTTTTTTTTTTGGCTCAAAAAATAACGGTACCTGCCATACAACCTTTACGTTAAAGCTTATTTTTCTCAAAAACGGCTTGAACGATTTCTATTTAAAAAAATCAGTGTTGCTTTTTAGGTACGACCAATAATATGGCTGAAAAAAATGTTTTAAAAAATGGCTGAGAACGGTACTTTCCATAGAACCGTTTTTTTTGCTTTCGACTATCTCGAAAACGGCTCAACCGATTCCTTCGAAATTTCACACATATATACATAGGTGTAGGTAGCTCAATTTATACTGCATCCCAATATTTTAAATAAATATATTTTGTATTTTCAAAAGCATTTAAAAAAAAATTAAATTAATATTTTGAAAACTGCTTAATTTTTTTTTTTTTTTCAAAAATATGTATAAATAAATGTTTTTTCTGAATACATATGTATTGGAGTTTTTGAATTTTTTTAAAAAAGTTTTTCAAAAAAAAAAACTTTTTTTCTCAAAAATCGCTCCACAGATTTCTATAAATTTATTCTCGTGAATTCAAATTTATTCAACAAACAAAATGGCGTACTTTTTTTTCAGCTCAAATTAGTTAAAGTATTTTTTTTTAGAATTTTTGAAAAATTTATTTTTATCAAAATTTCAAGCCCCAGACCACTGTCACAAATTAGAGCAAGTTCGTGCGACCCAGTCGTAGATTTTATTTCCCAACGTTTCTCCGGTTTTTTCCGTCATCATCAGGGGTTCAGATTTATTAATTTTTTTTTTACTATTGAATTACAGTTAAATTAACTATTGATTTAAATAAAATTTAAAAACTGTTAAAGATTTAAAATACAAAAACACTAAAACACGTCTTATTAACAAACAGAATTCCTTAGTACTGAGTAGGTAGCTCACTAATGGACTTCTTGATAAAAAAAAATTTAGATGTGAATTATCTTATCTCTCAAGTTGGATCGAACAGTTTGCAAAATTTGATTAAAATCGGTTTAGAAGTACCCAGTGGCGAAGTGGTTAGTGTATCGAGTTCGATTCCTGACTGCACCTAAGTTCTTTTCCAGTGCACCTACTGCCTCTTGCGAGAAAATGACAAAGCCTCCAAGAGTAAATCATGTTATGGAAAGTGCTGCTGTTAGGTCCCTTCCATTCACGAACACACATGAATGGTAAAGAGTGTACGTCACAGAACCCGGCCCTGCTTGCAGCTATTGTGCCAAGTATTTAGTATATAGACAATCAAATACTCTTGATGTAAAAATAAATTCCAATTGTTTCTATTGCGATCATGTCCCTTTTGTTTTATTGTTTCTGTACCTTATTTTCTTCACACTTATATTAAGAGGATACAATAGGTATATAAAAATCATACTTATTTAGATAGAAAATTTAGTTGCGTAGTTCGGTATAATACCAAATTTGTCTAAGCACGCTGCAAGGTATTGTCCGCGACACTTAAAAAGCTATATTGCTTTTTCAACTCATTTTCAACCTGGGGAACCCAAAAGCCCTATAACTAGTGAGAGTTGTGATCCAACCAAGATCATAACAGAGCCGAAAGGAAAAATACTCGTTTTCAAAATGAGTCGGTTCGTTTTCCCAATGAAAAGAATAAAAAAAGTTATGATCTACAATGCAAACACCCTCATTTTAGTCATTAAAAAAAACAACAAAGATTATTTTATGTGAACAATGTAGCACTTTTCTTTTTATTAAAATGCATAAAATACAAAATTTTGGCAAGTTATTGTTATGTACGACTCACGTAATCGATCTTCTTGAATCCTAGAACAAAAAGAAAAAGAAGATTTTTGAGCATGTACAAATATTAACAATTTTTTAAATAAATCAGAAAAAAGTTAACAGCATGGTTTTTATTTGGGTTCGCTCAGTAGAGGGAACCTGAATAGGTATGGATATCATCATTGTATAATGCCAAATCTTAGGAGTTCAAAGAAACACGAGGCTTACCTTTTTCAACAAGTCGATAACCATCAATAACACAGTTTTGAATTCGAACCGCCATGCCACTGGCAAACTGAAAAATTAGAAAGAAAAGTTAGCTACTTCTTCTTAAATAAGGGAATACAAATTAAAGATAGAAAGCATTTCAGACACAAAATTAACAGCATGGTTGTTTTTGGGTTCACTCAGTAGAGGGAACCTGAAAAGGTTATGCTATCATCATTAATATGGAAATTCCAGATAATTTAAGTAGGTACAAAAAATACCAACCTTTTATGAGTTCTACAAAGACGTTTGAATTATTAACATCGAGGCCGATGCGTTTCAGGTAGACGGACGAAGAAAAAGCATGATTATCTGAAAAACGAAAACTCGATTAGTTTCAATTTCAAAAAAGGAATATTTTAAGTGATGGAGTGAATTATCAGTTAAGAAATTTGTTACATACTAATTCAAATGAACTATACTTATATGAATCTTCATTTTGAATTCAATTAAGATAGGTATTAAATCAAAAATTATGTTTCTTACCTTATTTTCTCGCAACATTCATCAACACGATAGCCATGTGGCATTTTGGCGCAAAATCCTGCAAACAAAAGTAAAGAAATGGTTTATAAATACTCAAGTGAAAGAAAGTTTCATGTTTTAAATATTATATTGAGTTAATTTTTTTTCAGTATCCTTTTGGTTAATTGGAATGAAATCAGCATAGATCTTATTTCAGATAAAGGTTATCATCATGGAAATGAACTCAATAAATTTAATATTTTCACCAAAACTTGGAAAAAACCGATTTATTTCATAATTTATAGCCTTTTTCACAAATTTTGCATAAGTTGCTAAATGTTAGTTTTACCTTTGTCCTAGACGCTTTCCAAGTCTTCTACGTACGCCTGCAGTGGCCATCATAGTCATTATCTAAGACCAAAACGAACAATCATTAGATTTACAGAAAATGCAATTTAAATAATTTCTTGAACATTTAAGATGTTTTCAGTATCCTTTTGGTTTAATTGGAATGAAATCAGCATAGCTTTCTTTCAGAATAAGGTTTTCATCAGATAGTTATAGTTTTTAGTAAAAATCTTAGGTCTTTGTGCTCTACAAATATTGTACATCAAGTATTTTAAATTTACCTATTTTTTCCTGAGATTATGGCACCACGACATTCTATCACGTGTTCAAATCTGGTTTAAAATCTGTAAAAATACATTTAGCTTTAGTTTAAACCATCGAATTAAAATCAATATTAATTATAAATGTATATTACTTCAGTTGGCCGTTCTTATTAATCCGCAATTTTTTTTATGAACAAGTTCATAAATAATTAGGAAGTGAACACTCATCAATTTAGACGAATAGAATTTTGTTTAAAATAAACCATTTCTTTTTACTCACGTTTTAATCCATTTCAGTTCAAGGCATCCTTCAGGTTTATTTGTTTTTAAGTAACTTAAATAATTTCATTGTATTTTTACTTCCGACACATCTTTTTATTTTTATTTTAAACATTTTCAAATTCAAGAGATTGAAAAATTCAACTAAGAACTTCTAGGATAAAAATAAGAACTAGTTGTAGTTAACCCGGCAAACGTTGGCAAGAGAATGAGAAAGATGAAAGATTGATGGCGAACAAGGAACAGGCAAAACGAAAAAAAATGAAAAGACATTGCGAGCTGAAGTTGCATGCAGTTCAGCAGAGATTTATTGTTTCCGTTTCATTTCGAACTCACAACAGATTTACACTTGGTTTGTACAGAGCATATTTTCTGCTTGACTTTTCGGCAAGACATCTCTTTTTCATTTCAAAAAGACCGGACACAACATAATTCTGGCTTGTAAGCCAGCTCATTTAACTCTTTTGGCGCCTCATTTATATTGCAGATACATTTTTATTTGCGTCTCCATTGGACAGAAAACTTCCCTACTTTCTATTTTTTAGCAATAAATCTTTCTTTCTTATTCCTATTTCAGATTTTAATCATTTTTTTGTTGTTTATGTTTTTAGATCCACTCACTTATAGAAACTACTTTTTTAGTTATTTCTGTTTACAAATTTATAACATCCACCATTTCATTTCGAAATAATGTTGAACTTGAATAATTAGCTATGTACATTTTTTGTAATGTTTAGTAGTCAACTTTGCTATATAAATTATATTGCTACAATAAATATGAAGTAATTACTAATACAGTGTGTGGTACTATAGGTGCCGCTGCTATCTTCAGATTGTACTGTACAAATGGCCCAAGAGGGCGACAGGGTCAAATGCCATCACCAGAGTACTCTAGATCTTATTCTTATGAAAGGCATATAATACAGACCGCATACTTGTAATCCTCTTGCCTTAAACACCATTAAAATATTTTCTTCAGGACGGTACACATAAATGTATGTATATCTCATCTGCCTGTATATTTTATTTCTTTGTGTATTTGTTCAAATTTAAAATGCACGGCTTTGCTATATAGCTTAAGGGGTTAGTCATAGCATAGCGATCAGAAAAACCAAACCAAAAAAAGTTTCAAATTGAAAATTTTGTATGTTATGATTCGATTTAATGCACAAATGCAACACTGATGAATGGCAACCGACTCAGAGGTCAGAGAATTTATTTTGCAAATAAAAATTTAAATATAATTGATAGTTTTTGTTAAAAATGTATTTTTTTTCTATAACAGAAAAATAAATACTTATGTATGTATATACATTTTTAACAATAACTATTTGTTCAATTGAAGTTTTTAGTAGCAAAAAATAACATTCTCTGACATTGAATTCCATGAAACCAAAAAACCACTCTCGATTCGATCTCGAGCACTTTCTATTTTACATGAAGCCCAGATGGAAATTTGTTTTTCTCATTGTGGTTTTGTGTTTTATTAGCAAAATAATATTTTATTATTTTTGAAAAGTGGAGCAGCATTTATTAATTACCTTTATATCAATATCATCCGATGATGGAGAATTTTTTCAAAACTGGAAAATTGTTTTCTTTAGCAACGATAGGCATTCCGTCAAAGATGTTATTGCATATCTATCAAACGAAGAAGTGGACTATTATATTAGCTGTCATTGTTTTTAAGAAATATTTTCTGACTGGCCCCTCAAAATAAAATGCACATCAAGCAAAGATAGAAACTTCAAAGAGGTGGCGGTTAGTATTGTATGTCAGTGGATCACACAATGTAGTCAATCACTTCGACAAAAATGATATGACAAAATCTGTTTAAGTTTTGTTTTCCTACAAATAGGCTTCTATATAATTATATACATACATACATAAACATAATTCTGTTGTGGCAAATGTTCTGTCTGCAATGATGTGAATATATGGACACTGCTCAGCTGTGATGGATTTGCACTGTTATGCATCTTGATTTCTGCAAAAAAAGAAGGATGCAACACATAAAAATCATACTTGTTTGATAGAGAGGGCAGATACAAATGCAGAAAATCTTGATAAATCAAGATGTAGCAGAAATCAAGATCAACATGTTCATCTTGACAAATATATGTACGTTTGTTTATGTTTTCACTCTTATGTGTAACGACGTACATATAGCTCTCTCCCGCTTTACTTTTCTTAAAAAATTGGAGATCAAGATGTTGCAGAAAAATGTAAATCAACTATTCTGAGATCAGAACTTCAGAATAAGGGTAACCAAAAAGGAGTTCTAAGTAGGAATAAATTTGATCCCTTGGCTTATTTGAACATCAATTTAAATGTGAAAGAAGCAACCCTGCATCTTACTTGATTGATTTGTACAAATGCACTCGATATTTCTTGGTTTTATCAACTGTATATGTATAGAACCTTATAGGTAGGTACTATCTAACACTTGGGAGTTTTGATGGTTGGCCGCGGACGGCAAAATAAGTCATTAACTCACTTCAGATTATAGGTAAAGAAGTAAGAGTTGGAAGGGAGTAAAGAACATGCTGAGAATTGTCATCATTGAAAATAGTTAGTAAACGCAAGCTGTTAATGGTGTCTTGTTTTGCCGCTAAGAACGCTGCTGCGATGTGGCAAAAAATCTGTAAGAAAGAAATTCAGCAAAAGCAAAACCGATTGAAAACAAACAAACTACTACAAAGATTAAAAATTGTTTTTAATCGGTTTTGCTTTTGCTGAATTTCTTTCTTACACATTTGGCGCATCAGCAGAGCTCTTAGCGGCAAAACAAGACAAAACTAACAACTCCCAAGTGATAGTACTATAATAGGTTCAGTGCTGGCACGCTAAAGATTATTATATATAGCTATTTGAGAAAAAAAAAGTAGTAGTTTGCAATATACCGCAGTAGATCTTACAATATTACAAATATTAACAAAGTGCACAACTGGGGGAAAACCTTTCTAAACATACCTTTTCTATTTTTTTAATTGTCAATTTTTAGAAATAATCAATTCTTATCAGGGAAGTAAAATTTTACGAAAATCGATCAAACCGTTTTTGAAAAATCAAAACTAAGAATAAATTCTTTTTGAAAATTTTAAGGATCAGCCATCAGCATGACTTTTCCCACCAAAACATAAAGTTTAAAAAATACCATTGACAAAGTTTTTCTAAAATCATAGCAGCTGTTTTTGAAAAAAAAAAATCCTATTATCATGTGGCGGGTACCGTTAAACCTAGAACACTGACTACAAAAGCCTCTCTGTAACGTCATAATAAAACTGAGAGTTTAAAACAAATCAGTCCAGCCGTTAAGTCTGTAAGTGGCTGTTTCATATCATCGAAATGGCATGTTTGATTGTTAAATATTTACTTACGAATATAAATTACTACTAATACCCACAGGATTTTAAGGTAAATATGAATGGTTATTTTATTTTTTTTCTGGGAATATACTTTAGCTAAGAATCAAGAAATTGAGTTAAAATAATCTTAAGTGAAAAATGTTTACTTTTTATATCTACTCACAGAAATAAAAATTAATCTTGATGGATGGACCCTATTTTGTTTTAAGTTGGTAGTATGTATATACGAGTACATATATAACCTGCCTTTACAACTTATAATTTCAAGCAAAAAACAAAATTCAATCTATTCCAAAAGAAAATGTAGGTATTAACGAATAAAAGCAGGAGAATCTGGTAACTTAACAATAACTTCAGAAAAAAATGCATGTATAATTTGAAATACTTGGAGGATGCATTAAAAGTGAACATGGTTACGCATTTTGGGTTCTGGACTGACGAGCTTAGAGCTAACTCTGATTAAAATATTCAAAATTCCTAAAAGAGGAGTAGATAAGTAGATTCATTAAGCTGCACAGTAGATTTCATTTGGGCCTAAGCGCAGTAGAACTAGTGCTATAGTAGTAGGGTGGCAGCACTGATTCTCATTGAAGTCTACTCGGTTAATTTCTACAAAGGCGAAGAAGTGTTAATAGATTAGAGATACAATACACTCGACTCGGTTAATTTCAATCCAGTCACTCACACAAATATGCCAGGTCACATGTTGTGTGCAAAGTTACTGCTGGAACACAATAGAAAAACGCTGCCGGAACCGCAGCCGCAACCGTACCGCATGCCGTACGTACCTAATTAGAAGTGCCCACAATGGAGTCGTACATACTCCACGTTTTCTTACAATTTCCACTGAGAAACATACATATATATATGAATATAAAAGATGCTAAAACATATATATCGCATCATGTATAGTCTTTTCAATAAATTTTTAATTACCTGACCTAATTTCTAAAAGGATTTTATTAGCACGTTGCTCTTTTTTTTTTTTTTTTGTATGGAATGTCAAAAATACGCACGTATTTATTAAAAGTTGGCCAACTCGTCCGTCGCGGTTTGCGGCTGCGGTTGCGGATCCGTCTCGTTGTGTTCACAACATTGAATTCGTGTGTATTCAATATTTTGATATGCGATACGGCTGCGGCTGCGGTTCCGGCTCCGGCTCCATTGTGTTCCAGCAGTTAATGTTGAGCTGAACTAGATTGAATTCTATTATACTTCAACTCTTCAACCAGTCTATTTTGTTACGTCGGTCGCGTCGTTTGGTTAAGTTGACTTAGTGTTGTGGAACGAAGGTCAAAAAGGGCATTTAATTAAACGTTGAAGTTGTTGGCTGTGTCATTTCACATTTGCATCTCAAAGTAATCTCATTGGTGAGTAGCTATTTTTTATTGTATACTTTATATTGCGCGTCCTTTTATAAAATTAACAAAGAAGCTAAAATTAAAGGGAATGAGTCGTTGGGGCTTAAAGTATTCGCAAAATGCCAAGGGGTAGAAAATGTTTGTTTTTTTTTTTGACAAGGAAAAGGGGGTATTTTTAAAAACATCATCAATCAGAATTTTTTTGTCGAATTATCTTATATAATGTGCATACATATACACATGTTATGTGTGTGTATATAAAATTCTCGTGTCACGCTGTTTGATATTAAACTCCTCCTAAACGGCTAGACCGATTTGTATGAAATTTTGTGTGAATATCGGGTAGGTCTGAGAATCGGTCAACATTTATTTTGTATAGCCCTTAGTGATAAGGGTGCCTTTTTTTTAATTTTTTTGACAATTTTTTTTTATTTTCATTTTATTATGATTAAGCATTGCAAAATACATACAACATACCACTAAAGCCCCCCCCCCCCCCCACCACCCAATTTATTTTTTTAAAGAGTGTTTTTATTTTATTACGATAAGCATTGAAAAATACATACAACTTCAAATTTTCACCTTTCTACGACCAACCCCTATTTTTTTAATTGCGATTTTTATAAGAAGTTAAAAATATCGTTATGTACACACTATGTACGAGTATACCTATGGTTGTAGGTATGTGGATATTGTTTTATTGTTTTATTTTCTACGAGTACAGGTAGGTACTAGTATTAAAACAATCAATGAATTATTGAATTAATGAATACGTTCATTACGACAGCAAATGATTAAAAAAAAAAAAAAATAGGTAGTCCAAAAATATTAACTTCGAAAAGCTTTTCCAAAGAAACAATTTTTGATAGGAGTAGATGGTAGGTGAAGGTAGATGGTTGATGGTAGAAGTTGGAGGATAGTTCATGGTAGATGGTAGATGATAGATGGTAGATGGTAGATGGTAGATGGTAGATGGTAGATGGTAGATGGTAGATGGTAGATGGTAGATGGTAGATGGTAGATGGTAGATGGTAGATGGTAGATGGTAGATGGCAGATGGTAGATGGTAGATGGTAGATGGTAGATGGTAGATGGTAGATGGTAGATGGTAGATGGTAGATGGTAGATGGTAGATGGTAGATGGTAGATGGTAGATGGTAGATGGTAGATGGTAGATGGTAGATGGTAGATGGTAGATAGTAGATGGTAGAGATGGTAGATGGTAGATGGTAGATAGTAGATGGTAGATGGTAGATGGTAGATGGTAGATTGTAGATGGTAGATGGTAGATGGTAGATGGTAGATGGTAGATGGTAGATGGTAGATGGTAGATGGTAGATGGTAGATGGTAGATGGTAGATGGTAGATGGTAGATGGTAGATGGTAGATGGTAGATGGTAGATGGTAGATGGTAGATGGTAGATGGTAGATGGTAGATGGTAGATGGTAGATGGTAGATGGTAGATGGTAGATGGTAGATGGTAGATGGTAGATGGTAGATGGTAGATGGTAGATGGTAGATGGTAGATGGTAGATGGTAGATGGTAGATGGTAGATGGTAGATGGTAGATGGTAGATGGTAGATGGTAGATGGTAGATGGTAGATGGTAGATGGTAGATGGTAGATGGTAGATGGTAGATGGTAGATGATAGATGGTAGATGGTAGATGGTAGATGATAGATGGTAGATGGTAGATGGTAGATGGTAGATGGTAGATGGTAGATGGTAGATGGTAGATGGTAGATGGTAGATGGTAGATGGTAGATGGTAGATGGTAGATGGTAGATGGTAGATGGTAGATGGTAGATGGTAGATGGTAGATGGTAGATGGTAGATGGTAGATGGTAGATGGTAGATGGTAGATGGTAGATGGTAGATGGTAGATGGTAGATGGTAGATGGTAGATGGTAGATGGTAGATGGTAGATGGTAGATGGTAGATGGTAGATGGTAGATGGTAGATGGTAGATGGTAGATGGTAGATGGTAGATGGTAGATGGTAGATGGTAGATGGTAGATGGTAGATGGTAGATGGTAGATGGTAGATGGTAGATGGTAGATGGTAGATGGTAGATGGTAGATGGTAGATGGTAGATGGTAGATGGTAGATGGTAGATGGTAGATGGTAGATGGTAGATGGTAGATGGTAGATGGTAGATGGTAGATGGTAGATGGTAGATGGTAGATGGTAGATGGTATATGGTAGATGGGAGATGGTAGATGCCACGGAAAAAATAATTTTAGGCAGGAGACATGATGAAGCATGCCGGGTAAGCTTGAAGTTCGAAGTGTGTGGAATAGGTCTTGGCGTGTTTTCGCAATGACATAGACAGTTCTACGTTGCGTGCTCAAGCGACAGCAAACTATCGGCACAAATTGTTTTCTTTCCAGAAGGAAAAAGAAACAAAATATTTTACATTAGGCTTGGATTACACTCATGTAAGTTTTACTTACGAAAGTTATTCACGTAACGTAAGCAAGTTCTGAAAAATTACTATTGTAAACGGCTCTGTAAGTGACCTATAATAAATTTTCTCAATTATCGTAAGTTGTATACAAGTTGGAAGAAAATCTTACAAGTGCAAACGCGTTTTTTGACACTTACGGAAATCTCACCCAGCAGTAATAAGTTTACATTTTACGGGAAGCTTTTTTTTTATTGTAAGTTTTTCTGTAGTGTTAACCTAACTGTAAGTTACTTTTGTTAGACTAACGTAAGTGGTCTCATTGTTTTCATTAAGGACGTAACGTGTTACATTTACGGTACGTTTATATTTGACAGGATAATTATTTCGGTACATTCGGTATGCGTCAACATTTATGTAATTTTTTTTTTAATTAAACTAATTGGAATAATGTAGCTGAGGCATATCTACGTAAATAGTTAAACAAATATTCAGGAATTTCGAAAATATTCAAAAAACTTCGATACGGAGTTCGCCGGGTCAGCTAGTTGGAATATAAAAATTGATGCCCATAATTTGACTTGATTTAACTTGTTTTTTACAAAAAAAACCTTTGAAGTTTTGTAAATTCTTTTTGTCACGGAACAGTTTGGTTTTTCACGAGCACTATGAGCTTTCTCAGGGACTATTGCTATAGCAGTACTCGAGATTGCCTTGAGGAATCAAAAAGTTCTATTCAAAGACATCAATTTGTCATCCGTACCTGCATAAAGTTCAACGAACAAAGCTGATGTAGGAATGTCTAAAATGTCCATAATTCGTATTTAAAAAATGTACCTTATTTATGTATGTAGATATTTGACCATCTTCATTCCAGTTTCAAGAAGTTTTCAATGCTAATATTATACTTTATTTTAAGTCCAGTTTAAATGGAGGAAGAAGTCTGCATCTTACTTAAGGAATGGGACCTGGAAAAATATATAGACGCTTTTAAAGGTTCGTTCTTTTATCAGAATTTACATAAAAATGTAGGCTTAATATCAAAATGATAAATTTAAATTGACATTTTGACAGTTTTTTGTTATTAAGGGCCAGTTGTACAACAATGGTTCATCTTCGGATCAAAGTTTAAATTTAAAATCGATTAACCTCGGTTTATGTTTGCATAATCAAAGTTTAGACGAAGAAGAATTTAAAGCTCAGTGCTGAACCACTATTGCACAACTGGAACTAAGGAAACATCAACTCTTAATATAAGCAATACCCAATCTTTTTTTTAAAGTAAATATAAAAAAATTTAAATATTGTACCCTGTACAGTAGTCGGACAAAACTTGAAATTTTAAATTAATTCAGTGAAACTTATTTCCAACAGAAAATCACATAACTTCAATGTCTTTGGTGCAGCTTCTTAATACCACAGAGATCAAGGAGTTGTTTCCATCCATTGGACATCGAGTTCTTTTCACTCAAAACCTGCAGGGTTGGCGAAATGCAATGCAACCTATTGCATCCAGCTCTTTGGTAAGTTCTTTAAATGTAATACAATTATTTAATTATAGACTAATTTTTACTTATGATATAAAAAAAAAAAACAAATTTTTGTCTTACAGACATCTGCGGAAGCTCAAGAAACACGCTCTCGCAATTCTCCAGACTTTAACGAATGCTTGAGTTTTTCTTCAAGTGAAGTACATTCAGATGCTCAGGACAGTAGTTGTATTGCAATGAAAGATACACCAACTACTGATACCAGAAACGTAAACAATGAAAATGAAGAAGTAAGTTGACATTTTGTATTCATATAATTATAGCCTAAGGGCAAGTGGTGGACAGAATAATGGCATTACTTATTCTATGCCAAAGCAGATTCGAGATGATCTTCATATAAAAGCATATCGTCGATCAACAGGGCATCTTCTGACACCAAGTCTTAAAAAAAATAGACTTGAAAGAAGAAAAAAGATTTTTAAATGGACTCAAACATTATATTCTCCTTACGGATGAACATAATTTAGCATTACATTACATTACAATCTATTATTTAACAATAGAACATTTTTACTGGAAAATGTTCTTCGGAAAGTCCAGATTTAAATCCACTTGATTACGGGTCTACCACGAAATCTTGAAAACAAGAATCTCGAAAAACAGAATCTAGAAGACAAAAATCTAGAACACAAAAATCTAGAACACAAAAATCTAGAATGACAAAAATCTCGAAAGACAAAATATCGAATGCACATAATATAGAATTAGTAAAATCTCAAAAGACAAAATCTAGAACTACAAAAATCTCGAAATAACATTCACCTTTAAGACAACGCTTAAGATTTGCGCGCGCAAATCTTAAGCATTGTCTTAAAGGTGAATGTTATTTCGAGATCAATCACTCTTATGTGATTTTAAAATCAAAACAATTAATTAACAGAAAGCTAAGTTAAATTAAAACTCAATACCTATCTCAACCCTATACGTAGAAAATAAAGTGCTTGACTGGGTCGTACGAACTTGCTCTAATGTGTTAAAATGGTCTTGGGGCTCGAGATTTTGGGGAAAAAACATTGAAAAAATCATACGAAATTTTATTAATCACTTAAAAATCATTGATTGAATAGAAAGATAGGAAAGATTTTTTGTTGGTAAAATGGTTTGAGAAAAAGGTGATATTTATCTCATGAAAAAGTTGCTGCTCAGGCTGGGGCTCGAACCCACAACTCTTAGGTTAGCAACCAAGCACTTCATCCACTGTACCATTGCCACCCGCAACGCTTTTTTGGGAAAATGAAGTAAGCCATCAGGTTTCTTTTACTTTTTAGAATTTAACCGAAAATTTTTTTAAAAATCGTTCGACCAGTTTTTTAAAAAAGCTGTTTTTTTTTAATCTTTTCGAAAATATATTCCAAATTTTTTTTTGAGTATGCCAACTTCTAACACTTTGTAGTTTTTATCAGAAAAATAGAATTAAAAAAAAATTATTAAACCATTTTTGGAAAAAAACAAAAAATAAAAAAGATGTTGAAACTTTTTTAAAAAACTCAACAAAAATTTTTTTGAAAAATTTAAGAATTCATATTATTTCTTTTATAAAAATGCTTCTATATTAAAAATTTCATCGAATTTCGTCAAGTGGCTTACGAGAAAATCGGATTTTAAAAAACCGATGGGAGGTACCGTTATAAGACTTTTCCTGAAAAATCTATTCCAACCAAAACATAAAGTTTGAACAGAAAACACTATTCAGAAAGTTTTATCAAAATCATAGGAGCCGTTTTTTAAAGCTATAGAATGCCAATTCCAAAAACGAAGGACGTCATATTAATACTATGTACCAAGTTTGAAGCAAATCGGTACAGCCGTTAGGCTGTAGGTAACTATACAGACAGACAGACAGAATTATCAGATCCACTTTTTTCGGCTTCTCTATCATCGTAATGTTATGTTTGATTGTCAAAAAAAAAAATTTTTTTACGAATGCATATAATCTATAATCGCAAGTAAAAAAGATATGAATATTATGTATAAAGAAAAAAAAAAACATTTTAAAAATAATAGAAGAGAAGGAAGAAAGAAGTTTTATTGGCTTTTTAAAGGGTTTAGCCTATAATTCAGATTTGTAAAATTTAAGAACTTATTTTACTTTCCTTTTTTTTTAATTAAATATAATAGTTGAGTTAGATTTACATGAATAAATATACAACAATGTATGTACATACAAAATGGAAAAAAAGACTTTTATTTTAAACTTGTACAAAACTAACACTATTTCAAAATGATTCCCCATTTATAAAAAAAAGCAAATATAAAATGTAATTACTTTTAGATTTTTTCTAGATTTTATTTTGACTTTTCTAGATTTTTGATTTCTGGATTTTGTACATTCGAGATTTTTGTGATTCTAGATTTTTGTATTTGAGATTTTTTTTTTGTTTTGTTTTGTAGATTTTTTTCATTCTATATTTTTGCCATTAGATATAATGTCATGATCCCCTTGATTACAGGTTAAGGTCCAAACTAAAGAACAATGCCTGTAAGACTCCCCATCGAAATTCGGGTAGCCTAAAATCTGCTTTAATAACATCAGTGTCATCGGTACCAATCGACACAGTGCGTGCCGCTTTATATAAATTTATAAAACGTTTGAAAGCCTGCATTTAAGCTTAAGGGAGCCGGTTTGAGTACCTACAACTTTTTTTTTCTTCAAAATTACGTTTTAAGCTAATTTAAAAAATATATTGTAGGTATCTACCTCAATGTAACAGAATTTATGGCTGTTTATCCGCTTAGGTACTTCTAAGCCACTCATCGGATTTTGAAACGGTTACTGCCATCATTTAGACAGTATTTGCCTAAATCAATATGTAGACAGTGATTTTATCCCAAAATAAGCACTGAAAGTCGTTGCGTAGCATTATTAATGATATGCGAATATTGATATATATACACCTAAAGGTATGCAACACTCTTAGCTCGGCTTAAATGGTTTAACCCGAAAAAAAAATATAATTTAATTTTTAATCTTTTTCTTTCCTCCAAGTGCTATAAGAAACAAGTATTCCAACCATACGTAACTCAAACACAAAAGTTTCATCTTCTTCAAAACCGCTACCGATAGTTAGTAGGTAGGTATACAAAGGAAACATTAATGCAGATTAAGACTTTTAACGGAAACGCCCCTTAAAGCTATGTTTTTTGTTCTTTTATGAAAAGTGGGTGTAAGCCACATCCAAAATTAAAAATGTACTTTTCATACACAAGCTATTTAGCTTGGGGTTAAGAAATACAAATTTGGGTTTGTGGGTTGTGGCTTTATTATAAGTACCTAGGTATACTTACCAATTTTTCGCAAAAATAGGTGCCTAACTTAAAGTTTCTCATGAAAAGTGGGCGTTAACCTCAAAACTAATTATGTGTCTTTCTTACTCAAGATGTTTACGACTAATACCTACAAAATTTAAGGGTTTTCACTCGAGTATTATAGGTAGTATATCGTTATTTTATAAAAACAATTTTGATATAATTTTGTATGAAAAGTGGGCGGTGAGCACCTTCAAATTCAAATATGTATTTATATTTAATTAAGAGTATATTTAAGCATTGTTCTTTGACCGTATTTGAACAAAAACCATAATTTACTATTGCCAAAAAAAAACTTGTTGAACCAAAATATCGACTGTTGTTCTGCGGGTCTTACCGGTTCAAAAACTTAGTACCTACTCTTGGATCAAAGATTATAAATACCAAATTTGAGCTTTCCAGCTCCAAAATCGAGACCTCTTCAAACAGACGGACATCGTTAAATCGACTCGGGGTTTGATTCTGAGTAAGAATATTTTATACTTTCTTTTCTATATCTAACGGTATTATTTCTCTACTTTACAAACTCATCACCAAATTCAATATACCCATTCTATGGAATTATTATTAAAAGCTTTATTTGCCAATAAAAAAAAATTGTTTGTACATACATAGTTAATGCTTTTGTTTACACTATTTAAATTAATATAATTTTTAAAAATCTATACATATATTCAAAGTTTAGTTAGGTAATGTTTTTCAAGTTAATAATAGTTAAATAAATTTATGTCGATCTGGCGTAAGCCTCCCCCATTGCTGCCCATAGATTTCTATTCTTTCCGTCATTATACCAGTTGCTGTTGAATTGTTTAAGATCGTCTTCCCATCTCTTCTTTGGTCTACCTCTAGGTCTAGTTTCGTCTGGTGGGGTCCATCTTGTTAAAATGTTTGTCCATCTGTTGTCTTGAATTCTCGAAATGTGACCGGCCCAGCTCCATTTAAGTTGTTTTATTCTTTGAGTTCCGACTGTTATGTTAGTTCTTCTTCTTATTTCTTCATTCTTAATTTTTTGAATAGCCCTTATATTCAGTAGTTTTCTTTCCATTTTGCATTGACAGATTCTTAATGTTTCAATAGAATTCGGTGTTAGTCCAATTGTTTGTAAACCGTATGTCATTGCAGGAAGTATTGTTGAATCTATGATGTATTTTTGTGTGTCTTTTCCAATTTTTGCATCTAGAATCTGTTTAACGTTCCAAAATTGTTTCCAGCTATTAGATATTCTTCGATTTATTTCCTTTTCTTCCTGGTTATCGAATGATTTCAGTTGTCCTAAATAAATGTAGTCATCAGTATACTCTATTTTAGCAAGATTTCCTTTCTTATATGATTTGTCATGGCTTTAGTTTTGCTAAGATTTAATAAGAGTCCGTGGATTTTACATTCATCTGCAAGTTTGTTCACCATTTTTTCTAAGTCCTCTGGTTTGTCTGATAGAAGAACAATGTCATCTGCAAATCTAAGATTGCTCAATTTCTCTCCCCATATATTTAATCCAAATTTATTTTTCCAGTCAAGTCGACAAAATATTTCTTCTAGTACCGCTGAAAAAAGTGGTGGAGAAATTGGGTCTCCCTGTCGTACTCCTTTTTTAATGTTAAATTCTCGTCCCATTTTGTCAGTTTTAATTTTTGCAGTATTGTTGTTATAAATGTTTTTGATTGTCTGAACAAATATTGGATTGATATTTTGATTCGTCAGTGCTGCCCAAAAGCTTTTATGTTCTATCGTATCAAAAGCTTTACTAAAATCAACGAATAAAAGATAGAGAGGTTTCTTGTATTCATTAAATTTTTCTATTAGTTGGTTAATGGTCTGTAAGTGGTCAGTAGTTGAAAATCCTTCTCTAAATCCGGCTTGCTCTCTTGGCTGTTTGTCATTTAGTGATATTTTTAATTTTTTGTATAATGCTTTTGAAAAAAGTTTATACACTGTTGATATTAAGCTGATTGGTCTGTAATTATTCATATCTTCTTTGTCTCCTTTTTTATATAATAATGTTATGATGCTTTGTTTCCATTGTTTTGGTATCTGTTGAGTTTTAAGAATGGCGTTGAAAAGTTTTGTCAGAAAGGGTGTGAGAGTTTGTTTTCCGAATTTTAAAATTTCTGCCTCGATACCATCACTGCCTGAACTTTTCTCTTGTCCCAATTCGTCGATGCAGTGTGTGATTTCCATTCTATGGAATAGGGTATACAAAATTCTACTTCGACTTTGTAATTAGGCATCAGCGAACTAAGTAAAGTGGCTGATATTTGCTTTCAATAAATTAAAAAAAATTATCTTATACATACTAAGTATGTACATAATACACATAATAATTTGTTTGCAGAATCTTCAGCAACTCCTCGAAAGCTCTCAAGTGGGAAGAAGTATCTTCGCGTTGGACAAAACTCGACCGCTTGATAATTCACTGCGGCTTCTCTTGGTGAGGATTATATGCACTCACATACTTAAAATAAATCCGGAGCGGAACATTAGAACACCAACTTATATTAAATGGGCAAATGAAATTATTAATTTGTTCCCATGTGAAAATCAATCGGTGTATTTTTACAACAAAGTCGTTGATTCAAGTCGTGGTTTAATTACACGGTTAGCTGGAAAATTGCCAGATTATGTTCACAACCTAAGACGAAAATATCGTCAAATGGGTATAATTGATAAACGCAAATGCTCTCTGGCCTATTCACTTTACTCCAGTCGATCATCATCTCCCTCATCACAATCAATCAAACATTTGGCGACTACGTGTGAAATTCCAGAAAACGAAGAAATGTCAGAAAAAAATCTGGCATGGTTGAGAAAGCCCAGCCGTTGCTGGGACACAACGGAACAAAAATGGGAAAAAACTACTCGTGCGAGACTGCTCCTTTCGAAGGATATGACCATATCACAATATTTTGATGAATACCCGGCTTTGAAAAAAGGATTTGGATATAAACTGGTATGTAATATTTAACTTTAAACTTACAGTATAAATACATATAAACATATTGATATAACTCATACCTCAGCCTGAGAAGCTGGGACAAAAGGTATCCCTCCATTTTCCGTATTAACATAGGTAAAAAGGGGAAAGTGACCTAAAATGGGCCCCTGAGGAAAATGTCTTATGACTCGTTTTAAATTCCAGCTATAACTTCATATGTTATATCTTTTCAAATTTGTACCAATAACGCTTTTTTTTAGTTTTCAAAACGTTAAAGTCTAGTCACTTAAATTGCTTGGGTAAAATTGCACCCTGGTATGCCTTCCCAAGGCAACTGATTTTGTTAAAATGATACGAAATTTCCTTATATGTAGGTACCTTCTTACATACATTTATATTGAATTCCATGAAACCAAAAATCTCCAACCAATCTCGATTCGATCTCGAGCACTTTTCATTTTCCATGAAGCCAAAAAAACGATCTAGATTTGATCTCAGATTGAATCTAGATCGCTTTTTGCGAATCTCGATTAAGAGCCAGATTTACACATACTTTCACACAAACACACAAAATGACATTCCTTAACGTCATCCGATGGACATTTTTTTTCTCATTAAGGTTTTGTGTTTTATTTGCAAAATAATATTTTATTATCTTTTAAAAGTGGAGCAGCAATTATTAATTATATTTCAATTTCATCCGATGATGGAGAATTTTTCAAAACTGGAAATTTGTTAAAGAAAAACGATAGGCATTCCATCAAAGATGTTGTTGCATATCAATCGAACGAAGAAGTGGTCTATCATTTCAGCTGTTCATGACACACACACAATAACAAAACAAAATCAATCTCATTCTATTTTCCATGCAACCAGAAAAATCGTGAAATCTACTCGTAGATCCAATCTGAGGGCGAATCCGAAAATGTCATGGAATTCACCATTAATTTTGTCATCATTTGATGAAGCCAAGACACTGTTTGACCTGTCAAATTTTAAATAACAACTTGAAGTTGGTAACATTTCGTTTGCGTCAGTGATGTTTCACAAACTTAAGAACTGTGTTCACAAAACATGTTAATTATGTTCGATTATAAGTTTTCTGGCAAGTGTGCCATTTTACCTTAGGGGGCCATTATAGGTCACTCTCCCCTTCTTCCCTGGTCATTTTTCGAGGTCTTTTTTTATCGAGCGATTGATCTATATTAGCGGTGATTAAGGCAACTAAACCGTCATTTTATAAAGGGTGTTTTTTTAAGACGTGTGGTTTTCAAGAAATAAAACGCATTAATGTTATGGACAAGAATTTAGATTTATTATAAAGATAAGATTTTGCCATTATGTTTTAAAAGTGATTTCGGGCAAGTGGCAGCCGTAGCTGGCTCGAATAAATTCCTGAGCGATTATGTTCAGGTCGTACGAATATTGAACGCAGCGCACGATGCGTCGAGCGAACCGAACCATTATTTTGGTAATAAATTTTCACGATTTGCGAACGTTGTTATTATGAAATGGCAAACCAAACTGAGCATGTCAAGTGACAGCTGTCAAAAAGACCAACTCCGAAAAAAGTATTTTCAGGTTGAAAACCACACTTCTATAAAAAAAAACACCCTTTACTTAAAAAATACCATATCCTTGCTATTGTATTAAATATGCAGTTCGGGCTGGTGATCCCATAAGTAGAAATATATGCAGTACACGTTTTGACAGAACAAATTTCCAGGAGAAAATTGGAACGGCAACACTGACTTACACCAAGTTTGATATAATAACGGTATTTCCAGCAAATCCAATATGGCTGAGCTGAGCACAATTCGATAACCACAGGAGTTTGAGTTTTCATTTCTTCCAAATACCCACTCCAAACTTGATTTCCGAAGTTCATGTACCCAATTTGTGTTTTTTTTTCTTAGACCCCAAAAAGTTTCCCCTGGATTTCTTACCCTAATTCTATGTATTTTTTTAAAAATGAACTTTCCCGGTCTTGTCTTCAATGCAGATGACGGATATTCGATATTCCTTGTCAAAAGCATTTCATATTTCATTTTATTTTGACTTATTTGTTGCATTTTGAAAAATCAAAGCAGAAATATTTTTGTTCAAAACTTCACCTACCGAAAATAAAATACCTAACAATTAACACATTTTTCATCAAATTTTAAACAGCTTGTAAAAGACTTCAACACCTTATACAGCAATAACTATAAAGGCCTCGCTGATAACTTCCCACATTTAAAACAAGAGCTTTACAAACTAGCAAGAAGCATCAAAATAAACTTAAGAAGAAAAGATACATTTTTCACTGACTTACTCGCATTGGAGGACTGTAAGTTTTAAATTATTATTTATCTCAAAAACGGATTTACTAATTCTGATAAAAAATAATGACTTCTAATTGCTCTGTTTTTATTTTTTTAAGGTTCAGAAGAGATCAGTGACCTCCGTGCTTTCCTTTTGATTCCAACACTTCTGACAACTACGAATGTAAATATTTGTCTAAAGGATGCTACCAGAAAGATTTGGCGCCAATCAAAATCTGAATCCCGAGCAGGATTTATCACCCATGTGTTAAGCGATGAAGATATTGACGAAGCAATAGAATGCCGACGAAAAAAACTTCAGGAGTTTGATCTTACACTTCAGCCATTTGTATTAATTGTGGGATCGTCAGTTAAAAATATAAGTAGCTACTTAATAGTAGTGAATGATACCATCAAGTACATATTGCCGACGATTTTGGAAGCAGTTGATGTATGTTTTAAAATAATATTTTTGCTTAATGCAGAATATCCTATTGAGAGCAAATGTACATGGATGTTTATCCAAAAAGCATTTTTCAAAATCACAACTGATTTCGATAAAGAATCAACTGCTGCTAATACTTTGCTTGTAGAGTTAGGAATTGAGTAAAAATAATTATTGTTTGATAATAATTGTCATCTTTTATTTTCTTATCAACATTAGCTGCTCACTTAATCTTATTTTATAACATAAGATTAGTTTTTCTAGTTTTAACCAAAACTTTTATATATTAATCCTACATAGTTTTTAATACATATCCCTATATAATTATAACTTCTGTTTGATTATAAAGACAAATATTTACATCAAAGGTATGCAAGTTTTCGTTTTTATTCTTCTTTTATTGTTATTTTTAAGGTAAATATTTTAAGAATTAATTAAAATGTAGTTAAGTACTCACTTACTTTACCTGCTTACTTTTTACAGAAATATGTAGTACAACCTAAAATTTGAATTATTTAATCAAAACAAAAAAATGGTTTTTTCGCGCCCAAAAAAAATAAGTGTTCCAAAAATGGAAGAATATGTACCTTCCTACCTAATATTTATGAATCAATGATATTATTTAAAACTTAACAAAACTGAAAATAAACATAAGCGAGAGCTTCAGTAATTTTACAACGAAGTGATGGATATCCTATTCCCTATTTTTACTTGCGATTATAGGTTCAATAAGGCAAGTTATATGCATTCGTCGACAAAAAAAAGTTTTCAGATAACAATCTAACATAATATATGACATTACGATGATAGCAAAGACGAAAAAATATGGTCTAAAAATTCTGTCCGTCAGAAGGGAAATTTAAATTTTTTTTAGCTCAAAAAATAACGGTACCTGTCATGTAACCGTTACGTTAAAGCTAATTTTTCATGAAAATGCCTTTAACGATTTTGATTTAAGAAAATCAGTGTATTTTTTAGTTACGACCAATCATATGGCTAAAAAATATATTTTTTTGTATTTTTAAAAGCATTAAAAAAAAAAATTTAATAAAAATTAAAAACTGCTCAATACATACATACCTATGAACTGGTGTTTTTGAATTTTTTTTGAAAAGTTTTCAAAAAGTTTAATTTTTTTTTTGAAAAACCGCTCAACAGATATTTATAAATTTATTCTCATTAATTCAAAATTAATTGAAGAAATAAAATGGCTTACTTTTTTTTCAGCTCAAACTAGTTTATGTAAGTATTTGTTTAAGAATTTTGAAAAATTTATTTTAATCAAAATCTCAAGCTCCAAGACCACTGTCACACATTAGAGCAGTGCGACCCAGTCCTGCATAAAAAAGGGAGACTTTTATTGCCAATGCAATTATACTATGATATAAGCGCCAGTCAATTTTAAGCTTGCAGCTCGATTTGAACAAAACAAGACTTACCTGTCTTTGGATTTTTAAAAATTAGATTTTGAATGGAAATTGCGATTATGGGCGTATTTAACAATCTTGAACCACAACCTGCTACGTAACCAAGGATACAAACCGAAATGTTCATCTTCAAAACCGCGACCGAATTTCAGCTTTCTATCTCAAAAATTGCGACCTCTAAAGAGGACATGGCAAAATCGACTAGGCACTTGTAATTCTGATTTCTGAGTAAGAATATTATATATGTACTTTTCTATAACCAAAGGGCTAACCATAATATTGAAGAATGGGTACGTACATACGTTGCCTTACGAAACAGTAGAAATACATGTGATTTGTATATGTATACCCAACCAACCCGAAATGATTTTTGATTGGTCTCGGCAAGTTTCGTTCACTTGCGTTTCCGTACGTAATGTACGCTTTGAGTCGTATATATTACGTACGAAAATCTGACGTTACTTTTTTTTCTAAAGTGTATTCTACTTCTCTCTTTTTTCTTATTTTTAAAGGCTATTATGGGCAACTGATGTACTTTACAAATCGGAAGGAAACTTTTCGTTCGGTTTTGACACTTGCTTCCTTTTTCTTTCGCGTATTATGGTTGGGCCTTAACGGTATTATTTCTCTACGTTACAAACTCCACACCAAATACAATGTAGGTACTCATTCTAAAGAATAGGGTATAAAAACATCACCATGAGAAGTAGGTAGGTAGGTACATGTGTTTTTGTTCAACTTTTAAAATAACAATATACAGTAGAATCTCGAAAAGATGAACAGATATAAAACAGACCCCGTTCATCTTTTCGAATTGTTCATCTTTCCAAGCATCGAGCATTAGTTTAGGGAAAACATAAAGCTATACATACAAGTATTGCATCTATTTGTTAACAAATCATTTTATTTAAAAAAAAAATTAAAACAACATAAATTCATACAAAAATCGTTGATGAGAAGTAAAAACTTATTTAGATTTTTTTTTTTAAACTGCTCTATAGTAGATTGTCACACGGGAAAAGCGTTCATCTTTCCGAATTGTTCATGTTTTAGAACCGTTCATGTTTTCGAGATTTTACTGTACTTGAAAAAGTGTTCTTCGGCCTTTTCTGGTAAATAATGCCAATTTTGACAGACTTAACGAATGGTAAAACACGTATAGAAATTAACAGAAAGTGAAAAGATAACTATGCGTGTAAAATGTCAAATTACAATTTTCTGCATTCTTTGTCATCTGATGCGTGTGAGCAACATCAACAGTATACACATAGGTACATTTTTGTGAGGTTATAAATATTGCGCATGTTTCTAAAATCTGAAATATCGAAACAAGAGAGAATATTTATGCAGGAGAGTTTAATCTTTGCAGAAAATTTCATTTCGCCCACACCACCAGCTGATTTCACAGATATCCCCACAGTGCTGCGAAAGTGTGCATAAAACTTCGCATACACTATCAGCACTCAAGGGATTCTTGTTGTTGTTTTATGTTAGTTTTCACATCTATTCACTACACGATTTCAAATAATTAAAAAAAAAACCGGAAATGGGTATTCGAGGGTGATATCTACGTACGAAAGATTTCACTCGCCTTTATGTTCTCTCTAATCGAAACATCATAAAACTTTTGTTTTTGTTCTCATAAAAACGATAGGTACCTACTACCTACTAAACATTTTTGGCGACCTAGTTTTTTCCGATTTTGATAGATGTAGGTACAGAAATGTAGAAAGGCATATATACCCACCTACCGTTTGAAACGACCGTTTTTACTTACCGTATACCTACCTATGTGAAAAAATATCAAACTAACTAATGTTAACTTTTTTTTATCGTATGGGCTCGAACCCACAACTCTAAGTTAGCAACCAAACACTGTATCCACTGTTCCATGCCATGCCGCTGTCCCTAAGTTATCTAAAAGCTGGAGACAAATTTATTGCATACTTATCCATAAATAAAGTTATAGAAAGCAGAGTTAAAAAAACCGGCTATTATATAGGTATTTTAGATTGTAATACTCTCTGCGAGTAAACGATCCATTACAATATAAGTATTAGTGCAACCTACCTAATACCTAAAACCGCCTCAGCTGAAAGTAATTCAACAACTTTCTTCGTCCATTGCGCAAAGTAAACCCTGTTCGGGGAAAAGTAACCCTATTTTAAAGGCAGAATCGTAGATATTTACAGTTGATGCACAATTGCACATCTGTCAAAATTCTTCAAAATGGCGGCAAAATTATTTCTTTATAGTAAAAATAAATAAAAACCTATGGGAGTTGTGTTAAAGAAATTTAAAAGTCTTTATGTTTAGTGGAGAAGTCGTTTTTCCTTTTTTTAATATACCTATATAGTATACTTACATGTTACATAGTACATAGGTACAAAGATATAAATGGCTACCTACTCCGGAAATCTCATGAGCAATCCGTTTTGAAGGGTGTTTTTGTGTCAAAGAAAATACAAAATGTGAAATATTATATACAATATACCTAGGTAGGTACTGTCCTAATGTAAATTGAAATGGAAAAAATTCGACACTGCAGTCCACGAAGATATCTTTTTCTAATTTTTGGATTAACACTTTAAGGGAAACAGGGAAAAGTAGTTTGTACCTCTTGAATTTTCACAATTTTCGTTTAAACTGTATATCTGTTCATTTATTATTTTTTATGTATGGTTTCCTTAAACATTTGGAACCTATTTTGAATGAAATTTTCTTGCCGCCATCACTGTTTTCCCCAAAGTGATTGACACTGACGTATTCGTGGACTGCCCTATTGGTTTTTTTTTTCTTTTGATCATTAGAGGGGTTCATTAGAAGTCAACGCCAACGTAGCTCTTTTCGACCTCCTAGCACTATTGCGTTGGCCGCCATCTTGAATTTTCGGGACATTTGTTTTTGTTAATTAACTCACTTATTATCAAGTTTTGACTAAAAATGCACATTACAAAAGTTGTGCAGAATTTAATTTCCAAAAACTTTGTCCTTACGACTAGAATTTTTCGACTTAATCCTGAAAATAAGAAACAAAAGTTATTAATGCGTATCAAATAATTGTTTGTTAAATAACTTGCTAATTTTCAACTTTTTACTAAAAAAATTCACCCAACAGAAGTTGTTTAAAATTTTGTATTCTTTTTCTGTTTGTTTTTTTTTTTTAATAATTTTTAATTTTTTTTTATGATTTTTAGTTTTTTTTTTTTGAGTGTAGGTACTTTTTTCTTGATGATGATGGCCCTGCAAGGCTGTCATAATCACGGACCAATAAGATACAGACCGCCAACTCACTGTATGGTTTCTCTTTTTGCCTACAAGCTTAAAATCAGCTGATATGCCATTTATTTTGAGAGTGTGATGTTCTCCCTTGCTTTTAAAACCCATTTAGCAAACACACCTAAAAAATAAATGGCATACGCAGGTATAGTTGCCATTACAAAATGCACAGAGAGATGTACACGTATTCACAGACAGGAAAAAATATTTCGAGGGTGTTTCAGGCAAGAGGAGTTGGCGGTCTGTATATTGGTCCGTGGTCATAATCTTCAAAATTTTCGCAAGCGAAAGTGTAAGTTTTAGGAGTTAATTCATCATTAGTTTTATTGTCGTCGTTATCGAAGACCAACAGCTCCCGAATTTCCATTGTTCTAAAGATTAAGCCAAAAAATAACTGTCGTACCTATACTCAAAAAAGTATGATGTCCAAAGTTGTAGCGTAGGGAATTCAATTCTAAACAACTTCTGTTTATTGAATTTTTAGTAAAAAGTTGAAAATTAGCAAGTTAGGTAAGGTAGGTAGGTATTTAACAAGAAATTATTTGATACCTAAGTAGGTACCATTGCGCATGGTGCCAAACAAAACGTCAAACTATTGTCAAACTCCCGGGTGTTCTTATGACGTAGAGCGCATAGGGTAGAGCGAAACAAAAAAGTTAAACGGGAAGGCGAAAACGAGAAGGCAGGTGTTCTTATGACGAGATGCGCAGAACAAATCAAAAATGAAAAATGGAAGGCGTTATCTCTAGTAGTTGTAGGTATCATGTCTGTTACCTATTAATTTTTTTTTTCTTTTTTCAGGATTAAGTCGAAAAATATCAGTCGTAGACAAAAAATTGTTGAACAAAATTGTAGGACATTAAGTTCTAAACAACTTTTGTTATGTGCATTTTTAGTCAAAAGTTGATATGTAATAAGCAAGTTATTTAACAAAAACTAATTTGCATTAAATTCAAGATGGCGGCCAACGCAATAGTGCTAGGATGTCGAAAAAAGCTACCCTTTCGAGTTTTTTCTATTTCAGACCTCATTTGTATTATTCGGTATAAAGAATTGAGGAAAAAAAAAACTAGACAGGAATATTTATTTTCAGAATACCTACCTACCTACCTAAAATAAAACTAAATGTTGCTCAATTTATTACATTATTAGACACCTTATAAGTCTGTTCTAAAGAATGTTGTCAAAATGAATCGCCATTTTCTATTTTTCGTTTGTTTTCATATTTGACAGATGTGCATTGTATTTGTAAGATTTGTGCAGGTAGGTATAGGTATAAAGTGGATCTGTTAAGAAGGATAACAAATGCAGACAACTTTTGAGTTTCTTAATGTCATTAACCATTATGTATAGGATATAGGTATATGCTTTTATTTGTCTTGAATTTGTCGTAAATTTGTCGTGAAACAAAAAAAAATTTCCCACCCCTATTTTAAAAGTTAACCCCTGGTAGTGCTAACTTGACAGTCAAGTTAGCACTACCACCCCCCAAAAATGCACCAAATTAAAAACTGAGTATACCTACCTAGGCGTACATATATTTACACAGCTACATTATATGCTTATACATATACATACATACATCAACACACCTTACAGTAAATATTTACATTTATGAATATGAACGACTTGCATCTATCTATGTACATACCTATTTACAAAACAAAGAGAACCTTACCTATATATGGGGATGGGTTCATAGGTACCTAAACTAACTACATATCATACATAACTTATCAATTTCACTTCCATTTCCTTTGGAAATTCAAAACAAAAAAAAGTACCTATAGGTAGGTACCGAATACATTACATATAAACGCATAAGGCATACCTACCTCTCTCATCTATGGTCTATCGGCTATGGATTAATAAAAATTATTCGAAATTTGACCCTTGCGGATTTAACCCTCTTATATCCCAGCACCCAGCCACAGCCACACCACACTGCAACCATACCATATTTCTTATCAACATACAACAATCCAACCAAATCCAAATTCCAAAACCATCAGCTGCGACTGCGAGCTGCCTGGCGGCCGGCGGCATTGCCATGTATCGTATGCGTTGCGTATCTATCTATTATATTATGTATATACCCAACTTTTACGGGATACCTACACCTCTGTGCTTAGCCTGTATTTGTGTATTTTTCATTTTGTGTGTTGTTGGAGAATGGTGAGAGGTTGAGCGTCGCGTCGAGGTGTTTGTTATCCGTTTCGCTCCTACTGCAGAGAACTTCACCAGGGCCTGGCAAGAGACTACGATATCGTTATTTGGGAATTGGGAAAGGAGGAGACAGAGACACGAAATGATATTTATTTAAAAAAAAAGTCATCGTTGTCGTACCGTACGTAACGTAAACACGATATACACGAGACTACGAGACACGACCGCCGCGCCACCATGGTGTAGGTATATTAGTATTTATGGCATGAGGTATGTATGAACTGATGTTTTATGTATGTACAGAATTATGTTGTTAGGTTTATTATGTACCTATACCTGAAAATAAAGCACCCCTCATCTCCTCAACTGAAAAATGCATGGACAGCACGAAAAAAGACTAGATACACAAAAAATAACAGAAAGCACAATTTTTATGTGAATTGGGCACCTGGTGCTGTGCTGGGTTTAGATTTGGATTTACATACACCTACCTACTCGTACCTCGGTAAATTGTTAGACTTTGGGATGAGCATGAGAGTGTGAATTGTTGATTTGAGCAGAGGGGTGCAAGTGCAAGTGGATCTGGTTCTGGATGGTAATGCATATAGGTATACCTACCTATAAGATTAATTATTCTGCAATAGCAGGTTTTGAAAAAATTAACCATACCGGATCCCTAGCAATTAGGAACACCTGACGGACCGGAACTCGTTTGAGTGGAAGCGTAGGTACCTAGTAGGTACTTGGTTTGGTGCGTTCTTTTTCTAACCATAGTCAACAATTGTTATGTCAAAAAAAATTTGTTGAAGTATCATTGTTAGGATTTGTTGGGATTTTTACAAACCATTTAGGAACGATACGTCGTAAGAATTTATCAAACGACCACCTTTAACATTTTTTTTGTATAGGTAGGTAGATATTGAGGAACTAATTAAAATACTCTCTTTCATCGCTCGAAATTGGAGAAAATCCATTTTATTCTTTGTTGTTGATCACTCAAAGAAAATAAAGACGTTCTTGTTGCTCAAATCGAGAATTTGTAATTTTTTGGTTCGATATAAACATTTTGAATTGTTAAATACATAGGTACCTACAAAACGTCCAATTTGACAGATCAACAATATCATATCATGGATGTGATTTGGAAATAGTAACAAATTGTAACTACCTATTTGACACTTCAACGTGAATTTGGGAACGCTGTTATGACGTCATTATAGTTACAAATCGTAACTAATTTGGGTTAAAGGAACGCCTCTTTTTTGACTATTGTTAACAATTGTTGACTGTGGTTAAAAAACGAACGCACCAATGACGTGGCTGTTTATGCAACGCGAAAAAGACTAAAAAGAAATTATTCTTTCCGCTTTTTTTGCTGTATCTGCCCGTTTTAACTATACATGATTTCTTTAAGGCTATGTCTTATGCAGCCTTGTCAGGTGCCAAATAAAAACTATACCTACTTCGAAGTCCACTTTTCCTTAGCTCGGCTTTTGCTTTTCATGAAAACACCATTCTTAAAGTTTTATCAAAATCTTAGGAGCCGTTTTTGATAAAAAATTACTTTTTCAATAAAAGTATTTTGGCAGATAATAAGAGCTAGAATGCCAATTAGTGGTGAGTTCGAGTCCAGCCTGGGCAGCAGTTTTTCTGTGGGAAAGCTTCAATTGATTTTCGAGAGATAAAAACACCTACTATAAATCTTAATCCACTGTAACAACAAAATTTTTTGGAACGAAGTTCCTTATCGCGCGTTGTGAAAGGGGGCTAGACGGAAAAAATTCTGACCAAAAGTTGTCACGACACTTTTTTCTGTAGTAAGCTATTGTTATTGTTAGCTGTGCGGCGTGCGCATGTTTCTCTGTCTGTCTGTCTCTCTCTGTCTCTCTCTTTCTCTTATAGAAAGCAAGCCAGATATTTTCATTTCTATTTCGCATTGAACAGTGTGGTGTTGCGACGATTATTTTTGTTGAGTGAGTATACATATACAGGTTATTTGTACATAATAAATCCTACTATATAATATTATAAATGTGAAAGTTACGATGTTTGGATGTTTGGATGTTTGTTGCTAACTAACGCCAGAATTTCTAAACGGATCTGGATAAAATTTGGCACAGAGATAGATTATAGTCTGGAATAGCATATTGGCTACTTTTTATCCTGGTAAAATGTATGGTTCCCGTGGGATAGATTTGTTTTAATTTTTGAAACTACACCAGAATGGCTAAACGGATCTTAATGAAATTAAGTACAGAAATAGATTATAGTCTGGAATAGCACATAGGTTTCTTTTTATCACGGTTTAATGTAGGTATGGAATTATAAAGCTATAAAAGAAGAAGAAGCTAGATTACGATAGACGACTCCTCAAGCTACAGTCTACTTCTTGATCATCTGAAACGCGAGCGAAGCCGCGGGTAAAGGCTAATAATAAATGTTATTATAACTTAAACAAAATAAAATTTTATTACAATTCCTTCACTAATTAATCGAAAGGAACTTCGTTCCATCCGGGTGTCCATTGACACCTCTCAACTTTGTTTCTTATCTTTCTATTCCTTCTACCCTCAAATCTCACACAGGGTAGTGGGTTCCTACTCTTGTCAGACGATTTCCCGGACTTTAACTGGCGGATAGCTGACGTTGTAAGGAGTAACTTAGACTATTTTAATTACCCCTCCAGGTGGAGCTACGTTCGCATTTGTCAAAAATTCTTATTTATGGACAGTAATTTCACATGCAAGTATCTGAGGTCCTAAATTTAACAAATTTGCCAACAAACCCTAGGTGGCGGTGAGGGGTATTTTTTCTTGATTTTAATCTATTTTCGCCAAATATTTAACGGGACAAAGTTTGCCGGGTCAGCTAATATTATATATAAACTTATTTTAACACGCAGTCTAGGCTCTATAATCAATGACTAGTTTCTAGTGTGTATCTTCTGAGAAGCCTAACTTTTTTTTGTCCAGTTAGTAGATACTGTTAACGTAGGTACCTACTACCTACCTACCTACCTAAATAAAAATCTAAAATGAATCACATCGAAGAAAACGGAAAATCAAGCCGAGCTTAATCGAAAACCAATCGATGGTTAGATGACAGTAACTCGTAAGAACTTTTGGGTTGTTTTACAATATCGATAAAAGAAGAATTCATGATTACGATGCAGATGCAGTACCTCTTATGTCTCAAATAATATCTAAAGTTCTATGAGACAAACGAGGTACTGTTATATTATTTGGCAATTTTTTTTTCGAGGTATATATACTGTTTTTTCAAGTTTTCTTAATTTTCTTTGAACAAACTCATTTAACCAAAAATGCCAAAAGGTGGCTCTGATATTTCTGCTTCTTATGAGCCCAATTTCAAAAAATTGATTTTTTCTTCTTACGAGGTACAACTGTCATCTAACCATCGCAATGTAGGTAGTAACTTGTAAGGTTATGTTGCATTATAGAGAGCTTTGACTGTACAGTGCACACATTTACATTCACCGAATCTTCAACTCAAAATAGGGAACCAAGGAATGTGCTTTGGTGGTTCCTCCAGAACAGGGCACAAAGATGAAGAAGTAGAACGTAGAACCATTGTTAAACTCAACACTCTGCCTTCTACCCACTCTCTTCCGTCCAATGCACATTTCCAGTCCATCCCACAAAACTCGAATTCCTCATTGAACAAAAATATGTGTAGGTACATAAGTAATCTGTTCGAGCGGGATACGGGTGCATTCTGCATAGAGCATACATACAAGCATATGGCATATTTTTTTGCTGGGTTTATTACTTCGCTCTAGATTCTTGTTGTGTTGTTTTATTTTTTTAGCTTTCACTGGCGGCGGTGCGGTGTGTGTAGGAGGGTGCCTACGAAAATGCAACCCACATCATTCATCACAATCCATAAAATTTGTTTGTCTTACAAGACAGTGTTGAAGGGGCAAGCTGGATGACGACTGTGTTGGTAAATTAATTAAATAAATATAGATGCATTCATAAGGGTTTAGTTATGTACACATGTACTGCATTATGTAGGTACCTATATATTTCATTTTATCGTCTACTCTTTAGGGATATTTTTGCATCGATCCTCACGCAATCCTTAATTCAATTCGTACTTATGATGACCTTGAGTAAATGAAAAATATAGCTATGCAGTTTTATTTTTCAAAAGCCAAGAGATAATACCTTAAATCTGACTTTTTAATAACATAAATTAGATATTCTTGGTCTTATAAATTATCTCCGATTTCAATTGGAATCATAACTAGGTCCGGTTATTTTTGAAAAGCTTAGCAACAAGAAATCCTAGAGCCATACGGTTTTCAGTATTGGTCTAAGAACTAAGAAGCATTGGATTTTGACAACAAAAATAGTACTTAGCGACGTAAAATTTTATAAAAAATTAGTTTGAACATTTATTTTTAGTTTTGTTTTTCAAAATTTTTGAAAATTAATTTTTCTTAAACGATTCACTTTATAATAACTTTGAACCTTATACCGATCACCCTGTATAGGTAAAGAATTCCTCAAAATAACTTTTAACAAAACTCAATTGTCTCCTCTTTTCAGAACAATAACTGCCATCTTGCACCAAACGAACGTAGGTATATTCAGAAGCATTCAGAATGCTTTCGAACGAACACACGCAAAGAAATGGCAGTGGTGCGTTCGTTTTCTCCAGATGGTTGTTATGCCAAAAATTAGTGTTGAAGTGTCATGTTGGAGATTTTTAGGATTGTAACAATTTCATTTACGAACGGCAAATGTTGATCTGTCAAACGAAATTTAATGTCAAATTTTAGGTTGGTATATGTACCTATACAAAGAAAATTAATTTGGTAAAAACACTCAAACACTGCAATGAGAAGTCACATTAAAATCAAGTTCACTTTGTAAACAAATTCTACCCTTTATAAATTTTGACAGATCAACATGCTCAACTCTGATTTTTCAGAACGAGAAAAAAAGACAGCGATAATCGCCACGCTCTCGTCTCGTCGTGACGCGAGGTTGTGAATCAGGCATCATGTCGAGGAGACGAGTTGTATATTGTTACAGAATGTAACTTTGTTGTGCATAACTGGTTGCGCACAATGGTGTAGCAGTAGCAGTAGCACGCAGCAATGTCAAAGTTAAATGTATGTAAATCGTATTGCACGGCTACAATGTGAAGTAGCAGATGCAGCAGAGAGAGTCGCTGAAGTACAAGTCGACTCGACTCGAACTTCACGACCTGCTGCGCTGCAAAACAACAACAAACCAAAATGGCAGACATGATTTTTGTTTGAGATCAGTGCTACACATTGTATTCGTGTATGCTGATTTGTGAGCTACTTTTTTTGGCATTTACTTTGACATTGCTGCGTGCTACTGCTACTGCTACACCATTGTGCGCAGCCAGTAAAACATAAAAGAACGACGAGAATGTAACACATTATTGACATTGTTGAAATTTCGGAATTTAAGAACGACAAAAATTGAATATTTTTGACAATAGTCAATTGAATCGATTAAACGAACGGATTACAGAGAGTTGTCCTGATTTAAATAAAATGCATACCTATTTGACCATGATACAACTAATAAAGATAGGTATATGGAATTGCGCATGGTGCTATACAAAACGTCAAACCATTGTCAAACTCCGTGCGCACAGAGTAGAACGAAACAAAAGTTAAACGGGAAGGCGAAAACGAGAAGGCGCGAACTTCAGGTGTTCTTATGACGTAGCTGCGCAGAACAAATCAAAAATGAAAATTGGAAGGCGTTATCTCTAGTAGTTGTAGCGTAGGTATCATGATATTTGACGAATAAAGGCGGTGGCGATCACCAAACAGATGATGCACATGTAAACCATACAAATGGCACACACCTAAGCGATATGTGGGTTGTGAATACGATCCACTGCTGCGTTCAGCCACGCGATCTATGTATGTATGTAGAACGCTGCATGCACCATTTGCCCGCCGTATCGCAGCTGCCATTCGTGATATCTTTTTATCTATTGTTTGAAAGTATTGCAAGCCATTTTGAATATTTCAAAACTAAAAATGTTGTTGAAAAATATAATGAGAAATATGCAAGATTCACTTATGAAATTTTTTTTTACTTTTTTGCCTCGTCTAAAAGTAGTAAGGCTTCATCCGTTTTTGTGGAAATAATTAGATATTAATTATAAAATATTGTTAAATAAATATTATTATTTCAATTCAACTAACAATGATGTTTTTCACGGCTTGGCCGCGACTGAAAATATCGCGTTGGTTTGAGCAGATTGTTGCCCGCCTCTTTATCGCGCGACCTGCTAGGTCGCCACACCCACCGCAGCCGCTTTGGTTTGCGCGAGCCTTAAAGCTTTATAATTTGTCTAAACCAAAGTTTCTTTCAATTGTTTCAAAATAAAGGGGGGCCTTTTCAATATTACCACGAGGCCCAAATATTCTCTAGGCGGCCATGCATTTATTTAAATTTTTAATAACCAAAAACCAAACCGCTAGTCATCGTCATCCCGCCCAACTTAATATTAATAATTTTTATAACTGGTTCAATACAGGTACCTACATAGTCTCCAAAGCCAAATATACTACAGAAGATAAAGTAGGTTGGTATAATTGAAACTAATTATGGCGCCAATTTTATTTTAATGGCCTTTCATAACCCACAAAAAAATCATGATGAGGTTGATTAGCTATGACATCACGCGATCAGAGAAGTTTGTGGCAGTGGTAGAATCGAACCTCAATCCCGCAATTTATGCGTACATACTTGGGTACATTTTGTAATTATCACTAGAGACTAGAGAGAGCCAGATGAATGTTTTGTAGAAAACAAATATGTATGTATGTACCTATACCTACATATTTATGTACAAATGTACCTATGTACATATCTATCTATCAACAGCACAAGCAAAATATAAACATGGCCTTTATATAGGTACAATTGTAGGTAAATTATATGTAAATTGAAATTGAATTTAAAAAAAATTAAGGTATGTAGGTACCTACATTATGTATAGGTACTACACTTGACTCAAACAAAAGTAGGTATACATATATGCTATGCTTCCATTTTATGCTCGCTCCTACATAGGTACCTACCGGAAGCTCCTTCCCTCCTGCTTTTAAATTATCGGTTGGGTCGGCGAATGAAGAGTGGAGAGGTAATACCAAGCACTGTTGTGGAAAAGAAAGGGGAGCAGGGAACAGTACAAAATAAAACTTTTTTTATTTAGTAGGTAAGCATGTACATATTTTTATCGTGACGGTGCGGTGTGGTGTGTAAAATAAGTATCTATAGGAGGAAGTCTTCAATCCATCATTTTAAGTTTTGCTTAGGTTGGTATAGGTATAGATAGGTATGAATTTGTATGTACCTACATACCTACCTAATAACTATCAAAAGACTGTGTTAGACAAGAAAAAACTAGGTATCCATACCTAGGTATACCTATGTACCTATAGAAAACTCAAACAAATCAAAGGGCTTTTAGAATTCCAATCTTGTCAAACCAACCTAAAGTTCAGGACAGGTTTGATGAAATAAAAAAAAAAAAATCTATCGCACAATATTATTCAGCATGCGAACAAAAGATGCATTGAGAAAATACACATTCGAAATAAATAGAGAGAAAAAAAAAAACCAAATGTCTGGGAACCCAAACCCACACAAAGTATGTATTGCATGGAGCTACAGTTGGAGGGAAAGCGAGAGGTAGAGAAGCCATATTTTTTGTAAGAGAAAGAGATAAGCAAGCAAACTAGAGCCAGCTGTTGTAGCTGGATTGTTCAGTCTGTTTGAATGTTTGCTGAATTTTTCGAAAGGCTGAAAGGCCCCGGTTAATTCAGGCGTGCAGCTATGCCGTTGTTTTTATTACTTGTGCCATGTGCGATGTTTGTGTGGCGATGGCGACCGTTGAATGGCGTATATTTGGGTATAGTATCTATCTTCAATCTATGTATATATGTATGTATGTAAAATAATTAAGTTGTGTATTGTCTATACCTAGTATGTATTTATCACGTGTTAAATTTTGAATGGGCGGGTAGGGTTGAAGTTTGCGGAAGTAAAACAGCCGGACAAATACAAATAGGTAGGTATATAATGCAAACACACATAGATGTAACCTAGGTTAGATTTTAATTATTGAATTTGAGTAGGTATCTGTTTTCTGTTGGATGGAGATGAAAAGAGCAGCAAAAAATTGCAGGCAGTGGAGGGCTTGGCGCGACGCGACGTCTCGTTATGTTGATTCAGGGTTACCAAATTTAACATCGAAAAAGACAGAACCACTAACACAACTCACCTATACATAGATACCAAGAACCTAGGTAACTAAGTTTGGATAAAATATTATGTCCCTCTCACTTTGTATTTGATACCTACCTAACACATAGTTAGGATGTTAGATGTTGTAGGTAAATGAATGTAGGCATCCTATCCTAAGTAAGATAAGTTAACCAACTGAGGCAAATCGACCTGAAATTTCAACGTGTAGGTATACATACCTACCTGTGTATAAGTTGATAATTTAATTGGGAAGGTTTATCTACCTACTTAATTAAAAACAAAATTAAGCAACAATGCAATATGCGACATCACTACATTACATTACATAAGAAACTATACCTAGTAAGCAGGTTATGATTTTACAAAATATTTTCTGGTTGGGGCACTACCTACCTATGTGATACAAACACATTTGGCATCCAAATATGACATTGAGTTTTTTTAGACCGTGGGAATGAAAAGTTATAGGTACCTACTGATGCTAACAGGCAGGCCTGCATCAGAGTTTATTGCTGATGAAAGTTCTCAACAAGATAGATAAAGTGGGGTTCAGCGGGGCAGAAATGTAGGAATCTAGATTCCAGATAGGTAGTCAAGTAGGTACCTACTAGCATTGAGTTTATATACATAGAGGAACCACCTCGTTGAAAACAGAATAGTGCGTTACTTCGTCACTTAGGTGGCATTATGATTTAGCATAAGCACGAACCATTTTTGGATTCCATGTGGAATGTGGATATATTATCGACAAGCAGATGTGGACTGCTATCCCGCATCCTCCCTTAACGATCAACATGTGTGTATCTTACCAACACAAAACAACAATAATGGGCTGGAGTTGAAATTGATAGGTACATTTGTTTTTGTGTGAATTCTTGTTTTTTTTTTTTTTTGGTTCCCTGTTATTTGTGCTGATATTTTTGTCTGGTTGCTATATCCAGAAAGCCTTTAGGAATTAGGATTGGCACAAAACTCACACACACACTTAAAAAAATTTGGTATACCTGCGACCTGTGAGCTCAGTCACGTGAGGCGAGTCTGTCCATGTCCCTTCAGCCCGCACCTTGCTTGTCCATTACTTTGCTTCGAAATTTTTGTATACAAATATGTATGAGTCTGTGGTATGGGTATTCCATAAAAATATACAATCTCGGTCAAGAAATGGATAAACAAAAATGCAGAAAGTGAAAACAAATTTCACTTTGCAATTAGGTACATTATGTAGGTATATTGATCGTAATTAATTTTATAAAAATTGTTCAAAATAGAGGAAAACTATTTTGAGAAACTTTGCAATGAAAAAAAAATTGCTTTGAAATGAGGATTTTTGTAATAAAATATTTGAAACTTTCGTTGAAATTGGTCCAAACCGAGTACTTGTACCATGCAAATGAAGAGACGGGTTCTATACAGGGTGATTCACGAGCGTTGTGCCAAAAAGCTAGAGCGTGTAGGTTAAGTTGAGACAAGAAAAAAATCGTATGGAAGGGGGGTCTATTCCCCTCCGTTTAGCCGGGAGGGGTAATTTTCTGAAAAATTGACTTATTTTGTAAAAAAAAAATATTAAAAATCAACGGCTTCGTTTGCAACACCGTGTTATACCTTTTTGGAAAGCCAAAAACTTCTTCTTTCATTTCGTTTTTAAATTAATTTGTTTTAACGAATAGTTTAAAAACCATAAATTTTCAAACTCAAAATTTTGAAAAAAAATTTGAAAAAATAATTGTAAAACTAATTTTTTTCAAAATTTTACGTAATTAAGTTTAATTTTTGTTCTCAGATTTGTTGATTTTTAATAATTTTTTTTACAAAATAAGTCAATTTTTCAGAAAATTGCCCCTCCCGGCTAAACGGGGGTGAATAGACCCCCCCTCCCATACGATTTTTTTCTTGTCTTAAGTCAACCTACACGCTCTAGCTTTTTGGCACAACGCTCGTGAATCACCCTGTATAATCAGATATAGGTACATACACCTACATATTCAAAAAAAAATATTGTATGTACCTTATCTGTCTATATGCTTAATTCACCCGAAAATATGAATCTAGGATACCTACTTATGTTATTATACATATGTTAAAAAAAAAATTAAATCCTTCCGAATTTGTATAAAGTCCAAGTTTCAATTTCTACCCTTAAGCTTATGCTCTTATAGTGACTTAAGCACACATTGAATCGCAATCTACGCAAAATAAATAAACAACAAAAAATCATGACCCCAAATATGAACGAGTATCTACCTACAATTTGCAAAAGTAATAAAAAAATACCAACCCCTCGAAATCACATTCATTTTTTGTTTTGCTTTTTCACAAGTCAATGGGTTCCACAAAAAAATATAAAAGATCTACAAAAATATAAAATCTTGATTTGGTGTACCTGGTGCCACCTAGTGACGTAGTAACGTAATGTTTCGTGATTCCTCTATGTATATAAACTCAATGCTACTAGGTACGCTATCGTTTATTTTCTCTCAAAACATTTTTTGTACAGTTGCCCCTTCACTAAAAGGTCTGCTAATTTCATTTTTTTTAAATATAGGTAGGTACACCTTTAAGTGCATCGTATGCAGAAAACTCGATTTTGATTTAAGAGTTTTTTAGTTGGTATGTAGGTAGGTAAGGTACCTAAGCACTTCCCTCACTTATTTAAATAAGGTAAATCGGTGGGAACGGGTCGTTATTCTGCATATACCTATACCTTTTTCAAAATTCTGTACCTATGACTTTAATTCTGTATTCCATAATCTGCAATTCTATTAGGTAGGTATGCCTATTATGTATTCCAAAATTTTGTAAATCCAAGATTCGGCATTTCAAATGATGAAAGATAAATTGATTTGATAATGAAAAAATTTCGAACTTTTTTTTCATTATCAAATCAATTTTTCTTTCATCATTTACTGAATTTTCGAATACAGAATTTTGGAATCCGAATTTTGGCACATACAGAATTATATGACCCCAATGTCCAATCCTAGGAAGGTAACAATTCTGGAATCGAGTGTTCTTAAAAACCGTTAATTTTGCACAGTTAATTCAAATTTAATGCAGAAAATATGAATAGGTACCTATACTCTATTCCACATAAACAGGCAGTACATGTCTTATGGGGAAGCTTTTTTTTAAATCAGTTGCGTCCAATATTTTTGCACTGTACTTAATTGAAGGAAATCCTCCATAAGAATTTTTGACCCGTCAGTGAATTTTAAATCGCACCTGACGTGAATCCTACGTCTTATTCAGAGCACATCTAAATGTGATATGCACTGATTGTCTGTGGCTGCTGCTCCTGCTATTTAAAATTCAACCCATTTTCAATTGATGTGCATTCAGAGTTCTTTTGCTAACTCGTTCAGCTTTCTTTCCTTGGGTTTATGCTGATGAGCTATTGGTTTTAGAGTTTTAAATTTGTTTAAGATTGTTGCAAACATTACTATCTTCTCTGTACTGCCTGTTTATGTGGAATAGATATACCTAGGTATATTTTGTTTGATAAAAATTAAATTTTGAGGAAATACATAGGTAGGCACATATCCGTGGAACCTTTGCCCCTAAAAAATAAAAAATAAATCAAGGTTGAGACAGTGAGTGATCTTGGAGCTTGGGATTTTGAAAAAAAAAAAACGCTTTTCGAGAAAAACATAAGGCCATACACCCAAGGTTTGGCACTGTGAGTTAATTTCAGTTAAATCACAAATTCATGTCTTGAAAAACATCCAGCACTCTCTATTTACAATAGGTAGGTATAATTATCGATCGCAAACAAAAAATTGTGAAGAGGCACTTGCTTTGACGTGTGCTTTCAAAATTTGATGAGAAAAACTAATTTATAGTAGGCAGAAATTGTTTTCTGGAGTTAAAGTGACTAATCTTACCACATTACATGGGACAGTTCCTCATTTACATGATCTGTCCCACACTGCAAATTGTCCCGCGAAATCACAAAATGTCCCAAAAAATTGTGTTTTTTGGGTAAGTTTGATCTTATAATGGTACCTCTCATATAGGATTTTTTCGAATCATACAAAATATACCTACCTACCTACTTCTTCGAATTAAAAAAAGTTTTTATGTTTTTGGTTATGTCAAAAACGGTTCGAACAATTTTTTTTTAACCTAATATTTTTAAATACCCATCCTCAAAAAAAAAAACCGATCGAACAATTTTGGGAAAAAAAAACAAATTTCTTAAAACTTTGTATATATTTTTTTTCTAACTTTGTTCCACATTTGAAGTTTTTGGATCTGGTTAGGTAAGGTACTTTCGGCTAAATGTATCGGATAATCATTTTTCTAACTGAAAGCCGCCCCACCTAACACAGGCAACATCTAATCTAGGCACTTGAGGTCGACATTATCAAACGCTAACGCGATCTCCAGAGTTCTACCTATTGTTTTATATATACAATACAATGGGATCTACATAGCTATATAATAATATAATGTACATATACCATACCTACATACATCAATATTATTAAAATAAGGTTAAGAATATTGTCAATTATTATTGAAGACATTTACAGCAATTGTAAGAGAGTTCTATTTATCGACTTACAGTATAAAACAAGAAAGAACATAGGTATAACTACTGTAGGAACATGTTCAGGGTTTAATTTGATAGGACTTTAAAGTCAAACTATTACTGTACCTACCTATATATAAAAAATATGAATATTTATTAAAATCTCTATGCTATTTATTATAACATAACTAATTTCGAATAGGTTATAACTTACTACATAGTTGTTAGGTACATAAAAAGCAGGTGGTTTACATTTTTTGTGCGTGTCACTGTTTGTTTTATAGAGAGGGGAAGGGGACAAATAATTTAATTCAAGGTATTCCCCTTGATACAACCCCTCTTCGATATAATGGCACGAAACGTTCGGATTGCATGTACCTATAGAATAATTGTTTACAGATTACAGTTTAGACCTTTACATTATGTACTTTTTATCAGAAAAAGAAGCAATACAAAAAAAAAACTATAAAGCGAACATCAGAATGAAAGAGCTTAGTCTTAGAGAAGTGAGAATAAGAAACATGAAAAATATACAATCTCCATTTTTGTTGAGTTTTATTTATTAATAAAATACATATTATACATAGCAGCATATCTGTATATTTTATATATATATATGAAACTAATGCCCAAGTACAGGTTTCTTATTCGTCTTTCTTTTAGTTGTTTGTTTGTGCAGTTAATGACTTTGGTGATGTTTAAGTTTCTGTTTTCTGTAAATTGAGGTCAACAGTGCAGAAAGAATATTGTTTTTATCGAGAGAAATCTTTCTTGATAGTTGAGTGATTTTTGCAGAAAACAGGTCAAAATAACCAATTCTTGTAACTTCAGTATATAATAGGTAGGTTCTTGAAAAAAAAATCGTTAACATTAGAGATAAGGTAGGTATACAAATAATATAGGCAACCGTTAAGGGTTCTCAAGGCTCAATCTCTCAAGGCTCAATCTCTCAATCTGCAATAGAGGAAACAAAGGTAATTTTTGTTAAGAAAGCCTTAACTGGCTAAGACAATAGTGTAGTAGCAGCATTAGCATGTAGCAATGTCAAAGTAAATGTCAAAAAAAGTAGCTCAAAAAGCAGCATACACGAATATAATGAGCACTGAACTCATTTTGGTTTGTTGTTGTTTTGCAGCGCAGCACGTTCGTGAAGTTGGAATTGAGTCGACTTGTACTTCAGCTATACTCTCTATATTGCAGCTGCTACTTCACATTGTAGCCGTGCAATAGAACTTTTGACATTGCTACTGCTGCTACTACACCATTGTGCGCAGCCAGTAAACCAATTAGGTACCTACCTACCCAAAACGGGAAGCGTGTGAATGGTCAACAAAAAAAGTCGACTGGATAAATATAAATTTCATCGACTGTCAAAATGTCGAATGATGTTATTGATCGACAAAAATAAAGTTGACAGTTTAAAATCCAGACTATATGAAAATGTCGACTGAAAAAGTGTCGGTTATTTAATGTCGACTTTTATCCTGATTGTTACATATCTTGATGAGGAGGGTATAAAGCCGTTAACACTGTTAATAACATAACTGATAGGATGTCTTATATCTCCCATTCTATAACCCCAAATTACAAATTCCAAATTTTATATCTCTACCTTCCAAAGAAAGAGTAACACACAATTTATACAATTGAAAAGCTAGTTTTTTTTTTTTGAGATTAGCTTTATAACGGTTTCCTTCTAGCACTTTTAATCAGATACGAAAGTCGCAGTTTTCAAATTCGATTAAATTTAAATTTAGGATGTCATATTACCTAACCGAACCCAATCAAAATTGAATTTAATTTAATTTTTGAGTTTTTAATAATTTAGCTTCTTTAACAGATTTTAATTTTTACTGTTGGAATGAATTTTTAATTCCTTCTATTGAAACATTGACACTCAGAATTTTATTTTATAAGAGCCCGCACACAAGGGGTTATAATACCCTTAACATGAGTTAACACAGTTGCGTTGAAGAAGTTTGGATAGGAAATAAAAGGAGATACCAGTGCACATTGATTTTAAATGCCTGTATACCGCAATGAGGAGGGGGGGGGGGGAATCGAGTCTGGTAAAGCATTCTACATTCTTGTAGTACGGCTAAGAAACTAGTATCTATACTTCACAATACGTCCGAAGTTAGACTCGAAGGTAAAATAATTGGCATTCATAGCGATGCCTGTCTTACGGGGAAATTGTTAAAGGGGAGGAATGCATTTTGTTTTGGTTTTTTTTTTAAATAACACTGTTTTCTAACAAAAATTACTATACATATACATATTATGTCCCATAATTCGTCAATAATATTTAATGCTATGATTCTTACGTGGGTACCTACGTTCTAAGAAAAAAATTATTCTACAGTATGGGCCCATCTCTAATTTTTGTTTAAGACATATTATCTGCAGTAAAACAGTATTTGTATGGAAACATTGGGTTTTCCACAAACTTTTCATTATTATTTTAAGATATTTATGTAGGTATTGCTCAAGTTCATTTAAACAAAAATAGCAAAACGTTATATTTCTGGAGAAAAAATGACCCTAAATATAAAAATATACCATGGGCAGGAAAAATAGAACAGGCTAGAAACTATGGATTGAGGCAAGACATCAAATTTTGTTAAACGCAATTACAAAGGTTTAAACGAATTTTCTATCATTTCATTAATATCTACCAACGTTGCGTTGCGTTATCATGGGTCAGGGTATATACCTACCTAAGTACCTAAGCATTTTTTTAATCTTCGATTAAATATATACAATTGGAAATAAACGACTTTTTTGAAGTGAAACTTCTTTAGAATCGTTGTGATTTCAAACCGGATGCAACGAAAAAACGACAGGTAAGAGACACAAATACAAAAATGTGTAGGATGAAGCCAGGAAAGAATGAGACAGAAATATACATACTATTTTTCTGACGGAAGTAACGCTCAGTATTCCAATATGGCGGCACCGATGACTCGCATTAGCTCACCGTGTGCACGAACGAGTGAGAATATAAATACTATAATCTTACTCATTCATGCACGTGCTCCATGGGATTTGTTTGTTTTGATCAATGTAGGGATGGGCAAGTAAAAAATATATCGATATTTATCGTATCGATATTCTTTAACAGTATCGATAATTATCGGGTGAAAAAAATCAATATATCGATATATCGTCAGTTTTCTCATGATTATTCATACATATTACGAAAGCATTCAAAATTCGTAAAAAAGAATAGACATGAAGAAAACAGTATGTTTTTTTTTTAAATGTTGTTTTGGCTAAAAATACAAATAACGGACATCTCTGTTTATAAACGACTGAATTTAATAAATTAAAATGCGGAACATAAACACAAGAGTTTGAACTTCTTTGCTCGGAAACTGTGTTATGTTTCATCGTATGCATTTTATTTTAAGTTGCATGAATGAATTAAATTGGGGAAAAGCGCACTGCGACCTTAAAGATCTATTATGAAAGAGAACGAATGAAAAAAAAAATTATGACACAGTATTTTATATTCTAGCTCTCATTTTCTCCTATCATACGTTTTGCCTCTCACTCAGGTCTACTAAACAAAAGCGATTGAGCAGGCGCGTTGGTACGATTAAGTTAGTATGTTAGTTAATATAGGTACGTGATTTGAATGCTGTCTAACAAGAAAAGCTTTACAAAAGGTTTCAATAAACTTAATTCAAGAAGAATGTAAAATTCAAACAAATAGGCACATAACAAAAGTATTTATAAAAAATTGGCATTCAAAAAATTATTTAAATTTTAAAAAAGTATCCTGAATTTTTGAAAATAGTCAGTTTTCGAATATTGTTTGACTTGTTTTAAATAGTGGCGTCCTGGAGTTCATACTTTAAAAGGGAGTCAAAACGACGCAAAGTATGTCGGTACGTCTGTATGCTTGAATATGTGTTGAAACTTTTGTATTTGTACAGATACGTGTTGAAAGCATTTAGTCATACATAACATAAGGTTTGAAAGTAATCCGAAAACTGGTGCTGGGTGGCTGAGTATTTCATCTCATTCTCTCGTAAATTAGGTATACCAACTTCTTTGAAGTTTCACTTCAACCGAGTGTGAATTACGCACACACATTTTTTTTTTTTTCTTAGAATACCTATACCCAAAACATCATCCCCTGAAATGTATTTACTTATTTATTTATTATTGACGAATTAAGGGCCACCTGACCTATAGGTACGTATAAATAATATCTACAATAAATATTTAAGGAACGTGAATAAATAGTTTCTAACAATAAGATATATGTAGGTACAGGGTGGGCCATTTAAACCTTCAGCATTCCATCCAGTCTTTTTCCTGTAGAGTTATTTGAAGTGTATATATACCTAATCAAACACTTCAAAAAGGTGATGGATAGTGCTAAAAAACGAGCACAGTGCTCCAGTTTCGCTCTCAAAAATCTTGAAGATTTAAATGGCCCACCATGTACCTATAGGTACCCGTCATTTTTTTTTAGATTCAATGGTGATTACTGATAAGGATTACACATTACAATTCATTTTTCGTTATCGGTAAGTCGGAAAAAATCTCGAAGAAAATACAAATCTTTTATTTCCCGCATCAAGATGCCGCCTAAAAGCTCGTAGGTATGTGGTATGAACATAACGTTATCTTATAGCTATTAAAGTTATGCCATTAAATTTCATGTTTTCAATCTAATTCATTAACGGCCAAAATATAAAGTGTACAGTATCAGCTACAATAATATCTCTATTTATGTACATACTATATGCATACAGTCAGTTAGATATTCAGCATTTTAGTGTGTACGTTATTTTTTACATAGGTAGTTATACATACATACGTATCTATATGCAAGTTCTTTTTGGATACATATCTCTATGACAGACTGTAGCTTGAAACAATAAAATCTAAAAATGCATGAATGCACATAAATCGTTTAATTCTCCATGGCCGTTGGGGTAAGCATGTGTGTATAAATACATAATCCACGCACATACCTAGGTATACCTAATACGATCTCAAGGGTAACATGTATTTATATACAAATTGTTGAGTTATCTATTTATAAATTTAGTATCATGCTCTATGACGTAATCGTTGTTTTGTACGCAATTTTTTATTCGCGAATTTCATGTTTTTTTTTTTTTTTTTTAATTTTTAATTAAGGTTACTTACTTGCTTTAGCTTGTGCTTCGGTATTTGACAATTCGTTTCTCAATCCTAAAATTCATTTAAGATACCTTTTACATTCCCAGGTAGCCTTACCTAGGTTAGGTATATCAGTTTATCAAGGTAAACACTATTAGAATCTAAAATATTTGGCATTTCTTTTGAATAAAGTATACGAGTAGGTAGGTATATTAGGTATGTATTCGCATCTTTGTCATCCCAATGATAAATATAGTCACACGTATTTTTGTTGGCTACTCCTTGGTGTCAATGTACCTAACCTACCTACCTATTACATTTTTCGTACATATCTAATCTGTATATAAATATATACACAGCTGGTCAAAAAAATAGGTGCAATTTTTTTTTTATATAAACTTAATTTTTTAATATGTTTTGTTTATTTAAATATTATTTTAACATTAGTTTTCATTGGACTATCAATACTTAATGAAATATTAATATTTAAGGCTTTGAAATTAAGTAATTATAAATTTTATACAATAAAACCGACGGTGTAGACATTTGCGCTTGGACAAAAAAATTGGTGTGCCTTCCTAAATTATGAATAATGATAGTTTTTGAATGCAAAATTTGTTGTATTTTATAATAATTTTCGTTTACCATTCTCTTATAACCCGAGTATACGACATTGTTATCCAAAACTTTTTAAAGTCAGCGTGGTATTAACTCTACAAACTTTTGGCATCTTTCTTGGGGTATACAATACCATTCACTCTGAACAGAACAGCATCCCACAATCGGTTCCAGTTTGGAAACTATTGGCATCCTAGTTTCCGCATAAGCTCATTCCTCAAGTTCTCAATCGGGTTGAGATCTGGGATTGACTTGGCCATGAAACAATTGAAACTTCTTTCTCTCGATACCACTCTTTCACAAGATTTGCCATATGTTTCTGATCGTTATATCCCTGCTAAAAAATCGGAGAGTCATGTTTTCTTCGGCAAATGGAAACATGATATCTTCCAAAATATCCCTACAACCTTATTTGGTCAAGATGTAACTAATACGGAATATAGGAATTAGGGCCCACACCATACTAGAAAAAACGGAACCAGACCATAATATTTCCTCCCCGTGTTTGATTGTTTTCCGGGCATAGCGAGGGTGGTAGTCCTTTCCTTTTGGTCACCTGACATTACGCCCTGAATCTGATGAGAACAAATTAATTTTTGTTTCGTCACTCCAGAGGATATTTCGCCATTTTTTTGCTCCTTCAGGTCCGTTACAACTTCTATGGTTTAAGGCAAATTCTTTTCGGGACCTTATATTATTTGCTCTTAGTAAAGGAACTTTCCTGGCAACTCTGTATATATGTATGTATACATACATAGGCGCCCGCACGGGGGGCAAGGGGAGGGCACTTGTCCCTGGCTCTGAGCTACGACTTTTGTCTACCAACATTTTATCAGTTCTTAATAGGAAATTTTGTCTAATTGGTAATATTTTCACTTTTTTTTAGGATGCCCCCCTGACTCTGGACCTTGGTCGAATAAATCACTACGTTCTACTGTTTTGCCCCCTTGTAGACAATGTACATTTTTTACTGATCGTAAAAATGGATTTAATTTTTAATTTCATGTTGAAAGTTTGTTCATATAACTCTTTAACTGTAAACGTCATACGAAAAGATATTTTTTTTGTAAACAAGAGAAATAATTTAATTTCCTATAGAAAAGGCTGTCAAAACTTTTAAGTGCGTTGAGTCGTTTTTGGAATAAAAAGTCAAGTCAAGAATAATACTTACCAGCATATTTTTGCATTTCGATTTTTTTTTTGCCAACTGACCTATCAATTGAGGAGAAAAAAAAAATCAGACTCTACATCAAAAATTTCATCAAAATCCGTCAAGTGGCTTACGAGAAAATCTGATTTAAAAAAAACGGGCCTATGGGAGGTACCGTTACAAGAATTTTCCTGAAAAATCTATTCCAACCAACATAAAGTTTGCACAGAAAACACTATTCAAAAAGTTTTATCAAAATCGTAGGAGCCGTTTTTGGGAAAAATTAATTTTTTACTAAAAATCGTTTGGCCGGTACCGTTAGTTTTAAAGCTAGAATGCTAATTCCAAAAACCCCTCTTTAGGACGTCATAATAATAATATGTACCAAGTTTGAAGCAAATCGGTCCAGCCGTTTAGACCAGCTCGATCTCTGGCATGTTTGATTTTTAGAATATTTTTTTTACGAATGCATAACTTGCCTTATACATATTTAGAACATATGTACATACCTATAATTGCAAGTAAAAACGGAGAACTTTCTCATTAGGGCGAGTTGAGGTTTTTCAAAAAACGAGTTGGGACGACCCTCAGGGTGATTTCAGGGCTCAACAAACAAAACTATTAGCCCAGCAGCACTGTCCATTTCTACAGTATTTAATATAGCACTTTTCATCAGAAAAAAGAGTCCGGGAGTCTTTTGAAACCGATCCATTGGTAATAAAAATGACACTTCCGACGATTCTGAGAAGAAAATGTCGCTTCCCGATTTGAAGTCACAATCTTTTCAAGAAGCACAAATGCAAATATATTATGCATCTCAAATGCCAGCCACATAATATTCATTCGGAAGTGTTTATTCGCATGCTAGTGTCGATACTTCTGATGACAAATTGTTAAATTCCGAACTGCTGACTGAGGCTTAGAAACGAAGTTAAGTGAGCGGTATTTAATGCGAGGAACAAATAAGAATCCCATTCTTAACCCCAAATGAGCTTCGCAAACCAAATTTAATATTGGTAAAACTTAAGAAACTGCTGCATGCGAATAGACAGACATTGTACCTATTCAAGTTCAGCAGAAGCAATCGAACATGACACTAGGTACGAAAAAGGATCTTGGAAACTGAATTTTATTGTAGTTATATACCTACACTGATGTTGCTATGTAGGTATACTCTACCTTCTTCCCCTAATGCTGCTGGGTTTACTTTTTGCATGAACTTTATGTTGTCCCCAATTCATTATAGGTTCGCATTTAGCATTTGGTTCTAAATGTAAAATATAATAATTTTTCATTTATATTTTCAAAATAAGTAGGAGATATTAAAAGTAATTTTGCTATTTTTGCATGTGAAACCTATTATGTGTAGACAGACATGATGTAACGTAATATGATAAAGGGCATCAAGTTATGAAGGCATTTATAATAAAAATTTTACTCTAGATTTTATAATCCTTACCTAATTTTAATTTATAACAATGGAGAAGACGACATCGACATTTTACAGATTCAACCAGGAACCAGGATGTTTCGCCGTTTTGTATAGTGGACATCTTTCTAATGCATTCGCAGTGAGACAGGGTGATGGTCGTTGGTCGATCACTGATTTTGTTCTTGCCTGTGATTGACAATGTTATGAGTCATGACAGGGTGGGTGAAAATGAGAGACTTGGAACTTGGATGGGATCCATTTCCGGCTATGCTCGTGACATCTGTCTCATGGCAAACGGCACTGGTGTCCTTAACTTAATGTGTAACAAATGTAAAAAAGAGAAGAACCGGCTGGTTTAAGGATCAACGCAAAAAAAAAAAAAATACACCCGAGCCGGAACTAACAACAGCAGGTTAATATGAGACAGCAGTCAATATAGAGGCTGTCAGCTGTCACTCAGTTCAATTTACCTGGGCAGTTATTTGCCACTTAATTAATGGTGGAACAGACCTGGAACTGGACGTCAACAACAGAATAATCAAAGCTTGCGTAGTGCATTCGCAATCCTTTCTCCAGGGCAGAAACGCTAGAAAAATTTCGCTTAGTTCAAAGTTGAATCCAAAGTCAATTCTGTGCTGATGCATGTGAAAATGCTCTACCAACAGACTAGAGTAGGCTGCAAGCCTTTGTCGACCGTTTTCTGCGTTATATACTAAAGATCTGGTGGCCACAAACCATACCTATCTAAGAATGAACTGTGGCTTACGACTTGACAAGCAAGTGACCAGCTTGATTTTTGGCTCAACACAACGGATACGGATAACGAACCTGATTTGTCACTCTCCTTTTATTCAATCTCTTAGAGGAGAATAACAGACTACTTATGTTAAAAAATATGAATGGACAGAGAGAGACCATGACCCAGAACAAAACACGGTCAGAAAATGGTTTCAGAGTAAAAAAAAGGATGGCTTTTATTGCGGTGAGTCTTACGGTAAGACCAAAATCTTATAAAGGGTGTTTTTTAGAAGGTATATAACTTTGAAATGAAAAATAAAACAAAGATGATTTTTTTAAATTGGCATGAAATTTACTTTATTCGAAAGAGAATCTTCTGGTATTATAATTTAAATATGGTTTCTGGCACATGACCGCCAAGGCTTGCTCGGACGGAGTCTAATCTGGGGGTCCAATTTTCGATGACTTTTCCAACATTATTTGTGGCCGTATACCGACAATAACGTGGCGAATGATGTCCTCCAAGTGGTCAATCGTTTCGGGCTTATCTATCGGCGTAGACAGTAGAATAGCGACTTCACATATCCCCACAGAAAATAGTCAAACGGCGTTAAATCGCACGATCTTGGAGGCGAATTCACAGGACCAAAACGCGAAATTATGCGCTCATCACCGAACGTTTCCTTCAACAAATCAATTGTGGCACAGCTCCTGCACATCATGGTTGTTCAATTGATGAACGAAAAAGTCAGTAATCATGGCTCTATAGCGGTCACCATTGACTGTAACGTTCTGGCCAGCATCCTTTTTAAAGAAGTACGGATCAATTATTCCACCAATCCATAAAGCACACCAAACAGTCAGTTTTTGTGCATGTAACGGTGTTTCAACATACACTTGATGATAGTGAGCTTCATCGTTGAACAACATTTTCTTGTAAAAATCGCGATCAACAGCAATTACGTTTCGAGTCCTATCTGCACAATTTGGAAGCGTTGTTCAGGTGTCAGTCTATTCTTGTTGAAATGTTAAACCAAACTGCCAGTTAAAATAAAAACTTAAAGTTATATACCTCTAAAAAAACACCCTTTACATTTGTAATTAAAGACCGTTTAAAAAAAACTATTTTGGTTCTGTAGTTAATCTGAAGGAAACTATGTTGATTCAATATGGAACCTAATTTTTTTTCTAAAAGTTTACTATTTTCCTTTACCCTTTTTATCAACACCAACTCCTATTTAAAATGATACCCTCTCATGCACCCGAGCATACTCAGGTTGTTTCCATGCCTCTTTAATTTTGATACAAGCGCAAGCTCAGCTAGAAAATTCAAATTTCCAATCGCTTTCAGACCGACCAGAGGAACACGAACAAGCACCTGCACAAACCTCAAAGTTTCAAATTTCAATTGCAAGAAGCAAGAGTTACACAACACGCTAGTAGTTCTTGAGGCACAGAGCTTCACTGATTCATTAATACAATGACTCAAAGATTCAATGACTTGTAGCACCACTGACACTGATTAGTTGCTCCACCACTGAACTGACTCACCTATGGAACACTTTCGGGTCATCCTAGAATCGTGGAAAGAGCCGATTGGATGGGTTGAAAGGGCATACAAATATTCTTATAAAATTTTAATACATATTCAATTTTTTCTTATATCTAATAGGTACAAATAAAGGGATATTAATACCCTTAACATAAATAGTAAAATAGCACAGTGCGACCGTTTAGGAAAGTTGGATAGGAGATGGTTTTAAACGTCTGTATATATTACAATGGGAGGGAAAAAAGAGCCGGTAAAGCATTCCATATTCTTACAGTGCGACTAAAAAAAGGGTCTCTGTAATTAACAGTATAGATAGGTACCTATGTTCGAAGTTAAGTTAGAGGGTAAATTGATGGGCATTCCTAGTTATGCGAGTGTTACTGGGAAATTGTTTAAGGGGGGAAACGCAACAGGCTATCTTTCTCAATCCATGGGACGGGCGTTTGATGAATACTTTTTTGCACATCCTCGGCATACAATATGCCAGATTTTATTTTATCATAGCTCCGCGGGAGCAGCACTGGGGTATAACGATCAAAATATTTACAATGTACTCGTATACCCACGAACTCAAAATTACTAAGATTATTAATTTTCCGGTTCTTAATTCGTAAGTCAATTTGTTTTAATTTTGAGTTCTTAAAAATATAAATCTTCATTTAAGAAACAAAATACTCACATATGACCATTGTGACGTCACAGCATACCAGGAACTCAGCATAAATGATATTTTTGTAGGTACCTACATTAGGAACACATCTAAATGTCAATAATCTGTAACACTGCATTGTGGGTGGTTCTAATTTGGTACATACGTTCCATTTTAAAAGGTCTTAGAGATGCTGTTCCGATTGCGTATTCGATTTTCTTGTGTGCTACTGCAATTATGTACTTCTGTAGGGTATTGCCTAAGAATGACGATAACATTTGTTTTAGGAATTTTGGGGGATTCGCTATATTTGTCATTAAAATCTTTAAGAAAATATGTATATGTAGGTGCCTACGTACCATAACTTAATTCCAGGCTTAAATTGTAAGGTTTTTGTAAGATTGTAATAGCTTTTGATTATAATTTGGCTACTTACCATTTTCTCATTTTGCAGAAAAGTGTGGTTGAACTGAAATTCGAGAGCCATTTTGAAATTAATTCTATGAATTTTTTTTTACAAATAATGTCAAGCCATCTATCATTCTCACTGAATGCACAATCTTGCACAACAATATCAACAACCCTTATTTTATATTATTTAAAGGTCAAATAGGTACCCTGGGGATAGATATTGCTAGACAAACCAGTCGTGATCGATTTTTGTCCTCGTTACTTCTGTGCACATATGTTATGTATTAGATGAGGGTTAATCTACATACATGGCTGTAAACTACATTATGTAGGTATCTAATGTTAAGGCTTCTGGTGCATTCCAGATAAAATCGTAAATCAAAAAGATTTAAAACATATAAATCTAGAAACAAGTCTTTCATTGAACTGTTCTGGACTAGGCACGAGGGTTGCAGAATAAAATGAAATTTTATTTCTTCATAAATGCAGAGATACATCCAACCCTGATTTTTGGCTTTAATTGTAAAATTCTTTTAAAAATATTCGACGTACATACATAAGTTATGGTACGAACCACGTCACAGTGGAGGGTGGAGTGGTGGAACTGGAACCACGAACGAATTTCAATCAACCCTCAAATCTTCAAGCTCACTCAAACAGTAGTTGAGTTTTGTTTTTGTGTTTTCTTGATCGTGGTCACAGACCAATAAGATACAGACCGCCAACTCGCTGTATGGTTTCTCTTTTTGCCTACAAGCTTAAAATCAGCTGATATGCCATTTATTTTGAGAGTGTGACTCTCTCCCTTGCTTTTAAAACCCATTTAGCAAACACACCTAAAAAATAAATGGCATACGCAGGTATAGTTGCCATTACAAAATGCACAGAGAGAGATGTACACGTATTCACAGACAGGAAAAAATATTTCGAGGGTGTTTCAGGCAAGAGGAGTACGAGTTGGCGGTCTGTATATTGGTCCGTGGTTGCTACGTTAGAAAAATTAAGTTTGAAGATCTTATTAAACTTGTGTGATCATACCACCAACGAAAAATAGTGTAACTGGTGCCATCTACACTAAAGAAGTGAACTAAACTCGACGTAGTCCGTATTCTACATCTGTATATTTCTTTTGTCTGTGGTTGTACGTAACCATCTTGTGTATGAAAATAAAAAAAATTGATTTCGGGTGTGGCTGACGCCCATTTTTCATGAAAGAACAAAAAACATTTTTAAAAATTTAAGGTAGGTATTTACACCATTTTTTTCGTTCGTTAAATGAAAAATATATCTCTTAAAAATTTTTGGTGTAATTTTGATCAATACGCCCACTGTTAAGGGCTTGATTTGAATAAAGATTTGGTTAAGATCGTTAAAGAAATCTACTCCATTCAGCTGTAGTTTTACATTATATGTCTAAAAATTGACAAACGACCAAAGCTCAGTTAGTGCTTTAATATTTGTTTCCACATTTTTAGGACACGCCCACTTTTAAGGGGCGTTTCCGTTAAGTCTTAATATTCATTAGTATTTTCTAACTATCGGTCGCAGTTTTGAAGTTAGAAGATGAACATTTCGGTTTGTATTCTTTGGTTACGTAGCAGGTTGTGGTTCAAGTATATGTTAATTATAATACACCCTTTATCGCAATTTTCATTCAAAATCAAATTTTTAAAATTCAAGTTATGTCTTGTTTCATTCAAATCGAGCTACAAACTTAAAATTGAATGTCAGCGGATGGCTGCGGGGAAGACAAAAAAATAAAGTGCACGAGTGGGTCGGACGAACTTGCTATAATGTGAGGCATTGGTCTTGGGGTTTGAGATTTTGGAAAAAAAAAAAACAGAAAAACAGAGAAAAAAACATATGAAATTTTATTGATCACTTAAAAATCACTAGTTAAAACGTTTTTTGGAAAAAATGAAGTAGCCATCTGATTTCGTTTACTGTTTAGAATTAAAAAAATTTTTTTTTCAAAATCGTTTAACCAGTTTTTTCAAGACAGTTTTTTTTTGAAAAACTTTTTGAAAAAATATTCCAAATTTTTTTAGTAGGTATGCCTACTTCTAGCACTTTATAGTTTTTATCAGAAAAATACAATTGAAAAAAACATTGCACAGTTTTTGGAAAAAACAAGAACTTAAAGAAAAATTTAATTTTATTTTTAAAAACTCAAAATTTTATCGAAATCCGTCGAGTGGCTAACGAAAAAATCGGATTATGGAAGTTATAAGACTTTTCCTGAAAAATCTATTCCAACAAAAACATAAAGTTTGCACCAGAAAGTCATCAGAAAGTTTTATCAAAATCATAGGAGCCGTTTTTCAAGGCTATAGAATGCCAATTCCAAAAACGAAGGACGTCATAATAATACTATGTACCAAGTTTGAAGCAAATAGGTCCAGCCGTTTAGACTGTAGGTAACTATAAGCATACAGACAGACAGATACGGACATACGGACAGAATTATCGGACCAACTTTTTTCGACTACTCTAGCATCGTAATGTTATGTTTGATTTTTATATATTTTTTTTTACGATCTCTATACTACATTCTCGGCTTCTTTCAAACGATGTCAAACGTTTCTGATAGCTCGTCCTCGTCACGACGAAACCGTTACGCACTACAACATATCTACTCCTCTTTTGGTGTTTTCCATGTCCACAATGATGTCGTGAACCGGGCATGTTAGTCATAATAAACGACGATGTCAAACAAAACTTTGGAAAAAAGTGAAGCTTTGCAACAACGCTAAAAATAAGCCTGGAAAACTTTGGTGCAGAAATTTACCAGAAGACTACAGTAAAATTGTCAGTAAACAATTAAATGCTTCGCTTCGATAATGAATACCGATTTAGTAATTTCTAGACAAAATTGAAAATAGGGCTTGGGTGGGCAACATTTTATTTTGGGTACCTAGTCTATTTTTTACAAACGTAATACAATTTTAAATATGTAGTACATATATTTTTAAATATATAGACATTTTATTAGCTTTAATATAAAATATAACAGTGAAAAAAAGCTTTTGGAAACACATTGAATAAAGCGAAATGTCAATAGGTACCATTTACATTAAACCACTTGCAAACAAAATAAAAAAAGTTGAGTTTTATGGAAACTCCTCCTTGACTTCAAAATGCGGTTGACTGAATCTAGCGTTTTTCAATTCCTTCAGAACGTTTATTTTGAAATTGATTTTTTGCAATCCGTCAAGATTCCCCATTTCTGGCAGCAAGGAAAGAAGAAAATATCTATCTGCATCTGCATCGTCACACTCATTGTTTTCCTCTCGTTTTTTCTTATGAGGGATTGATTCACATTCCCCATCGTGATGATCTAAATCTTCTTGCAATGATCTTTTTGCGGCTGGCGAAGTCGATTGAGTTTCTGGTGTCACTGGTGCACTGCTATCCGGAAATTGGCCGGCTGTTTCACATTCTTGAATTGGCGTATCTTCACTTTCGCACATGGGTTCATTTTTGACTTCTGGCGTTTCAAATTCAACACGTTCTGCGTTTTGTAGAGACAAAGGTCTAGAAAAATATTAAAATTATTGTATATGTAGGTACCCAATCGAATATGGAAATAAAAAAATTTATATATATTATGTACATATTTTCTCCAGAGTGTTCTTCATCTAAAAATCCAAGCAAATGTGAGTACATATATCTATTGCCAGTTTTATCTCCTTTTCTGTAATAATCTCGAATATTCTTCCATTTTCGCTTAATTTCTTGAATTCTTTCATGTTGCTCTTCAAATAACAGACTGTTCCAATCTGGAAACAATTTTAATGCAATCTCTGTCCATTGTCCGGCTCGAAGGGTCTTATAGGAAATTTGTTTATACGCAGAGTCCCACAAGCAGCGTCTTTTCTTGACTTCTTCAATTATTTGCGAAGATCTAAACACTTTATAGGACATTTTTTTTAGTTAACAAATTCCGCACTCCGTATAATTTCGACCAACCACAACCACACAACTTTGCACTTGGGAGTTGGCTGCTTGACTGACACTGGCAGTGGGCGCGGAATATTCCTCTTATGCGATGAGAGTGTAGATGCGGAACGGAATATTCTATTTTTTCCTACCTACTAATATCTACAAGTACATCAAGCTACAACCTACCCCTACTTGTGCACTACACACTGCGTCCCTCGTGACATTATTATTGTAGGTATATACCTATATAATTTATAGTAGTGCCATGAAACACGATTTTAAGTTGTGAAATTTCTCGCCGATGGCGCTGGATGTAACATTTATAGGTTTGGCAGAATGTGCAGACTGGCAATAGAGGGGTTGATGTACCTACTGGTAAAGCAATAGATATATGTAGGTATAGGTACATATATTATTTATTTTGTACTTGAAGGACTTAGCTATTGAGCTGTTATTGCCATGTCAACTATGAGGATGAGTGATAATGAAATCAGAAAATATTAGGGGTATTCACGATCTGGTGTAACTTGTCTTGCATCATTGTAAAAGTGGAGAAGTGCTATGTTTTCTTGCAATACAACAACAAATATACTGGCTGTCATTTTGTTACACTTTTGCACTTTATCTATACCTCAACCCCATTGCAACAGGAAAATACAAGGGTGCAAAATTTGTACTTTTGATTTTGACATTTGTGTCAACCTGATTTTGACATTTGTGTGAGTTTTGCTACAGATTGGAAGAAGTGAGTTCACGATCTACAAGAAATACAAACAATTTCGCACTTTTACAATACTTGGTTGCACCAGATCGTGAATACCCCTATTGTGTTTGTGTGTGTTTAATAATATATATTTTCTTAAGAATTTGTTATAGTTCTGGTCTCTATTGTGATATTTGGCAACATCACAATTTGAAGAATTTCAAGTAATTTTTTTGAACAAAATCATATGTATGTACCTATTTTGTTTTTATTTGAAATTATTCATAGGTACTTTAAAGGCCCAACCATAATACGCGAAAGAAAAAGTAAGCAAGTGTCAAAACCGAACGAAAAGTTTCCTTCCGATTTGTAAAGTACATCAGTTGCCCATAATAGCCTTCAAAAATAAGAAGAAAGAAAGAAGAAGAATACCCTTTAGAAAAAAAAGGAATGTCAGATTTTTCGTACGTAATGTACGACTCAAAGCGTACATTACGTACGAAAACGTAAGTAAACGAAACTTGCCGGAACTGAACAAAAAGTCATTTCGGGTTGGATATACAAATCACATGTATTTCCACTGTTTCGTAAGTCAACGTACGTACCATTCTTCAATTATGGTTAGCCCTTAAGGCTTGTTATGTATTCGTAAAAAGTCTTAAGATAAAAATCAAAATAAAATAATAATATAATAATATAATAATATTTCGACCAAGTTTACAATCTTTCCTGTCTAATACAGCTTCAACTCAGTCAAAATAAGAAGCTCTAAGCGTTTTTTTATTGATTTAAAGGCTGCATTTGACAACGTTGACAGATATGCTTTATTCTACAAGCTTCACATACTTGGAATCTCTTCGAAGATGATTAAAATTAAGTCCCTTTATCTGGATACTACTGCTGCTGTTTGGGATGGTAAAGGCTCGTTTGACTTCTTCACCACTAACAAAGGAGGGCTGTGTCTTAAGTGCTCTCCTGTTTGTCCTCTTTTTAAATGATTTGAATGCTGATCTTCCCATTGGATTATCTATAAATGGACTCGATGTAAAGGTTCTTTTATATGCTGATGACATTGTGCTCTTATCAGATAATCCCGCTAATCTGCAACGACCCATCAACAGTTTCATTACTTACTGTAATAAGTGGTACCTACCTTGAAGTCAATCTTGGGAAATCTGAAGTGGTTATCTTTCGCAATGGGGGACGCAGAGCTGCCTGTGAAAATGGCTTTTCAATGACATCGAAATAAAATAACTGTGTCAAACCAATACAAATATCTAGGCGTAGTTTTCAACTATAATATGTCTTGGAATGAGCATTTAAATTCTATAGATTGGCATCTTCAAAAAACTCTATCAATGCAACATGGGCCAAGCTACTGAGGGATAAATATGTTCAACATTCAACAAAATTCAAAATTTACGATGCTGCTTCAAGGGCTATTATGTTGTACTGCGCTCAAGTATGGGGATATCGGGAACATACCCAAGTTGAAAAGTTGCAACGATTTTTTGTAAAGAGATGTTTTCTGTTACCGGATAACACACCCAACTATGTTCTGCACATAGAAACTGGTATACCTAAGGCCTTTCTGACATCTTTAAAGCTACATTTTCTTATATACGGAGAACCTTGTCCCTTTCTGCCGATAGACTACCTAGAATTCTATCCCAAGCTATTATTGATAGAAAAATCTTCTGGGCTAAGGATTGTTTGGACCTTTTTTATGAAATCTCGATAGATTTTTCCTTCGATAAACTTGCTAGAGTGGTGTGGATTACAGTATTCTTCTATTAAAATTTAAGGAAGAACACTGGAATACATTTACTAGTAATGCCTTACAATCACAATTGCATGATGAGTACTGCAATCTATTATATTGTGATGTGCCAAACTATTTTGAAGACTCGAATCCTCGTGACATGATCTCTGATCTCTCTCATCTTAAAAGCTCGTTGTGGTCTCCTCAATCTCAATGGAAAAGCGTTTCAGAGAGATACTAATGGTATATGCACACTTTGCAACCTGGATGCATCGGAAAATACATCTCACTTCGTTGGAATATGTCCTATCTTCAAAGGGTACAGAAGAAGGTTCCTTGGCAATGATGTGCTCTCCCACTCTCAGCTTCTTAGTACTTTAAATGGCAACTGTTACATTAACTTATATAATTTTTTAAAAGCCGCTCTTAAATATCGGTACTTTATTTTAAATGAATTTTCATAATTAACTTAATTAAATTAATTATTCACTAAGCTTAATTTTTATATTCAACTTTTTAACCTGGCAGGCAACTTAAAGTTATTGCCTTAATTAATTTTAAACCAGCAAATACTATGTTTTTTGTAATTTCTATTTTTTAAAATAAAATTATATATCGATCTATAATAATATAATAATATAATAATATAATAATATAATAATATAATAATGTAATAATATAATAATATAATAATATAATAATATAATAATATAATAATATAATAATATAATAATATAATAATATAATAATATAATAATATAATATAATAATACATAACAAGCAGTGTGGTGTCGTGGGACACCGGATAGGAACGAAGTTCCTTATTATAAAAATATTAATTAAAAGTTATACCTATTCCAGGTATAAGAAAAATAATTATTCGGGTATACATTTTTTTATTACCTATGGTTTTTGTATTGATAAAAATCAAAAAAAAAAAAACTTACATTTGTGAAACGTTCCCTTCCTTCTGTTTTAAAATAGCATTAAGCCGCGAGCATTTTAATTTATGACGGTATTCTTTTTTTCGCAAAGCTTCTTTCATTTTAAATATTTTATCAATATTTGCATCATCTTTTATATGCTTTCGATACCTTTGTTGACGCTGTACAAGATTTACTTTCCGTTTATTTTTTTCAGTACTGAAATTAATTATTAATGTTATTAATGTTAAATGTGTACTTTTAATGTATATTTTTCTTCATTAATTTCTCGTCTGACGGCTACTAACTTTACAATCGTAGGTATTTAAAATTACACTGCGAAAGATATAAGTATAAATTTTATATCATACCTTGTTTCATTTTTTTTATTTTTTTGCCGCTGCCGATACTTTCTTTGGTACTCTGCATTTTTGTTCCGTATTTCTTTTCTACAAACAAATAAAATAATACATTTTATATAAAAAAAATAAAAAATAATCGTAAATGAATTTTACACATACAACCACAAAAATAAAACAAGTGGTAACCATACATAGATACCTACCTATAACCAAACAAAAAACACGTGTTGCTCATATGTGAAATGTTTTAAATAAATTTTTATTTGTTTACTTACATAGTATTTGGTGACTTTATACAATTATCAATCACCAATTCAGTCACTGTATCACTTTCTATCACTGTATTCAATTCACTCTCCATTATTTAAAATGTTTTCTATGAAATTAATTCACAAAATAACTCAACACAAACACAAGCCACGCTTAGATCCGTAGTAATAGGTAATGATCGGATGGTTCCACTTTTGACCACCACGACCACACGGTGTAACTATCGAATGATATACTTATAATAATAATACCAGTCATCACATAGACCATAGACTACATTAGACCACGGACCAATAAGGACTAACACTAAAGTACAGAGTACAGACCGCCAACTCACTGTATGGTCTCTTTTTGCCTGATATGCCATTTATTTTGAGAGTGTAATGCCTGATTCACAACCAGTGTTGCCACAATGTTGCAAGTGTAACAAAAGTGTTACACTTTTTAATTTTTTTATACTTTTGTTACGATGTTACTTTTTCTCCGGTTTTGTTACACTTTTTTCTATTAAAATCTTATATGTTTTGCTCTTTAAGAAATATGGGAAAAAGTTCAACTGGCAGCACTTTTTTCTTTCGGACAAACTTCCAGCGACATCTGTGAATGAACTTGTTTGTTTGCACAAATCACAAGCATAGCAAAACGTCAAACTGCGAGTGGGAAATGGGAATGAAAAAGAGAAACAACAAGCATACAATAAATACAGTTATTTTTATGTCTCGCAGTTCGCAGATCGCAGTCGCCGTAGAAAAAATGTGCAAAAAAAGTTTGTGAAATTGAATTGAGATAGATTTTTTACTTCCTCTTTAGGGCAAGTACTGGTTTCCTGCAGAAAAAAAATCGAGGTTTTAATCAAACATGACATTACATTAAACAAAAAAGTGGTTTTAGCCATACCGTCCGTCGGTGTGTCTGTGCGGATGTGCGCTTTTTCACGTCATGCTACAGCCTAAACGGCTTGACGGATTTTCTTCAAACTTGATATACAGCAGTTTGAAGAAAAACGGTTGTCGAGGTTTTTTTTTATTTCGTTTTAGCCCGGCTCAAACTGGTACCTTTCAAGTAACGGTTTTTTTCATTTTGAATTCGCTCGAAAACGGCTATAACGATTTTGATTAAACTCAGAATTTAATTTACCTAAGATATTTTTAACGAAACTGTGTTTTTTGTTTTTGGCTTAAATGGTCGTAACGAAAATTACGGCCATAAGTACGCAACGGCTTGATTGAATTGACTCAAACTTCGTTTGGCATAGTTCTTTATAGTGTTCTATAAGATGAAATTGCAATTTTTTCAGTAAAGCATTTCTAAACGGTGGCTCCCATACAATGAGCCGTTTTAGCCAACTTTTTTTGGTTTTTTCTAGTTTGCTCAAAAATGGCTCTAACGATTTTGATTAAACTTTGTGTGTTATATTTTGTTTAGTGTTCTTAAGAGAACTGCGTTTTTAGTTTTTGACAAAAAATGATAATAACTGAAATTTGTTTTAACAATCTTATTAATTTGGTCATAAGCGCACATTTATATCATTTATAGCACGCAAAAGATGAAATCTAAATTTTAAATATTAAAAGATTTCTTAACGTAAGCTCCTGCATATATCAGGGGTGGAATCGGCTAATGTGATTTGTGATTGTCACATTTCTGACAATCACATGTGATAAAATAATTTTGTGCGTCTGCATAATGTGATCACCGAAATTTTGTTTATTTTCATTATGTCATTTTCCGTTGGGCAATTGGAGAGAACTCCGAAGACAAATCGTTTCTCTTCGGAGTTGTGTTTTGCGAGTCTTACTTCTTCTGCTTTTTATGAAATATGCGGTCTGAAGGCGCATATATACGAACGTCACAGTTTCTATATATTTTGTATTTCAAATTAAACAGTTCGAACAATTTTAATATATAATTTACATTAAGGGACGTGACAATTATGTATTTATTTAGAAAAGATTAATTTAGTTGTCACTTCACGTGATTGCTCACAACATATACGCGTTTCAGAAAAATATCTCAATTAAAAAAATGTTCATTTCCGTTTTTTTTTTTTTTATTGTTTTTATTTTTACTTTAGTCATGAGGAGAAACTAATTTCTCCCAATCGAAAACAACATTAGTATAGATCTTTGACAAATCTTTGACAGCAAAAGCAAATAATTTTGTTTTATAAGTCAGCGTCAGAGGTTTATTTTTTATTTATTATTATTTTTGTATGCAAGTGACACCTAAATAGCTGTCACAAGAAAAAGTCACAAAAATGTGATTGTCACATGTGACAATCACCTTAGCCAGACGAAATTTGTATATTGTGACTATCACATATCACAAATCACTATTGCACCCCCAGAGTAAGTACGTGCGACCCAGTGGTGCATTTTATTTATTATTAATTTTTTTTGTCAGTTTGTTACATTTTTTTTTCATTTGTTACATTTTTTGGAAAAAATTGTTACACTTTTGTAAAAGCCTGCGGCAACACTGTTCACAACCTCGCGTCACGGCGAGACGAGAGCGTCGCGATTATCGCTGTCTTTTTTTCTCGTTCTGAAAAATCAGAACGAGAAAAAGTGACAGCGATAATCGCGACGCTCTCGTCTCGTCGTGACGCGAGGTTGTGAATCAGGCATAACGCTCTCCCGTGCTTTTTAAATACGAGCAGTAAACACACCACAAAAATAAATAGCACACGCACGTTTGGTTGCCATTACCAAATGCATAGACATACATAGATGTACCTACACGTATTCACAGACACGTACAAATATTTCGAAGGTGTTTCAGGCAAGAGGAGTTGCCAATCTGTATTGGTCTGTGATGTACCTACACTTCTACACATTATTTTTCTTATTCGAATTCAATCCAAATGCATCAGTCATGATCGATAAGGTATACCCCACCCCACATAATGCAAGCACAAGAAAGGGCAGACTAGCTCAGAACTTTTTTTTATCGTTTTTATCTTCTTCAAAAAACATTTCATACCTATTTATCAAGAACTCTTTCAACCTCGAATTAACAACAACTCCAAACATTTGCTGGCATTCAACAAGATATGACAAAAGAATTTCAAGGGTCCTCGTCTTCAATGTTGTTCGTTCGCAACTTGCAACTCGCAATCACAATTCGCGAGTTTAAAATAATTTTATTTTATCAAAACGCCAGAATATTGGAAATAAAATTTTCTAGGTAGTCCGAAATAAAAAATGTTTTTGCAAGTAGTAGGTACCATCCTATAGATATTTGTATTTCATTAACATGTATCTTTTTGTTTTGTATCTAAAAAACTTGGATAATGATAATGATTAAATGAATTTACTGACCGACCGACCGACCATTACATCGCACACAACAATACTATGAGTGTATATTAACTTCATGTGTGTTTTCTGAAATAACACTGTATGTATTTATTTATACCTTTACATTTACAACCGACACCCGACCTGGCAGCCAGCGCGAATTAAAACACTTGTTTCTTACTTTTAAAATTAAACAATATTTATTTGGAACTATGTCCTTTATTATTGAAATACTTTTTACTAATTCTAAAAGGAGCTTAAGGCTACTATGTAGTTACAATAAGACTATTGATAAATTCATCATACAGTCGTATTTATATACTTTTCTTATCTATCTACAAGGAGACCCAAGCGTACAATTGTCTTGCTTGATAATGAAGAAGAGATAATATTCCAACATTGTATACAAACGATATTATCTCTTTTACATATGTTATCATTGTAGCGTTGTGTGCAAGATTGTACTAGAGACTAAAGATATCATTGAATACAAATAATGTTATCTTTTTTCTCAATATGTTTTGCTATGGATACTTAACTCCCCCCCTTGTTAAACGAAATCGTCCCGATTTTTCGACGCTATTTTTAACATTTCTCTTTCATAAGTTTTGTTATATGCGTCAATCTTTTTTTGTTTTTGACGATCTGTTATACATTGTATAGTTTTTTTCATTACGTACGTAAATGCTAGAATAACAATCAGTGTTACAATTGTGTATATAGTTGATAATATCGGTTTTTCTTCAAAAGGAATAATTAGTTTTTTTAAAGTATCTATGTTATCGAATTTGTACATTGTATCTTCTTTAATTATTTGGTCGATGTAAGACTCTGAATTATGATTTCTTAATATAACTTCTTTAATTTGCTTATGCATGTTTTTGTATATTTTATCGTCTAGATTTATAGTATTTTCATAAGTAACTAAGTTTATACCATTAATTGTTTGATTATTTAACTTATGCTTACCGCTTAATAACATAACACCGGATTCAATTTCTAAGTCGTAATCGTATTCTTGTTTAATGTTGCATTTTGAAGTTATATTCTTTAAAAGTGGAATAAGACAATTTTCTTCTTCAAAGTTAATTTCACAAATGTTTTTACTTAGATGATTTTGACAATTTTTTGTTCTTAAATAAGTTTGGTTACATAAGGCAATTGTTTTATCTGTAATGATTTTTCCATGTTTTGAATTTAAAGGTGTTACTTTATACAATTTACATGATTTAATTAGAACTGGATATTTATATATTGTGATGAAGAATTCATCAGTTCTAGCTAATAATATTTTAGAGTACTCAAGTATATTTATTATGGGTACTTGAATTATTTCATGTTGAATAATATTTTTAATGTCATCTAAGTCTAGGCTTTCTGATAAATATTCATTATTTTTTGCTGCATTAATTGTTCTGGTCAATAATAATAATTGTTCGTACACTTGTTCTATTACTAAATGTTCTTTAAGGCTCTGACCTTCGAATTTTTGCAAAATTTGTTCAAATCTAGAATTTATAGTTTTTTGTTTATTATTGTTTTCTATGAGATTATTTATACTCGTTTCTATGTTAACTAAGTCATAATGGTCAGGATTACCAAACACATATTTGAAAGCTGTTCCTAAAAAGTTAATTGATCTAGTATGCCTAGTATGTTCTTGTAATTGGTCTGCTAAATTCTTAATTTTACTTAACCAAATTTTTTCTTCTTGTGTAGGTTGATATTTACTAGTTACGATATTTACGTAAGGTTGAAATATCGAAGTCAGGTTGGTTGCATGTAACAAATAAGTTTGTTCTTTGAATAAATACACGTCATCTGTTTGCGTAAGTATAAACTTCTTGTTTAGTAACTCAGTTATTTGAACGTTTCCTTGCCCTTCTTGACTCTGTACAATTCCTAGTAATGTTAGGAATATTAATATTTTCGTCATCTGAAAAATGATAATTCTTTATGTTATCCTTGTGAATTTTTATTCCTTCTTTAGAGATTACAGTGTCTCCTTTATCTTCTTCTACTATTCTTGTTATGTATCTGGCGTTAGATTTCTTTCTAAGACCTGTGATTCTTACCATTATCTTATCTCCTTTTTTATACTCTCTGTGTCGAGTTCCTTTATTTAGACGTTCGATCACTTTTTTGGATGCTGAGTTTAGTTTATTTATTATAATTTCACTATTGCTATATTTATTTTGATTAAAGAAAATGTCTCTAGGTTTCAAACCGGTAACTGAGTGTATAGAATTATTTAATTCACGCACTGTTCTAAATATTTCTTCGATAAGTCTTGTTTTATTCTGAATTGTGAATATTCTAGACAGTTCAGTTATTGTACCGTTTACACGTTCTACTTGACCGTTCGCTGTCGATCTGTATACTGGAGTTTCTACTTTAGTTATGTTGTATTTCAAACACATTTGGTTCACCATTTCTGTTTTGAATCCCTTCTCGTTATCTGTCATGAGTCGTTCACATTTTGGGAAATAATTAGATAAGACCTCTTCCATAACGTCGTACAGTCTGTTTCGAGTTTCGATTTCCCGAAGGATTGTATATTTAGAATACTTATCTACTGTTACAAGGAAAGTATACTTGTCGTTGAAGTATATGTCCATATGAATGTGTGTTCCCACATGTGTTGGTATTTCTGAATTATTCAGAGGTTCTCTGATAGGTTTTCTTTCATATTTTCCAAATAGACATGCTATGCATTTTTTGTTGAAACTCTTTGCTTGTTTATTTAGATCGGGCCAGTAATATTTCTCTGAGATTTCTTGTATATTGTTACGTAACCCTCGGTGTGCTCTTTCGTGAGTTACCCTTACAAGTTTTAGTTGTTCCTCCAAATTTGTCACGTCTTGAAGTTTTCTTGGTGTGAATATAAATCTTACTAGTGGGAATTCTTTTTTTATGTTTTCACCATATTTGTATATGTTTTCAAATTTCGTATGCAAAGCTACAATCTTTTGGGGTTGTATAACTTCTTTCATCTGCCTTAGTAAAGAGTCTTTGTCCTTAAACTTTATTATGAGTCTTATTTTGTTACTAAAATAGATTTGTGTTTCGATATTATTTGTTATATCTTCAATAAGTTCGAACTGTGCAGCGTATGCATTAAAAGGCTGATTCACAGTTTTTATTATATCATTAGAAGAACTTTCAGCTGAATGTGCTGTTTCTATGGTAGAAGTATTTATGCGTTGACGTGATAATGCGTCAGCTACAAGATTTAGGTTTCCTGGTTTATAAACTAATTTTGCTCCAAAGTCTTCAATGATTCCCTTCCAACGTTTCAGCTTTGTGTTGGGATTTTTTTCTGATACAGAATATATAAGGCTCTGGTGATCGGTATATATGGTTAAGTCTGCTATACCATATATGTAGTTTCTGAGTTTTTGTAAGGACCATATGATCGCTAATAGCTCTTTCTCGTTTGTGCTATAGTTCTCTTCTGTCTTACTCAGTGTTCTTGACAAGAAGTGTATAGGTTGCTTATTCTGACTTAGTACGGCTCCAATAGCTATGTTGGATGCATCAGTAGTAAGCTCGAATGGTTTACTATAATCCGGTTGAAAAAGTTCGACTTGTTCTTTCAAATAATTTTTTAAAATTCTAATCGCTTCTAATGCTGAATCATTCAGATTTAACTTAATATTTTTACTTTGTTTTTTGTTTACTTTACCGTTATCTCCTCGTAAATATAATGTCAGGGGCTTGGCTATGCTTGCGTATCCTTTTATAAACTTACGATAGTAACCTGTAAGACCTAAAAATCCTCTCAAATCCTTTACCGTTTGTGGGACTGGAAAATTTTCTATAGCTGCTATTTTCTCAGGGTTCGTAGTGATTCTACCATGTCTGATTATGTGACCTAAGTATTCTACTTCTTCTTGAAAAAACTTACTTTTCTCATCAGATATTTTTAATGTGGCTTTATTGAGTACGTCGAATACTTGACTTATGTGCTGTATATGTTCTTCCTCAGATGAAGAATATATCAATACGTCATCAATGTAAACGTGTACGAATTTACCTACAAAGTCTCTCAAAATGTCGTCCACGCATCTCTGAAATATGCTTGGTGCATTTTTGAGCCCGAAAGGCATTCGTTTAAAATGATATTTTGCGCCATTTATAGCAAAAGCTGTTTTTTCTTTATCATCTGCTTTGATTTTAATTTGGTGGAAACCTGACTCCAAATCTAACGTTGTAAAGTACTTGGCTTTACCTAAATTTTGAATTGTCATGTTGACATCCGGAATGGGGTATCTGTCTGTTACAGTGTGAGCGTTAAGTTTTTGGAAATCAACAACCATGCGCCGTTTTGGTTTTCCTTTTTCGTCCAAACCTTTTTTAGGTACTGTCCATATGGGACTGTTATAAGGACTATGGCTTTTTTCTATTATATCGTCATGTAAGAGTTTCTGTATTTCTTTGTTTACGAATTCGTTATCTGCTATGGGATATGGATATTGTTTAACATAAACCGGATTATCATTGGTCGTCCTAATGCTTGCTTCTATAGTATCTGTAAAGGGTAACGGTCCTATGCTGTTATTAATCTTCATCAGTCTATCTATGTCTGCTTTATAAATATTATTTTCCCCAATTATGTAATTAATTTTCTGAATAGATTCGACACTGCTTATGGTAGTTAGAGTCATATTACTGAAATTTATTTCCGCGTTTAAAACTTTAAGTCCTTCATATCCTAATATCATATCAAAAGACTGAATATCCTCTAATTCAAAAAATGTTATATTTTTCTTTAATATCTTAACTACTTTCTTTGTATCTACCATAGAATAACCATGCATTGTTTTTATTTTTATAGGTTTAATTTTAATTTTTTCGCTAGAAACGCATTTTCTATTAATGTAATTATGGGTTGCACCAGTATCAATAAGAATTTTATAAATTTTCTTAGAACTAGTACTAGTTAAATTTAAGCAGGGCAACCCGTCTACTAGTTTAAATGATCTATTCTTATGTTATTATTTACCATACATTCCGTTTCATCTGCTTCTGCATATGTACTGCTGACATCGTCTCTGCGTTGTTGTCGGGAGTTATTTACTCTCTGCTGCTTGAAGTTCTGCTGATAAGATCGTTGCGGTCTGTTGTGTGTGTTGAAACTCCCGCTGTGTTCACGTTTCGCTGGTGGATTATATACATCGGGTTTGTATTGATTCCAATTTTGTCGCTGTGCATGTACAATTTGTCTCGAGTTTATCTCCATCGGCTGTGGTCCGTCATTTCTCTTGAAAGGGTTTAGGCGTGGTCCTTGATTGTGTTGCTGCATATTATCGTATTGCTTCTGGGGTTGATAATTCGTTGTTTGGCTCGAATAATTTGGTCTTCTTTCGTTTCTGCGTTCATGTGGCATATTTTTGTGGTGCTTATCTTGAGTGAGATGTAAATGCCTGTGCACATTATCATGTTCTATTCTGCGAGCAATTGCGAATGCGTGTTCTAGATCATTTATTGTAGCTGAATATAATGATCCTCTTGTAAAGTTGTCACTCATACCATCAATGAATATACGAACTGCGTCGTCGTTAGCATTTTTAATTAGTCTGTCGATTATATTCGGCGGATCACCTGACATAGTGATTTTTGATATTATTAAATTGAGATTTTTATTTATCTCGTCGTGGTATTCAGACAGTGTGCTTCTTTTTTGCGTGATGGCTTTCATCATGTCTTGTAGCACGTATAGAGGTTCTTGATTAGAGTACGTATAATCTAATCTGTTACGTATCGCCTCAAAATTAAAAATTGTGTTATAATTAGTTAACACATTCGCGGCTGCACCCTGTATTTTACTTTTCACTATAGTCAATGCTGCTGCGTACTTACTGTGTGTTTTGAAGTTTTTAATGCTGTCCATTAATCTGGATGCTTCTTCGCGCCACGACCGATAATTTGATTGATCGCCGTTGAAAATAGGTAGGCTTTTAAATGCGTCTAACTGTATTTCACTACCATCTGTATATGTGGTTCTTATTTCCTCTAGCACAGGTATGTTTGGTACTATGCCTAATCCAGATTTTACTTCATTTAGTTTTGTTTCTAAATTAGTGTTTATTTGATTTTGGTTAGTTATTATTGCTGCTAACCTTGCATTCTCTGTGCGTGTGTGCTCTAGGGTTTGTGTTACTGTGTTGCACCTGGTTTCTAAAGCTTCTAATCTTGCCATTAATACTGCGAGTTGTTCCATTTTGAACTCGTGTCTGTTGTCGTCGAATTTGTGTGTTTTTTTCCTCCACATATACACTTTCACTGAATTGCTTTGCTGCTTCGTACGAAGAAGCTATATTTGTACCTGCTATGCTAGGTAATTCTTGTAACCGGTAACGCGAGTGTTCTGTTTATACTAGATTTCACTACTTGTTCCCGAGGTCCGCTCGATTGAAGTTAAAAAGTATATTTAACCTCCTGGCAGGATCGCCAATTAAAACACTTGTTTCTTACTTTTAAAATTAAACAATATTTATTTGGAACTATGTCCTTTATTATTGAAATACTTTTTACTAATTCTAAAAGGAGCTTAAGGCTACTATGTAGTTACAATAAGACTATTGATAAATTCATCATACAGTCGTATTTATATACTTTTCTTATCTATCTACAAGGAGACCCAAGCGTACAATTGTCTTGCTTGATAATGAAGAAGAGATAATATTCCAACATTGTATACAAACGATATTATCTCTTTTACATATGTTATCATTGTAGCGTTGTGTGCAAGATTGTACTAGAGACTAAAGATATCATTGAATACAAATAATGTTATCTTTTTTCTCAATATGTTTTGCTATGGATACTTAACTCGCGCGCTGAGCTCATACAATAGATACATTTCTACGTATTTTTATTCGTTTGGTATGCTGAATGCTGCACGTCGTCGTCGTGTTTGATTATTTCATGTACCTATTTTACTGTTTGTTTTAATGAGATGTCTGTTCCCAGTTACACGATACGAGCACGACATCACGTTTTTTCTTCTTCTTTTACTTCAGTCTACCGTAGATGGTCGTTCAGTTCGGTCTTGTGTGTCAATTTGAGCTCGCTTAATGTTTAATAAAAGAAAACGTGGTAGTACAAGGGAAACAACAATGTTTAACAATACAGTTGTTGATGTTCCCGATCATATTATTCACGACTTCGTAAAAGAAGAAAGGAGAACCTTAGAGCAGAATATTTTTTATGAGGATAATTTAAGAGATCTTATTTGTAAACAATTCGGATTATCTGAAGAAGTTTATATCAGATTGCTCGGTAAGGATCTAAATTTTAATTTTCTTTTTTGTAAAGCATTTCTTTTTTTTTTTTAAAGAATGTGGTATGGATGTGGAAAGTCTGTCGTTAATTAAAGAAGATGACATAAAGGAACTTTTCCCGATAAATATGTTGGGGACTAGAATAAAGTTTCGATCGCGTGTCACGCATTGGCAACAATTCGGGGTAACTTAATAAATCATATTATTTTAAAAGTGTTTGTGTAATTTTGTTTGATTTTTTAGGCTCAAAAAACATATTCTTATCCTACTCCTGCTCCAACACCTACTTCAACAAGAGATTCTAGTATCGGATCACCTGTTCGAAGTTCGGAACAAGATTCACTTTATACGATTCTTAAGTCATCTTCCAAAGGCCAGGCTATATTAAAGTTCTATGAACAAAATTCAAAGTTACTGGATGATCACCGAATTGGTTTAATTAGTACTATAGTCAATGAATACAAAGACAAATCATTGGCGATGACTATGAGCGAAATCGTTAGATTCACGGAAGAAATCGGAGTACTTTTTCCAACAGAAGAAAAGGTAAGGTCCCAAAATTATTTTTGACGTGATAACGTCTAATAAATCGGTTTGGAAATATGGGCGGCACGCACAGAAAAATGTCACAGTCACACTGACGTTACCTAGCTGCTTTGATAGCCTAGAAAGTCGCTAAAGTGGGAGTGGAGGGTGTTGGATGTTTGGTTGGTTGTGGTGGGAGTGTGTGTAGGGCAGCCGGGGGGGGGGGGGGGGGGGGGGTAATGTCGGGAAGAGGAAAAATTGTCAAAAATGGTGGGTGGTTGTAGCTGGTTTGGGTGGTGAGACAAAATAACTAATGGGTGGTTCCTTGGTGGCTGTAGGTGGGATGGGTGTTTGGTGTTGGGGGAATTAGGTATGATTGGGGGAGGGTGGGGGGTGAATTGGCAAATATGATGGGTGGTTGGTGGTTGAAGGTGGGTTGGGTGGTCGGCGGTTTAGGTGGTGGGTATAGTTGATTTGATTGGGGGCGATGAAAAAATTGTCAAAAAAGGTGGGTGAGTGGAAGGTGGTGGCAGGTGGTTGGATTTGTTGCATGGGGGAATTGTCAAAAATAGTGGGTGGTTGATTGGTGGTATTTAGGAAGGGCTGGCTTTATTGTGTGGGAGAGGAGGAACAAATTTTCAAAAATGGTGGGCTGTTGGTTGTATGGTGGGGGTGGTAGGTTGGTGTTTGGGTTAAGGGGTGAACAAAAAATGTCACAAATGGTGGGGTAGTTGATTGGATGTTGTAGGTAAGGTGGGCAGTTGGCGGTGGTCGTGAAGGGGGAGGAGGGAGGGTGATGAGGTGTAGGGGAATTGTCAAAAACTTTGGGTGGTTGGTTGGTGGCTGTAGGTGGGATGGGTGGTTGGTAATTTTGGCGTTGGGGGGTGATTTGGTGTTTGGGGGAATGTTAAAATTTTTTGGGTGAGTGGCCAGTGGATGTATTGGAATGGGTAGTTGTGATTGGGGGGGGAGTAGTGGAAGGAATTAACAAAAATAGTTGTGGTGGGTGGTTGGCGGCGGTGGTTGGGGGGGGGGAGGAAAATATGTTCAAAAATGGTGGGCTGTTGGTTTGTTGATGTATGTGGGGGTGGGAGGTTGGTGTCCAAGGGGTGAACAAAATTAAAAAAATGGTGGGTGGTTGTAGGTAGGTTTTGTGGTTGGTGGTTGGAGGGATACCTATACACATGAAGTGTTTTGTGAACTGGTTATCACGTAAAATTTTCCTCCGTAAACCGACTTTACAGACAACCATGTTTTTTTTTTTTGAGATATCAATTGGAAGATAATTTATGATATGACGATGACTAATAATAGGGGATTTGGTTGAATTTTTGTTTACGATTTTGTTCATTTTATTTCAGAAATACTATTACAGCACTCGAGGCAAGGGACGAAATCCAATGGGTAAGCTCTACGACAAAGCCATTAATGCACGTAGAAAAATAAGGAAACCAGGCACAGTTTCTAGCTATGGCAAAGCTCAACAAAATGAGGTGATCGAAGTAGTTGCAAGTAGGTTCTATTTTTTTATTGTATACCTTTTATCATGTATGACGTTTTTTAATTATTATCTTTCTCAAGCACAAGAGGAATTGGATATGAAGGTATGGCTTTCCCAAAACCAAGAGCCATGGGAAGAGGTGTCAGAAAAATGGAAGTTAACATTTAGAATAAGAAAAGCTGAGACTTCGGAGGGACAAAATGTTCTATTGGACTGGCCTCTCTTTAAGACTTCATTGGGCTATATTTTGGTATGTATAAAGTGCTCTTAGGTAGTTCCATCAGAGCTTTGAACATTTATTTTAGTTTGATTCGGTTGCCTTCAAAATTTTCATGTAAACAAATTTGTGTTTTATTAGGTGAATAATGACTTTGGTCAGATGTTTCCGGAAAAAACAATGTGCATGTTTGAAGAGTGGCCAAATTTCAGGGAAAGCATTGTACCTTACCTAAGAGAAAAGGTCAAAGATCATGACTCGAGGGAATTACTGGAAAGATTAAATGAAGATATGTCAGAAGGTAAAACACATTTTTTTCAATTAATGTTAAGCTAAAATAAAGTTTACTTTTAGATTCAAAAGATTGCTTGATAGTACTCCTTCTACATGCTGTTATAAAACCACCTTTATTATCTTCGCACTTAATTCATCCAGAAGGCGGTAATAAGAGGCGAAAATGGAAGCCGTCTATATCTGATGCTCAAAACGCAACAATCCTACACTGCACCACGATGAAAGACTATCACACCAAATATGAAGAACTTAAGTCAAGAACGTGTCCAAGGAACAAAATTCTTCCGCCATTACTGTTGATCATTGGTGATGACCTAACAAAACTTGATGAATTTTATGTCCTTTATGACGACAGCATTCTTTATAAGTTTCCGAGCTTCATCAAATCACTTGATATATTATTTAAATTGTATATTGTCATGAATATTGAATTTCGGTTAGCGGCAAGGTATATATACGAACTTATCGAAAGTTATTTTTTTAAGATTAAAACTTCTTCAAATCCAAATATTATAAGCCTTTCGAACTATTTGAATGACAATAAAATTTTATGAAACTAACATTTTTTGCTTTGTGTTTATATTACATACCTACACATGTTTTCTCGAGATTAATTAAAGGTACTATGCAAAGGGTGATTCATCGTGAGATTTGATTTATAATGTAAAATAAAACATACGGCTCTATCGGGGTATCCGTCGGAGCGGACAGTTCTCCGCAACGCATAATTTTTGGAGGTTTAAATTGTGTTCGAGGTATCTACATATAATCGTAATTTTTTTAGTTCTTAGGTACATTTTCTAACATTTTCATTAAATTCGTCAACAAATTCCGCCAAGAGAAAATCGGAAACAAAATTGTACCTATGTAGCAGTCGAAAAAATGTACTTGAATGCACTGCAACGCAATTCTTAGCTGAGCGTTAAATTTTTTCACCGAAATATTCCAATTAGCGGGTCGGACAAATACCTCGAAGCAAAAATCGTCGGAATCGTAGAAAATCAGAGAAATTTACGTTTCGACCGATATATACCTCGACAGGGCCGATAAATTTGAAAGTGAACTCAAAATGTTCATCATTTACTTTTTGTTAATGATATCATGTAACTATTGGCCACAACTACGGTCTGAGGTTCATTCGGAAGATCCGATTTTGGGTGACTTGGTTGATCATAGCGACTGGTAGGTATCACTCGAATGACACGAGTAATGTTGGCTTCCAAAGCGTCAATTGTAGCTGCTTTATTCCTGAAGACTTGAGACTACATATACCCAGAGAAAATAGTCCAAAGGTGTGACATCGCACGATCTGGGCGGCCAATTTAACGTAGCAAAACGTGCTCACCAAAATGATTTCTCGCCAAGTCCATTGTTTCACGTGCTGTATCGCTTGTAGCGCTGTCTTGTTGGCACCAGAGCTCACCGAGACCATATGGGCTCGAATTTCAGGAAGCACATAGTCCGTAAACATTGCGCGATAACGGTTACCATTGACGGTAACATTCTGATTTGCCTCATTTTTGGACCAATGATTCCACCAGCCCATAAACCACACCATACCGTTGTTTTAAATGGGTGTAATGGTAACTCTTCATATTCCTTGGGTTGCTCATCAGCCTTGTTTTGTTTATTAACATATCCATCATTTAACAAAATTTCAAGATAAAACACCGGATTTCCATTGATTTTTTACAATAATACAGCTGATTAATTTGGAGACGATGTTCTGATATGAGTCTTTCCACGATGACTTGCCATTTGCCAAACGGTGTATGAACAAAAATTACAAAGAAGGTTAATAGGAAAAGTTTGCATGTACAACGGTTGGTACCTATACCCCCCTAGGACCAGTTTCAAATCAGATTTTCTCATAAACTAGATAAATGAACATACTTGACGGATTTCAATGAAATTTTTAGTGCGGAAGTCCCTAATAAGCAAAATAATACTAATTCTAAATTTTTTCAAAAAAAGTACCTATTTTTGAGTTTAAAAAAAAAAGTTTCAAGGTTCAATTTTGTATTATATTTTCTTGATAAGAACTTTAAACTGGTAGAAAGTGGAATGGTTGCTCAAAAAAAATGTAATAGCTTTGTTTTCGAAAAGTTTACGAAAAACGGTTTTTGAACAAAAATTATTGAACGATTTTGAATTTTTTTTTTAATTCAATAGGGTACAAGAAATCAAATGGAACATAATTAAAAAAAAAAAAAAAGTTTTAACTAAGGTACGGGGGCCAAATAAGGCCCTGTCCCTATTAAGGCCCACCACACCGAAAACACCTAAACGAACAAATAATGGGACTTTTTTTGCTTTGTATATGTGAACTCTCTTCTCTCTCTCTGTAAGATCCCGGACAGAGCAAAAACAGCCAGCTGCGCGATTCATGTCGATTCCTGCCCTGCAGTTCATAGCAGTTTGTTGTAGGGTGACGATTACTCAAATTGTTAAAAAACGGGTATTTTTTTTTTTTAGAGAAAATTCAACGAAGTAAGAACATTTCTATTATTTTTATCATAAAATAAGTTTAATTTAGATTAGATTGATTTTTATTTTAAAACCGTTTTATTGTTTAATTTTTATAATTTTTTTCAAAAGTTCCATTTTCCTAATAAGGCCCGTAAAAAAACGTGGTAGACCTTATTAGGCACATGACAAAATTTATTTGAATATATTCCTTCAAAACAAAGGCTGCGCAAAAGCAAATGCGTCGTAACGAAGCTTGGTATTGTCATGCCTGCAAAGAAGATCGCATGGAGAATATGAGGCAATGTCAAAATTGTGAAGCCTGGTACCATGAACTCTGTGCCCAGGTGGATGCAAGTGATTATCTGTTAATTAATTTACCAACGCTGAACTGTGTGGCTGTTTTTTTTTTGAGATATTGCCCAGGAAGGGATTTAAGTTTTAATTTTTTTTACCAAGAAGGTTTTTTTAAGTTTTATGTTAATCTACAAATCATGTCGAAGAGGCTCTTTTTTTATTTAACCATTTTATAAAATAGTACATTTTTTTTAAATTGATTTTGAAAAAATATTGCATTTTTTTGTGTTTTTACTTAAAACAAGTTTTATTACCGATCGCTAAAATCCTATAACAAATGAATGGACCTTATTAAGACCCCCTGTTCTTAATAAGGCCCAACGTAAGCTTTTTTAAAATTTCGAAAAAATATATTTTCCACTGTAAGAAAATAAAAAAATATCTGTTTTTTGTATAGATAAAATGACACAGATTCATAATCTTTTTAGTTCACTCCAATATTTTCAAAAATGTGGCAGATATTTAGAAAAGTCTGTTAGCTGGGCCTTATTTGGCCCCCGTACCTTATTGATTTTTTTTTTTCAAATTTCAAGCACCAAGAACACTGTCACTGTCACAAATAAGAGCAAGTTCGTGCGACCCAGTCGTGCACTTTGTTTTTCAAACAGACTAACACGTAACACATCCTCCTCCTTCACAAATTAGAATTTGCAACGAAGGAAACAGGAGCTCCATTGCCTTTATTTTGTGCAAGCCGTTAATAGAATAGTTAAGCTTTTAGGAAGAAATATTTCCACAGGTATAAATATTGTGTCCATGTGTTTCGTATTAACCAAAAATTAACTCGTGTTGGCCGACAACTGGCGTCGGACGACCTTACATTAACATGCCATCAACTCAAAAAAAAAAATCTGTTCGAACGAAGTACCTATATGTATGTATATACAAACATTTATTTTTTGTTGTCAAATCTGAGACTAAAATCTAACTCCACTTAGGTAAAGGTAGATTGGGTTAAAGGTAAAGGAAGGTATGTATGAAGATTATGTTTATGCACTCAAGGACACAATAATCTCACTCCCCATGCCAAGATTGAGAATGATAAGTTTGTTGATAGGTATCTACCGATAACCTACCTACAATTAGTTATGGAGAAAATCTGGAAATGTCATTGACGCTATTCGAATTTCTTCTACACAGGGTATGATCGGTAGGTATAAGGAGCACCAAAAAGCTAGAGCGAGCAGGTTGGATTAAGACAAGAAGAAAATCGTATGGGAGGGGGTCTTTTTTTTTTTTAATTTCTCAAAAACTAAGATAAGTACGTAGGTACATTTTAGCAAACGGCATTCTGGTTTTTATTGAAAACTAACAAGAGCATTGCATTTTGAACTTTGAAAACAAAAATTATAGGTAGGTAGGTACTTAATTACATACCTACAATTTTGACAAAAATTAGTTCGAAGTTGCAAATTTTTTTAAAAACTACTTAACTTAGTAATTAACGGTCACCAGTGACGATTACAGCCTGTCCGTTTTTTCAAAAAAATATAGCACGACAATGCAGCGTGTGGAAACTGAACACCACACTGTGACTCGAAGTGTATGAAGTTTAGTGGTTCAGTCTCATGGAGAATTTATGGGTTGGACTCACTCCATATTCGACAGTTTTGTTTGTTCACGTTGCCATTTAAGTCGAAGTGGGCTTCATCCGACATAAAAATACTGCTAAAGGTAGTTCCACACTATCCCACAGTGTAATACAACATGTCAAAAATGTGTGATGAAACAAGTGTATAATAGTGTGGAAGCAGAATATGACAGCGCAGATCTCATACGATTTGACATGTGTTTAGATCTGGAATATTTTTTTAGGATTGAATGTAAAACCATCACACTTTTTTTGACATGTCGTAATACACTGTGGGATAGTGTGGAACTACCTTAAGGATGGTTTCGTCCTCGCCTACTATTTGCAGCAGCTTCTGGCAAAATTCCAAGCGGATTGCAAGGTCTGTGGGGTTTCGCATGTTATTTTTTTTTTTACTTGCTCAATAGGGCAAGTATTGGTTTCGTGCAGAAAAAAATAATCCAGGTTTTATTCAAACATGACATTACGATGATAGTGAAGCCCAAGAAAGTGGTTTTCGCCATACCGTCCGTCGGTCTGTCTGTGCGTCTGTGCGGATGTGCGCTTTTTCACGTCATGCTACAGCCTAAACCGCTTGACGGATTTTCTTCAAACTTAAGATATAGTAGTTTGAAGGAAAACAGTTGTCGAGGTTTTTTTTATTTCGTTTTAGCCCGGCTCAAACTGGTACCTTTCAAGTAACGGTTTTTTTTCAATTTGGATTTTCTCGAAAACGGCTCTAACGATTTTGATTAAACTCAAAATTAAGCTTACTTTAAGCATTTCTAACAAAACTGCGTTTTTCGTTTTTGTCTCAAATGGTCGTAACGGAAATCAATTTTAAACGGCTTTTTTTCAAATTGCCATAAGTTCCCAACGGCTTGATTGAATTGACTTAAACTTCGTTGGACATAGTGCTTCATAGTTTTCTATAGGATGGCTTTGTAAATTTTTCAGTGAAGCATTTCTAAATGGTAGCTCCCATACAACGAGCTGTTCAGTTTTACCCAACTTTTTTTGGTTTTTTCTAATTTGCTCGAAAATGGCTCTAACGATTTTGATTGAACTTTGTGTGTTATATTCTTTTAGTGTTTTTAAGAGAACTGCGTTTTCAGTTTTTGGCTAAAAATGCAAATAACGGAGATCTGCTCTTAACGGCTTTTTTTCAAATGGCCATAAGTTGTCAACGGTTGCATCGAATTCACTTAAACCTTGCTTGGTATAGTTTCTTTCAGCTTCCTATCAGATGGCATGGTTTTTTTGTTCATTTTCTTTGTTTTAAATGGTGGCTCCTATACAAAGAGCCATTAGATTTTGGCCAATTTTTTCCTTTTTTCTAATTTACTCAAAAAAGGCTCCCCCCATTTTTATGAAACTTTTTAATAACATATATAGAATACTTCAAAGTAAACTGCATTTTTAGTTTTTGGCTACACATGATAATAGCGGAAATTGGTAATATCTTTTTTATTAATTTGGCCATAAACGGAAATTTATATCATTTATATCACCCAAAAGACGACATCTAAATTTGATATACTAAAGGTTACTTAACGTTAGCTCCCGTATATCGAGTTTTCCAGTTTTAGACAATTTTTTTTAGTTTTTACCAAATTTTTCAAAAATGAGTTGTTCTTATTGGTCGAAAAGTTTGTTTTCGTCGTACTTTTGCACCCACAGAGCAAGTACGTTCGACCCAGTCGTGCATTTTATTTATTCTTATGAATAATTGTCTGCAATGTCTGTCTGCTGACACCCAATTGAGCAGAAAATTTGTTTGTGGATATGCTTGAAGTTTCCTGTAAGGCAGCAGCTGCAGCAGCAATTGTTTCCGCTGTTCAAACTCAAGAAATTCGACAATAAGGCCTTCGAGCGATAGTCCCACGCTCAGAAAAAAAAAAATTTACAAATCGCTTGATGATCCATTTTCTCGGAGGCGTGCCTATCGTATGTAGTTTGACTTTATAGAACTAGGTATCTAGGTACTAGTTCTTATTCAAATAACATAACCTAAAACAAAACATAAGCGAGAGCTACAGTACGTTTACAACGAACTGTTGGATACCCTGTTCCCCATATTTTTGTATATGTATACATATAACATATATGCATATGCGTTCGCCTCCCGCAGCCAGCCGCTGGGAGGAAAAAATTTAATAAAATAAATTTTGTTTGGCCGATGTACAAAAACTGCTGGCACAATAAAAAAAGGCGTGTGCCACGCCTATAGCTGAGACTTTTTATTGCCAGGGTAATCACTATATAAGCTTATCATTCAATTTTATTCATGCAGATCGATTTGAACAAAACAAGACAAAACTTAAATTTTTAAAAATAAGATTTTGAATGGAAATAGCGGTTATGGGTGTTTTTAACAATTCTTGGACCACACTCTGCTACGTAACCAAGAAATACAAATCTAAGTGTTCATCTTCATACTTCAAAACTGCGACCGATAGTTAAAAAACATCAAAAAATTAATGCATATTAAGACTCAACGTGAACGCCTCTTAAAAGTGGGCGTGTCCTAAAAAATTGAAACACTAACTGTGCTTTGATCATCAGTCAGTTTTTGGGTATGTGTTTAACTACAGCTGAATCGAGTTTTTAAACGATCTTACCTGAACAAATATATTTTATAAGAACCACGCCCTTAAAAGTGGGCGCATTGAAAAATTTACACAAGAAAATGTAGATACCTTTTTCATATAACGAACGGAAAAAGTTTAAAATTGAATATTGGTAATACCTTAAATTTTTAAACTACGTTTTTCGTTCTTTCATTAAAAGTGGGCGTAAGCCACGCCCAAAATTCAAAAATTTCTTTACATACACAAACTTTTAAGTTTCTACTGAGACGCAAAATTTTGGCTTGCGGATTTATTATAAATACTTACCGTTTATTTGCAAAAACAATTTTTTTATAGGGAAAAGTGGGTGTCAGCCACGCCCAAAATCAATTTTTTTGATTCCATACACAAGATGTTTATGCAAGTAATATCCACAAAATTTAATGTTTTTCGCATAAATATAACAATTGTTACTTTATAAAAACAATATTGATGGTTTTGTATGAAAAATGGGCGTCAGCCACGCCTAAACTGAAATATTTTTATTTAATTGGAAGGTTTGCGTGTGCAAAATTTTAGTGTTATGCTTTTATACCTAGTAACTGTACAAAAAACATAATTTAATTTTACCAAATTGAGGTTGTTCAACAAAAATGGCGATTGTGTGCCTTACTCTTGAACCAAAGATTATATACCTATATACCAAATTTCAGCTTTCTAGCTCAAAAATTGCGACCTCTAGAGAGGACATGGCAAAATCGACTAGGCTTTTGATTCTGAGTCAGAATATATAGGTACAGTAGAATCTCGAAAAGATGAACAGATATAAAACAGACCCCGTTCATCTTTTCGAATTGTTCATCTTTCCAAGCATCGAGCATTAGTTTAGGAAAAACATAAAGCTATACAAACAAATATTGCATCTATTTGTTAACAAACCATTTTATTTAAAAAAAAAAATTAAAACAACTTAAATTCATACAAAAGTCATTGATGAGAAGTAAAAAAACGGACTTATTTAGACCGTTTTTTTTTTAAACTGGTAGATTGTCACACGGGAAAAGCGTTCATCTTTCCGAATTGTTCATGTTTTAGAACCGTTCATGTTTTCGAGATTTTACTGTAGGTATATACCTACCTACCTACTTTTCCATACCTAACGGTATTATTTCTCTAAGTTACAAACAATATAGTGGGTACCCATTCTATGGAATAGGGTATAATATAAATCCCTACTTGAGGTCACTACCACTAATGAATTTGGATTTTTTCGTGGTTAGGTAGGTAGATAAGGTAGATAGATATCATAAATGATATCGCCTTCTCCTCGATCCAAAAAGAAATAAATAGGTAGGTACCTACCTACCTACCTAGCTATAAAAATTCCAGAAAAAACCTTTCAATTATAGGTAACACCTTTTGTATCTAGTTAGGACCTTCCAACCTAGCTTTAATTAAGTCCAAGCACATAATACCTTGTACCTACGTGTGTATGCATTATTCACAAAAAATAACGCCAAAAGCAACGTTAAAAAAGTCAGTGGCTGTTGTAATGTAAACTACCTATACCTACGAGGAGAACTTTTTGTTAATAATTTCTTTGTGGCATTAAAGAAAATAAAACAACAATTTTAAAGTAGTATATATATGTAGCTATACATTTATATAAGGTAATAAAAGAGCGAAACAACAAAACATTCATTCAAATTCAAACTAATAAAAAAAAAAAAGAAGAAAACAAAGAGCAACAACCACCAAACCAACATATAGATACAGACATACACATAGTGAGTACACTAAAAATTCATTGTACCAACCAGCAAAACTATTTAACAGGGGCCTGGCAAGAGACTTTGTCTGTACCCAGGCAAGGCAATGCCAACAAAACAAAACAAAAATTCCCAGCACGAAACCCGACCACAGAACAGTGGAATAGTAGAAGAGACGGCGGAGAAAGCGGAGCCCCAGATACCAAAACTGAAACGAACGAAGCAGGCCACAAACCATAGCGAAAGAAAGAGAGAGGCATCCTAAGCTAGCAACAGCAACAACAGCAGCAGCAGCAACAGCAGCTGAAATGCCGCTTGCTTTCAGTAAAAAAAAAAAAATATACAGTATATACACAAAACTGACCCTCATCTTCACCCCTGTGCTCCCTCCTACTACGAAATGATGTTACTCTTGCCTTATCGTTACTTAATCAGCACTTTGGTCGATGGAATGGATAGGTCTTTTAGGTGGGTTTCTTATCATTCTTAGTCTTCAATATTTCAACTTATATACCCCCCCCCCCCCCATCCGACACATAGAGGCACTGACGCTGATGACTTGTATATTATGTACATAGTTGTGCGGGGGGGATATGATCTTTGCCCAATCATCCCCTACATAGGGCCGAGGAGGCACCACATGTGCAAACGGCAAACGCATCAACATCACACTTGCCACCACATAATACTAAACACTATTTTTGTTAAAAAGCGATATCATCTTGACATAGGCATCCGCATCGGAGAGACGTCATGTCTAGTGTTTTGTCGGGGTCGGTTCGTTCCGTTGCTGATATCCTCGTGGGAATGGGAAGGCCAAAGGGAATCAACAATCAACATCTAAGCTGTAGTGGGTGGAACCATAATTTTGTGGGTAGGGGGTACGGTATCCTGCGTTGTATTGTAAATATTATGTATAGACAGAGGCTCCTACCTAATCTTAATTAGATTCTTTTACGTTCGGTCAAATACCTAACTACATTTTGTTGCATGCAGTTTTGCGTTCGACACCGATACTCTTCCCAGAAATGAATGAAATTGCAACTAGTGGTAGATAGGTATAGGTTGTGTGTTGTGTCTTGTGTGTGGCGAATGGCGATAGCGTCGCAGTCGCGTGTTATCATCGTTTAATCAGATTGTATCTTGCCATGTGGGAAGCTTACTGTTTTTTTTTTATGTATAGGTATATGTAGGTATATACCCTGGGATTGTTTTATCTTTCTTCTCTTCGGATTTGATTAGGAGGATGGGGAACTTGGCGTTGTTTACATATTGGCACGGCAGGCAGGCGGGCTGGGCTAGGCGCATCGGGTAGAAAATTATATCTGAGTGCAAAAGATACAAAAAAGTTTGATGCAGTGTGTATCTATGTGTATTTGTAGGTAGGTAGGTATATATACCTATTGCAAAGGTAAGAGTGGAAAGTAAGACTTTCTTTTTATATTTTTTTCTATCGTTTATTTTACGCACAAAAAAAGTAGGCATAAAATTGTATCTACACACGTATGTATGTTTATATTAGGAAGGTAAGTAGGTAGGTATAGGTACCTACCTAGATAAGTTGTAGGTATAGGTATACCTATTAGCTAAACTTACCTTGAAAGATGTTCATGGCTACTTAGAGTTAGCATCACTTGTGGCAAGCATAGCTAAGTAGGTAAGTATGGGTAGGTACCTTTAGTTGTTGCCTACATAACAAAAAGCCTTGGAAAAATGTATCTACTCATACATAGAGCATTGTGAAGAATTTGTAGTAAGACTGATTTGGAGTTGGAATTTAGAATAAAATTTAAACTCTATTGGGCACTCTAGTAGCGGTCTTGATGTTGACTTATGTGAGGTAAATACATATACCTACACACATTAGGTTTACCTACTTAGGTAAGTATATCTATGATATACTTAGACTTACCTAAGTAGGTAAACCTAATGTGTGTAGGTATATGTAGAAGATATATCTTCTATGAGGTCCTTTTCAAAAAAATCTTACCGTAGGGTTTTATCAGACATAGATACAACGTGGTTATTTGCTAAGTTGAAGTTCTGTGTTTGAGCATCGAGCCATCACATGGGAAGAAATTTGTCTATAGGGGAGATCTGCTTAAGATGACATAGTCCACAAGACGACATAGTCGCATTATCTCAGTAACCATAAAACTAACGGCTCTTTTAAACATGCCAAAACGTGCAGTTTTAAAATGTCAGTTTCTCAATTATTGTAGCTTGTAGGTTTTTGCAGTTGGCAAGAGTGTTTCTTTAGAAGCGGACACAAGAATTTCGCTCAGGAAAAAATTTGTTTAATCAAAAGTTCTATCGAGGATATTTCCGTTAACGTAAGTACAGTGTTGTGTCTGAAGTGATTTATAAAGACAGTTATTAGTATTTTATGAAGTTTTTATGTTATTTAAGTGCCAGATCGTGTAGTTTTTGTGCCTTTAGCATTGAGACCATTTTCGATCGTGTCGGGCAAGATGACATGACGCTCATCCGCCCAAGTTGACATATGTCATCTGACCCGGAAGGAAATAAAACATATTTAAAATAAATTTAGAATTTTCTCAAGTCCTCACTTCAAGCCCATATATGAGTGAAGTTAAAGCTCAGGTCCAGGCAAAAAATGAAAAAGAGAATCGCAAGAGTCTAAGAGCTCGAAAAGTAACAAAACGGCCCATATTACAGGACGATGATGCTCCGCAGGACTTTTCAGAAGATGATGACGATGTGTCTTGCATTTACTGCAATGAACTGTTCAGCATTTCACGTCCAGTAGAGCATTGGCTATGTTGCCAGGAATGCATTAAATGGTGCCATGCATTGTGTGCCGGTGTTGATCACAAAACAAAACATTTCATTTGCAAGCTCTGCAAATAAGATTAATGTATGAATGGTATGTCATCTTATCCGAAGTCTATATGTCATCTTACCCAAAGATATGTCATCTTATACAGGGCTGTGAAACAAATTTAAAAAAATTTTTAAAAATACTAATATATGTCTGATTTCTATAATTTGAAGTTTTTTTTTGGAATAAATAAATAAATAAACTAAATTGACTGTGTTTTCATTGCTATGAGTGCTAGATTTTTTTATTTTCAGCTTTATAGAAAAAGTATGTCATCTTAAGCAGATCTCCCCTACTATACCTGTTCCAGCTTCTTCACGATACCACCCATTTTCATGAGATAAATAACAATAAAAATTTGTTCCTAGTTTTCCATCCTTCTAACTATACTCTGTCCAACATGAATTGGCAGTAGGTACATACACGTGTTATGTGGAAGCTTTTCCAAAAAAAGTTTTTCAATGGAAGGAAAGCCCCAATACAAAGTGTTTACCCGCCACTATGAATTTCCAATCGCATCTGATATATTTAGATCCAATCATCCAATAAATACGTCTTATTTAGCACACATCTGAATGTGCACTGATTGGCTGTTATGTTTCATGGTAGTTGTTCATGGTAGTTTGGAAAATGGTACATACATTTCTTTTTTTTTTATATATAAATAACACAAATCAAATGAACATTTCAATCTTAAAAAAAGGACGGTAACCCTATATATACTATTTTTAGATGCTAATTTGAAATGCTTACAACGGAAACCATGTAAGAGCTTTTGTTTGAGTGCTATTCAAATAAAATCGGAAAACAAATGAGTGCGAATGAAAGACAACATTCCTATCTTCTTTGTACTGCCAATTTATGTTGCACAAAGTATAGTGTCATGCAAGTTGTATTTATGAGACCTTGTGTCTTAAAGGGTTAGCCAAATTCATCTAAAATAAATTGAAATTATGATTCTTGGATATCTACCTATAATCTAAGGAAAAAAAAAACAATTTTGACATCATTTAGCAGAGATTCAAGAAAAGTTTTACTTTAGTGAACATTGACACATTTAAAGCTTCTTCCTTTTCCCTTACTAAATGTTTAACTTAGTACAGGCAACTTTTCTATATTTAGCAGCATGTTCCCTTTTCCAAATTTTTGGACTTTTGGGTCCATTTTCTCCAGAAAATTCGTGTTGAACGTATCGTTTTACTATTTTTTTCTTAAGAACGCTACAATAATAAATATTAATAAGTGTGCCATACAACTTTTTGCTAGTCATAGTCAGATATTTTATTTTGGAATTTATTTTTGAGATATAGGTGATAGGTAGACCCTTTCTTTTCATGGCATATTTTTGTATGAGAATTGAGAATATGTTCAAGAATAATACCCCAAAATATTTTTGACTACCTAATTAAGGGACGTTAAACTTCGAACACTATAGGTACCTAGGGCTTGTAATTAAAAAAGAAAAACAATTTTTTTGCACTCTGGTGACTGGTAGACGTATTAGGCACGTAACGTAGCACTAAAGGAAAATACGACACCATCAAAGTAGGTAATTAGGTAACAGCTCAGTATGTTACTAAAAAAAATCTCGAAATGCACTTCTTTTTTTTTAATTCTCAGAATTTTTTTTAACTTCTTCTTCGTACTATATATAACCAGGATCCAGGAGCGATGTTTGTGTTTTTAATAAAAACAGTGCCGTTCGAAAAATGTTGGTCAAACCCTTTATTACCCTTTTCCGGCGCAGTTCTTGGAATTTATGAGAGGTACGAGATTTGTTTGCACTAGGTAGCAAAATGTCGTTCAAAAAGTGCATAAAAGTCGATGTTATTATGAAGAAGAGGTGAATTCAGCTCGTGATAGCAGTCCGAAGTGATTTAGTGAAAAAAAAAAAATGGGAAAAATAAGTTCGGAGTGCAAAGCCAATATTTTTTGTCTGTCACGCCTTAATTTGACAACTCGTGAAATTTCCAAAAGATTAAATGTTGCTCAACAAACTGTGGCATGGAATTTGAAAAAAATATCGTGCGACCGGCACTACCAGCAGGAAAAGGGGCTCAGGGAGGCCAAAAAAGACGACCCCAGTGGTGCTGCAAAACCGGCCGCATCGGTTCAAGACTTCAGTGGATCTTAAAAACGATCTTTGTCGAGCTACAGGAAGTTATTTCGTCAAGCGCAGTGAGGAATAGGCTTAAAAGCTGGACTTAGAGCACTAAAGCCATCACTGAAGCCAGATTTTACAATAAGAGTCAGAGAAAAACGATAGGCTTGGGCTCAGGAGCATCTTAACTGGACTCAAGACAAGTAGAACAACGTTATCTACTCCGACGAATGAAAGTTAAATCTGCATGTTGGAGATGGGAGGATTCTTACGCGAAGAGAACCAAAGGAAAGACTAAGCTCTGAATACATCTTAAGGGTGCCCCCAAAACTGAAGGTGTGATGGTCTGGGTATGCTTCTCTGGAGATAAAAAAAAGAGAATGGTCTTTCTAGAACCGAAAGTCACTGCAGAAGTTTACCTACGGGTTCTGAAAAATGTATTTGAGCAGTCTGCGCTGGAGTTTTTTGGTGACACTTGCAGATTCATTTTTCAACAGGACAATGACTCCTTGCTATACAGCCAAAATTGTTAGTATGAACTTGTTTTTTTTTTAACATGAAAGATTAATATTAGGCTTTTAAATAAGCTAGAACTTCCTTGACTAAAAATAATACATATTTGCATTTTTTTTAGGTTAAAAATTAGGTACTTCGAAGAAAATAATGTCGATGTATTAAGTTGGCCTCCCTACAGTCCAGATCTCAATCCAATTGAGAATATCTGGTCAATAATGAAACTTTAGGTTGCGAAGAAGCGTCCAGTGTCAATTGGAAACCTACAAAATTTACTTATCCGGATCTGGAACACCATACCTGCATCCTCATGGAAAAACCTATCTGAGTCAATGTCTCGCCGGTGTGCAGCTGTAATAAAAGCAAGAGGAGGTCCAACAAAATACTAATAAGATAGAAAATGTTTCTGAAAAGCAATAAAAAAAACAAAAAAACTGCACAAATAAAGCATTTTTCTTTAATCCCTAAAAATGAGCCAGGTATACTCAAAAAATCCATTTTTCGGTCTAACTAAAATTTTATTACTCTAAATGTATCATGAAACGATTGAAATCGTATAAGAAAAGGAAACATCATTAAAATACAAGTTTGACAAAATTCGAAAAAAAAGTTGGACCAAAATTTTTCGAACGGCACTGTATGTAGGTACATAGGTAAACCAATATTGCAAAAAAATAATGCATGTTTTTAAAACATAGACTCAACAAATTTTGTGGTTTACACAGTTTTGTATATAATCTGTCTACACTTGTATGTGTAAACAACTAGGTATTTATGTAGAAATAAATCTAAAAAAGCACTTTCTATAAAAAGGTCGAAAATGACATCATATCCTGTGGTAAAATTAATAAAAATGACTAATGGAAATACCATAATGTATATATACACAAAAGACACATAACGAAACTGATAAACGAATTTAAATGAGTCAGAATCTTACAAATAGAGGTACAGACAAAATTACAAAAGATCGATGGAATTTTGTTAAGAAAAGTAATTACATTATTAATCGCATGTCTACAGAAATTAAACTTCAAGTATATCAAAGTATTGTGGGTTATAATTGACTTTTAGAAAAGAAGCCAACCTCATTGCAAGAATGATATCTAGTTCTAGAGAATCCAGATCCAGAGCCTATTGGCAACTTGCAACTTGACTCAACCACACATACAGATAGATATATATATAGATCCGACTACATAAGACTAAAAAGTAGATACATACTACCAATAATATGTGTTTTTCCGTCTTCCGTAATGCTATAAAAATTTAAAAAAATAACGAAACCGAATTCCGTGAAAAGAAGGGATGGAGCAAGCTTACCATACATACATACATACATACTTATTTTAATTAAAAAACATTGATGAGCGTATGTATCGGTAATATTTACACACTCGCATCGATGATTTTTAATTAACATTTTTGAGTTACCTATATGAATACGTTGATGAAATTTTTCCTAAAAACCTATGTATGTATGTAGGTTCATATTTTAAAATTGTCAATCTGAGACAGGAGAGTAACAGATAGAAATACCTATAAACCTACCACCTGGAAATTAAGAATAAAAAAGTCTTGAAGCTGTATGTGTTTGTTATGTACATTTTGTGAAATGTGTACCCTATACCTACCCCCACATCAAGGCAATTGAATTTAGGAACGAAAAAGACATTCTGTAACCCTCTGACCAGCATTGCTTTTTTTTTTTTTTTAAAGAAGTAAGGATCAGTGCTTCAACTAGCACATTAAGCCCATCAAACTGTCAGTTTTTATGGATGTAACGGCGCGGCCGACGCGGCGGCGTCTCAACAATGGCTTGAGAATTATCTAGAATCTAGACTACAAATGTGGAAGTTTTGTTTATTGACATAGCCATTTAACCAAAATTGAGCTTTCCGCAAAATTTCGCATAAAGTGAATTGTTGTGCAGGAAGGCGGATAGACTCATTGGGGTCTTCCTGGATGATGCGCTATACGCAGACAATAGCTTCTTCGGTAGGTATTGTACGACTCGGCGACGTCTCAAATGATGAGAATTGTCATTTAGAGTAAACGAGGGGCGAAAAAGTTCGATCGATAAACAAAATCGAATTCGCTTTGATAAACGAATGTGTAGACAGTAGACCACAAAAAGAACCATGTTTTTTCGGAACAATTCTCCACAATTTGCATGCGTTGTTCAGGCGACAGGATAAAAATAGGCTTTACGTGGACACCTAGCAATTAAGCCTTAAATTCCATGGCGAGCCTACTCGCATTCAGAGTTTAATTGGATTAAGACCAGAGCCCTAATATCTACTCCATGGTAGAATCTTAGTACCAACTTTATGGAACATGTTGAGGCAAGTCCACACTCCTTGGTGAGGGGCGAGGTCTATCTAACACCTCTTGCTTCTAGAAATAAAATCCGTAGATAATAAATATAACCAGATGCCATATGTTTCCGCTTGGAGTAATCACAGCCACAACGATACTCCCACAAGGGGGCATACCTCATAGATGGTCTACCAGGTGACTCGGCCACCTGGATGGGCACTATCACCCGTGGTACCAGAATCCAGCTTCCGGTGATGGAGCCTCGGAACTATTAGGTCACTTCCAGATGAGCACCATCAATACTCAAAGCCTGGCAGCCTTTCAACCACTTGCCAAGGTAGAAGCGAACAGCCAAATACGCCTCTACGTTCCAAGGACCTGCACGGAACAGAAGGAGTATTGCGATCTATATTTGCAGCCTTGGTTAAGCGTTCAAAACACTTAAGAGGGTCATGGTCAACCCCCCCTGTTTAGGCGACGGTCGGTTCATGATGAAATGGCAAACCAAACTAAAGAAAAATCACAAAAATAGCTGTCAATGAAAAACAACGCTCAGCTGTTTCAAAAAGTGGTAGGTGCCAACCTGGGTCTGGTAAGAAATCCCGAAAGTTCAAAATCCCGAAAAAACTAAATCCCGAATAAATCCCGAATAGCAATCAATACTGAAAAATCGGGTGAGTGATGATTGGTCAGATGGCATAATCTTAAAGAGAAAATCCCCAAACACAAATTCCACGCGGGAGAAACCCAGGCAATGTCAAAATCCCGAATGGAAAATTCTTACTTAAGTAAACATTAAGAAAATTATGCTGGTGATTTTTGGAGATAACGTTATGTTCTCCTTACAAATCAAATAATTCGTGATTTGAAATACGTCCAGTCTGGCAGGCGCCTATGTCCAGTGTGTTCTTAACCAGCAGTACTTGGGTATATACAGAGTGATTGATATAAGGTGTTTCAAAAAGCTATACCATGTAGGTTGGGTCAAGACAAGAAATAAATCGTATGGGAGGGGGTAAGTTCAACTCCGTTTAGCTGGGAGGGACAATTTTATAATAAAATTACTGAAATTGGAAAAAAAATTATTACAAAATAACGGTAACTCCTACAATGCCATTCTATATCCTTTTGTTAAGCCAGGAACCTCTTATTTTATAGTGTTTTTAAATAAAGTTCCTTTAATGAATCGTTTTCAAAATATTAGCTTTCAAACTGAAAATTTTGAAAAAAAAGAAACAAATTTTCAAAATAATTTGTAATTGTTATTAAAATTCAATGCTTTTATTAGTTTTGACTTGAAGATTGAAACCCGTATGGGGCTAGGAGTTTTTGTTGCCAATTTTTGAATAAATAACCGAACCTTACGTCTTCATAAAAATACGAAAAAATTGTCTAAATGATCGATCACTCGTAAGGCTAGATTTTCTTTTTTTTTTTTTGAAGAAGAAGAAGGATCGGTTATTTTTGAATAGCTTGGCAACAAAAACTCCTAGTGCCATACTGTTTTTTTAAAATTGGTCCTCGCGGCTCAACGGAGGGGAATAGACCCCCTTCCAACGCGATTTTTTCTTGTCTCGACCCAACCTCACCCTGTATAAGGTAATATAAGTAAAAGTAACTTTTCTTATCCTGTTTTTTTCTTTACAAAAATAAAATTAAAAAAAAAAATATTTAAGGTTCGATCATTCGGGACTTTGAACATTCTGGATTTTGATTTTTCGGGATTTTGAACTTTCGAACGGATCCCCATTAATTTCATGGTTTCAAGTTGGTAGCGATGGCATCTGACATCTGTCAAACTTAGCTCCTATCTGAAGTGTCTTAGTTGAATGTTTCCCATTTACGATACCTAATGGATCGTATAACAATCGAACAAGGCGTTAAAATTATTAAAACTTAGGTACCTTACAAAATTGATGATTTAAACGTAGCCACTTTTCACGCATTACGCGATGATTATGGTTGTCATAATCGACCGACCACGCAAGCGCAAGCAATCTGTAAAATTATGAAAAAATTTGAATTGAGTTTAACGTTAATGATGTCATTAGGCCTGTACATACATCATTGTTATGCACGCAGTCGGAAATATTGCTTTAGCTAGTGCAAGTGTTGCTGATGATCCGAATGTTCTTACTATTGGCCGGCCATTGAAGATCATGACTTGAATCTTGAAGAATATGTGGTTCCATCAAGACGGGGCAACAAGCCACAAAAAACTTCTTGACCCACTTCTGCCAAATACTATTTAATGTTCCATGCTGTGTGTATCGGCACATTGTCATGTTGAAGGATTAAATCGTTCCCAATATAATCTTGAACTAGCAACCAATGTAACATCACTTAAAATATTCAAATAAGGTGACTGTTTTATGTTATCGGAGCACCTTACGAGTGGGCCCACTCCACCATTTGATACGCAATTTGTAAGTTTAGTGACGAGTTGTGTGGCCTTCATTTTAGGGTTGGAATAACAAAACTAACGTCCATAAGTACTGTTTAAGGAACAAGCTTTCTCAACGGTGGTTAGGATGATCCTCCAAATCTCTGGTGGTTGGGTCTCTTGCTAATTTTAGCCTAACTCGCTTGTTTGTCGATGTTATAGGTATATGAGTCTTTTCTGGATAACGTAGGCATTTATTCCGTTTGATTTAAATCTTCCTTAATGTTCTCTCACTAAAAGTATTATTATTATTATTTAATTGCATGTGCATTATTTTTGAAGACTCGAAACATTTTTGCATCTTCCCTTTTTGATAACCCTTTTTCTACCCCTACCAATTTTATTTTTACACTTCCATATTGGTTAAACTTAGAAGTTATATTATAAACCGGCTTGCAACTATATTATTTAGAGAGCTCCACTGCCGTTATATCACCCTGGAATTCTGCAACGACAGCCGCTCCTTTTTCTATTGAAAGCTCGATAGTTATTGCCATCTCGTACAACTTTTCTCAAGCATAGACCTAACAAAACTGATTGCAATATTTGGACACCACGGCGCAAAATATCATTAAACTAAAGAAATTTAGAACCGCTACTTTCCTAATGCAGTTATTTGCACTTGTGTAAATAATGTTGCCAGTGTTCGATGGGTGTGAAAATAATTGTGCCACTTAGTTTTGTACGATTGTAACAGTTACTTGTTGGGATTTGATTATTTTTTTCAAATTTACTGTTTGAATAAAACTGCAAACATTAAAAGTGAGGAAAGTTTATAAGCAATTTGTTATTATTTGAAAAGTTGTCCATCTTTATAAGTTGGTTAAAATACGAGCAATGCAATGTGTAAATAATTTTGACAGTGACTGTAGTTTAAAATTGATACCTTTAAATTTTAAACTACATAACAACCCTTTAAAGCCCCTTTCGCATAATCTTTGGTCTCGCACAAAATATATTTATAGGTAGGTATAGGCTTGTTGGAACTTCCATGCAAAAACTTATTTTTATACTTACCTATGTACCTACCTACCTACCTATAGCTATGTATTGGTAGTTACTAAACAAATAAAAAAAGAGGATACGACTACGAATAATCCAACAGTCTGCCTTCATATTCTTATACAATTATCACATAGCCTTTGCCAGTGCATACATACCTACATTCATACGAAATTGGAAAGGAGAACACCTAAAACCTAAACCTAACCCAAAACAATCTTATACATACTTATACCTACCTATATCTATTTATGTATCTATATTATTTGAGATAGGTACCTTGAGCTACCATTATTCATTTTGCTGTAGCTTGTAGCTTACAGAAGATACCTAGAAGAAGAAAATTTCAAAGCAATCATTAAGAGGCCTCGCAAGAGACTATTCTTTACATATTCGTGCGATTGAACATTCACAAGATTCACAATAGCATTCATTCAACTTTCGATTTGTGTGTACCAACCTACCTGCTGTCGCCTTTAGTGTGTATGGATTGGATATGAATGAAAATGAATAGCTTTTTAATTATTATATTTTTATGAAGTAAATTATGAAGGTATGCCTTAAGTTTAAGAAAAACTTTTAAATTTTAAGACAAACCTATAGGTACATATAGGTTGGTATATGAGGTAAATTAATTCTACCCGGCAGGTATGAAATAAAATATTCCAAAGGAAAGGTAGGTATCAAATAAAATAGTTTTTAGTTACATACCTACGAACATGACTATGAAAGTGGATATCTGCTGCAAACGTGGGTTTATTATCGATTTTATCTGTACCCATACCTACCCTTACTAGGCGTAGGTATATTGATTGCAGATTATCGCGATTAAATTCTGAAAAGGCTACCTACCTATTTCAAATGTTATCTAGCTGTAACTTACATCTCCTATCTAGTTATGTTGTACATATAGGTAGCTGGACTGTAAATAAAAATATGATTTTCAAAGAGAAGCCCCTTTGTTAATTTATTATTAGTATGTTCTACGTGATGTCTGTACCAGATTTCCTGACTCAAAAATGGCTAAACGGGAAAAAGGTGATATTTCTTACCTTATAGAAAAGAAGCCATCGGATTCGTACAAAAAAAATTCTTATATAATCAAGCATGACATTACGAGATAGAGAAGTCGTCTGTGGGTATGTTTGTATCGGCAATTACAGCCTACGGCAGGACCGATTTGCTGCAAACTTGGTAACTCCTACACAGTATTATTATGACGTTCTACAGACGGATTTTTAGAATTAAAAGGTTTTTTTTTTTGTTTTAAGTTTTCTTACTTGAACAAAAAGCTTGTATCCCTTGTGAACAAGCGTGACTGCCGATATTTAGCTTAACAGTTAGTTTCTTTTAAGTATATTGGACAATTTCTATAAAATTATATACATACCTATGAGTTTGTAACTGTTAAATGATACTGATAGGTTTTTGGGCGTGGCTGACACCCACTTTTCATATGAAAAAATCAATTTTCAAACGAAATACCTAAAATTTTGTGTCAACAAATCTTGTGTATATAAAAGAAAAAAATTAGGTTTGTGCATGTCTAACGCCCCCTTTTCATAAAATCTTTAGGAATGTATTTTTTCAAATTAAAGGTGGGTACGCCTTTTATATAAATTACCTTTACGTAGCTGAAAACAACTTGATTTATTTGGTATTTTACTCACATGTTTAAAAACTTTATATTACAAATAGATCAGTCAATAGCTTTGTTTGTTGAGCCCTGAAGTCGCCCTAGGGTCTCCACAACTCGTTTTCTGAAATACCTCAAATCGCCCTCAAGAGAAATTTTTTTTTGTCGTTTCTTGATCAATTTTGGACCATTTATCAGCAAGCACTGTTTTTAAATGGGATTTGCTGGTAATAGCGTGTTTTCTGATTCTTCTATCTAACACATCCCAAAGATGTTCAATGGGATTCATGTCTGGAGACTGTGGCGGTGTCTTGAGAGCATGAGAAGTATAATAGATTATCCATTCCTTGACCACATGAGCAGTATGTTTGGGATCATTATTATTCTTAAGTATATTAAGAAATAACATCTTATCAATAATGCCATCTATAAAAACTAGCTCCCCTACTCCTGACGCCGCCATACACCTCCACACCATGACTCCAACACCTCCATGTTTGACTGTTGGAAGCAAATTTTCTTCTTTTCGCCACACCAATTCTCGACCATCATTGCGAAAGATATTAAATTTACTTTCGTCGGAAAATATAACTTTATCAAAAAAGTCTGTTTACTTATTTACGTAAGCTTTTGCGAATTCCATACGCTTTAACTTGTTCACTTTGCTAATAAACGGTTTTGGCCTTGGAATCCGCGAAAAGAAACCAGCCTTATGTATTATATTTCTAACGGTTTTCGTCGAAATCGTTTTCCCAAATTGTTCGGAAATATCTGCAGCTAATTCAGAGGACATGACTTTCGGATTTTTTTTTACTATTGAATTAACGATAGACCTTTCTTCTTTCATTGTCAACTTTCTGGGTCGGCCGCTTCTTTTGTTATTTTCTAAGCTGGCTGCATCTTTAAACCGATTTACAATGCTGCGAACCGTATAACGGCTTCTGTTGACAGTATCCCCGATCTCAGCAAATGATTTTCCTTTCGAGTGCAGATCTAAAATAATTTTTCATTCACTATTGGTGGTTTCCTTACCCTTCTTTGACATTTTTCAAACAATTGTTTATAAAAATAATAAAAAAAAAAATTAAAAAATGCACTTAAACATCTCGATTTTTTTTTTGCAACAATAAGAATCTTTACTTGACAACGACTTTTATTAAATGAGCGGCTTAATTAACGGAAAGGGCTAAAAACGGTAAATTTTTAGTGAGCATTTAGGTATACGGTGTGCCAATACTTTTTTGCGTGAAAAACTAGACTTTTTTTAAATCATTTAAATTTTTCTGTACTGAAAATGATGAAAAATTGTAGATACTTTTTTATAAAATTTATTAGAAAATTAATAAATAATTATTTTAAATGAATTTAAAAAACATCTATTAATTTTTTTATATATGTATACCTAAGTATTTTATTTAGTTTTAAAAATTATAGCTGTGCCAATACTTTTTCCCATGTGTGAACCTACCTACCTACCTACATGGTTGAAAAGAGTACAGTCCCGGACAATAAACAAAAACTAGGTAGGTATCCCGGACGTCCCCCATACTTGCTACCAAATATGTATATATACCTACCTACCTATTTATATACCTACCTATCTAGCCCAGTCGAATTATATACAAAAAAAAGGGCTGAAATGGAAAAAATTAGATAGGGTTTTTTTTTTCTTTTGATCGTAAGAGGGGTTTATAAGGAGCATATGTATCGGTTTTCGACCTCGTAACTCTATTGCGTTGGCCGCCATCTTGAATTTAAGGAAAACTTGTTTTTCTCGCTTATTTTCAATTTTTCACTAAAAATGCTTATGACAAAAGTTGATTAAAATTGTATTTCCTACAACTTTGTTCATGACAATTTTTTGCCTACGACTGATATTTTTCGATTTAATTGGAAAAAACAAAAAATAAAAAATTAATTAAATTTTTTTTTTAACTTAAAAAAACTTTTTTTTTGAAAAATTTAAGAATTAATATTATTTCTTCTATAAAAAGGCTCCTATATTAAAAATTTCATCGAAATCCGTCAAGTGGTTTACGAGAAAATCTGATTTCAAAAAACCGGTCCTATGGAAGGTACCGTTATAAGACTTCCTGAAAAATCTATTCCAACCAAAACAAAAGGTTTGCATAGAAAACACTATTCAGAAAATTTTATCAAAATCGTAGAAGCCGCTTTTGAGAAAAATTATATTTTCACTAAAAATCGTATGCCAACGAAAATATAATTTTTCTCAAAAGCGGCTTCTACGATTTTGATAAAACTTTCTGAATAGTGTTTTCTATGCAAACCTTTTGTTTTGGTTGGAATAGATTTTTCAGGAAGTCTTATAACGGTACCTTCCGTAGGACTGGTTTTTTGAAATCAGATTTTCTCGCATTTTTAGTGAAAAATTGAAAATAAGCGAGTTAAGAAAAACAAGTTTTCCTTAAATTCAAGATGGCGGCCAACGCAATAGAGTTACGAGGTCGAAAACCGATACATATGCTCATAATGAACCCCTCTAACGATCAAAAGAAAAAAAACCCCTATCTAGTTTTTTCCATTTAAATGTACAATTCGACTGGGCTAATCAGTTTTCCTAGAAACATGTTTAGGAATAGGTAGGTACGTATACCTATACTCAAACTACAAAAGTAATTTTGCTTTAAACTACACTTACCTATGTAAGTAATTTTAAATACATATTGGTACCTAACCCTACATAAACAAATATACCTATACATAAGTAGGTACCTACCTACATAATTTACCATTAAAATCTCTCTGATACCTCCCGCAATATTCACTTCAACTTCCATTTATATGTTCACACTGCACCTACATAGTCTCTTTATTGTGTTTATAACGAGCCCTTCTTGATACCTAAATGCACATCTAACATCTCGCTAGCTATACCTAGGTAGGTAGGTACATAGGTACTCATACCCACTAACATACGATGTACTAGTATATGTGCGTTGCGTAGGTAGGTACTTTTTATTTCGAAGAACTTTCAACTTTGTCGCTCCATATTATACATTCTAGATAGGTTACCTATAGAGATATACCTAGGTCTACTGCCATTAGATTTTTATGATAAACAAAATAATAAAAACCTACCTACCAACCCCCACCCATCAATGAACCTATCAATATCATAATACCTATAGGAGGTAGGTACATACTATGCATTATTATGAATACACTTAAGTTAGGGCGGTATAAGGTGTAGTTATCATAACTCGTCGATTTATATTGTTATACCTAGTATAGGTGCCTTATTATGTTAGCCATTAGCCATAACATATACCTACCTACCTACATAAACATAATATCTTATCAATATCATACATATGTATATGTACCTACATCCATACATAGGTTTGTATATAAAGATCATTTAACATGCTCAAAAAACCACCCTTTTTTAAATTTAAATTTGATATAAGTTAAGTGTATAGGTACTTACCTCCTTCCTACACTATGTGCCTTTACCCTTTACATAAATACATACGTATGTACAGATACCTACATCATATGTACATATGTAGGAAAAGAAAAATTAACCAAAGTCATTAACTTCCAAATTCCAATCTGTACCTAATGTAGGTATACCACTCCGCCCCCTTACAATGATTCATCAACATAAAATTCAAAGCATGTTCAATAATACAAATTGCATGGCTTCTTCTAAAAATAAAGCTAAAATATACAAATAAAAGGGGATAGATTAAATTTCCCCAATCCCCAGAGCTTCTAAAATAAAATCAAAATTTAATTCCAAAAATGTAATCAATCATAGGTATAATAAAAAAATATAAAAATATCATAAAACAACAACAATACAAATATACAAAAAAAGAGAGAGCAGTGCAGTCACGATAGTCAGTCTCAGTCATAAGAAAAAGCAATAACAATAAAAATAAATACAAAATAAAAAAAAAAACAAGCATACTTCAAACAACAAAAAAAAAATTACGGGAAAAATAAGTAGGTATACCAACTTTTTATTAAGGCCACCACCACCAACCAATATTTCGTATTTCATATCTCGGCTCGGGGCCTCGCAAGAGACTATCCAATATTCGTCATATATATGAATAATGCGCTATTTCGATTTTTCTCCTTTTCCCGCTCTTGTCTCAGTCCCACTGTCTCACACAACATCAGCGTCACACAACACAACATCACAAAATTAAATTTCCTAGAAGAAAAAAAAAACACAAAATTCCAACAATCCCAACAACAATAATCTTATATACCTTTTTTTCCCACCACTATTTACCCAATATTCAAGTATAACTCTCTCTTTTCTGCGCATCATTTGCACACTGCTAATCTCTCGCTCACACATAAATGTATATGTACCAAAAGTTGATGAAGTATATAGAGGGTTACTTACACACACCCAAATTTAACCATGGAGTTGGTAAAACAAACAATCGACAAACGACAAACGAGGCTCCTGCTCGCACAGAATCAAACGGCGATCACACTCTCTTATGTAAAGCGAAGACGAAAAGAGCTCGCTCGGTGGACCGTTAGATTCTCATATGGAACGTTAAACAAGAAAAATAAAATTAAAAAAAAAAAAACCAAGAAACAATCTTTCTACATTCTTTCTTATTTTATTTGCATTATTGTTTCTAAGATTCAAATTCGTCGCGCTCAAGAAATAACCAATAAAAAAAATGCATTTTAAGTGACAAAATCAAACATCCCCTTTACATAATAAAAAAAAAATTAAAGTGAAAAGAGAAGTTATGGTGTTTCATAAAACACTTCACATAGAATAAAACAAAGCAATTATGACAAAAAAGAACGTTGTGTAATAAAACAAAGTGTCAGTATAAAAATAAAAAAAAAGCAAAATAATTGCTCCCCCTTTCCCTTGAACCACACTTTCTATTCGTAATAGAAGAAAAGGATTCACAAAAATGGCAACAATAACGGCGGTATTCGGATCCAACGGCCAGTCATTGCCAGTGACGGGCACCAGTCTTGGACCTGGATATTCAGCCACAGTCAAACAAGAACGCCACGATGAGGCTGAAATTCAGGAACTCGCTGCTAAAATGCTCGAAACACAAAAGGCTGCATTGGCCAAGCAACAGCAGCAAGCAGCCCAGATGCAGAATCGTGTCTTGCCAGGCAATCAGCAGCCTGCCATGCCCAATGGTCAGGCTAATATTCTTAATTATTTGACACGGGCAAAAGGAACAACACCGACTCCCACAGCCAATGGCCAGGCTAATGGGAGTTCAACCAAAACAAATGGAACAACGTCTGATGGCGAAAAGAAACCATGCGACGAAGAGTCGCAAAAAGGCCATTTTGGTTGGTCAACCTTTGGCAAAACATACATCCCGTACATATACCGCCAAACTGAAAAATACTGCGCGGTTAGGATGGTCGAATTCAAATTATTGGGCAAATATTTGAATTGTTTGCATCCGGATATATACAGCAGCTGTACGTGCGTCCGCAGTTACTACATCACAGAGGCCGAGAGCCGACTTTTCAACGAAATAAACCACAAACACTGCGACGCGGAATTCGGTCGTGATTACTTTACTCTCAAAGATTTGGTAGTTCGCTTGAGCGATGCCACCAAGTTCTTCCAGTTCCTTGACATTTGTTACCGAAAATTAATTTCCGGCAGCAAAACCCCGTCTGAAAAATGCGGCTTCATTCGAATCAATAAAGAATCTGTGGTGCCGTATACTGTGCGAAACAACGAACAAGTTGTTCCACTATTTTACTTCGAGGGCGAAACTGAGAACCTCAAACAAAAGGCTGATTATCTGTCCGGCTGGGATTTGGCGTATTTGAAATTCTGCTGCAAGGTGCAGGGCATTCGAAATGAGCTTTTCTCCAGCGAATCGGTGGCTGTGATAAGTTTAACGGATATTAAGAGTTACTTCCCCAATGGAACTGAATTTGAGGATTATTGGCCAAGCAAGGTTGTGGATTCGAATTTATTATTGGGGCCTCAAAGATCAACTGGTCCAAACAATTCAATTAATTGGACTCGACAGCCTACAGCACCACCGCCAAAGATCAATCCACCTGCAGCACCCAGCAAACAGGCGCAACAACAGCAGCAGCAGCAGCAGCAACAACAACAGCAACAGCAGCAACAACAGCAGCAATCACAACAAATGGCCGCTAAACGGGGAGCTGCGTATTCGCAGATGAATTCGGCAGCAAATGCACAAAGATTGCATGCTGCTACTATTGCGGCTGCCACTCAAGCTACAGTTCAGGTGAGCACGATTTCGTGGAAGAAGCGGAGAGCGTTTTTCAGAGCGTAAAACTTACAAGGGTTGGTTTTTTTTTTTGTTTTCGTTTTTTGTTTTTTTTTTTTGGCACAGCAGGCACTCAACGGCGCGTGGATGGCACAACCTCAGAACAGTCTTTCGATGATGCAAGCACAAATGTTGGCCTCACAGGTGAGAGTTGTTAGTCGTAGAAAAGATGACGATAGTCATAAGTCATTAGGAAATCCATTCAATAAGATTTTAGTATTGTCATTGTCAATGGGCTGGTTGTTTAAGAAAAGATGGGATGTTTGATAAAAAGAAGGATTTATATTGGATTTATATATACATACTACCTACTGGGTGTTCTTGGACTTATTTCTTCAAGTGATGGCAAATTCGTGGTCTTGGTTGCCCCTTTTATGACGGTTCTTGTCAATTATTTTGTCAAGTCTATGATGCTAATGAAATTCAACAGACAGATACGGAAAAAGATTGTTGTGTTGTGAGTGTTACAATGACCCGGCTCCACTAGGAGTTGTCACAATAATGTATATTTTTTGCGAATCCCCATGGCCGGCGCGGCGGTACCAACCTGTTTACCTATGTATTTGTGATAAGATAACATTTTCCCTCTTTTTTTTCATTTCAAAACAAAAGATTTTTCCTTGGGGGAAAGTAAACATTAATCAAATTAACATAAGCCACAGAAACAGTTCCACCGTTCAGAAAAGCGATCTTTTGGTCGAGCACAAACGCCTCTAGAATTCTTTTTTCCCCTTGGGGTAAAAGAATCAGAGCTGTCATTTTCAAAAAGATGATTGTTGGGCACTGATAACTGAAAAAATTAATTTACTTGGTTTGAGGTTAGGACTCATTGTTGATCATGAAATGTAGTGCGTTCTTTTTCTAACCAAAGTCAACTTATTGTTAACAATAGTTAACAAAAAGGCGTTCATTCCTTCAATCCAAATAAGTTAAGATTTGTAATTATATGACGTCATAACAGCTTTCCTAAACTCACGTTGAAATAGCAAATAGTAACGATTTGTTACTTTTTCAGTAAAGTTGGACGTTTTTTTTTTTTTAAAACAATAATTCAAAGTCTTTATTAAAAATCAAACCGACAAATTTCAAATTCTCGATTTGAGCAGCAAGAAAGTCTTTATTTTATTTTAGTGATCAAGAAGAAAGAACTGATTGGATTTTTCTTCAACTTTGAGCGATGAAGGAGAATAATTTAATTTAAATAGTTAAAAAATATAAAAAAAATTATTAAAAATGGTCGTTTGACAGTTTAACAAATGACACATCAACAAATTTTGTTTGACAATTTATTGTTGACTATGGTTAGAAAAAGAACACACCAATGCTCTGGGTGCGTTTTTGTTAACATTTAATGAATTTGTACTTCACCGAATTTGACATTTAAAAAGTGGGTAGGTATGCTATGTAAGCTCTTCTAACTTCTAGTTTGGATTCTAACCTCAATTCAGATATCCGTAGCTTTGTTTTATAATGTAAAATTAGGTCAGGATAGCACACGCTAGTGAAAACTGTCAAGGCACAATTAGAACAGACAATTGCTGTTGACAGCCAAGGTATACATATAGGTATGTCTATGTAGAATTGTAGATTCTTGTACTGTGGGACAGCTCTGGAGTTTGAAAATTAAAAATACCTAAATGAGCATTTATTTTTTTTAAGAGCTCTGTTTTAATATTTGTCCTGATACGGGTCTAATTTTAACTAAGAGTTTTATTTTGAATAATCAATAAGATCATAGATCAAAGTGTCTTTGTTTGTTCTTTTGGTATCCCGGATATGATAGTTTTGGAAAGCTATTCTGGGTTACTTAGCTAAACGCTATAAATTGAACTGAGTTGCACAACTTCATGGATCACAACGTGACATAATGCATAAAAGCGAATTTTTGATCTTTGAACTTTTCTGTCCAACTCATGTTCAAGAAACACACTTTTTGCTGACAAGGCTCATATGTAAGTCTGTCTGGTGTCTGCCTTAAGATTTGTGTTTGTTCTGAAATTAAGAGGAACACAAAATTTTGTATTCCCTTGTGATCTCTCTTAAGCCAATACCAAACCCTGAAATTTTATAAATTACAAAGCTTCGACTTAGAGGGCTTCGACTGTCCAATAAAAGTAAGGTAGTTTTCTTTCAAATCAAAAGTTAAGTTGATAATAAATTCGTTCTAACCAGCAGCGTCACAGGGGAGATTGCATTAGATTATTTTATTTTTTAAGTCTTATAGTCCAAATATATATTTTTTTTGCTAAACATTTTATTTTGTTTGATTTGCAGGCACAACAACAAAACCATTCCGCAGTTAGACCAAACTACAGAGGCCCAGCTGACAATCTAATGCGGCAGCAATACACATACAATAATGGATCAATATCCATGCAACCAGTGAATAACCATGGACAAGGCAATGCGCCACCGCCCTTAGTTCGAGCTGGAGGACAAAACGCTTCCCACCAAATGTAAGTACAAACACAATCACAAAGTTAAACGAATGAGAAACTTCATTTTTTATCAATTGTACCACTTCCTTCTGTTAGTTTTAGATTTTTTTTTATTTTATAAATTAATTAAATTAATAAATAATTTTGCTACATGATTAAGTTTTGCCATTTTGATTGAATAATTTTTATTCGTATTTGTTCAATTTAATTTAATTGTTTTTTTTTTGTTCAAAAGGTGGTTGTGCACGCATTTTATTATAATTTTTTTGAAATCCCCATTGTCTTGTTTAAATTTGAATTTTTTTTTTAAATCAACTAGCATAATATTTTAAAAACTACAGTAGATAAACATAATAACGTTGTTCGTTGGGCTTTGAAGTCGTCCTGGAATCTCCATAGATGTTTTTTTTTTTTTAAAACCCCAACGAGAAAATTCTCAGTTTTTTTTTTTTGTCTGGGTTCGTCCTAGAGTCGATTTAGCTACCTACCTATTTTGTTTTTAAAAAGTTCGGGTAACGAATTAGCATTTCTTCTGTATTTGACTTTTCATTTTTTTCGAAGGAAATGCATTTTAACAAAAGTAAATTAAAGTGGAAACTTTTAATGCACAATCATCATCCAATGTGCTTTTTGAAAACCGGAAAACTCGGGTTTTGTTTGAAAATTCTTGGGGTTATCAAGAAAACCTGGGTCGACCGTGAGTAAAGTTTAAAAAACAAAGCTTAATAACTACGTTCGTAAAAGGAATATCAATAAGAAAAATTTTATCAGCAAAATAGTAGAAACAAATCGTTTCAAAGTTTACTAGTGTAGATTGAAGAATATAAACAATGATTGTGTTGCAACGAAGGATTTAAAACAACTGCATTTATAACTTTCAGATGGACCTTTAAGGCATCATAACCACTTTTGTTATTGGTACTGTTATCTTTGACAATTCTGAGAGCTTACCCACATGAGGGATAAGCTAATTCAATTGAGTAGTGCTTCTTGGTTCCAGTTTTGCAGACCATGACCTGGTAAAGCGAACCCAATTCTTTGACTAGGATTTTTTAATTGTTCAAAGTAAATACTAATTTACCCACGTTTTGCTTGTTTCATTGGACTTGCCCCCTTTTTCCGCCAAACTTATCGTAACATCCTCTTGAATGCTGGCAATTCTTCTCTCATTCACATTTTGCTTTATGGAAACAGTTTTATAGGAATATGAAGATATTGATGCAATTAGGTTGCAAATAATGCCTTCAAAACGATGTAAAGAATTCGTAAGAAAGGACATCTGCTTTTCAAAATCATTGATTGGCAATTTTAGTTGTTTCGACAAAGTCCTTATCGATAGCTGGTGGAGCCTGGTACAGGTGTCAAGATCAGTCATAGTTCTGTTATTATTAATTTTTTTATTAGGTTAATGGAGGACTTTCGTTGTCCAACGAGTTTATATTAACTTGTTTATGGTCTAATTTGAAATTATCAATTTACATAATTGGTTGATGCTCCTTACAAGTCTTCAGCAAATCAGCATCAACATTTGGTGTACAGTATTTGTGCTACTATATTCGTATATATTCACAATTGGTGCGTTCTTTTTCTAACCATAGTCAACAATTGTTATGTCAAGGAAAATTTGTTGGGGTTTTACAAACCATTTAGGAAAGATACGTTGTTAGATTTTAGGTCTATTTAATGTCGACATTGGGTGTCCTGGTGCGCCCTGCCCTCAACACGCACTGAAGCGTTTTATGTAAAACTTTTTTCACCCCAATGTTTTTGCACTGTGTTCGATGTGAACTCTGGGAGAGCACTGAATTCACTCTCACGAGCCCCATGTTTTTGCTTGGGGTAAGAAATCAGAGTTGTCAAATTTAAATCAGCTGTTGGCAGAAGTTCGATTTCGGAGAAGAAATATGTGTATCTTGAATGTTTGGTGTACTTAATCTGGTAAATATTAAATATTTTGTAGATTATTTTGTAATTTATTTATTTCTACCAAGTTTTCCTCGTCACTATCTGAATCACAGAAAATAAACTTTTTAATAAACTTTTTTTATTTGCCACTGCCTTGTAAAAACTAAATTCACATGATAGAAATGTCAATTGAATATGTTGAACTGGACTGTTCGATGTTAAATCAAAACCAGAGCAGCTATGCAGTTTTTTGACAGTTGACCAAATTCACTGATTCCCCAGTGCGCACTCCGACAGGGAACATCAAACAGACCTTTTGTTAAACTGTCAAACGACCATATTTTGCATATTTTAAGGTACATAATGTTGAGGAACTAATTAAATTAATCTCCTTCATCTCTTAAAATTTATTGAAAATTCGATTTTATTCTTTCTTGTTGATCACTCAAAAAATTAAAGATATTGTTGCTGCTCAATTCGACAATTTGTAATTTTTTTGGTTTGGTTTTAAATGAAGACTTTGAATTGTTTAATGGTGATTTTTATTGGTAATCCTAGATTTTAATGTCAGATGTTTGATCGAAAACGAGATTGTTTTTTTTTTGTAATTGTGTGTGTCAAAATGACAATTCTCGCAATGCTAAAAACAAAACTTCCAAGTCTGCTGTTCGAGAAATATCAAAAAGTATTGTGGCATGTGTTAAATCTCGAAAAAAATGAGATTTAAGATATCTAGATCAAAAAAAAAAAAAAAAAAAAAAATTGATTTGTTGAGCAAAGAAAATTAAAATTTAGCTGTCAGATCAAAAAAGATTGATCTTAAATCAAAAAATATTGATCTAACGTGACCAATAAAAATCGCCATAAAACAAAACGTCCTTTAAGCGGGGTTCACATGGGACAATGCAGAGGCCAAGACAATGAGACAAGACAATCATTGTTTAATGTGAACAACTGTTTCTAGGACAGGACAATTGTCATTCTATTGTCTTCCGAGCTAGCCTGCCGACCTATCTCTGAGGACAATATCGAGATGTCGACTGGCTGGCATTGTCTTGTCCAACCCCGTTCAAGAAGCTCGGACAAGACAATTGAGTATTGTCGCATTGTCTTGTCTACGTGTGAACGCTGCTTTACTTGACAGATCAACAATCCCAACTCATATCATGGAGGGGGGTTGGAAATAGTAGCTTTGTTTGTTGAGCTTCTTTTTTTTTTTTTTTTTACAAAAAACGCATTAGGGCTGCTGATTGTACATTTTTCACAACGCAGAAAATCAAAAGTTTCCAATTTGGTTTATTTGTTCGATTTGTATTTGCTTTTATCAAAATAAACGCATTCACTTGCATTTCTTTTACTTTTTTTTCCAAACAAGACATGAAATATCAAATACAGAAGAAAAATACACAAGAAATGCTTGACATCAAAAGTCACTGCAAAAGCTGATTCGTTACCTCAACTCGCCCAAGCTCAATACCAAGATCGACTTCAGGGTGACTTCAGGGCGACCATAGGTTTCAAAAAAACAGAGAATTTTCTCTTGAGGGCGAGTTGAGGTATTTCAAAAAGCGAGTTGTGGCGACCTCAGGGTGACTTCAGTGCTCAACAAACAAAGCTAGTGACAAATCGTAACTATTTGACACTTCAACGTGAATTTAGGAACGCTGTATGACGTCATACAGTTACAAATCGTAACTAATTTGGATTAAAGGAACGCCTTTTTAACAATGACAATGGTTAAAAAAAGAACTCACCAACTATGTTTGTTTTTTGACTTTTGACTGCGGGCATTTTTACAAAAAAAAATTGAAAGTCCGTGACTGCAGATGAAAACCTAATTTTTTTAACAAACTTGCAGTTTTTCCTGTACGCTTGATGCTGGCCTGATGTTAGAATAAGAGAGATTAGATTGGTTGTAGCACCAGGTGCCTTCTGTGAATGGCAAGGTAATTACTTCAGAGTAGTTCACTACTATCTTTAACTTAGGAAGGTTAAGGAAACCGCGACTCCAACTCCAAATCATCCGTTTGACTTAGAAAAATCCTCAGAAAATAGTTCTTAAGCCCAGAAAAAAAAAGCATTCAGATCTTCAAAAGTAACTTTTGCTAAAAAAAAGAACAAGTTGATTACTATAAACTGCCCGCACAATCATTATTTGTTTTTTTATTAATTTCATGTACTTAACAGAAAGCTACCTTTTATATTTCTTTTATATAATCTCCGCAAAAGAATTTCATCTTTTTTTCTATACACCCTATACACTTATACCCGCTTATGTTTTAACTCTAAAAATACCAACCTACCTACTTTTTTTTAAATTAATGTTTTGTAGTTTATTTTAATTGTTGCATGCTTCTCTATAAGTTGCCTTTCTTTTGTTTCTTTTAAAGGATTACTTACTTATTGATCTTAGAAAGCACTTATTTAATATGTCAATTATATATTAACCTCCCTTTTATATAAAAAAAATAAATTTTATTTATATAAACCACCATCATCCTAGATACATTATATATAAATGCGTGTACAAACATATATATGGACGGTTAAAGTTTGGTTAATGTAAATTTTGTCGGTGATTTTTCGGTAAAAAAAAAAGAAGAAAAATAACGAAATGGTCGTTGTGTAAACAAAATTAATAGTAAATATTGTTTTCATTTAAAATTAACACGGAAGAGAAATGTTGCAAAGAAATTCGTAAAAACAAAAAACAAAAAAAAAAAAACCAATCCACATACATTTTGTATATAATGTTTCTAGGTCGAATTGTACTAGTGTCGAGCAAACAATGCAGCAACAACGTGCCAATATAATTAATCACCAACCACAAACGATCCTATTACAACACCCAAACCCACCTTCCACCTATCCACAATCAGCAACTTCTGCAGTGGCTCCTTCAATGCCACTACAGATGCTTGATATCCATAGCCCGTATCAATACTCAGATGCAACAAATACAATAGTTGAAGCTTCTCAGCAACAATCGCCAAATTATAACGCTACCATTGCTCCAGATTTCCAGAATCTAGCAATTTGGACTCAATTAAATGACGCTCAAAGAAGCTTGCTCACAAATCAATTGAAAGTCAATCATACTGCCAATAACAACAACTCACTGTTGTGTGCGAACAAGAATTCCAAACAGAATAATTTCTCGAAGCCTTCCATTCCACCATTGATTCCAATGGCAGCTTTAGAAAGTAATAAACAAGCAGCGGCTGCGAAGAAATCAGCCGAATCAATTGCGGATATTGAACGAAAGTTTAAAATGACTGATGAAATGAAAGCAGTTGTTCAAAAGGTTCTGGCCAATCCTGATTTGTCGACATTTATTCAAACAAATAGTTCTAATTCGTTTGTACCTTTTATATCGCCGCCAATATCGCCGGCGACTAACCTTCAACCGGCTATGAATAACATTGGTCAATATCAAAACTTGCCAATTTTTCAAAATCCCTCGGTCACTATAGTGCCCTCTCCTTCTCCCACCAATCCCATTCCTTCTTTCCAACAACAACAACAGCAGCAACACCAAAGACAATTAAATATGTCTTCGGGTGGTGCGGCACTACGGCAAAAGAGCGTGATTTGTTCGACTAGTACTATTCCATCCTGCACAACCACCCCGTCTCCATCTCCAACACGAACACCAACCAACAATACTGCCATGGAAGTAATTGATTTGTCTTCCCCTCGAAGGTCGTCCTTACAAGCAGCTACCGCCTATCTGCAACAACAGCAACAGGTAGCAGCCCAGCAACACCACCAACGAGCCCAACAACAGCAGCAGCAGCAACAACAACAACAGCAGCAGCAACAACAGCAAAATGGAAGATCCAACCAGGCTAATGGAAGCAGCAATTCGGCAACGATGCATCTACAAAGGCATGCAGCAGCAGTTCAACAGGGAGCCGTTGGTGGCACCGATCCATCGAACAGACTGCATGTCATTCCAGAAATACCATCAGGCAATGTACACATCCCGCCCTACAAGGTCCAGAAAGTCTATGTGGACAATCAGACGGTTCCTTGCATTAATATGCAAGCCTACACAGATTCAGATCAGCTCATGACACTTACAGACTTTCGAGAGTCGTTCTTCCCAAATGTGCCACTAGAACATTGCAAGCGGCTAATCGAAGCCCTTGGTGTTGAACTCTACAAAGGCAATAGGTGAGTAATTCACTGTTTATAACTGCATAAAACAATTTACTCATAATTTTTTTTTTGCAGACGACAAATCCAAGTATTACTCGAATCAGGGCGATCGCAATCCGAAAACATTCCACTGGTGAAAGTGCTCGATGTCAAAAAATATATGCTACAGTTGAAGTTCATGATTCGAAATCAAGAACAACCACACTCGAAAAGACCTCGCGTAAGCTAGGAAACGGGGTGGGGAGCACAACATACACACTCAAACTATCACCACCCCACCATGGATATGTTGTACTCCCAGAGCCAGTCAGTATCTGCATCTAAACCATCCTCCATATCCGCTGTATCCGATGCAACAGCTGCTTCGGCAGCTGCCGTCGCCGCCATGGCTCCGTACAACGGCTCAACCATGCTAAGTCCCCCGCTGAGCACCACATGTACCAACCCATTCAGCTCATTCGACTGGCTATCGGCAGTCACACCACCCACAGTCGATAGTAGCTCTGGTAATGTAAGCAGCCTAGCAGAGCACAGAGCAGCCGCAGCAGCTGCAGCCGCTGCTGCCGCCTATAATTCTTGTAGATTTGGCCAACATCCAGCGGCTGCAACACCCGATTTTCTCTCTATGTTTAGCAGCACTTGTGGAGCAGCTGGCGGCTCTGCCACCAGCGGTTTTAATGCAGAAACGACTCCAATGTCATCACTATCACATCACCAGCAACGTCAAACCCCCCTGGGTCACCACCATCGTCAAGTTGTGTCGAGGAACCAAAACTCTGCGGCCGACTCCTCGTCCACGATTTCCTCGGCGATTGTGTCCTCATCTTCATCGTCTTCATCGTCATCACTCTCACTTACACCAGTTTCTATGTCCTCTTCTCCGGCTGTACCTTCGCCACACAAGGTAAATGCAGTCGCCCTATTCAATCCGCCAGGATACCACCTGCAGGCACCAGGTCATGGCTTGCCATCGCCCACCATTTACCCGCCAACGCCACCGCCATCTGCCCCATGGATCCATCCCTGGTATACCGGTGACACTTTTTGAAAACTAAGCCTCAAACTCTTCTCTCTCTCATTCTCGTTGTTATTAGAATTTAGACTAATTGAGATCAAATGTAGCGCATAATCAAATATTTTATTTTTAAAAACATACAAACATTTTGTTCGAGAAGTAGGCAAATATATTTCTTTCCCTTTCTTTCAACAACAAGAAAAAGAGACGGAGATTTAAATTTTTTGTTATTTTTTAATTAAGCCAGATAAACAAACAACACGTCTAATTGAACTGAATTTAAACTTAAAAAACAAAACTGTCCTAATTCATTTAAAATAATTAAAAAGAAAAGAAAAAAAACAAGCTTAGTAAGATATTTATAAATTATATTTAATGTATAAGCAAAATTAAAAACCAAAATCGGGGCGTTACAAAAAATGGCGCCCAACACAGACATTCTCAAGAGAAATCAGATTTCTTTTTTTTTTATTTTTTGTAAATATTCTGTTCTCGTTGGGCGTTGTTGTTGAAAATCCAAAAGATTGCATTCACAAAATTCTTAAAAATTAAAAAGAAATTATTTTCAGTTAAGCCAAAAAAAAAGGCAGAAAATGAGATTTAAAAGATATTTTTGAAAAAAAAAAAAACAAAAAAAAAAAAAGAATATAGTACTTGTATCCGTTTTAGGGATTAAAACTTGAAATACTATTTTTATTATTAAAATATAATTTTCTCTTCGTTTGTTTTAAATTAAATTAATTTTTTGTATTTATTTTTGCGTCTACATCATACTTAAAAATTCAACAAAAAATAATATTAATTTATTTATTCAAATGGATATTGTTTCAACTGTTATTTAGATATGTACCTAATGTATATACCTTTTTGTTTTATTAATATATCATTAGTTTTATGATAAATAAATACAAATAATTTAGCGAAGAGAGGAACAAAACTAAAAACTATAAAAAGAACAAAAAATCAAAGATTAGACGTTTAAAACCAAAAACAAACAAAAAAAAACTAAAAAAGAAAATCTAATAAATGATAAAATGAAAGTTAATACGTGTTTGTTTTTTATTGTTTTATAATAAGACTGTTCCTTTACTTTTGTGTGATAAAATGGGCAGACTGTCAAATATTAAATAGTGGGGATGAAATTCTCTCAAAATAAGAACATTATACAATAAGTAAAGAAACTCGTTTAGCAAAAAACATTTTACACAACTTAAAAACTTCAAGGAAAATAATTTGTTGTAGCGGTGTTTTCCCAACTTTATTATGAAGACCTTTATCGACTTCTTGAAGATTTTAAAGAAGTTGGAAGAAAATTATGATGTTTTTCTCGCATCGGTGGTGGTGTGAACCCTTAGGAAAGAAGGAACTGCATAAAAGTACTTCACATGAAAACGACCAACGAATAAACGCACATTCGTCCATTCACATGCAATTTAGAAGGTCCTTGTAATGGTCGTTGCAATCACCCTCTGACGTCATTATAAAGTATTTATCTGTCTTGAGGTTGTCATGTCCTGTAGTGGTTATTGTAAAATGCGGTCATTGCAAAGACCCACACAATAAGCAGCACAATGTCACGAATTTTTGGGTCCTTGCAAAGACCCATTACAATGACCGTGTTATATTTATTTAATTCTTTATTAGTTTAAAAAAAAACACAATGACTAATTTTTTTTTAAACAAATTGTCTGCAAAGACCAGGCATGAATTTCTGCTGGGTCATTGTTGTTCGCAATGACCACTTTTCATTGTGGTTTTGTCGTTGTTCAATTTCAATGAGCTGCCAAAGTGACAGATCGTATTATTTGTTTCCACTTTTCTTATTAATGGAGTCACTAAATTCAACAAATATTCAAATTGAGTGCTGACATATGAAGGAAATTCTGATAAAGCTCTGGTTCTTCAGCTCTCAATTCTCGCACCAATTTTGCACGGAACCCTTCTGTTTCACGACGTAACAACCATTGTTTGGTGTTGGCCTTTGGTTGATGTCGTTGTCGTATTGTTTTTAATTTAAATTATTTTACGAAAAACTTCACGAAACTCACGTAAATATGTTCTAGAGAAAAAACAGTGATAATCGTGATTGTCACTCAATTTATAAATTCCCTGAAACGTCAAATTTACTTTTAACATTGACCAATTTATAAATGTCGTGTGATGGTCACGGCCAAAAATGACCTTTGTCTGTGCGTGTGCGGTTTCAATGTTTCATTCACCACCAACTGACAAAGTGGTCATATGTCCTGTTATGTAAAATCGGAAGGAAGGGAAATGTTTTATTTTCTCTTGAGCTCTCTCTTCTGCCGAAAACTACCTATTTTTTGAGTTGAGGTACAAAAGTTGGTTGAAATTCGTAGAAATTTGTTATTTTCGGCAGATAAGGAACAGAACTATAATATGTCACATGTGTCGACTCTCTTAAAATATTCGGTAATGCTTAATGCGTATAAACACACCCCACGAATATTTTGCTTCGGACAATAGGTCTGTTTGATGTCGACACTGGGGCGCCCTCAACACGCACTGAAGCGTTTTATGTGAAACTTTTTTCACCCCAGTGCTTTTTCACTGTGTTCGATGTGAACTCGGGCACGCAATTAATGCAATCTCAGACGCATCATGTTTTTACTTGTTATTTATTTATTTCTACCAAATTTTCATCGTCACTATCTGAACGGCAGAGAATAAAATCATTTTCAGATTCATCCCTGCACTATCTTTTTTCCAATAACGTATGTAGGTACTGCTAAAAGAACTTTCTTGTGATTCTCATTCTTTATTTAATAAACTTTTATTTATATGCCACTGCTTACAAAAACTAAATTCATATGATAGAAATGTCAACAAATTGAATAAAGTTGCACTGGGCTGTTCGATGTTAAATCAAAACACGAGCAACTGTGCAGTTTTTTGACAGTAGAATGAAACGTCCCTTCAAGCAAAAATCACTGACTTCAGAATTCTCGGTTCATTTCTGGCTCACCTGAGTCTGCGTTTAACGAGGCCTCTCACGAAATTGCATGCATGGCATACAAAATTAAGAAAGAGATTCGAGAATCGAGCAGCGTTCGGACTTCCCTGCAATCGCAGTAGATCTACTGCACTTTTTGGCAAATTTTCAAATCTACTGCGTCACTGCGTTTTTCTTGCAATCTACTGCGATTTTTGAAAATTTTGTTTAAATAACATTACTGTTCACACAATAACATCCCTGCTAAAAGAAAATAAGGACATTGTTAAATTTTGGTTTTCTTTAAAAGATCAGAAAAATGTCGTTGAAGAATTTCTTTTTCAAAATTTTTCCGAATACATGCTTTCGCTTACTATTTTACCTCATAGCAGTGCAGCAGCGGAAAGGCAATTCTCAATGATGAATTTAATTAAAAACAAATTTCGAAACAGGCTCAGTGTTCAAACTGTCGAAAATCTTATGTTTGTACATTCTTTAATTAAAAATTGCCATGATGTTTTTGTACCGCCGCTTGATTTGATAAAATTTATAAAAAAATACAAATTTATAAATGGAAAGTTTGAATTGATATAAACTGAAACTAAACATTTTCAATCGTTTGATTTTGTTATTATGACATAAATGATGTGATAATACTTGTTTTTATTTTTTTTTTTATTATTTTATTTTAATATTGTTTTGATATTAAACCAAAGAATATAGAGTTTATTTATTTTAGTTTTGTTATGTTAATAAAGAAAAAAAATTTAAAACTAAAACAAAACGTCTTTTCCTCTTGAAAGTCAATTCTACTGCGAAAATATTGAATCTACTGCGATTTTGAGTTCATTTTACTGCGATTTGCAATCTCTCAAGTCCGAACCCTGGAATCGAGTATTTTTTTTCTTTTTTAATAGATTGAGAGAAAGAGTGAGAGAGATGGAATGATAGAGGGAGGGAGAGATCAGGAGCCTTTTATTTATATGCATAATATGTTTACTTTTTGGTTTGCATTGGAGAATGAAGAAAACAGTACAAAGAAAAAATTGGAAAAAAATAATTCGGGCAGTGAAAAAGTGTTTTTGAAGAAAATAAAATAAATAAAAATATGTAGTTTAAATGAAAGGAGTTATTTTTATAAGTTAATTTTTGTTATTTTTATAAGTTGTGACCATCAATTTTGTGGAATAAAGAATAAAAAATAAAAGAATATGGCAACAAATTTTGTTTATATTTTGTTTTGGACGACAGAGGTTGTTTTCGATAATCCAATCTCCAACTCGTTTTTTTGTTTTCAAGTTTGTTTTGGGTGCAATTTCGCTGAGCGGGACGAGCTCGCTCTGTCTCTCTCTCTCTCTCTCTCTCTCTCTCTCTCTCTCTCTCTATTTCTCTCTCGCAAGTGAGTCCGTGGGAATTCTAATTTGCATACTAAATGGAGCCGACAAACGTCGTTTTACGGCTCAGTATTTGGATCCGTATGCGGAGTCTAGTATGTAAATTTGACTCCGCGCGTGGATCGAATTCGGATCCATTTGCTTGAAGGGGTACTGACATTCCTCAGTGCGCACTGGGACAGGGAACATCAAACAGACCTAATAGCTTTGTTCGGGTTCTTTTTGTGCAAAAAAATGAAAACTGTCAAAATTTCTCAAATTTCTCTCATTTACCGAAAAATAGGCGAACACTTTTGTGTAAATTCATGAAAAACGTCAAATTTGAATTTTTTGATTGGTTAGCTCTTCGCGAAAGGGGTCATCTGCAACAACAAATGTTTACGTCATTCGCTTTTGACAGAGTTAAAGTTTTTAAGGTAGTTCCACACTATCCCACAGTGTATTACGACATGTCAAAAAAAAGTGTGATGGAATGTGTGATGTAAATGTGTGAATGTAAAACCAACATTCAATCCTAAAAAAATATTTCAGATCTAAACACATGTCAAATCGTATGAGATCTGCGCTGTCATATTCTGTTTCCACACTATTATACATCTGTTTCATCACACATTTTTGACATGCCGTATTACACTGTGGGATAGTGTGGAACTTCCTTTACCAGATGAAATTTCACTGGGTCAAAACTTGAAAATAAATGAACAAAAGAGTAAAACAGCTGTTATTTTCTTTCGTTCATCTCAGTACTATTTTTGTGTTAATGTTAATTTATGAAATCGAATGCAAACTGTTTCATTGTGGTAGGCGAACAAAGCTAATATGTGTTGGCAATTTTAATTGGTAATCACAGATTTTGCTTTCAGATTTCAGATTTTGCTCACCCAATGAAAATCAAAACGAGATTGATCTGTTTTTGTAATTGTGTGTGTGCGTCATCTGACGTACCAATAAAAAATTAGTGACAGTGACAGCCCGTCTATCATTTGTTTTTTTTTACAAAATCAACGCAAGTCCAATACCGGTATCTCTCCCAAAAAATTAAGTGATAACGATAAGGAATGGAAATTGAACCATAAATCAAAAGGTTACACTTAAGTATTGATTTCTAGATTTGCCAAGAGCGAGTAAAGTTAAATTTGATATCAATTTGTTCATATTCATGAGCATGTATAATACTAATCGAAACTAATATTTCGCAGAATATGAAGTCTAATTTGTACTTGCTTGCTGTACTTTCGTTTATAACGGTTTGTTGGGCGGCATCTTTCTGTACGAAAGATGACAAATGCGATCAAGATCAACACATCTCGAATTCTGCACGGTACGACAACTATCGAATTTACTATGTTAACATAGACACTGCTCAGCATGTAGAAGTATTCCAAAAACTCGAAGAAATCAGCGACAGCTGCACATTTATTGGACATGCAAGGAATCCTGGCCAGAAGCTTACCATTTTGGTGGCTGCGCACAAGGTAGCTGACTTTGTTGACCTTCTCAAAACGTACGACGTGAAGCATAAGGTTTTGGTAAGTTATCAACCATCCAAACATAACTTCATTATAAAGCTAATCTCAAAGTTTTGTTGTTCTGCACAGACTTATAATTTCCAAGAGCAAATTGATAAGAACTTGAAACAAGTACTGCCCAAGGGTATTAACGTTAAAAATTTTGATTGGGAGCATTACTTCCACTTGGAGACTATTTACGAGTGGCTAGAGAAGCTTGACACTGAATATGAGGAAGTCACATTGCTAAATATGGGTAATAGTACCCAAGGGATTCCAATAATGGGTATAAAGTTGGCTAGGAATGCAAACAACAAAGCAATATTTATAGAAAGTGGCATCCATGCACGAGAATGGATAGCTCCTGCTACAGCTACTTACATCATAAACCAACTGCTTACCTCAAAAGACCCAGAAACACAAAAACTGGCTAACGACTACAACTGGATTATATTTCCGTCAGTAAATCCAGACGGCTACAAGTACTCTTTTGAAAGCGATCGCATGTGGAGAAAGAACAGACAGCTGTTTGGCGTTTGCCGAGGAGTGGATCTCAACCGAAATTATCCATTCCATTGGAATGAAACAGGATCCAGTCCAGATCCGTGTCGTTATGATTTCGCGGGTTCATCTGGAGCAAGTGAGGTCGAAACGCAACGATTAATTAAGTTTGTAGAGGAAAATGCCAAGCCAGAGAATATCAAAACTTACATAGCTCTCCATTCGTATTCCCAGTTAATCATGTTTCCCTATGGATTCACACCGGAACATGTAAACAACTACGATGATCTCAAGGCAATCGGACAGAAAGCTAGTGAAGCAGTTAAGCAAACTCACGGCAAAATCTATAAAAGTGGAAGTCTTTATGAGACTATTTATCCATCGAGTGGAGGAAGCAAAGATTGGGCTCATGCCGTTATGAACATACCCATTACATTTACGTTTGAGCTACGAGGTCCACCTGATAGTGAGGACATGTTTATACTTCCTGCCGAACAAATTCTACCAACGGGCGAAGAAGCTTTTGCTGCAATTGGGACAATTATCAAGGAAGCAGCTGCAAGAGGTTACTACAACTAAAAAGTGTAACCAAATAAATTGAAGATTGATTATATCGTTTTTGTAATAAATAAATGGGCTTGAGATTAAGTTACGTTTTTTTTATTCATAGGCTATTTTTGTGATACAAATACTTAGGTACAATTTTTGCAATCAAAAGCAACATTTTGTTGTTTGTAAAATATAACATTGATAAAACTCAAATTACTTTAAATTGAACGGACTGTAACGGTTGGTCAAATAGTTTGAATTGATTTATTCATATTGGTATAAAAAAAACTTTCTATTAAAGACTTCAGGAAGCAACTGGACCGTTTCATTGGTAAAAATAACACTTTTGAAGATTCTGTAAAATACTTGCAAAATTTGATTCCCCGGCTAATTTTTGACATTCGAGTTGAAATTGACACAATTTTAGCTCTTTTCCTGGTACAATTTTATAAAAGGCATATTTTTAACTACCATTTGCCATTATTTTCTCTTTGAATATCAATGTTTTTCTTTTAAAACCTGTACCTACCTTAATTAAATTTATTATATTTTTTGATATAAAAACTTTGTTTTCTGGAAAGTGGGTTTACGGACTGGATAATCAGTTGACATATCAACCATATCAACCACCCATCCAACCTACAAATACCAACCAACCACCTACCACTTTAGAAATATTTTCCTCCCCCTCCCACCAAACACCAACCACCCATCCCCACCTACAACCACTAACAAATCACCCAGCATTTTTTTAATTTTTTCCTTACCTCCCCTTTTAAACCAAATTCCCCCACCAACCCACCCCACTACCACCACCTACCAACCATAATTTTGAACATTTTTTCTCCCCCTAGCCACTATAAATTTTATGTTATTAAATAGCCTTAAAATAATATTTTTACCAATTTCAAAATCGTACGAACTTGCTCTAATGTGTTAAAATGGTCTTGGGTGCTTGAGATTTTGGGAAAAAAGCGTTGAAAAAATCATATAAAATTTTATAAATCACTTAAAAATCAATACATAAACCGTTTTTTGGAGAAAATGAAGTAAGCCATCAGGTTTCTTTTACGTTTTTGAATTTTTACGAAAAGAATTTTCAAAATCGTTGGACCAGTTTTTTCAAAAAACATTTTTTTTTGAAAAACTTTTCGATAATATATTCCAAATTTTTTTTGAGTATGCCAACTTCTAGCACTTTGTAGTTTTTATCAGAAAAATAAAATTAAAAAATTATAGATTAAACCATTTTTGGAAAAAATTAAAATTAAAAAAAATTTTGAAACTTTTTTAAAAAACTCAAAAAAACTTTTTTTGAAAATTTTTCGAAATTATATTATTTCTTTTATAAGAGGGCTTCTACATTAAAAGTTTCATCGAAATCCGTCAAGTGGCTTACGAGAAAATCGGATTTCAAAAAACCGTTCCTATTGGAGGTACCGTTATAAGACTTTTCCTAAAAAATCTATTCCAACCAAAACATAAGGTTTGCACAGAAAACACAATTCAGAAAGTTTTATCAAAATCGTAGGAGCCGTTTTTGAGAAAAATTAATTTTTCACAAAAAATCGTATGGCAGGTACCGTTAGTTTTGGAGCTAGAATGCTAATTCAAAAAACCCCTCTGTAGGACGTCATAATAATACTATGTACCAAGTTTGAAGCAAATCGGTCCAGCCGTTTAGGCTGTAGTTAACTATACAGACAGACAGACACACGGACAGACAGACAGACAGACAGACAGACAGAATTGTCGGACCCACTTTTTTCGACTTCTCTATCATCGTAATGTCATGTTTGATTGTTAGAATTTTTTTTTTTCTTACGAATGCATAACTTGCCTTATGCTTATAGTACCTATAATCGCAAGTAAAAATCATCCATGTATGTACATACTCATATTTTAGACAAACTTGTTGGACGGTATTATTGTTTTAGATAAAGTAATTGCACGATATAAATATAATTAAGAAGTCTATCATCCCGATATCTACTTGAAATGACAGAACAACGTCTGCCGGGACAGCTTAATAGTATTTTGAATGAAATGTCATGGTACATGGATTTTCTGTTTGGGGAAGAGTGTATCTCGTCCAGAGAGAATATTATGAAGGAGAGTTTAATCTTTGGAGAACATTTCATTTTGCCCACAAGCTGATTTGACAGGTGTCATTTAAGAGCTGCGAAAGTATGCGTAAAACTTCGCATACAGTCTCAGCATTTTAGGGACTCTTGTCAGACACGTATTCAAATAATTTAAAAAAAACCGGAAATGGGTATTGGAGGGTGATACGCAGTGGCGTAGCGTGGGTAAGGGCCGCCCAGGGCATACCTAATATTGCCGCCCCTATATATGTAGTAATTTTTGTACACACTTAAAAATAAAAATATAAAGAATAAAATGCACGACTGGGTCGTACGTACTTGCTCTGTGGGTGCAATAGTACGATGAAAACAAAGTTTTCGAGCAATATGAAGATCTCATGTTTGGAAAAATTGGGAAAAACCAAAACAGTTTGGCTAAAACTGGAAAACCCGATGTACAGAAGTTTACGTTAAGAAACCTCTAGTATATCAAATTTAGATGTCATCTTTTGGGTGCTATAAATGATATAAATGTCCACTTATGGCCAAATTAATAAAATTATTAAAACAAATTTCCGTTATTATCCTTTGTAGCCAAAAACTTAAATGCAGTTTTCTTCAAAACATTCTATATACAGGGTGATTCACCAGCGTTGTGCCAAAAAGCTAGAGCGTGTAGGTTAAGTTGAGACAAGAAAAAAATCGTATGAGAGGGGGGTCTATTCCCCTCCGTTTAGCCGGGAGGGGCAATTTTCTGAAAAATTGACTTATTTTGTAAAAAAAAAATATTTAAAATCAACGGGTTCGTTTACAACACCGTGTTATACCTTTTTGGAAAGCCAAAAACTTCTCCTTTTATTTTGTTTTTAAATTAAATTGTTTTAACGAATAGTTTAAAAAATATAAATTTTCAAACTCAAAATTTTGAAAAAAAAATTTGAAAAAATAATTTTAAAACTAATTTTTTTCAAAATTTTACATAATTAAGTATAATTTTTGTTCTCAGAATTCAACGCTTCCATTAATCTTTAATCCAACACTGAAAACCGTATGGCTCTACGACTTTTTGTTGCCAAGGTATTCAAAAATAACCGAACCTACTTCTTCACAAAAACAAGAAAACCTAGCCTTACGGGATGGCACAAGTGACCATTTAGCCAATTTTTTCGTGTTTTTGTGAAGAAGTAGGTTCGGTTATTTTTGAATACCTTGGCAACAAAAAGTCGTAGAGCCATACGGTTTTCAGTGTTGGATTAAAGATTAATGGAAGCGTTGAATTCTGAGAACAAAAATTATACTTAATTATGTAAAATTTTGAAAAAAATTAGTTTTAAAATTATTTTTTCAAATTTTTTTTTCAAAATTTTGAGTTTGAAAATTTATATTTTTTAAACTATTCGTTAAAACAATTTAATTTAAAAACAAAATAAAAGGAGAAGTTTTTGGCTTTCCAAAAAGGTATAACACGGTGTTGTAAACGAACCCGTTGATTTTAAATATTTTTTTTTACAAAATAAGTCAATTTTTCAGAAAATTGCCCCTCCCGGCTAAACGGAGGGGAATAGACCCCCCTCTCATACGATTTTTTTCTTGTCTCAACTTAACCTACACGCTCTAGCTTTTTGGCACAACGCTGGTGAATCACCCTGTATATTATGTACATACAAAGTATAATAAAAATCGGTAAAATCTTTTTTGAGTAAATTAAAAAAAAAAATACATAATTTGGCCCAAACCTAGTGGCTTTTTGTATGGGAGCCACCATTTAAAAAAGAGTAACTGACAAAAATGCAATGCCATCTGATAGAGAGTTGTAAGGAACTATACCAAACAAAGTTTGTTTGAAATCGATACAACCGTTGACATAACTTATGGCAATTTGAAAAAAAGACGTCAAGACCAGATTTCCGTTACTTGCATTTTTAGCCAAAAACTAAAAACGCAGTTCTCTTAAGAACAATAAAAGAATATATTACACCAAATTTAATCAAAATCGTTAGAGCTATTTTTGAGAAAATTAGAAAAAACCTAAAAAAGTTGGCTAAAACTGAACGGCACATTGTATGGAAGCCACCGTTTAGAAAGGCTTCACTGAAAAATTTACAAATCATCTTGTAGAAAACTATGAAGAACTATTTCAAACGAGTCAATTCAATCAAGCGAACTTATGACCATTTGAAAAAAAGCCGTTTAAACCTGATTTTCGTTACGATCATTTAACCCAAAAACAAAAACGCAATTTTGTTAGAAATATCTTAGGTATATGTTAAATTCTGAGTTTAGTCAAAATCGTAAGAGCCGTTTTCGAGTAAATTAAAAATGAAGAAAAAGGTTATACTTGAAAAGTTCCACTTTGAGCCGGGCTAAAACGAAATAAAAAAAAGCTCGACAATAGTTTTTCTTTAAACTGCTTTGTATCAAGTGTCAAGATATAAGATCTCTGCCCTTATCATAACTCGTTTCCTCTCATTCCATTCTCAATTTTCCCATTCCCCTTTTAATTTCATATACTAAAGGACAGTATATCGTGTACACTCGAAAGAGTCGGTCGGAACTTTAATGAACTTAATAATTAAATAAAGAAGAACTAAAATAAGTATTCGTTTTCGTATTTATTGCGTATCGGAAGATTTCAATTTCAGGTCATCTGACACAAGTTTGAAGAAAATCCGTCAAGCCGTTTAGGGTGTAGCATGACGTGAAAAAGTGCACATCCGCACAGACAGACCGACGGACTGTATGGCAAAACCACTTTTTGGGCTTCTCTATCGTCGTAATGTCATGTTTGATTAAAACCTCGATTTTTTTTCTACATGAAACCAATACTTGCCCTATTAATAGAGCAAGTAAAAACTTACAACCAGTTATAAGTATGTACCTACACATGTATATCTACATATATCAATAAGCTTAGTTAAAGGAGGATGGGCAATTTTGTATGGGATTTGGTCCAACCCACCAACAGAAACAAGACATACGTCGTTGGAAAGGTCTTTGTAAATGGAAGGTTTTTTAATATGGGCACCAAGCTCTTAACAATGGGAGAGCTGAGATAACGGACTTTGAAAATTACTCTGTTTCTACTGCACCGTTGCATTTTCTTATTCTACCGTCAAAAACCAAAAGAAAAATAGCATTGGAAGATCTGTTCAAGTCCAATATTTTTTGATATAGGCATCAAGTTGTAATCCATATCAGACCAGAGATAAAAAATATTGTTAATTAGTCTTTTTTGGGTGCATCCTGGTACTGACCTTCCTCCATACCAACAGAAATGAGATGCATATCGTTAGAAAGGTCTTCTCGAGTACATCAAACTTTAGTATGGGCACCAAGCTTTAAACAATGGGAGAGCTGAGATAATGGACATTGAAATTAGCTTTATGTTGTTGAAAAGGTAAGTGTATATAAAATCTATTTTTAAACATACACTTACTAAGCAGACGAGACTTGATTCCAACTTGAGCTCTGGAACTACGCGTATATTTGTGTAAGCGTTTGACATATTCCTCGACGGTTATGCGCCAAAAATATTTAAAGTGAAGGATGTATTCAAACTTAAGCTGAGACTGAGTATTGTATTTAACTTTGTACAGTATCTCAGCTCTCCCATGGTTAAGAGCTTAGTGCCCATATTCAAAAAATATTTACTCTCGAAGACCTTTGCAACGATATGCTTCTCATTTCTGTTGGTGTGGAGGAAGGTAAGTACCAGGATGCATCCAAAAAAGAGTGATAAACAATAATTTTTTTCTCTGGTCTGATATGGATTACAACCGATGCCCAAATCGAAAAATATTGGACTTGAACAGATCTTTCCAATGAAATTTTTGTTTTGGTTGTTGGTGGTAGAATAAGAAAATTCAGTTGCAGTAGAAAAAGGCTAATTTCAATGTCCATTATCTCAGCTCTCCCATTGTTTAGAGCTGGATGCCCATACTAAAGATTGATGTACTCGACAAGACCTTTCCAACGACGTATATCTTGTTTCTGTTGGTGGGTTGGACCAATTTGCCCATCCTCCTTTCTCTTCAAAATTTTGTAAACTGTTGTTCCTACTACTTCTATATCTAGCAAATGAAGCAAAAATGAAGCCGCAAATTTAAAATGTTCCCATATTGGTTACTTTCCGATTTCCCGTGTACATATATCTAAGCGAATAAAAATGACTTACCTCAGGATGTCAAGGAAACAACGTAAATTCGCATTAAACTTTTTAGAATGATTGTAAACCTCACTTCGTTTGAGCAAAATAAAACACTTTCGAAATTTCACACATGTATAGGTATAGGTAGCTCGATTTATACTGCATACCAATACTTTTAAAATATATTTTTTTCTATTTTTAAAAGCATTTAAAAAAAAAAAAAATTTTAAAATTATATTTTGAAAATATATTTTTCTAAAAATTATAAATATGTAAATGTATTTGTTGAATACCTATAAACTGGCGTTTTTTAATTTTTTTTTCAAAAATTTTCAATTTTTTTTTTTTTTTTTTTTTCAAAACCCGCTCCACAGATTTTTATAAATTTATTTTCATAAATTCAAATTTATCCAAGAAATAAAATGGCGTTCTTTTTTTTCAGCTCAAATTAGTTTAAGTATTTATTTAAGAACTTTTAAAAATGTATTTATATCAAAATCTCAAGCCCCTGGACTAGACCTGGGTCAATCGTTCATTTCAAAAGATCGAATCAATCAAATATGGGTCATCTGAAAGATTCGGTCTTTTTAATCAATCATTCATTCAATCAAAAATGAAATGTTTCGGTTTAGAACTGTTTCGTTCATTTTCAAAGATACAATCGTTCAACATTCATTCATTTCAAAGATACAAAGTCAATCATTCTTTCGATCAATATTTTATCATTCTTTTTCAATCATTTCACTTCCAGCCCATAGCGGTTACGGAAATTATGTGAATAAAACATTTTGTGTCTTTGCATTTGTATCTTTGCAAGCCAAAGAACACAGTACATATCTCTCTCTCTCTCTCCCTAGTCACTAGTCCCTTTTAATTGCATGTATACATTTACTATTACTATGGTTTCGCTGTGTTTAATTTCAGTCCAATTTCACTTCACTTTAGGTTCGTTTCGACCCAGTCGTGCATTTTATTTTGCTTGCGATTAAAGTTACTATAAGGCAAGTTACATTCATATTCGCAAAAAAAATTCTAAATATAAATTTATTTTATAAACAAAATAATGTTGCTACTTAAAATTTGAAAAAAAGTTTTTTTTTAATTTTTGGTTATTTCGACAACTGTTTGATCAATTTTGGTCGAACATTTGAATCCAAAACGGATGAAATAATTTCCGATGTCGAGTATGAAAATTGCATGAGCGGTATACTGAATAATGGAGTTAAGGACTATTCACATGATACCATGAGAGCAACCGACGACAACGAACGAATAAACGAACATGTTCATCAATGTAATGAAGAAGCAAAATGTTTGTTGTTCTATTTATTAGCTTTTAAAAATAAATCATTTGATATTTCAGTTTTAAAAATTAATTTTATTTATTTTCAAAGCAATAAAAGTTTGTTTTTTGGTGTGTTTTGAGTAAACTTTATGTTCTGGTTGAAATTAATTTTTCATGAAAAGTCTTATAACGGTACCTTCCATAGGATCGGTTTCAGATTTTCTCGTAAACCACTTAACGGATTTAATAGAAATTTTTGATATGAATGCTCTTTTATAAACGAAATAACATTAATTCTTATATTTTTCAACAAAAAAACTTTTTTTGAGTTTTACAAAAAAGTTAAATTTAAAAAAAAAGTTATTTTTTTTTAAATTTTTCATTTTTTCAATAACGGTTTGTTCAAGAATGTTAAAATGTTTGTTTTAAAAAAAAATAAAAACTACAAGCTGCTAGATGTTGGCATACTCAAAACAAATTTGGAAAAGTCTTTCAAAAAACCGGTTTTTGCCAAAACTGGCCGAACGAATTTGAAAAAAAAATTCCTTAAAATTCAGAAAAGTTAAAGAAATCTGATGAATGAATGAATTTTTTTAATTATTGATTTTTAAGTTATTAATAAATACAATTTCATATGATTTGTTCCTAGTTTTTTTCCCCAAAATCTCAAGCGCCAAGACCGCGGTAACACATTAGAGGAAGTTTGTGCGACCCTGTCATGTACTTTATTTCTGATCTCTAAAATTAAAATAAAATATTTGAATTGTTTTTCAAACCAACCGTCCACTTTGACAGATCAACACTCCCATCTCATATCACGCAGCATGGAGGTGAGTTGCAAAAAGTAACAAATCGCAACTATTTGACACTTCAACGTTAGTTAAGGAACGATTTTATGCCGTCATACAGTTACAAATCGTAACAATTTTGAATTAAAGGAACAACTATAATTGTCAATTAGTGTTGATAGTTGTCTATGCTTAGAAATAGAAGAGAAGATTAATGTACAATTTTCAATAGCTTCGAAATCTGCAAGCATCCCTCTACCATCTGAGAAACCGCACCATTTCTTATTGCATCACGTTTTCACTCAAAAGCTGATTCACTTCGACAGGTTTTACTATGTCCCATTTTCAAACAGATGGATTCTTTTCGGTGTGCCTAGAAGCTTAGGCAACCAAATTTAAGCTTTATGAGCTTTGACTGTCGAATTCATGACATCAACCAACAGATATTTTATTTTATCCGATCCACAAACCAAAATGACTACAACTTTCTTCGTTGAGTTTCAAAACTTGTTTCGAAGTTGTTCTATACGCATGCTTTAGAAATCCTTCGAAAAGGACCTCCAATTCTTTTTTTTATGAATGACTTGGGAAAATCCTCTGTGCAGAGTCATCACTGACAGGTGGTGGAAATATGGTTTTCCAATATTTTATACATGGAAAAAAGCTCTCTTTTATGTCCTCTCTCTCGCTCTCCATAGATGTTTCCATCTTGCCAACCAAACTGTTCTCTCCATATTATCGAGTTATTCGAATTAGACGAGCGAAAGAAATTTTTGTCATTTCCCGTGCGAAATTTTCCGGAAAAAACGTGCCGAAATCCTTGCATATTTTTACTTCAATGATAAAAAGAGCTATATTTGTCCTTAATAAATAGTTTTTAGTGATTGTGAAGGTGAAAACCATTGAGAAAAGTGTGAATTTTCTTTGTGAAAAATTGGTGTGTGTAAAATTTTTGCACCACTGCCGTTAAGAGTCCAACTACCCCGGTGAGATTACTTCCTCCCTCGAAAATTACATCCTACCCCATGCCGAAACCACACTGAGGAAGGGTAGTGTGTACCTCAGTGTGAGGGGGTGGCTGGACGATTTTTTCCTGTGAATATTCCTTTCTTTTATTTTTGAATCTTTATTTGTGTGAACAAAAAAAATAAATACAAGGAGAAAGTATCTACATATTCTATCTATGCTAGTATCTTCTTGCAAAACTTGAAAGAATGGAAAATAAAAAGTGAAGTACTAAGGATTATCCTGGTTTCATATGTGCTCATCGCAACCCAAATGTGTGTTCTTAAGAACGAAGACAACGACAACTAAAACAACAACAACAACAGTTTTGTTGTTTGGATAAAGAAAAGTATCTATACTCCATCAAGACCACCACCGAAAAAAAAAAATTAAAAACGAACGAACTGAGTTGTAATTTTAAGTGTAAACCTATTGTTCCTAGAACTCCTGCAGTTCAATAGCCTTTAAAAAAAAAATTAAACCTAAAGTATAGACGGAAAAATGGAACGAATGTGGCGCAAAGTTAATCACAGTTTTACTGGGCGGACCTCCAAGTCTACGGCCACAATTCAGTCCACAGACACCACCTCGTCGGCAGGCTTTGGCGAGGGTCAGATTGTAGTAGCCGTTGCCAATAATGGTAACAGCGGAGCCTCTGGAAACTTACCTTCGAGTACGGCAACGGGTCGCCGGCTGGCTGCTAGTGGCGTCCAATTGCAGACAGTAATTACTCCCAATCAGCAGAAGTCTCTTAGCCAACATGTGCTATTGAATAGCACAGCTTCATCGGAGCGGCGACGTCGTCGAAGAAGGAAGAGTCGTCCGCGCCGCAATGGAGACACGTAAGTAGAAAAAATACTTTGACTTGACTTTTATTTACACAATTCTCGAAATCGAAGTTTATGGTTAAAACTTAAGAATTAAAAAACGAGGGAAAGAATTAAAAATAAAGTGCGCGACTGGGTTGCACGAACTTGCTCTAATGTATGACAGTGGTCTTGGGGTTAGAGATTTTGATAAAAATACATTTTTCGAATTCTTAAATAAATACTTAAACTAATTTGAGCCGGAAAAAAGTACCCCATTTTATGTCTTGGATTATGAGAATAAATTTATAAAAATCTATGGAGCGGTTGAGAAAAAAAGTTGTTTTTGAAAAACTTTTTAAAAACACTTTCAAAAACGCTAATTCATAGGAATTCAGCAATTACATTTATTAATAATTTTTGAAAAAAAATTAATGAGCAGTTTTCAAAATATTAATTAAAAAAAAAATAGTTTAAAAATGTTTTTAAAAATACAAACGATCTACCTACAAATTTGAAGCAATTCGGCCGATCCATTGGGGCTGTAAGTGTCTATACATATAGACAGACAGACAGACAGACAGACTGGCAGGCATACAGACGGACAGATTTTTAAGACCATCTTTTTCGTCTTCGCTATCATCGTAATGTCATGTTTGATTGTTATCGAAACAACTTTTTTTTTTGACGAATGTATAACTAGTACCTACATACCTATAATCGCAAGTTAAAAATTGACAGCTAACCAATCAATTTAGGAATGTTTAAACGGCACGTATTAATTCTCCAAAAGCACACATTTCAACTGAAATATTTCAAATCTGCAGGATTAATAAGGATACTGTCAATGTTTCCTATATTAAAAATTGTTTTAAATTATGTACCTACACACATTAGGTATTTAAAAAATTGGTCGTGTTTGCCTGGTTTAAATTATGTGTTGTATCAAAGTGTAAACATGCAAGAGCAATACTTTGAAGGAATTAAAACATACAAAGTTCTAGTAGCTTTGTCTATTGAACATAGGGCCTGGGTTCACCTTAAAGCGTTTTTTGAGAAATCTGAACTCGCCCTTTGGAGCATAATCTGTGTTTTTTTAGACATGAACTATACCCAAAGCAAATATAATCTTTTAACTGATGGAAGGTGCTGCCATATAGTCTTGCATGGTTTTGTGGATTCTCTGCAATATTAATGTTTTATTTATTGAAAATTTATGCGTTTAGTAAAAAGCTGATATTTTAAAAACACAAACAGACACTTCATTTATATTTATGTATATGGTATGATTTTGAGTCAAATAAATAAGAATTCGGAAAAAGTACGCTTAGCGCCACCTAGGGGTAGTGAAAAAATTAATTAAATTAAGAACATCAGCTATTTGCTTGTGAAAGTCCTGTCAAATTTGGCCTATAAATAAGAATTACAAAAAATATGTGACCGCTGCGCCACCTGGAGGGGTAATTAAAACCTAAGTTACGCATTATAACATCAGCGGATGCCTGTGAAAATCCCGTCAAAATCGGTCCAGTCATTTCTGAGACTAGCCGGAACAAAAAGACAGACATATACAAATTTTGTAAATTGCTTTTTTGTTATAAGTACCATAAGACGTATATACTTACTTTCATATGCATTTAGTAATAAGCTAAAATTACAAAGTTGGAATAATTAATTTAGATAAATGAAAAAAAAATATTGTTGGATATTGTATATAGGTGGTGTATCACTACTGACACCTAAAAACCAACTATAATATGGTTAGGTTAGGTTAAGGTGGCTGCCTGGAAACGTCTTACATATGTTTGTATATCCTTACGGATTGCTCTGTTTCGGCAAGTTTTCGAGCGGTTTGTTTAAGGACTTTGAATAGAAATGTAAGGTGACAATGGTACAGTGGATGTAGTGCTTGGTTGCTAAAACAGAATAAGTGTGAGTTTAAACCAGCCTGGGCAGCAATCTATATAATAAAAAGGCAAGCAGTTTTTTTGTGGTACCAATTGCGAGGTGGTTACCCAACCGATTGAGATGATATATATAACGTAGGAAAGGTATTACTGAGTAGGTGTGCTGGGAATATTTTGTTTTGTAATTTTTTTTTTCGGAAAATACAGGTGAAAATGTCCTGGTGTGCTTTTTTTACCATTTTTTTTGTATAAATTCGCTGTGAAATTTTTTTTCCCACAGTTTTGGGCATTTTAATGGCCGAATTTTGGCCACTGGGCGATTCTAGTTTTTATTTATTCCCCCAGTACTGGATGCTTGCCGTGAGATATAATGATCACCGAATCCGAAATCTCAATTCACTGTACCACCAAAAATTCTTTCATATCTTTCTATATTATTATTATTATTATGAATCACTTAAAAATCAACAGTCAAACATTTTTGGAGAAAATGAAGCAAGCCATCAGATTTCTTTTACTTTTTTGAATTTTAAGGAATTTTTTTTTTCAAAATTGTTGTACCAATTTTTTCAAAAAACGTTTTTGTTTTAAACATTTCGAAAACATAATATTCCAAATTTTTTTTGAGTATGTCAACATCTGCCGATTTAAAGTTATTATCAGAAAGTAAAAATTTTAAAAATTTTGATCAAACCGTTTCTGAAAAAAACCAAAAGTTAAAAAAAATTTAACTTAAAAAAAACCAAAAGTTAAACAAAATTTGACTTATTTAACTCAAAAAAATTGTTTTTGAAAAATTAAAGAATTTATATTATTTTGAGAAAATCTGATTTCAAAAAAACCTGTCCTATGGGAGGTACCGTTATAAGACTTTTCCTGAGAAATCTGTTCCAACCAAAACATAAAGTTTACTCAGGAAACACCATTCAGAAAGTTTTATTAAAATCGTAGGAGCCGTTTTAGAGATAAATGAGTTTTTCATAAAAATTCATATGGCAGGTACCGTTAGTTTCGTAGCTAACGTTTGCCTGTTTATTGAAATTTGTTGAACGGAGAAAAAAGGCTCAAATTTCCTCACCCTAGGTGGGCCTATGTGCCTCCTATGAAAAATCTTCTTCTAAAAAAGTAATAAGATTGTATAAACTCTTATATATGTAGGTATTTATTTTATTCTCTTTGATCAAAACATAACTAGAAACTTTGATTAACTACATTTTTGGTTGCTTACCATCTGCAACAAAAATAATCAAAAATTAAACAGGTTCATATGTAGGGGGCACAAGGGACCACCTAATTCCTCTGTGCCCCAACAAGAATGCCTTTAAAAAATAATATCGATGTGTTTGACAGCGAATATTTCGCAAAACTAAAATTGGCACAAAGCACCACTAAACTCACTGTTTTTGATATAAAAACTTAAAATTATTATTACATTGCCTTTACATTGTAAACACACAAACTTTAATAGACTTTTTTTTTATAAACTTGACTTATAAAACAATTAAATTTAATTTATTCAATCTCAAAGCACTTGTACACACAAAAGACAATTACCAACTGAGGAGTTAGATGGGCGCTTTTATTATTTCCTATAACTTTTTGGCTAAGTCACTTACCTTTCGTTTTAAACAGAAAGTCCTCTGTGCTCCGGTAGTCTTCTGTGCCCCGTCCTCCCCTACCAAGTTTAAAGCTAATCGGCTTAGCCGTTTAGGCTGTAGGTGCCGATACACATAGACGGACAGACAGACAGGCAGGCAGACAGAATTTTCGGACCCACTTTTTAAGGCTGCTCTATCATCGTAATGTTATGTTTGATTGTCCAAAAAAAAATTTTTTTTACGAATGCATAACTTTCCATATTAGTACCTATAATCGCAAGTAAAAATCAAAAAATTAAAAAACAATTTAATTTATTTTTAAAAAATTCCAAAAAAACTTTTTTTGTGACAAATTAAGAATAAGTGTTATTTCGTTTATAAGAGCTTTCAAATTAGAAATTTCACTGAAATTCATTAAGTGGTTTACGAGAAAATCCGATATGAAAAAACGGTCCTATGCGGGAGGTACCGTTATAAGACTTTTCCTGAAAAATTTATTGCAACCAAAACATAAATATTACTCAAAACACGTTGTTCAGAAAGTTTTATCAAAATTATTACGAATGAAAACTTGCCTGGGAAAATTAAGTTTCTTATCTTATATCAAATTGCATAGAGCGAAACAAAACTAAATTTTTCATCATTTAATAGCTTTGTTATAAAAATATTGTAATATTTAAATAGTCAATGAAATTGTTTTTAATCGCATCTGAATTTAATAGTAATACCTACATTATATAGTATACATATATTTGTGATAAAATTATTAATGTTGTGAAATTTAGTAATGTTTCATTCTAATTAAAAAAGTAGCCTATGTGCTATTCCAAACTATAATCTATCTCTGTGCTAAATTTCATTCAGATCCGTTCTGGCGTTATTGAGCAACAAACATCCGAACATCGAAACTTTCACATTTATTATATGTATTACTTAGGATTAAGATCCCGAAATTGTGCTTTATGTTATTTTCGAATTCATTTATTTTTATTTATTGTACAGTTTTTTGCTACTTTGCAGCATAGACTGTTTTATGAGCAAACTCTTAATAGTCCAGTCGAAAGGTCGGAAAAAGTGGGTTAAGGTAGAAAGAGGTTGGAAGTTAATGAAACTTTGGGATGTTGTTCAGGAATAGTTAATTAACAATTGACGAAGTTTTGGACCGCGAAGACTTTTAAGAAAAAGAGCAGGGGGAAGGGCTGCAAAATTTTGGACCTTGCTCTGGTTTTCCCTCAATAACAGTTGTCCTTGCGTCCTGCGACAAAAACGCAATTGATTTCTATTTTAGAGCGGTAACCGTTCCACAAAAAAGTTTCATATGCTTTTGACGTAGGGCGGAAGCAAAAAAAGTTATTGAAGGAAAATCGGAGCAAGGTCCAAAATTCTGCAGTCCCCTTCATCTCGCCCGACTTCTTTTTCCTGTGTTTCCTCAATTTTCCTAGAAGAAACTATCTTTGCAAATACCATTTACGAACCCCATGATCTAAAGTCCTGCCAATACACTTGTTGGAAAGCCTAAACTACAGTGTTCAAGTATTGCTAGACCCATCTTCCAAAGGTCCGAAGCGATGATAATTTGTCGTGTTCTCTTTAAAGGTTTATGGAAACGCACACCTCAAATGTTTCTTTTTGATCTTACCTCAAAAAAATTTTGTAATGCACTTATGTGCATACTTACATATTTTAACATTTGTTTCATTTCATATTTTTTTCTATAACTTTATATGATTTTTTTTTAAGTAGATTGTTTGTGTGTATTATTTTAGTTCAAAAAACGCTCTGTCCCTGGCCTTAATAATATTTAGTTTAACTCTATACTATATGGTGCCTGTCCGAAGCTAGTTAAAAAAAAACACACACACACATTAAAAAACCGAAAGTCTTAGTGCCGTAATTGCCTGAAAGTCCTTTAATCTGCACCGGAGAACTCTAAGCAAAGCAAATAAACAAACACACCCACTATTTCCGCCTGATAGTCAAAAATACATGTGTACAGTACACTTACAGTTGAATCTCTCTATGCTAAAATAAAACTGATTAAAGGCCACAGAACTTACAGGGTATTGTTTACTGGAAAATTAAATTGCATTATTATTGTACGGGTCATTAGTTTAGTAGTTTCAAGTATGTAGCACTGGCATTTTACATCTGTCAAACTCAGATGGTCATCTGAAGTGTCATTATACAGGGAGGGTCAAAAGAAGTCATCCATCCGATGATGTTTGGCCCTCTTTTTTTCTAAATGAAAAACTTCGATTGTGTTTTTTGATTATGTTTATCTGAACCTTTAGAATTGTGTTGGTCAAGTAGAGAAGATGATATCGGCCAAATGGAAGCCGTCACAATTGAATGCTCGTTTTATGGCATTTTCCATCACTTCAGCGAGAACTTCGGGCAACAGATTCTCGCACTCGTGTCGAATGTTGTCCTTGAGGGCTACCAGAGTCTCGGGCTTGTTCACGTAAGCACGGGACTTCTAAAATCCCCACAAAAAGTCTGAAACGGTTAAATTTTGCGGGCCAGTGCAAATCGCCAAAACGAGAGATGAGTCGACCCGGGAACGCCGCCTTCAGTATATGTATATCGGTTCATGTCGGGTCATGTATCGCTTCAAGGCTTGTTCACTTGTATTCTGCATCTGTCTAGTCCACAAATGTCAAAACAGATTTGACATTTGCGGCCATTTGATTAGGGTGATTTCTTTTTGCCCACCTTGTATTAGGTGAATATTTGGTAGTGATAAAGCATATTTTATATTATAGCTCCTGTGGAAGCTCCTATCTTAATTCCTGTAGTTTCGTGAAGTGTTTTGATATTTTGACAAGAAGTACTTTTCCGTCATTTATATCTGTCTCAAATCAAATGACAGGGCAAACTATCGAAAAAAAAAACGTCGGATATTGGAGGTTTGACTGTATACACAGGCAAACACACGAGCCATGGACCATGACTTGAGCACATTAAAAGCAGGAGCTGGGAGTGGTAGAGCAAGAAACTCGATTGAAGTGGCCAGAACAGAGTGCTTCGTGTGCATTTGGGCATAGTGTCGTTTGCTAACCGATGGTGTCGACTGTCGGTATTTAAAATGAGAGCAGGTAAACATTGTGACAAATATATATTACCATCGTGGTCTGCATCTGAATTCTGAACTAACATAATACGCTGCATTTAAGCCGGCTCATTTTTCTTGTGGTGTCCGTCGTCGGTCGGCGTCGTATGTGAAGGCAGGACCTATATCTCCATTTTGTTTTTCTTATTTCAAAGGCGAAATGGAAAGTGATGAATCACCTTCAATTTTATTTTTTTTCTCAAAACAGAATAGACTATTTCCTTAAGTTTGGCAACGTTCCAAGAAGGAATTTCCAAGTTTCAATGGAAAATGGCTCATAAAACCTTAAAAAAAATGCTGAAGTGATTCAGTTATCTCCTGTATAGACATAGACACCATCATCATCTGAACGGAGTGAGAAACAACGGTCTTGCCATTGACTCACTGCACCATTATCAGATAGATTCTTTATCCTGATGCGTCCCGCCCTTCGCCGTCAGACGAAACCAATTTGATATCCTTAAAATGGCAACGAGAATCTGAAGGGAGAAGAAAATTAAATAAAAAAGGAACTATACCCGACCGAGCATCCAGCTCAGCATCAGATGCTAGGTTCTTTTGATTGTTATTGTTAAGAGATGGTCTATTGTTGAACGGATGAGTTACCCTCTTTAGCCTGTTTAACCTTGTAAATGCTCCACATGTGTGAGACCATATACACGAGTGAAGGAACAGACGGCAGCTTAAATGATGAATGATTAAGGTTTTGCAGAGCTTTGTTACTTCGGTTTGTTGAAGAACAATCAATTTGAAAACTTTAGGTGTGAATGAATGTGTATATGAATGACGGGGTGCGGCTCAGCATTAGTCCATAAAAGATATCATAATCGATTGGAAACAGAAGGAGTGTAAGTTCAAGGATGACTGACTATTATAAACTGGAAGAATAGTCCTATGGATAGGAATATTGACATTCGATTAATGCATTTTTCCTCCTTACCAATCGAAAATGATTGAGATCGACATGAGGATTATTGTGGGAAGTTTCTGTGTTAAGCTTAGGTATGTGATATTCTTCAATGCGTTCGCCATTAAAATTCTTATTAAATCCATTCATCGATCTATGATAATTATTCATGATTGAAGTACCACTTTGATTATGTGAATTAAGTGAACACAAATATTTAAGGAAGAGTGGGATACCATAAGCGTTTTTGCCCGCAATGACTCAGAGCCCAGGACGTTTCATGCAGCAGTAGTATTACCAATCATTTTACTCAAACCGATCTAAGCTTTATGACCCTCTTAACTTTTCGAATTCGAAATGTGCTATTCACCGACCATTAACTTAAATTCGGACATTCGTTAAATCGTTGTTTCCTTTTTCGTGAACCCATGCTCCCATACTTCCTTTCGAAATCAAATGTCAATCATATCGTATTTTACAAGACAGTGTATATTCGCACGCAGTAGTGTTACCAGAGTCAACTCTTCAACGTTGCTTTAGTAGAACAGAGTCCAACATAAAATGTACGGGCGATGTGGGTCTATTCAAACGTATTTATGGACAGGAAAAGAACATTTTGAGAGTGGTTCAATCAACAAGGGGCACCGTTTTCTATGTGTTTTGTCTGTATTTGAGAGGATCGGGAAATGATTTTTGCTGCACTTTTGGCAGAAACACTTCATTTTTCCTCCAAGATAATGTTAAGTCCTCAGGCAGGAGCTATACCACGCGTTCGCCAGTGCTGACACAGTTGAAAAAATGAAAAAGTTTATACTGTTGCAGAGAAGAGACAGCTGGTTTCGAAATTATTGTTCGAAGATAACTTAACTTCGTAACTTAAGAGTGGCCGTAATCATGTGACGTAAAACAGCCGTCTTCTTACGTTAAAATAAGTCGTGCCACTTAATAATGAGGTCAGAGGCACATTCATAATTATGTTATTATAGTTCGTCTTTGTATCTTCCTCGCCAAATGTTGTTTTCTCGGTTTACGCAGAGAGGACCATAAATCGTACGCATAACTTTTCTTTCGAAGATTTAAGTAATTTTTCATCTGGTTGGGAGAGTGTCCATGCTTCTGTACCATATAACAGGGCCGGGACGATGAGTATTCTATACAGTATCTCCTTGGTTCTTCTCGAAAGGGCTTTATTCCGCAATAGCTTATTCAGCCCAAAGAAACAGCGATTAGCAAGAGTTAGTCTGCGTTTGATTTCAGCGCTGATGTTGTTGCCTGTGCTTACAGCAGTATCCACGTAGACAAATTCACCGACTACCTCGAAGTTGTACCTATCAATCTTCACGTTCTGGCCAAGTCGGTGCCAGGGTTGGACTTTTGTTGATGAAAGCATATACCTACTTCGTCTTGTCATCGTTTATTTTTAGCCCCCTTCTGCTTGCTGCTGACTCCATAGAAGTGAAGGCACCGGTGTATTGCTCGCTTTGTTCTTCCTTTCACGTCAATGTCGTCCTTTAACCCAAGTAATTGTGCCGATTTATTAAAAATGGTGCCCGATGTGCTAGCATGGGTGTTCCGTATGAAATTTTGAAGCACAATGTTAAAACAGCTGCATGACAGAGCGTCACCTTTTCTTAGCCCTCTGGCGGTTTCGAAGGTTTCAGTAGAGTCCCTACCAACTTTTACGGAACAGCGAGCATTTTCCAACGTCATCCTGATAAGGCGTATTAGTTTAGCAGCGATTCTAAAGTTGTTCATGGCACTGTACAGTTCAACTTTATTAAAACTGTCGTAGGCTGCTTTAAAAACGACGAACAGGTGGTTGGTGTCAATGTTGTATTCTGGGGTTTTCACTAGAATCTGGCGTAATGTGAAAATTTGGTCGGTCGTAGATTTTCCAGGTCTGAAGCCGCATCGGTTAAGACCTACAAGGTCATCAGCAAACGGCTTAAGACCTTCACATTAAACGCTGGACAGGATCTTATACGCAATGTTTAAGAGACTTATGCCTCTATAGTTGGCGCAGATTAGGCGGTCTCCTTTTTTGTGGATCGGGCAGATGGTACTGAGATTCAACTCATCGGGCATACTTTCCTCCGACTATATTTTCCAGATGAGTTGGTGTATGCTTCTGACCAGGTCATCTCCAGCATTTTAAAAAGCTCCGCTTGTAGACCATCGCATCCAGCTGCTTTGTTCATCGTGAGTCTGGTGATGGCTACTTTGATTTCATTTTGGTCGGGCGGATGTAGGTAGTTCATGGTCGTCATATAGGTTAACTGGTACAAGTCGATCTTTGGCAGGATCTTGGCTGTCATCGCCATTTAACAACGGATTAAAGTTGTCTCTCCAGACATCGCCTGTGTTTCTACTATAGTGTTTCCATCCTGATCTTTGCAGTGCCCAGGGCGGCTTGTGAAACCTGATGTAGACTGTTTCACTCTTCTGTAGAAGTTTCGCACCTCTTTTCTGCAAAAACATCTCTGCATCTCCTCGACATCACGTTGTTGGTGATCTTTTTTCTTTCTCCTGAGTAAGCCTTACTCACCCTTCCTTCGCTCAATGTATGAATTTCTGGTCGCACTCTAGTATCTCTCTGGAGCCATGAGTTGCATGCCTCCGTCTTAGCTTTTCTTGGCTGAGCAATGTCGGTGTCGAGCCAGGGGATTCTGCGGGAAAGCTGTGATAAGCCCAATACAATAGACGCATCACTTTTCATGGCTTATCGACATAGCAGTAATTGGTCTTCCGGGTTCATATCAACAGTGAAAGGGTTTCTGCAAGTTCAAGCGATACCCGGTCAGCATAGACAACTGCGCGATGGTCTCTTCCGATTGAAGTCATCTAACATTGAATTTCTTCGGCATAGTAGATGTTCGCTTAAGAACTTCCATGAATATCTGTACTCTAAGTTTTGCACCAACTAAGTAGTGTTCCGAGTCGATGTTAGCTCCCCGGAATTCACGGACTTTCTAAATGCTAGAGGAGTGTCTTTCGTCAATCGCAACATAATCGATTTGGTTGCAGGGTAGACCGTGTTGCCTTCTGGATGTCGGGGCGTTTTTCTCAATTTTGGCGTTAAGGTCTTCCAAGAGGATTTTAATTTGGGGTACTGTTCGTAGGTTTTTGGCGAGAAACTTTCTTTGGTATCATCGTCCGCCTCCAAAAAATCGCGATCTCTCATCGAGGTGGCACTTCCCATAATTGAAATTGCAGTTTTCTATAACTTCCAGGCCTGTCCCAACCCATCGCATCTCCTTGAAAGCTCTTATATAAGCTTGGAAACTGGCGAGAGACTTGGCTAGCTGTTTAGTTTTGAGCGGCCTGTTTGATGTGTGCACATTTAACGTTCATAAATTTGACCATACAGAGCGTGTTCTGTATTTTCCATCATAGTCAAATTTTCCCTTTAATGACCGGCTTGTAATGCCTGCTCATGACGTGTAGATCGTCTTGGGGTTGGATTTTTAGAGCATATCTTTTCTCTTGCTCCTAGTTCCTGATCCGATGGATCCAACGCTCGTCGTTAGTTCACCATTCGGGTATCCAACGGGCACAGCGCATAGGTGACGATGCGGTTCAATTTCAATACATCAAGTTAAGCCAAAAGAATCTTGTCTCAATTGCATAACATTCCTTTGCTCCTTACTTACTTTATCAAAATTCGATTCCTAAAATTTAGTGCTTACACAACACCAGACTGGACCTACGACAACCGACAATTGGTTGGTACGTAGACAATAGACATTCATCTTAATTTTCAATAGACAGTTGGCACATACCGTCTATGCTTGAGTGCATTCAAGATCTATGCATCACTTAATTTCCAGCTTAAATCGGAAGCGAACTTTTATCGACTTTTTAAAAGTTGAGAAGTAAAAGAAATTCCATTCCACATTTATAAGGACAAACTAAATGCCAATGCACTTTATTTGACATTTAAAATAGATTGTTCTTGCTGTGAACGATTTTTGCATGAATTCCACCATACAATGGTGCACAAGATAAACTTAATCAGCTTAAAATATTTTTTCTTTCTCCTTTGTTTCGACTGGTGCTTTTGGGAGAAAATCAATGAATCCCTAAAGCGCTCTCCTCCGGAAGCATTGTCCTTGCAGAAGAAGAGAAACACTTAAATGCTGAATTTTCTCGTTTTCTTTTTAAAATCGCACACAGGTCCTCGGGCGGATTTGGCCACCAACAAGTAATGGAATCAACGAACCAACATCAACACAACCATCACCAGCTTTACCAGCCATTGCAGCCATTGCAGGCACACAACCAGGAACAGCCGCAACAGCAGCAGCAGCAACAGCAGCAACAGTCAACTTCTTCCAGTGCACTTATGATGGGTGTGAGCAATAGTGGCGGTGAATGCTATCCCCCTATTGTGGCACCTAACAACCAACAACAAGACGTATCGTTGCGACAGCGTGCTGTTGCCAAGCTTCGAATGTTCAATTTCCACCTGAACTGGGACCTCCACATGACTCAGTGCAAGCCCTGCGGGTAAGTTTCTCTAACGGCGTGTACATTCATTCATCCAATAGTATCCTGCTTTATTTCTTCCCACTTACATATTTATCCTCTCTGATCCTTGTTACAGTTTCCAACAAACTTTTCTCGATTTCCTCCTTATCTTCCACCCGGTTTACTTTTGCCTTCAGGCTTTGGCCCACATTCCATTCATTAGATCTTGGCTTGTATACATTCTCCGATTGTTGTGGGAGATGTAACCCATTTTGTGTGTTCTCCTGTCTACACTCACCTTGTCACTGTTTTGAATTAAAAAATTTACATCTCAAGTAGTGTTTTGTAATTATTCTTTTCTTCCTTTCCCGAGTCCGATACCTCCTTCCCTTTTAGTTCATCACCAATACTACAGCAATCAAAGTGAAAGTGTGGGTGTTAAGAGGTCCTTTATATAAAAATTTTCACCCTTTTTAAGTTTTGTTTGAAGCAGGAAAATTATTTTTTGTATAACAATCCTTGCTTTATTCGACATTTCCTGCCTCAATATTTCCAATTTTAATTTTGATATTTCCTTTTTTCCCAACAGACCCCGTTCTGGGGGAGGCAATATCATAACACGTCGATTGTGCAGGAATCGCCGAAGGGAGGACAACGAATTGTACCGTTCAAATAGTTTTAAGTTTGAAAGGTTTGAAAGAAAGGAATGCAGCGAGGAATTCGCAGATACTCTACAAAAGAAGGTAAGTGAGAGTTAAGCTTTTTTTTTGATTTTCCAATGAAAAGGTGAATTTTTTGAGTAAATAATGCCGTGTGTACGCAAAGAGAGCCATTGCACTGAAGGGGAAACCAACTTGACGAAGAACGAGCTTTTTAACACACGACAAAGGTGAAAGCAGTAAAAGCTTTGACATATTTATCCTAGATGGCGCTGAAAGATTTTTGTTTATATAATGTCAGGCTTTGGTTTTTAAATGTTGCGGGCTCGCTTTTTATGTTAAAAACCATTTCGTAATAAAAGTGCAGATTGGGAAAGTTTATGTGCGCGACGGGTGGCCAAATTTGGAAACTTATCGCAAGGTCCATGTTATGAAATCGTCACCCCAGTATTGGAGTGCCACATTTGCATTTTTGTCAGGCAGACCAATACTGACCATTTATATGCAAAAGTGCATATAGCTCATTTCTAACACTGATATTTTTGGCAGTAATAGAGATAGGATAGATTTTATTACACCAAATGAAAGATCTCCTTTTTGTCTTTTATAAATCATTCCTAACTCAAAAATGACAAAAATGCAAATGTGGCACTCCAATACTGGGGTGACGAAATATTGAACCAACATTTTTTTGAAGTGTCAAATTAGCGTAACAATGCAATGCAATAATTTATGAGTATTAAAACACTTTAAAGTTTAATATTAAGTTTTACTTACCTCGTGGGCTATGCAAATATCTCTCCACAGGTTCGGTGGCCCTGAAATATTGTTTGAAAGGTTTATTTAATTCGATTAAATATATTAAGTAGATCGAAATTTTAAGTTTAATTCAACTATGTACATTTCTAATTTATTCAAGTTTAGTATGAAAGTTGGGAACAATGTGACATGTGAGGTTCAATGGTGAGGTTTCGACAGGTCTTTTCGTCTAACCTCTTGTTTATTTTTGCAGGTGGAGTCGTGGCGAAAAAAAAGTCGTACACGATTTGCGCTCAGCTTTTATAGGTCTTACTGTCAAGTTAAGTTTGCAGCAATTAGATTAATTTTGCTCTAATCTTTAAATAAAGGGTTCGGTTTGAAGCTCATGCAACATGAGGTTCAAACTACACCCTAAATATAGAGTTCCGACATGTATATAGTGATCGTTTATGTAAAAGAATACTATGTTAGAGGAGCCGTTCGCAAAAAGTTCAGAAAGGATCAGAAAAGCTCAGAATAATGTGTTCAATCCAATAAAATAAAATGTTGTCCCTATCTGTTCTACAATCGGTCACTTTATATTCCATATAGTTGAAATTTCACAGCTGTTAGGAGTTGTGAACAATATTGTGTCTTTTTCTGTTGCTAACTTGCTCTGACAGTTCTCAAGCTCTTGAGCTTTTCTGATCTTGGTTTAGCCGATTAAAGACAACTTATGATAGCTGTCATTTTATTTGTAATTTTAAGCGTTTTTCAAAATCTTAGAGTGCATAGTTCTAATTTGTTCATAAATTGTGATTTTAACAATAGACAATAGCCTTGTTAGTACTTTTTTGTGAAGTGAGCCTGAATTTAGATGAACTGTTTCTCGACCTCAGAAGTCAGCTCAATTAAAGAAGTCTATTTCACTGATATTTAATTTTTGTATGCGTATCTTAATTGAAAAATCTTACTTATTTTTGTCATTAAAGAACAAAGTGTGAAGTGAAATCACCTATGCAACCGACAGGGTCATTCATTATGTTGTTTCAAGCTGGTAGCACTGGCATTTGACACCTGTCAAACTCAGCTGTCATCTGAAGTGTCATTATATTTGTTGAATGTTTGCCATTTACGATAATGAATCGTTTAGCAATCAAACAAAGCTTTAAAATTATTAAAACTTACTACAAAAGTGGGTGTTGGAACAACAGACAATGACCATCGATTTTGCGAACAACATTCTTAACAAACAAAATTGCCGCATCTAGGGCTCAGAAGACACACAAGTAATCAAAGAGGTGTCATTGAATCCAGACAAAGTGAATGTTTCGTATGCTCTATGGTCGAAAGGTGTCATTGGTCAATATTTCTTCGAAGATGCCAATGCGGAGAAGGTTGTAGTCGATTCGGAGCGATATGTTCGAATGATTACCGATTTTTTTTGCAGAGTGAAGATCATGACTTGGACGATATGCGGTTCCAACACTAAGCCACACAACACGACCAATTATGGCTTTAATGCATGAGAAGTCTTCTGGTCTCGTGATTTCATGTTTTGGTGACGTCAATTAGCCACCAAGATCATACGATTTGACACCGTTCGATTTTTTTCTGTTAAACTACGCAAAAGAGCGTATGTACCTACTTGAATAGTTCCCAAACTATAAACGCATTAAAAACCAACATTAATCAAGTTATGGCCGAATGGTCAAAAGAGTAGCATGCTGCGGTTCTTCCCAAGGAATCCATTTGAATGATATTGTTTTCCACATTTAATGACAAAGTCCAAACTTTATAATGAAATAAAATGAATGACCCTTTATGAACTGATACCGTTATGGGTGATGATAGGACCTACCAATTATTATAGGAAAAAAGATTAGATGTAATAAATACAATCTATTATGATGCGTGTTCACGTGTTGGGAAACAATCGAATTCAGCTACTCGTGCTACCAGCCATAAAACTTTTAATGAAAAACAGAATTTTGTCAAAAACCAGCTTTTGATTTTTATTAAAATCTGGATAGCGTTTTGTAGTATATCTTTTGGTTGGAATGAATGTTTAAGAAAAAATTCTAGAACAGTGCCTAACGACAACACCTTCAGCTGCCTTAGGCATTCTTCTTAATCTTACACCCCAAGACATTTTTAGTAAACAAACGGCCGCGAGTAAGGCAATACTTCTCAGAGCCACCTTTTAATGGACGAACAACCCGCAACTGTCGCACATCTTTCGTGGAGATGGCAGAACAGTTTAATATTCTAGGAAACTGCAATGCCGACGAGATCACCAGAAATGGAACAAGTTCACCAATTTCACCTTAACATGTATGCTACATGAAAACTCACGCTAAAACAGGATGCCATGAACAAAACAAATCTAAGATGGACAAGCTTAACCACTTGTCTGGCGACAAAACAGATCTGGCCAAAACTGGACCCAAAATGGACCAAATGTTTGTTATCTTTTAGCAGATCTCACCTTAACTCATAACTGGACACTGTCTTATAGGCGGACATGCTACTAGACTGGGTGTTACATACATCCACTGTCTCCATGGCTTTATTAAAAGATCCAATTGGTTTTCAAAGCATAGTGAGGTAGTGGGCCTTACTTTTATATGTGGTATCACAATGGACCAAGTATTTGGTCTAAGTGTCTCAGTCATTGCCTGACATCCACCTTAACCGAACCTAACCTAACCTTACCTACCTCCGATAGAATAAGTTTTCTAAAATCCGAATCTTTCTTGTTATCCACTCAGTGCCGATTTCGATGAAATCCTTGCGTATACGCATTGTTAATATGTGGCCTTTCGACTTATAAGGGGAGAAACCTTCTCGAAGGGTCTTTAAGGCCACACATTTTATTTGCTATTGCTAACCGAATTAATTTCTTATAGGTAAACCTAGTGAATGCAAGGTACAAATGTCGGCCCAACATTGTTGAGGATGTGCTTTCCTTTATGTCAGCACAATTTAAGGGTTAAACGATGCCAAAATTACCCGAAGATTAGCTTTTACACTAGACAACTTGACTTTCTTGTTTTCAATCAGATAGAGTACCTAATACACATACTTCATACTTCAAATACCTTTCTTATTTTTTTTAGGCATTCTCTTCATATTCTTCCACTCACAGACAAGTGCAATTAAGTAATTAAACTTGAATTAAATTACTGCCTCTTAATGACGACTTGGTCATTTCCGCATAGACATTTCCTGCCAGGATTCGATTCTCAAATTAATTTTATATTGTGCTTTGGTTAAATAAGATAAATCAACATTTGCGCACTGCTTTGAGTTTTAGGGAATTCCCAGATACCAGATAGTTTGGAACAAAAAAAAAAAAAGATAAATAAAAACAAAGGAAAGTTGACATAGAAAGGTGTGAGCCGATAAATTATTTTATTGCATTAACGCAATAATACTCATGTGGAAAAAAAGATTGATCGCTCCCAGATGGGCGTTACTTTCCTTGTGATGGTTTCAATTTAATCAATTCAGCACCTGAGCCCTGTCCGTCCATGTCCATTTCCTTGTTCGGATTCAGAAAGAATAGTCTGCGATTTGCTGATAAACTTTGTTTGATTAAATTGAAGCGCCTGATGCAATTGATTGAATTAGTTGAATGTATTTCTGTGGCTAGTCAAAAACTCAGAAGGAGATGCCTTATTTAGAATGCACATACATTAAAGCTTTCTAATTATTCTGCAAGCTGGGGCGCGTACAAAACATCGATTCACTAATGGCCATTCAGATTGCCTGAGTCAGTCTGAACTCCTCGAAAAGATATTATTGGCCTTCTCGCTATGTAACAACCTATAACCGAATCATTACCATAATAGCGTTCACTTGGAAAGAAAGATTTTCTGAATGTTTTTGCCAAACCATGAGGAATAATATCTTTCCTAAAAGACTTCTCGAACATTTTTGATTGCTGCTAAAGATGCGAGAAATATCATAGAAGAAGGTGGCACTTGCTCAATGGGCTTTGCCAGTCTACAAAATTATGTAGGTATTACTTTAAAATTACTATATGAGCAGGAATTCCACATATCCTTTAGAATAAATTAAAAAAGATATCGAATTGATTCAGAAAATAAGGCTGTGTTTTTCCAGTATTTTTAAAGCCAAAACATATGGAATTTAATAACAGGAAAATTCTCTATCTGGCCTTAACATGCGGTCTCCACTAGTAATAAATCCAGGGGCGTGCTTAAACGTATGCTTTCGAGTATCGGAAATGGGGACCATCGCATAGTAGCGGAAATTTAAATATTGTAGACAAATCTTTAAAATTTTCTGATTAGTCCAAGAGCTTTCTAGGAAAAACATAAGTGAGACCTACAGAACATTTGCAACGAAATGTTGGATACCCTATTCCAACATGAGTTCGTTTGCGACAAAATATACGTGGTACCAAATCCAAAGTGGGTGTTTGATTGATTTGCGCAATTTCATGGTTTACAAAAAAACAAAACAAAAATTATTCTAAGTTTATTCTTTGTGGCCATATTTGACGAGTTTTTTATTTTGTATATAAAAAAATGACGTCCGCCCGGCGCAACCAGTTCCAGAAAAGAAATTCTTCTTTAGCAGACAGGAGAAAATACAATAATATTAATTTTGCGTGTCCGATGTTCAATTACTACAAGAGCAATACAAAAAAGGCGTGTGTGTCACGCCCAATGCTTAAAACAAGTATTGCGAAGGCAAAACTACTGTTACGAGCTTATTGACATAAAATTTTAAGCTCGCAACCCGATTCTAACTGCAAAACAGAACATAAATTGAGTTTTAAAAAATTCGATTTTGAATGAAAATGTGGTAACTATGGTAACTTAACAACTCTTGAAGCACATTAATGCAGATTAAGTCTTTTAACGGAAACGGCCCTTTAAAGAGGGAGTGTCCTTTAAATTTGTTTAAAAATATCAAGCAATAACTGAGCTTTGATCATTGGAAAATTTGTAATCATATGCGTAAAACTGCTGAATCCAGTAGTTTCTTAACATTTTTAACCGAGTTATAAAATTTTATAAGAACCACGCCCCTAAAAGTAGGCGTATGGAAAAACTTTACACACAAAAAATGTAAAGATATATTTTGAAAAAAAATTGTTGAAATTCGGTTTTGGTACCTTAAATATTTAAAACTATGTTTTTTCTTCTTTTATGAAAAGTGAGCGTAAGCCACACCCGAAATTCAAAAATTTCTTTTCATGCACAAGCTATTTAGTTTGGATTTAAAGAAGCACAAAAATGTGTGTTTCTGACTTTATAATACATAGGTAACGTGTATTTGCAAAAATAAGTTTTTTATAGTTTCTAATGAAAAGTGCGCGTCAATCAAGCTCGAAATAATTTTTTTTCCCTTACACAAGATTTTTACGTACAACTTATACCCACAGTATTAAAGGGTTTTCGCCCGAAAATAAGTATTGTTTTTATTATAAAAACAATATTGATGGTTTTGTATAAAAAGTGGCCACGCTCAAATTCAAATATTATTATTTTATTGAGAGAAGATGTACTTATATCTTGTGTGTCCAAAATTTGAGTCGTTTGCTGTACAAAAACCACAATTTAAATTTGCCAAATAGAGGCTGTTGAACAAATGGCGGTTGTGAGAGAATTTCACCAGAATTTAGCTTTACTTCGCTTTTTTTTCAACTTTTTGAGAACATATTTTCAAATTTCAAGTGTATCAAAAAAATAAATTTTTGGTTTTTTTAAAAATTAAACATTTTTTAATTATTAAACATCAGAAGAATATTAGTTTAATTTACAAAAGACTTTTTCGGTTACTTCCGTTCATTACAAAGATTTTTTCAATAAGGGCTGGTAGATGTTGAAATGGATTAAAACAAGCTGTATGTAAGGTAAAATCGCATGACATTGGTTCCCAATTCACGTCACCTCTGGGAGAGATAACTTTACCCTCGAACTAAAATTTTAAGCAGTTTTAACAGTGGCGCCCGCAGCCCGCTGTGTGGTTCATAGAACAATCCTGCTGGAACCACATGTCGTCTAGGTCCATATGGTTCAAATTGGGCTATAAGAAATTGACTATTATCGTTCTGAAGCGCTCCGTATTGACGGTGACCGCCTCATCAAGGACGGGCCCGACGTCGAAAGCCCGAAATTCACACCAAACCGTAACTTTTCGAGAAAGCAATGTCACCTGGTGAACTTCGTGTGGGTTGGCGTCGTCTCATATAGAGCTATTCATCAAAAAATGCACTTCGTCGCTAACAATTATTTTTTCGGAGTCGAAGTCTGCGAAAGGCCGAGTTCTTGCGTTTCTTTGACATACATGCGTACATATTGTTGGGTGATGATTGATTTACCGAACCTGTCAAATTTGGCCACTAATTGTTGAAAATTCGAATGTGAAGCCCACCTTTAACTTTCGCAACGTGCGAAAAACTGAATAATTTAGTTCGCGTACCAAAATCAAAAAGTTAACAAAACTACCCGTGCTTGTTGAATAGCCATTTAGTTAGTTCATAATAGACAAAATATAGACAAAAAGATGCCAAAGAAAGGAAAAAATTAGGTCCTGGCTGAAAATTGGCACGATCATTGGTATTGGGGGCTCTTTATAACTTAGGATATACGAGATCAACTATTTCATCCCGTCCTTCTCCGTAAAAAAACACCCTATCACAATGGCCGTCTTAAGCCATACCGGGGCCCTTGGGCACACAAGAATTCGGGGCCCTATTGGAAAGTTAAAAAAGTGGATGACAAAAACATTTTTTATGTAAAGATCAAATTTCAATGTAATTTATTGGAATGGGATCGAAAAAAGTAGAGATTGATATAGTTAACAATGTCTTTCCGTGGCACGTTTTTCCGTCAAGAAAACAGCAAAGACGGTTTGCCGATGGCCTCAGTTGCCAGTCCTTGTAAATGGGTCGACTTTGTTAATTCATCGACGGAGTAGATTAAAGTGGAATGTAATGCAAATACGGTTTGCCAACATGCGGACAGGCAACGTACAGCTGACTGTGCGAAAAACAGTTAAATTCGAGATTCATCCCACAGACTTCCAACTATTGGCCTTGCGATTTTTTGATTGTCATCGGCAAAGCCAATATAAAATGGAACTAAATTCGCTTGATTTGGAATGGAAGATCAGTTGGAATAATCGGATTTCGTGGGATAAGGACTTCCACTTCTTTGAACCTTGTCACTTTCAGCTGTAAATTATGCAGCAGAGTCCTGGCACATCAAGCGCGTTCAAAAATTCCTTCAGATAGTTGGTCGCTTAATCTTCGTCGGTCACGCTGTCAACGGATTTGTGTGAATGCAGTTCTCCAGCGATTTGTCTTTGAATTATGAAATTCAAGCTATCGACGTTCTTATTCTTCGCTGCTAGTATTCACTTATCCAATCGACATTTGTATATTTTTGTGCAATGCTGGGGAACACTTTGTTGACGAGTCCTTCCTTCGAGGAGGATGTGAACTCTCAAAAATTTGCGGGAACGATATCAATCCAGTCAAAACATCAACGGGAATTTGGCCATTGTCAAGCGCCAGCAGTTGTCTCGAGAATTCGGCAGTTGATGGGTCCCTCTGCAATGCGACTCTCATGTTCGTAGTCAATTTCAACTTCTTGTCTCCAATCACTTAAAAATCTTTTCATAGTTCGGTCAATTGCCTCAAAACTCGTTTATGCGCCATGGTGCATCTATCCCAGATCATGATTTTGCATTCTCGCATCGATTTCGCTTCCGCCGAATTCTTGGTCATTGTGCACGTTGGCTTGTCAATAGTGAGAAGATTCATAGGCAGCTTAAAAGCGGAATGTGCAGTTCGACCGCCTTCCAACAAGGTGGCACAATGCCAGAGGATGAAATAGCTAACGCTGTATCGAATCGCATGAGTTCTGGTAACTCTGCATTCGATGGTCACTCAAGTATAAGAAGATATAATAAAACGCAAATAAAACTTAACGTAAGAACTTAACGAAAGAGTGCTTGTTCTGCGAACAAGCACGAGTGAGTGTGAGAGTTAGTCTTAAGCAGGATTTTGAAGTGAGATGAATAAAATTTGCTAAGTGGTTTTTTTATAACATTTTTTCCACTATAAATTATCGTGTTTTATTTCTTTCCTCATATTTATTGATTGAGATGATATTATACAGTCCATTTGAGCTTCGATACATTGGTCCATGTCGAGCGTCGGATATTGTGCCAGTGTCGGAATGGTGCAGGTTTCGTTTTCTTAAAAATAATAAGAAATAAAAAAAAAAAAATAATAAGTGCAGTGGTTGATTGTGGTTCGTTTTATAACGAACAAAATATTGTGAATAATAAAAATGTGCTCAATTGTGTCACAAAAAAGATTAAAGTGTGCGCAGCGACATCAGTATGGGCAGGAAACCGTGTGTGTATCACCAGCAGGCAATGTGCAAAAACGGTTTTTCCATATATATAATGATTAATATGTACCAACCAGCATGTAAGTAAATCAATAATTATAATTGTTGTTGTATGTCCCCTTTGCAAACGGCGGCGACGGCGACGGCGAGCGATGAAAATTCTTCGTCAAGAGAGCAAGAGAGGGTAAAAAAGTCGTATTCTCGCTTCACAGCAAGAATACACACACACTTATGTGATATGAGCAGCGAACCGGAGTGAAGGATTATGCATACACAAAACACATATCGCACGTTGAAAACATAAATGGCACTATACAAAATTTTGCACTTTGGAGTTATCGCGACATCTAGGTTCCGATAGATACAACGCAACTTTTGAGAAGATACTCGTTCTTATACCACGTCTAGTTCCCACAAGAGGTCGCTAGTGCCACTTTTAACTTTGACGTAAATCACTCAATCGGTAATAGCTAAAATGACACTTTGGCAGTTCATGTCAAGTCATTGGAGGGTATTCATGTGGAGGTAAGTGATTAAGTGGCACTTTTTGCATAATGTCGATTAAGTTTTAAGCTAAGAGTTTTTATTATACGGAAAAGTGAATTCATAAATGGCATATTTCGTTTAGTGTCGGTTTTCTCCTAAAAAAGCCAGTGATTTTATTGTTCAGTGAAATGATTTAACAGACACTTTTTGTTTAAAGCCACTCTTTCAATTTTTTTTAGTTCATACCGAAAAAAGACATTAAGTTCATAACAGTCATTTTTTGTTTAGTGCCGTTATTACAATAATAACATTTTATTTTATTTATAATTACGATATCGAAACATTGGCATCTTACGTTTAGAGACATTTTATGATGCAAATTTTGTTAGTTTTTAATTTTTATATTGTGACTTTTTTTGTTTAATGTCATTCTTATATTTAAAATTTATTGAGCATTTTGCTAAGTGTCTGTTCATAGTTCTTACGCTTGATTGCTAACAATTTTTCTAAGGAAAACGTAGACGTGAAGATTAATAATTGTTATGAGTAGGTAGGTGGGAGGCAACTTTCATCAAATAAAACTACTTATTTAATTATTTTTTTGTTTAAGGTACATTAATTAACATGGAAAATTCTCGAGGCAAACAAATTTTGGAACTGGCTTTAAAACAGAAAAATGTTAGGGAAAATGTTACGCCCAAAACTCATCATGGCATTGATTCGGAATACAAAACACCACTTCTGGAAAAAACAGCATCAACTTTAAATATACTGAAGAATCAAACCACACCCACAATTCATTCCAGCCATGAAAGCACTGCCGATGATGAAGGCGATTTTTCACCAGCATCTGATAATGATGCGACGTACTTGCCACCAAATAGGAAAAGTCGTCCACGTTCATCTTCATCGTCATCATCTTCTTCCTCGTCATCTTCGTCCTCAAGTTCTTCTTTGTCTTCTTCCACAAGCTCATCTTCAACTGAGCTAAGTCAAAGAACTTGTCCAGCAATTCAAAATGCCAACGATCCTAATGTAGAATCCCACATTTCCAAAGAAAAAAGTGAAATGCTATCAGGTACAAGCAACAATAACTTAGAAAATCTTTTACTCGTACCTGAAACTGATGAAGCAAACGTTGTAGTATCAGCATCAGCAGATAGGTCTTTTGAGCAAGTTCTGCGAAATGATTTAACTGCCGTTATTTCTCATGTTCACGATAATGTGCAAAATGCCGATATTTTCACAGCTGATGACAACGTAGAAGATAACCAAAATAACTTAGCTGACGATATTCCTCTTGAGAATCCTTATAACGAGAATCAGCAATCTGATGCAGGGAAAGATAAAATTACTAAAAAGAAGATAAAGAAGATGCCAATTGCTAAGACTGCAAAAATATTAAGGAATTCTGGAAAACAATATGTTTCAATCTCTTCTTCAAAAAAAAAATTTCCTGCAAAACGTCTCAAGCAACCCTGTGGAGACAAATGTAAATTGAAATGCACCGAAAAAATCTGCTACGAGTCCCGAAAAAAAATATTTGATTCTTATTGGACAATGGGTTCACTGCTGCGGCAGAGAGAGTATGTAGCTCGGAGCATGGAAGAAATAACTCCGAAATATCAATACAAGAGATTTGATTCTAATAGGAAGCTTAAAAATGCCTTTTACTTTGAAGTAAACGGAAGTAAAACAAGAGTGTGCAAAGTGTTTTTTAAAAACACTCTAGATATTACTGACAGATGCATCAGAACGGTGCTGGAGAAGAAATGTAGTAACACTGGGATACTGGAAGGAGAAAAAAGAGGTAAGCATAACAACCACAGAAGGGTACCAGAAATCATGATGGAAGAAGTAAAAACACACATCAACAGTATTCCTCGTATTGAAAGCCACTATTTGCGGAAACAAACCACCAGAGAATTCATAGATGGCGGAAAAACTTTAGTCGATCTGTATTCAGATTACAAAGAAAAGTGTATTCAAGAAGGACTGCCTTATGTTATGATACATACCTATCGAAAAATATTCAACGAAGAATTCAATATTAGTTTCTTCACACCGAAAAAAGACAAATGTGAACTGTGTGAAAAATATAAACTTGCCGAAGGTTCCCAAAAGGAAGCTCTGAGAGAAGATTATGACTGCCACCAACAGGAAAAAGAAAAAAGTCGGTTTGAAAAAGACAATGATAAAAAAAAGGTATCGAACCAGTTTGTAGTAGCATGTTACGATTTACAGGCGGTTATGACAGTGCCAAACGGAGACGTTTCAACTTTTTACTATAAATCTAAAATAAACTGCTTGAACTTCACCATAACTGAACTGGAATCTAATAAAACTGAATGCTACTTTTGGGATGAGTCCCAAGGCAATCGTGGAGCAAATGAAATAGGCAGCTGTGTTTTGAAGTTTTTACAAAAGAAATCTGCTATGGCTCACAATGATCTCGAGGTAATATTTTATTCCGATAATTGTTGTGGCCAACAAAAAAATCAATTTATAATGGGAATGTATGCCTATGCAGTTGAACATTTAAAAATAAAATCTATTACACATAAATTCTTGATCCGTGGCCATACGCAGAATGAAGGAGATGCAGCACACTCCATGATTGAAAAAGAAGTTAAAAAATGCCTCAAGTCAGGACCAATTTACGTGCCTTCGCAGTACGTATCTGCTATTCGAAATGCAAAAAAAAGGGGAACACCATTTACAGTTAATGAACTGGGTTACGGAGACTTCATCGACATAAAAAAACTTCCAGCCCCAAGGCTGAACAAAAATATTGAGGGTGAAGTCGTTAAGTTAATGGACATAAAAGTCATCAAAATTGAGAAGACTTCACAGGATACGCACAAAAAAGACATAAAAATTTTCTATAAAATATCTTATTTTGATGATTTCAAAGAGCTTAATCTGGCTAAAAGAACAGTCACTGATAGAAACAACCGTCCTGTAGGGTTGGTACGGTTGTACCAGCGTAAATTGGATATAGCAGAAAGGAAGAAGAATGATGTAAGCAGTCTGGTAAATGCTGGCTTGATACCCAGTTACTACAAATCGTACTTTGATAGTATTTTCAATTAATTGCATTTCGATCTCTTATGGTGCATTTCATTTAGTTCCTACTACGTACCTGGTAGATTTTTAATTATGTTTTGTTTATTTTTTCAGTTATTTTTTAATGGATATTTAATTTGTGTTAATTTTTTTAGAGTTGATTTTTAAGTTTATTTTAATTGTTAAGCTTAATTTTGAATGAATATTTTTTGTTTTGTGAATAAAATTCACTGTCGAATAGACAATAAGTATTACCACCCTAATAAATAAAAAAAACTGTTCGTTTTCTGAGATTTTCGTTTGTTTTCTTTCTTTGGAATCGGAGCATTATAACGGCATTATTTGAAAATACGTATGAGTAATAAATACAAAAGTGGCACTATACCGAACTTTTTCAAAAAGCCTTTTTTTTCATAAATACACATTATTTTTTTTGTAATCTTAAAATGCCATTTTATAAAAAGATAGCAATACTATATTTTGGCAAAGTAACACACCATTTTAATGTTTTTTCTGCGAGTTATCGACAATTGAAGTAAGTCCAAACCTTTAAACGGCCATATCTCAAAACTATGTTTTTTGCTTAGTGCCATTTATGTTTTTAACGTGCGATATGTATATGCGCAACTGTGACAAGCAGAGATAAGTCTAAAAAAAAAATTCGTCATTCAAAAAAAAGTGGTAGTGATCGGTCTTTCGAAAGAAAGAAAAATTTAAGAAAAAAACAACAACAACAATATCTTTACAATAATAATATTAACATACACATTTACATTTTAAATAACATTTATTTAAAGCAAAAAAAAGGATGAGCTGAAATATAGTCCTAAAACAGGACAAAGTAAATATTTGATTGTGTGAATGGTGGTGGTTTTTTGGATTATTTTGCAACGGAGCAGGTTTCTTTTTTTTTCCCTTCTTTATCTTTTCCCGTTGCATTGAATGTGTCCCGATGTATGTGTGCAGTGTCTATGAGCGATTTTGTTTTGTTTTCGGTGAAGTGTGAATGAGCAATGAAGGGGCGATCTGAGTTTATTTGTTTTCTTATGGAGAATGAGAATTTTTGAATTGAGTGAAGTGCGCAGGATGTTCTTTTTCCTCTTTTGGTGCGTGTGTGATTTACATACCCTTTTAATTTCTTTTTTTATGAATAAGATATTTTTTCAATATTACCTAGATATATTGCGGTGATGTTGCTGCTTTGTTGTTTGGTAGGGATCAAAAATTAATTTCTTTTATAGGTGTTAAGTTTTTTTTTTGTGTGTCACTTTTTTTTCTCTTGAAGACTTTGTTGCTCGAGATATAGCAGGGGCGAGTGGAACTCAAAGCACATTTGTGCGAGTTACCAAATATGAGAGAAAAGTTGTGAAGGACTCGAGATATAGCAGGGGCGAGTGGGACTCAAAGCACATTTGTGCGGGTTACCAAATTTGAGAGAGAAATTGTGGACTCGAAATATAGCAGGGGCAACTCAAAGCACATATGTGCGAGTTACCAAACATGAGACAGCAGGTATGAAGGAGGAACTTGAGTGCAATTGCACCAGTTGCCATGAACAAATTATTGTTAAAAAAAAGGACACATAGCTGGGCAGGACAAAACTCAAAGCACGACGGTGCTAGTTTTTAGAGAAGGAAAGCTTGCAAGCGGCAGGAATAAAATATTTTAAATTCAAAAAGAATAAATATTTGTAAAGCAGGAAAATGAGCCACAAAAGAACTTCGTTTCTCGATGCAACATACCTTATAATAAATAAACTATATTTGCAACAACAAAAGCAGCAACAACTAGCCGACCTTTTTTTTATTATATCTACTATTTATTTTATTTTATTTTTGCATACTGGGAATTTTAGTACCTACTGCAAACTATTATTTATTTATGTATCTGCATATTGGGAAATTGACGTACCTACTGCAAACGAGTATCTCTTTCATTTCAGGGTAGGACATTTTTGAATTATCATTTCTAATGCAATACGATTTTATATATTTACAGAAAAGAGCAGCGAATAAAAAAGATTGACAACCAGCAGGAGAAAAATCACCAATATGTATTTAATGCTGGTGTATTTTCAGTGAGCATAATGCTTGCCTTTGTGAAATCTCCAGATTTTGGAATTTGTACGATGGCAGCAGCGCAGGTCAGGCTTGAGGCCTTGCAAGAAGCCTGGTCGCAGGTCAAGATCTGCGAGAGCAGGATTGCGTTGACCGACGATATGTTGGTCAACGTGGAGATACAACGCAGGATTGCTGGAGCGGAAGAAAATTACTTTGCTGCCCACGCAGTTTTGCAGGAAAAGCTAAAAAAATGGCTCCAAGAACACGCATAGCAGGCATACCAGATAGAGCAGAACAGGCATTGAGCGGAGCGATGGCAGGAAATTTGAGCAGCCGTTGTCACAACTTCAGACGCATCCGAATTCGAGCTGGTATATGAGGACATGCGAGCAGCTGGCAGTAATGCCCGAAGAGCAGGAGCACCAGGTGACAAGAGGCTGTTGCCTTGCCACTCGTGCCAATTTCTGAATCATCCAATGTGACGTTGTCTAGAGTTTGCAGTACTGAGCATTCGTGCAGGATCTCGTGAAGGAAAAGGCACTTTGCCCCAATTGTCTTAAGACGTACCATGCCCCAAAGGACTGCTTCCAAGGGCCGTGTTGTCGATGCCCCAGGAAGCAAATGCAAAATAGTGCTACGAAAGAGATTGGGAAGGGTGCAGAAACTTTTCTATATGCGCAGGAAAAGTGAAAGAAGAGAAGGAGCCAGACAAGCGAAAATAAGCAAAAGGCAGATTGACTAATTATGCCTCCCAGGAAACGCCCTCGGTTGGAGAAGGGCAGGACGAAAGAAGTAGCAGGAACAGCAGGAAGAGAGAAAGCAGGAAGTGATTGGAAGAGGTGATGTCCTGGGGGATTTTAAGAGAGCTAGGCGTTTGCCTTCTAAAATCAAAAATAAAAATATGATTAAAATTTATTTCGTCTTTTTATGTCTTTTAATTATAATGAGCAAGAGCAGGAGAGAGTTACTTTGATGCCTACGGCACAAGTAAGAATTGAGATGGATAACAGGAAGTATGGGCCGGTAAGAGCACTTTTAGAGACGGGCGCACAGCCCAATCTGGTTTTAATAGAGCAGGACTTTTGGATTATTCCTGAGCAGGTTAAATCGCAGCCAGATGTGCCAACACACAACTTGAAATTGCCACGGATGAGCATTGCTACAGCATCTCTTGCTGATCCACATTATTGGAAAACAGGTACTGTAGATTTATTGCAGGTTCATAGCAGAAGCATTTACTTCTGTCTTAGAGCATCGACGAGGTGATGTCCTTGAGATTTAAACTGTTTTCAGCAGAATAATATTGGGAGAGTATGGTAATGAGAAGGATAGCATGAGCAATGAGCAGGTATCGCAGGCAGTGCGCATGGATAGTAATCAACTTCATGAATTGTTTAAGCGTTTTTGGCATAAATGGTTTAAATGACATAGAAATGTCGTTTAGCAGGTCAAAAGAGCAGGAGCAGGTGGAGCAAAATTTCATCAAAACAAATTTACGTGATGATTTTGGCAGGTTTTTTTGTGACGATTCCTTTGAAGGAAGCAGTGAAAGAGCTTGGAAGTTCAGACCTTACAGCTAAGCGTAAGTTTCTTGCTTTGGAAAGAAGGTTGGCAGGAGATCCTGAGTTGAAACAAAAGTACCAGGAGTTTATGAGAGAACATGAAGAAGCAGGACATATGACACCAGTGACTGGCACAGTGCATGGCAAAACCATATACCACATCATTGCGTCACCAAAAAGTTAAGGGTCGTATTTGATGCGAGCTGCAGGACAAATAAAGGTACTTCATTAAATGAAAAGCAATTGCTTGGAGAAAACTAACAAAAGGATCTGCACGAAATTTCGACGCACCGTGTCGCTATTACTGCGGATATTAAAATGATGTTCAGAATATTGAAAGTGGCGAAGGAACAATGGGATTTGCAGGGTATATTCTGGAGAGAAAACCCGCAGGACAATTTGAGAGAATATTGGCAGGACAATTTGAGAGCATATTGGCTGACAGTAGTCACCTATGGTATGACCTTATCAGCTTATAATACTGTACAATGTGCAAGGGAGGCAGGAGTTTCCAGAAGCTGCAAAGACAACTAAGCAGGAATTTTATATGGATGACTGAACCACAGGTGGTGATTCTGAAGAGAAGGCGATCAAGTTATCAAAAGATATCGATCATGTTTTAAAAGGGGCAGGTTTTGAGCTTAGAAAATGGAAATCCAATTCCAAAGCTCTTGTGGAGGACATGAACTATGAAGAGCAGGAGTCAATAATGTTCCAGGATGATGAGAAAACGGCAGTTTTGGGCTTTAAGTAGCTACTTGAGAAGGATTGATTCACGTTTGTGGTAAAAACACCGGAGACTCAGCAGGCAATATTCAAGAGAAGCGTAGTGAGCTGTGTTGACTCCCTAGAGAGATAAATGAGAGATGGAGAGATTTCTGGCAGGAAATAACATACTTAGATGGATAGGTACTTCAGAAGAAGTACGAAAAGAGCTACATGGATGTTCGGATGCTTCTGAGAGGGCATATGGAGCAGCGATTTATCTGAGACCGATACGTACGGCAGGATTACAGCAGATCTCATCACAGCTAGAACACGGGTTGCAACGGTGGCAATACAGCGCTTAGAGCAAGCAGCAGCGGAGCTATTGGGACGGCTAATTGTAAACGTCATTAAAACAATGAAATGGGAAGGTATTGAGTATGATCTTTGGGCAGATACACTCGTAGCGCGGCATTGGATAAGTAAATTACCATGCAATTTAAAAACGTTTGTAGCGAATAGAGTCTCGTCTATACAAACATATACCGAAGTCAAAAGGTGGAGACATGTTGGAACGAAGGATAACCCGGCTGATATTCTAAGAAGAGGAATAAAGCCATCAGCATTGGTTGATAGCAAGTTTTGGTTACTTGGGCCGGAATGGTTGACAAAACCTCGGTCGAGCTGGTCATCTGAAAAGTTTGTGCCAAATGTTTCAGATGGGGGGAGGGATGAGATGAAAGTTTTTGTGATAACAAAATTTACAAAGCCTTTATCTATTTATTTGAAGTGCTGGAGAAGGAGTATTCCATTGATTGAATACACGTCTACATAAGAGAAGGCGATTAATGTAATCAGCTATGTAATAAAAAGCAAAAATAAAGCAACGAAAAGAAGATGAAGAGATAGATGGAAAGAAATGGAGACGTTCTGCACGTCAAGTGAAAAGAAGGAATAGAGCAGGTGAGAGTGCAGGAGCTACAGCAGTACTTGGGCAACTATTTGAAGAGAGGATGAAATCAATCGGTCACCTGTTGACAAGAGAGCAGGAAAAGTATTTTGCGAAGGAAATCATTTGTATAGAGAAGGACAGGTGTTTGCCTGAAAAGAGCAGGATAGAATCCTTAAAGCCAATCTCAGATGGTGAAAAGATTCTGAGAGTAGCAGGGAGATTGGAAAGAGCAGAGATGGGATACGAGAGAAGGCATCCAGCTATCGTGCCAAATGGTTCTCGATTGGCTTGGTTGATCATGTATAATGCGCATACAGCAACGAATCATGGAGCAGTGCAGGTCATGATGCAGGACATTCGTCAGAGATTCTGAATTCCGAAGCTCCGAAGTCAGCTGAGGAATTTCTTACATAAGTGTTTGGTTTGCGTGCGTTATAATCAACTTTTTGAGATGCAATTGATGGCTGATTTGCCATCAGAGAGAGTAACAGCAGGGAAGGCTTTTCTACACACAGGGGTAGACTATATGCAGGTCCATTCGAAATAAAGATGATCGACAGAGCAGGTGAGCAAATAATAAGACAGAAATGTTGGGTTTCCGTCTTTGTTAGCCTTAAAACTAGTGCAGTGCATATAGATTTGGTAACAAATCTGACGTCAGTGGCGTTCATTGCTTGTTTCGAAAGATTCATAGCAAGAAGGGGCAGGTGTGGAAGGACAATGATACAGCATTTGTCGGTGCAGCGAAGGAATTGCAGAAAGCCAAAGAGCGTTGGTTAGTGAAGGATACATTTGAACACTTAAGTTTGAAAGAGACGGAATGGAAGTTTATAACTCCTGCGGCACCACATCAAGGTGGGATATACGAAGCAGCGGTAAAGTCGATGAAATATCATTTGACGAGAATTGTTGGAGCGAAGGTTTTGGCATATGAGCAGGTTTTGACATTAATTACTGGGATAGAAGCCATCTTGAATTCGAGACCGCTACAGCCATTAAGCAATGATTCTGATGATTTGCAGGCGTCAACGCCGGGATATTTTGGTTGGTGAACCGCTTGTTTTACCGTTACCGTTTATAACCAATGAGATGCCACATACCAAAGGCATACAATTGTGGAAGGAGCGCAAGACTATGCTTGCACTCTTCTAGAGCACATGGAAGGTAGAGTACTTATCTACTCTATACGAGAGAAAGAAATGGCGAAAGGAGAAATATGGCTTGACAGAAGGACAACTCTGCATAATCAGGAGAGAAAATTTCCCATAATCGGCGTGGGCGAGGGCGCGGATACTAAAACTAACACCAGGCAGGGATGGACTAATAAGGAACGTGATTCTGCAAACAATGAGCAATCAACTTACGGCACCGGTACAGAAGATCGGCATCTTAGAAATCAAGGAGCTGAAATGATTTATGTATTAAAATTAAAATAAATTTGTATTGAGCAGAGATATATGTAAAATAAAAGCGAAAGGGGTGGAAAACCGTAGGTTTTCGCCGGGACTGTATCGAATCGCATGAGTCCTGGTAACTCTGCATTCGATGGTCACATATGTATAAGAAGGTAAAACAAAACGTAAATAAAACTCAACGTAAGAACTCAACGAAAGAGTGCTTGTTCTGCGAACAAGCACGAGTGAGAGTTAGTCTTAAGCAGGATTTTGAAGTGAGATGAATAAAATTTGCTAAGTGGTTTTTTTATAACATTTTTTCCACTATAAATTATCGTGTTTTATTTCTTTCCTCATATTTATTAACTGATCTCGATTATACAGTCCACTTGAGCTACGATACAAACGCCATTTGAGATCTTGACCGAATTGTAACCAAAGAAAGTGAATATAGAAGGTTGTTTCATCCATGGACAAACAAACTGAAAAGTGGATTTGATTTATTCTAGAAATCTTATAATTTTCCAGAGAGCCCACTTGTTGTATAGTGTAATTGAATATATCAGCCTTTCGGGGGCCCCGTCTCGAAAGGGGCCCTGGGCACGGGCCCCGTGTGCCCTTATGGTAAAGACGGCATTGCCTATCACATTCTTATCCTTCGTTAAGTTGCTTAGTAGTTATGGTAACGGTGCATACCAGCACTCATTGGGTTCTTCTTATGATCTTTTCCAGTTCAAATGAGAACCGCCATTTGTACCTACCTAGTACGATGTTTTGAATTGCTATAACTTTTTTAGGGTAAATGCTACGGACAAAACTCTCACAACCATTTTTATTGGAAATTGCCTCAGCTACACGTTTTTGCAACAATTTTTTTCTCTAAAACGAACCGTTTTTGAGTAAATTAAGAAAAACGCATTTTCGTGACCTTTGACTCCTTGTAAATGACTTAGCGGTCTTTGGATCGGTGAGGAACTCTCTCAGCTTATAAAGGGCACCATTACGAAAGATTGTGTCAATTTTCAGCCAGGGTCTAATTTCTTCCTTGCATTAAGCAATTTTTCCTCCACTTATTTGGTTTCACCAATTTCCCAAACGCAAGCAACTACGCCTACTAAGGAAAATATGAAAATTCTTCTCCTGCCCACCACAGACCAATACAGACCGCCAACTCGTACTCCTCTTGCTGAAACACCCTCTAAATATTTTTTCGTGTCTGTGAAAGTACATCTCTGTCTGTGTATTTTGTGAGGGCAGCCATCCCTGCGTATGCCATTTATTTTTTTGGTGTGTTTGCTAAATGGGTTTAAAAACAAGGGAGAGCTCCACACTCTCAAAATAAATGGCATATCAGCTGATTTTCAGCTTGTAGGCAAAAAGAGAGACCATACAGTGAGGTGGCGGTCTGTATCTTATTGGTCCGTGCTGTCCACACTCTGTTTTTGGTTTGAGGTAAGAGATAAATGTATTGCCTTTGGTGCGTTCTTTTTCTAACCATAGTCAACATTTGTTGTTATGTCAAAAAAAAAATTGTTGGAGTGTCATTGTTAGGATTTGTTGGGTTTCTTACAAACCATTTAGGCAAGATACATTAGTTAGGATTTGTTAAATTGTCAAACGACCACTTTTAATTTATTGAATTTAACTTGCAGAGAGAAAAACAAGCAGAAAAAATAACAAAAGACAATAATTTTGTGATAGGAAATGAAAACTCATCGTCAGAGAGAATATTTGTACATAAAAGCAGAAAGCAGCCTTTTAAACAAATCGCTCTACCAATTTAAGGGACAAATCTAAACGTTACGATTGTTGACAACTCATTGCTCCATTATAATTGATTTGGATTTGTTTTAGTCGAGAATAAACAAATCAACTTTCCCGATAAATTTAAAGTTAATAACTAAACAGCCTTTTTTTGCCTCCAAAAATCACATATTTTAGAAAGGCATTTCATTTGATGTCTCGGAGTGAGAGAAAAAGAAGTATATTGCCGTTCGCTTAAAGGGTCTATTGACAGATCAACAATCTTAACTCATATCATGGAGGTGAGTTGGAAATAGTAACAAATCGTAACTATTTGACACTTCAACGTGAGTTTAGGAACGCTGTTATGACGTCATATATATATACAAATCGTAACTAATTTGGATTAAAAGAACGCCTTTTTGTTGACTTTTGTTAACTATGGTTAAAAATAGAACGCACCATTTGGGCGGTCAGAGAGCGTACAGAGAGTGAACTGACCATAAGTACCTACATGTGGAAAGTGATTTAGTCGGTCTGTCAAAACATACAAGTAGAAATGTGGTTGCTGATGAGTTATATGACTCAAGTGATTTCGTTAAGGATGTTTTGTATCGGCTTTAAGGCTTTTGGTTGTGTATTTGGAATCATGCCACTAAACCATTCAAAATGGAGAAGAAGGTATAAAGGTTTTGTTCGCTGATACAGAGTATAAAACATTGAATTAGCATCAAAATTAGTTTTCTAGTATATAGGTAAAGTGACAAAGAATGTTACCGAAATATTTCTGCATTGTTTAGGGGCCAGTTATAGCGATACGGCAAACCAAACCGAAAAAATTTTCAAATGGAAAATTTGGTATAGTATAATCAGATTTAAAGCAAAAATGCTACACTGATCGATGGCAACCAACTCAGAGAATTTATTTTGCAAATAAAAATTTGAATTGAACTTGTACTTTTTGTTAAAAATGTATTTAATCATTTTTCTGTTATACGTATAAAAGAAAAAGAAAAAATTCCATTTTCAACAAAAAGTATTTGTTAGATTAAAATTATTATGAACAAAAAACATTCTCTGAATTTACTGCCATCGATGTCTTTAAAATCGAATCAGAACATAAAAAATTTTCCATTTGAAATTTTTTTCGGTTTGGTTTTCCGTATCGCTATAACTGGCCCCTTAAACAAACTTCTAATATTGAAATTTCAAATGAGAAACGCACTATTCCCTGTTCAAATGTTACGAAATACTACTCAACACGAATATACGAAGCAACTACGAAGCATGAATATGATTGTGCATGACGACGGCGACGTTTGTCACCATAAAAAAATTATTTCCTTTTATTAATGTGAACTGGAATGGATTTATATGGTTGTAAGATTTCCTAAAATAAAATAAAAAAAAAACGATTTAAATATGCTTAGTTCACTCGAAAACTAAAAATAGGTTTAAAGTGGCTCAGTGTGTATAGTACATAAATCTGCCTTGAAAAGTCCATGGAAACTCTTTGCAAATGGGTGGGAGAAAATATTCATGTATTCTTCGTCCTTTTTTTTTTGTTTAAAAACGCACTCATTCTTATTCTATTTTTGTCTGTCAATTGTCAGAACTCAGAACTCAGAAGTTGTTGCACGACTTGGGAATGGGATTTCTGTTCGTGTGCTGCCGGTTTTGGTGATGATGATGCCTTTCGTAAAACTGGCAGGCAACCATTTATCACCAAAGCTGAGAAGAAACGTCTTGTGTGCTTCCTTGTTCTATATTTTTTTCTTGTCTGTTTTGTGAATGTTTCTAGTTTTTTTTTTTATAGTCATTCCAATGGGAATAGTATGTGGGAAACAAAGGAAAAAAGTCCAACGTAATTTTTGCAAAATTCTTGCATAGATGTACATTGTACACTACAGTACATGTGTGTAACTTTCTAACGTTGGATTCAACTTCAATTAGCTTCAAGTAGAATTTTTGATGCCATTGACACGCAGATACATTATTATCCTCGAAGTATAACCGCATTTTGGCCTTATATATGTATGTATTTGGCTTCAGGTTTCACATAGGTGTACCCACAATTTGACAGGTGACATTTAGTTAAAAATATTGTCCTTCACTCTTTACGTGTCATGTTCTCGTGTCAAAATATTTCATTCTTAAAATGCTTCCTTCAGCGAGATAGCGGGATTACTAAATTTGATATCCATGAATCACCAAGAAATGAGAACTACACGAAAAACATCCCTTGATTTAAAACAGGTGTCCGAGATCCCAAGAAGGGTTTCTCACAATTTTTGCTTTCTGTTGCTGATGCTTTTCTGGAGTAGATAATAATTTCCTTGATGGTGCAATTGAAGAAGCGCGCTATACATTTCAACTTGTTATCCCCCATAATAATGGAATGGGTGGGCGCTATGACTACTTTCATTGGAGTTCGTGTTTGCTGTGCCATATTACCTACACTGCCACTCTCTATTCTTCTAGCAAGGTTAATCTGGGAATATCATGGGTAATTTTCTTTTATTACTGTTGTATCATTTGGAAAACTGTGTTTCGGCTTTCAGGAAATGCGAAAGCATCATAATTGTGTAACGGGGAGATGTCGGCAATAGCTGTACTGGGTGTTGTTGTGGATTTTAATGAAGACCTTTGTGTAAAGGATGTTGAAATAGTTCCTCCTGTATTCGTCTTCTAGGAAGTCGGATAACATAAAACTGTTTTTGGGCAAAACATAGCAAGATTTCTTGTGGATTTTTGTTTGCTCCGCAATATCGATTTAATTTGGGAAACCCATTATAATCTAGGATACATCAGAATCTGAAAGATGTTTCGCAGAAATATAAAAGTAAAAGCTTCCAGCTCAAATCCGATGTTCCCGAAACTTGTAAAATTTGACAGGCACACTAAAGCTCGGATTTCATATCAGATTCGCTGAGCCTCAACTTTTTGATTGACTGTATTTCAGAGAAGATAACTATTTTAAACAGCTTATGATTTATGTCATATGAACATCTAGCACGGTGACAGAGTAGGTACTTCTTGAGAAAAAGATTTCATTTGCATACTTGATGTGGCGCTTACAGTCCATTGTGAATCATGGCCTCAATTAACATAACAAGGCAGCTAGTCCACTCGTCCCTAGCCTGATGCGTCCATCTTCGCATATCAAGCTGGTTGAGCTACTCCTTGACTTGACCGTTCCCCTCTCACAATGCTGTTCTTGTCTTTCAGAGTTGGAATTGAAGACTAGAAGTCAATTCAATTCAATTCAATTCAATTTTATTTTTTCTTTATCAATTTTGAAGTTTTACAAATAACGGGTGATTTTTTAAGAGGTTTAGAACTTTTTTTTAAAAAAAAACACAAAAAATTCGAAAAAATGAATGAAATATTTATTTGAATCGATAGTTTGAACCTTGCAATTTAATGCTTAAAGATAATTTCATGCAAATGTTGACCGCGGCTGCGTCTCAGGTAGCCCATCCGCTGAGTCCAATTTTGGCATACTCTTTCACACATATCGGCCGGTATCTCACGAACGAATGCATGGATGTTGGCTTCCAGTGCGTCAATCGAAGCGGGCTTGTCCCTATAGACATTAGCCTTGACATACCCCCACAAAAAATAGTCTAATGGTGTCCAATCGCACGATCTAGGCGGCCAATTGACCGGGACGAAACGTGAAATTAACTGTTCACCAAACTCGCCTCGCAATTGCGCCATTGTTTCGCGTGCTGTGTAGCATGTGGCACCGTCTTGTTGAAACCACATATCATGCAAGTCAAGAACTTCTATTTCGGGCAAAAAAAGTTTGTTATCATCGCTCGGTAGCGTTCACCATTGACAGTAACGCTGCGATTCGCATCATCTTTGAAGAAATATGGCCCAATAATGCCGCCGGCCCATAAACCGCACCAAACAGTGGCTTTTTCGGGATGCATTGGTAGCTGTTGCAATGCTTCTGGCTGATCTTCACTCCAAATGCGGCAATTTTGCTTATTTACGTACCCATTCAACCAAAAATGAGCCACATCGCTGAACACAATTTGAACAATTTGAACATTTCGAACCGAGCACGAATTTTGATAGTAAAATTCAATAATTTGCAAGCGTTGTTCATTTGTAAGACGATCCATGGTTAAATTGCAAACCAAACTGAAGCTGTTTGACAGTGACACAAGGTACTAAACACACGTCAGCTGTCAAAACCAGTGTTGCCAAAACCAAACCAGCTAAAAAATCACCCGTTATAAATATAACAATAAAATAAATGAATAACGTACTAAAAATTAATAAAGAACTGCAATCTATAGAACCTACGGGACTAGTGTCGAAAGCAGTCAGAAGAGCATGAGTTTTAACAATAAATAATAAAATTCTGTAAAATTAAGTGGTGTGGGGTCACGACAAGATTTTAATAATACATTTATTCATACAATTTAGGTCTTTTTTTTTATTTTTTTTTATTATTATTAGAAAATACATAAGTAGAGTTTGTAATGATCGTATTAAAATAAATTGGAAAATTAAATCAAAATACATAAAAGATTATTAATATCTAGATAATTAAGATCGAAAAGCCAGAGTTTCACTTTACTGAGTAAAAATGGATTGAATTCTTATTTCTCTGATATGTAGAGGAAGACTATTAAAGAGTCTTGGAGCAATGGTCATAAAAAAATTCAAGTACATTTGGAGATTGTGTTGTGGTATTAAAACAAGGCTCTGATTGTTTATTCTCAGGTTATAGTTGGGAGAATATCTGTTAAGAAGATAACCAGATCTGGCAAAAAATATCTTTAAAACTTTATAAAAATATAAGTGTTTAAGAGGCAATATTTTAAGCGTTTTGAAAAGAATCAAGTTGTTACTATTACGACGTTTGTTACATATTAAACGAATGACGTGTTTTTAAGATACAAGAAGCGTGTTCATTTTGTAATTGTGTGTACCACCCCAAGACACTATACCATATTCAAGCTTAGAGTGAACTAAACTAAGCCATAATAAATACATTTTAGAAGATTCAGTGAGCAATAAGATTTTAAAAAGTATATTTGCCTTGTAGCAGCCAAAAGATATTTTTTAAGTGCATCAGTATGAACAGACCAACTCATCTTCCAGTCAACTGAGACTCCCAGATATTTAAAAGATTTAAAGTTTCCGATTTCAAAACAATTTACAGAGCATGTGAGTGTCTCATAATATGTTTGCGAGTTTATTGCCGAGTTGCAAATGTAATTACTGTAATTAAATCTTTGGCAATTCGCAGAATGGAAGAAAAAATGTCCTTGGTCAATTTCCTTTCCAGTTAGATCAAAAAACATAATTTTGGTCTTATCACTATTTACCAATTTATGCAATTGGAACCAGTGGCTTACAATTTCCAGATCATGATTTATATAAGCAGAAAGATTAAGAGGAGAATCACTTTGAAAAGAACGTGCAATGTCATCAGTGAACGCATTAACCTTGCTACGATATTTTTGTAAAAAGAGTGAGTTAATAAAAATTAAGAAGAGGATCGGACCAAGTACTGAACCTTGAGGCACTCCTACAGGTACAGTCCTAGTGGAGCTTAAATCATCATTAATTTTGACTTTTTGTCCTCTATCAGACAAATACGAACTGAACCAGTTATTTATATCACCCCTAAAACCACATCTGTAAAGTTTATCTAAAAGTATTTTATGATCAACAGTATCAAAAGCCTTAGTTATGTCTATAAAGAGAGCAGCAGTAAGATTCTTATTATTAAAACCTTCATACATATTTGAACTGAAGTTTAAAAGGGCTCCTCCAGTTGATAAACCTTCCGCTTGTTTTAAATCATTAGGGAAAACACCACTGAGAATGCTATTGTTAAAAATATAACATAAGACATCACAAATGTTCAAAGCTATTTTTTTAACAAAGTTATTAGAGAAGCAGTTTGAAGTTTGAGAATTTGAATTTTTGGGGGAGATAATAATTTTATACAGCTCAAAAGACGTTATGGGATTCTTTTACTCTCTAAACATGCCCCGGCCATCTACGCTGCTATACTTTCAGTTTATGGAACACGTTAATTTTGCTTTACACACGGCTCAGAGTTCAGTTAAATCTGCTCCTCCACACTCCATTGATCCCGAACAATCTGCCTCAGGGTCTTTTGTCAGGATCTAAACTTTTGCCCTATGCAGCAGGACTGGGATGAATGGGAATTGTACGAATTTGAAATCGAAAGTTGCCGAAAACGATTTTAAGCACTTACGAATTTTTGTTTTAACAGAAAAGAACACTCAAAATGAGTTTATGATTTTAATGGGAGCGGGTCATAATACCGGTTGTCAAAATACTGTATTACCAAAATTCTGGTTTTTTTTTTTTGAAAATACTGTTTGTTTGATAATGTACAAAAGTGCAATACTGTATTTCAAAATACTGTAATTCAAAATTCTGATTACACAAAATTCAGTATTTCAAAATTCTGTATATTTCAAAATTCTGTATTTAAACAAAATTTGTTTTGATAATGTACAAAAGTGCGCACTTTTGTACATTATCAAAACAAATTTTGTTTAAATACAGAATTTTGAAATACAGAACATCAAAATGAATGATATGAACAACATTAAAAACATCAACAACAACAAAAACAAAAACAACAGCTACAAGTGCAGACAATTTTTTCTGCACTTAAACCTCAATATATTAAATATTCGAATCAATTAAGATTTTAACCTCTTTTAAGTATGGATTAAATACACTTATGTATCTAGAGACGACAACAAGTTAGCGTACTTATACGTCTCTTTCTCTTTAAAATTTTGTTTTTCTTGTTCTTTACATAACACAATAATACAGTATTTTCAACAAAAAAAAAAACCAGAATTTTGGTCATACAAAATTTTGACAACCGGTATTATGACCCGCTCCCATCACGAATACTTAAAAAAGTGTTTGTATCCTTTGTGAACAAGGGTGACTGCGCTGGTATTAAACTAAAATTGGTTTGGTTTAGGAAAAATAGCAAAATTTTCCAAGATAGTCGGAGAGCTGGTGAACATCATTAGCATTAAAGTTCTTAAATTTGATATGAAAATGTTCATTGATGTTGCTTGCGTTGTATGTCCTGGTAAAAATCTCATATTAGCTTTGCAATATAATGACGTTACTGCATCATTTTTTTTAAGGCCTTGGAGGGTAAGCCACTCCCAAGCGGCCCTGCTGGTAGATGGTAGATGATAGATGGTAGATGGTAGATGGTAGATGGTAGATGGTAGATGGTAGATGGTAGATGGTAGATGGTAGATGGTAGATGGTAGATGGTAGATGGTAGATGGTAGATGGTAGATGGTAGATGGTAGATGGTAGATGGTAGATGGTAGATGGTAGATGGTAGATGGTAGATGGTAGATGGTAGATGGTAGATGGTAGATGGTAGATGGTAGATGGTAGATGGTAGATGGTAGATGGTAGATGGTAGATGGTAGATGGTAGATGGTAGATGGTAGATGGTAGATGGTAGATGGTAGATGGTAGATGGTAGATGGTAGATGGTAGATGGTAGATGGTAGATGGTAGATGGTAGATGGTAGATGGTAGATGGTAGATGGTAGATGGTAGATGGTAGATGGTAGATGGTAGATGGTAGATGGTAGATGGTAGACAATGGTAGAAAATGGTAGAAAATGGTAGAAAATGGTAGAAAATGGTAGAAAATGGTAGAAAATGGTAGATAGTAGATTGCAGGAGATGGTATATATCAGGTGTTGTTTTATTGATTCTCAACTCCAGCTTAACTAGATAACTTTTAAATTTTCGGTGCCCTAATGCATTGTATATGTATATAAACTAAAGTATTACCACTTGAGGTGAGCTATCTATCGACACAAAACTAAGCTCTAGAATACCATGGGAAGCAACAACAACAATTAAAATGGTGGAAATTGTTGTTGTTGCTTCCCATGGTATTCTAGAGCTTAGTTTGTCGTCGGTAGATGGCGCACCTCAAGTGGTAATACTATAGTTTATATATGCAATGCCTAATGATGTTTCAAAAATGTTCACCAGCTCTTAGACTGAGATTTCAGGTATTTTTTCCAAAAACAAAATTCTGGCCTTTTTTCCAATTCCAGACTGAAAAAAACGCCATGAAAAATTTGCTCACAATCGTCGATGAAAACCGTCCCACCTACGTCATGTAAAAATTTTAAAACATTTTCTGGTCGTTTTTCTAAAACGGCCAGAGGTATATACATTTCTCGGGTTCAATTTCCAATTATCTTTCTGGCTATGTGCCCACGCCTATCTGGCCTTACCTCCAACATTTAGGGCTTATGTGCCAGCTTAAATACTGCTCGTTTTTCCATTTTTGAGCCAGCAAAAATTCTAGCGTTTTTTCCAAAAAAAAATGTGGCATGATTTCCTCTGTATTAATTTCCAGGAGCCGTTTGTCTACTATACATGGATTGATTGATTCTCAAGAATAGTGCTCATAGGCTTGCTATGCGGTCACTTCGAGTTTAAAATGTTACGTGGCGGTAAAATCCATTTTGGCTAATAGACCGAGACATGGTAATTCAAAGTTATATCATATAATCAAATTTATAAAATAGACCAAGGAACATGGAACATGTATTGCTATTCTGACCCTCTTTAGAACAAAATAACCTTTCATCATAATAAAATTTATTAAATAAAAATGAAAAAGCTAAAATAATGTCCTTTTTTTATTTCTTCGATAAACAAATTTTACTCAGCCATCAAAACTTCAAATTTTAACCACTTTCATACCCAATTATGCTTTAAGGCAACTGCCCTGGACACAAAAACTTTGAGAAAACCTTTCAGAAATGTCATCATTCTCATTAAATGATGTCTTCATCGTCTTTTCAATTCATGTCATGAAGTGGTAAATTGCTTCTGCTTATTACACATAGTACCTACATCGCATTAAATTCAAACTCACCCCAGCGCCCAGCCCATAAGAAATTCGCATCGCCCATTTTTGTGACAGTATACAACTAATTCCGCGCGCCATCACCGCACCACCACAAACAAAAAGCCCGTCTGTTCAGCACTTTGATCAACCCAAAAGCGACAGGCAGGCGGGGGAGGTCTCCCCCTTTGTTGTGAAATGTCAGCATCCCCTCCAAGCGATGGGGTTGTAATTTCCATTCCAACTTCTATTATTATATTTCATTCTACCCACTAACGACAAAGGGACATTTTTTATGTATTTTTTTTTTGTCCAAAACATTTTTGACGCATAATGGGTACGAGAATTGGATTCCAGAATTAAATAAAAAAAAAGGAAGAAAAAACACTATATACAAAACGAATACGCTCCCCAGCTAAATTGTATTAATGTCCCAGCTTTGAGTGGACATGGAGTCATTGAAAAAGGCCATGCTACAACAAAAGAGCATCATTTCCAACACATCATCAGAGACGAAGCTACTTCACCAGGACCAGGGCCAGAACAAAAAAAAAAGGACTGACTCAAAATCCCTGACAAAGTAACTGTCCAACATTGTCGACGGGTGGCTTCTTTCGATGCCATGCCAATGCCAATGCCAACAGGACCAGGAATGATTCTAAATGTTTTGTCATTTTTTATTTCCAATCCCACGTGTCATGTTGTTACTCCTGCAGCCGGCCGACACCCGACAGGCTATGGTGCTGGTGGACCCAGTTGGAAAGTAGTTTAAATAAAATTCCACTAAATAACCAGATTTTTGGTGGATGATGAACCAAAATAGAATTACCGTTGAATAAATTCAATAAATCATCTTTTTTTTTACCCAATTCTTACCCAAATTTATCGTAAGGGTCCGAGCCGGGTGTGATATAGTGTCGTTCTATGGACACTGTTGGGATTATGATTGCCATTTATTGTTATTCCAATAACCAATAGAGTTGTTATTGGTTAAGGGAATTGCTTTCGGGAAACCTTGTTTGTTTTTCTTTTTTTTTTTTAAATTGAGTGTTAAAAATTCGAGTTGGAGGGTATATTTTGACAGGTAAATTGACAGAAACACGAGAATTAAGGGGGTTGAACATGAACATGGAAGGAACTTTAACAAGGTATTAAGTAGGAAAAAGCGTTGTAAAAGTCGTTTTTTTTTTGTTTACGTCCGGGCTTCGGGCAGTTTTTTGCGGGTATGGACGACTTATACCCATCAAAAAGAATGACTTCATCTTACATTATAGTTAAAATTGAAGCAAATATAATGGGGATTTAGCTACGATTATGTCAAAGAATGGGAAAAAGAACAACTTGTGAGAGGACCCAGAGAAAGACACTTTTTTATAAAAAATTGTGTGGTTTTATGAAACCACGATGCAAGTGAAATTTGTTGGCATTTCTCACTGTTCTTGGTTTTTCCCTTGTTTACCGGTTTATTTGACTCACTTGCTGTGTCGGTGTTTATCAGGATCAAGTGAACAACAACATTTACATCAATACTCTGATCAAAGCACTGAAAAACTGACTTATCACATTACACTGACACATGCTTCACTGGCACACGACTCTGGCAAGTAGAATCAGTGAAATTTATGCGAAGTTGGGTAAGTGACCATTTTTGCTATCACTACACTGGCAGCACTGACTATTTCGACAGCCAGTCGCTGTCAGATCCTTGTTTTTTTATTTGTATTTTAATTTCGCTGGTTTTTGTTTTTTACTTAAAAAAATTTTGAAACATAATGTTGAATCAAGAATTTTCGGAGATTGTGGAAATTGCCACGGAGGCTTATGTGCTAGCGTGTGTGGTGGACGGTGCAGGGAACTAACTTCACGGGCACTACCTTCACATGGGAATTAACTTCACCACTGGTGGGAACTAATTTCACTTTTTTTTGATGAAGTTAATTCCCACCGAAAGTGGGAATTAATTTCACTATTTTGTGGGAATTGATTTCACTTTTGTATGAAGTTATTTCCCACGGTGGGTGGGAGATAACTTCACTTCTTATTACAGTAAATGATATAATTATCGTTATTGTGTTACTTAGTTTAGCATGATAAACTAAAAAAAAAGAGGGCAGAAGCATTTGCAGCGAAAATAATTAAAACCAAATGTTTGCAAAAATTAACTTTAGTTTAAGTTGAAAATTCGAGCGAATTTTAAAGTATAAGTCAAGTTGATCTTTGCAAACATTTTGTTTTTTTTCCAACTTGTTTTATTTAAAACATGGATATGAAGTTTGCATTAAAACAATTACTTATAAATAAAACAAGTTGCAAAAAAAAACCAAATGTTTGCAAAAATTAACTTTAGCTTTAATTAAAAATTCGCTCGAATTTTCAACTTAAACTAAAGTTAATTTTTGCAAACATTTGGTTTTAATTATTTTCGCTGCAAATGCTTCTGCCCTCTTTTTTTTTTAGTTTATCGTGCTAAACTAAGTAACACAATAACGATAATTATATCATTTACTGTAATAAGAAGTGAAGTTATCTCCCACCCACCGTGGGAAATAACTTCATACAAAAGTGAAATCAATTCCCACAAAATAGTGAAATTAATTCCCACTTTCGGTGGGAATTAACTTCATCAAAAAAAAGTGAAATTAGTTCCCACCAGTGGTGAAGTTAATTCCCATGTGAAGGTAGTGCCCGTGAAGTTAGTTCCCTGCACCGTGGTGGACAGCCTCAGCGATGATGATCGCGAAAAGAGAGCCGCGCAGTATTTGGCAAACAAATTGGCTGAGGCGTAGAGAGAAGGAAGGGTTTTGTGCCAAGCTGCTGATGGAATTGCGGGAAGAAGACCCGGAATTATATCGGAATGCAATGCGCATGTCAAGCAAGCAATTTGATTATTTGCTAAATTTAGTGAAGTCTCATATTGCAAAAGCCGACACAAGGTTCCGGAAAAGCATTCCAGCGGAAGTACGACTCGCACTCACGCTGCATTACCTGGCCACGGGCGAGAATTTTAATTCGCTGCGACTGCTGTTCCGAATAGCTCAACACACTATTTCGGCTATCATTCCCGAAGTCCTTGACGCCATCTAAAGGGTTCTGGTGGATGATTTTATAAAGGTTTGTTCCAATAATGATTTAGCGATAACTTCAATTGATGTATCGCATTATATGAAAAATCGACTTTTATCTTTAAACACGATTTGCGGGTAAGCTAGACGTGCTAGAGGCATTAAAGTTGACATCTTTAAACTTGACTTGCGGCTAAACAAAGCGACCTAGAGACTTCAAAAATGCATATTCGTGATCTAGAAAATGCCAGTTCTAAAAAATCAAAAAAAATTGGTAAACAAAGTTTTTTTTTCAAAACTTCCCAAAAAATACGGTACTTGAAATTTTTCAAACAAAATATCAAAAAACAGGTCAGTTCACTGACGGGGTTTCTTCACTGGCACAACGATAAATTTCGTGTGTTGCCAGTGATGGGACAGGGTCAGTACACTGACGCTCTTGTCATAAAAGTGTGTCAGTGGTCCTATGCGCCAGTGACTACTTATCACACTTGTCATTTTTCGAGTCAGTCACTGACGCAATTTGGGTTCGTCAGTGAACACGTCAGTGAACTGACACCTTCACTGGCGTCCCAAAACTGGCTATCACATTACGGATGACTTCACTGACGGCATTGTGACGCGATTTTGACGTCACTGCCTGCAAATGGTCAGTGAATTCACTGTCAGTGTGATATAGCCTTAAGTCAGATAAGCTGATGCCCATTCTGCTCATGCGGGTTCCCATCGTGTTGTGACCCGTCAGGATACCAACCAGGAGGGATAATTGAGGCCTGCTTAGCTTGAGTATTGATTCAGTTTTCTTCTTTGAAATTTCTGGCCAGAGATTCCTTGATTGTCGATTGATGACCATCTGTCATTAGCGGTTTTGAGGAAACTATGGTGAAATCTAGTTGTTTCCCCTTTCCAGTGGCATGTTAATCGAGGTTACCACTTGGCCCGGTTCGAGAGATGAACCGATTTTGGCCAGTTGGTCAGCCATTTAATTTCGATGTATGTCACGATGACCCGAGACCCATCGAAGGGTGAATGGATTCGTTGCGTTAAGTAGTCTCAACTCATTTCGACAACGATCGACCAGTTTGGATTTTGTAACGATAGAGGATATGGCTTTTACGACCGCCTGGCTGTCGATAAAAATATCAATATTCTTATTTGCCAGTTCACACGTTCCTAGGTGGTTGGCAGCTTCACAGACTGCAAGCACTTCCGCTTGGAAAACGCTACAAAAGTCTGGAAGTCTTAGTGACTTGGGTTATCTGAAAAGATGCCTGATCCTACCCTATCTTCCGTTTTGCTGTCTGTGAAGACTGAAACGTGATTTTCATTTATGAACCTGTTTTCCATCCAGCATTCTCTTGTAGGGAAGTCTGTTTGGGCTACTGGCTTAAAATCTATGTTGCGGAGTAATATAGTCTGTTTGAATGTCTATGGGCGGGATCTTGGCTGCCCTCGCTTTTTAACAACTGGTTAAAGCAGTCTCAGCAGATGGTTAAAATCGGCTGCGTTTCTACTATGGTGTTTCCATCCTGATATTTGCAGGGTCCAGGGCGGCTTGTAAGACCTGATGTAGACTGTTTCAGTCTTCTGTAGAAGTTTCGCACGTCGCACCTCTTTTCTGCAATAACATCTCTGCATCTCCTCGACTTCGAGTTGCTGGTGTTATTTTTCTTCCTTTCAGGACGCTCTAGTATTTCTCTGGAGCCATGACTTGTATGCCTCCGTTTTAGCTTTGTTTACCTGAGCACATTGGGAGCACCATTGGTCTTCCGGGTTCATATCTTCAGTCTAAGGAATTCTCCCAAGTTCAAGGGATACACTAGACGGCATCGGCAACTGCGGCCTCTTCCGATTGAAGACTTTCAACGTTGAATTTCCTAGGCGAAGTTGGTGTTGGCCTAAGAGCTTCCATGGATCTCCGTACTCTAATTTGACTACCAAATCAATCTAGGTTTCATTTCCACCAATGCTGTAAGTGACCAGGTACAGGAATTGTTTGATGAAGCACAATAGGACCGTATGACTTTCACATGTATGCGATATTTTCAATAGACGGTTTCTTTCTGAGGTGGACCATTCGGAAGGTCCAATCTTAGGCAATTCGTTCGAGCATAGTGACTGGTATCTCGCGAATAACGCAATTAATGTTGGCTTCCAAAGCGTCTATCGTAGCTGTCTTACTTCTGAAGAACTGAGACTTTACATAATCCCAGAGAAAAAAGTCCACAGGTGTGATATCACACGATCTCGGCGTTCAATTTACAGTAGAAAAAGGTGTTGAGTGCTAACCAAAATGATCTCTCAACAAGTCCATTGTTTCACGTGCTGTATGGTTCATGGAGTGTCATCTTGTTGAAACCAGAGCTCACCGAGACCATGGGCTTTAACTTTAGGAAGCACATAGCCCGTTAACATGCCGCGATAACGGGTACCATTGAGGGTAACATTCTGATTTGTCTCATTTTTGAAGAAATATGGTTCAATGATCCTAACTGCCCATAAACCACACCATACCATTGTTTTTATTGGGTATAATGATAGCTTTTGGTACTCTTCGGGTTGCTCATCAGCCTAAATACGGCGGCAATTTCGCTTATTAAAGTATCCATTGACCCAGAAATGGACTTCATCACTGAGCAAAATTTCATACGATAAAACACCGAATTTTCATTGAGTTTTTCCAATAACACAGCTGAACAATTTGGAAACACTGTTTGGATGTGAGTCTTTCCATGATGATTTGCCAAACGATACTGAACAAAAATGACAAAGCGGTATGACAGGAGCCACGTGTGATCTGTCATAAAAAAGTCTATTGAAAATCAAACCTTATGAATCACCCGTTAGTACCGATCAACTTTGAGATCGAGCTCCCAGACAAAAAGTAAAGTGTTTAAGGGAAGAGCTAGTCTACAAAGTCATGCATCAAAACTGTAAAGAACTCAACGTTTAAGTTCAAAATTGCTAATTAAGAATATTGGCTTTACAAATCTTTGCTAAACTGTTCCGAAACACTTCTAACAAATTTTTTTCATGTGTCTGCTTTATCGAAATCCATTCTTAAAACATCTGGATTTAACTATTTTAACCATCTTTTAAATTAATTCAAATAAAATATATCTAACTTTTACCATAATCCCACTTCCCACAACGAGACAACCACATTATCCAACATTTGCTTCCCTTCAAAGAAAATGGCAAAATGTATCCTTATGACACTACCATATGCGGTTTTCTTCTTAAGACGCCCGCCGAACGTCGGCGTCGACGTCCATTCCTTCTCTATTTTGATTTATATGGAAATTTGAGGAGCACCGCGCTATGGGATTATGGGAATGCAATCGACGTAGATACAAATGTCGGCGATGAATTTTAAAATATCTTATGGCTTACCCAAGTTCATGTTCAATGTTCACAGATATACGTTAGTGACATTCGATTTGTTTCCAACAGGCAACAGCAGGGTTGCATTTATATGATTTATTTTAAAGAAGCTAGGATTCGCAAAATTAGCATCTTTTGTCGCAGGAGCGGCGAAGGCGAAACCCTTGGCAATAGCGTATCAATAACGATACGAATATCTGCTTCTTCCGTTTTTATTTGTCATAAGGACGAAAGGGACACATTTTACAACATCATTTACAAGGTGTTTTAGTGTGCGGTTTCACAATAACTAGCATTTAACGGTAATTCCTTCAAGTCAATAAATATCCCGAGTTGAGAATGACAGCTAGAAGCAATTTTTATTCGCTGCTAGGTTTAATTGATTTTAGTTTTGCACGCAAATTCTTTCGTGTCCTGTTCGTATACGAATCCTTGCTCGTGATTCCCTTGACAATATACCTACCTACCTAAAGGAGCTCCCACTCTTTATTCTCTTCAATATATAGACAATGATAGAGGAAACGAATGACTAGGAATATTTTTATCCTAACTGATGGCTACTGCTGCCTTTGATTACATCGTTGTCAATTAATTGAATCCATTTGTTGTAGTTCGCATAGAAAGTTACGAGATTGGCTGCTAGAAAACGAAGACAACGGAACGAATAACGGTAAAAGAGTCAAGTGAATCAATTTTCCTTAATGGAGATGTCGTGAGTTAATTGAAAGCGAAAAGTGGCAGTCGAATAAGTTTTACCTAATGAATAAGGAGTTTTGTAATAAAAGGGCGAAGGGATAGGTTGGATGCGGAGTGCACTAAAACCGGGTCACCTTTCTTGTGTGCTGGTTTTGAATTTTAGCATGTTGGGTTTAAGAAGTAGAACAAGCCAAATATTTAAGTGCCTACTCAAAATTTAAAGCAATCAACAGGTATTTAAAAATATACCTACATACGTGAAAAAGGGTTGGCGGACGACATTGACGTGAAAGGAAGAACCAAGCGAGCAGTAACTATGGTGCCTCCACTACTAAAGGTAGTTCCACACTATCCTACAGTGTAATACGACATGTCAAAAATGTGTGATGAAACAAATGTATAATAGTGTGGAAACAGAATATGACAGCGCAGATCTCATACGATTTGACATGTGTTTAGATCTGAAATATTTGTTTAGGATTGAATGTAAGACCATCACACATTCCTTCACACTTATTTTTGACATGTCGCACCACACTGTGGGATAGTGTGGAACTACCTTAAGGATGCAGCAGCAAGCAGTATGGGACTGAATATAAACTAGGAAAAGATGAAGTAAATTATGCTTTCATCAACAAGTCTTATCCCATCAACAACTTGGTCAGAACGTGACCATTGATAGGTATAACTTCGAGGTACTCAGTAAATATGTCTACTGCTGGGTACTGCTGTAAGCACAGGGAACAACATCAGCGATGAAATCAAACGCATATAACTCTTGCTCATTGCTGTTTCTTTGGGCTGAATAACTCTTCTGGACCCTCTTCTAATTGGATGAAAAGGCACTTGGAGTCTTAGAGAGAAAATTTCTGCGTACGATTTATGGTCCTGTCTGCGTAAACCGTGAAAACAAAATTTGGCGAAGAAGATACAACGACACACTATAGGTGTGTCGAATCTCCATTTCAATTTTCTAAGCCCTCACACCGAGCAAATTCATGTTAAGGGTATTAACAACCCCTTGATTGCGTTACTTTACCTCAGCCCTCTGTGTCGAAGGTCTACCAAAAATGTGTCATTTCTTTAAACTTATTTCGATTAGGCGTACCTATCAGTTAGCAGGGATCACACAGTCGGAGGCCAGACACGATACAAGTTTTAGTGTCCATGAAGGGGTGGGGACTGCATTAACTAGCGTTGTATAACAGTTCTCTCCGTTTTTCCGAAGTTAATGGCAACCATTATTCTCATGAGGATAAAGTCCATAATCGAATCTACGCTCACAGTCACCACTGTACCTAATGTTTTTAAATAGATTTTGAGAACGTTCGATCGGGTTAATAGTGAGATCTAGAGATCGCTTATTGTGAGAAGTATTCCTGAGGGCTGAGGATATTGTCGCTGTCATTAAAGAGTCTTATAACAACGTTTTGCATAATGGACAGCTTTCCATTAACTTTGATGTGCGTCAATTAGTGAGACATGGGGATGTTTCGTCACCAGTTCTATTTTTGCTGGCAATTGACGATGTGATGTTGACTTGCTCTGCCAACATTTCGAGCAGACCGCAGGCCTTCGTAAACGGTTGTTTATTGAACGTGGAACTGTAGAACAGGACCGGGCAGAAACAAGTGGATGCAGGCATCATACAACGGTTAGGCCATACACTGAGTGGCTTAGGTTGGGCCATATACTGAAGACATTTGATGCCAATATAGCGAAACCACTAGGTCAATATTGACCAGTTTCTTCGTTGGCGTCACCATCATTAAACAACTTGAGATGCCTTAAATCAGGCTTCTAAAACCACAATTTGTCAAACACTGATAGTCTGATGGCTTTTTTTTGCTGATATAAGTCTTTCATTAAGTCATAAGTTGCAACGGTCCCATTAGAGATTAGACAGTAAGAGAGCAGAGTTGGAAATGTTGATCGTCGTTTTTAGATATGGTGGCCTGTGCATAGCATTTGAGGATCGGAAGATTGGGTGTGAGTTTGATTTTTAAAGCATCAACTTTTGTAATTGTAATTGTAATATTGTAATTGTAATTGTAATTGTAATTGTAATTGTAATTGTAATTGTAATTGTAATTGTAATTGTAATTGTAATTGTAATTGTAATTGTAATTGTAATTGTAATTGTAATTGTAATTGTAATTGTAATTGTAATTTTAATTGTAATTGTAATTGTAATTGTAATTGTAATTGTAATTGTAATTGTAATTGTAATTGTTATTGTAATTGTAATCGTAATTGTAATTGTAATTGTAATTTTAATTTTAATTCATTTGGGTTTTGTTTACCTTTGGTTTCGAAAAGTTAACTCGGAAATCTAAGCCCATGCAACACTAGTCGTTAGTGCACCATGCCATCATGTGAGGAAGAGATAGTGTGATCTTGCTTTGCAGCTCAAATCCACTGAAATGTAAAGCAGCCTGTCATCATTTGATTCTTTTAATTGCTTATAGCTTTTGAAGTTCTATGGGCTCGTGTAAGTGTAACGTATGTGGCTAGATCCAGGAATCATCCATGGTGGGTAATAGGACTGTAGCAATCGATCTATTGGACAACCCCCGGGCGATAAACGTAACCGAGCACTCATCAAATATGTATATTTATTTGATTTGCCAAGGAGATCAGTCATTAGATAATAAGACCGTTAAGTCTCTCCGAGCCTTTTTTAGCATTTTGATCTTGATGTTGATTTTGTTAAGGCTTTGGATTAATGCAAAGACCCCTTAGACGAGCAACTTGACAAAACTCCAGATTATGTTGTTGATTCGATCTATCATTGAATTCTCTCAGTTTACGGGTTCCTTCGCATATTAAAGCCCGCCATCTTGGTGAAGTGTTGGGTCCCCAGCTGGTGTCTCTGCCAATATTTGGATTGATTTAGCTGCGACCAAATAAAATGTATTTGCGGAAGTATATAGATTTAAAATTGTCAGTGGAAAAGGACTGGCGACAGAATAATGGGAACTGTTCATTCCTCGTTACTTCATCTTGCTTAAATTAATTTTGCTTGTATAATAATGCAACAGACGATATTAAAATTAAATTCAAGTTTTAAATGTAACTTTGGTTTCTCAACTGACAATTTAATCTTTTTATACCTACTTTTTTTCTATTTAATAACACTGCTATGCCTATTAATGTCAAGGGTAACAACAAACTTTCCTTTTTGAAAAGGATTTTCTTTTTTACTTTCTTATCCCAAAAAACTTCTGTTCACTCATGAATGCATTGCAACAACTTTGAGAAAGCTCTTTGTACATTAAATAATAAATTGTCTCTTGACTAGAACCCATTTAATCCGTCGTATCCGTATCCCGTGACATCTTCAAAAGTTTCATTATGTCCTATAGCAATAAAGCATTTTAACAAGTCCTTAAAACGTTTAAAAGACATTCGGGTGTCGTCGGGTGTGTGTGTTTTGTCCTTTTAAAAGTAACCCATACCACCTGCATCCTGCATGTATGGATGCCCCAATTGATTGAGAAACTTAAAGTTGAACAATAATTTAGATTTCTCGGCGGGAGTTGTATTTCTTCCCTTTCTCTAACCCTTCCTGCCTGTAAGGAGAAAAACTGTACGAAAAGGATTTTCTTCTAAGTATGATGTTTTCCATAAAATATTTATGAGCTGCTGGTGCTCCTTCTCCAGAGTTCTTAAAACTCGTTCGGTGCCAGTCATTGTGTATACGACGTAGTATTTGTCTACATTGTGTTGTGCTTTACTTCATCCGCGCGCCGTAGTCTGTGTAGTCTGTAAGAAATTCTTCCTTGTCGTCCTTTTTAGTTCGATGGGGGAGTGGGGTTGAGTCAAAAGCTCTATGAACTGCAGGTGGTTTTTTCAGTTCTGTTTGATGAGAAATATTTGCAGTCAGCTTTTTTTGGTTTTTAGTTTCTTTTTTTTTGTAAAAAAAAAAAATAGCATTCCTTTTCTTCGAGACCAGAGTGACGGTGATAATTCGACCGCCTGCTGAGATTTTCCTTATGGTGACAATCTTTGGCGTCGTCTACGTCGTCGTTGGTGAGAGTATAAGGGAATACACCTATTTACAAGGACACAAATAGATGCTCTTCCAAGTGCCTTGCTATCGGCTATTTTTAAAGGGTTTCCGTTTTGTTTATATTGTGATGGAAATTTTCGAAGGATTAATGTCTTAAAAATCTGTATCCTTTGATATGCTAAATGTGTGTCCTTTTGTGGTTGCTCAATTTTTTTTTTTTGGTTTTTCATGGAGTTTTGTGAATATTTATATATTTTATTGTCGTCTTTCTAACTTCACAAAAATATATAAATTAAAAAAAAAAGTCAATCTCAACAGTCTCGAAAATGTCACTGTTTCGGATGATTCCGTTTAACTATACAGACGGACGACGACGACGGGGACATTTCATTAACGTGCCGTTCGTTGGTTGATTCTTCTTGGCTGTTGTGCTTGTGCATATAATAAGGAGAGATTTGAGCAATTAAAGGAATTGGACTGAATAATAAATGCGGGAAATGACTTAAAAGTTTCGCATTAAATAAAACAAAAATGAGAAACTCTTAAGTGAATAATTGTATGCAAGTCGCAATATTCATTCCGAATGGCTGATGAAAGCAAAGTTGAGTTTGATTTATTTTTCATTGACGCTGTTGTCGTTTTATTTGATTGAAGGTTAAATTTAAGAGAAAATTAATTTTAAATTAAAGTGAAATTAAAAGCAAGAAGGTTTATTTTTAGATTGGGCAAAAGTAACTTTTCTGAAGAAAAAAAAAATTCAGAGTTAAAAAATCTACCTAAAAAAATTTATTTCGTGGTTTCAAGTTGATAGCGCTGACATTTGACACCTGTCAGACTCAGCTGTCATCTGAAGTGTCATAATATTCTGAATGTTTGCCATTACTATAATGGATCGCTTAACAATCGATGATTGAAACGTAGCACCTTTACGCGCATTACGCGATGCTTATGGTCGTCATAATCGATCGACTAAGCATGGGATCGGTAAAATTGTGAAGAAATTTGTAGAGAGTGGAACCGTTACTGATGAGTGATGACGTAGTCTTGTGCATCATCGTAATGCACGCGGAGTCGAAAATATTGCTGCTGCGAGTGCAAAGTATTCCGAATTTATCGATTTACGTGTCTTCGTTCGTTCGGAGCCATATTTTTGAATGATAACCGAATTTTTTTGACCGGCGATTGAAGATTATGACTTGAAGGCTGTGGTTTCAACAAGACGGAGCAACAAATCTTCTTTCTCTACTCTTGGTTGAAAGTGCTTTCGATAGCAACACTTGTAACCAGGTACGTCCACGACTCCAAATTCTGGTGTTCATGTTTTTCTTCAAAACAGTTGGACTGCATATTTTCTTTGGTCTGCCAACGCGCCTTTCACCTTGAGAATTCCATTGAAAAGAGTGTTTTTATTTTGTGTCTTTGGTTTTTTTTTTTTCTTTAAAGCCAATCCAGTGAGACTTTCTCTGTGTGATGTCTGCATCCAATTGACTAGTCCTAAGCCACAGTTCGTTTTTTAAAATGGTTTGTGGCCACCGGATCTTATAGATAGAACGCAGACAACGGTTCACAAAAGCGTGTAGTTTACTCGAAATGTTGGCATTAGCATAGCCCGGATTTCACGTTAGATTCAAACAGTGAACGATTTCTGGAGCTCCTGACTGGGAAAATGATGCCGAATTCTCTGATCGCTTTGCCTATTCTACTGTACAAAACAAAACATCTTGCATTGTTGGACGATTTAAATCTCTAGATGACATAGCGATTACCGCAACAAAAGGCCTTCTCTAAATCGACGAACATGAGGTAGACTGGCGCGGCGCGCTTTTGATACTCCGATGATTGCTCAAGGATTATTCCAAAATCCCGCTTAATACCTCTTGAGCGTGGGTTCGATTCTGTTCTTAATACTACCACGCTGCTGGTTGTTACAGTTCTTGAGATCTTTCTTCGGTAGCTTGACGAAACCTCCATCCTACTATTCCCTGGGAAAGATTTCGTTCTCCCAAACAGCCTTAACGAGTGGCAACAAAATGCTTGCTGCCAAGTTGGTATCTGCTTTTAAAAATTCACCAGTTCTGCCATCAAGTCCTGCTGATTTGCTGTTTTTAAGAGTAAGATCGCGGCCTTATTTCCGTACTTTTCCGGGAGTCAATACTTTTGAGTGCACAGAAATGTTCTTTCCGGCTTCGTAACTGATCTTCTATTCTATTGGCACTAAAAGTCTGCCGTTCGTGTTAAGACAGGGGATGTGTACTACTTTGTTGACCTTAGTAATTTTACATAGCACCCTGGCTTTTCCTCCGTCTAGCAGCTTCTTCAGCTCTTCCGCCTCACACAACTCTCAACTAGCTATTACTCGTTTTGCTGAATTCAGTTAATACTTGTTTTTAGTGCTCTATACGGTGCATGATTTCTTCCCAGGTGTCTTGGGATATCCAAAGAGCTCTATTTATAGATTGCCTTGGCACCGTTTCGGATTTTTTTTCCCACATCGTCTCAATGGGGACAATTTCGTTTAAGCCCAAATTTGGGATTTGACATTATGTGTGATCTTGTCCTAGAACCTAGATGTCTTAAGGTATCCAGATATTTCTTGTTTTACAGTTTCTGTAAATGTCGCATTTTATGGACGAAAATTTGACATCTTACTACAAATTGAAATATAAGGTTTGCTGACTTTGCGTTTGACTTCACAGTCATTTTATTGTTTAGAGGAAAGTGAGTAGTGAGTACATTCATTGATTTGCCGTTATTGAATATTATAATTAATGTTTCTTTTTGATTCTTTGTTTATAAGTCCAGTCGACAAGTATTTTCAGGTGGAAAAAGGTCGGAAATTAAAAAATATATAGGATGTTGTGCAGGGATAATTTATTAACGTTTTCGACCTCAAGCACCCTGTGGAAAAAATGGGAAAACGGAAACCGCAAATTTTTCGACCGGTTTTTCCCCAATAACTTTTTTCCTTACGTCTTACGTCAATTCTTTATCGAGATATGGCGCTTCGAAAAAGGGGTAATTTTTTTAAATTCGCCGAAAACTGTCAAAAAATTCAACTTCTGATATACCCGAATAATCATGAAAAGTTGCTGTAATTACCCTCGAGTGGTTAGGCTGCAAGCCCCAAAATACCACGCGAGGGGTACTTCCAACCCCCACAACAAAAAATGCTGCGCTGGAAAACATGCTCCAGATCATTTCCTGCAAGTGCAGCAAAGGTTGTAGCACAGGATTTTGCAGCTGCAAGAAAGAAGGTCTGCGGTGCTCATCATGTTGCATGCGCAACTTAGCATACCAGATATTTTTTTTGAATGATGACTGTAAATCTTCTTTAAAGTCTTGCTTTAATTTGAATTAGTTTGACAGGCCGAAATGGAACGTTCCGTTCAGTTTTGACACTAGCTTTCGTCCATTATAGTTTAGTGATCAACTACACAAAATAAATTGGTCCTTCAATAGATATAGGTTAAAGTTGTAGTTGAATTAATTAAGGCAATTCTGTATGGACAGTTTTTAAGTAGGGTAGGGCGAGGCTAGTTGGACAGCTTTTACTTGAAATTTCATATTTATCGAACTGTTTATGGTGCAATTGTAGAGATGGTATTGAAAGAGAGAATGGGATTCTCGCTTCTAAATGAAGTTTTCATAAATTTTAAATATGTAACCGCAGAAAAAAAATATGCTCCTCAAATGGAGCAAGTCCCAACCAGCCCCACCCTATCCTACTTCCAACAGAAGAAATAGTTCGATTTTTTGGTTTTCGACCCGTTTTGCTTAAATTCTTGCTCATTTGCTTAGATTTCCACAACTGTTTTCAATCCCAATTCATAAATCAAAACTATGTCCTTGAAAAATTTCCCTAAATTCTGGGACACTATCTTAATTGATCATCATTCATCACCTATTTTATACTTTTTCTTAATTTTGATGTTGTTTCTTTAATTTTAAGATTTAGTGTTGGTACAAGATTTAGGCCAACCTGATTTTGCCAAAATCTGTTTGGTCGAAACAAATTTTTTTAAGCATCGATAAACAATGGCTACTTCCTGGCAACAAAATCCTTTATGTAGGTATAGCCTCAAAAGATTATATTTAGGATCTTCTCATGGTGAAGTCATTCAAACCTTATTATGCAATTCGAATAAAAAAAAAAATCATCCATATAAGCAGCTTCCCACAAATTACACCTTTATCGCAACCTGTTTCTTTTTATTTTTCTTCCTAAAATCATGGCTCCTTGCCATGAAGTGTTCTATTGTTTCTGTTGCATCATCGCAATCAAATATAACCACAAAAGCCAGAAGAAAGAAGACCAATTTGAAAAATGCCTTACCTAGTTACAAAAATGTGACACTCTTTTGAAAGAAAATAATCATAAATATAAATTGTAAAGGACTTTGCCAAAAAATGAAATGAAAAGATAAACCAACCAACCATTCATACATACATATATGTACTGAAGGACTCAATGCCAGTGCAGCGTCCAAATGAAAGGAAGTCAAAGAAACAAAAAAGAAATATACATATACTCTTTTTAAGGATTTCTGCACAGCTTTCGTGTCGAATCCTAATATCTCTCACATGTCAGATGATTGCAAAACTCAAGAATAACCTCCTTCTCGAAAACTCTGTCGTCTTTAATTAACTTCTCATTGCCATTCATGATATAGTCTCCAGAGCTTTTGCCAACACACAAAAGAATAATAATATACTTGTATAGAAGACCATCATCATGGCACAGCGCGGCTGGCGTGGCTCGGCGGCAGCTTTCATTGCTCAAGTGTAATAAGATTCTGCAATAAATCATTGCATCTGCGTGCGGATGAACACTTCTTCTCGTCCCACAACCCCATGCAGACCATGCTTACCTTGCTGCTTCTATACCGCTAACACGCATAGTTTGTTGGTTTGTATATTAAAATGTAACAATAACGTGTCAGTCAATATTTATGAGCAGCAATCCCTTTGAGAGCCAGAACAGAACCACCCTCTCTCGAAGAACATCGTACGCGTACCTAAAACCTAACCTAAACTCGTTCTATAAGAGGGATCCCTAATCCGTTTGAATCATTTATTGCATTTCATGTGGAAGCAAAATTGAATGGCCATCTTAAAGTTAAAACTGAAGCTTAGAATTGAATACGAAATAATTACAGAAGGATGATGAAAAGTTGCCATGTTAATTTTTTGTTACGTCGTCTGTGAGTAAGGCTTTAGCGAAATACAAGTTCGCAGTTCTTTGAAGAAGAAATTCTGACAAATGGTTTTCAAGAACATTCAAATAAATTGAAAAAAAAAAGAAAAAAATCCCTTCCAATTCCTATCTATTGTGACATTTCGAGAGGGATGGTGACAATAGTAACAACTGTCATTATCTGCTGCGCCTGACTCGAATGTAACTTTCTGTTTTATCATTCCCTCAACAGTCAATAAATCTCTGTTACAGAGGGGTGGGCTCGTATTTCGTACACTTCGACTTCGCACCCCTGACAGATGTTGCTCACTTAATTCTCATCATCTTGTGATTACAAACACACACACAATTCAGTCAGTGTAATCGTTTGTTTGTCAGATAGGAACTGTTCGATTAAAATATGTCCGAAATATTACACAACATTCTCGTGAGGAATTGATTCAAGTGTCAAAACGCCATTGCAATACTGCCAATTAGGCTGCAGACAGTACATACGTCAAATAATGTGCTGGCACATAACGATGCATGCACAGCACAGGTACTGTATAAAGAACAGAAGAGGAAACAAAAGATCGGTCGATGAGATTGTGCAGTCTTCCGTGGCAAGTTTACTCCAAGTACCGCGCCACAAACTTCCAACTAAGTAATAACCACGAAAATTCAAAAGTAAGGCAATTGCTTAAGAACTCCGGCATAATATTGCGTTTAAGATGGGGGAAAAAAAAATTACTGCAAAAAGTCGATTTTAATGAGCCCTAGAAGTAATTGCGGCTTTTATGAATGATTTTATATGCATCATTGTTGGTTGCAGTTTACTGGTCGAATGATTTGATCTTGTTTTTTTTTTGTAAGGTGAATCTATGAACTTGACTTAGCGAAGGCATTTAATTGCAAAAATATTCAGCTTTTCAGCTATACTGGATGAATATTATTTTGAATGGGGCCTTTTTTGTGTCATGGTTATATAAAATTATTAAGTTTTGTGGTTATTATTTGTTTCTTTTTTCAAAGAAAATATTGTCAAGTTACACATTATTGCCAAGGGTGTTTTGGTTTGTCCTTGCGATAAGCCATGTTTTCGATATATAGTGCAATTCCAACGACTTAGGGATACCACCAACCTATTTGAAATGCCTGAAAAGCAATAACGCGAGCTATATCTGTTAAGCCGAGCAACTGCTCATGTCTCGAGAAAAGAAATGCGGCAAGGACAAAGAAAAGCTTTCATTTCTATCCCTATTCGATATTTGCGTTTGTGCAACATTACAGTTTAAGCCAACATTATTACATACCAAATGGGTATTGGACAAAACTTTGCAACGACAAAGAGCTGAAAAGAGTTTTAACTGAAGTTTCTTTGGTTCTCCAAAAGTTTTTTCTGTTTCTGCTCTGGTAGGAATTCAACCCAGTGAATTTTCCCCTAGCAGAGTCTAAATTTTGTAGACACAACCATATCCTTTTGAACACCTTGAAAGTTAAATGAAACGCTACAAAAACTTAAGACTTCGGCTATTACATGGTTCACAGAAAATGTAAAATACATTTTTTACGTGGCCTTCATTTTTGACAAGTTTTTTTGCTTTGCGGGCGTCCGCCGCAGCCAACGCCCGTGGCTGCCAATTCCAGAAACGAAATTCTTCTTCAGCAGACATCAGAAAGTACAATAACATTAATTTTGTGTGCCTGATGTTCAATTAAGAAAAATATTGAAAATCGTTCGCCCATTTTTTTTTTCAAGACGGTATTATTTTTGAAAAACTTTTCGAAAAAATATTTAAAATTTGTTCGAGTATTTAAATATATCGCAATTCGTAATTTGCATCTGATGGGGAAATAATGTTCAAAAATTCAATATCCCTCTTTCCAATATATTTCGAAAACGAACACTTTTTTTTTTAAATTATTAAAAAAAAAATTGAGAATTTTGAAATGTCATCAATAAGGTTATAAATAACTTCTTGCGTTCATAATTTTAGTGAAATCAGATGTATAGTTTACGAGAAAACTTGATTTGAAAATTCCGGTTCTATATGAGGGGTACCGTTAAAAGATAAATTCAGAAAAATCTTTTCCAACCAAAAAATAGACTGATGTAAAAAAAAGTTATTCTGAAAGTTTTATCAAAATGGTTGAAGCCGTTTTCGAGAAAATCAGAGTATCTTCTTTACGATTGTATGACAGACAGGTACCGTTATTTCTGGGCCTAGAGCAAAAATTAAAAGTTATTTCAGAGGGACGGCCAAATAAATACTAAATAGCAAATTTGAAGCAAATCGGCCCATCCGTTCAGACTTTAGAGGTGCGAACAGACAGTCAGACGGGCGTAATTTTTTCGACTTCTCCATCATCGTAATGTTATATGTGACTGTTATCTCAAAAATTTTTGTTTGGCGAATCCAATACAAATTTGCCTTACATAGTATGTACCCAAAGCCGTCTTTACCCTTTTGGGGGCCCTGGGCAATTTTCGAAAATGGGGCCCCTGTATGATTATATAAAAATTTTATGTTGTGTAATGAAGGTATACAGAAAAAATCACATAACTTTGAATTAATATTTATTCTTTTAATTTTTTAAATAAATAATATTTATTATTATATCGTTTATGAAATTTTTGTTGTTGTTTTGCAGTGCAGCACGTTCATGAAGTTGGAGTCGAGTCGACTTGTATACTTCAGCTACTTTATGTGCTGCAGCTGCAACTTCAAATTGTAAGTGCAACGTACTACTGCTGCAGCTACACCATTTTGCTAAGACGGTTAGTTAGACAATTTCATGGAAGTAAAATAAAAGAAACTTAAACCTGCCATATGGTCATTATATTTAAGTTACGGACCAGCAAGTAAATTCAAATATTATATTAATGCATTAAATTCTCTTTTGTATTTGCCACATACGTGTCTGGCACCCGGGTTAGATGTTGGTGTACAGTATTTTGTATAGTAGTTTTTTAAAAATCTATGTGCTTTTTTGATCAAAATCTTCAAATCACACACATTGCAAACTAGGGGTCAATTGTTGAAATTAGCAAATAAAAGTCAATCAGAATTGCTTTCGAACGCACAATGTGTTATGCATGTAAGTAAAACATAAACTAGTTATTAAACTATTTTTCATGAGCAAGTTGGGCATTTGAATGAAAATAAAAACAAAAAAACTATCGGGTGGCTTGCAACTTTTCTTGCACCGGTAACGAAAATTGGTAAGAACTGTCATCTTTTTAATTCACGTATAAAAGTTAAACATGGATGATTGGGATCCGCGTGTAAGCCTTCACAATCGCGAAATTTCAACTTATACAGTTACTGGCTTGCGGTATATTTATAAATGTATGTAAGCCCACCATTATTGAATTTCGAGAATAAAAGTTTATATTCTAAAAAATTTTAAAAATTCATCCATAATTTTGAAACAGATGAGCTGTGAAAAAGCAATCTAAAGAATAAACATCGATCACTTTTCCATTGAGATTAATCGCCCCCTAGTGCATCGCCCCCTAGTGCAGCCCTTCCTTAAGAAATGATAAGTGTGTATTCTCCATTAAGTAGCCTCTTCGAACACGTTTCGCTTATTTTGTGGTGGAGGTGAATTTCTGAACTTTCATTTTCAGAAGATGTGGATGGAGAAATCCGACTCGGAACCACTCGAAGAAGAAGATGAATTTTTTTCAGATTCGCTTTTTACCATTGCTATTAAGAAACTATGAATGAACGTTTACCTACTAAATCAATTTTTATAAAAATTCTTTTCAAAATAAAAATGGCAATAATCGAAATTCAGTACTTTTATTTTGTGTGGTCTTCTTGTCACTATAAAAAGAATAATTGTGTTGTCAACAAGAAAAAAAATGTAAAAACAAACAAAACCCACCTCACCGTTTTTTGTTGCTGTTTCACACTGGCAATGAATGCAATACAAAAGAGACCACGAAAATCAAGGCTAGTGGAGGATGGAACGTAGAAAAGATTGGACTCTTTATAATAAATGTATCCTCTTTGGTGAGAAGCGTAATCTTTCACGTTTCACCTATGACCTATCCAATTGAATGCATAAAAACAAAAACTATTTACCTTTTTACCTTGAAAACTTAAAAATGGACTTGAGAGTTGTTCTTCAGCAAAGAAAGTACGAATTCTGATCATTCTTTATGCACCTAAAATTGTATCGAAATATTTTTTTCTTGGAAATAGACCAATAGAGGTTAAGTGATGTTTCAGCGATTTGGGGGCCCCTGGTGATTGCGGGGCCCTGGGCCCGGGCCCAGTGTGCCCAGTGGTAAAGAGGGGTCTGTATGTACCTATAATCGCAAGTAAAAAGGCATATGTCACGCCCAATTTTTAGAATTAAAAATCGAAAGACCAACCTATTGTTATGAGCTTAGTCACACAAAATTTTTAGCTCGAAGCTCGATTCAATTTTAATTTTGAAAACATAGATTTTTAACAAAATTGTGGTGATTGAGGGAGTATCTTAAAAATTCTTGAATCACACTCTGCTAAGTAACCAAGGAATACAAAATACAAAACTTTCATCTTCTTACTTCAAAACCGCGACTGACAGTTAGTAAACATTGCGTGTCCTAAAAATTTGCCAAAAAAAACCAAGTAAATGCATCAAACCTGAACATTCTAAAAAAAATTGTATACACAGCTATTTAGCTCGGACAAAGTGACACATAAATTTATGCTTGTGGCTTTTTTACCAACCATTTATTTGCAATTATAAGTTTTTATATTTTCTAATGAAAAGTGGACGGCACCCACGTCCAAATTGAAATATTTTTATTTGATTGAGAGAATATTTCCCTATAGCTTATTGCGTGTGTAAAATGTGTTTTAAGAGGTTGTTGAACAAAAATGGCAATTGTTGCCTTGTTTGTGGGCGGATTTCACCGGTTCGAGAAACTAGCCTAACTCTTGGATCAAAAGTTATAAATACCAAATTTGAGCTCAAAAATTACCACCAGAGTTTACATACAAACGGACGGACATTGTAAAATCGACTAAGCTTTTGATATTGAATAAGAATATACAGGGTAATTCGTATATGGTGCATCAAAAAGCTAGAGCGAGTAGGTTATGTTGGGATAAGAAAAAAATCGTATGGGAGGGGGTCTATTATTTTCTCCGTTTAGCCGGGAGGTGCAATTTTTCAAAATAAAAATTAACAACAGAAAAAAAATATTTAAAAACAACGGTAAAACATAGAACATCATGTTATAACTTTTTGGAAAGCCAGAAATCTTTTCTTTAATTTTCATTTTAAATTAAGTTGTGTGAGTGAATAGTTTTTGAAAATTTATTTTCAAACTCGAAATTTTTAAAATCAAAATATTTATTTTATTATTTTAATAGCGGTACCCGACGCTCGTTGCTACGCCAAAAAAAAACACTTATGTACATTTTTATAACAAAGTTGAAAAAAAAACTTTGCCAAAAGCCTGCATTTTTCTGTCTTCCACCCGGTCATTCCGGAATTTTTGCTGATGTTATGAAAAAAACCAACAAAAAAAAAACTATAAAAAAATTGAACCAAGTGTTAAAAGCCTGCATTTTGTTTCCTTCCACCCGATCGCACGAAACCTTCACAGGAACCATCCCTGGACTTTACTTTATTTACCCTGAAAATTTCATAAAGATCCATTGGGCGGTTTGGGAGTCCATAGACAACATACATACATACATACATACACACATCTATTTTTATATATATAGATATAGATAGATTATAAAAAAATTTAAGCAAAAATTGTTAAAAGCTTGCATTTTTGTTTGTCTTCCACCCGATCGGAACCAAACCTGCACAGGAACCATCCCTGGACTAAACTATATTTACCTATAGACAACATACATACGTACATACATACATACAAACATACACACATCCATTTTTATATTTAAAGATTATAATAACAATTACAGATTATATTCATTTATAAATAGGAACAACATTTTCCTCAGCCCACACATCAAACCTCCACCACCAGTAACAACCGAAAACACCTTCAACCAACAATCAACCACCTCCCATTTTTGTCGATTCCCCTCCCCAACCAAGTCCCCCCACCACCACCAAACACCCAGCCCATCTACAACCACCCACTATTTTTGCCAATATCCCCCCTACCAACCCCCAAACCCAACCCCCAAACCCAACCGCCAACACCGAACCAACTACCCACCATGTTTGAATTTTGTCTCACCTACCCTCTTCAAAACCACCCCACCCCTACCAACATAACCTTCAACCACAAAACAACCAGCCGCCATTTTTGACAACTTTTCGCCCCCCATATACCTCCCCCGCACCATACCCCCTCCTCCTTTACCACCCCACCCCCACCAACGACCACACAACCTAAAACCACCCACCACCCAACACGCTCCAGTCACACTTTGAAATATTTTATACAGCGTCATGCCATTTTTCGTGACGATTACGATCGATTTTACTGCCTAGGTGGCGCCAATAGATGTTTCACATCAAAAAGAACAAGAACAGGATCATTTTCCTGCGTTCATTTCTCAGAATGTAAACGCTGTTGTTAGCTTCAAAATGTCACGACCAGAAGTATGTACGTCGGATTGGGTTTAAAAACTGACTTATGTGAACAGTAAAGCTTTCAATAATTTCATATGAGTTTAAATTCGTTGCAAATTTCCAAAGTGCAATATTTCTCTCACAAAATCACATTTCGAAATTATCTAATTATTTTATTTTGAGGAAATTAGGTTACAAAAATAAGGTTAAGATATCTCAACCATTGTGAATAGGCTCGAGTCAAAATGTCATTTTAAAATCCCTCATACATACATATATGGGAAACATAATAAGAATATTTTTTTTTCTGTGATGCTCGTATAATCGGAAAACAAAAATCTTTAGCTACTTAAATATCCATAATCGAACAAAATCAAAACAGATAAGTATTTAAACATTCTTGAAAAAATATGTCTAGGTGCTGTCAATTTCTTATTACAATCTGTCATATCAAATAATGAAAAATGCCAATTAACGTGAGAAAAGCCTACACATGCACGCATAGTTGTTTAAAATGCTGTAATCGCTCCTGAAACAGATCTTTAAATTGCAATTCCGCATTAAGTTTGCTGTTTAGTATTTATGCGACTGAAATGATACCGAACAATAAATATCGCGCCAACTGTCATTCTTACGTGACGATGAATTTTTCATATTTTTTATGTCATCTTGATTGGAAATGACAAATGACACCATGCACGAGTTTTTATGGCATTTTAATGTTTTGTTGGGCATGTTGCATTCTTTTGTGTGTAAGACAGTATCATAACGTTCCTTAATGTTTTAAAATACTTGACACATTAAGTTGGAATATATTTATAATTGAAGACACGACTGATTGTGGATAACAATTTGTTTCTAAAGTAAGTAGTATCCATGGCAATGCAGCATCTTTCGGTTTGTTAAACTTTAACCTTGTTGCAAGCAAATAACCAATTTGAACTCAACTAAAGGTTCAAAATCACATCTGAGACTGTTTGTCAGGGCTTGGAGCCAATGCTTGTTATATTAGAACCGCTAAGTAGACAAATCAACGAAAATCTATCCGCACACGCACCTCACACTTTTCGATTTGATTGATTACCACGCGTCTTCTTTCATTATAAAACCAACTTTAAATTTGCTAAAAGAATGAGGAACATGAATAAATTATTTTGTGATACAGAATCTCTATAACTTGACTTGAATAGTCAAATCAAATAATTATGATAGCTTGCGCTTCTTTTTTTTTAAAATATTTTTGTTCATCTGATGGGCATCGTCCCTGGAGATCTGACATTTAAACATAATGATGATCGAAATCCTAAGAATCTCTAATGATCACACCAAATATCTTATTTGAATGCGGATGTTATGGCACTTGAAGTGATTTGATTTGATGCTATCAATCTTTATATTGATAGAAGGGTATTATTAACTTTAACAGATACTTGAAGATACTTTGTAAGAGTGAACTTAAGATTATTATAAATGGGAAAAGTGATTTCATGCAGTTAAAAATCTACCACACACGATTATTAAGTTTTTTTTTTATTCATTTATTTAGGTGTAGGTGGTATAGTTATAGTATAAGGGGAGGGAGGTGCTTACCATTAATAATAAATTGTTTTAATACAAGCTTTGATAGTAGTATTAGAAATTAAATAAAAAAATCGACAGATAGCGAGTTCGCGGTTTGCAATGGTACATTGGATGGGTGTAGTGCTTGATGCTAACCTTGAGTTGTGGGTACAGCCCCAGCCAGGTCAGTCATTTACGCAATTTCGGAAAAAATATTTTATTAAACAGTAAATGCTTTAATACTTCGTATAGCGAATTTCAACATATGTACATAGAAACCAAAACAAATTTTTTCAAGAACGCCAATTTAAAGCCTTGATACTTGGTTTTTAAATTTTAAAACAAAGACTTTTGGAGAGTTTCGTTACACAATTTATATTTGTAATTTGATCGGAATCAATTGAGGCCATAATAAAATCTAGGTGAAAATCAACCTTACTCTCGTCTACGATTTGATCTATCCAATAGTTAAGGACTGGATGTTAAAGACGTTATTGCCCAAAGTAAAAAAGTACAGACATGATGGAGATAGATGTAGACTAGAAGTTAAACGATATAATTTGGGTCCTTGAAAATCAGTTGGGAGCTCTTTCTTCTCTTATGGCAAACCATAAGAAAGAAGTCAAATTGTTGCTGGGACCGAAAACAACTAAGAAAAGGAAATTTTCTCTAACAGGTCATTGTATAAGGGTTTGTCAATGGGCGCGGGTAGATTTTGGCGGACTGTGGCGGCCATGTTATTTTGGTGACATCTGTCAAATCTGTTGTTTATTATTCAGTTATAGACGCTAAATCACCATGTAACACCAAGTAACATGATTGAACAGCACGCCCAAATGAAAAACAAAGAAGTCGATTTCTCGCTTTGCGCAAGAACTCGGCCTTTCACAGACTGCAACTTGGCGAGTTTTGCGTCGGGACTTCAGCCTACAGACACCCGTACAAGATCATACTTTCCCAGGAGCTTAAAATTTTAATAAATTTGGATCCACAAGGCGGACGCCACGCTTGACATTCTAAATGAACGATTTGATTGTTACTGTTCAATTCAATTCAATTCAATTTTATTTATAGTTTAGGTGAGTACAAATAAGACGTAGTCTTTAATAGTACAAGTTATTGGTACATTATACATGGCATGATAGCAAATGAAAAATTATACAATCTAAAAAAATAATATACTAACAAACAATGATAAAATAAAAATATTAATACCAAAATTAAAAAGAAAATCAAAAAAGAATTGACAACATCTGACGTTCAGAAACTGTTGAAAAGTGCACCCAAGTACTAATTTGTGGTAGTGCGATATATGATCGTGTCTACGCAGTCCATAAACATACCTTATTGTATCGTTAAATGCAACAAGTAGTTTATGTTGAGAGTGCGAGTCAAGTTTGCAGTACACTGTAGATGAAAAATAAAGATAGGGAGAAACAGGGTTTTGACAAGCCTAAGCTTTGTGTTCACTGGGGTAAAGTTGGAAGATAACCAAAGCTTTCGCAAACCTGCATAAATTCGGCTTATCACGTAGTTTGTATGGTCAGTCCCGGAGAGCGATCGATTTATCTTGAAACCAAATTTCGTTACTACGTCATAAAACGTTATTTTTCTGTCGTTCAATAGAACTGGTGGAAGATCATTTTCATCAAAGTGCTTCCTGGATATAAGAATCAGTTGAGATTTTTCGGAATTAAGACTCAGTCCATTGGAAATTGACCACTTATAAATATTTAACAAATCCTCATTCATCCTAGCAATGAGATCTTCAATCAGTCCCATTGGACGGGACAAGAATATCTGGGCATCGGCAGCATAAAGGTGGAAAGAAACATTAGAGCAAACTAGAAAGATCATTTATGAACAGACAAAATAAAATCGGTCCTAAAATTGACCCCTGAGGTACTTCAGCTAACACGGCTTTCAAATCGGAAGTTCTTCCATTATAAACAACTCTTTGATAACGATTTAACAGGTAACTGCGAAGTAGACGGACAGATCTTTGGCTAAAGCCACAATATAACCGCAGCTTCTAGCATAATAGTTCATGATTTACCCTATCAAAGGCCTTAGAGAAGTCAAGCAGACAGAGTACAGTTAGGTGATCTATATCATAGTTTACCCTTATATCGTTGAGAATTTTAATCATAGCGGTGGAGCAACTGTGACGTGCTCGAAACCCAGACTGGATTGGAGATAGCAAATTTTGTTGATCTAAAAAACTTGACATTTGATTAGCAAGAAACTTTTCCAATATCTTTGACAGACATGGGAGGATACTGATGGGACGGTAATCTGTTGATAGAGATGGCTGAGGTTTCTTAGGTACAGGAATGATCTAAGCCAGTTTCCAACTGTCAGGAAAATTTGAAGTCGTAATACAAAAGTTAACAATGTGTGTAATACAGCTTATGGTGAACGGTAGAATCATCTTGATAAATCGAATAGGAACACCATCTTCACCTATAGCATTCGATTTTAAGGAACGAATAACATTGATAATGTCTACCTCCGTGGCAACGTCAAAGTCAAAATCGGCATCGTGTATCAATCGATCTTCAGCAATAAAGATTGTATTGTTGTTAGTGTTATTTAAAAAGGCATTATTAAGATCGTTTACATCAGGGACGTTATGTACAGCTATCTTTTTCCCAACACCAATTGAACGTAGGTTGCTCCATAGTTTTTTTGAGGGCAAGTCAATGCTGAGTTTTGAAGCAAAATATCTTTGTTTCGCCCTGCGTGTTATGAAGGTACATTGATTACGAGCACGACAAAAACTTTCCCAGTTTTGGCTCAATGGTCTTTTTTTCCAATTTGCGTAGAGCTTATTTCGAGCTTTCATGGAGTTTTTCACATCACTAGTAAACCAGGGGCAATTCTTATTTCGTATTGCAACTGTCTTAAGAGGAACATGTCTATCAAACAGTTCCAATATTAGAGTTTGAAAACGATTCACTTTTTCTTCTACGCTTGAAACTTGATAGCAATCACGCCACGGAAGAAAACTAACATCAAATTGTAGGGCACTGTAATCAATTGAGGCATAGTCTCTGAATTCAAATGATGAAGGAGTAGGTGAGCGAGACATATCAATTCCGTATGTACAAAACAATAAGTCGTGGTCAGATATTCCCAGGGACAACTGGTCTTGAAGCATTACATACGACCGATTAGATACCAATACGACATCGAGAAGACTAGGAGGAGAAAATGAGAAGCATATGAATTAACAATCGATAGCCCCGCGGCTGCAGCAAAAAAAAATCGGATTCAAACCAAAACTAAGAAACAGTTGTAAGTACTTGAACGATAAGTATAAAATCCAACTCAATTATCTCTTTTACGTTTGAATCCGGGCTAATGGGATTCAACTACTCATTTGGTAACTAGTTCTTAGGAACGAATTTTATCAAAATCGTTGAATGCATTTTTGAGCAAACCTATCTTTTACACCACAAAAGAGAGTTGATTCTGATTTTAAAGCAAATCGGCCGAGCTGTTAGGCTATACAAAAGATCTTACAGGCAGACATACTGAAATATGGAAGACGGATTTTCCAGCCCAACTTTGGTTGGTTCTTATCTTGAGTTGGATGAGTTTTAGGACTTAATTCCATGCCCAAAGCGTACCAACATGATATTTATATAGCATGTTCGGAGTCTTATCCAATGTATCCAATGTGTACAAAATTGTGTATATTACAACGTTAGCTTCAAAAATCTAGTTTGACATCACCCTGAGTACATTTAAGCTCAAAATCTGAATTAAAATGGCTGTTTCTTCTAAAATGTTGACTTGGAAAATTAACAAAAATATACATAAATCGGCCGGTCTAAGGTCTTATGAGTTCATTTTATCAGAAATCTTTTCCTTATCATGTAGGTCCATAAGATTGCGCATTGCTTCGACGAAAAACATTCCTTGTCATACAAAGAAAAAGTCCTGTTAACCAAGGAACTGTCAAATATTCCACTAAGTAAACTCCAAAAATCAACTTTAATTCAACTTCACAGAGTGTCTGCTTTGTGTTGCGAATATTTTCCTTTTTTGTTCTTATAATCCCTCTCACCTAAGCCACAAAAAACTTCACCATCAAATAACGATTGAACCCCATCATACCAGGTTTTTGAACAAAGTAACTCGCAACATAATGATTTCATCACTAGAATGTCACTCTTGTCCTTGTCAAGTCAACCTTTCTTGTAGCCCGCCCCCTTTTTAAGCCCATACTGCAGTCCTTTTTAATAAACAAACATAAACCGTTTTGTTTGTTAAATCGGGTCCCCAAAAAGTTGCAGGCGTGGAGCGTGGTGCATACAAGCAAGCAAACAGGAAATCCCAGAACAAAAGATAAAATAAGTTTCATAAACAAGCTCACACCCAAGCACTCTGACTTTTGACGAAGGATTTGAATTCTTTGCGTATAAAATCTCTAAAAACTTTATCCTGCTTTTCGATATGAGGACGAAACGAGGAGGTGAGGGGAAGCAACACAAAATAAAAGGATTTAAATATAATCGAGGAAGTAATGCAAAGAAGATTATTTCATTAAAATTTCTTTTATTAATTCGCTATACACTACAGACTTTTATTTGTACTTCCTGCCACCTGGTTGGCTATATGAGTATCCTTGTTGCTGTGACGGTGGCAGATATTGGCTGGAGAGACCTCCTGGTGCATAACCAGACGAGGATGATGATGATGCTCCTGACGCCGCCGAGTGCTGTTGATTGAGTTGTGCTGTTTTGTGGTGCAGAGCCAGGGATCTGAAAATATGAGAAACAATTTAGAGAGGAGTTGTTCACCTTTGTTCAAGGAAGAAAGGCTGTGCAGACTGTTTGATCTCATAAGGTATTGGTGGAGGTGTGGGAAGATGATCTCCTTGAACTTGGAAACCACCACTGTCGGCGGTGTAGTGGACTGTGTATAGTTTGCCATCGTCTCCGGTGTAGGAGTAGGATCCCTTGACAACTTGCTCTGGGTGAGCAGAATTGGGATTGCGTAAATGTCCGTCCTCCTGGCGTCGAATCCCGTTGGCTGTTTCAAAGCTGAAAGAAAATTTTACATTTTTTGTCCGTGGTAAAACTTTTGTCTTGGGATAACCTACGCGAAATTGTAAGACCCGTCGCCATTATTGACATTTTCGGAACGTAAAATTGCAATTGGTTCAGCCTGAGGCTGTTGCCTGAAGTTGGAATAGCTGCTAGGATGCGACGACGACGGTCTGTGTGGTGATTTTCCAGCAAAGCCACCACTTACTCCATGATAGTGAAGATTTTGCTGATGTTTAGCTGGTGATGGTGGGATATAATTATTTGATGGTCGATTTGGACTCTGCAGAAATCCTCCATATCCTCCAGCTGTGGCGGCACTATTTGGTGGAAGATAGTTGTTGGAAAGCTTTCCAGCCGTCGATAATCCAATAAAAGTCAAAATAAAGATGAGTTTCTATATGTTCAGCAAAATGGAAACAGAAGACAATGAATATTTTTTGTATATCCAACCGAGTAGGGTATTAACGAACCAATTCCATTTTAAAGACGCGTATTAAAGTGGTGTTTTTAACAGCCCGAAGGTAGAACCGCGACTGATGCCACCAAATGTGTGAATCTTCTAATTTATAAGCAAGAAACTTCATAGATTTCTTCATCTCTTTCCTTTTGTTCCATACTTCTTTCGCTATTGTATCTCATAGATGCGGTTATGACGATGGCGGTGTAAAAACTATTGTCTAAGGTGCTTCTGCTTAGCACTGGGTTTATTTCTATGATTCCAAATATTTAACCTTAGACCAACAAAAGAAGCCACAATCGCAAAGATGGAGGGGAACGGGTTAAAATTAATCCAAAATTAATCAAAGTAAATGCATTTGTTTTAATATTTTAAAAACATTAAACTCAAGATCAAGGTTCTTTTTTTTTTTTTTTTTTTTAATCTTCCAAGAAGTCTAAAATGAGTCATAAAAAAACATGAACAATAATAATAAAATGATTGAAGAGATAACATTGTTGGATGGTTGAGGAAATTTAATTTTTCAAAAGTGGAGTACCTAACCACCTACTCGATGTAATCCCATATAAAGATACAAATTAATCTCGGAGCGTAATTACTATACTTAAGGTTATTACTTTTTTGGGGAATAAGCCACCACCCAAGGCGTACGTACGTATGTCTGAAATTAACGATAAATTAAAAAAGATTAGTGGAATGGAGTAGCAAGTGGCGTGCCGTGACGCGACGTGACGGAGGGTGGGTGATGGTGGAATGTGGCGACCACAGCTATTAGGGTGGGCTTTTTTGTTCGGGCTATCTCTACAGCGAGATGTTTATATCTGATGGTGATTTATTTTGTATTAAAGTTGGAAGATTTCAAATATAGGCATTAACATAAATCATAGATTTATTTTTTAAGGAACTAGCTCGGGTACTGTGGCAAAATATACTTTTCACAACCACGTATAGTTTCTACTGATTTTCTTGAGCGGCCTTTTTTCTGTTATTGGAGGGATTGTTGCTCAAACTTATCAATTTGCGAGCACTATATTTAAACCTCTAGCACTTTGTTGTGGAACTGTCCTTTTGCTCCAGGGTGGGCCAAATACAAATCATTTAAAACATAAACGAGAGCTACAGTACACTTGCAACGAACTGTTGCAAACGTATTTTTGTATGTGTATGCGTGCGCCTCCCTCAGCCAGCCAATGTTTCAGTTTCAGAAACAAAATTTTTCTTTAGCAGACAGAAAAAAGTACAATAACATTAATTTTGTGTGGTGTGATGTTCAATTAGTGCTGGCACAATAAAAAAGGCGTGCGCCACGCCCCAAGTTGAGACTTTATTGCCAAGGCAATTAGTATGAGCTCAGTGACATTCAATTTTAAGCTTGCAGATCGATTTGAACAAAACAAGACAAAACTTAAATTTTTAAATTATTATGGGTGTTTTTAACAATTCTTGGACCACACTCTGCTACGTAAACAAGGAATTTAAATCTAAGTGTTCATCTTTTTAATTCAAAACTGCGACCGATAGTTAAGAAACGTTAAAAAATGAATGCATTATACGACTTTTGACGGAAACGCCCCTTAAAAGTGGGCGTCTTAAAAATTTGAAGCACTAACTGAGCTTTGATCAGTATTAAGGTATATGTGTAAAACTACAGCTCAATCGAGTAGTTTTTAAACAATCTTACCTGAACAAAGGTATTTTATCAAAATCACGCCTTTAAAAGTGGGCGTATTGAAAAAATTTACACAAGAAAATGTAGAGATATATTTTTCAAATAGCTAATGGAAGGAAAAAGGTTTAAATTAAATATTGGAAGTGCCTTAAATTTTTGAGACTACGTTTTTCGTTCATTCATGAAAAGTGGGCGTAAGCCACGCCCAAAACTCAAAAATTTCTTTTCATACACAAACTTTTTAGTTTCTATTAAGAGACGCAAAATTTTCCCTTGCGGAATCATTATAAATACCGTTTATTTACAAAAACAATTTTTTAATAGTTTCTAGTGAAAAGTGGGCGTCAGCCACGCCCAAAATCAAATGTTTTGATTTCATACACAAGATGTTTATGTGCAAGTAATACCCACAAAATTTAATGTTTTTAGCTTTAATATAACAATTGTTATTTTATAAAAACAATATTGATGGTTTTGTATGAAAAATGGGCGTCAGCCACGCCCAAACTGAAATGTTTTTATTTATTTGGAAGAAAGTTTACCTAAAACTTCGTGTGCGAAATTTTAGCGTTATGCTTTTATCGTAACTGTACAAAAAACTTAATTTAATTTTACCAAATTGAGGTTGTTCATCAAAAATGGTGATTGTGGGCGTGTTTGCGGATTTTACCGGTTTAAGTACTTAGCCTTACTCTTGAACCAAAGATTATATATACCAAATTACAACTTTCTAGCTTAAAAATTGCGACTTCTAGAGAGTATACAACGGAGACGGACGGACGGACATGGCTTAATCGACTAGGCTTTTGATTCTGAGTCAGAATATATAATACTTTTCTATACCACTATACCTAACGTTATTATTTCTCTATGTTACAAGCTCGCCACACCAAATACAATATACCCATTCTATGTAATAGGGTATACAAATGTAATAAAATGAACAAAATTAAATTTTTTCAATGTATTATGGATTTATTAGTAAGAGCAAACATTCCCCTTGTACTACCCCGTGGTGTAGTGGTTAGTATTTGGGACTGCCACGCCGAAGAGTCTGGGTTCGATCCCTGACTCCTAAGTTCTTTTCCGGAGTATTGCCTCTTGCGAGGAAGTGACAAATCCTCCAAGAGTAAATCATGTCATGGAAAGTTCGCCGTTCGGAATCGGCGGTAAATTGTAGGTCCCTTCCTTCCGTTCCTGCAGAATATTAACGCACACACAGGATTGGTTGAGAGTGTTAGTCACAGGCCCCGCTTGGAGCTGTTGTGCCAACAATTTATTTTTTTTAAACATTCCCCTTAATTATGGAACACAACGTCGTTCAAGTTGCTGCCTTGGCTGGTTGCGCAGTAGCTTATTCCATCATTCCAATTTTCCAAGACCTTGTCGATGGTTTCGGGCTGTAGCTCACAGATTGCCTGTATGATATTGAATCGTTTCAGGATTTTTGTCATAACATCAGTCCTTTACGTTTCTCCACAAAAAAGTTCGAAAGGGGACAAATCGCAGCTCCGAGATGGCCAATGGACAAGACGGCTGATAACACGACTTGGGAATTTGGTGCGCAAAAAATTGATTGTGGCATGGCACGGCATCAAAGAGGTTGTTCAAATACATGTCGGTTGCAATTGCAACCCTCGAATTTTTCACCGAAACGTTGTTCCCAGAGCCTAATTTAAAAAAATGGTCAAATGATTCCAATGCCACTGCTCCACTATCAACACCAAACTGTCACTCTCTGTAGATGCATTGGCTTTTCGACAATAACTTGCCGGTTTTCCGAGCCCAAGATCGGCAATTTTGTTTGTTAACGTAGCCGCCGAGATGAAAATGCGCCTCGTCAGAAAAGAAAAACTGTGAAGCTGATGGTTGTGCACCTTCAATTGCTGAGTCAATTGGACCTTGTAAGCGAATAATCCGGGATCTTTGTGCAGAATTCTCCTCAGGCCAGTGCCTTAAATGTTGAGCCTTTGAAATCGATGGCGAGTTGATGTTCGTGAATTGAGTCTCACACTATCGGTTACAGCAGCCACATTCCCGTCTCTGCGCACCATGAGTAGTGTCCACTAGCATACCAGTCTCACGAATTTTTTGCCCAAACTGGCTGACAGCAGGCGCGTTGGGTGTCAAAACTTCTTTTCAAAAAAACGCACTGTTTGGGCTACACAGCACTTACTTTGGAAATAAGTTTTCAATATTTGAATAATGTCTATGACATCTGTAAAGATTTCGAGCGTGAACCAGGGTTTACCACGATATCTAGAAAAAAAAAAAATCTAGAGCCAAAAAATCTAGAAAGAGAAAATCTAGAAAAAAAAATATAGAATTACCAAAATCTAGAAAAAAAATCTAGAATGGACAAAATATAGAATTAATATTATTTTTTGAGAATGGTTACAATTTCTCTAAAAAAATCTAGAACACTATTTTTCTAGATAATTCTAGATTTCCATCTTTCTAGACTTTTATACATTCTAGATTTTTACTACCTACCTCTAGATTTTGTTTTTCTATATTATTTTTTTTTATAGATTGTGTCCTTTATAGACTATGTCACTCTGGATAACGTCGTGATCCCGTGAAACAGCTGTCAGTCTCAAAATAATCTATGATTTAAAACGAAACACTCTTTATAATTTGTTTAGTTAAACCCTGTTTATATGGTAATTTTGACGACTATATTTAGCCCTAGAACGATCTTGACCTTATGGTGCGAGAGAACTTATGTATAAAAGTTGAGTTCGACAAAGGCACTCCATAGCTTCAAATTCGTGTAGTGCTCTTAAGAAGAAGTCCCTTCGTGAAGTCAGACATCGAATTGTAAAAGAAAGTAGTTGATATATTATTTGAAGGTTTTAGTCTTAGATTTTGTTTGATTTTTTTCCTTTGCAGCCATTAACTATAATTTTAATATTAAGCTTGGAACAAGCGTTTTTATTTTTAAATACTATTAAGTCTATAAAATATACGTTGATATCTTAATCGGCTGAATCTAGTTGTTCCATGTCATCATAATAATTTATCCCCGTAAATATGATCCCGTAAAAATAATCCTGTCAAATAGACCCCCACGAGAAATGATACTCATAAAAAATGATCCACGCAACAAATGATCCCCATGCCATCAATATGATTCCTGTTAAAATAAACTTACATAAAAGGATAAGCATTACAAAATATTCACGTACATGGCCAAAATAGAAGTCTGTCGAAAACATTGGAACCATCCAAATAATTTATTAAGTGTTGGAAGGGAAGGGGCAAGTAAAATTTTTTATCTTGCGCGCCCAGTCACCCAAGCTATGTTTGCGCGCCTACCAGACGACTGAAATTGTTTCTTTCTAATATGGAATTTGTTGTTGACGAATCTTTTCCCGGGTGTTTTTGTAACTGGGATGTTTCGACGCCTGGGAAGACCAACAACAACTTGGAGGTCATCAGTTTTCCAAGACGCAAGGCCTCGAGGTATTCAAATGTGGCCACGACGAAAGCAAGTTTCGATGAATCGGGATAGTTGGAAGGATCTTGATGTATAGTACTATTCTCCAAGAGGAGTTCATAATAATGTATATGTAGGTACATCTATTGATGCGGGGATAATTTGTCGTGGATTAGTTTACATATGAAGGATTTAAGATTCACTTATGTATGCCAATAGGACCAAACGAAAGAGAAAAAAAAAAGTTACTTAAATCCAATAAAAACCACAAAACGGATTTTTTTGACTTAACCCCTTTCTACCTGGCCCCAGAGATATGTCGGGGGTGTTTTTTTCTCAGAGGGATGAGTTATGATGAGACCCAGGCTCTGTTTATGAATTATATGTAGTTGATTTTGATTCAAACAGCTCTCTAATTTACACTAATGGTGGTCAATTTCCAACTCCTAGTCAATCAGTTTCGCTTAAAATGGCGTTTATGGGGCAGGCCAACCCAAATTATGCAGAGGTCACAGTTGCTGCATGATGTCTCTATTTCCAAATTGGATGACTAGTTTCATTGCAGCCATCACAACAACAAACGTCAAACAATTCGAATAATAATTGCTGTCTGGCATTATTTATTTTGACAGTAGGTGCCTGTCCTTCTTTCCAACAAAGGCTTCGTCTATTCACGCAGTGTCGAAAATCACCCATTTTTCAAGAGTCGACACGGTTAAGTCAGTGACAATGTTATATGAGGGGGTCTGGTCTGACAACGAAAAAGAAATTTATCCAGCAAAAGTTGGCCACCCACATTAGTGTTGCACTTTTGAAACTACGACAATCCTGCGTACCAATAGACATGGACTAAATTATTTTTCACCCAAACAAATTTGTTGTAAAAATGTTGAAAATCGTTGTGGATTCGACTGCATTAATTGTCATAATCGACCCGACAACCAATGTTTTCAATCTTACAGTGACATAGTTGTTGATTTCACTACTAATCGTTGTGAAAAATACAACATCTGTTGTAGATTTCACAACTAGAAATGTTGTGGACACAAAAGCATTAATTGTTGAATCAACACCTTTTTAACTCGGTTAAAAAAAAGTTTATTTTTATATATTATTTTTTTTTCAATTTGTAATATACATACATATAAGATTTTTAATTATTGACTGATTTTTTGTATTTACCTTTTTTTCTCCACCTGGATTCGAACTCGAGTTGTTTGGCTACCGTTCATATGCGCTACTCACTTAAGGTAGTTCCACACTATCCCACAGTGTATAATACCACATATCAAAAATGTGTGATGAAACAGGTGTAGGTATAATAGTGTGGAAACAGAATATGACAGCGCAGATCTCATACGATTTGACATGTGTTTAGATCTGAAATATTTTTTTAGGATTGAATGTAAGACCATTACACATTCCTTCACACTTTTTTTTGGACATGTCATACTACACTGTGGGATAGTGTGGAACTACCTTTAGCTACTAATGTTTCATGACAATATTTGTCTTAAAGTACTTACTTACTTATGTTGGCGCCACTGGAGCGTGGTACTCCAAGGCCTTGCTGAGAATGCCCCTCCAGCCGGCTCGATCTCTAGCTTGCTGTCTCCAATTTCGTACTCCAAGTTGACGGATGTCTCCCTTTACCTGGTCACTCCATCGAAGATGAGGTCTACCTTGGCTTCTGACTCCCTCGGGTTTGGCGTTGAAGACTTTACGAGCTGGAGCGTCGATGTCCATTCGCTCTACATGGCCAAGCCATCTTAGTCTTTGGATTCGAATTTTTCTGGCTAGGCTTATGTCGCTGTACAGCTCGTACAGTTCATTGTTATAACTTCTTCTCCAAACGTTGTTTTCGCGATTTACGCAGACAGGACCATAGATCGTACGCAGAACTTTTCTCTCGAAGACTCCAAGTGAATTTTCATCCGATTGGGAGAGGGTCCATGCTTCCGCACCATATAGCAGGACCGGGATGATGAGTGTTTTATACAGTGTCACCTTGGTTCTTCTCGATAGGGCTTTACTCCTCAATTGCTTACTCAGCCCAAAGAAACATCGATTAGCAAGAGTTAGTCTGCGTTTGATTTCAGCGCTGATGTTGTTGCCTGTGTTTACAGCAGTGCCCAGGTAGACAAATTCACTGACTACCTCGAAGTTATACCTATCAATGGCTACGTTCTGACCAAGTCAGTGGTGGGATTGGACTTTTGTTGATGAAAGCATATACTTCGTCTTGTCCTCGTTTATTTTCAGCCCCATTCTGCTTGCTGCTGATTCCATAGTAGTGAAAGCACCGGTTACTGCTCGCTTTGTTCTTCCTATCACGTCTATGTCGTCAGCAAACCCAAGTAATTGTGTCGATCTATTGAAAATGGTGCCTGATGTACTGGCATGGGTGCTCCGTATTACATTTTCAAGCACAATATTAAAACAGCTGCACGACAATGCGTCACCTTGTCTTAGCCCTCTGGTGGGTTCGAAGGTTTCAGTAGAATCTCTACCAACTTGGACGGAACATCGAGCATTCTTCAACGTCATCCTGATAAGGCGGATCAGTTTAGCAGGGATTCTAAAGTTAGACATGGCACGATACAGTTCAACTCTATTAACACTGTCGTAGGCGGCTTTAAAATCGACGAACAGGTGGTGGGTGTCGATGTTATACTCTTGGGTTTTCTCCAGGATCTGGCGTAATGTGAATATTTGGTCGGTGGTAGATTTTCCAGGTCTGAAGCCGCATTGGTAAGGACCTATCAGGTCGTCAGCAAACGGCTTGAGACGTTCACATAAAACGCTGGACAGGATCTTATAGGCGATGTTTAAAAGGCTTATGCCTCTATAGTTGGCGCAGAGGAGGCGGTCTCCTTTTTTGTGAATCGGGCAGATGGAACTGAGATTCCACTCATCGGGCATACTTTCCTCTGACCATATTTTGCAGATGAGTTGGTGTATGCTCCTGACCAGGTCATCTCCAGCGTGTTTAAAAAGCTCCGCTTGAAGGCCATCACATCCAGCTGCCTTATTCATCTTTAGTCTGGTGATGGCTACTTTGATTTCATTTTGGTCGGGCGGGTGTAGTTCGTGGTCGTCATCTAGATTAACTGGAACAAGTTGATCTTGGGCGGGATCTTGGCCGTCATCGCCATTTAGCAACCGGTTAAAGTAGTCTCTCCAGATGGCTAACATCGCCTGCGTTTCCACTATGGTATTTCCATCCTGATCTTTGCAGGGCCCAGGGCGGCTTGTGAAACCGGATGTAGACTGTTTCACCTTTTTATAGAAGTTTCGTACCTCTTTTCTGCAAAAACATCTCTGCATCTCCTCGACTTCGCGTTGCTGGTGTTCTTTTTTCTTTCTCCTGAGTAGACGTTTCTCAACTTTCCTTCGCTCAACATAAAGATTTCTGGATGCTCTAGTATCTCTCTGGAGCCACGACTTGTATGCCTCCGTTTTGGCTTTGTTTGCCTGAGCACATTCGGAGTCGAACCAGGGGTTTCTGGGGGGTGGATGTGAAAAGCCCAATACCTCTGACGCAGCACTTCTTATGGCTTGTTGACATAGCTGCCATTGGTCTTCCGGGTTCATGTCATCAGTCGAAGGATTTCTCGCAAGCTCAAGGGATACGCGGTCGGCATAGGCAGCGGCGGTCTCTTCCGATTGAAGACGTCCAACATTGAATTTCCTAGGTGTAGTCGGTGTTCGCCTAAGAACTTCCATGGAGATCCGTTCCCTAAGTTTTGCACCGACTAGGTAGTGGTCCGAATCGATGTTTGCTCCACGGAATGTACGGACATTCATAATGCTGGAAGAGTGTCTTCCATCAATCACAACATGGTCGATTTGGTTGCAGGTTCGACCATCTGGGGATCGCCATGTGCCCTTGTGGATGTCGGGACGTGGGAATCGCGTGCTGCTCAGCACCATGTTTTTTCCCGCTGCAAAATCGATGAGCCTGAGTCCGTTGTCGGAGGTGGTGTCGTGCAGGCTGTGTTTTCCGATCGTCATACCAAAGATGTCCTCTCTCCCAATTTTGGCATTGAAGTCTCCCAAAAGAATTTTAATGTCATGTTTTGGGCACTGCTCATATGTTTTGGCGAGGAGCTCGTAGAAACATTCTTTGGTAGCGTCGTCTTTCTCTTCTGTAGGGGCATGGGCGCTAATTAGGCTTATGTGGTGGAATTTGGCCTTAATGCGGATCGTTGTCACTCTCTCGCTGACTTCGCGAAAGGTCAAGACCTTTTGCCTAAGTCTTCCTCTGACAGCGAATCCGCACCCAAACAAGCGCGATCTCCCATCAAGGTGGCATTTCCCATAATAGAAATTACAGTCCTCCGTAATTCTCAGGCCCGGTCCATCCCATCGCATCTCCTGCAGGGCTGTTATATCAGCGTTGAGACTGGCGAGGGTCTCGGCTAGCTGCTCGGCCTTACGCGGCCTGTTTAGCGTACGCACATTCTACGTGCATATGCGTAAATCGTTGTCCGTTTTTCGTTTGCGGGGGGGGGGGGGGGGGTCGTCAACATTTTTGGTTCTTTCATCCGAGGCATTTTCTGCGGTTTTCATCACAATCGAGTTTTCCTTTCATGACCGGCTTGTGAGGCCTGTGCATGACATATAGATCTTTGTGGTGGTTGGATCTTCAGAGCGTATCTCTTTCTCCTTGCTCCTAGTTCCTGAGAAGATAACTCAGGTATCTACAACCTATGGATCCGATGGATCCAACGTTCGTCGTTAGTTCACCTTCGGCTATCCAGCAGGCACCACTTGGAGGTGACGATACGATTTTGCCCACCATTTGTCTTAAAGACCTACATAAATTTGCTGTCATATCCACAACTCAACGTAGTTTCAACAGGAAATCGTTGTAGAATTGAATGCATTTGTTGTGTATTTTACAGTTTTTTGTAATTTTTACATTTTGGTTGTAGTTTCTACTGTTGTAAAAACTACAAATATTGGTTGTAGATTTCACAATTTTTTGATGTAGATTTTACAATTATGTATTTGTACATTTTGACAACGAAAACTGACAACGCGCTGTGAATTTAACAACAAGAAAATGTTTTCATTTTGACAGTTTAATTGTAAAAATGATAGCAAACGCTGTTAAACTTGCAACTTATTGTGAAAGTGAACGCGTTTGCTGTGAAATATACAACTGTTTACTTAATTATGAATTTGACTGCCATTTATGTTGTAAAATTTACAGCGACGACTTTTTTGGGTGTTGACGGAGGTATGCCCACTGCACATCTGTTTTCAGGTTTAGAATTTACTCCAAATCTTGAGTTATGTCCTATTGACTTGGGTACGATCGGTCAGTTCTGTTAACTGTTGATTTACTTAAAGTTTTGCTGTATAAGATCACTAAAAAAAAGTTTTTTTTTGAAAAAGAAGAGTGAACCATCTGATTACTTTTATTGTTTTTAATTTTCAGAAAAAAAAATTTCAAAATCGTTCGACCAATTTTTCAAGAAACTATTTTTTTAAGCTTTTTTTTAAACATAGGTATTAAAAAAAATTTTAATGCGAAAATATCAAGCACTTTGCAATTTTTCAATAAAATAAAAAAAACCTTTTTAAAAAACAACAAAATAAAGAAAAAAAAAAGTTTTTTTTAAAAAACTTAAAAAACTTGTTTTGTTGTGTTTAAGAAATAATAGAGTTTTGTACAATTTTGAATAAAGTGCTTATTTTATGAATAGGTATTTTTTTTAAAATTTAAACTAAGTTTTCCATTTAATAAGTGCGTTTTCTTATTAACGATTATGTATTTGTTTAATAAAAGGCGCCCGTATATGGTTACCAAAGGGAGCGAATATTCTCTCGGCGGCCCTGGATATTTTTAACCAGAGTTCTCAACTAATCGAGTCTTTGCCAAAATTCCAGCTGATTTAAAAAAAAAAACTCAAGACTTGCCCATTAAGTCTTTCTCTGAACCCTAATCCGTAGAGAAAGTTCCAAGCTCCTAGTAACTCCATCTTCCATCTAAGATCACAGATCAGATTTGAATACTGGAAGTTAACGGAAACTGGAATAGGCAATGTGATTGCTTAGGATAAGTAAGTCAGATTCTATAAGACCATTAACAAAATGACTCTTAAAGTTACTATCTAACGTTACATACCAATTAGTGGGAACATAAGTGCAAAACTAGGACCTTCTCCAAGCCTTTAGATACAACTCAATTTATATAAAATTTAAAAATGGGGATTTGTCGATTTAAAGTTACTTTTGAGGAAGGTAACGTATTCCAGATTTAAAACATACTGACCCGCAAACTTCGTTCCGCCAAAGTTCATCAATATTGAAAATAATAATTCTTCCCAGCAAACATTTTCCTTCAAAAATGAATCATTATGATGCATTTAAATGAAGAAAACCTTCAGATATGAATTCACTAACGATTCAATTCCAATCAAATCTCCTGAGAAATGGGCATTCATTTATGAATCTTTAAAAATGATATATAAATGATTAGAGAAACATTCACCAAAATGAATGTATTTAAGCGCTTTTTCTTTACAATTGTATGTTAACATTCACTTTTATTCATAAGAGTGAAGGAAATTTAGATAGATTTATTAGGTTTCTGTATATTTCTTGATCACACTCATTTTTGTTCATATATGTGAATGAAAATCCAATGTAGATTTTTTTTTAATTCGAATACAATTTTGATTCTTCATTTTTGCTGAACATAAAGTGAATCTTCATTTTAAGTGAAGAAAAATGTTTGCTGGGTTTCTATGCATTTAGTAAATAGCTTCATTTTTATGTATGTGTGTAGATACTGGGTGATTTTAAGTTAATTCGGCTTATCAGCTATCTGCCTGTGAAAATCCCGTCAAAATCGGTTTAGCCGTTTCTGAGATTAATTTTAAAAATTGCGTTTTCGTTATAAGTGCCGTATATACTTTCATACGCATTTAGTAAAAAACTGATATTTTGAAATTACAAACAGACACTCCATTTTTATTTATGTGTATAGATATGTATATCTCTTTCTTAACGTATAATCTACTATTGCCCATACCTAAGAGAAATTTCACTTGTTTCTTTATTTCCAGAATTCCACCGCATGTATAGGCTCAATTATTTGTCTTTGCAATGAGAACAGATTATATCCATAGCTTCTCAAACTTTTACTCCACTTGAACGATTACCACCCCCTTTCAAACTGCCTTTTGTGAATTCCTAATATTTTTTTTTTTTGCAAAATATAATCCAAATCCTTCTTAAAAATTCATAAAGTTCTCCTAAAACCTTACCTCCGAGATAAACGTTAATGTCTGCCAAATGAAAGCTAAGCTTTGCCTTAAGCTTTATCACCCTCAGCCTCAACCCCAACCTCAAAATGCGCATGTCTTGCAAAAGCTTAAACAAAACGTCAAAATATATTTACTCGCTCTCTTTGTTTTTGAAGGGATTTTCATAAATTTCCCTAAACACAATGTGAAAGAACAGCCAGTTTTTCTCTCGCGCGCCCTATCTTGATCTCTTTCTATCAATTTTCATCCCTTAGAGCGTTATTTTATTAGGAATTTTCCTCGCTAATGTTGTGTTTTGTGTATTGTGTTGCTTGTATTTTTGTGTATTTTTTTTTTTTTTAATTCGTCGTTCGTCCATATTTTTATTCAACTTTCAAGTTTCAACCCTCGTGAAAACTTCCCGGCATGGTGCTGGAGGGAGCTATTGCTCTACGTAAGTTCGTGGGAAAAATTGATACCGAATTAAAGAAAAAGCCTTATTTTCTGGTTGCTTTTCCGCAGTTCTCATCGAGACTTTGTCGTGACCATAACAGTAAATCGGGCCATCCAGTGCAGGATATTCTTGTACCGCAACACACACACACACACACATATATAAACAAACACACACAACATTCTGTACTCGGCCATTTTTTGTGGCACAGCTTGTTTTGATTTTTTCGAAAGATATTTAAAAATTTGAAATAAAAAAAAGGACTTTAAATACAAAATAAACATATCTCCAGAGTGGAAAAGCAAAGTGTGATATTTGTTGGAAAGTGTGTATAAATTGAAGAAAGTGTCGTCCTTCGTCCAAAACATCAGCTAAAAGGACTTTTCTCGTTCAGAAGAATAATAATTCTTTTTTTTTTGGTCCATTTATCCCGATGAAATTCAGGGAAATTTTGTTTTATCGAAAAGCCCTTTTCACCACGAATCAAGTAAAATTAAAACTAAATTTTTGTGTTGTATCTCGTATTAACGGTTATTTAATCGTCCGATAAATAAAACATCATTATTTCGAGTTTGTTGTGTTTTTTTTTTCGAGTACAAACGGGACATCGATTAACTCAAGTGTCATTGTCCTATCTTCATACATATGAGCTGTTTTGTTGTTATCCTTTTGTTTTTTTTTTTTTAATTTAAATTGTGATTGAAGTGATTTGTCGATTAAAAAAAAATTTGCTTATTTTTGACATTTTCTCGTAATATAATGGTGAAATTGATTTTTGCCATTTTTACTACGTGTTCACAATTTTGTCCGGAAAAGGGTAAGTTATCACATTGATTCCCTCGTAGTTCTCCTCGCTTCTCTTGTCCTCTATAGCTATTAATATTAAGTGGGTGAGTCACTCGGCAGAAAATGTATCAGTGTAGGTGCTGTCATCGTCGTCGTAGTCGTATTCGTAGTCATATAGCCTCCGCTCCGTGTGTAGGGGAATCCTGTGTAGTATAAAATATAAAGATGACAATGTGTGAGGGAATTTTCTTCCATGTTGCTTTGCATTGGTATTTGGTGCTCCCCGTTGTGTCGTCATGACCTTCATGACTCATCCGAAATGGGGGAGTCAATATAGTTCCTTTACCCCAATTTACCTCCCGTTTTGGGGGTTTCCCGAGCTGAAGCGTGTATAAGTATTTTCTTTGAAGGATTTTGGTTTTGCCTGACTGACTGACTGGCTATAGGAAAGCCGTTCTTCGTTCTTCGTTCTTCATTCTTGTGTGATTTTCCATTTCACCCGTAATAGCAATCGAAGAGTAGGCATAAGTATGTATAAGTACGGCGCGGCGGTCGGGTGGGATAAGAATGTTTTCATTTTTGACTGCCTAATTGGAAAAGCGTATCCGGTTGGCACGCTTTGAAAGTGCGGGTTCACTTGAAAAAAGGCATAATTTTACTCGTTAATTCCATAGCGATAAGAGAGGGCTCTGTCGGTTTCACTTAACGGTTTAATGTCAATATGGCCTTTTTTCTTTAAAGAAGCTAATTATTTTCAGAATCTGAATTAAATTTATAATGTAAGTTTTCGCCCATTGCGCAGTTGTTGATAATTCTTGAATATTTAATTTTTTTTTTTTATTTTACTACGGTTGGTTTTTGTTTTTGTGAAGTGAAGTGATAGGCCTCCTTGGGGAGACTTTTTGTTGCTGGTTGGTTAATTTAAAAGGTTTTTATGCCTCCCATGTGGAGATGAGAATTATTCTATGGGTTGTTTCAAATTCTTCGTAATGGGAAATGAAATTTTTAAATGAAAAGTTATAAAATATGCTAACTTGGCTTTTTATTCCAAAAAGGTCAAAGTTACAACTTCTTTAAGTATTGAAAAATAACATGTTTTAAAAGTTTAGAGGGAACTTTCGCCCTATATAGAATAATTTGTTTGCATTGAAAATTGTTATGTTTTAAATCGTTGCATGTAAATATCGGACTTAGTAAGTTTTAGCAAGGTAAACCGAATCATTTGGTAAACGTTCAGAACCTACTTAAGTCAGCAAAAATATGTCCCCACAATAAAACTAATATTTGGCACTAAATTCCTTTCGATACCTCAAAAACTTCTTAAGGTAATGTAAACGTGTCGTTGAAACTTAAAAAAATATATATTGAAAAGGAAATCTGCTTTGCGACTGAAACATTATATGTATGTATCAACTAAGCAGTTTTTAGGCTCTCTCTTCAGAAATACATGGATTATGGAACCTGTAAAAGCGCTTACATTTAAGAATTGAAAAGAAAAAGTCCAAAACTTAAGCTTGACAAGCAGGATCCATCGCTAGAAATTTCAATAAGGGACTTTGGAACTTTGACAATTGATAGCGGACATCTTGTTGAAGCTGCATCTGTCAAATTGGCTGTCATTTATTCAGTCTGTTTATCCGAATCACCATGGACGCTATAGTGTTCAACATAACACGTGCAAATGATAAAATTGTTTTATCAAAATAATATCATAATCGTCTTACCGGGAGGACTATTCGCAGTACGTTGTATAAAATTGAGCTCAACACCAGTTCGTTGACGAAACGCAAGATATTTCAACGATGATATATTCCACACATAATGGCATAGCGAATAGGCCTTTCAATCGAATAAAAATATCGATGATATTGATATCTCTTACACACACTTTGTTTCTTGCGATTATAGGTGCAAAAGGCAAGTTATGCATTCGCAAAAAAAAAAAATTGGACAATTAAAATAATTAAAATTAAATTAATTAAAAAAAATGACAATTAATAGAGAAGCCTCAAAAAGTCGTTCCGACAAATTCGTCTGTCCGTTTGTCTATCTGTCTGTCCGTGCGTGTGTATCGGCACCTTCAACCTAAACGGCTGGACTGATTTGCTTTAAACTTGGTACACAGTATTATTATGACGTCCTAATGAAGGTTTCATGAATAAGCACTCTAGCTAGAAAACGCTACCTCCCATAGGACTATTTTCTTTAAATCGGGTCTTATCGTTAACCACTTGACGGATTTCGATGAAATTTTTGCTGTGGAAGCCCTTTTAAAAACTAAATAATATCAATTCTTAAAATTTTCAAAAAAAAGTTTTTTGATTTAAAAAGTTAAAATTTTTTAAAGTTTTTGATTTTTACTTGCGATGGAGAAAGTGGCCTTTTAGGGTTTTCACACCGAGCCGAAAACCCGGTTTTCAGCTTAAAGTTTGCGAAAACCTGAAAATCATTCACACCGGACTTTTCAAGTTTTCGTTTGACATTTCACTTCATTTTTACAACAACACTGACTATCAAATTTTGAAATGAAAATATTTTCGGCTGCTATGATTGATTTTTTTTTTGACGTTTATGCGCTTTTTATAGGGTTTTCACACCGAGCTGAAAACACGGTTTTCGTTGAAAACCACCAAAACCTGAACGAAAACACAAGTTTTACCATACATTTTTGCTAAACACAAGTTAAATAAAATGCACGACTGGGTCGCACGAACTTGCTCTTATGATAAGCAATTGCGTAGTGGCTGCATATATGGATATTAAAAAAAAATTAAATAATTTCGAAAATTCTTTTATTTTTAAATTAGTTTAAGAGTTTTCTCGGAAAAACTAAGTATGCAATAAAATTTCAAAGCTATACGTCAATGTAGGAAAAAAAAATATTGAAAATCGTTGGACCAGTTTTTTTTTTAAAAGGTTATTTTTGAAAAACTTTTTCAAAAAATATTTTGAAATTTATTTGAGTATGCAAATATATGGAAATCTGTAGTCTACATTTGAAAAATAATTTTAAAAAAAATCAATGTATCCGTTTCCAACATATTTCGAAAACCAAAAATTTTTTTGAAAAAATTATAAAAAATCAAAAAAAAAAGTTTTTGAAAATTTTGAAATGCCATATTAATAAAATTATGAATGACTTCCTGTGGCCAAAATTTTATTGAAATCGAATGTATAGTTTACGAGAAAATTTGATTTGAAAATACTGGTTCTATGAGAGGTACCGTTATTAAACAAATTTTGAAAAAAAATTTCAAACCAAAAGATAGATTTTCTTGCAAAAATAGCATTCTGAAAGTTTTATCAAAATCGTTAGAGCGGTTTTTGAGAAAATCAATTTTTGTCTTCAAGATTGTATGGCAGGTGCCGTTATTTTTGGACCTAGAGCAAAAATAAAAAAAATATTCCGAGGGACGGCCAAATAAATCCTAAATACCAAATTTGAAGCAAATCGGTCCACCCGTTCAGCGTCCAGAGGCGCGAACAGACAGACAGACAGACAGACGGACGGAATTCCCAGACCCACTTTTTGACTTCTCCATCATCGTAATGTCATGTGTGATTGTTATCTCAAATTTTTTTTTCTGCACGAATCCATAACTTGCCTTTATAATCGCAAGTAAAAACTTAACATTCATACACCAGAACCAGAGAAAAGGGGAGTGTGCGTCTTAGGCTCTATGCCATCTTAGGCCACTTTCCCCTTCTATAAGGCAAGTTATGGATTCGTGCAAGAAATAAATTTGAGATAAGAATCAAAATTTCGTCCGGCTGTCTGTCTGTGTGTCTGCTCCCACCTTAAGAGCCTGAACGGATAAACCGATTAACTTCAAATTTGGTATTTAGTATTTATTTGGCCGTCCCTCGAAAATTCTTTTTAATTTTTGCTCTAGGCCCAAAAATAACGATACCTGCCATACAATCGTACAGTAGAAAATTGGTTTTCTAGAAAACAGCTCCAACGAATTTGATAAAATTTTCAGAAAATATTTTTCGGAATTCGTCTTATAACGGTAAATTTCATAGAACCGGAATTTTCAAATCAGAATTTCTCGTAACCTATATATCCGATTTCAATTAAATTTTGGACACAGGAAGTCATTTGTAGCCCTATTAATATAGAATTTAAAAAATTTAAACAAAAATTTGGTTTTTGAAATGATTTGGAAACGGGTGGATTGAATTTTTTTAAAATTATTTTCTCAGATTAAAACAACAGATTTTCTAAAAATGACATAATCAAAAAAATTTTTAAAGATTTTTTCGAAAAGTTTAAAAAAAAAACACTTTAAAACGAACGATTTTCAAAAAACAAAATTGTAGCGTAATTGAACATTTAGTTTTGAAATTTTATTGCATAGATAATTATTTTTTCCGAGAAAACTCTTAAACGAATTAAAAAATAAAAGAATTTTCGAAATAATTTGTAATTTTTTTAAATATACATTATGCAGCCACTAAGCAACTATCTAGCAAAAAAACAAGTTCATGCGACCTAGTAGTGCATTTTATTTGAAAAACGGAAAAATGGAATATGTTCAACAAAATTTTTTTTTCAAAACAAACTGTTTTTTGACAACTAAAGAATGAGCACACGGATTTCGGGGGTATTGCAGTATCGTGTAAAATTCTTTTAAATCGCATCTGGATTGAATAATAATATCTTTGAAATTAATGAATTTAATAGTATAATCTATGGTAACACTATTCAATTAAATTCAATAATAATTCAATTCAATTGAATGAAAATAAAATAAAAGCTGGTTGTAACGTCACAAAATATAATGACGGTCTCTTACATGTAGGAAATCAGCATACGTGATATTTTTTTGTATCTACGACGACTGCCAACGCCAGTAGCGTGTGCATTTGACAGATTGGAAGGGAACGTTTCGTTCGGCTTTTAAACTACCTTCCGTTCGTCAATCAAAGTTCAGACTTTACAATAAATCATCATTCATGTGTGTGTACTGATATTCTACAGGTGTGAAAGGGACCTTAAATTTATCTGCGAAATCGAGCAGCTGGAAGAGATGTACTCTTCTCGACAAGTTTAATTCTTGAATTATCACTTTCTCGCAACAGACAGTACCCAGACAGTACCAAGTTTTAGGTGGAATCAGGGATTGAACCCAGATTGTCCGCCGTAGCAGTACGACACACTTTCCACCATATCCTACGGGACACTTCAGTTTGCAATATCTTATTATAAATTACGTATTACTATACATATTAAAAATATTTTTATATTTTTAAGTAAAAACTATAAATACCAAAAATCTAATATTATATTTTCTTTTTTTTTTCTTTGCAGGTATGTGAAACCATAACAATCGTTAAATATTTTGTTGGATCTGTTTTTCTTTATAAAGGTAAATACAAAAATCCCATGCCAATTAAATGCAACATTCCTCTTCCCTGCCTTTTGATTTAAAAAAAAAACAGTTTGTCTAAATAAACCAAAGCTGCGTGAACTATTTTAGAATTGGAATTTCCAAAATTGGCAAACAATAAGCCCATAATTAAGCATGCAATGTTGGATCAGCCCGCCAGGATACTTTCTGCTTTATTTTGTGGCTTCCTCCTAAAATGGCTTACTCCATCCATTGTGTGCAAAAAGTGTTACCAAAATAATCGACTTTGAATAATCATTTGCGTGTGGTCTCTAGCTACACGCTTTCCTGGTGTTTCGCTTACATAGGTATATATAGTGTGAATAATTACTTTACTCCGTGTTTTCTCTTTGTGACGCACATACAATCGGAAAATGTTAATTAGGGCACGCGAAACACGATGGTAAATTTGCACAGCCTAACTTGAACAAGCATTTAGCATATTTTAAATATAAACATAATTTGCAACCTTTACTCATTACCTGACGCACACTAGGTACCCAATAACATCCGCATCCGCACACAAATCCAATAAACTTACAAACACACACACACTTAAATGTGCATATGAAAATACCTACTTAGAGCCACGATAACAACGTTCTTCAATTACAAAGCATTCGCGATTAACCAAGCACAAAACATGGCAATTTGCAAACAGATAAGCATGGTTTCTCTGTATAAACCTTATAATCCTTCGGGAAATATTGTAAGAAAAAAAGGATATCCAAGGATTTATTCACTTTGTATTATGAAAAGCTAACAAGACAGAATAAATAGTTATGACAGGTCTTCCAACATTGCGACGACGCGACGGACTTCCTTGCATCCTCCCACTTTTACACTATACCAGCAATTGCTCATCCCAGTGATGAGTCGAGTCCTTTACCCTACAATTTTTCCCGTTCCTTTCCTAATTTAGTTATCAAATTGGAAGGCACACCACACATAAAAAGAAGGAGTCAGAAAACAAAAATATATATAAAAAAAAAAAATAACGGCCTGTCTTGTAATTTGAAAATTTAATATTTTTAAAAATGGCCACTCATCAATTTGATCTGATTTGACGTCAGCGAGACTCGATCACAGTCCATAGAGGGTTGTTTTCGTTCTTTTGCTTTTGTCAACCCTTGAATTGTTTGGCAATTTGTAATTTAAAAAAATGGGATGACTGTCCAACTTCATTTTTCAAAAGATTACACTAACGGTAACAATACTTTACTTACCTATACACAATCACAACACACAATATAGAGATAGGTATAGACAGTAAATTGCATGAAAAATTAATGTAACGCTTTGACGGGATTTGTCGCATTGCTGTTTCTACCCAACCGGACTCGTCCCGGCATCGGCATCACCCTTGAAAATAAGGACGATTCAAAGAAGGGGATTAGATCTGTGCGAGGGTTGATTATAAAAATACACAGGAATAACATATACTTTAAGCTTTAGGCAGGGTATTTTAATCTAAGCGTGTTCACGAATTCGATACGAAGAAGTTTGTGTGTAGGCGTGTGTCCTTGTAAAAATCCTATAGTGTTAAGGTAAGAAGACGTTTTAAACATTTTTAGGGTCATTAAGACGGTGCGCGTTGGCAGCATCCGGCCGCCTTATTCTTACACACTTTGATTAATGATGGATAGAGTTTCGTCAAAGGTTTAGCACCATAATCGTTTCGTGAGCACAGTCTAAATCCTTACAGCAACCCCAATCAGCTGTTGTTTTTCTTTTCACACTTCTTGTCAGCAACGCACGTTGGTTGTGGCGCTCTGTCTTCGGTGGCGGCGGCGATACGGTGGTGAATGGTGTAAAATGATAAATGTTGCAAAAGTATAGAGATTGAAAAAAAAAATCCAAGGACGCAGCGAAATAAAGTGCTTTCTTGAGTTTATTATAGTTGCCAGCCAGAAGAAGGGCATGTATCGGAAACGGTGTATCCTTAAGTATGTTGTACAATATTACGTATATATATACCTACCTAGAACACCTTTGCCAAGGATTTTGCATGTTAACGTGATGTACTTAGCAAAAGTTAAATAGAGTCCTAACCCCTGGCAAAAAGTGAGCCTTTGCGAGGTTTATAACTTTCTTTGACGCAAATGGCACAAAGTATGAAGCAGCTTATAAAGGTTGTATAAGTGGATGTATGCACCTAACCGTGTATGGTATAGAGCACACAGCGAATATAAATATTAAAAAGATTAAAATGTCAGGGAAATTTTAAATTTAGGTTGATACCTAGTACCTAGGTGCATATAATTAAATATTTTTTTTTGTATGCGAGTATCAAACTGCATTTTTTATGTATCGTGATTTCTCAAGTACCTACAGTTAAATGCAAGGGTAGGGGCAAGAGGCAAGTTGTGTTAAAGGGTTCTATATTTTAAGCTCACAGGACTCCGTGACTGCTTTAAGGAAGCGAAATCTATATAAAACCATTCGCTGTCGCTTTAAGCCCTTTAAAGTAATGAAATTTTTTAAGAAAGCGACGTAAGAAACACTGCAAGATGTGAAATGCAATACGATGCACTAAGTGGACAGTATAATGTTTCGGACTTTGCACTTAAGGGTGTGTCAATGACAACATTTTTAATTTTATATTTTTTTGATACTAAAACTCTAAAAACTTATTAACTTATTATTAAATTTGCTGTAAATTCGGATACACAGATTTTTAATGTCCTACTTCACTTCACAAGAAGTTAGCATCAGAACAGTATCTCAAAAGTATACTAAGTTAGAATTTTAAAACACTAAATTCGTCCTCGAATTAAATGCTTATTTAACGCTTCACAAACAAAATTTTTAAATTATTTTTTTTTGTCAACAAAATTGCTCATTGAATATAAATTAAATGCTGTATTAACTCAACAAAATTTTAAAAACTTGAATTAAAAAAGTTAAATTAAAAAAAAAGTCAATTTCAGTGTTCTGTTGACTTCATCCACGATTTTGACCACTTTTTTGAACTTCTTTTTGGGGCATTTAATTAGCATTTAATTCGAGGACCAATTTTATATTCTTAAATTCTAATTTAGTGTTCTTTAGAGATACTGTTCTGCTAACTTCAAGGACATAGCTTTTTGTGCAACACAATACTCTGCATCTTGCATCTTTCTTTTGCGGTTACCAAATTTATAATCTGCATTTGGATCTAGAGGCTCCAACTCAAGTGATACGCACTTGTGATATGTTTCTGTTAAGCGCCGTGTTGATCTAAGAAAACAACGGCAAGTCTCAACTACTTTATGTGTCTACCCGGTCAAAAGGTGCACTTGACAATGACAATACCTCTTAAGAGGCAATAAAAAAATCCCCAAAAAACATGGTTGTCTATAAAGTCGGACGATAATTTTACGTGATAACCAGTTCACAAAACAGTTCATGTGTAGGTATCTCTCCAACCACCAACCACCCAACCCACCTACGACCACCCACCATTTTTGAATTTTTTTTCACCCCTTAACCCAAACGCCAACCTACCACCCCCACATACAACCACCAACCAACGTCCACCATTTTTGAAAATTGTTTCCTCCTCCCCCACACAGTAAATCTCCCCTCCCTTACCATCACCAATCACCAAACCCACCTGCAACCAACCACCCACTATTTTTGACAATCCCCCCCATACACCAAATTCAACTACCCTTTCCACCTACAAAAAATACTACTCACCCACCATTTTTATCAATTTTTTTACCTAAACTGACAACCAACCATCCTCCGTATTTGACAATTCCCTCCCCCCTCCAATCATACCAAATCCCCCCAACACCAAACACCCATCCCACCTATAGCCACCAAGGAACCACCCATTATTTTTGACAATTTTTGGCCTCACCCCCCACACCAACTACAACCACAGACCATTTTTGACAATTTTTCCTCTTCCAGACACTACCCCCCCCCCCCCCCCCACACATACACAACCACCACTTACAATCACCAACCATCCAACTATCTATGCCGTGACTGTGACTGTGACACTTTTTCGTGCGTGATACCCATATATTCCGATTTATTAGATGTTATCACGTCAAAAAAGTGTCGAATCACAATAACTTAATGGATTGACGAAATGCCAAGCATAAAAACAGCAGCACATTAATCACAGCAAGAGAACGTCCTCAGGAAATGACACTATCACCCTTGCAATGGGGCTTTACTGTAAATGAGCTTCTAAAATGTTTCGCTTCTCAAGGCAAACGATATCTGGGCTTAGTTGACGACATTGAAAGCCTATGGGAAGTTCAAAGAAACCCTTTGTGACGTAATCCAAAAAGTACTGACCATAACGACAAAAATTCACCAAGAACCACAACTAAACCGGTTACAAAGAAAAGACTTCTGCACTGCACATCAGACTTATCAGGTTGAGCTATGAAGCAAACTTCTTTGAAACAAACACTTTAAAATATCTGTCGATAATGTTACTCATTCCTTTATGATATGCAGACGAATTGTAGGTCATATTGCATGGGGTTCTAAACCGAAAATCTTAGATGGATGTAAACCATGATGCTGAGGAACAACTTAGGTACTAATATTGAGCAGTTATTTGGGATTAATAAAGAGTAAAACTAACCGCAACTGTACAAACTCACTGATGAATCGAGAACTACCAGATTAACTAGTACAGAAGTTTTAATGTCTATAAATAAAACCCTTGCCGAATCTGAGAACCGGTGGAGTGCTTTTTTTAGAGGTATATAAAACTTTAAGTTGGCAACACTATTTTAACTGACGGCCATTTTGACAGCTGTCAAGGGATTTATTTTAAGTTTAGTTTGGCATTTCAATATAAATTGACTGACGTCTGAACAACGCTACCAAATTGTGCAAATTTATTTTGAAAATCATGGTTCTGTTCGAAATACGTATCCCACTTTTCATTAGCGAATATTGTTTAACGATGAAGCTCACTTTTGGTTGAATGGATACGTCAATAAACAAAACTGCCGTATTTGGAGTGATATTAATCCTTATTAGCCGGAGAAGAGAGCTAGCTTCGAAAAATAGTATACAATTTATAGAGCGACGAAATCCCTCTAGTAAGTCTGCCATACTATCATTATTCATTGATCCGGTCACCTGGTCAGCGGTGGGTGTGAGTGGTAGGCCAACAAAGGTAAAAATGTTTGCTTATATTGACTTACATTTCAAAAACAGTGAGCTTCAAAACAAAAACATGTTTTACAAACGTATAGCTTATTAAATTTCAAATAAATTTGCTGAAAAAAGTTTTCGCTTACCATTTACCATTTAGAAGTTATAGGTAATACTTTAAAATTGTATGTGGATCCCGAAAGTATGCAATGGTACCACTTTTCCCCAACCAAAACTTCTGGCAATGTTATATTTGAATTAAATACATAACAAGCTATAATACGACACCAAATCTAGATCTCTATAAATTGTTTGACAAATAATGTTGGCAGTAAAGCGCCGAAAAAAACATTGCATACTTTTGGGAATATAAGAAGAAACTTGACACTCTGGGCAGACAACACATTCACCCAACACTGAATACGAAACGGTGAAAAAAAGTATGTAGATAATGATCAAAAACTGAATCAAAAACGCCGGACCACATATAAGATCCACTAACGGACAGAACACTGAAATATTTGGGAAGAGTAGAGCAGGTAACCTATTTTTCATATACTCGTACCTCATTTATACTTACATACGATTCTTAAAATAAATAAGTTGGATAAAGTGCTGAAGGTTAGTATTCTATTCTCGTACAGCGCTCAAAATAAAGAGTAGTAGTGAACATACCCCTTAAAATAAGCAGTCATTCCAACGAAAGATGTTGTTTTTAACTTCCCTCTTTGTGTACTGCCATTTTTGAAGGGTAACTGAGCCACTCAAGCCTTATTTTTGTCTAAACTGTGGTATCTTACATCTACATCAAGTATTCGATCTAGGATATACGCTCCATGGGTCTATTGTCAGCATATACTAAATTATGCACTTTGGGCTCCTTCACTAACCTATACAGTAAAGAGCAGTGGCCTAAAGACATTCCCTTGGGGAACACCAACTGTGATTAAAATTTTAGCTGTCTCAAATTATTTATCTATATTTTCACTGCTGCTTCATTTATTAGTCTCAGTTTTAAAAGTATTAATTTTTAAAAATATTACGACACCAGCATTTTGTTTGCGAGGAGGTTGGTCCACGTTCTTAAAGTGAATTCTTAAAGAGTTTGGTGTCTATAATGAAGCAGTCAAGTTAAGAGTTCTGATTTAAAAAAGGAAAATACTTTTTTTTGAAAAGTTATTTAAAAATAATTCATTTCATTTTTATTTTACCTTGTATCTATCTATCTGCCCTTGAACTCAAATATCACAAAAAAAAAAATATTATCGATAACTTTTCATGTAATCGATTTTAACTCTGTGGACTTTTCTGGCTTTCTTGCAAGTTTCACTTTTGTATAACAAGAATTGTGTCATAAAGCCTTTTATCCATATAAATCGAAGTGCACATGTTGATGCTATTTGCTTCAATAACTTTCAACACACTGACTGCCCGACCGACCACACCACCCATCAATAGTCCTCCTCCCTTGAACACTTTCATTTTTCCCCAATTTCTTGAGAAAAAAGAAGAAATATGGATATACATTCACGTAGTCCATGGCAACTTGTAAACATTCATCTAATGATCAGCATATTGCTAACAAACGGGGTGAATATTTAATGCTTAATAAAAGAACACAAATAGTAACATGAGTCCCAAACTGTACAAGTATCCCGGCTCCCGGGTCGGGTAGGTATTTGATTCCCGAAGAAGAGTTGCCACAAGAAAACAACCACAAGGAACTCAAGTTTATTGTTTTCCCTCGATGGAAATGGCAAATCGGAAAAAGGGTTGTCGAACGCGAGGGCCTTAAATCACACCGCCACATGAGAGTGTGAGTTCGGTCCGGCGGCAAAGAGACAGCCATTTTAAGATTCCAAAGATTTATAACGGATGTTTGAAGATGCTTTCCTATTCCTATGAAGAGCAGGGCGGAAGAACCGAATCCTTTTTTATGACGCGACGACCGACGACGGTGGGGTCGAAGGACCTGTTTGAAATTCAAAAAACGTTTTAGTCACATTTCCACTTCGTCGAACTTTGCTTCATGTTTTTTTTTAAACTTTCTTGCTGGATTTTTTTCTTTCTTTTTTTGTTGTGCAATTTGGCACATGAGTCCTTGTGGTGCTTAAAGCAAATTCTCAAAAATAAATAACCACTTGGAATTGGATACGTCATTCGATTTGCTGATGATGAAGCAGAATCACAGGAGCAAAACCTCAAAATAGTTTTCTCCTTCGTCAGCTCTGAGTTGGGGAAGGTGAACATCGCAGATCCCACTCTCCTGCAAACAAAATGAAATACGCGATAACGAGCTCATGGGAGTAGAGAAGATACAAGTGTATCTGCCAGATACCTATCCTCCTATATCTAATGTTGTTGGATAAATTAGATTTTTTTCTTCCGCTCAAATTGAAGCCCAGGAGCACAAAGCGCAATGACAACGCGCCACAAAAGCAATTCGAGTCGGGCCGCAATTTCGTGCACATAAATCAGAGTGAAGTGTGTCCTGGTTTGGGGTTAATACTGACTGGTGTTGGCATCATCAGGACGACATCTAACATTTTGGGCATCTATGTACCTGTACTTGTGAAATTTATATATCGCGTTGTGTTGCGGTAGCACACGTTATTTGTGCATATTTCATGAGGACAAAAGTGAATTTTAGTTCGTAACATATCGCTGTGAGAATGGCAGGGGGAGTGACAAATCTTTATCATCATTTTCTGACACACACACGGTGGTTTGTATAAATTTTAGTTTTCTTCGGCAGCGCAAAATGCAAATCTCAATTTTGTAGTGAAAATGATGTTTCATAAAAAATTCAACACCTCCAATAAGCTCCAACATGTGTGATAGTGACAGAATCGAAGATGGTGGTGAATTTTTGAAATTACTTTCTGGAATGCTTGGACATATTTTTTCAGTCAATATTTTGATAGAGTTTTTGAAAGTCATCATCATCGTCATACCTTGGACAATTTTTTCCCGGCAAATTCATAGGGGCTTTTCTGTGTTAATTAAGGTTAGGTTAGGTTAGTGGATTGATGGATGATGTTGTGTCCATCACATCACACTCAGGTCAATGTAGATCCCCTAAAGCATGCGACTTATGAAAAACCTAAACATTTTCAAACCATTTTGAGGCGCTAATAAATCTAAGCAGGTTTCTTTAGATGGTTCGTCTAAGTCCTGGAAGAAGTTACTTCCTAGAACGTAATTTCTAGAGCTAGAGCGGCAAAGTGCTGGGCAGTGACCGAGAAAATGCGGAGTGTCGTCATGCACAAGTCGTCCGTGCTGAACTTTATTTTCTGTTTGTTCTGACCCAGCATGTTGTGCTTGATGGTCAGTATGCTCACAAGAGATCGTAGCGATTTCTTGTTGAGCTGTCGAATCTTCTCGGTTCTTTGTTTATTAAAGTAGGGCCAGTTTCTTGGTTATGACACAGGAGTCGAGCGAGTTTCATCTCTCGTTAGGTGTTTACCTACTTTACTTATGTTGGCTCCACTAGAGCGTGATGCTCCTAGAGCTTGCTTAGTATGCCCCTCCAACCATCTCCAATTTTGCAATATAAGTTGTCGGAGGTCTCCCTCTACATGGTCGCTCCATGAAAGATGGCAGAAGAAGAAGACTTTACGAGTTGGAGCGTCGACATCCATTCGTTCTACATGGCCCAACCATCTAAGTCGTTGGACTCAAATTTTTCTGGCTAGGCTTATGTCACGTATAGCTCGTCGTTGTATCTTCTTCACCAAATGTTGTTTCTTGGTTTACGCAGGCAGGGCCATAAATTGTACGCAAAACTTTTCTCTCGAAGACTCCAAGTGACTTTTCATCCGATTGGGAGAGGGCCCATATGCTTCTGCAGGATCGGGGTGAGTGTTCTATACAGTGCCTCCTTGGTTCTTTTTGAAAGGGTTTATTCCTCAATCGCTTATTCAGCCCAAAGAAACAGCGATTAGCAAGAGTTATTCTGCGTTTGATTTCTGCGCTGATGCTGTTCCCTGTGGTTACAGCAGTGCCCAGGTGGAGAAATTCACTGACTACCTCAAAGTTATACCTATCAATGTTCACGTCCTCGTTTATTTTCAGTCCCACTCTGCTTGCTGCTGACTTCAGAGCACTGCATTGACGGCACCCGCTACTGCTTTGTTCTTCCCATCACGTCAATGTCGTCCTCAAACATAAGTAATTGTAATTGTGTCGATTTATTAAAAACGGTGCCCGATGTGATGGCATGGGTGTTCCGTATGACATGTTCATTGTGCTGATGTTAAATTAGCTGCATTAGAGTGCGTCACCTTATCTTAGCCCTCTGGTGGTTTCGAAAGCTTCAGTCAACTTGAACGAAACAGCGATCATTTTCCAACGTCATCCTGATAAGGCGTATCAGTTTAGCAGGGATTCTAAAGTTGGACATGGCACGATACAGTTTAACTACATTAACACTGTCGTTGGCTGCTTTATAAATCGACGAACAGGTGGTGGGTATCGATGTTATAGTCTTGGGTTTTCTCCAGGATCTGGCGTAAGGTGAATATTTGGTCGGTCGTAGATTTCCCAGGTCTGAAGCTGCATTGGTAAGGACCTATCAGATCATCAGCAAACGGTTTGAGACGTTCACATAAAACTTTGGACAGGATCTTATAGGCGATGTTTAAAAGACTCCTTTTTTGTGAATCGGGCAGATGGTACTGAGATTCCACTCATCGGGCATACTTTCCTCCGACCATATTTTGCAGATGAGTTGGTGTGTGCTATTTACCATGTCATCTCCAGCGTGCTTTAAAAGTTTCGCTTGTAAATCATCGCATCCAGCAGCTTTGTTCATCTTTAGTCTGGTGATGGCTACTTTGATTTCATTTTGGTCGGGTGGATGTAGTTCAAGGCCGTCATCTAGATTAACTAGTACAAGTTGGTCTTGGGCGAGGAATGTGCAGGTTCGACCATCTGGGGATCGCCCTGTGCCCGTGTGGATGTTGGGACGTGTGAATAGTGTGCTGCTCAGCACTATGTTTTTTCCCGCTGCAAAATCGATGAGACTGAGTCGGTTATCGGAAGTGATTTCGTGCAGGCTGTGTTTTCCTATCGTCATACCAAAGATGTCCTCCCTCTAAATTTTGGCATTAAAGTCTCCCAAGAGGATTTTAATGTCATGTTTGAGGCGGGCACTGATCTTAGGTTTTGGCGAGGAGCTCGTAGAAACTTTCTTTGGTAGCGGCGTCTTTATGGATCACATGAATCCAACGCTCGTCATTAGTTCACCTTTCGGCTATCTAGCGGGCACTAGGTGGATATGACGCTGCGATTTTGCCCACCCGTTCTCTTGTCTAAGACTTCTAATCCACTAAATTGTTTGCTGTTGTTGTCAGCAGTAGGTACCTACACTCAGATTCAAAACCCTGTTCTTTGGATGTGGAACTGCAAGGCAGCGTATGATGAGCTGACTAAATTCCAATTTTGGCAGAATTGTCAAATAGCAGATAATTAACAGTGTGGACTCAATGCTGTCTTTTGTAGTTAAAGCCTCCCCTCCCCCGCATACCACTAGAAATGCCCATCAGTTTCTCTCGAGCCTCATTTCGGACGTATAGTTTAGGTTAAAGATTATATCTCAACCGTTCTACAAGAATGCGGTTTATGTTTAGTTGTAAATCCACTCTAATCCGACTCATAGCGCATATACACCCTGTTTATTTCGGGAAATTTCGTTGGCCTCCGGCTGAGATCAATCAAGTTTTTAATGAACACACGTGACTACTGAACGCCTCAGGTTTCAACTAGAATAGAGCTCTTATTGCCAGGTTGCTCATCAGATGCCGCAAATCTAGTTTCTTGAAAATGTCTGACTTCCGTTTTATCCGTCCACAGCTATTCTGTCCCATAATTTTTTCCAATTAAACCCTGTTTTATGCTTTGACATTGCTTTGCTTTACCGATTTCCTATCGTTGAAATTAACATTTTTGTCTTTTTCTTCATTAATGTGTTTTCAACCATCCCTGGTCCTGGTCTTCACAAATAATGATTCTTCGGCTAACCCCCCTGGTTGTGGGTAAAAGTTTTTCTTTTTAAATAATTTCCTCCACATTCATACGGAAAAAAGATGGTGTCTTAATTTTGTTCGTCATAAAATTTCCATACATTTTATTTTTTCATAAGACATTAAAAACTCTCCCACCCGTCCTGTCAAAGTCTCAGTTCTCCATGCATCTCTCCAAACAGCAATTAATATTTTCAAGTGTCATCGTGTTGTATGAAAATGTACTTCGCTACTCTTGCTGCACCTGCAGCCCTATTTTCTATTTTTGCCGTAGTTACGTTCGTTCTCTTTCTTGTACAAAAAAAAAAACACCAACAAAATGATATAAAAATTTATTTTTTAATGTTCTCAAACTTTTTATGTGTCACAGGGTGCTGGGTGCAGGGTGCAAGATGGAGGATTCGAGGACTCCTCCACACCCAGGTTAGATTTTGTTGCGTTTGGAATATGCTCTGCGTCGTCGTCGGTCGTCGGTCGTCCGCCTGAAATCCCCTTTGATGGCGCAAAATAAATGCTCCTTGCAAAACGACGGCAAAAGTGGATGTGTTCGTATGGGCTGGAGGCGCACTCATCGGATGCAGTAGAGCATTCGGATATTAATGGTTTCACTGCCGCAAGATGCGGAATTTTATTTGTGGGGCGAAAATATTATGGAAATGAGTAGAATCACTTGAAGAGTTGGGGATATACTTTTTTTTCCAGCGATCCTTTGGCTTGGATTGTGTGCTGTTTTTAACAATTTTAAAATGGTTCACCCAAAGTAGTTCAAACTTTAAAGTTCTGACAGAACAAAGTGTTATATTGGATGAAAAAAATTCAAAATGCTAAAAATAGCATTATAATTGATTGCACAAATTTAAAAATCCATTTCAAAAGATACAAATTCAATTATAAAGTGACGCAATTTTTTTTTTCTTTTTTTTTCAAATCCAGAGATGTCATACAATTTCTACACTCCTTTTGTGTTTGTTCTTCTAATTGGTTTATTATTTGAACTGTCAGAATTTGCGAAAACCGATTACATTTTATGTGAACTGTTATATTTTAAATCAACTTTGAAGAATTATTATTTCAATATTTGCTCGTTGAAATTGTCCATGCTAGAAGATAAATTATTATCCACAGCTTGAAGTGAAAATCAATTATTCTTAGTAAATAATATCTAATGGAAAGAAAGCAGAAACAATGTGGACGTCCTTTGCGACTCATATCGACGATGTCAGTCAGGTCAGAATCAGAAGCAACAATTGACAAGTGAATAACGTACGTTAAATGAAAAGTCTACACAACATCCCGCATGTCATTCTCTACCCTCACCATAAAAAATTTATACGGAAGGGTGAGAAAGAAAAACTGATCACATTTTTTTAAAGCCCCTATTCACAAAAGGGTTGTGAAGGCTGAAGGGTGGAAAAGTTGTTGTCCTTAATGAAAAGAGAAGAGAGAAAAAGTTCTTTCTAACCTCAGTGTCCCTTTAGTTGTCATTTTGGTGCTGTTTGCTTCCAGCTTTGTCTACCACATTGAACTTGATACGATACCCCATATTGGGTGAGGTAAAGAGGAAAAGCAAACACAGGAATGTTTTACAAGCTTTAAAAATATTTAATTAATCTCGCTACAGATGTCCGCAATGGAATGAAGGTTCTCGGTATTCTCTATGGGGTGTGCAATAAGAAGAATACAAAAATGTCATCCCTTGAATATTAGCTTAAGCAATAGACAGAGTCAGAGTCTGTCGAAGGAAGAATCCTATAAAGGCCCCCGGGCGATTTATTGGGCGTTGTTGTTGGGTGATTGTTTTAACCTTTTTTGAATGTTTTTCGTTTATATAAAAAAAAATTTGATAAATTACAGCTGACCCAGACCAACCCGCCCGTCAACCCTCAAATTTGAATTTTTGTTTTTAATACCTAGCGGATCGGGCTCAATGATAAATATAAATTATTTATAAAGACTTTGATGATGCTAGCGAAGAAATAAAAAGATATGATTCGTTGGTTAATGAGGAATAAATTTAATATAATAAATTCAGAAATATAGAAATGATTATTTTGTAGATGAACTCAAGCATTTGTATTAACTTTTAAATAAAGACTTCGTGAAAATATCGTGAATTTTACGGTGGATAATTCCTTCCTTCAGCTCCGTGACGGATTTTGGCGGTACCCCCATACAAAATCTTAGGGAGTTAAATCATCTTGTGCAAACCACGTGTATGGACAAAAGGATGGATTTCAAAAAAATTCTGTCCAAACTAAAACTAAAACTGAAACTAAAACAAATAAAAAAGAGTTGATATGATTTTCTACATATATCAGGCTGATAGTTTTACAAAATGTCATCTACAGGAAAAGTTCTTTTGCCACTTTTAATTTAATAGACTAATTTTAAGGGGCCAGTTAAAGTGACCAGAAAACCTAATCAGAAAAAAATTTCAAATGGAAAATATAGTATGAAAGTATGATAGATAGATAGATAAGATAAGATAAGATTTTTATTGGATTACAAATTATTTTAAATAACAATTATTACACATTTAATATACATATATACAAAAATCATTATGACATGGCATTTGCCGTCTGCCAGATTGACAACTAACATAAATTAAAAATACTGTAATAAGCTATCATAATTTAGTTGATTTATAAATAATAATACAGATTGAAAACAAAAATTAGTGAAACACTGTGAAACAAATCAGAAGTCTTCATTAATTATCCTTGATCTATATCTTAAAGCAATTTTACAATATTCATACAGCTTGTCTACATCCATCTCATTCAACTTGTTAAGAACTCGTTCCTCCGACAAAAAGTCACTTCCAAGAATGCTTCTTCTAGTTTCCCTGAGAGTGGGACATTTACCGACGAAATGAATAACGTCCTCTCTTTCAGCCAAGTTGCAGATACTGTACTCCAGTGGTAAATCGGGCCTGTGTGGTATGAAGTTTAGATTCAGCAATTCGCTTCGAAGTCTGACCATTGTAGCAATCACGTTTACGTTATTTGAATCACAAAAGTAATTTCTTTCTGCGAGATTATGGTTCAGCCTGCTGAATGTTGCTCTGAATAAGGACCCGGAGGCTTCAGCCAGTTTCTAACATTATAACGTATGTAGTTCGGCAAGTTCGTTGGCAAACCCAAATATTCTTTTCAGATAGTGTGTTAAGAGTTTCTCGACAGTTTGAAACTTTTTACATCCCCATACTTGAGCGCCATATAAAAGGATACTCTCTGCAACTGCCTCAAATACCCTGTGCACCTGTGCATACTGCTATGAGCTATGTTTACGTTCATAAAGCATTTTTTCCATGATATATTAATGGCCGTTTTCGATTTTTGCAGTTTATCGTTAAAATGTTTCTCCATACTCCGGTTTCTTGAGAAAATTACGCCTAGGTACGAGTACTTGTATTCGTTGACAAATTCTATATCTTGGCCGGTATAATTCCATTTTTCGTTCGATGCGTTACCACCTCCACCTTTTTTAAATATCATCACCTTAGACTTCTGAATGTTGACTATTAAGTTCCACGTACAACACTATTGGTATACCCTGTTTATCATGAGTTGTAATGATTCCGGGGAATACGCAAACATGACTATATGATCTGCAAACAACAATGCCTTAATACGCACCCCTGCGAAATCAACACCACCAGGAAGGTAATCGATGAGATCATTTATGAAGAGTGAAAACAAGGTGGGACTCAATCTGCAGCCCTGTCTTACTCCCGATGTGGTTGTGAACTACTCCGAAAGATCTTCTCCGTTCCACACTGCAGCTTGAGTTAGTCTGTATAACTCTTCGAGCACTCGACCGAACTTCAGCGATAATCCCAAACCATATAGTTTATAAAATAAAGCGCCTCGGTTGATTGAGTCGAAAGCTGCTTTGAAGTCTATGAAGAATACATACAATTTTCTACCCTGCATAACCAAGCTCTCCGCTAGACTTCTAAGAATGAAAATATTGTCAATTGTGGAGTATCCTGATCTGAAGCCAGCTTGAAACTCTTTCAACAAGTTCTGAGATGCAGTCCACGTCGTGAGACGTTTATGCAACATCGTTGTTAATATATTATAAGTTGAATTAAGAAAAGAAATGCCGCGATAGTTCGTTGCATCCAGCTGGGATCCTTTTTTATTGAATTGGGAATATTATAGCATTCCGGAATTCATTTACCGAAAGATCACCCTCAAATACTTTATAAAAAAGCGTTACTAGACGATCTTTGAGCATGATGGTTCCGTATTTGTAAACCTCCACTGGAATACCATTTTCTCCCGCCGCTTTGCCATCCTTGAGAGTCCATAGGGCTAACTCTAGTTCTTGCAATGTGAACTCCGAAATATAGTACGTTATGATTCAATTTAAAACACAAATGCTACTTTATTGATCGATGGTTACCAACTCAGAGATTTTTTTTTGCTACTACAAATTTCAATTGAACTAATACTTTTTGTTATTACATTACATTAAATGTTAATCTGCTCTGTCGCTGAATCGACGAAGTGGACACACTTACAAGCACTGGCAACTTAGGCCATCAGCTCAAGACAACACAAGACAGTTATACGACAGAGAGAGAAAGACAGAACAGAAGATGGAATTTCATCTTTTGTACCAGATTGTCATTTCAATTAAAACGGAACAAAAAAAATTTCACCTGTTCCGTTTCAATCTATTTTCTGTTCCCTTGAAAGATTATCTGCCAGGAAAAATATTCGTAAGCAATTCTATCAGAAAAAACAAACATAAAAAAAATTGGTTGTCTGTAACGTCGGTTTACGGACGATAATTTTACGTGATAACCAGTTAACAAAACAGTTCATGTGTGGGTTGTATCTCTTTAACCACCAACAACCCACCCACTTACAACCACCCACCAATTTTTGACAATTCCCCCACCCATCCCCCAAATCCAACCACCCACTCCACCTACAACCACCAGCCACTCACCCATCATTTTTGTTTTACCCCTTTGGCCTCCCCCCAACACCAAATCACCCCCATCCCCAACATCACCACCAACTACCCAACCAACCATCTACAATTTTTGACAATTTTTTCCTCATTCCCTCCCAACAACAAATCCAACCACCCACCCCATCTAAAACCGCCTTCAGCTCACCCACCATTTTTGACAATATGTTCATCGCCCCTAATCAAATCAAATCAACCCACCTACAGCCGCCAACCAACAGCCCACCATATTTGACAATTTCCCCACCAAACCATACCAAATCCCCGCAACACCAAACACGCATCCCACATTCAGCCACCAAGGAACCACCCATTATTTTTGACAATTTTATCTTCACCACCCACACTAACTACATAACCACCCACCATTTTTGACAATTTCTCTTCTTCACGACACTACCCCCCCCCCCCCTCCACCACCTCCTACACCCACCACCACTTACATTCACCAACCACCCAACACCCTCCCCTCCCACTTTATCGACTTTCTAGGCTATCAAAGCAGCTATGTAACGTGACTGTGACTGTGACATTTTTTTTGTGCGTGCTGCCCATATATTCCAAACCGATTTATTAGACGTTATCACGTCAAAAAATTAATCAGAAAAATTAGTGTCAGTCGACAATGCCGAAAAAATAAAACACTGCTACGTGCAGATAAACGCTTGTTTTGTGAAATGTCAAAAAGACAGTTTTCTTATCAAGAAAAAAACTGCAGTTTTCATCGTGTTCCAACTTTTTTGGGTTGGTTATCCTGGCCGCTATAACTATGGCCGCTAACTGAACAGATTATTTTGATATTTTTCCGCCTAGTTTCCTAGGTCTTTCCGCTTGCGTCTTCCAATTAAATTTTGTTTTTAGAACTAAGTTTGTATTTAGTTACGTTTAGGAAACACTAGTTTAAGACTGGAAAACTGAACCTTAAGGCTAAATCGAACATAACCCATATCTTAATTATACTCTAACTCTACTAAAACGACTACCGAACCGACCAGTGTTAATACAGTGGTTCAGTCTATACCAGGCATGGAAAATTCGGTACAATTGTATCGAATTCGATACAATCGAGTTTGATCAAGTACAAAAGTACAATTTGCCTTATTTCAGTACAATTCTCTTTTAGGTGTTAATCGTTCAAATTTTGAAATCCCTTGCAATTTTCTTTTGTAAATCAGAGATCCACTTCTTTTTTTAAGACACATCTAAGCTACATCTAAAACTTGGGATCACTTTTTACAACACAAAATAAAGTATAATTTGGTATTAAAATTTATTTTCAATTTTTTTCCAAATGAAAAAAATAACACTGAAAAAATTAACAACGAGTACAGACAACCGACTGCCCAAATTCAACAGCTAAGACATTATAGTATTTTTGATTTTTGGAATGAGCTTAATCAAAAATGAATGCAATGTATTCATGTTCGGTAATATTTTTTTTAAAATTGCACATGCCGTTCTTATCGTTTCCCATTCGTCGGCAAATGTGGAACGAATATTTTCCTATCAGAATATTATTAAGTCGAAATGTTGAAACAGAATGCAAGTGCAAACTTGTTCTGCCTTGATAGCCACAAAAAATTTGTTATAGTTTTGATCTTAATGGAAATATTTAAAAAAATAATGTGCAAAATGCAAGCATTTTGACTAAAGAACTGTTGGACTGAAAACTATAGAATAATTTTCACTTCTGGCAAAGTACCTATCTACTTGTAAACATATTTTGTACGTTTTTCAACTTTTGTGTGTCTTATGATAAATATTTATGAACATATGTTAATACATGTACATTAATGAACTGTTTTTATGTTTTGAATAATAAAATATTTTTGTTACATATAAATTACATAGTTTTTCATTAAAAGAAAAATTCGGTACAATTGACTTCATTTCAGTACAATTTCAAAAGGTTTTTCAGTACAATCGAAAAATGTCATTTTCCATCCCTGGTCTATACCACAGCAGAGAGAAGATACTTATAGAGAGAGGCAACTTCGACGATGGCTCTCTTTTAGCCTACAAGCTGCGATTCGTACAGCAACTTGCATCTGTATTAAACTCCATATAAAAAAAACGTGGGGACAACACAGATGCAAGTTGCTGTACACATTCCTTTAAATAAGAGAGAAAGAGATACACTTCTTTTTTGTTCTGCACGAGGAGAACACATGTATACACCGATAGGAATTCAAATCGTTATAAAAAATGTAAACAAAAAGCATTGCGGGGACGGAGGCGAGGAAAGTTGTCTCTCTCTATAAGTATCTTCTCTCTGACCACAGCGCCCTCCGCTTTTCTGTAACTAACCCATGGTAAGCATTTGATTAGAGGTTGAATTAAATTTGTATAACTGGCCTCAAACTGACAGTAGTTTAACTTTAAAGATAATTATGACACTTAATTAAATGGTACACGTGGTCTTTAAAAGCCATCATTTAAAAATTAACAAAAAGTTACATGTGACAGCACAGGGTGAGGCAGAAAAATTACACGGTTTAAAAATGTCAATCATAAAATAACAACAATTTTACTACAAGTCATAGTATTCAACGGGTTGGGTTCGATATCCCGCTTTCTATAATCCTGTTTCTTAAAATCCCGCTTTTTATAATCCCGCTTTTTATTATCCCGCTTTTTTAAAATCCCGCTTTTTAAAATCCCGTCTCTTATAATCCCGTTTTTTACTATCCCGTTTCTTATTATCCCGCTTTTGCAATCAAAATTAGTTGTTTTATTTTTAAAAATCACGCGATTTTTTAAAATAAAACAACTACTTTTGATTGCAAAAGCGGGATAATAAGAAAAGAAAATAAATTCAGCAATGAGTAATTTTTTTAAATGCATTTTATTTTAACAAGGAATATGACAATCTTCATTAAATTACAAGAAAAAAGTATAAAGTAATGCTATACGATATTATTCAAAAGGGGAAAAAAAAACTTTAAACCATTAACAATTTTTTTTATTTTATTAGTTTTGTATATTATAAGCAATGCGACGAGTAGGCTCGGTCAAAATGTCAAGATGGACAGATATAATTTTGAAGTTGCCAAGGACTTTGTCTATTTGGGTTCCACTATAACCTCTCAAAATAATATCAGCGGCTTAGATGTTTGGGGCATTCGGAGACTTCAATTCCTACTCCGAATGACAACGTAGTACTGGAAGGCACCATCTACAAGGTGGCGCGATCATCGATCAAGTAGAGGACGACCTCAACGAACTTGGTATGCGTAACTGGAGGCATCTGGATAGGGACCGGGTTAGTTGGCGGGGTATGTTAGTGGGACCGTATTCCACAATTGACTGTCTGCACCACCTTAAGCAAGAAAGTATACTTACAATATACATCCTGCTGTTCAGATTTTTTTTTCAGAGAACGTTTAATTAAAGATTTGACTTTTAATTTGTGTACCTACCACCTACCTCCTTCCATAAGGATTTTAAAATCTGCTTTAAATTTCAAGGTATTCTTTTGAACCCCCCAAAACCAGCAATATGTTGACCTTTCTTCCCCTTCCCTCTAACTATACCATGCACAGTTTGTTCATGTTCAGTATTATATTGAATTCCCGTCGATAATCTGTAACTAATTGCAAATAGTTTGGAACGGATGTTCTATGCCTCCTCGCGGCGCTGTTCTGGCCTACGGAAGTGGAAGACCTGATATCTACGCCTCGTTCATCAAAAAGTCTTAATTAATCTATCTCCTCCTTCTCTTGGCTCACCATCACCACCGCATACATTTATATCCACACATCCACATTCATTATTATCATTTTCGCAAAAAGCCCTTGCACATGAGTGCTCCCTTAATAACCGGCACACGTCACGTCGCTTCGCCGGCGTCGCTTCGCGTCGCACCACTGTCTCCTCAGTTTTTATCTGAATCCCGGCCCATTCGATGATTTTCGGTCTTCCAATATTTATGTGCCAAGTCAGGACGACAAGGACGTGCCACCCTCCTTGGTAGACTTTGCATCAAGTGTCGTCCTCATCGCATCGGTCGTCGTTTTGTTTTCCAATATCTATTTGGAAAACAGAGTTTTTATGAAATTTATTACGATGTAATAAGCTGAAATTGCATTGCAACGGTTGTGCTTAGGCAGAATCCATAAGGGTGATGCTTGGTCTTGCCTGATGACAGATGACTTAAACGCGCTACTCTGTCTATATACTGGTGCGTTGTCACACCAGATGTTGCTTTGCTTTTGTATGGCAGCTCTGTTCAATGCCAGAAACCGCACAAAAGCGCTCCGTTGGTGGTTCAACGTTTGTTTTTTAATCGCGGCACATCTACGTATAGTATATATGCCTATGCCTACCGAGCGTTATGTCTCCCCTAAAAACTTGCAGGGTTGTGTTGTGTTTTGTCTGCAAAAAATAAAAGGACTCGACTCAAAAAATTGCCAGACAAAATGACGCCGAAGCGGCAAACGGTTTGGGGTGTTCTTTCAACTCTGGAGGGTAGAATTGGAATTGGAATGGTTCGAAACTGTGACTAAAATGCGTAATTTTTGTACTAGGAACAGTGTTGCCTTGGTGCTGTTGGCATAAAATTCGGATTGTTTGTATTGTTTCCCAAGTTGTTAGTTTAGCGAATTGACAGTCAAAAAAGCATTGATAGGGGCCATTCCACTAACGACGGACGCTCCCACATGGATTTCCAGCACCATTTTGTACCGATATTTAACACACTTGAAATGAAGGCTCTAATTTGGAAGTTTATTTCTAGCAGTCCAATATTATTATGAAATATGAAAATACCCAACTCAAAATAAACCAAGGTGTCTTTCACTGCTCTTGTATCTAAGTAGTTGTTTTACTTTGCCACCAGGTGTTATGATACTTTTCTAGTCGTCAATTCAAAATCGAGAAGTATTTTATTTGAATTATTATTAAGTTATTATCAACATTCAATGTTTGTTTCTTGTTTGTTTCAGAGTCAAAATACGACGCTTTCGACTTAAGGATCAAAAATGTAGTAGACATGATCGTATCGTACACTTGCGCCAGTTTCCAAATTTGCGAACACATTCCTGCTAATAAGCTCTATTTAGATATTTTGGCCAACTTTCGAAAACACGAACTATGTCTAGTCTATTGACGCAAATAAAAGTTTGGTAGATGTGTGCTTTCAACGTAGGCAGCATATGCACAAGCGCAACCAGTTTCGACAGTGTCAACATCTTTAATCAATTTTTTTGAAATAAGCTTCTTCGAGACAACTGTATGCACACCCAAAACGTAAAAATTTTGAGAGAAAATTACTGCCCAAACAGTAACCAATAAGTTATTGAATCAAAACTGTTGTCTGGGTATGTGACGTAGGCACTTTGGCAATCATTTTGTTTTGACATAAGCTTATGCATTCTTTCTCAGGCCTATTGCTTACAACTTTTAACAACTTTACATAATTTGACCCTTAACAATTATTACCTATAATTAAAAAAAAAATACCGTTAGCATTTTGACTTCCAATTAAAGTCTGAAAAACCCAAACAAAAACAAGTTGGTAGCCCTGGCATTTGACACCTGTCAAACTCAACTGTCATCTTAACTGTCATATTATTGTTGATTGTTTGCTTTTACGTTACGATCAATTTTTTTTCTGTGAGACTAAGACTGCGCCAAAAACCGTGTTAACGCAAATAATTGCCGAGCTCTTGACGCATTAAAAACAACATTACTTAAGCCCGAAATGTGCGAAAAAGTGGTTAAAAATTATCTCAAAAAAATCGCATGCTGCGAATTTTCCCGAGGCGGCCATTTTAATGATATTGTTTTCACACTTAAACGTCTACAGCTATGGCTGTGTCATTAAGTTTTACTTTCGAAACTGAAACATAGGCGAGAGATATGTACAGTACGTTTGCAACGAACTGTTGGAAACCCTATTCCCAATTTTTACTTGCGATTATAGGAACTATAAGGCAAGCTATGCATTCTTATACAATTTTTTTTTTTTTTTTGACAATTAAACATAACATAACATTACGATGGTAGAGAAGCCTAAAAAAGTGGGTCAAATAATTTTGTCTGTCCGTCTACAGCCTAAACGGCTGGACCGATTCACTTAAAACTTCTTACATAGTATTATGTATTATTATGTCCTACAGAGGGGTTTTTGAAATTAGCATTCTAGCTTTAAAACTAACGGTACCTGCCATACGATTTTTAGTGAAAAATTAGTTTTTCTCAAAAACGGCTCCTACGATTTTGATAAAAATTTCTGAATGGTGATTTTTGAGTAAACTTTGTTTTGCTTGGAATTAATATTTTAGGAAAAGCCTTGTAATGGCACTTCCCATAGGACCAGTTTTTTTATAACAGGTTTTCTCGTAAACCACTTAACGGATTTCGATGAAAAATTTAAATTTTTTTTTAATTTTTGGTTTTTCAAAAACGGTTTGTTCAAAATTTAAAAAAAAATTCTTTTCTGATAAGAACCTTAAACTGCGAGATGTTGTCATACTCAAAAAAAATTTGGAATATGTTTTCGTAAAGTTTATAAAAAACCCTTTTTCGAAAAAAACAATTTTCAAAACGAAATTCCTTAAAATTCAAAAAAATAAAAGAAATCTGATAGCTTAATTCATTTTCTCCATTTTTAAGTGATTTTTAAGTGATTTAAATTTCATATGATTTTGTCTATGCTTTTTTTTCCCAAAATCTCAAGCCCCAAGACGAGCTTAACACATTAGATCAAGTTTGTACGACATACTCGTTCACTTTATTTTATTTGTATACGTTCGCTAGCGCAATAAAAAAGGCGTGTGCTACGCCCAAAGTTGAGACTTTTTATTGAATAATGCAATTACTACGAGGATGGAAAACATTAAAACATTAATGCATATTAAGAACTTCAACGGAAACGCCCTTCATGAAGGCGTATCTTAAAAATTTTGTAAACAAAATTTAAAGCACTAACTGAGCTTTGATCGTTAGTCAATTTTTAGGCAATATGTGCAAAACAACACCTAAATCGAGTAGTTTTTTAACGATTTTACCGGAATAATGGTATTTTATAAAAACCAAGCCCTTAAAATGGGCGTGTTAGAAAAATATAAACAAAAAAGATTTAGAGTTATATTTTTCATACGACAAACAAACAAAAAAGGTTGAAATTGAATATTGGTAGATACCTTAAATTTTTAAAACTGCGTGTTTTGTTTTTTTTTTCATGAAAAGTGGGTGTAAACCACGCCCAAAATTTAAACATTTCTTTTTACTAGGCTTTTTATTCTGAGTGAGAACATATGTATATAAACTTTTATACCTAACGGTATTATTTCTCTATGTTACAAACTCCACACCAAATACAATAAACCCATTCTACAGAAATGGGGTATAAAAATGAACGACCCTACATGTATCTAGAAACAAATTTTAGAAAGTGAATACAAACTTAAAACACATATTCAACAATAAAAAATCATGTTTTTTTTTAATTTTGAAAATTCTCCTTTCTCAAGTTTTTTTCAATGCAATGGCAACCTTGGCCCGAACACAGGCTGTACTGTAAAGTACAAGAATTTATATGGTGTATTCGTTGGATTGGGAGTTGGCGGTGGGTGGTTCGTTTTCATTTTTTGTTTTGCAAAAAATCATAGACGAAAAAGTCTTTTCCTGAACACCAGAGGCAGAGGCAATGTTGAATGGATTCAAATGTTTCTCTGAGAAGATTTATTGTTAAGGATTTTAATTTAAAAAATGCATTCAACAACAGTCGGCAAAGTAAGGGTGGATTCAGGCTTTGTAAAGGCTTCTGTTTTGGTGATGATGGTGGCAATGAGAGATATAAAGGAGAATAGTATTGAAGGTTGTATGTAATTCTAAACATTAAGCAGCATCCACGGGGTTGAATTGGAAATGAGAGGTTGATATTCTATTTGGTGTAGTATAAAAAGAAGAAGATATATGGAAATTCCATCGATTAGAAGATGTCTTAAAGGAGGGTCCTTTGCTTAACAATTACAAAAGCATATGGAAGATGCAAAAATAAGGCATACAAATGTATCATTTGAACAAATATGTTATAAACACTTGGAACTGAACAACAAATCTTAATGATTTATGCGTAGATAATTTTGAATGTCTTGTGTTCGCATGATAGAATGTTTTGAAATTTAATGTTTTGTCCTTTTGAAAGATTTATTAAAGTATTTATTTTTAAGAATTTTAAAATCTTAAAAGCATAAGGGCTGAATGTACAACACTAGCATTCCTCCTACTAATATTCATGTAGTTTCTTCGATGGTGTCTTAGTTTAGTTTGCCTATTGTATTTACACTTCTCGACCCATAAATATATTATGCACACAGGAAAAAAGCTTCCCCCATTACACCCCATCGTGTTTTCCGGAACCACCTAGCTCATATCTACATCTTTTTGGTTGACGCCCGACTTCTCTGGTAGCACTCTGTGCATTCTTTTGACCACCTCCAATCTAGTTTTCGCATGACATGTCCTCTCCAAACCCAACTAAGTTTTCTTGGGAGCGGTTCGGAAGCCCGTTTTTTAAAATCCCGTTTTTTATAATCCCGCAAAAAAAAAAATTAAAATCCCGATTCTAAAGTACCGCTTTTTTAAAATCCCGATTTTAATAATCCTGTTTAAACAGAATCCCGTTTCTCGTGAGCCCGCTTTTTAAAATCCCGTTTAATCCCGCTTAGCCCGTTTCTAGAGCAATATCTAAAATAATTAAAGATAGAAAATCAATGACTAAAACAGATTTTTTGCGCCGTATAGCTCACAATATAAAACTTTAATATTAATATTTCGAAAAAATATCTAAAATCTTGAAACCTCATTTTTGTTATGTTCTATGTTCTTTATTTTTTTATTTGTTAAGTTACAAAATCAATAAAAAAAACTTCTCCAAATATTTGTTTTTTGTTTTCTTTTTGTCTCCTTTCATACGACATAACGCCCATGAACATTATGTCACCTCATCATAATCAGCATTGGGCTGTAAAATAAATTCAATCCCGCTTTTGGAATCAACACAAGGTGTTTTATTTTAAAAATCGCCGCGATTTTTAAAATAAAACACCTTGTGTTGATTCCAAAAGCGGGCTTATAAAAACGGGAATTTAATAAACGGGATGGTAAAAAACAGGATTTTAAAAGCGGGATTTTATAATAACGGGATTTTTAAAAACAGTCTTTTAAAAAACCGGATTTTAAAGACAGGATTTTAAAAAACAGGATTCTGAAAAACGGGCTCCCGAACCCAACCCAGTTTTCTTGTGTTCCAAACAACATCTTCAAATCCTGTCCGTCTTCGTAAATATTAGTTTCTTATCCGGGATCTCCTCATATTTAGGGTAGCTATTTTCGCATTGACCTTTGAGTTGTTGATAGCTTTCTTTTCAGCACCGCATTGTTACTCCATGTTAATGGTACTGTCGAATCGAAGACATACATATACTATTATTGGTAACCTTTGAAATATTTGAGTCCAATATAGGTTCAACGTCCCTAATTTGCCTCCAACCGTTGATTATTCTGCGACAGATCTCCGTCTCTTCTCTTTTTGCGAATGAAACTAGTTGTCCCAAATTCATTTTTTTATACGGCACACGTGCTCAAGGGGTTTGTAAAGCCCTTTTAATCAGAAGTCATAGCGCGAGCGATAGGAAATTAGGGAGGAAGTGAAAGGAGGTGTCGGTGAACATTGATCTCGAATGTTTGAAGATCAAAATGGCAAGGGAAAACTATGCCAGGCGATTCATTCCACATTCGTGTTGTACGGCTAAAGAAAGAATCTCTATATTTCACGGTATGTCCGAAATTGGGCTCAAGTGTAAACTGATGAGCGTTCCTAGCCAGACGAGTGTTACGGGGGAAATGTTTAAGGGGTGGAACGCAGCTGGCTACCTCAAGTGAACATTTTTTGTAAAAGAACCTGTAAAATAAAGAAAGACATGAAACATTTCGACGATGTTCGAGTGATGGAAATGTTTCCTTAATGTTTCTCTCTTCTATCAATTTTAACGCCTTTTTCTGAACTCTGTCGAGCAGGTGGAGAAAAGTTTGAGAAGCACCTGCCTGGAGTTATACTCGAGTTTAGGGCGTATAAAAGTTGTAGCCAGATCAGAAGGGGTGAAAAACTTTTTGCATCTATTAAGGAAGTCTAAGCATCTTGCAGCATTCTTGGCAATCATAAGTACATGATCATTCCAACGAAGGTTGTCACTGATGCACATACCGAGTAACTGATAGCTTTTCGGCTTCCTCGATGCAAGTACCATTCATGGATAATGGCATAGGGGGTATGTTTAGCTTCAACGACAAAAGACAGCATTGAGTTTTCGACGCATTAAACTCCACACGATTTCTAATACCCCAATTCACAATGCTGTTTAAATCGGAGTTTAATGAGCTTATCATACGGTGTCGTTGTAATAACACGTCCGAAGGCGAAGGCCGTGAATTATCAAACGTATATGAAAAGCTGAGGGTTGAGTCGTCAGCAAAACAATTTAATGGATTAGAAGTCACAGACAAGAGATCATTTATAAAAATGAGAAAGAGAGTCGGAGACAGAACGGAGCCCTGGGGTACACCAGCATTTATTTTGTGCGGAGATCTGACTTGAAACCGTCTAATACAACTTGTATTGAACGGTCCAGAAGATAGCTTCTAATCCAACGAATAAGAGTATCATCGATACCATATGCACGCATTTTCGATAAAAGAGCTTCATGCCAAACTCTATCAAATGCCTTTGAAATATCAAGCGCAATAATCTTGCTTTCTGCAAAGCGATGCAAAGATTTGTTCAACTGTTCAGTGAGATATGCCATCAGAACACCAGTGGAACAATTGCTGCGAAAGCCGTACTGTCGGTCATTTAAAAGCTCCCGATCTCAGAGTTATTTCTTGAGCTTACGATTTATCAGTGTTTCCATGGGGATCCGTTCAAAATCCCGAAAACCAAATTCCCGAAAATTCAAAATCCCGAAAAATCAAAATCCAGAAAAATCAAAATCCCGAATGGTCAAGGTCCCGAATGATAAAAAGCCAAGTACTGTTGATTAAGAAAACTGTTGACACAATCGCCTGCCAGACAACTGGACATACCCTTAGCGGAGCAACGAAGTTGCGTGAGCGGATGTGTCCCCGAAAAAGGGAGTTAAAATCCCAAGAACCCGCGAAGCGGGCCACCCAAGTACTGCTGATTAAGAAAACTGTTGACACAAGCGCCTGCCTGCATCATTAATCTGATTTTTCAGTATTGATTGCTATTCGGGATTTTGATTTTTCAGGATTTTGGCTTTCGGGATTTTGAACCAGACCCGTTTCCATGACCTTTGAAAGAAGGGATGTAAGTGCAATTGATCGTTAGAAGGAGGGGGAGGAGGAGTCACCTTTTATTATTCTAATTTTCGAGACTACTCTTTCAGAGCGGCTGCAAAAAAAAAAAGATGAGATTGGATCCCCTTGTTTTGCTTCACTTTGCAGTTTAAATGGACTTCCGTAGAATTCAGTTTTTGCGGCTAAAAATAGAATCTGTTTGTAGAGCGCGTCCAAAATCAAATCCATAAATATAAACTGTGAGACAAACATTGCAGAGGATTATTTTAGGAGAAAAATATGACTGGCTACTTCGTTGGAAAAAAAAACTTTTTGTAGATAAAATTAGGAGTGACGAGATACATTTCTACGATGTTCAAGACACAGACATATAATACAGACCACCAACGCCAACTCGTACTCCTCTTGCCTTAAACACCCTTAAAATATTTTATTGAACACGGTATTTGTATCTCGCCTGTGCATTTATTTTTTCGTGTATTGGATTACCTTTTAAAATGCACGGGTGAGCTTAAGAGAGAGCTTAAACATACTCAAAACAAAATGCAAGCTTGTATGCATAGACAGAAACTTTAAAGAGTTGGCGGTCTGTATTGTATGTCTGTGGTGGTTCAAAATAAACCAACTTTTTAAACCCTATTTTGGTTTCCATCTTATTTATAAGACAGGAGACTCGTCAATGCTGCCCACATTTTCTATAAGAGAAAACTCTATCAAATTCTTTTGAAATATCAAGTGCAATTATCTTGATTGGTCCACTTTTTAATGATATAAGAGATTACATGACCAGTGGAGCTTTTGCTTCGAAAGCCACGCTCTCGGTCTTAAAGAAGCTTTTTTACTCCATTATTATTTCCTTACTTGACAGTTTAACTGCGTTTTCATTACCTTAAAACGTATTGTAATAAATAAATTGTTGGCACAACAGCTCCAAGCGGGGCCAGGGCCTAGGACTTACACTCTCAACCATTCCTTTGTGTGCTTTGATATTTTGCAGAAATGGAAGGGACCTACAATTTACCGCCGAATCGGAACTTATTTGGTGGAGTCGTCAGGGATCGAACCCAGAACCTTCGGCGTGGCAGTCTGACACACTAACCACTACGCCACGGGGTTCTACTTAGAACGTATTGACGTGAGTGAAATTGGTTCGAAATCAGAGGTAGAGAAAGATTCGCTTTAAAGGACGGGTTGCAGAAATGCTCTTTTCAAACTACTCCAGTCCTGAAAAATACGATTAATGTAAAGCTTACGCCGTGGTCTGCCAAAGGAAAAAAGCCCCAAAAAGAATCGGGGAGATCTGGGTCCTTGGGTTAGTTAACGTCGATATTTTGGAGTTCTCTTTTAACAGTACGAGTTCAAAAAATGATTCGTTCCATGAATCTTTTTACATTTTTAAGTTGTGCCAAAGAACTATGAGTAGAGTTGGCGGCAAACTGTCCTCTAAAACCAACCCAAAGCATTTCTCTCCAAAAGTTAGCATTGCTGTTTCTTAAAGTTTTTGAATTTTACCACCAACAGAAATCGTAAATTTTATGATTCAAATAAAAAGCTTTAAGCTTTCAATACGTTCATTGCCTTTTTGTTTAACCTTAATTTTGTCAAAGTATTCAAATTTTCAAGTAGCCTTACATTGTGTTTAAGGTTTAAAGAAAGCAGACAAATTCCATTCAACTCAATGGGGTTAAGCTTTAATACTGAAATACTAAGTCTACAAAATGAAAACGAATACAAGATACTTTTGGATTATCCACAACTCTGTATACTACAACCTTGTTTTTTCTATACAAATTGTGTTATCACAAATTCTTTAATTAAATCAAATCGATTTATTTTTGTTCCCAATCCGGTTGGGATTTACGACTTCCACTTTTATCCACCTACAACTATTCACAGTACCTACACATCTCATTCGAATGAGGTTATTAGCTTCCTGAATATAAATAAGTTACCACGATGCAACTTTTATAGAACACGCTCTTTTTTGTATTTTCACAGCCCGAAGTAAAATACGCCTTTTATAAATGTATATCTTTAAAGAACGATATCATGGTCGTAGTTGGGGTGAATTTTTAATTTAAACGATTTATATTTTCACCTGCAGTGTGGCAAAGAAGGGGATCTCATGTGGGTGCCTACATTCGAGTATTAGGAACCAGCAGTTTTACCAATTTTGTTCAAATTTATCATGTACATTTTGGAATCCAGATTATATGTTCAAACGCTATCCGTTAGGGAAAGGCTCATTAGTCATCAAGTAAAAAAAAACTGCTTGCTTCGAAATCTTGTGGTCTGGACACATTAAGGAAATGCCTGAACGTCGACCTATATTCCTCATAGATGGAGAGAAGTCAATGTCATTTTTTATTTTGACAATTTTGACAAACGCAGGCACATCGAACCTAAAGGCCTTAGGCCAATAAGCTTTTTCTCCTAAAGGCATTAGAAAGACTCATAAAGACATTCGCCGCAAACTGACTGAAAATACCATCTCGCAGGTACAACACGCGTATATGAAGGGCAGATTTGTTGAGACTAACGCTCCAAGAAGTAGTTCTACTCTTAGTTGAAGAATCATTACATTCCAAGGGGTTAACCTTGGCAGCTTTTCTCGATATATGTACATAGAAAAGGCCCTTAAATAATGTTGAAAACGAAGCAATTTGATAAGCCTTAGACTCAATCTAAATCGAACAAACGGTCACAAACTCGACTTGTAAATGCAGAAATGGGAGGAAGCACACATTTAGTTAGGATCAGTAGGGGAACTTCACACACTCAAAAAATAAAACTGGTACTGGTGACCAGATTTCCCGCTAAATTTATCCAGAAAAAGTGGTTTTTAGATTCCTACCAGGCGTCTTGGTAAAATTTTCCAGAAAATCATGGTAAATATTACCAGGAGATTTTTCGAAGAATTCCTGGTAAAATACACCAGATTTCTGGTAGAATATACCAGGAGATTTATTTTCCTGGTAAAAATTATACCGGAAATAAAAGCAGTATTCTTGTAGAATATACCAGGAATATTTTTTTTTTTTCTGGTAAAATTTTTCCCAGTATCTATTCCTGGTAAAAATATACCAGAATTCTGGTAGAATACACCAGGAATTTTTTTTTCTGGTAAAATCTTCCCCAGTATTCCTGGTAAAAATATACCAGAATTCTGGTAGAATACACCATGAATATTTTTTCTCCTGGTAAAAATTTACCAGAATTCTGGTAGAATATACCAGGAATTTTTTTTTTCTCCTGGTAAAAATGCACCAGAATTCTGGTAAAATATACCAGGAATATTTTTTTTCCTGGTAAAAATGTACCAGAATTCTGGTAGAATATACCAGAAATATTTTTATCCTGGTAAAAATTACTAGAATTCTGTTAGAATATACCAGGAATATTTTTTTTTCCTGGTAAAAATCTACCAGAATTCTGGTAGAATATACCAGGAATATTTTTTTTCCTGGTAAAATTTTGCATAGTATTCCTGGTACAAATATACCTAAATTTTGGTAGAATATACCAGGAATTTTTTTTTCTCCTGGTAAAAATGTACCAGAATTGGTAGAATATACCATAAATATTTTTTTTCCTGGTAAAAATTACTAGAATTCTGGTAGAATATACCAGGAATATTTTTTTTTCCTGGTAGAAATCTACCAGAATTCTGGTAGAATATACCAGGAATATTTTTTTTTCTGGTAAAATTTTGCATAGTATTCCTGGTACAAATATACCAAAATTCTGGTAGAATATCCAGAAGACTGGTTTTTTTTACGGGGGAAAATATATACTAGACAATAAAATTCCTGGTTTTATTTACCAGAAAAAAAGATAATTTTTAAACTCCCAGAATTTCTGGTAATAAGTACCAGAAGACTGGTTTTATCTACCAAGTACAAATATACCAGACAGTAAAATTCCTGGTTTTATTTACCAGAAAAAAGACAATTTTTAAACTCCCAGTATTTCTGGTAATAATTACCAGAAGACTGGTTTTATCTACCAGGAAAAAATATATCAGAAAATAAATTTCCTGGTTCTATTTACCAGATTCCAGATAATCTTCATTTTACCAGGAAACAAAATACTTTCTACCAGGACGCTGGTACCATTTACCAGAAAATTTTCTGTCAAAAAATTTACCAGAAAACCAGATTTCTGGTAAATAAAACCAGATTTCTTTTTACCAGGAAATCTGGAGTTATTTACCACGAAATCTGGAGTATTTTACCACATTTTTTCCTGTTTTTTTTCTACCAGGAAATCTGGTTAAAAAAATTTCTCCTGGTTCTTGTTACATTCTACCAGATTTCTGGATTTTTGATTTTTACCATGAAATCTGGAGTTATTTAACACGAAATCTGTACTATGGTACCAGTTTTTTGGCTGGTAGTTTCTACCAGATTTTGCCTACCAGGAAAATTTTTTGAGTGCAGGGTTAGGTGTTATCTCCTTTGCTTTGGTTGAAAGTTGTCAATTGAGTCTTAGTAAAACTAAGCTTTCGCTGTGCCAAGGACTCACTTTAAATGGCATACCTTTACAAACTTCTGAAAAGGGAAAATATTTTAAAAATATAACGAAACGATGGAAAAACCCTCAATTTCATTCAACAGCTGCAGAGGACTTTTGTCAAAAGATGGGTACCATTACCAGTCTGGTGGCCAGCGCTGGAGATGGAAACCTTATATGTGACAAAAATCAAATGTTGGTGTGTATTGGGACAACTAGAGCCATTAAAACTACACTAACCACAGCCTTAGTAACATTTCTTTCAATAACCCCACTCGACATGTTTGCGAAAAAGATGGCGGCTAAAAGTGTTGACCCTGGTGAAATTTTGTTTACAATGAACATAAATATCATAGACATTCAAACTAACTACGTAACACCGTACATATACTTAAACGGATTTTCCAACAAGTTAAAGCTTGACCGGGTCATAAACACACATCATATCTCCATGTTTACGGGCGGTTCTAAGCCAGACGATATCGTGGAGTCAGGCATTTTTAAAAGTCAAACCACGAATACCTTGCCATTTGTGAACTAGGCATTGCAAATATGGATGTTTTCATAGACATCCAAGTACACATCAAAGTCATCATCTCCTCAATAATCACAAATTCAAAACTGGTGGACAGTCTCTTTGAAGAGTTAAGACTTTTTAATGCAACTTACGCAGTAACCCTTTGCTGGATCCCAGGACACTGTGATTTGTGACAAAGAGGGGAACGAAATGATTGAATCACTTTATGGGAAAAAAGCAAGTCGATCTTCGTTATTCCGATAATTGGGTATGTCCAGTTTTGTGACAGATTTTTCTATCAAAATGTCTTCCTTAAATAAAATTTTACCAGGGTCAACACTGGCGAAACTAGCAACACTGTTGCATCTGAATAAACACAAGTTAGGTACAAAAATCACAACAGTCGATTTTTTGTATCCGTCTAGGTCTAGAGGGCGAACCATAATAGAAGAATGGTAGGTACGTTGACTTACGAAACAGTAGAAATACATGTGATTTGTATACCCAACCCGAAATGACTTTTTGTTAAGTTTTGGCAAGTTTCGTTCACTTTTACATGTATTTAGTATGTCTATATATTTGTGCGCTCCACGTCATAAGAACACACAGAGTTTGACAATAGTTTGGCGTTTTGTATGGCATCATGCGCAATGCCATATCTGTATTAGTTGTATCATGGTACGTAATGTATACGCTTTGAGTCGTACATTACGTACGAAAATCTGAAATTCCTTTTTTTCTTAAGGGTATTCTTCTTCTTTCTTTCTTCTTATTTTTAAAGGCTATTATGGGCAACTGATGAACTTAACAAATCGGAAGGAAACTTTTCGTTCGGTTTTGACACTTGCCTACTTTTTCTTTCGCGTATTATGGTTGGGCCTTAGCGCTATTGTTCGTGTTTGGGAATGTGAACGAAACTTAAGAAAATGAAGTTGGCTTTCACTATGCTTTATTATTAATGGAGTTGTTTTTGTTGAAAAATTTTGACATCTCTATGGAAAATTGAACGAAAATTTTTTAATTTACAACGTTTGCGGTTTATAAATTACACTTAACCAATACTTGAAAAAAATTGAACGAAAGAGAAATCGAACTGTCATTTTCTTTCGTTCAACTCGCATTAAACGAACGCTTTTCACGATAATTTAAAAGAATGATATCGAATGATAAATGTTTGATTTTGATGCAATATATAACTGTTTTTTTTTTTTTTTTTAATTAAAGTACTTCCTGTATTTCCTTAAAATGATTCTAGCAAAATACGATTTTCGTTAAAACAAATATGTACTCAACTCTACCTTATCTGCTTTTGCTGTGCTAAAAGCACCTCCCTCCTGGCAACCATTACCTTTGAGAGTGAATTTTTATGTTCATGTTGTGCATTTTATTACACTTTAAATGCAAATTTGGTTATGTATTTATATTTTTCTCTCTCGTCGTTGGCATGGAGCTTCAAGGATGCATGTGACACATTCAAAGTATACGACACGTTGTTTTACTTTCATATGCTATATGTGATTCTTACATAATAAAAGTTGACACATGCTTGAATTCAATTAAACTCTGCGAGGTTGTTCTGATTTATTGAGTGTATATTTGCTTTTGATTTAATAAACGGTGAATTGATTTTTCAATTTTGTTTTATATCGTATCCATACGCTTGAAACTTAGTTGCTTGGTGTTAAAATAAAACCCTGAACGTTTCCACGAAACTTATATCCAATTAGAAGAAAAAGCAAGATGACGTTTAGGATTGCAATCATTTAACCAAGTTGTGCATGCAAGAAAGTTTTGTCAAAAGTTTTAATTCTTAGACATGACAAAAATATCTACGAAATGAAAATAACGGCACCGTCCATATCCATAGTATATATTTACATCTTCGCATGTATTCCATTTTAAAACTTTAATTGTAGGGATAGTATAGGGTCATTCATTTTTGAGTAGCCTCACAGAAAAAAAATTAATAGCGTCAATTGCATTTTGGTGGCCAATTATTGACGTGGCAAAACATGAAATTTCGCGACCAGGCACCTCTTCGATCAATTGTGGGCTTTTTGAGCTCTATATGCGGCTATTCTGTTTCTTTACATACCCGCCGAGTGAAAAATGTGCCTCATCACTGAAGAAAATGTTCTTCGAAAAATCGTTGTTTATTGTCTGTTGTTCTAACACCCATTTTTGTAGTAAGTTTTAATAATTTAAACGCTTTGTTCGATCGTTGAGCGATCCATAATCGTAAATGGCAAACATTTAACTAATATTACCTCTGTTCGCGTACATTTTGTGTCAAAAAATGAAAACTATCAAAATTTCTCAAATGAGAGAAAAATCTCTCTCACTTACCGATGTAAAAACTTGAAAAACGTCAAATTCGAATTTTTTGATTGGTTAGCTCTTCGCGGTAAGGGTCATCTGCAACAACAAATGTTTACGTCATTTGATTTTGACAGAGTTCAAGTTTTTACCAGATGAAATTTCAGTGGGCAAAAACTTGGAAATAAATGAACGAAAGAATAAAACAGCTGTTATTTTCTTTCGTTCATCTCTCAATACGCGAACGCTTTTTGTGTTAATGTAAACGTATGAAATCGAATGCAAACAGTTTCATTTGGGTACGCGAACAGAGGTATTATGACACTTCAGATGACAGCTGAGTTTGACAGGTGTCAAATGCCAGCGCTACCAACTTGGAACCACGAAATGAATGACCCTGTATTATCTTTTGTTTCACATCATAATCATAGTTAGTTTCTAAAGTCGGATTGGCTAACTAGGTACTTCATTTTGATATTAAAAAAACATAAGCGGGGTATTGTTGTGCATGAATGGATTTCAGATTGAGATTCAAGAATTTAGATTAAAAAATGTAATGCTTCGATTTCTTCGCAAGCTACTTCGAAGTTATCATTTCCATCCGATTCAAATCACAAAAAATCTGAACAGCAATCAATTGAAAGTGAAAGCGATACAATTTCGTCTTCTCCATTGCTAACTACTACTTTGGTTATTAATTGGGATTCAACGAGAAATATTCTAGGAAAGGTCCCAAAACCATTTATTTTGAATTGTTAGTCCTCTTTTCCACAAAAGTTGCTGTTCCCACTTTTAAAACATGAATTTCTGATTTGTTTTAACTGTGTGTTTTTTTGTGATATGTGTTTGAAACTGTGTTCTTTCATGACGGGGCTATTTGTACCATTTTTTAAGGGTAAATTGTAACATACTTAAATTCGCCCCTTATGAACCAGACCCACATTGCATCCAAACTTTTCAACTTCTTCAACACCTCAATGGTGAACAGAGCCACCCGGATTACAATGATACTTTTGCACTAAAATATGAAATGACTTACCCAAAAGCAGACCTTAAAATTTGGCGAAGATCCAGAAAATCAGTGATTTCAACTAATATCCATAATACCGCAAGCAATTCTGGAAAAGAGAGACGAGATCTTTGAAAAAAATCAATCCGAAGAGAAGCTTAAAATAATCAAAAAAGCAGGTGAAGTTAGAGCTTTTCAATTCTTAATCAAAGGAGATCTGAAATATTTTTGCTTTACTGCTGTGCCTTTATCCAAGAGTTTCCCTGCCAAAAAAAGGTTCAGGTGACATGTAGGGAGTGCGCAAATAACATTTTTCGAACTGTTGCCAATGATTTACATTCTCTCTATTGACTTGTGGAATCAATTTTGATTTCAATTTTGTTTTCGAACTAAGAATTGAGTTTATATTGTCTGTTAACAATAATTCTTTTAGTTATTGTTGCAATTAAAAACCTCTCATGTTACAACTAACCCTACACGCGGGGTTGATTGAGACAACATGATAGTTTCATGAATGTTTTATCTTAACATCTCCTGAACAAGCTTTAAAAACAATTTTCACACGATTTTGTAGGTTTGACTTATTTTGAAAACCTTATAGGAGGCGCCTTAGTCTACACGGGTTGTGGTTGTGATGAGAAAGGCGTGATTCACTCAAATTCTTGAGCTGTTTCATTACAAGCCCATTACAAATAACACAAAAAACACATTTTTAACAAAAAGTTTTGAAAAATAAGCAAAGCCTACAAACTTCCGAAAACAATTTTTGTTTAAAAGAAACTTTAAGCACAATCTTTTATGCTTTTATTTCGAAAAAAAAATACATTCGATTATTGCACAGGCAGCACTTTATTTGCATAATGTAATAAAACTTAAGTATGCATTTTGTAAAATGTTTTTACATAACCTTATTTTAAGGCTGATACTCAAAATTTAACTCAAATAAATACGAAAAACTTGAATATAAAAATTAAGTGCTATAGATAACCTCGTCAATTACAACCTCAACCCCCCCTCCGCCTCTTCTTTCCGGAGCTATGATGGGCTTTAATAAATCAATATCAAAGCCATATATGATGTATAAACTACCCCCACACTCACCCTGTTGGATCGATAGTTATAGGAAGCAATCGCACCTTCAGTTTTTGCATATTACCTTATGGCCACATGCAACCTTTGAAGTGTTTACATGTTACATTGACCTCCTCCAAAGTGGAGACACACTCACATCCATTAGACGTTTAGAGACTCTAAACAAATGATTCAAAACATCACGTCTGAAGAGTCTTGTTTTTGTTTTGTTTTTTTTTTTTTTTTGTAGGAAAGGAAAAAAAAAATAGAAACCACAACAGCCGAATGATTTCGAAAATATAAGCAAACATAAGGCACTCCTCCGTTACACTAGCTTCTCGTTTAAGTACACCTGTGTCCTCGGATACCAATGCAGTAAGAGTTGACGATAAATCTTTTATAGCATATGGCACTCTCAGCACCTTTTATGGAAACCAGGAAAGACTTACAACGAGCCCAGGAAACAAAATACAAAGTAAAATGGAAAACAACAAAATAAAGAAGGGGTGGACGGAGGCGAAGGTTTGGTTGTTAATCCCACTGCAACGTGGAAACAAAAGCACACAAATAAATAAAATGCACGACTGGGTCGCACGTACTTGCTCTGTTGCTGCAATAGTCCGATGAAAACAAACTTTTCGATCAATAAGAACAATTCATTTTTGAAAAATTTGGTAAAAACCAAAAAAATTTGGCTAAAACTGGAAAACTCGATATACGGGAGCTAACGTTAAGAAACGTTTAATATTTAAAATTAAGACGTTATCTTTTGGGTGTTTTAAATGATACAAATGTCCACTTATGGCCAAATTAATAATAGGTACTGTTAAAAGCAATTTCCGCTATTATCATGTATAGCCAAAAACTAAAAATGCAGTTTTGTTTGAAGTATTCTATGTATGTTACATACAAAGTTTCATAAAAATCGGGGGAGCCTTTTTTGAGTAAATTAGAAAAAATGAAAAAATTGGCCAAAATCTAGTGGCTCTTTGTATAGGAGCCACCATTTAAAAAAGAGAAAATGAAAAAAAAATCAATGCCATATCTGATAGGAAGCTGTAAGGAACTATACCAAACAAAGTTTGAGTGAATTCGATGCAACCGTTGACAACTTATGGCCATTTGAAAAAAAGCCGTTAAGAGCAGATCTCCGTTATTTGCATTTTTAGCCAAAAACTAAAAACGCAGTTCTCTTAAAAACACTAAAAGAATATAACACACAAAGTTTAATCAAAATCGTTAGAGCCATTTTCGAGAAAATTAGAAAAAACCAAAAAAAGTTGGCTAAAACTGAACGGCTCGTTGTATGGGAGCTACCATTTAGACAGGCTTCACTGAAAAATGTATAAAGCCATCATATAGGAGACTATAAATAACTATGCCAAACGAAGTTTGAGTCAAATCAATCGAGCCGTTGCGAACTTATGGCCATTTGAAAAAAAGCCGTTTAAACCAGATTTTCGTTACGACCATTTGAGCCAAAAACAAAAAACGCAGTTTTGTTCGAAATGCTTAAAGTTAGCTAAATTTTAAGTTTAATCAAAATCGTTAGAGCCGTTTTCGAGAAAATCCAAATTGAAAAAAACCGTTACTTGAAAGGTACAAGTTTGAGCCGGGCTAAGACGAAATAAAAAAAATCTCGACAACCGTTTTTCTTGAAACTGCTATACATCAAGTTTGAAGAAAATCCGTCAAGCCGTTTAGGCTGTAGCATGACGTGAAAAAGCGCACATCCGCACATCCGCACATCCGCACAGACGCACAGACAGACCGACGGACGGTATGGCGAAAACCACTTTTTTGGGCTTCTCTATCATCGTAATGTCATGTTTGATTAAAACCTCGATTTTTTTTTCTGCACGAAACCAATACTTGCCCTATAGAGCAAGTAAAAATAAAGCTCACGACCTGGTCGCACAAATGCACTTTATAATCAGCCAGCGCAGCGAGTGGTCAGGGGCTTGAGATTTGAAATAATAGTGTTCTAAATGCAAAAAAAAAAAACGGAACTTCAATGAATTTTGTGAGTCATTTGTAGATTTTGGCGGCCATGTTGTTTTGGTATTACCTGTCAAATCTGTTGTATAATATTCAGTCACCGTACCAACAGTGACTAGTTACACGATTCATATGATAAAACTATTTGAAACATTGCACGCATTTCACGGTATACGAGTTTGTTCTTCTCAGAAGACTCTTACACTTTTGGTGGCCACAGGTTCGATATAATCAATCAGTCAGCATTTGCACTTCAAAAGTAATTTTCCCAAATCAACGTTGGTGAGGTGGTCACCGTTAATGGTGAGCGCTACTGAACGATGATAACCAATTTCTTAGGGTCAAAATTAAATCAAATCTACCAAGCCGACCATTTAAACGACACAATGAATTGGGTTTGCGGACGACATTGACGTGATAGGAAGAACAGTATAACTTCGAGGTAGTCAGTAAATTTGTCTACCTGGGCACTGCTGCAAGCACAGGCAACAACATCACCGCTGAAATCAAATTCGTCATTCTATAAATATTTAGCCTACAAAATTTTGGGGAAGTTACGATTCGTTTTTCATCATAGTCTCCATTTAGCTCAATACACTTGGCCCAGCGATGCTCCAATTATTCAACCCGTCAAAAAAAAAATAAGTTTTCCCGAAGTCTGCAAAATAGGCGAGTGACTTTTTCAGGTTTGGAAACAATTAGAAGTCACAGGGGACCAAATCTGGAGAATACGGTGGATGGGGCAGCAATTCGTAGCGTAATTGGACCAATTTGGCCATGGCAACGGCGGAGGTGTGAGCCCGCGCGTTGTCGTGGTGGAACAGCACTTTTTTCTTCACCAAAAGGTGTCGTTTTTTCTTCAATTCAGCGTCGAATCGGCCCAATAAGTCGGCATAGTAGAGCCCCGTGATTGTTTTACCCTTTTCGAGGTAATCGATGTGGATCACACCTTGTGAATCCCAGAAAACGGGGGCCATCGCCTTTCCGGTCAATTGAACAGTCTTCGCCTTCTTCGGAGCTTGTTCGCCGGGTGAAGTCCACTGTTTCGACTATTCCTTGGTCGCTGGTGTATACCAGTGAATCAATGTTTCGTTAGCGGTCACAAAACGACGCAGGAACTCCACCGGATTGCGCTGAAACAGCGCCAAACACGTCGCCGATGTGGTCTCACGGTCGCACTTGTTGTCCGGTGTGACGAACGTGGCACCCATCGCGCCGACAGCTTTCTCATGCCCAGTTCTTAGGATATGATGCACCGTTCTTTCTGTGATGCCTACAGTCTCAGCCATCTCGTGAACGTTCAATCGACGGCCTGCCAACACGAGATCGTTGACTTTTTTGACGTTTTCCTCCGGAGTAGCCGTTTTCGGGGAGTGGCTCATCAAAAACCGATGTGCGGCCACAAGCAAACTCGTTGAACCAATTCTTGATGGAAGCCATCGAGGGAGAAGAGTCACTGTACACAGCGACAGCATCCAAGCGATTTTTGGTTTCGCATGAATCGAATCACCGAACGGTATTGCTCTTTTTTTCATTTTTGTAAAACTGAACGACAAGCTCGCTTTCAAAGGCTTCCAAAACAAAACTAATGAAGGGAATTGACTGAAACTTTGACAGTAGGCTACTAAAAGCATGTACTGCACGATAGTAAGACTTTTTTGTAATAGCAGTGCCTTCGGGTGGTGAGGCTAAGTACTTGTTGAGTGACCCTAGGGATATATAAAGCAAGGCATAGGAGCATCACGCTCTAGTTAAGCTAACATAAGTAAGTGAGTTAGAACCTAGATGACATGTGGTTCCAGCAAAACGATTTGACAATCCACCGATTTACTTAAGGTGAACAAACCACACGACAAAATTCAGCCGGGTCATTGGAATCTGTGCCACCGTACGAAGGTTAGGCGGGTATTTGAACAATTCCCATTTTCCATACATAATGGCATACATAGGCCTTTCCAATAAGAAGAAGAATTGTGTAAATACTTCACACTTGCTTCACCCCCCCTACCAAATCTTCCAACACCACCAACCACCCATCACACCTACAGCCACCAACCAACCACCAACCATTTTTGACAATTTTTTCCTCCCAACACCAAATCACCCAAGTCCAACCACCTCCCCCACCTTCCACTCATCCACCATTTTTGACAACTTTTTCATCGCACCCCATCAAATCAACCATCCCCACCACCAAAACTGCCAACCAATCAACCCACCTACAACCGCCAACCAACCACCCACCATATTTGACAATTCACCCCCCTCCCCCAAATCATACCAAATCCCCCCAACACCAAACACCCATTCCACCTACAGCCACCAAGGAACCACCCATTAGTTTTGACAATTTTTGTCTCACCACCGAAACCAGCTACAACCACCCACTATTTTTCACAATTTTTCCTCTTCCCGACACTACCCCTCCCCTTTCCCCCCTGCCTGGCCCACACACACTCCCACCACAACCAACCAACCACCCCTCACCCTCCCCTCCCACGTTTTCGACTTTCTAGGCTATCAAAGCAGCTCGGTAACGTGACTGCGACTGTGACATTTTTTCGTGCATTCTGTCCATATATTCCGAACCTATTTATTAGACCTTAGAACCTTATTTTTAACAGTGAACTATGAGTAAATACACCCCTGGCAAGATAACATGGTGCACTGACTTGTAAAAGATTTCACATTATGCATAACAACATTCCAATGGATGCTATAAAGAAACCCTCTGATGCAAGTAGAGCATTTCCAATTAAAGGACTTCACCAGAACCTCTATATCACCCAGCCAATGCAACCGAAGTTAATTGGCTACAAATTACTATTTGTGTCGACAATTGAATTCCACTCAGTCACTGGCTTCAAGAAGGACATTACTATGTCGCCTAGAGGTTGATGAAGAGGTTATATAAAAGTGAACTTTTTCATTCCAAATGAGAAATAAATTCATCCTTAGCGCCGCCATGGCCATGTAGATCTTCTCAACGAAAGAAGATGGGCATAAATCTTCTCTAATTCGATTGATTCCCCGAGTATAAGAAGAAGACTTTGGTATTTCTAAGGCTGTCGGCTGTCGATTGTCGTCCGTCAACGACTGCTTTCGAATTCATGTAATTGAATTAAATTCGAAAAGACCTCCCAGCCTGCATTTGCTCTTCTTCTTCTTCCAATCCTCGTGTTGGATGGCTTTAGGGGGCAAAGATAGTTTCTGCTGATTATGGTGTGAAAGTCTAACATATACCTACCATTGAAGTGGAAAACTGTCGACTTTGACAAAAAAAAAAAAAATAGGAATCGAATACCTCTGCACGAGTTACCTCCCCCTCCGTCTGACCCTACCTACTTATACTTACCTCATATAAGAGAAGGAAAACAGCTTGTGCGTGATGGTGAATAAATGGGATTAGAGGAAATTAGACCTAACAAGAGTTGTCCAGTGTTTTTTTTTTTTTTTACAGTCTCGTTTTGTTTTCAATTCTCGGTGAAACACAGCCGTTGTTTGGAATATCCCAACCCCCCCTATGATTCATATTTCCGTGCAAGGTTTTTTTTTCTTTTCGTGTGGAAAATTTCGATTTCTAATCAGGCAGACGCAGACGTGCGAAAAAGTTTTCCTTGAATGGGAAAACTTTGTTCGTTTCCTACCGTGGCCGGGGGGGGGGGGGGTAATGTATTTCCTCTTATGATGGTTTGATTTGAGGGGTGTCTTAAGGAATCACCAAATTCCGACACTTTAATATATATTTTTGGTTTATTTGTTTTTGGAAGAGATTTGAGATCGATGATTTATTGAGAAGAGTTTTTTTTTGTGTGCGGCTCTTTTGATTTTGTAAGGATTTAAAGATTTGCATAAATCTTATGATTACTTTATACTAGACGTAATAGTAGGTATTAGATTTATTAAGTTATTTCAATGGGCGATTTTTATAAGTGAAGACTTGTACTGAAAGATATTCCCGAATCTTTTTTGAGTTTTGCATTGTGCAGTAACTTCATGGTAATGGAAAGCGCTGCAAAAAAAGGTAGCATTAATCGGAAATAACTTTTATGGCGATATTAGAAATGGAAATTTGTTTTGGTGAATTTCGGTGTTTTATTGACATACATCTATACCTACACATAAATAAAAATGAAGTGTCTCTTTGTATTTTTAAAATATCAGCTTTTTAATAAATGCATATGAAAAAATTATTATTTTAAATACATTAATGAATTTTGGCGGAACGAAGTTCGCCATGTCAGGTAGTTAGATAAATAAGGAATAAATACTTGGCACAACAGCTTCAACCGGGGCCTGGACTTTGACTTACACTCTCAAGTCTCAACCATTTTAGTGTGTGCGTTGATATTCTGCAGGAGTGTAAGTCACCCTACAACCTACAATTTACCGCCGAATCCGAACGGCTAAAAGAAGAGCACTGATTCAACAAAAAACAATCATATCATGTATTAGGTGTTGGTTAGTGGTGCTTGGTCAAATGGCATAATCCCAAAAAAAATGCCCCAGGAAAAACCCGTAGGCAAAGACAAAATCGCCAAAATAAAATCTCTGGAAGAAAAATCCCGAAGTGAAAATCCCAAATCAATGGTGTGCAAATAGTGAATAATAAAATCGTGCGCGATTTAATTGCTTGATTCACTTCTTGCACATCATCGTTTTGGTCAAGTTAAGGAACATTCTTTCTTCTAATTAAAGATTTGTTGAATTCTTAAACTTCCTAATTAAATGAAATCGTTTAACCTTTACTCAGATGACAAAATCAAACAATAGATATAATACTAACAATATTTTCTGAGAATCAAAAACAATAATTATAGGGAAAATCAATCTATCAGACACATAAGAATTTATGATTTAAAAAAAATGTTTACCTCACTTTGTTGGATTCTAAAATTTCCATTTTACAGCACACTAATTCTGTGCATAAATAATATAATATGTTAACTGTATTTTAACTGTATCAACTAATACCTTAAAAAAACATGTCGGAGAATATTGGAATTTTCGAGTTAGCGGCAAAACAAAATTATTTATTGGGGATTTTGTCTTTTGGGCAACCTTTCCGATGTAGATTTTGCCATGTTAGCTAAATTTTTTTTAGGGAATTGGTCCCATTGAGATATTGCTTTTTGGAGTGGATAGCTAAGCCATGTATGATGTGATCCAAGATTAATTTCCCTAGGAAAGCAATTAGGTGATTTTTTTAAAAATTTAAAAGCAAGTAACTAATGAAGGGTTCTTCAATATTTTTTTTTTTTATTTTAAAGATTATGTATTGTATGAAGTATTGTTTCGTTCAAATACCAGCCTAGGCTTCTTTCTGTGTTAATTGTTTTGCTGACGAAAGCAACCTTAGCTTTTCATACTCTTTTCCAAACTTGCTTCCTTTGAGCATTGATCAACAACGGGAGAAAATGATAACCTTATTAAATACAGACTTAAGCAGCATTGTTGCTTGAGGTATCAGAAACCGTGTGGAAATCAATGTAACTAAGACCCAATGCTGTTTCCTGTCGTTGAAGCAAAATATCCCCCTCCGTCCTTTATCAATGAATGGTGCTTTCATCGAAGAGTCTAAAAATATCTATCCTTGGTATGTGCATTACTAACCACCCCCATTAGAAATATCATAATATTGCTAAAAACGCTGGAAATGTCTAGGTTTCCTTAGAAGATTTCCCCTTCAGATCTGGCAACAATTTATAAGGCGTACCTATATACGTCCAAAGGAAGTGTACAATTTCCGTATCTGATCTGGAGCTCCAAAAACATCATAAGGTTCCCCAGATAGGATTCAAAACAAGCACATAGGTGATAGATCAATCTCTGAAAATTTTAAACGTTCTCACCTCTCATTCTTTTATCGCTATTTCTTTAATCAGTGCTCCCATGAAATAGCCAGTTGAATTCCTCGTCTGAAAAGTTTTCCCCGTAATACTCACTCTGCTAGGAATACTCATCGTTATACATATTGAAACAAACTACGCAAGTTGTACTGTGAAGTATAGATATTCTTTTTTTTAGTCGTACTACACGAATGTGGATTTCCCCAACCAACTCTATTTTTGCTTCCCATATCAATTTTTAATTGTTAATGACAAATGTAGTATATCGTTATCAACGTCATCTTTCTTTTGGAATTACATGTTGATGTTGTCTAGGTCCATATGGTTCGTTCTGTAGCCCCCGTCATTGACGGTGACCGGCTCACCAACGTCGTTTTTGAAAAAGTACGGACAAATGACGCAGCCGGGCAAAAATCTACACGAAACAGTAGTTTTTGGAGGATGCATTGTCACCTGGTGAACCTCGTGTAGATTGTTCCCGGTGCTCTAGTTCCGATTCAAAGTTTTGCTGTACACTTTCACTGACCGCTGCAATGTTCTCGGTTTATTCTGCGTTTATTTTCGAGCGAACGTTGGAGGGCAATTGCAAAACACCAACTGAAAGAGCCACCACGTCTACTTTAAAACGGGCGCAACGAACACAACGTTTGAATTAACGAACACCCATTTTGATGAAAATTTTTTATTATTTGGAAGTGATGTTCAATCCAGTAATTTACCATGGCAGTTTGGCATCACTAATTTAATAATATACAACAGATTTGACAGATGTCACCGAAACAACATGGCCGCCAAATTATTACTGTGACAATAAAATCACCCTTTACAAAGAGGAATACAAGACCAAAAAAGACAAATTTTTATCTGTTAAAACGAAGTAACATTAAAATTTTTTCAATTTTACTGAGGCACTCTATATTTGACGTATTTTGACAAATAAAATTGCTAATTTAATCATATTTTTTGTCATATTTAGCAAACTTTTATTTTCTGTTGTATAAGCAGTTGTTGTACTATGTATATGTATTTATTTTATCTTAGCAGGATATTGTTTAAAATATTTATCGGTGATTAAAGCCTAATCAGACAATTAGCGCGAAAATCAATACTCATTTCTTGTCTATAATTTCCGCAACATAAAAATCAGTTCGGAGGTTATCAATAATGTAAGCATTCTTTTAAAATTTTCTCCTACACAAGAAACTCTCCTCATACACTTTCACACCAGGACCAAGATCCAAAAAGTATATTATGTATGAATGTATTGATTATTGCTGTGAATCATAGAGTCAGACAAAAATTTTGAACTCAAATCCCTCCGGCCATTATTGGAAGGAATATACGAAAAATTGACGAAAAACAAGGTCGTCAACGGTAACAAAAAAATCACAGCCCACTGAATTCATTACTCAAACCCCTACAAGCGATTAAGTAAACTCTCAAGAGGGTATGAAATATCAAACAAATCAACTGCCAAGGCTGCGGAACAAGTAGCTGCCATTAAAAAGATATCCAGGCTTTCTCTCTATATAATGGAGCTGGTCTGGCTTTAAGCCAATTTTTTTTTCTTTTTTATTTGGATACCAGCGAAAATGTGTTACCCCATACTTCCGCCGCTTGGATGCTGTTATAGGTAGTGGTGGTGTATTCACATCACAAAGGATATTATCTCATGGATTACGCGACATAACTTATGACAGAACAGAGACCACACACAGAAATACCTATTACTCGTAGGTATACCTACAATATACATCTTTTTGAAGGCACACCAAATATTTGTTATCCTATTACGCTTTGAGTGGATATACGGGCGAAGTAGAGTTATCCAAAACCATGCGATATTTTCCATTTCCAGAATAAAGGCGGCTTTTATTTTTGGCAAATTGTTATGAATTGCAGGTTTTGGAATGAAGAACACCATATTATGTTAAATTTTGAAATGCTTTTGGTTTTAAGTGGTTTCAGATGGATGCTTGAAACAGCTAATATAAAATATTTGCTTATGGAGATAAATATTTCGCAAGCTCATCAACAAAGGAAATTTAATATAATATGCCAAATATGGAAAATGACTAAATGGTGAATATAGCTAGCTGAACCATTAAATCGAATCGAAATCTGTCACTTTGTTTACATACCTATGTAATCGTAGGTATTGAATCAAAATTCAAATTCACCAAATTTTTTGATTAATTTTAGATTACATTTTAGAAAAACAACTGATTGAACAATTTTTAATATTATGTTAATTAATTTTTCGGTTTCGAAAGTAAAGCACACTTACACAGCGATACATTTTTTTTAGTGTGAAAAACAATATCAATAAAATGGCCGCCTCGGGAAGATTTGCTTTTGAGTTTATTTTTATCCATTTTTCGGGCAGTATCTTTTGTATACTCTGTTCCACATAAATCGGCAGTACAGGGAAGATAGGGATGTTTTTCTCTTATTCGCACTCTTTTGTTTTCCGTAAGAGCGTTTCATACAAAAGAGTTTCCGTAGTAAGCATTTCAAATATACGAAAACACTGATCATTAAAAACTCTTTTTGAAAGCTCTAAAACCAAAAGCTCATCAGCGGAAACCCAAGGAAAGAAAGTTGAATGAGTTACCAAAAGAACACTGGTAACTCTATGCCCATCAATTAAAAAGGGGTTGAAGTTGAATTTTAAATAGCAGCAGCCACAGCCAATCAGTGCACATTTAGATGTGCTCTGAATAAGACTCGGGATCCACCTCAGATGCTATTGGAAATTCACTGGCGGCTCAACAATTCTTATGGAGGGTTTCCTTCAATATAGTATAGTGCAAAAATATTGCACGCAACTGATTTAAAAAAAAGCTTCCCCATAAGACGTGTACTGCCTGTTTATGTGGAATAGAGTATAGTAAGTATTAATAATTTTTAAGCATTGTTCGATTGTTAAGCAATCCATTATTCTAAATGGCAAACATTCAGCTAATATTATGACACTTAAGATGATTTGACAGATGTCAAATCCAAGAGCTACGAACTTGAAACCACGAAATTCATGACCCTGTATTTCGTTTTTAACTAAGATCACATTTCTCAGTCGTGTATTTATTTCAGTACAAAACAGAGAAGATGTACATATAGGTACTTGGGTTTCTTGAGCATGTTAAAGAGCTCCGTTCTCTGTTTTCAAGCACTACAGACTAGAAAACACTGTCAAAAATACTTGACAGACAAGAATTGGACTAACAACTTTAGTAGGGTTGATTTTTTTCTAGCGCGTTGTCTCTGTCTCGCTTTAGTGACCTAAGTTCCTAACAAATTTTTTCGACATTCCGCACACACACCGACGAACAATTTGGTTTCTACATCTCACATCATACAGTCTTGTCTAATAATCTCAGAGGGAAATTTAGTTTTCATTAAAACAAAAACGTTCCGCTATACTTTTGGGAAGTTTGTGAAAGTCAAAAAATTACCTGCGAACACTTACTTACGATTCTTACATCCTATGCCGTTAGACTGATTTGCTTCAAACTTGGGAAATAGTGTTTTCAAGTATTTTGCCCGACTATATTTTTGGAATTCTAAAGGCTTTCAATTAACGATACCTGCCAAACAACCACCAGCGAAAAGCTTATGTTTCTCGAAAATTGCTCAATGCAATTTTCTCTTTGGTAGGTATTATGTGCATAATGTCGCCAAAGTTTATCTTTTTCAGAGAAAGTCATAAACGGTACGTTCCATAGATATTGTTTTTCAAATGGTTTCTTTTTTGATATGGTAGAAAGATCTTAATATTTTTTTGAAGAACACACTTCAGAGCGACCCAGTCGTGGACTTTGGTTTTTATGATCCGCTCGTGGGGTTCGCCGAGTTGACAAGTCTTCCGGTTCAAGATTGTGTCACTTCTGAGGCCCACTAAATACCGGCGGCGTGCGTCGGTGCATTTGCTTGCACCCGGGGTTCTTATTAACGTTGTATGACATTTCTGACGGGGTTTTGAAGACATCTTCTTTGAACGTGACAATAACAGCTGAAGCGGTCGTGCTCGAGATATGATTTTAGGCATGAAATATGGCTTCCTTGGATTCTCGTACTTTTCATTTGATCAAGCGTCTTTACTCCTGCTTTCATACAAAACATATTCATCTCTGCTACTATATTACATCCCACACATTTTGTACATTATCCAACATTAATAACCGTATGTGAAGAGGTATAGAGTCTTCCATTCAGCATAGATGCGTTTTTCGGCCATAGAATATACCAGCGTTTTCCCGTCTCCTAATCCATCCCACGCTTTCGCATCTGGAATAGGCATGAGTGTTTATCAGAAAACGGACTCATATATCAAGTGCTTGTTTAAGGGCGGAATGATCCTCTTTTATGATGGCTAAATCGTCAGCAAAGAAAAACTGTTGTAGTTTGGGGTCCGTCAATTTACCTTCCAGGATTGAGTCAAGGACTCCAATAAAGAGCAGGGGACCAAGATGTTTCCCTGGTGTACCGCTACTGTTACATATTTGGAATTTGTCGGTGATTTAACTGGACATCTAACTTTTGTCGCTGCTCCCACAGGTTTCTAGTACTTCTCGTTGACTGAGGGTCACCCATATCAAATCTCGTGGCTGTGTGTTAAATGCTTTTTTAAAATCAACAAAACCTTAATAATAATGATCCTAATACTTTGGATTGCATTTACTGTTGACTTCCACGCGTCGAACCCACGCTGCTCATCCGACAGCCAAGACGTATTTTATTTCGTAATCGGCTATACAAAACTCGCTCATGGTGTTTGACATGTGCTGACTTGAACGGTAATTCATTATCACAGTAGTACCCCGTGGCGTAGTAGTTAGTGTGTCGGACTGCCATGCCGAAGTTTCTGGGTTCGATCCCTGACGACTCCACCTAAGTTCTTTTCCTCTTGCGAGGAAGTGACAAATCCTCCAAGAGTAATTAATGTCATGGAAAGTGCTCCGCTTGGAGCTGTTGTGCAAACAATATTTTTTTTTTAAATTCATTATCACAACTTCGCGATTCACCTACCCTTTATTCATTGGGAAGGAAGGTAGAAGGTAGCTCTGATTTGCTTGTTTAGCCATCCGATCCCCTTTCCGAACCATGGAGATGAGAAACATGACTATGAGCCTTCTGACCCCGAAATCAGCAATTTTTTTACAAAACACAGAGGTATCTCGTCTGGCCCAACCGCTTTGTCTTTTTTGTGTCTTTTACCACCTCACTAACTTCTTCATAAAGACGCGACGGGAACCTCAGTAGAGTAAGTTTCAGCAAGGTTTATTGCAACCAAACAGTTGAATCTCTAACTGAGCGAAGAGCTCGCTCAAAAGCAATTCTAGAGACACCTAAGAACCAATCAATGATTGAAGGACCATGGGTTAAAAAAAGGGCTCATTCAAGCAGATTCTGATTCAGCAAACACACTGTTTCGAGCCAGAAAGTATGACCAAGGCCAACTTATGCTATAGAGTCTGCGCACTTACCACTAAATTTTAAGGTTTATTCATGTTAGGGTGCTCATCTCTTAACGCTTCGATATCGATAAAACTTTAGATAAATCAAACGGATTTCCACAAGAACAACCTTTAAATTGTTTGTAAAATCATGTTGAAGTTGTACCTTGCTAATCGAACCATTATATAGATCAACTACTCAATAACATCAACCTTTGAACTCTTAACAACTCTCAACTCAATTAACATGATCTAATCTTTAATCTAATTTCCATTTAAAATACACATCTTGCCGATGAAAATGAAACACAGTATCCATTTCAAAACTAAAGTTTCTCTTGCCACTTGTATCAATAACTTTATTACCCAATTCTCATAATCATAATCATAAGGATCAGGAGCAGGAGCAGGAGCGTCTTCTTAAAGAGCAAAACACAAAACTTAATTAGCCAATTCAAAAATGTGTATAAAAAACTTTAGCAATAACATTGTTATCTTCATTTGCCAACTAAGTCATTACCATTCGGGGTAGTTAGGTCTATCATACAAACACTCTTACACACACACACATTCACCCTCGGTATATAAATATACCGAGTATAAGGGTATGGGTATAACAATTCCCTGGGATTTTCCCACCCCACTCCACTCCAGAAATCCAATCTTTTCTCTACATTTGCGTGACAGAAACGAGTTAAGGTGGCTACACAAGTCCAAAGTTAAAATTAAATATTATGCTCTCATCATTCCACACACAAGTTAAGCCGCAGTTAATACTCAATTTGTTGGCATTGGGGTTGGGGGTGGGTAAAAGTAAATCCAATCCACCCACATGTGAGCATCCATCCACAAAAGGGTGGAAATGGCCAGTGTGGATTCAAGGGATTTTTTAATTTGACTTTCCGTCAAAAGGCTGCAGTAATTGTAGGATATAAAGGAGGTTGTACTCCTCGTCCTTCTTGATTTGCAATTAATTGCACACAAATTGTCTTCACTTTGAATTAGAAGAGAAAGAATTTTGTCTGCTGAGTGAGCAGCATAAGGGCGAAGGCCAGGAAAGCTTTGATTTTTCTTAACAATCATCCCTTTTCGAATTATATTGTCCCTTGAAAGGTTGTATTGTAGTTACTGTAGGTAACTGGGTATTGAACATGTTTGCTCATTTGAACTTCCTAGCCGTTCTCGAACTCCTGGAAGAATTTTTCTTTTCAATTTATTGAATTTCAATTTGAAATAAAATCACGAGGGTCTAGTCCCCATCCACTATCCACATCATCATCAAGAAGCATTTATCTAAAAAAAAAAAAAAAAAAGAATACTTAAAAGTCAGGAGATGGGATTTTAATTACACTTAGAACTTTGCAGTATGAAGAAGTCTTTGTTACGGTAAACGAGGATCATCCGTAATGTAATCGCTGTTTAATTAGAAAACTCTCCACAGTTTTCCAACGGTGATGCAAAGGACATGGACGGGACAGTAAGCCATGCGTGCATGTCAGAATGGCAAACAAAAGCGTATATATCGTGCTCTAGAGGACTTCTTTTGACATGTGGAAACCCATATTGTTACCCGGGGCTGTCGTTGTACTATTTGCGCGCTGTACAAATGTTTGAATAGTATTTTTTTTTTTGCAATCTGCATTTATATAAATATCTAGGTACCTCTACCAACATAGTTCTTCTTTTCTTTCGGTATAGTGTTTGGTTAAACTAAAACAGTAAAAATCAATTAGACGTGTGGGCGGATGGGGGTGGGGTTAACCGTTCGTTTTCTGATCTTATAATGAAAGTTATAAAAAAACAATTACACATCCTGTGTGCAGCAGTGAGAGTGCTTTAAGGGACATGCGTTCGAACTTTTATATCACGAAATGAGTTGTGGTGATGGAAATACTAATCAATCAAGTCTGTTGACGGAACGTGGGCTCCCCTTTTAGAGTTTGACATTAATGGTGAGCTTATATCTTTTTATTCGGGCAAATTGATTTGGGTTCAAACAGAAGTCAATATTTTGGAACCCTGTGTCACCGTTTTTATGTTGTGTATTTAGAAGGAGAACAACCAACTACATATCATTGATGGTAGAAGAGAAGTGCCAGTGGGTTTAGTGTGTGAAGTGTGATGGACTTCTTCACCAAAGGTGTTAGATTAAATCACGATTTCCATCTAAGTTCTTTTCCGGGTACTGCCTTTTGCGAGGAAGTGATAAATATTTTAAAAGTAAAACTTTTCGAGAAAAGTGCATTCAAATCCGGTGATATATTGTAAATCCGTTCCATTCCTGCAGAGCATCAAGGCACACGCAGGAATGGACTAGGCTTTCACTCCCCGGATGTGTGTTCCCCCTTTTTTTGTGTATTTTTTTATATTTGGTCGAAGAAAAGAATTTCTTATAATCGTGCTCAAATGTTTAGTGCATGTACGTACCTATACATACGATTCAACAACGACCATTGGGGTGGAATGAAATACCACCCGCGAAATTACCCGCGGGGATTATTTCTCAAAATGAAAGGAAACAACACTCACGGGTGACATAAGTCAACGGCGCATAAATAGCGAGGTAAGGTTAGTGGCATGCAGCCCTTTTGTTACGGCCCTGCTTGTGCTCACTGTTATAGATTTGGAGCAGGTGTCAGGTTGGGTATATGCACCTACTCCAAATCTGAAAGTGGATCGATATAAGTATGTGTTGGGAGACGTACATTATTAGTTGTTGGAGGTTAGGCTAAAAGCGAGCTCCTTGGCCTTACGACATGGAACTGTTAAACAATGCAAACAATAAATTCAAATACAAAAGCAGTACACAAGGATCCGAGGGAGTGATTAATTCAAAGAAAATCTTTTCAAAGGACATGTGTGGTCAGCTGGTAATTACTAAAGAGAGAGGAAGAGCCTCAAAAGGGATTTACAAAGAAAAAGGAGAAATTAAAAGAATAGAGAAAATAGAAATAAGTACTTTGTCTGACAATATCAGTTGAACTCATCAGTGGACGTCAGTAATGATGCTTTGGAAAATTTCCTTTTGTTCTTCTTTGAGTCTTGTGTTCATCCTCCGTAAAATTAACAATAAATGCACACATCTTACAATGGTACAGTGGATGTAGTGCTTGCTTGCTCAACCTGAGAGCTATGCGTTCAAACCCAGCCGAGGGCAGCAATTTTTATTTATTTCCAAAGTTTCAACTGGATGCCACCCGTGGAATTTCCATGAGATAATTATCACCTAAATCTCAAACCACTGTACCACCTTTCTTTCCTATCTTTCTATTCCTTCTCTTTCCTCACTCGCACATGTTAAATCATTATAAGGGTATTCATATCCCCTTGAACGCGAAAGCATTACAAACAAAAAAACCTGCACCCATCAGAGACCAAACCAGCTATCGTAGCTGGAGCCGATGGGCCCATACTAATGCATTTTTGTAAACACGCTGGAAACGAGCTGGAACACCCATGCCAGTTCATCGAGCACCATCTTTCATAAATCGACACAATAACTTGAGTTTGCGGACGACATTGACGTAATAGAAAGAACAAAGCAAGCAGTACACCGGTGCCTTCATTACTATGGAGTCAGCAGCAATCAGAATGGGACTGAAAATAAACGAGGACAAGACGAAGAATATGCTTTCATCAACTAAAGTCCAATCCCACCAACGGCTTGGTCAGAACGTGACCATTGATAGGTAGAACTTCGAGGTAGTCAGTGAATTTGTCTACCTGGGCACTGCTGTTAAACACAGGCAACACATCAGCGATGAAATAAAACGCAGACTAACTCTTGCTAATCGCACACTTATCCTGTCCTGCAATATGGTGGAAAAGCATGGACCCTCTCCCAATCGGATGAAAAGTCACTTGGAGTCTTCGAGAGAAAAGTTCTGCGTCGCTGGCTGTGTATACAGAGAAAACAAAATTTGGCGAAGAAGATACAATTACGAACTATTTGTGCTTTACAGCGACATACGCAGAAGAATTGAATTCAGCGACTAAGATGGTTGGGCCAGGTAGAGCGAATGGACATCGACGCTCCAGCTCGTAAAGTCTTCCAACGTCAAACCAGAGGGAGTCAGAAGCCAAGGTAGACCTCATCTTCTATAGAACGACCATAAAGATGGAAATCTCCGACTACTGATAGATTGGAGAAGACAGGTTAGAAAGATAGAGCCGGATAAAGGGACATATTTATCAAGGCCTAGAAGCACCACGCTCTGGTTGAGCCAACACAAGTTATGTCAGTAACGAAATGGGATGATCAGAAATATACACTTATAAAGGTAAAAGTATTTTAAAGATCACCTGAATCAACTTTATGTCTTAACAATTGGCGAACGACCATATCCTGATCATAGCAAAACATTAAGAACAACATCTCCAGCCATGTAAAAACAGATCAGCTTCAGAATTCCTGCAAAATTTGTAGGGTGACGCGACGTTGAAAACTGTTTGCTGTTTTTTGAAAATTGGTATAGCGATTCTACTCAAAACTAAGGCGTCACCAGAGAGTAAAAAGAAAAGGAAGCGCAACACCAAGACAACAGGCAAGTACATCAGGTACATCCTTTAACAAAATTAAAGCAATTGCTTGGGTTTGCTGACGACATTAACGTAAAAAAAAATACGGCGTGAAATAATGTTTAATAAGTTAGTGTTTCGTTAGTAAAATCAATATATTTGTCTTATTATTTTATTATAAAAAGAATAAGGTATTACAGATTATATACGTTTATAAATAGGAACACAATTTTCCTCAACCGACCCATAAAATCCACCACCACCGCCATACACCCAGCCCACCTGGAACTACCAACCAACCGGCCTTCATTTTTGAAAAAAAAAAGTTCCTCACCCTCCCCTCCACACCAAATACCCACCACCAGTAAACACACACCCCAAATACAACCAACCACCCACCATTTTCGTCATTTTTTTCCTCAAAAACTTCCCCACACCCCATCCCCACCAGTAACCGCACACCCCACCTACAACCAACCACCCACCATTTTAGTCAATATTTGCCTACAACCAACTACCCACCATTTTTGACGATTCCCCCCAGCACAACCCCCCATACTCCGTCCTACACTTTCACCCCATCCCCTCTACCACTACCACCTAACCCCCACCAACGACCACTCAACCTACAACCACCCGACCCGCTCCAGTCACACTTTCAAAATATTTATCGAGCGTCATGCCATTTTTCGTGACGATTACGATCGTTTTTACTGCCTCGGTGCGCCAATAGATGTTTCAATTCGAAAATAATAACTGTTTGCGAGTGGAAATATTTTTGGGAAATTCCAAGATGATCAAAAGCAGTTTTCCAAGCTTTAACGGAGATACTTGAAGGATGTTTTACTCTCCGATACACCCACATTTTATTTGCATTTTTTTTTTTGACTCTGAGGACCAAAATTATTAAGAAAATTAGCTTAACAAACAAATTTGCTTTTGCTCATTTTTGACGATATGTGTGTATTTGAATGTACGAAAATAGGCAGTGTCTATTCGCACTCCCTACTTAAACACCACTTTCAGCACTTTGTGCGTCCAAATTGTGTCAAGGTTTAAGGCTTGGTTAATGAATGGTGTCAGGGTCAACCTACTGATCAACCGTAGTTTAGTGCTTAACAGTTTTTCCAGCTGTTCAAAAAAAAAGTTACGACATGGTTTGGTGCAAAAAGTCACTCCCAAAAAATAATCTATTCAATTCAATTCAATTTTCAATCAGTTTTATAAGTACATAATTTCTAGATAGAAGGTTTATGCCGTATGTCACTTGGCAAATAATACTGAATTTATATTTTAAAACTTATACTCCTGTGGTAAGAGGTTCTGGCTTTCCAAATGTAGTCTTCTCTTTTTTTTTTCATCCAATAAGCTAATGAGGCTACAGAGTTTGCTTTTCCACGTGTCCATCGAATCGTTTACGAGGAAAGTGAGTGTCCACAGTACTCAGCTAAATCTCTCCAGGACTCATACCATGAATTTTTTTTCGAATCACCAGCATCGTAATTTCCTTAGGTAGTCTTCTATCATCCATCTTGATGGTTTTAAGAATGTAGCCTACCTGCATTTTAAGCGTTGAGATGAATAAGGGGGGAAGGCTTGTCTCTAGCATCAGTATGTGCTTTGCGGTACTGTAAGGTAATTTTAAAGTGCTCTTTAGGAAGTATCTCAGGAGCTGCTCCACTTCATCAAACTCTTTGTGACCCAAAAATTTGGCTGCATAACGCATTATGGCTTTGGCTGTGGCTTAAAAAATGCGGTATTTTGACACATACCCACGTCTTTGCACCACAGTATTCCATGTTGCATTAAATGCATTTTTGGACTTGGCTAGTTTATCCATCATATCATTCTTCCATAGTTAAGATTTCTACATAACCGTACACCGAGGTGATTATATTCGTTTTCGACTTTAATGTTTTGATCTCCGAATTTCCACTTTTCACTGCAACAGTTACGACTACCTCCGTTTCAAAAAATTATTACTTTTGATTTCCCCAATTTCACCTGGAGTCTCCATTTGTAGCAGTACTCAGATATTCTGTTGATCATTAGTTGAAGACTTCCAGGCGTCTCTGCTAGCACTACGATGTCATCGGCAAACACAAGGACTTTGACTAGAAAATCAGATGAAAGACGCTCTCCAACTCGTAGTACCTCTTCTATATCATCTAAAAATAGAGCGAAAAGCAAAGGACTCAAATTACAGCCTTGCCTCAATCCTATTTCAACCTCGAACTTTTCAGACAAAGACCACTGCAGATGTTGTTTTATCATAAAAGATGTCCAAAACGTTTACGAACTTTGTCGAAGCTCCTTTGTCAAATAGCCTTAACATTAGTGCTTTCCTGTCTATCGTGGCAAATCTATGCTTATGGGTACTTCTCGACGTTTCTTTAATGGAAAGTACATTTAAGTTGTGATCTTGGTTCTGTAAGATTACCCGGCATGCCGGCATTTATTTCGTGGAACAGCAGAACTATTAAATTCTTCAACTTAAGTCATCCAAAACCATGATATTTTGCTCATATCCATTTCGTGGGGAAATTTACTGGTAACATCGGTAAGATTTATTGCTTTTTTTGAAAACAGAACAAAGGTAATTAATTTTGTGAAATCAAAATAGTTTCCGCAATAAAAATTGTTTTAATGCTTGCTTCACTGCAGTGTTTTGTAAGGTTGATTTTAATTATATTTTCACACGATTTTATTCGTTTCCTTTACAAATTAATGTAAACCATGATTCCTGCTCCTAGTTCAGAGGCATAATAATGAATTTCATGTTAGAATAAACTAAATTAGCTTTTCTAATAGTCACGTTACACTTCCAAACATTACACAGAAACAAAATGGAACCAAAGAAGAAAAAAAACTCCAAAACAAACTTTGATGTGGAATATGTGAAAGTTTGTACTACAACTTAGTCATTTGTTTATTTGTATGAATTTATGTGTCATAATTTTGTTACTTTCATTTTGTAAAACATTTTAAAAACAGCGTTTCGTTTCTAGGTCAGATTGTAGAAATAAAAACATACCTTGTAAGTCATAATAATTGCATTTCGCCTCGATTTGTAATTTTCCTTTTTCGCGAACTTTGTTTTAAAAACAAAAAACAGTTAACATTTGAAATCCAACTTGCAATTGCAATCCCTCCCAGTTTCTAAAGATTGAGTCCAACCATTTATCATCGTGCCACCACTAACAGATCCTTTCATTCAAATTTTAAAAAAAAAGCAAAAATATTTTCTGTACGTAGAATATCTTTTCAATTTATAGAGTTACTCGTCCATCCAGACAAACATCTATTTAACCGTGTCACGCTGATTACTACCCTACGGCACTCGGCCAAAAATGGTTTCCTTGAACCAACTCAAACTAATGTTTCTATTTATGTTCTCCTTCACGTCACGGCAAATAGAAATATATATAATCCTTGCACCTGCATCGCTTGCTCATTAATTTTATATTCCTTGAAAAGAGAAAGGATCCTTTTTTTCTACCTATTTTGTATACCTAAACATATAGAGGGACCTATGCTACTACCTACATCCTACAGGTCTTTTAATGCAACTTGCGCGCATATGCAACAATCTTCACAAATCTATGGATAGTGATTCTGTCGCATTATGAATACCACAAGGTTTTGGCCGGACTTAGTGTGGTGGTGCATATTTAAGGTGATGTTGCAACTTGGAAGCCATCCAACAGAAGCATCTGTCCATGCTCTGATATAACACCAATCACTACTTAGTTAGGTATACCTATACAGACAGTTGTACATACATATGTCTTACCATATTAAAGGACGAAAGCTTTGTCGACGGCAACCACCAACCACCACTATACCACCCGACCGACCGCCCGGCGGGCTTATTAAAAATTCAATTCAAAACCCACATTTTGTTCTGGCAACATTGCTTGAGTTCTTTATTGATGGAATCTTTTAACTTGGGTAGATTGTTTTAATGCTGCTTTTGCCACTTGTTCGCAACAAGGAAGCCCCCTTAGCCATATTATTTCTTTTATTATCACTCACAGCTCACACTTCTTCTGGAACTTGATGTTATGTCCTCTTAATGGATCTCTTGGGATGCATACTTTTCAAAAATTGCGTCTTCTCCCCAACAACCATCAGTTATCATAAACATCCTTCTTAGGCAGGATGTTGTTTTGTAAAAAGTGTTGGATAGATTTCATTGAATCTGAGCCCTACGTTGAGTGTTCGGGTCCTTGTGCGGGTTTATTTCATCCGAAATGTGTTAATTTGACTAAAACTATAGTAGAACAAGTTTGTGAAATTGACGAACTTGAGTGGTATTGCGTAAGCTGTCGTCAAATGTACAGGTTACAATTGTATTTTGAGGTTAGATCCTTCAATTTTATTTGTTGTATAAATTTATGTAATTAAAAGAAAAACACAAAACCAAAACGTCGTTGTTGAGTAATTTAACACTCAAGTGTGTTGTATAGTGTCGTGAGACTTGTGAGTCGTGAGTGGGTTGTTGTTTGAGTGGTTTGCGGCATCTTAACTAAGACCTTCAACTTTTAAGTGTCACACTGTGAACATATTGTTGTCGAAGAATACACACACACACGCACAAAAAAACACAATAGAAAAGAGTCATTAAGAAATATTTATGTTTATGTGTGTACTCCTAATACATATATATTTTGATGTGATGTTAGTCACTCTTGAAAAACAAGAGCAAGAAGACCCAAATTTTTACCTTTCCTTTGAACCATATCACATTTTGACACATTACTTCAGGGCACGACTGTAATGAACTACTTCAGAGGAGCCCATCATTGTGTATTGACAGTTGACACCCCCGCTCGGTAGATTGTTATATAGATGTGATAATGGCCGTCGACAACGAAGAGACGTCAGAAAAAGGAGTGGGTTTCACATTTTGTCAATTTGTCATGTGTGGTTTTCTGTTTCATTTAATGACACCAAAACCGCTCACTTCACCTGCAAATATATCATATTTCTCTTTTCCAAAGTTCTTTGAAGGATAATAAAGAAGAAAAGGACTTTTATACTTTCATTGTAGGTATGTATATAGGTAGATACGAGTATATAGGAAGTTTTCTTTAGACGTACTATTCTATTTTTCCACACACAATTCTACTGAAATTGCGCAATGCTATTCCGGGGTATAGTACCTAGATCCTAGACCTACTGCATGGATTTTGTTTTTCTCTCGTTTCTGAAGGTAAAAGAATAAATCCTGCATCCTGGTTTTGCTATTTCATCGTGGTTATTTTTTTTATTTAATTTAACCATATAGCGACAATATGGGTTGGGTGGAGGATATTAATTCGCTTGTTTTTGTATACCCAAGGCCACATTGTAGGCTTGAACAACAATGAAAGTAAAGTGCTTATATGAGAGGATTATTTACATAAATGTTTGTTAATTACTATTGGTGCTGTTCTTGGTATTAGTGGCATATAAATTAGTCGAGATGAAGTTCATTTGTTAAGCAACTTCGCATGGATAGAGAATAGCAGTGCATTTGTTGTATGCAAATTTTGAAATGTAGTTGATTACGCGTGAGGCCTTGCATGGGTTTTATAGTTATAGTTCAACATTACTTGCACAATTTTTAATTAATATTTAAAAAAAAACAATATATTTTTCCTAAAAAAGGACCCTATCATACAGGTTTCGGTGCCGCTATTCTACAGCGTCATTTATTTCGTGGTTTCAAGCTGGTAGCGCTGACATTTTACACCTGTCAATCTCAGCTGTCATCTGAAGTGTCATAATATTATTTAGATTTTTACTTGCGATTGTAGGTACTATAAGGCAGGTTATGGATTCGTGCAGAAAAAAAAATTTGAGATAACAATCACTCATGACATTACGATGATGGAGAAGTCGAAAAAAGTGGGTCTGGAAATTCCGTCCGTCTGTCTGTCTGTCTGTCTGTCTGTCTGTTCGCACTTCTGGAGGCTGAACGGGTGGGCCGATTTGCTTCAAATTTGGTATATAAGATTTATTTGGCTGTCCCTCGGAACAAATTTTTTATTTTTGCTCTAGGTCCAAAAATAACGGCACCTGCCATACAATCTTGAAGACAAAAATTGATTTTCTCAAAAACGGCTCTAACGATTTTGATAAAACTTTCAGAATGCTATTTTTGCAAGACAATCTATCTTTTGGTTATTTGTCTAATAACGGTACCTCTCATAGAACCAGTATTTTCAAATCAAATTTTCTCGTAAACTGTACATTCGATTTCAATAAAATTTTGGCCACAGGAAGTCATTCATAATTTTATTAATATGGCATTTCAAAATTTTCAAAAACTTTTTTTTTTTGATTTTTTATAATTTTTTCAAAAAAAACTTTTGGTTTTCGAAATATGTTGGAAACGGGTACATTGATTTTTTTAAAATTATTTTTCAAATGTAAACTATAGATTGCCATATATTTGCATACTCAAATAAATTTCAAAATATTTTTTGAAAAAGTTTTTCAAAAATAATCTTTTTAAAAAAAAAAACGGGTCCAACGATTTTCAATATTTTTTTTTCCTAGATTGACGTATAGCTTTGAAATTTTATTGCATACTAAGTTTTTCCGAGAAAACTCTTAAACTAATTTAAAAAAAAAAAGAATTTTCGAAATTATTTAATTTTTTTTTAATATCCATTATGCAGCCACTACGCATTTGCTTATCATAAGAGCAAGTTCGTGCGACCCAGTCGTGCATTTTTTTTTTTTTTTGTAAACACACGCGTTCAAGGGGTTTGTATAGCCATGTTAATGATTAGTCATAGCGCGAGCGATAGGAAATTAGGGAGGAAGGGAAAGGAGGTGTCGATGAATATTGGTCTTGAATGTTTGAAGATCAAAATGGCAAGTGAACATTTCACTAGGCAATTCATTCCATATTCGTGTTGTACGGCTGAAAAGAGAACCCCTATATTTGAAAGAACGTTTGAAATTTGGCTCAAGTGTAAACTGATGAGCGTTCCTAGCAAGACGAGTGTTACGGCGAAAATGTTTAAGGGGTGAAACGCTACCTCGAGTGCGCATTTTTTGTGGAATAACTTGTAAAATAAGGAAAGACATGAACAATTTCGACGATGTTCAAGTGATGAGATGTTTCTGTCATGTCATGTATAAAACAATACATAGTGAATGTAACCACATACATAATATTGCATTGTAACATCATACACTATTATTACATCATAATAAAGTCAGTCTATTATTCTCTCTCATACCAAACGGTCGTATCATTTTCCCTAAGTCATCACATGGTGTCAGAATAGCGGGTTTAGTAAAAAAAAAAAAAAAAAAAAAAAAAAAAAACTATTCTGGTTTTGTATCGTGTAGTCTAGTTGAAGCTTATTAATCTAATCAATTAATAGTTAAATCAAAAACAATTAATAAACGATGCCTGATAATCCCCCAACAGCTCCCGCGACTGTGCAAAATAATAGCTCATCATTCGTGAAACCACCGAAAGCATTAGTTATAACAAATAACAACATGGCTTTAACTTGGAAACACTGGTTTCAACAATACTCATGGTTTTCGGTTGCTGCGGATATGAAGAGCAGATCTCCAGAAGTCCAAGTAGCGACTTTTATGTCGTCAATCGGGCCTGATGCTGCCAATATCTATAATGCTTTCACATTATCGGACACAGATCGCAAGAGTCTATCTGCCATTCAAACGAAATTTGAAGAATACTTTGCTCCGAAAGCAAATGTCACGTTTGAGCGGTACACATTTAACATGATGATGCAGAATAAAGGTGAGACTTTTGACGAATTTCTCACTAAGATAACGAATCAAGGTAAAAAATGTGACTTCGGAACATTAGAAGATGACTTAATAAGAGACAAGATTGTTGTTGGTATACTGAGTGATGCAGTTCGCGAAAAGCTGTTAGGAGAAGAAAACCTTTTGCTAGATAAAACCATAAAAATTTGTAGGGCAAGTGAGAAAGCAACACTACAGTTAAAAGAATTACATAAAGCCGAAGAAGTAAATGCAATAACTAAATACAAACAAAATGCACACTCCACACAAAATAGAAATTTCAAGAAAGAACACCAATACTCTAAAGAACATAATCCACACCACAACAACACACACAAACAACGAGTTGAAACGAACGACACCTGCAACCGTTGCGGAAAGAGACATGCCAAAAATAACTGTCCAGCTTATCGTCATCGTTGCTCAAGTTGTCATAAAAAAGGTCACTTCTCAGAGTTGTGTTATAAAAAAAAAAAGTTCACACTCTCAATGACGATGATGATGATGATGAACACGATTATTATAAATCGGACTCTAGTGAAACAGATTCAGATGGTTTACTCGTTCTAGCAGTTGAGACAAATAAAGACACAAAAAACAACTGGTATGAAGAAATACAAATAAATAATAATAAAATAACATTAAAGCTAGACACTGGGGCGCAATGTAATGTGCTGCCCAAATCAATTGCGAATAGATTAAACTGTAACATCGAGAGTCCCGTAACCAAAAAACTAATAGCCTTTGGCGACAGTCAAATAGATGTGTGCGGAGAGATAAATACTTGGTGTGTAGTGCGTGATAAAAAAGTTTGCATTAATTTCAAAGTTGTGGATTTTCCGGTTTCGCCAATATTAGGAAAAACAGCGTGTGAAAAATTAAAATTAGTTGTTCGTGTAGAAGATCTTAAAATCGATGAAAACATTTTCTCTGGACTCGGTTGCGTTTCAGATTATGAATACGATATTGACTTAGTTGACAATCCGAGTTTTGAAATATACGCCGCGCGCAAAATACCTCACTCCATTCGCGACAAAGTTAAGTCTGAAATCGACAAAATGCTCGATATGGGTGTTTTAGAAAAAACGTCGGGCATCACACCAGCAGTGTCTCCAATGGTTGTGGTGAATAAAAATAACAAAATAAGAATATGCATCGATCCCTCTGAGGTAAATAAAAACATAATAAGACGATATCACCCATTAAAGACTATTGAAGAGATCGTGGCAAACATCAAGGGATCACAGTATTTTACACTTCTTGATTGCAAAAAAGGTTTTTGGCAAATCAAAGTGACACCACGTACATCGAAAATCCTAACAATGGCAACGCCTTGGGGCCGCGTCTCATACAAACGATTACCTTTTGGTGTAGCTTCAGCGTCGGAGGTGTACCAAAGCTACATGTCAAATCTGCTGGATGGAATCGAAAACACCGAAGTCTCTATAGATGACATTTTAATTCATGGTAAAACGATAGCACAGCTAGAAGAAACAACACAGCATGTACTCAACAAAATTAAAAATAGTGGTCTGAAATTAAACAAGGAAAAGTGCGTATTCAATACAACAAGTATAAAATTTCTCGGACATATATTAACAAATGAAGGTGTGCAAGCGGATCCAGATAAGGTGAGTGCTATTATGTCTTTAAAAGCACCACAAAACAAGGTTGAACTGCAAAGGCTCCTTGGAATGGCCACATATCTGAGTAAGTTTATTCAAAACTTTTCCGATGTAACTAGTAGTTTGAGATCCTTACTCAAGAAAGATGTAGCTTGGAAATGGACAGAGAACCACAACAGTGCTTTTGAGCGCTTGAAATCAATTTTTTCAAATACTCCTGTATTGAAATTTTATAACCCAAATGAGGATGTTAAGTTACAAGTAGATGCAAGCAATTCTTGTATTGGAGCAGTCCTACTTCAAAGGGACCAACCGGTTGCCTATGCTTCAAAAGCACTGACTTCATCTCAAATTGCTTACCCTCAAATACAAAAAGAAGCCACAGCTATACAATTTGGTTGTGAAAAGTTTCGTGAGTACATTATTGGAAAGCATTTAACTGTAGAAACCGATCACAAACCTCTTGAGATAATTTTCAAAAAACCAATTCAATCTGCTCCAAATCGACTTCAAAAAATAATGTTTCAATTAACCCAATATAATCCACAGGTCATATACAGAAAAGGCAAAGAAATTGCCTTGGCCGATATACTCAGCAGAGACTGCAATAACCCACCTGAAAAAGAATCAAATGACCAAACAGAAATATATTCCCTTCTCGAGGTTTCAAATGACACAATGAGACGATTTGCTGAACAAACAGAAGCTGATTCCGAGCTTCGACAGCTGATAAGTGTTTGTCAACAGGGTTGGCCGAATTCTATTCACAAAGTTACAGCTGAAATTCGCAAATATTGGACATTTCGTGAAGAGATCATATATGAAAATCTGATTTTGTTTAAAGGTACAAAAATAATCGTTCCCACAACCTTGCGACGTGAAATGTTAACAAAAATTCATGATGGACATTTTGGAATCCAGAGATGTTTACACCGAGCACGAGAGTTGATGTTCTGGGTTGGAATGACAGACGACATAACAGAATTCATTAAGTCTTGCGGTATTTGCCAGAGTTATCAAGTATCAAAAACTAAAGAACCTTTAATTTTAAAAAATATTCCCACACTTCCTTGGGAAATAGTAGCTGTAGATTTGTTTTATTTTAATAATAAAGAATATCTTCTTATTATCGACAGCTACTCGGGATTTTTCGATTTCGTTTCCTTAACCAACTCGTCATCCAGCAAGGTTATTCAACATTTGAAGAAAATCTTTGCAACACATGGAATACCTGCAATCTTAGAGAGCGACAACGGGCCGCAGTTTTCTTCCATCGAGTTTCGAAACTTTGTCGACAGTTGGAATATAAAACATCAAACATCAAGTCCTAGATATGCCCAATCTAATGGTCTCGCGGAACGTTACGTCCAAGTAGCTAAAGGGATTCTAAAAAAATGTGCAAAAGATGATTCAGATATCTACATCGCTCTTCTCAACTACAGGAATACAGCCAGAAACAGTGAACTATTGTCCCCAAACCAACGCCTGATGAGTCGCTCTACAAGAACACTCCTGCCAATCCACAGAGATCTCCTTAAACCAAAAGTTGTTCCAAATGTGCATCAAAACTTACAAAAAGTGAGACAAGACATCAAAAAGTTTTCTGACAGACGAGCCAAATCATCACCAGAATTGTCACCAGGTAATAAAGTGCGTATGCAAATAAATAACAGAGAATGGGTTTCTGGTGAAATAACCAAAGCTGCTGATTCACCACGCTCATACTTCGTACGATCTGATAATGGAAGGACCTTTAGAAGAAACTCAATCCACATTCATCCAACAAGAGCAACGATTCCAATTAACAAAGAAGTTGTTACGGTTCCATCATCACCATCAACATCACCATCAACATCACCATCATCAACATCACCATCATCAACATCATCATCATCACCATCTAAAATAACAATCAGCGGTGAAAATTGTCCTGAACAAAAGCATTCAAAATCAGCTTTAACAAAACCATAGTCTCAAGCAGTAACTACCCGTTACGGAAGAGTTGTTAAGCCAATCGATCGCTACAAACCGATTTAATCATCACTTCAGGTATCGATTTATACTACCTATAAACAAAGTTTTGTTCTGAATTTAAAATTATCTTGAATCATATTTTATTTTAAACTTACAACACATACAATTTTTGTTAAATAATCAAAGATGAATTAAAAAAAAAAAAAAAAAAATTGTATAATTAAGTTTATTGTAAATATATATATTTGTACATTGCAACTATATAAAATCGACAGATATCTACATACATTTTTGTACGTTCATTATATTATATATAAAATATCTACGTATGAATTCTTATTAAACAATTATTAAAAAAAAAAAAAAAAAAAAAAAAAAAAAAAAAAGGAAGATGTCATGTCATGTATAAAACAATACATAGTGAATGTAACCACATACATAATATTGCATTGTAACATCATACACTATTATTACATCATAATAAAGTCAGTCTATTATTCTCTCTCATACCAAACGGTCGTATCATTTTCCCTAAGTCATCACAGTTTCCATAATGCTTCTCTTTCCTTTCAATTTTAAAGCTTTTTTCCGAACTCTGTTTGCCATTTACGATAATGGATCGCTTAGCAACTGAACAACGCGTTAAAATTATTAAAACTAACTACAAAAGTGGGTGTTGGAACAACAGACAATAAACACCGATTTTTCGAACACTTTCTTCAACGGTGAGGCACATTTCTCCCCTATGTAAATAAATGAAACTGCTGCATATTTATATACGTCAACTTATCATGATCAAGATGCTCCTAGGCATTTCTCATAGTATAAAACTCCAGCTGGCTTGATCTCTAGCCTGCCGTCTCCAATTTTGCATTCCAAGTTGTCGGAGGTCTCCCTCTACCTGGTCGCTCCATCGAAGATGAGGTCTACCTTGGCTTCTGACTCCCTCTGGTTTGGAATTGAAGACTTTAAGAGCTCTACCTGGCCCAACCATCTTAGTCGTTGAATTCGAATTTTTCTGGCTAGGCTTATGTCGCTGTACAACACAAACAATTATTCGTCGTTGTATCTTCTTCGCCAAATGTTGTCTTCTCGGTTTACGCAGATAGGACCATACATCGTAAGCAGAACTTTTCTCTCGAAGACTTCAAGTGACTTTTCATCTGATTGGGAGAGGGTCCAGAGGGTATATTCAGCCCAAAGAAACAGCGCTTATCAAGAGTTAGTCTGGTGTTTTATTTCAGCGCTGGAGTTGTGTTTGCAGCAGTGCCCAGGTAAATAAATTCACTGACTCCCTCGAAGTTATACCTATCAGTGGTCACGTTCTGACCAAGTCGGTGGTGGCATTGGACTTTTGTTGATGAAAGCTTAAACTTCGTCTTGTCCTCGTTTGTTTTCAGTCCCATTTTGCTTGCTGCTGACTCCATAGTAGTGGAGGCACCTTTTATCTAATTGTGTCGATTTAAAAAAGATGGTGCCCGATGTGCTGGCATGGGTCTTCCGTATCTCATTTTCAAGCACAATGTTAAAACAGCTGCATAATAGTGCATCACCTCTGTCTTAGCCCTCTAGTGGCTTCGAAGGAAGTAGAGTTCCTACCAACTTTGACGGAACAGCGAGCATTTTCCAACGTCATCCTGATAAGACAGGGATTCTAAAGTTGGACATGGCACGATACAGCTCAACTCTATTGACAGTGTCGTAGGCTGCTTTCAAATAGACGAACAGGTGGTGGTTGTCGATGTAATATTCTTGGGTTTCCTCCAGGATCTTGCGTAATGTGAAAATTTGGTCGGTCGTAGATTTTCCAGGTCTGAAGCCGCATTGGCAAGGACTTATTAGATCATCAGCAAACGACTTGAGACGTTCACAAAAAACGCTGGACAGGATCTTATAAGCGATGTTTAAAAAACTTATGCCTCTATAGTTGGCGCAGAGTAGGCGGTTTTTTTTTTGTGAATCGGGCAGATGGTACTGAGATTCCACTCCTCAGGCATACTTTCCTCCGACCATATTTAGGAGATGAGTTGGTGTATACTCCTGACCTGGTCATCTCTATCGTGTTTTAAAAGCTAGTAGACCACTGTATCCCCAAACTCTAAACGCATTAAAAACCAGCATTACTCAAGGTATGGCCCAGATACAACCCAAAATTAGGGAAAAAGCGGTTAGAAGTAACCTCAAAAGAATCGCATGCTGAGAATCTTCCCGAGTCGGCCCTTTGAATGATATATTGTTTTTTACACTTAATGTTAAAGTCTAAGCTTTATAATGAATACAAATTTTCATTAAAAAATTATAGGAGCGGGTGTTTTATTTATTTTTACTTTCGAAACCGTAAAATGAATGACCCTATACTTAATTTTCGTAAAATGAATAATTTTGTGTTCGTAAAACACTTCGACGCCATGTTTTAAATTTTTCAATGAACGGTTCAATGGAAACGCTGGGACTACTTGAAAATATTTATTTTGAGATTGGCTACAGTCTTCATTTTAATGAAATTTAAAACTTAATACAAACATGGCGGGTAATTATTTAAACAAACAATATCTGACAAAGCCAAAACAAATACCTCGCTTAGATGTTGAATATTGATTTTCATTTCATGCGGGTAATGTGTACTTCCACTTTGTATACAAAAAATTAAAAAGCCTTAAAAAATGCTAAACACTTTGTCACTTTGAAAAAAGAAAAGAAACAAAACCTGTGAAAAACAAATTTCTGAATTTGCAGACAAAAAAAAAATTTTGTCTGAAAGATTCTTTTTCACACGTCTTGAGTAATTCCAAGAAGTTCTCAGAGATTTGTAAATTATTGGGAAATAAGGTATCGTTAATTTATCTCTTTATGTATCTCTTTCTATCGTCGTTAATTACAAATACAACAAACTAAATATAATCTTTATTTCTTTTTCTTTTTTTAGATATCAATCTGTGATGACTATAGCCTGCCCATTGATTTTGTGAAAAAACGACCGTCCAGCTTCGACCCGTGTTTAGCTGAAGCAATACCAAATCCGGAAACTTGGGTAGCACCAAGTCCACTCTCAGATCTTGTGAGTACATTAAAAATAACTTTATCTTCCTTGTTTTTGTAAATGTGTGTGTGTGTACTTGTGAACCTTAACGACTAAATAAGAAGTGAATGTCCATTCAAAGGAATGACTTGTATATCTGTTTAATAAAGGGTCCGCATTAGCTATAAATCAGTTGGGTGAACTTATAGATCCGACATCTGGTCTTCTTGTTTGGTGAACGTTAATTCACAACAAACAAAAATAAATTCTTGAATCCCACTGGAAATTATTGTACAAAGGCATGATTTTGGAGAAAATATTGATTTTTGTTAAATCTTGGAAAACTATTCTTTGAAAGCGATATCATATCTTTAGTAAACGATGATAACTATAATGGATAATAGTTAAGAGATTAATCGGCATTTAGGTTAACTTGAATGGAAAATATCTGAAATGGACAATGGACACATAGCTACAAAGATTTTAATCTATTTTGGTACACTAGGGCGTATGAGCGATAAAATATGTATAGGGTGTTGTTTTTAGCTGCATGAGAAGTTTCCATGATTGTTGTCTATGGTTTGACAAATGAGAATGTTAAACTGTGTTGACATTTCTGTTCAGTAAGGTTTGGCAATTCATTACGAAACTTTTAACGCTGGAACAATGCTTCCATATTCTGAAAATTTACTTTGAAAACAAAAAAATCTGTTTGCGAACTTCATAGAGCACTTCGTCCATTTTACGGTCAACACATTCGGCCTAGTGAGGAAGTTCTTTGTGCAGTTATTCATCGTTTGAGCGAAGACAATCCTCAAGCCATTAACGAATCACCATTACATCCGTTAAAATTGACTGTTTGGTGTGGTTTACACGCTGGCGGCATCATCGGTCCTTATTTCTTTGGAAATGAGGAAGGAGAACTAAACAGCTAAGCATCCAAGACACTTGGTTCCAACAAGACGGCGCAACTTGCCATACCATCAATTTATTGCAAAATCAAATTATTGACAGCATTCATTGTATATATAAACTATAGTATTACCACTTGCGGTGCGCCATCTATCGACGAAAAACTAAGCTCGAGAATACCATGGGAAGTAACAACAACAATATCCACCATTTAAAGGAAGTTTAATCCTTGATTTCTTACAAGAACATCGTCATTTTATTTGGTAGCAAAGGCCGCACTGAAATCCGTGAATTTCATAGCTCTCTATTGTTGGTTGCTTTTTAGGGTGACGGAGAAACATTTAAACATTCATCTATTAAAAAGGTGACCCTAACAAATTCCAGCTACCAACTATAAGCCCGATGAAATATACACCTACGCAAGGAACTACAATATCCATTTTAACTGAGGCCAGTTGCGTGAGTATTCGCATAAGGACACTTGTTAACACTAGCGACAAAATAAATTTGGATGAAGATATGTAGATTGAAATCGCTTTAGCATTTGGATTTAGTTCTCTCTTAGCGAAAAAATTTATTTCAATCAACCCTCAAATCCTCAAGCTCAAAGAGTAATTGAGTTGTGTTTTTGTGTTTCCTTGATCGTGGTTCCAGTTCCACCACTCCACCCTCCACCGTGCCGTGGTTCGTATTCGTAGGACTAGGAACTGGTTTTTGGTATGGAGGTATAGTATGGTAATGGTATGTTTAATTTTTTCGAAGGATGTCAATTTCTCGGACATGTTTGAGTATGAGGTATGCTAGCTTTCCTGCGGTCTGCGGCTGCGGCTGGTTCCTACGTTAGAAAAATTAAGTTTTAATATCTTATAATAAACTTGTGTGATCATACCACCAACGAAAAATACTGTAACTGGTGCCATCTACACTAAAGAAGTGAACTAAACTCGACGTAGCCCATATTCTACATCTGTATATTTCTTTTGTCTGTGCTTAAAATCAGATATGCGAATCGATGAACCCCTTCTTCGATGGATTAGAAATTACCTTTCGGACCGTTCAATTCGCGTTGTTTTGGATGGTTTTCAGTCTGCTATCCACAAAATAAATGCTGGTGTTCCCCAAGGCTCCGTTCTGTCTCCAACACTCTTTCTCATCTTAATTAATGATCTCTTGTCTAATACTTCTAATCCACTTAATTGTTTTGCTGACGACAGTACTCTCAGCTTCTCATATTCGATTTCAGATTCACATCCATGTTCTTCGGATAAGGAACTGCAACGGCAGTGTATGATTAGCTCATTAAATTCAGATCTTGACAGCATTGTACAATGGGGAATTACCGACCGTGTGGAATTTAATGCTTCAAAAACTCATTGTTGTCTTCTGTCGTTAAAGCACAACCTGCCCCCTATGCCATTATCCATGAGTGGTACTTGCATTGAGGAAACCGAACAGCTATGCGTTCTAGATTTTTGTGGAACGATCACATATTTGACGTCGCTAAAAATGCCGCAAAATGCTTAGGTTTCCTAAATCCATGTAAGAAATATTTTCCCCCTCTGATCTGGCTACAATCTACAAGGCATACATTCGCCCGAAGCTTGAGTATAATTCTCATATCCGGGCAGGTGCTCCTATCACTCACTTGCGTCTCCTGGATAGGATCCAAAGAAGGGCCTTAAAACTGATAGGAGAAAGAACCATTACCGAAACATTTGTTTCACTTGAACATCGCCGTAATGTTTCTTATCTAACCTTGTTTTATCGCTTCTTCCACAAACAGTGCTCCAGCGAAATAGCCAGATGCATTCCTCCCTTAAACAATTTCCCCGTAACACTCGCATCGCTAGGAATGCCCATCAATTTACCCTCGAGCCTAACTTCGGACGTACTGTTAAGTATAGAGACTCCTTTTTTAGCCGCACTACAAGAATGTGGAATGGTTTACCCGGCTCAATTTCCCCCCCCCCCCCCTGAGTGCGCATAAATTATTAAAAAAAAAATGCGTGTTCGCAAATTTTTTTTGCAGAAGCTGTATATATAATGGAGGATCTCAAACAGGTTCTAAGGTCAGGGAGAAAAACCATAAGTCTAAGTATATTGTATCACAACTGTTCTCTTTTGGACAATAGGTGCGTCAGAATCAGATTCGTGCTTTGCCGTCCTTATTTTACAATTCATTATGTGTTTCATTAAAAGTAGTCGCTGTTGTGTTGGTGTAACTAAAACAAATTTTGGGTTCTTTAAAATGAAGTTCTGAATTTTAATGCTAAAAGGTGATTTCGTAGAAAATTTCCAAATTTGACTCCATTTCCCATACAAAATAAAATTTGAATTTTTTACTTGCGATTATAGGTACTATAAGGCAAGTTATGCATTCGTAAACAAAAAAAAATTTTTGTTTGACAATCAAGCATAACATTACGATGATAGAGAAGTCGAAAAAAGTGGGTCCGACAATTCTGTCTGTCTGTCTGTCCGTCGGTCTGTATCGGCACCTACAGCCTAAACGGCTGGACCGATTTGCTTCAAACTTGGTAGATAGTATTATTATGACGTCCTACAGAGGGGTTTTTGGAATTAGCATTCTAGCTTCAAAACTAACGGTACCTACCATACGAATTTTAGAGAAAAATTGATTTTTCTCAAAAACAGCTCCTATGATTTTGATAAAACTTTCTGAATAGTGTTTTCTGTGCAAATTTTATGTTTTGGTTGGAATAGATTTTTCAGGAAAAGTCTTATAACGGTACCTCCCATAGGACCGGTTTTTTGAAATCTGATTTTCTCGTAAGCTACTTGACGGATTTCGATGAAATTTTTAATGTTGAAGCCCTTTTATAAAAATAAATAATATAAATTCTTAAATTTTTCAAAAAAAAGTTTTTTTGAGTTTTTGTTTTTTCCAAAAACGGCTTAATCTATATTTTTTTAATTTTATTTTTCTGATAAAAACTACAAAGTACTAGAAGTTGGCATACTCAAAAAAATTTGGAATATATTTTCGAAAAGTTTTTCAAAAAAACTGTTTTTTGAAAAAACTGGTCGAACGATTTTGAAAAAAAAATTTCGTAAAAATTCAAAAACGTAAAAGAAACCTGATGGCTTACTTCATTTTCTCCAAAAAACGTTTTAGGTATTGATTTTTAAGTGATTTATAAAATTTCATATGATTTTTTCAACGCTGTTTTCCCAAAATCTCAAGCACCCAAGACCATTTTAACACATTAGATCAAGTTCGTGCGACCCAGTCGTGCACTTTATTTTATTTGGACAAAATCAAGGTTGCAAATTATGTGAAAAGAAATCAAACGCAACTAAATTGAAAACAATTGAATGGATATTTTTTAAAATGTCAATTTGGCAACGGCAGAAGTAAACAAAACAAAGCAAGAGGAAGAAAAAAATGTTGCTAAAAAGAAAAAGAAGGAAGGTAGCCTGGTGTCAAACCAAATTAGCAAACGTAGATGAAAACACTTTTTTAGAAAATTTCCAAATATGTACCCTAATTTTGGCCCTAATGAAAACGTTGTATAAAGGTCATATAATGTCAGTTAAAAGAATACCTAGAAAGTTATAAAAACCAATTTATACTGGCTTAAACTAAGAAAATTGGTTTATTGAATTAAGTTTAAAAGTTAACTAAAATGTAGTAATTGCTCACCTTTGGGTTTGCTGCAAAAGCCTCAATAATCCCGTCTGATCCATTTCGATTATACGATTATAAGAAAATAGGAGTCGAACCCGGAAAACACTTTTTTAATGAGGCAAACATTACGACACTTTTTAATATCAACCGCCCGTTTTGCTTATTTCTACAGATCACAACCGTATCTCGCGAAATAAGGAAGCCTTTCGGCGTAAAACTTTCATCTTTTCGAACCGAATTTTTGGTATTTTTACCATCTTTTCTCTCAAGAACACAACGAGAATTTATCAACTAAATACCGCTCTTAAATAATTTAAATTTTATATTTTTTCATAAAAAATCGCCCGAAAAAAACACTTTTATCTAGCCAACACCGACAACAAACTCGCACACGGAACTATAGCATTTGCCACTTATTTGAAATTAATTTCAACTTTATTTTTGAATAAACCGACCGTTTCACTTTTTCAACTCACCATCACCACTACCGTTTCAAGCGAGAAAAGCACTGCAGCTAGAAGTTGCGATCTTTTCAAACCGAATTTGTGGCATTAAAACCATCTTGTCTTGAGAAAAAACTATTGAAATACGATAAACCAGCGTCAAAATATGAAAATTCACTACTTTTTTCTAAAAAAATCGACCGGAAAATTAATGAAAATTATTTTTTACTAGCCGCGTCGCACTCCCGATACGCTTTGCATAAATTTCGCCACACAACTGAACACGAAGAGAGTCGTGGTTAAATTCACCATGCACAAATTAATTGTGTGAGTGGGGTTGTGCATCGACTAACTCGATTCATGATGAATTTTGTTTGCAAAAATAAAAACCGATGCATGAACCAACAAAGAGAATTTATTAATTGTGGGAATGGTGAAATTAGCATTTGAATTTTTAAATTTTGTAAATCAACCGAAATGATCGCGATGGGAATGGAAACTTCTTTTGAAAACAGTTTTTAAGGCATAATAATTGTTAACATTTGGATTTATTAAATGATTATTAAAAGTAAACAGCTAAATCATGGTGTGTTTGTCCAAAAATAATGTAAGCACCTTAATATTAAATTGTTTTAAAATAGAAACTCCACAAATATTATGGCAGGAAGTGTATTCACCAAAAAGCCTAATGTTTGTTCCTTGATTGGAGATGAATAAGATAATACGAACGACAGTCAATCGGTTTTGTATTCTTTGATCAAAATTGAAGAAGAAATTAAGTTAATCAGCAAAAATGGCATCCTTTAGTGTTCATGCATTGATTGTTGCCATAAGACCGCAAAACTGAGAAACAGAATTGAAGTTCACAGTCAATTTTTAAGCCGACAGCTTTGGTCGCCCTATTACAAAATTTAAGGGGAAATGTCACAAATGTGTAACGGCAAAATTGTATACTAGTGGGGAACCCAAATTGGACAACGCATCCATCACACACGATCTGGAAAATCATCTCACGCAGTTTGACATGTCGCAAGACCATCATACTTGTGGCACTTGCACTGAATAGCTGCTTCTTATAACATAAGGGATATCCCGCCTTGGAAGGAAAATGCGTTTTGAATAGAAAATAATTTCAGTCGCAGTCGGGTACATTCTTCCACAACGGGTGTTTTTTTTTTAATATTTGAATAATATAATAATTCAAGACAGAAATATTGTTGGAATGAATTTTTTATTATTCTAATCTGGTAGATAATCATGGCATTTATTTTTTCAATATGATTTCTGGCATTTATCCGCCGCGGCTACGAATTAAATAATTTGTCACTACTGTTCGTCAATCATGGCGTTGCTCCAGATATTTCTATGTGTGCGTTCTGAGTCTGCGGAAATGGAATCAACCCACAGTTTTTTTTCCAGACAATAACAACTTAAGAGACCGACCCAACGTGCACTTCAACAAGACAAAATATTTCATCAGACGACTTTCCTTCCTGAAGGAAACTGTTATATCTCTTCTTCACACCTCAATACCGTTAATAAATCACAAATAAGATTAGATTGGCTAGCTTCTCAACAACTCTTACTACATTATATACACATTTATAGAATCCTCCATTTCATTTGATCACAATCTCCAGAAACGATGCAATCTTTCTGGTCTTAGGTAATACAACCCGAATTTCAATTATGAAAGCACTAACATGGAGTAATAAATTTAATGAACATTCAAGAACAGAATTTATTGGATAGCTAGAAATTCAAAGCCAAAACCCTTATCATCGTTTGTCCATACTCTAAATAATTTGAGAAAAGAATGTGTTTTCCTGAAACCGAATTTTCATCACCAACCATAAGGCTGCTAGTTTTCAGTCACAGTCAGCCTGGTCCCTGGTCCTACGTCTGGAAGTGGAAGGGTATATCAGCTCCGTATGAATATAAATGCAACGCCATTAATTACAAATATATATATCCTCTCTCTATAAATTGAAAATTGATGACTTGTAATTAACAACAAATATCCAAAACAAACAAGGAATCCACCTTGTCTACGTCTACGCCCCTTTGTGTATTATCGTTATGTTATCGAGTATCTGAATTCGATACTTATACTTCGTCACATTTATGACAGACGATGATGGCGATGGTTTTGGACATGGCCTGATTGTTGGGGTATGGAAATTAATTTCCCTTTCATAATGTCAGTTTAAGTTGATGTCATTTGTCATTCTCGATGGTCATAGAGCTGAATGTAGATAAAGCTCATTTCACCTGCAAAGAGCATTGTGCTATCAGTATCATCATCATCTTCCAGGGCTGGACTTACTCTCTAAGAGAAAAAGGGCGATAGGAAATGAATGTTTTTTTTTTTATAAAATTGTAAGATGTAAGTTAAGGTATATAAACTCAACTAAGGGCATTAAAACCCAGGGTTTTGTAGAAAGAAAGCTCGATTAATTAGCTTCAGCATACTTTGGTTCGAAGAAAGTTTTTGGAGAGTGTGGTTCAGTTGAACAATAAAAAAGTTTTGCCGATTGAAGCTTGGTCTCTGTCATTGTTCTTGACAGTTCTTGGTATCCTTTTGAGGTGCTAGAGCGAAAAACTAAATTTTAATGAACCGTTTTCAGCTCGGAACAGAGTATACTTTAGGAGCTCTGAATGCATATAGTAGCAAAATTTTAGTGCTCCGTGGTGCAATGTTAAATATTTCAGACTGCAATGCTAAAAGGTCTGAGTAACGATCTCTGATTATGTTTAGAGTAAATCTTGTCACGAAAAGAGCATGTCAGCCAGCTGATTGAAAGTTAAAAATAAATTTGTTGTCCCTTACATTCCTAGAAAGAATCATGGTACTCACAAAAATGGCTGTGAGTCTAAGTAACTAGGTCTTGGCTCCTTCTGGAGCTATCATGTCCTAATATTTTGGTTTAAAATTACAAGTTTAGAACGGGAAATGGAGGAAAAGTAAAAGCTTGTTCTGTGTTCTTTTCTATAAGCAACGACACAGCAGTCTTCAGTATATGTCTTCCAAAACTCGTACTCAGATTAATTTGTATATATGTATTGCTGTCTTACAAAACTTCCAAAACAATGAGCTAAGACAAAAAGAGTTGATGTTAAAAGGCTTTCTAAGAAAGGCCCTTTTTCAGTCACCTGAAATATGTAACCTCTTGTTCATTAGATAATGTATTTGACATCCACAAAAAATCCACCCTGAATCTAAAAGTTTATTTTTCAGGCCTTCGGATCTGTACAAATCCAGCACTTAACATCCACCCTCTGATTTAATAATATTTTTTTTTTTTTCAACTCTCCCCAAGCAAAGAGCAATCTTCATTCTTCAGCATTAACAATGAGTCCTGCGGTAACAATAGGACATTATATGGTTGCGGCTATGCTTGCCTGCCAAGCCTCCTGCCATCATGTATCCTATTTGAATGAGGCAGCTTCTGGTTACAGTAGAGGTAGCTGACAGCAGTAATGGCGGCAGCGGGCGCATAGCATAGCGAGAACAAGGACGACGGACGGCGACGGTGACGTTTCGGTGGAAGCATATTTCATATGGAATTAAAGTTGCCTCACAAATGTTTAAATACTTTTGACAAAGCATTCTAGTCAAAGCAGTATCTCGGTTCTCGGGCTAGGTTGTGTTTATAATTTATGTAGGTATTTATTTTAGGTGTGGGTGCAAGCAATAAGGATAGTCTGGAACTTGGCTTTGTGCCGCTTTTACCAATCGCTTATGGACCACTCGTGATATCCGTCTATAATGAACGAAACATTACTCTTGATGGTGTACAAAAAAGGACAAACATGAAGATGGCACATGTCTATATATTCACACACATCCATATTTATGACCTTTAAGATTTAATCCTGAAACTGGAATTCATTATGAGAAGAGTCTTCTCTGTTCTCTCCCAGCACAAAAAGAGGGTTAAAATCAGTAAGTTCCATAATATTGCAATGCAAATGATAATGAGGAAGGGGTGTGTTCGTGTGTTGTGTTGGATGTTTGGATCTGTATATTTATTTCTTATTTTGTGCCATTTGCAATTTGCAGATTGTATCTATATATTTTCTTTTTTAGTTGTCACCTGCAGATTTGGCAGAGTGAGTTATGTCTGCCTCTGGTAGTATGGAGCAGTGCTACCACTTCAAGAAAAAAAATCGAAGCAGATTTAAAGAAAAAAGTGAAGCAGATTGATAAAAATCGAAGTAGATTTTAAAACTAAACTTTTTTATAAAAATCTACATCTAGGGTGGGCTATTTAGTGGTTTATTTTTAAATCGTAGGTTATTTTGATATTGACAGCTGTTTCCCGCTCGAAATCTTGAAAGATATTCAGTATCATACCTCCGCGGAACGAAATGTGTGGCTTTATGTTTGAACAGCGTTGGAAAATATTGAAAACTTATTTCCAAAGTGAATGCTGTGTAAGTTCGTTGGGGCTAAGAGCAGCTTGAATTGCACAACGATTTTCGGCGAAAAATCAACTTTTCTGATGAGGCGCATATTCATCTCGGCAGCTACGTTAACAAACAAAATGTCTCGGGAAACTCGCCCGTTGTTGTCGAGAAGCCAATGCATCCACAAAGAGTGTGACAGTTTGGTGCGGATCGTGAAGTGATGAGTTCATCGTTCATTAGACCATTTTTGTTCGAAAATGAGGCTGGGAACAACGTTTCTGTCAACGGTGGGTGTTACAGAGCAATGTGAAGACATGGATTTGGAAGACCTCTACTTCATGCAGGTTAACGCGCTATGAAACACAGCCCATTCTACAATCGATCTTTTGCTCACTAAATTCCAAAATCGTGTTATCGATTGGCCGCCTCGGAGCTGTGATACGACTACTTTGGACTTTTTTGTTAGAAACCGTGAAGGCCCGACGTTATGTCAACAATCCGGAAGCGATTATATCACTTAAAGCCAATATTTTCCAAGAAATCCGTGAGCTAGAGCCCGAAAAAAAACTTGGGTTTGGGCACCCTCTAAATCATAATTTTTTTTTAATAGCCTTAATTCAATCAAACGAAAACCAAACTAAAAGTCTTTCCGACTTCTTATATAAATATTGTTCCATAACACTTTTTAATTTAATTTAACAAAAAAAAAATTATTTTCATCTTCATTTCTACATGTGTAGTATGTAAAACGAAAATTGGAGTGAAATGGAAAAAAGGGAGTAGATTTTGCCTTTTTCTGTAAAATTGAAGTAGGTTGAAACAGATATTTTTAAAATGAAGCAGATTTCAGTATTTTGGTGATAGTGCGAAGTAGGAAGTAGATTTTAAATTTTTTTGATAAAAAGAAGCAGATCTACTTCAATTGAAGTAAAGTGGTAGCGCTGGTATGGAGTGCTTGTGAGATGACATTTTTTTATGGAGAGCCTTTTGCATAAAACGGGGGTAGAAGAAAGAGAATGTGTTTGCCAAAGAACGACCATGCAATAGGGTATGAAGGAGCCATTGGGTTTCTTTAAAAGATATGATGAAGATGATGGATTTATGTGAATAAGATACTTTTAAAAAGTTAGATTGTCACAGGAATTTTTTTTTCGAAAGGTGGGCATAAAAATGACATCAAATCAAGTTGAAAGCCAACTTTATGGAAAGATATATCTCTCTTAACAGACAGAAAATATTTGTATGTGTAGCCTATGTTGGGGAGGGGGTGAAATGGGTCCAAATTATTTGGCAGTAAGTGCCCTGAAATCGTTAAAGAAATAAAATTTCTTCGAAAACAGCTTTGAAAACAATTCCTTGGGATATTATGATTTTAATTAAGTTTTTTTGTTTAAAATATATGTACTTATAGGTCTTATAAATAGAATCGTCATGAAACCGGCTTTTTTAGAAATCGGTCCGTTCGTAAGCTACAGGCCGATTTTAATGAAATTTCAAATAATTTAGGAAGTGAGACAGCCGAAATTGTTGAGTCCCCACTTTTAAGGATAGTGCTGTGTTAAGGAGTTAAATGCTGTGAAAGCTGTTGCAATACAGAGTGCGGCATTTTTGACATATCATTAAATAAGAAAAGAATTAACAGAAACGTCACAAAAGTTTTAAGCTTTATTGAGACATTTTTTTTTTTGTAGAAATATTTTTTTGAAAACAATTGATACCTACAGGGTCATTCATTTCGTGGTTTCAAATTCGTAGCGCTGGCATTTGACATCTGTCAAACTCAGCTGTCATCAGAAATGTCATCTCATAACATTAGTTGAATGATTGCCATTTACGAATATTATATCGCTTGACAATCGAACGTCAAAATTATTAAAACTTATTGCAAAAGTGGGTGTTGGAACAACATGCAATTAGACCGATTTTTCTTGAGCGATGAGGCACATTTTTCACTCGGTGAGCAGTTCCAACGAAACGGTATAACACGCAACACAACACGACCAGTTAAAGCTTTATTGTGTGAGAAGTTTTCTGTGGTCATGTAATTTCACGTTTTGGCAATTTATTCAATTGGGCACCAAGATCATGCGATTTGACACTTAAGATTTTTACTTGCGATTATAGGTACTATAAGGCAAGTTATGCATTCGCCGAAAAAAAAAGTTTTGAGATAACAATCAAACATGACATTACGATGATAGGGAAGACGAAAAAAGATGGTCTAAAAATTCTGTCCGTCTGTATGTCTGTCTGTCTGTATGTATAGACACCTACAGCCCAAACGGGTGGGGCGAATTGCTTCAAACTTGATATAGAGTTTCTTAGGTATTGTACAGAGGGGAAATTGAAATTTTTTTTTTAGCTCGACAAATAACGGTACCTGCCAACCGTTACGTTTAAGCTTATTTTTCTCAAAAACAGCTCTAACGATTTCGATTTAAAAAAATCAGTTTTGCTTTTTATGTACGACCAATCATATGGCTGAAAAAAAGTTCTAAAAAATGTCTAAGAACGGTACTTTCCATAGGACCGTTTTTTTTTTGCTTTCGACTATCTCGAAAACGACTCAACCGATTCTTTCAAAATTTCACACATATATAGTTGTAGGTAGCTTAATTTGTACTGCATACCAATATTTTTGAAAAAATATTTTTTTGTATTTTTAAAAGCATTTAAAAAAAAAATTTTTAAATAAAAATTTTGAAAACTGCTCATTAAATTTTTTATTAAAAATTTTAAATAAATGTATTTGCTGAATACCTATGAGCTGGCGTTTTTGATTTTTTTTTTGAAAATTTTTTTCAAAATTTTTTTCAAAAAAAACATTTTTTTTCTCAAAAACCACTCCACAGATTCTTATAAATTTATTCTCATAAATTCAAATTTATTCTCATAAATTCAACTTTATCCAAGAAATAAAATGGCTTACTTTTTTTTCAGCTCAAAATAGTTTAAGTATTTTTTTAAGAATTTTGAAAAATTTATTTTTATCAAAATCTCAAGCCTCTAGACCACTGTCACGCATTAGAGCAAATTCGTGCGGCCCAGTCGTGCATTTTATTTCTGTTGGGTTACGCAAAATACCGTGTTAAGGCAAACAGTCTCCGAACTCTAGACGGATTAAAAACCAACATTTGCTCAAGTTATGGCCGAAATACCGTCTATTTGAATGATATTGTTTTCGAAACTCAATGCAATAAAATGTTCATCAAAAATGTATCGCTGTGTGTGTTCAATAAAAATTTAAATAAAATTTACCTACATTACTGTGAACAACAACAAATATATTTTTGCAGTTGCAGTGGGTACGATTTTCCATTACGGTCATCCAGGTAGGGATCACAGTCGTATTGTGTCTGAACCAAAGTTTTCTTTCATGGCAACTTTTGATAATTTCCGCTGAACTTTAATTTAATTTTGAATGAATAAAAACACCATTCTAACTTATTCTACCATGTCACTTTGACCTTTCCAACCTCAGTTTAATTTGAATGTGCAATTATATTTGACAGGGCCGGACTATGCCCCTTATGGCGCCCTTAAAATATTGTGGCACGAACAGCTCCGGTTAACCAAGGACTTAATTTCTCAATCATAAATGTATGTGGTACTGATACTCTGGACGTATGGCAGGGAGCACTGCAAAATTTCAATTTCTGGGTTATGTTTGAGTATTTTGTACGCGACCATGAATTTGAGCTGCTTCCGCCTTGAAAAAGTGGCAAAGTTCATAACGTTAAAAAACAAAAACACATTCTGCACTCAACTTATTAAGTAAACACTATTTTTCGAACATTTTTTTATTAATTTTAAACTTGAATTTTGTTTATACCCTATTCTATAGAATGGGTATATTGTAAGTATTTGTTGTGGAGTTTGTTACATAGAGAAAGAAAGCTGAAACTTAGTATGTATAGACATATAATCTTCAACAGTAAGGCTATGTTTTTGAACGGTGAAATCCATCCACAATCGCCTTTTTTGTTCACCAAACTCTATTTGGTTAAATTAAATAGTTTTTTTGTACAGTTACGATAAAATTACAGCGTTAAAATTTTGCACACGCAAGCGATAGGTAAATTTTCTTTCAATTAAATAAAAATAATTCAGTTTGGGCGTTGCTTACGCCCACTTTTCATACAAAACCATCAATATTATTTTTATAAAATAAAGATGCTTATATTATTGAGCTTATTAAAAACATTCTGGGTATTATTTATATAGATAAACATCTTGTGTATGAAATCAAAATAATTGATTTTGGGCGTGCCTGACGCCCACTTTTCATTAGAAACTATAAAAAATTGTTTTCACAAATAAACCTATCATGAATCCACAAGCACAAATTTGTGCGTCTCTAAGTCGAAACTAAGAAGCTTGTATATGAAAAGAAATGTTTGAATTTTGGGCCACTTTTCATGAAAGAATGAAAAACATAGTTTTTAAATTTTAAGGTACTACCAATATTCAATGTTAACCTTTTTTTCCGTTCGTTGTATGAAAAATATATCTCTACATTTTTTTGTGTAAATTTTTTCAATACGCCCACTTTTAAGGGAGTGATTTTTTTGAAATACCTTTGTTCAGGTAAAGGCCCCGACCCATAGAATCCGTTGGTCCGTTGCGGCAACGCATCCGTTGACGTTTGCCGGATCGCCGGATTGGGGGGTGACCCAATGAATGCGTTGACGTTCCCTTTTTGCCTCTTTTTTTTCTTCGAACATGCTGCAAAAAATTATGCTTTACATAATTACAACTGTAACCAAAACCCTTAGAAGAAGAAATATATTTCTCTTCTTCAATGCCAAAACAAAACCACTTCAAATCGAAAAAAAATTGCTGTCAACTAGCTGTCAACGGATTGTCGGAGAAGAAAAAGTTAAAAGTTCAGCTACTTCTGTCCGTTGCGTTGCCGCATGCGTTGTCTATGGACCACTTCTCGTAAGAACACGTGTATTTAATCGAGCTGTCAGTTGATTTGCCGGACGCACGGACGCAACGGATTCTATGGGTCGGGGCCTTAAGATCGTTTAAAAACTACTCGATTCAGCTGTAGTTTAACACATATAACTAAAAACAGACTAATGATCAAAGCTCAGTTAATTTTGTTCAGTCTTGTTGTTCAAATCGATCTGCAAGCTTAAAATAATTGAATGTAACTCAGCACACAGTAAATGCCATGGCAGTAAAAAGTCTCAACTTTGGGTGTGCCACACGCCTTTTTTATTGTGCCAGAAGTAATTGAACTTCGCCTCACAAAATAAATGTTATTTAATTTGTTCCTGTCTGCTGAAGAAGAATTTTGTTTCTGAAACTGGAACAGCGGGTGGCTGCGGGAGGCGAACGCATATATAAAATATAGGGAATAGGGTATCCAACAGTTCGTTGCAAACGTACTGTAGCTCTCGCTTATGTTTTTTTGTACAAAATTCAACAACATGGCGGTTTTCGAAAAAAAAAATCCAACTTAAATTTGTAAAAAGAATTGGTCAAATCTTCAAGAAAGCAAAGTAAAAGAAATTTTGCAAAACCTTTGAAGTTGTCCTTGCCTTGCTAACAAACTGAAAACTGTCCCTTATGTAACTTTTTCCTAAAAGTCTTTATCACTAAAATACATCTTTAAATAAAGAAAAAAATTGTATTATTTACTGTCAATATACCTCTAAACTGCTTTATCATCCCTTTTTGACTGAAAAGTTAATACAAATTGAAAAATAATTTCCAATCCAAGTTAGCAGACAAACCGATTTTTTTTTTCTTTCTTTGCTGTGCACAAGGAAACATTTTTGTGGAAAGGATAATCCTCTTTAGTTAGTTTTATCGCCAAGTAACAGGTACACAATTTTGGTTTTCCTTGAAGGAAGACGCACGGCTTACGTTTAGCACATTCCGCCTTCTCATCTTGATAAAATATTTATTTTTGATTATCAATAAGAGGCGTTTCTTTTCGTTTTTTTTATTTTGTTTCCTTTTTGATTCCATTGAAATTAATAAAACGGAAGCAGCTTTGTGGATGGGGTTCCACTTCAGAATTCTTTAGGACTTTCTAACTGAAGAAGCACCCCATGAAGTTGGTATATTTGCAAAAAAAAAATAAGTATAAAGGACTCGAAAATATTTTGTACACAAACAAAATTACATAAAATAATAAAGGACCGCAATTGTGAAGAGATAACCCTGATTTGGATCCACTTCCACCTACTCATGTTAAAAGGGGTTGTTTCGAGCGCTCGCTCAGCCTGGAGCTATGAATCCGATTTGGTGGCAGACACATCCACATCACCCTATAATATCTTCGTTATTGTCAATATGATATCTTCTAGATAGAAGATATAAAGGAGATTTGCACCATGGTAACAGTACAATAGAAGAGCCAGCGAACGTGCAGTTTATTAAGAGTGAAAGAGAAAAGACGATAGAAAAAAAGAGAAGTTTAGTTGGAGTCATATATACAAATAAAGTAGGTACTTTTGCAATGGCATGACGGTGGCGGGCGCTCCTGAGGACCTGGTATTTTGCAGCAATGGTTGTGGACTTTGGTGGCTGAGATATAATTTGGGGTGGCTTTCCAAATGTAGATATGCCTATGCAGTCTGCCACATGACGGTGACTGTGCAGTGGGGTTACGAAAGTATTCAAATAATGAAAGGAATTTTTTCATTATCAAAAAAATATTATTACTTTCTGTTACGGGCCGCCGTCACTCATTCCACCCGTCGTCGTTAGTACTTATGATTTGCTCTTGAACCGCTTTAAATTATTACTGCCGGTTAACTTTAACGAAACTCCCTAATTAAATTTATCTGAATTGTTCACTTATGACGACGACGCCGACGACGCGACGCCAAGCGCCGCACGTAGAGGAGAATAATTTGTTGGTGATGAAAAAGAATGACGTTCGTCAACTTGATGAAATATTGAAGTTCTAAACCGACATTGAAAGATTAAGGGTGGTTTTAAGTAGGCAATATAATTTAATGTTATTGCATCTCCCCTTTAATTTTCACATCCATGATAATTTTTGACAATTTGTACATTCTACACGACTTTTTAAAATCGTGCTCATTTTTCTTACTTCGTTAGAAAAGCTTTTTGGAAACTGTTTCAGTTTCACTTTCAATTAAATCTTACAGCACTCCCTTACCTTAGTGTTTTCCAAATAAACTTATTAAGCAGCAAACGTAAACAAAAAACAGGGAAAAAGGACAAAAGCCAAAAGGATGAACCAAAGAGTTTGTTTTATTTTACTGGCTTAATATAGCAAATATTAAAAACTAACATAAACAAACAAACATCCCAAGTCAACACTTAGAACTAGAGTTGAGGGAGAATAAGGGTGACGATGACAAGGTAAGCTTTTGTAAGGACATCTTTGATGGAGTTGAAGTAGGGTAGGTGTACTATTCGTCCTACATGTTGCATACATTTTAATGGGTTTCTTTTTTCATAATTGGGGTGCTGATGATAGTAGTTGATATCAAAAAATGATACGTATCTTAGATTTTTAGGGTTCTTTTTGAGATTTTTTGGGGAAGCGTTGTGGCAATCGATACTGATGAATAAAAAATTTCATTATGCACACTCAATCATTTTCGTTTGGGAAAGAAAGCGTTCTGTTTAAAACCAGGAAAGGACATGGAATCCGAAATGACAGAATCGGGATGTCTTAAATGCGCGGGGAAAGAGAGGTGTCCTGCTTACATACTTCGAGTGAGCTAGGCATTTCTTAACGGAAAGATTGAGTGGAAAAAACAATAAACGAATGTTCTAGACCATCGACATTGCCACCATTTTGTTTATTTTATTTGCATTAATTATTGAATGGGTTTGGCATGCCTTCTGACACATGGTGGCTCTATTTCTTTCATGGGGTCATAAAAGGTGTTCCATTTTCATTATTATTCAGGGGCAAATGTAGAGAAGTGCCGAACGAGTACCGAGACGTGTCAATAATTGGACGAAGTTGGACGAACTCGAGAAAATGGCTGCACTGCGGAGAGTAACTGTACCAATATTTTAAAAGGTATAATATTGGTAAAGAAAGCAATACGCAATCATCCGGTACTGGCTTTGGATGTATTTGAAGATCAACTTATACCCATCAGACAGAAAATACCATATCAATGATGAACATCCTATTTAATGTCACGCAACAATCTGCCAACAATACAAGCGCCAAACCTCTAACAGCGGCAAAATTTCAAACTGCCATTTATTTTCTCAGATGAGGTAGTGCAGGTGAGTTCCACCAGAACGGCTTACATTCCATTTCCATTGATACAAGCAATTTGAGAAAACGAAACTTATCTCAGTTCTAATAGACAGGAGGGTTCAGAGTTATTGTTAAGTTGAAGAGAAAAATCGATATCAAAAAATCGTTACCGCTCGTCTTTAACTTCTGGCAACTCACATTCGCGAGATAACAAAAAGATCAGAATCGAACTGAACATCATTCTCGGGCACTTCAAAATTAAGTTTTTGTTTACCTGGGTTTTGAACTCGAGTCCGTCCTCGTACCATTCCAGACTCTCTACCACTTCGCCAATTCATTGTTGATAATTTTTACTTTATTTAATTTTTACTTTTTTAATGGCTTTTATAGGGCTTTTTTACCACCTCAGTCAAGCTATCGTCAAATAGCGTTTGTAGGGGGTCTGCTTCAAAATCCCGAAAACGAAAATCCCGAAAGTTAAAAATCCAGAAAAATCAAAATGCCGAGTAGCAATCAATACTGAAAAATCGGATTAGTGATGCAGGCAGGCGCCTGTTGCTCGGCTAAGGGTATGTCCATCCAGTTGTCTGGCAGGCGCCTGTGTCAACAGTTTTCTTAATCAACAGTACATGGCTTTTTTATCATTCGGGATCTTGAACATTCGGGATTTTGATTTTTCGGGATTTTGATTTTTCGGGAATTTGGTTTTCGGGATTTTGAACGGATCCCGTTTGTAGGGCCTTTTTTAACATCTTAGGCAAGCTTTGTGCGGTAGCTGTCATCAAATTGCTTTTATAATGATGATGATAACATCCAAAGCAAGCTTTTAACATTAACTGCCATAAAACGTGGTGGCTTATAAATACTTTTTAAAAAACTTGGTTGTCTGTAAAGTCGGTTTACGGACGATAATTTTACGTGATAACCAGTTAACAAAACAGTTCATGTGTATGTTGTATCTCTTTAACCACCAACAACCCACCCCACTTACAACTTTTTTTAATTTTTTTCTCTCACCCCCCTCCCCCCAAACATCAACCTATTACCCCAACATACAACTAATAGCCCACCATTTTTGATAACTGTTTCCCCCCCCCCACACAGTAAATACATTCTTCCTTACCACCAACACCACTTACAACCACCCCGAACCATCCACACCGCCTACAACCATCATCATCCAACCACCCACTGTTTTTGACAATTCCCTCCCAAACACCAAATCCAACCACTCACTCCACCTACAATCACCTGCTACTCACCCACCATTTTTTATCATATTTTCTTCCGCCCCGCCACAACCACCTTCACCAACCACCACCGCCAACCACCCAACCCAACAATTTTTGACAATCCCCCCACCCATCCCCCAAATCCAACCACCCACTCTACCTACAACCAACCACCCACTCCACCTACAACCAAGAGCCACTCACCCACCATTTTTCTTACACTTTTGGCCTCCCCCCAACACCAAATCATCCTTATCCCCAACATCACTGCCAACTACCCATCCCACCTACAGCAACCAACCAACCATCTACCATTTTTGACAATTTTTTAATCATTTCCTCCGAACACCAAATCCAACCACCCACCCCATCTAAAACTACCTTCAATTCACCCACCACTTTTGACAATTTTTTCATTGCCCCCAATCAAATCAACTATCCCCACCACCAAAACCGCCGACCACCCAACCCCCCTTCAACCGCCAACCAACCACCCACCATATTTGCCAATTCACCTCCCACCCTCCCCCAATCATACCAAATTCCCCAAACACCAAACACCCATCCCACCTACAGCCACCATGAAACCACCCATTAGTTTTGACAATTTTTGTCTCACCACCCAAACCAGCTACAACCACCCACCATTTTTGACAATTTTTTCTCTTCCCGACACTACCAATACCCCCCCCCCCGCCACTCATCCCCACCCCCGCCTGCCCCACACACACTCCCACCACAACCAACCAACCACCCAACACCCTCTACTCCTACTTTAACGACTTTCTAGGCTATCAAAGCAGCTAGGTTAGGTAACGTCAGTGTGACTGTGACTGTGACTGTAACAATTTTCTGTGCGTGCTGCCCATATATTGGTTTTGATTTTGTTGAGTATCGAGTGTTAGTTCCTATTATTAAGACAATCTTAATCGAAAAGTGTTCAGTTAAAACGCGTACGAAAGTGGCTGTGAAAAGAATAAAATATGCATTGCTACAAAGTTGTGAAGATTGTCAAAAACGGCAGTAGCCTTTTGGCCGCAGTTTGGAATTAGTTTAAAAACTTCTCTGTTTTCCAATGATGAGTACATATTTACCTTCCTCTCTTTATTTACATATAACTAATTATATTTATAAGAACTAAGATAATTAATTGAATTTATTTTGTGTAAGGTCTTTAATGGCCAGCCTTACACAAATTGTTTGCATCGGCTTGTTGTAGAGAGCCTTATAGCAGCTTTTATTTCTTAAATTCTCAGTTAACAACTTCGAAGGCCTTATACACACCATTTTGTACCTTTATCAGCAAGCCTTGTATAGAACTTTTCAAATTAAATTCTAAAAGGATTATACCAGCTATTATGTTAATTGTCAGTGTTTGAAATGTGTGGTTTGCAAAAGTTTGCCTTATACGAACCCTATACAAGCTATTACTTGCCAAATTCAAAAAATTGGCCCTTACACAAGCTAAATTGTTACTTGAAGTGAGTTTCAATCTTCACGTTTTTTTGTGGATCTTGAGAAGTTCGTTCACCGAGTTAATTTAGAATGCATTTGGTGATCACTCATTACGAGGGGAATTCAACCAAATTAGTTTCTTTAATAAAAGAGTCCTAAAACAGCTCAAGTTGATTCGTGATACAAAATGGACAGCTTTCTGATTCTTTCGACGTCCAAAGAGATGTTCGGCTGTCTATACTTTTTGTTTCTTATGTTTATGCGTTAGGCCCAGTATGGTTGTGTTTCAAAACCTTGGAAGAGACCAAGCTAATTGCATTTCGTAAAAAATTATTGGTCTTTAATTTTTTAAAACAGCACAAATCAGTGACACTTTGAAGTGTTTAAATCATCTTCAGCGAAAATAATCAGGACACTGGTACAACTTTTGAGGAAGATTGAAATACCTTTATCGTATTTGCGATTTATTTAAACGATTATCTTGCTAATGAGGATAATGGACCCTTTTTGAAATCTTCGGATTTTTTTTTATAATGCACTCGCACTCAAAGGGATATTAATACCTTTATAATGAATTAACATGTGCGAGCGAGCAAAGAGAAGGAATAGAAAGATAGGAAAGAAAGGTGGTACAGTGATTTGAGATTTTAGGTGATAATTATATCTCATGGAAATTCTTAAAATCATTTTAATTCTGTTTTTTTTTTAATATAAAAAAATCTCTTTTTAATCCTAGCATCTTATTTTTTTTAATATTTAAATGCTTTAAAAAAATCATTGAAAATTGAATCTTTCTCATAGTTCGTTAATTACAAGGATCGAGTTTGTATGTATTAAATATGCGTTATCCTTGTTCCATTACTTGAATCCTTTAAACACACCAGAAAATGTCTCTTATTAAACTAATCCGTGGTAACAACTTAATTAGATAAAACAAATTATACCGTCTCGTCGCGGTGCGGCACCATATACTATCGCCTTAAGCAACACATTATAATGTCAAGACTTTGTTCTTCTATGCCTCTGCAGTATTAGATAAATTTGTATCTGGATTCAGAGTTCTTTCAAGTGTGAATTTCTTTCCTATTTTTGTATATACTTTGTTTTTACATTGACTGATATTTCAGTTCAGACGGGTTTGAAAATCCTTTACGATTTTACGATTTACTGTTTCAGGCAATTTAACTTAACACAACTTTGCTTAATTAAATAAAATGTTCTCTAATTTACGAGCACATCTCTCTTGGGGTAGTGTTATGTACAAAACCGAACACCTTTCTTTCCTTTATTGTCTTTCTTTCCCCCTCCAAATCTTCCTAATTTTGTTCTTTTAAGTATAAAACCGCATAAGCATAGCTTCTATCTGTACACACGATTTGGAGTGTGCGGGGTGAAGTGGGTGAAGTACAAAAAAAAAAAAAAGTAAGAATGAAATTTACAATTAACAAGAAAATCTCATTTGGAAAATAATTAGAACAAAGTGCTGGGCATTTGACTATGATGGTGAGATAATGATATTCCAGCACAAGTCCCTCCAATTTACATGCCGGGAAAGGTCTGGGGGAATTATTAGATTATTGTTAATTATTGACATTGCCCTGAGGATGAGTATAATGGAGAGTGCATTGCGTCTAGTAATTTGGAGGATTCGACAGTGAAGATGATTTTTTCAGGCCATTCGCCCGGGGAATTTTGTTGACTTCAAGTTCTTTAATACAAATTAAAAAGATTTAAATTCAATATATAATGACTTCCTATTAGAGCTTTAAACGAAGCCTGGCTATTAGAAGCACGCAATGCTGCAGGCTAGAACCAGAGCTGCCAAGAGTTCTGCACGTATGATTTACTCACAAATAGGAGCATTGGATTCAGCAAGCGTGCGAATCTACTACGACAGAAGCAATGTTCCAGAGTTTTGAAAGAGGGTACAGCATTTGTACAAGGCGTACAAAGCCCAAGCGGAAGACTATAAAGACAAAGGCAAGGGTGGGAATGTCGTAGTAGATGCATCACATGCGGTGCTGAGAATATGGAAAGAACACTTTAAAAGACCGTTAAACAACTAATTGCTGTCAGGCAAAATTATCCATCCAACCTTCCGTGTGGACTGGACGGAACAGGTAACGATATCTTAGGCTTCTGAAGTGGATGGCCTCTCTGCCGAAATCTTCAAATGTCGCCTATAAAATCTTGTCGGTGATTCTGTGTGATCGTCTGATCCCTTTCGTCCTTGAAGAGATTGGCCGTTGTCAGTGTGGTTTCATGCCACTTCGACAGATTTTATAAAAACCCCAAGAATTCCAGATCAATTGTGCAGGGTGACTATGGAGAACGCGCTGCTCCGTCAACATTAGTAAGAACACCAAAGAGTCCCTTGAAGTCCAGAAATTCCGCAGGAATGTGTCTAGCAGTTAATTAAGATAAAACAAAGTATACCTATGCTGATGTACTCGTCATTGTAGGCTTGGACAAAACATCACTCTGGATACAAATAACCTTCAGATCTTTGCACTTATGATACTGCGCCTCTGTCCCATATTAGAACAACCTATATGGAGTACTATTTTGGCTTTCATGATAGAGCTGTGGGTCTGGTCAAGAGTAATCTGCACAGCTGCAGCAAAAAAAAAAACAAGGATTGACCTTGAAGAATCAGAGCTTTTAAACTGATAATTGGGTACCACAAGGTTCTATTTTAGGGCCCTCATTATTCTGCACATTTATAAACCGTCTTCATAATGTTTGTACGTATCTCTGCATTGTAAGGCAGGTGATTGCACTACAAGAAGTTCTTATACGTAGGATTATTGAAGATCTGTTGGTAATTACAAATAACTTACTTACTTAAGGTAGTGCAGACAGTCTATTATGGACCACGGCCTCAAGCGACATTCCTCGCCAGCTAGGCCGGTCCCTATAGCCACTAGTCTCCAATTTCGCAAACCACGTTCGTTGAGGTCATTCTCCACTTGATCTGCGTCGGCCCTCCAGGTTGGAGTTGAAGACTCGTCGGGCTGGTGTGTTTTCGTCCATATATGCTCTACATGGCCCAGCCATCTAAGCTGCTGTATTTTCAGATTCTTAGCCGCTTCAATGTTGCTGTATAGCCCGTACAGTTCGTCATTAAATCTTCTACTCCCATACTCCATTAATACATACAGGACCGAATGTCACCCGATAGCGTGTCACGATGTCTTAAGCCTTTCTCGACATTAAATGAGTCGGTGGTGTACTTACCAAGCTTGGCGGAGCAGCGTGAGTTCTCCAAAGTCATCCTCAACGATCGAACGAGTTTAGCAGGGTTGCGAAGAAGTGACATGGCTCTGTATAGCTCGTTCCTATTCAAGCTGTCATATGCGACTTTAAAATCGACAAAAAAGAGCTGCGGAGAGTACCGATCTGGAATTCTTGGGTCTTTTCTAAAATCTGTCGAAGTGTGAAAATTTAATCGACGGTTGACTTACCGGGCCTGAAACTATACTGATAGGGGCCAATCAGTTCACGTGCAAAAGGGTTCAGCGGTTCAGGCGTTCACACAGAATGGCCGACAAGAGTTTATAGGCGACATTTATTAGACTTATTCTTCTGAAGTTGGAGCAGTTCAGAGTATCTCCTTTCTTGTGGATAGGGCACACAAGGCATACTTTTATCCGACCAGATTGTACAGATGATTTGGTGTTTGCTCCTCACCAAGTCAACCGCCGCTGCTTTGAAGAGTTCAGCCGTAAGGCCATCCACTCCAGCAGCTTTGTTGGACTTTAGTTTACATATTGCTACCCACTTTTTCTTGGTCGGTTGGACGGAGGTTTTGTTCATCATCGTCCAAATCGAATGGCAATTACTAAATGGTAAATTGAAAATGGTTTAACATCAAATTCGGCTAAGCCTCTACTTATTGTTATATCATATCTAAAAAGCGGGTCTAGGCTAATTCACTGTGCACAATTCACTGTGCACAATTCACTGTTGACACAATTCACTGTGGCGGACAATTCACTGTGGTGGACAATTTACAGTGTGCATTTCACTGTAAATTGTCCACCACAGTGAACTGTGCCCAATGCCTAAATTTTAAAACGGTTTAGTATTATTTTTTATGAATTTTTTTCTATAAATCAGTAAACAGAGAACAAAAATCTAACAGATCTTGGTTCCGAAGGAAAACAACATAAGGAATATCACCTTCAATCTTCCATTTGAGTTATTTCAATGTTTGCTCATCGCTGTAGAGGTAAAATTTAATCAACTTTCGCCACAGCGTATAACTCCACCACAGTAGTCCACCACTGTAAATTGTCCACAACTGTTAATTAACCGCCACAGTGAATTGTGTACCACAGTGAATTGTGCACCGTGAATTGTCCCCACAGTGAATTGTGCACGGTGAATTGTGCACGGTGAATTAGCCGGCTTCGCTAAAAAGCATATTAACACCTTACACTTGTCCCCAAACAAATTGGGAAGAATATTTTCTAGACTACGTAGACCCTGTCCACTTTTTGCAAAGTATTTTAGTTAAAACCACATTATGACTTAAAGAATAGCATTACTTGTGCCCTCAAAGAATTCTCTCATTCCCGAGTTTTTCGTGAAACATTTATTTTGTATCACTGCAGCATATATTTCCCAACACGTGTACACGCATCATAATGTATACAAATACTTTCTTTAATTGTTTCTTCTTCGAATAAGTTTAATCGATTTTTAAACTTCTCTTAGCTCTTTAGCCACCAAGAAAACTTAAACCATTATTATATCTAAGCCTTTGTAATTCATTCTGTAAATCATTCATGTTAAATGGTATACTTCACATTTCTGCACATTCTTAACCAACATCGTCGTGACTGTTAACAGCCAATTCGAAAGTTTTCATCGCAATTACCGCTCTGTCTTAAAATCAATTGCCTATGCAAAGACCAAACAATTACCAAGGCGCTTTCGCTATTCCACTTCCAATTCAATTCAAATTCCAAACGTAATCACTCGGAATGCCATTATATCTTCTCTTTTATTTTTTTTTTTTTTTTCTCGTTTCAGGTAAATTTTATAGAACCACCATCAGCTGCTGTAGGAGCTGCTGCGCCACCACCACCACCACCCCCAACATCATCATCGGCTGGAAACGTTAATACCACCACATCCACCCACTTACAGTCTCATCAGCCATCGCAACACAGATCACATCATCACCCCCCACTCCCGAATACAATAAAACAAGCATCAGTTAAGCTAATCGAGGGTTATTCCGACCCCAAGGATACTAAGCGACCAAAAAAAGTCTACCACAAGAAGAGTAAGCCTCGCAAGGAACATAAACGCAGTAATTATAGTTCTGGTAAGTGGTTCAATTTAACTCGACGTGTATATACTTTTAGCTGGACAAAACGATTATATATAGATTTTAGGGAGGGGTGGGATACAAACGGTGTTTTTTTTTTCTATTTTAATTACTCGATGGATCATCGATGAAAATGCAGCAGTCTTATGCAGCTAACCTTTAGCGTCCATGCTTCTTTTTTTTTGTCTCTTTTGTTGTTTCTTGATAGCATATGGCGCACGCCATATTAAATCAACTGTTGTTTGAATTCAAAATTCTGACCACACTTGAGCACATGTGATGCACAATCAATTCAACCCCTCCGCCTTCACATTGAACAGCCATTCAATGGACGCAGTTATTACTGTTATCAAAAGTCGAGAGTTGGGGAGTTTGTGTCATTGAAATGATGCAGACTGCTATTGAAGGGGACGGGACAGACAGGCAGACGGACTGACAGACAGTTGTTGGCCAAGTCCTTATTGAATGGAATCAATGATTTGTTGTGATGTCCCCTTCGAAATGAATAGGGCTCTCATGGAGGTTGCCCAACCGATATGGAAATATTTAAACGAAATATGTTGGGAGTGCAGTAATTAAAATGAAATGTATGGAATTTAATAAAAAACGTTCAATTGGATTTTCGCTTTAAAAATTTGAATTCACTCAAAAGTGTTTTTCATTCCGAAATGAAAGAGAGGCAAGAGGAGAGAAAGATTTTTCAAATTCCATTTTTATTGTTGAGCTTGATGATGAGAAACCATTTTGAAAATGTGGCTCTTCGATATCACCATTCTTCGGGAAAATAAAATGGGCCCAATACTACTTCCCTAAGGAACTCCGCCAAATTTTTAAAACCATCCTATTTTTGCGGATCAAAAGCCCTTAAAAATTCCAGCCTGCATTCTTCAATCTACCCGAAATAACTGAAATCGTATTTTGTACCATAACATTTGCATTTTAGCGAGTCTTCTCGTAAGCGGTACTAGCAATTTGGTTAATTTGTCATTGAAGACTTTGTAAAGAGAAATTATCTCCATGTCGTTCATTTCCGGGTTAATCGCAGGACAGCGATTTCCATAACGCAGCTGGCGACATGCGGCCTAGCACTGCTCCGAACCAATAAATGGTGCTATTGGCAAATGGAACCACTTTTTCTTCGAGTATGTTGTTGACATACATATAAGCTAGAATTTACCAATCCTTCCACGATAGACAAAGTACCACGTGGCATAGTTGTAAGTGTGTCGGACTGCCGCCACGCCGACGTTTTTGGGTTTGATCCCTGACTCCAACTAAGTTCTTTTCCGGGGTACTGCCTCTTGCGAGGAAGTGTCAAATCCGAGTAGATCACGTCATGTTTTTTCTCCGTTAGCCGTTCGGATTCGGCGGTAAATTGTAGGGCCCTTCCATTCCTGCAGAATATCAACGCACACACAGGAATGGTTTGGAGTGTAAGTAACAGACCCCGGCCCGCTTGGAGCTGTTGCGGCAGGTATTTATTTTTATTTTCACGATGCACAGCTCGGTTTTTCCACTCAGGGAATTCCTGCCCAAGCAGGATTTAACCTCCCCAAAAGTGTTCCCTTTGGGCAACCTTCGCCGAAGAGTATAACTCACCTGGTCGTCTCCAGACGTTCATTTGGAGATCTCAGGCGAAATCTGGACTCATCAGTGAGGAGAGTTCTGCTCCAGTCAGCCTCGGTCCAAGCTTGGTGAATAAGTGCAAACTCTCATCATAGTCGCTTTTGCTCTACGGTGAGCCACGGTACTCGAGCGGGTCTTCTTGCTCTCAGACCACCTTCCACTAAACGCCGCATAACCGTTTGAGCATTCACAGTTGTTCCCGTTACCGTTTTGAGCCCGTCAGACAGTCTATTCACCGCACTGGCCGTTTGGTCCCGATTGCGAAGACTCTGAAGCAGCAGATATCGGTCATCTTTAGCAGAAGTTGCTCTTGGACGACCTGAATCTCAGCGCCGAATGAAGAAGTTCGTTTCCTGAACCTTTGAAAGGGTTTTCTCGACGGTTGACTCTAGTTCTTTGATAAAGAGAGCGGCATACCGCACACTCCATTCATTCACAGATGTTTGAATTCAAAGTCCAAAGGACACATCATCCATACAAGTCTTACTACAAAAATCGAAGAAAGTATAGTTTGACTTCTAAAACTTTTTTTTTAATTTCAGATCACTTTCGACGCTCACGTTAGCTAACAATGAATCCCCTGTGGGCCCTTCGCTATTAAAACTGAACTCGTTCTGTTAGGTACCTTGATAGAATCTTCCCCAGTTGTAAAGAAGTGTTCTCCTTTACGCTAGCTGAATCAGTTCGTTAACTTTTCCAGGTCTATTTCTGAGTTGAAAGCAGCGTTTGTCCAGCACGTACCTTAAAAGGGCGTGTTTTTAGATCTCTTGATCTACCGAACAATTGCACTCACGTCACGATGTTAAATCATCAGCTCAAGACTTAAAAATATAGAAATGAATAAAGCGAAGGAAAGAAACTAAAAAAAAAATTATTAAAAATGTCGTTAAATTATCCTTACTGGCCTTTTTCCGAAATATATTGTCATGTTTTGGCATCAGGTACTCCAATTACACAAATATATCTCCTGCATAGAGTTCCAGAACCATGACGGAATCTTTCAAATCACTTTAACATCGTCGAAATGCTTGTGCTTTAAACATCGCTTCAGCGACGTAGTCAGAAGTTAGTTGCATTCAAAATACTCTCCCAGTAGGGATTGTCCATCACCTAATTTTTGAGCCGTATGTTGGACGAAATGCAAAGAATAGGGAGGGAGACTGCTTTTTTAGCAGCATAACTCAATTGTGAAATCGTTTAACAGTCTCATTTTCCCTCCCAATACAATACCCAGCCATTCAAAGCCAATGTGCATCTCCTTTCCAACTTTCTAAAAAAGCTCATTTAACATATCAAAAGCATTTGCATGTATGTATTTGAAAAAATCTCCCTTCTCATCCTTTCAAATAAAATCCTTTCTGCAATCCCTTTTGCACCTCTAGATAATCTTTCCCAATTAAAAGTATTTTTTCCACTGTAAACTTCATCCTACACCAAAGGATAGATGCTCTCTCAAGTGGAAAATCGAAAATAACCCAAGAAAGCATACGGCATTTTACTTTCCACATCGCCTGGCAGTCTAATACTATTAGGTGTCCCAAAGTGCCAGCAAAAGTAATAAACTTCGCGAGACAGTGAATTAACTTTAACCATGAAATTCTAAATCCTCTTTCTTTTTGTTCCTTCCACAGATTCGTCGGCACCAAAGTCATCTGCTGATGAAGACAACAATTCTGTAAAAGCTCCTGAACTCAATTCACCTGATAGCATATCAGAGGACTTAGTTAGACCCCTTCCACCGTTACACCGAAGCCCAAGAAAGTTAACTACTACCCTAAGCTCCGACGCTACTGCAAATAGTAAACGTAATCCATCGCCATACTACTATTCAGATCTATTAAAGGCTAAGGACACCGACAAGGAAACTAAACAAAAAAGCCGCCAGTCTACAGCTTCCGAACCACCACAATTAACTCAGCAACCTGCAGTAGCAGGTGCATATCGAAAAAGCACCAGCCTTGATGTTCCAGAGGTAGAACGCGAACAACCTGAAGATACTTCTGAGAATCCACAGGAACTAACTCCCAAACGTTATTCATTCACCGAAGAGGGAGTCCGTATAATCCGTTGTACTACACCTTCTACCAGTACTTCGGATGATTCCGATTGCAGTGAATGCCAAAAGCGTCGTGAATGGCATGCTAGAGCATTGGCGCTTGTGCGGCAAACCTGTAATATTCAGAGCGTTAGTGCACAACGTGCGGACAAAGCCGAACTTCAGCTACAAGCAAACCAGTTTATACCGCTTGAGAGTGAGTTGCAATCGATGCCGCCACATAGACTTCTAGGGCCAGCAGTTTGTGCCTGTGCCGCTCCCACTATTGGAGATGATTTAGACGAATATTTTCGGCCAAGAAGCATCTTCTATGTTCATCCTCAGGGAGTGCACGAGTGTGTTGATTGTTCAGCATCGACAAACAGCGTAAATAAGCTTACTGGAGATCAACTTATTACAGCGGAACAAGAAGACGAAGGTGAAATGTCGGGCGGACGCACACGTCAATTTTATGAGACAGCTTTCGACTGCAAGATCACAAAATCCGATGATGATTTAGATGAAGTTGAACGCATAACAAACCATTCGGTTCTTCTTCAAATCGACAATGGCAATAATCTTCCGAAGCCAAAGCCGCCCTCAGATCGTAAGACCAGACTTGAGGGCAAACGCCTTAAGAATTCAAAAAATCAAGCAATTCAGGATAAAACAAATGCCTCAGTGACAGCGGCTGTCAGTGGAACCGCCAACTCAAGTAGTACTGTGGGAAGTGGTAGTGCCATTGCTGGCAGTGTGTCAGCCTTATCAAATGACCTCGAGAACGTCCACATCGATCACAATACAAGCGTCGACCAGATGAATAACACAACGTCCAACTCGCAGCTTCCCATGCGCGGGTATACTCCATCGCCGCCCTCAACAGCTCCCCTGCCTATGAAGTTTCCCAGCAAACACGATCGATTCTTTATGAACAGCATAAAGAGTGCTCCCAACCTGCCCTCGTCGAATCCAGCCGCCCACCCAAGGCTCAAGGATCTACGTCTTCCAATACCATCACACCACCGTGCAATGCATGCTGGAGCTTCAATCGACAGCCAGAGCAGTAGTTTCGCTGAAAAGTCCAGAACTCGACCAGAACGACCGCGCTCATTTGTGTTAGAGTCTGGCAGGGTTCTGGAGTTGCGTAAGAGCGGCAGCAGCAGCGGTCACCACCACCATGTTGGCCATGCCCAAGCGTCGAATAACTCGTCACCGGCAAATGGTCGGAGACACCAGCACAATTATTCATCGACTGAAAGTATCGCCACATCGAGTAGTGGTGGCAGCATGGAGTCGCTTCGCTCGAGCACAAGCGAAGGCAATCGCAGTTCTTCCAGCTCAGGGTCAAGGCACTCAACATCGTTGAGTTCACATAGCTCTGAGTCTGGCTCGAGTTTAGCGTTTCCGCTGCGCGCACCGATAGTCATTCACAGCAAGTTGCATATCTTAAGTCCGATATCGGACAAGTCATCACAGGAGCCGGCATCCGATGCATCAGAGTTTCAGAAAAATGCTTCTCCTGAAGAACAAAAACCAGCAGCGGTGGATAACAATCAGCAAGCAGGTGTTACTATTCCAGAGGTGCTTAAAAAGCAGAGAAGACCTCCTCCCAATAAAACGCTTCTTCATTTAGCCGATGAAATTCTCGGTTCAGACAGTGGAATATCCCTGCATTCTCGTGGAGAAGATGGGAAGACATCTGGACTGCACAAGTTCACATTACCCAAGCTGAATTTCCCATCATCCGAAAAAACAGATAGTGGAATTGGACCTATAAGTGGTCAAGGCCTTCCCCAAGATTTACGAGATCTTCCATTTGATATGCCCAAGCTAAGAAGAAGGAAAACATTGCAACAGGTAAGATTTTGGAAGCAAAAGGGCGTGGAAATCTTAATTTACTTAATTATTTTATTTTCCTCAGGATACCTGTACATCAGGAAGTGCAACTTCAGTAGACTTGGGTGATCTTCCATTTGATATGCCAAAACTTCGTCGGCGACTTCGTATGAATCCGACGGACATGACTAGCCTGCTTGTACATAGTACCGAATCTAGTGGAATATCGCAGGCATCATCGAGCCATTCAATGCGGGATGAAAATAAAGCTACGAAATTGGGTACGTATGTTTATTTTCATTTAAAATAATAATGCCTGGAACTCGGCCAGGTAAACATTAAGAAATGTAGAGATTTGTGTCCCCTTTTTATACTGCCTTTTATTTTCGGTGCCATTGTGATCTGAGGTGGATAGCAAGTCTTCCACTTGTCTGCTTCTGCTTCACACTTGTGATCCGCCTGTGGGGTTTTCCGGGTTGACCTCGGAAAGCGTTGGCAAGCCTCCCGGTTTTGGATGGTTCCATTTCTGAAGTCGACTAAATACTGGTTTCGCTGCATTTTTCTTGTACCAGAAGTCTTCGTTCCTTACTCGTGGACTGGAACCCTGTGTAATATTGCCTTTTTGGCGGGGTTTTCAGGGGCTCTCCTTTAAACGCAACAACACCAGTTGAGCCGGCCGTGCTAAATTTGTTAAAGGATGATATTTTTAGGGTGAAGGCTTCCTTGAATTTGTATACTATTGATTTGATCAGGCTTTGTAACTCCTGCTGTCGTTCGAAGCATCTTCATCTCAGCTGCTCATTTGTTTGTACATTATCCAACATTGTGAACCGCACGGTATTGCTTGACACACTATTGAGGTGTAAAGTTTCCCCTTTAACTAAGGTATCACTTTTCGATCACAGAAGATAGTGGATTTTTCCCACCACTTCACCCAACCCACGCTTAGGCAATCGGGAATCACTGTTCCACTCAACTCTAGAATAATCAAGTGTGGATCAGAAAACGCACAGCTCAAGTTTTCTGTCTTGTTTGGACATAGACAGTTTCCATTCCCAAACACAAATCCTCTAAGCGATTCCGATGTTTTCTATAAAAATTCTTATACTTTGAATCCCATCTATAGTGGACTTCTCTGCACTGACCATCAGGCAGGCGTCCATCAGGCAGGCACATTATATTTTGCAGTAAGCTATGAAAAACTCGTGTATCCCTGAATACATTGGGGGAAGGTAACCTTCCCTCCATTATTGTTTAGCCATCCGATCACCTCTTTTTAACTTGGAGATGAGAATCACGAGCCATCTGACCCCGATATCACCCATCTTTTTTTCGAACCTCAGAAGGTATCACGTCTGGAGTTCTTAACCGTCTCACCAACTTCTTCGAGCAATTCAATAAAGTTAGGTGAAGCGATTGGAAGGTACAAATTAGAATACCGTTCATTGAAGAGTCCATCACACTACTGTCGCCACCAGTGCAGGACTTTGTCGTCCCCCACAAGAAGTTGGTCTCGAGAATATGGAATGAACTTTGGAGAACAAATCTGTTGAGCGTTTTCCCTTCTTTGTGCACTATTTTCAAGATTGTTGCCCCCGTATTCTTGTTGTTTTGTCGTAGCTCTTGAATAGCTTGGTTTGCATCATAAGCTGGGGAAGTAATTCCTTCCAGATCCCTGTACAGCCTACCTTAGTCTTTACTTGAAGTTGGGCGCACTTCTTATTCACATCTCTCTTACATCTTCTTCAAACAAATCACGAGATTCGGGAAACATTGAAAGCACAGTTCCGTTCACATACAGCGATGCATTTTGCCGCTAGATCGAAACTGGCGATGCACACGCGAAAATCTCGACTCTGTAATTGATCTCTGGAGCTCTCCACTCCGGTATAATAAAGGCACAAACAAAAACATTTGTTTGACCGTCCATTAAAGGCGTGAAAGTTGAGATATTGCGTTACATTGTTTCGGCCTTTATTCTCGCTAGTCTTTGCGATGCCATGTTTTAAAGATAACAACACTGTACAACAAACAGACACAAAAAGGGGGATAGAAATCAGATAAAATATGAAATCAAACGCTCCGCTGTATGGACGGAACACGGAATCAATCGAACCTTTGAGAATTCACAAAAAATCGCCGTAGAACATGCCTTTAACTCATTAACCACCGACTCATCCTTTCAAATCAGCAATAAAAACGCATTTCATTCACTGCCAAGCGATATTTACAGGCCAAACAAAATATTGCACGCGTCATCAAACCAATGCAAACACTCTTGTTTAATGTACGTTACTACAACAGCAGCTCGTCAGTCAGTAATCGTAATGGTGTTTTAACACGTTACACAAACAGCCATTGCTGGCAACAACAGCCTAAAGCTTGTACTTATTGCTTCTAAAAGGACAATGCAAATATATACTTTGGTGTGTCATAAATGACTGGGGAGCCAAGGCTTTCTCCCCATTTGCCTTGACCGAAAAGGGATGATAATGGTGACGACTATGATGATGACCATTTGCAACATCCGTGCAACCGAAATCGTGCTATATGTCTGTCCGGTCCACCCCTTAAATGATACACCAGCAATGGTGGGCGTGTTTCTATTTGGTCTTTTTTGAATGCATTTCAAGGAAATCGCAAGGATGAGGTTAATTAAAAACGAAATACAAAAAAAAAACTAACTGCTCGTCCACCCATGTTTTCTAAAAGATTCCTTTATAGACACAAAACCCACAGTAACATCATCAAATTGGATGTGTGATGGATGCGGTTTTTGGACATGCATTTCTACAGAATGGAGTGCATTTTCAAATAACCACAATTTCACCCTTTGTGGTGTGGAGTTTCTCTGACGAGTGACGAGGATGACCCATCAGGATTTCGTTACACAACTAGGTACACTGATTTCGTTTGTTTGAGATAAATTAATTAGTTGTTGGGGCTATACGCTCCGCATGTAACGTTGCCACAAAATTAAAACAACATGTAATATGCATAATTGATTTTAAACATGCTTAATGGACTAAAAGCGTTGGGAGACATGTTGATGTATAGTAGAATGATAGAAACCCGGTCTGTAGCCACTAGCCACCTTTATGTAAATTTACAATCTCTCAGAGCAGTCCCTCATTGAACTTTCAAATTTATGTTGAACTGGTATACTACTTGTTAATTTTTTCTTGATATTTCCCATTACCCGAGACTAGAAAGCCGCTTTAGTTGCATCACCTCACCACCGTATTTGTTTGGCGTAATGGTATTTATATCTTGAAGGTTGTAACATGGGCGAGTTGGACTACAACGACGAAGGTTCTGGTTTAAACTCTGATTCAGTCAAAACTTTGCTCGATGTATACTGCCTCTTGCAAGACTTACTCCTTTTAAGACAATTTTCTGATTCGACCGTAAGCTTAGGGTTCCTGAGTGCATCAACGCACAGACAGGAACGGTTGAAAGTGTTAGTCACTAGAGATTGGCTCCCCGTTTTGCTGTTTGTGACACCAAAGCATTTATCTATATACAGGGTGTCCCCTAATTTGTAGGCACCAATGAAAACCACTTTTATTGTCAACTGTTGTTAGAAACATAGGTACAAAATTAGAAAACCCTTATTTAACTGCTGCAGGTCATCATTAAATGTATGGTTTTTTATAGTTTTAAAACACACATAAAACAAAAATTACTTAAACCCAAAAATAAATCGTTTTTATTCATAACCTTCGCAGATTAAGGCAATAAGACCCTTTTTCCAATTTCTTCCTGCAGCAGGTTTTTCCAAGTAACGGGTGTTTTTTTTTAGAGGTATAGAACTTTAAGTTGGCAACACTTTTTTAAATGGCGGCCATTTTCTCAGCTGTCAAGTGATTTATTTTTAGTTTGGTTTGGCATTTCAACATGAATAGACTGACGTCTGAACAACTTATCTACTTACTTATGATGGCGCCACTGGAGCGTGGTGCTCCTGGGCCTTGCTGAGAATGCCCCTCCAGCCGGCTCGATCTCTAGCCTGCTGTCTCCAATTTCGCACTCCAAGTTGACGGATGTCTCCCTCTACCTGGTCGCTCCATCGAAGATGAGGTCTACCTTGGCTTCCGACTCCCTCAGGCTTGGCGTTGAAGACTTTACGAGCTGGAGCGTCGATGTCCATTCGCTCTACATGGCCCAGCCATCTTAGTCTTTGGATTCGAATTTTTCTGGCTATCTTCTTCTCCAAATGTTGGTTTCGCGATTTACGCAGACAGTACCATAAATCGTACGCAGAACTTTTCTCTCGAAGACTCCAAGTGACTTTTCATCCGATTGGGAGAGGGTCCGGGATGATGAGTGTTCTATACAGTGTCACCTTGGTTTTTCTCGATAGGGCTTTAGACGTCTGAACAACGCTTCCAAATTGTGGAAATTTATATTGAAAATCATGGTTCTGTTCGAAATATTTTTTTTACATAAGCGAATTTTGCTTAGTGTATTTGGAGTGATGATAATCCTCAAATGTATGTTGAAATACCGTTACTTTCACAGCAAAAACTGACAGTTTGGTGTGTCTTATGGGTTGGTGGAATAATTGGTCCGTACTTCTTTAAAAACGATGCTGGCCAGAACGTTTCAGTTAATGGTGACCGCTATAGAGCCATGATTACTGACTTTTTCGTTCATCAATTGAACAACCATGATGTGCAGCAGCTGTGGTTTTATCAAGACGGTGCAACATGTCATACAGTTCGTGCCACTATTGATTTGTGTAAGGAAACGTTCGGTGAGCACATAGTTTAACGTTTTGGTCCTATGAATTGGCTTCCAAGTTCGTGCGATTTAACGCCGCTTGATTATTTTCTGTGGGGATAGTCTACGCCGATAAGCCCGAAACGATTGACTACTTGCAGGAAAACATTCGCCACAAATGTTGGAAAAAGTCATCGAAAATTGGACCTCCAGATAAGACTACGTCCGAGCCAGCTGTGGCGGTGTCGGTCATATGCCAGAAATCATATTTAAATTATAATGCCAGAAGATTATCTTTCGAATAAAGTAAATTTCATTTCAATTTTAAAAAGTCATCTTTCTTTTATTCCATTTCAAAGCTATACCTCTAAAAAAATATTAAAGCGTTATGTTTATTACGCATTTTCCGGAGAAAATCGACCCTAAAGTCAAAAAATGAACATGGGTAAGAAAAATGGAACTGGCTAGAAACTGGATATCTCAAAACCGAGAAAAGATATCAGATTTATTTTAACGCATTTACAGAGGCTGGTATTTCTTCTAAAAATAAAGACCTAAACAAAGTTTCTATCATTAGTACTAACTTCACAATTACCGTTAACGTGAGTCAAGGTACACCAAAGTAAGCCTTTTTCTCAAATCCCCAAAAAATGATATCAAAATTGGAGATAGGCCTTTACTGTAGAGCAATTTTTTTCTTAAAATAATAATTATGGGACACCCTGTATATCTTGCATTTAGTGTATTGCATTTTAAGAATGTTCGCAGAAGACAATTTTGCATATTTTGTGCTTTGGAAACTGTATCTCCAACTTTTTTGCTTAATGGAACAGTAAATATTTATTTGATTTTCACAATTTGCTTTTCTTAACCGACCTGTGAGTCCATGAAACTGGCTTAGTCAACCTGGGTCTTATAACGGCCGATGATGCTACCTTTCTTGCGATTTGTCTTTGTGACTACCATGCCTATATATTTGTTAGAAATTTTTTTTAAACCATTTCCAAAAATCACACTTCTTTGAGGCAATATGTTTAAAACATTGAGTTAATACTTCCATTATCTATTTAACATATATATTAAAATTATTTTGTGTATCTTTTTGATAGCAGACACAGCAATCTTCCGTCAAAACCTAACTCTCAACCTAAACGAACCAGCCCGTTCGACCACGAAATTCGGAAGTCTGGATCTTCGTGGCATCCCCTCCAATAAGGAACTGAATTTGAATTTAATTACTGGCTTTACATCCGCCGTTGACTTAATTGACATTTCCGTTCCACTAGAGCGACAAGGGTAAGTGAACTAAATATACTCGTACAACCCATCCATTACTTTTTTTCTAATCAATTTCTGCATCCGCAGGTGGTATCATGGAGCTATCACACGCATCGAAGCCGAGACCACCCTGAGGCCATTGAGTGAGGGAAGTTTCCTTGTACGTAACTGTGAGTCAACCAAACAAGATTACTCCTTGTCATTAAAGTAAGTTTAAACAGAGACCGAGCAGATCGAATTTTATACAAAAAAAAAAAAAAAAACTTAATTAATTGAATTTATTTCTTTGACATCATCATTGCAGGGGCGCCAAAGGATTCATGCATATGCGAATACAACGCAACGAATCCGGTCAATATATCCTCGGTCAATTCAGTCGGCCATTTGACTCCGTTCCGGAAATGATACGACATTTTTGTTTGAATCGTTTGCCGGTTCGTGGGGCAGAACACATGTGCTTAATAGATCCAGTCATAGCACAGCTGCTGTAAGGACTCATCAGTTGAACATCATTCATCTACTTAAGTGACACATACCAGACAATACATATAAATATATACATAAATACATACATATATACATACTATCAATGATAGTCGATGAAGCGATTGTGAAGATGAAACTATAAGGTATATAAATTAAACTACATTATCATGGGATAGCTCTGTTCAGGATTCCATAGTAAATTATTATCAATCATACCATACATTGTGAGAGACTTAAGAGCTCTGTTTAAATTAAGTTTGTTGATTAATTTTAGTTGGACTATCTGACGATTGGTCTTAAAGACCTGGTCGTATGGATCTACTCTTACGTAAGCCATGTGTTGTGGTAAATTTTGTGATTTTAGTTTTTATCTAGTGCACTGTAAAGGAGTGAAAGAAGGCTACAGAATGAGGTCCTTAAGGGTTGGCAATACACACACACGAAAGTTGTTTTATTTTATGAAAAAAAAAAATTAGTTGCATTAAAAAATGTCTTGGATAAAAGTTGTGTTCCATTTGTGCACTTTGAAATAGCTTAGAGAACGTTCAGTGTGATTCTGTGAAATGTCAAAAAATGCACGATGGTTTGACATTGGTGACAGGAACAATTTAATTGATATCGTAATTTTTGTGATTTCAATATTTTTGAGTTTTTAATCTGTTGACTCAACAAAAGACCTGTTATGCCCAACTTATCAACAGATCTTTCAAATAAGGGGCAGCTGTTATATCCTTAACTTAGAATCAACTCATTTTTATATAAACAGTATACTTGTTCCGAACAAATATGAAACACAATTCAAAAGTTTGCATAATCAAAAACAGGGATCCGTTCAAAATCCCGAAAACCAAAATCCCGAAAATTCAAAATCCCAAAAAATCAAAATCCCGAAAAATCAAAATCCAGAAAAATCAAAATCCCGAATATTCAAAATCCGGAATGAAAAAAAGCCAAATACTGTTTATTAAGAAAACTGTTGACACAGGCGCCTGCCAGACAACTGGACATATCTTAGCGGAGCAACGAAGTTGCGTGAGCGGGCGTGTCCCCGAAAAAGGGAGTTAAAATCCCAAGAACCCGCGAAGCGGGCCACCCATGTCAAATTAATTACAAATGTTACAGACACAGGCGCCTGCCTGACAAATTTACATACCCTTAGCGGAGCAGCGAAGCTGCGTGAGCGGGTGTGTCCCCGAAAAAGGGAGTTAAAATCCCAAGAACCCTCGAAGCGGGCCACCCAAGTACTGCTGATTATGAAAACTGTTGACACAGGCGCCTGCCTGCATCACTAATCCGATTTATCAGTATTGATTGCTATTCGGGATTTTTTCGGAATTTTGATTTTTCGGGATTTTGATTTTTCGGGATTTTGAACTTTCGGGATTTTGAACCAGACCCTCAAAAACAAACACACTTTCTTTTTTATTGAAGAATTTGGTTCTTGGTTGGTATTGAACAGTTTTTAAATTAGAGGAAAGGAAGACAGGGACCATTTGTATCACTGTCACTGTTCCTTTAAAAAGCGAACACCTAATCTTGCGATGATATCATTTGACACCTTTTTCGCATTTACGTTAACCTTTTTGTCGAATTGCCGAAGGGTGCGGCAGGGTACGACAGTTGTTCATCCTTTGTAACAACTTTTAAACACGCCTTATTTTGTTTGGTGATGCTGCACAATCACAGTTAAGGCTGTGGTTCAAGAAATAGTGGTTTCAGAGTTAAGGGATTAAAACAATTTAATCCACGAATCAAGCATTTGAAAGCGTGTTAACCAGTGGTTTATTGATAAACCTCTCTTGTTCCTCACTTTTATTTTTTTTTTGTTTAATCTGTTGGTTTTATCGTTGGGCTAACTCTTGAGCCGTGCCCTATTTAATAATTTTTCAGGCACCAAACATTATAAACCGTGTCATAGTTTTATTCTGAACACGAACCATTATTTGACAATTGGTTTTTACTTCCGGGGCACAATGGTGTAGCTGCAGGTGGCGCACGTAGCACTGTCAAAGTTAAATGTACGAAATTAGCATTGCACGGCTACAATGTGAAGTTGCAGTTGTAGCACAGAAAGTGGCTAAAATACAAGTCGACTGAACTCCAACTTCACGCACGTGCCGGACTCACTGCATTTTTGATATTGCAATAGAAAAACATATTCGAGAGCTACAGTACGTTTTCAACGAACTGTTGGATACCCTATTCCCTACATTTTTGTATGTATGTATATGCAGCCAGCCGCTGTTCCAGTTTCAGAAACAAATTTATTTTTTAGCAGACAGGAAACAATTCCATAACACTAATTTTGTGTGGCCTGTGTTCAATAACTGCTGGCGTAGTACAAAAAAAGGCGTGTGCCACACCCAAAGTTGAGACTTTTTGATGCCAGGGCAACTACTATGAGCTAGCTCAGTGACATTCAATTTTAAGCTTGCAGATCGATTTGAACAAAACAAGACAAAACTTAAATTTTTAAAAATTAGATTTTGAGTGCAAATAGCGATTTTGGGTGTATTTAAAAATTCTTGAACCACAATCTACTACATAACCAAAATATACAAACCGAAGTGTTCATCTTCTTACTTCAAAACAGCGACCGATAGTTAAAAAACATTAAAAAATTAATGCATATTACGACTTTTGAGGGAAACGCCCCTTAAACGTGGGCGTGTCCTAAAAATGTCTAAGAAAAATTTAAAGCACTAACTGAGCTTTGATCATTAGTCAGCATTTAGGCATATGTGTAAAACTACAGCTGAATCGAGTAGTTTTTATACGATCTTACCTGAACAAAGGTATTTTATCAAAATAACGCCTTTAAAAGTGGGCGTATTGAAAAAATGTACACAAGAAAATGTAGGAATATATGTTTCATATAACGAACGGAAGGGAAAAAGGTTTATATTGAATATTGGTAGTACCTTAAATTTTTAAAACTACGTTTTTCGTTTTTCCATGAAAATTGGGCGTGAGCCACGCCCAAAATTCAAACATTTCTTTTCATACACAAACTTTTTAATTTCTACTAAGAAAAAAGCTCTTTTTAAGAACTTCACCAAACGCTTCAACTCATTCCAGTCCGTTTGTGTCGGTTGACTTGCTTTTTGAGCCATGATTGAAACACTTGCTGATATATCTGGTCGAGTATTAACGGATAAGTAAAAAAAGCATCCGATAAGTTGTTGATATTTGGAATTATCAAACAGTACATCCGATCCGTCCACTTGCTTGCCGTAATTTGGATCAATAGGAACATTTGAAAATTTTGAATCAATTAAACCGAAATCTTTTACTATTTGCTGGATGTATAGTTTTTTTGACATAAGCTATAGTTGCCTTCGACATCTTTTTTCAATTTCTATGCCCAAATAATTCTTGATATTACCCAGATTCTTCATTTCGAGTTTTGATGACAAAGTACTCTGCACGAAATCAATCAATTCCAGGCTTTTGCTGCCAACGACCAAATCATCCACAAAAATAAGGACATAACACCATTGTTGGTTTTTCTTAATTACATAGAGACATGGATCAACCTTACTTTGAATAAATTCTGCATTTACAAGCACCGAATGAATTGCATCATTCCATACTCTTGCTGCTTGCTTAAGACCGTAAATGCTTTTCTTAAGTAAGCAAACTTGATCTTCTTTCCCTTCTTTTTCGAAAACTTTTGGTTGTTTCATAAAAATAACTCCATTCAACTCACCATTCAGAAACGCCGTTTTTGCATCCAAGTGTTGCACTTCTAGATTATGTTTTCCAGCAATAGACAGTAATATTCTTAAAGTTGTTTGCTTTACACACAGGTGCAAATACTTGATCATATTTTTGGGAAAATCCTTGTGCGACGAGCCGAGCTTTGAATCCTATTTTTTCGTTTGATCCTTTTTTCATCTAGAAAACCCATTTGCTTCGGACTAGATTAGCATCTTTTGATAACTCGCACAATTCCCAGGTCCCGTTTTTCTTCAAAGAATCAATTTCGTCCTTCATAGCAGAAAGCCATTCCTTTTTGAACTTACTTGACATCTTTTAAATTTTTCGGTTCCACCTTTTCTTCTTCTTAATTTAATTGGTGGAATTCCTTTATTTGGTCTTTCTGAGCGCCTTAATGAACAATTATTGGATTGGGCTTGACATTGTAAATTTTTCACTTCGCCTTGAGTTTCCTGTAATTCTTGTTCTTGTTCTGTTGTTTCTTGTGCTGTAGTTCCTTGTTCTATTGTTTCTTGTGTTGAAGTTTCTTGTTCTGTTGTTTCTTGTATTGTAGTTTCTTGTTCTGTACTTTAAGTTCGCTCTTGATAGTAGTCTTTAACCCTTAGATCAACCTCAACTGGCGTAGACATTTCCTTTGGCTCTTCACTCTACGACGCGTTTCAGTTGATTTTGTTCCAACGTGATCAGTAAACTGTACATCCCGACTCACAGCAACTCGTCTTGTCAATCGATCACAGCACCGATAGGCTTTAGATTGCTCATCGTAACCAACGAAAACCATCTGTTTGGCAGTTTTATTCAATTTTCTTCTCTTTTCTGTTGGGATATGTACATAACACTTTGAGCCAAAGAGTCTAAAGTGCTTGATATTCGGTTTAGATCCAAACAACATCGGTATGAACCAAATCGAGAGGAGCAACTGATTTGGTAGAACTTTTCTTTGGAAATGGTAACCCCGTGGTTTTTCCTTCCATAAAGACTTCGAAACGATTCTTCACATCACAATCTGATATCTTGACGCCTTCAACCAGTCCTTTTGAACACATCTCCGTCACTATTTGAGGATCACGGTGACTACACACTCTGTGCCAATAGTGAACAAAATTATCCTTGTGCCCAAATGTCAAATAGGACTTTTCTGGTTGCCGTAACTTGAACAGGTTAGATTTGAGCTCAGCAATTGCGATCTGTCTGCACCATTTCTTTATTTCACAAAGATTCCTCTTGAAATCAACGGAAAACCCTTTTTCATTGAGTTTCCTTACGGAAAGAAGATTACCACCAATAGCCGGAACAAATAAGACATCAGTTAAAGTAGCTGAAAATTCCTCATTTTTCTGATTTAGTAACTTGATGATTCCACTGCCTCGTCCTTGAGATGTTACTTGATTTTCATTTGCCACACTGATATTTTCGTGATGATTGGTATCTAATTCTTTGAAAAAACTTCTATCACTGGCAATGTGGCATGTGATGGCACCAGAATCAACAATCCAACCATCTTGATGATTTCCAACTATTAATAAGAATCCAGCTTGATTTTCAATTTTATTTGCAACATGATGTGGCTTGCTTTTGTTTGCTTTCGACTTCCAAATGTCCTTTACCTTTGCAAAAGAAACAAATCTTTCCTCTTCTTGTTGCTGTCTTCAACGCTGTCTCTTTATAAACAAAATCAACTTCGTTCCTCCTAGAAAATGCATCTAAAAGCTTTGATTGAACCAAGCTGAAAGTCAAATCTTTTTCTGGTCGGGTTTCCAGAGCCGTTATAAGTGTGTCAAAACTTTTTGGCAACGAACTTAACAACATGGCTACGCTCCATTTGTCAGAGAGGTCAGTTTCACCGATATCACTAAGTTTTTCAAACAACTCAGTCATCTTGTTAATGTGAACTTGGACATCGCCACCTACCTACTTCCAGCCGCAAGCTACAGATACTACGCATTAATTGAACTTTGTTGCTTAATGTTCCCTTTTCATGGTAGTTCTTTAAAGCATCCCATGAATCCTTCGCCGATGTCGCACGCCTGATATGCACAAGCTGGTCATCTTCAACCAAAAGACCAATTATTGCTCTAGCTTGATCATCTTTCTTTTTCCATGCTTCATCAACTTCTGATGGTTTATCTTGATTAACTAAGCTGAGCAAACCTTCCTTGATTAAAACCAATTCCGTCTTAAATTTCCAAACAGAATAATTCTGGGTTGTTTAGTTTTGTATGGCTGATTCTTTCAGTTCCGATCATTTTTCTTGAGATATTTCCTTTTAAAATTAATTATTTCTTTTCTTCTGACTCACACTGGGCCCATTGTACAATCTTGTAGTTTTATGTTTCTTTTTGTTTTAATAAAAAAAGTCTTTCTTTATTTAATTTTAAAATTGATATTTATTATTTCTTTTAGCTTTTACAATTTTCTTCTATCCGCGTTGGCTGCTCTCTATCTAATAATCTCCCTCTATCATGAACCTAAAAAGTTCAACATGAAAACTAAATCAAAGTGCTACTAACTTCACTTTCCTTAAGGTTGCATCACAATAAGCCTGTATGCTACACCCATAACCTGTTGCAATAATGTATTATTGCGAAGTGTGATTCACCGTATAGCCAAAAGATAAAAAGAATTCTCAATTTAGAAAAGTTAAACAACATTTATTAATGTACTCACAGGAACAATTTTTCAGGAAGTAAAGAATAAATATTAAATTATTTACAACTGACAAAATAAAATATTATATGATTCAAAATTGCTAAGTGTAAATGAACATAGTGTTTCTTGATGTTCCTAAATGATAATTTCAACAAAATAGTAGTCAATAGTCATGTTTAAAGAAGAGATATTTAAATAATTTAAAGAAAAACAAGACAACTTAACAATGTGAGCTTTTAAGTATCATTCCGTCTATAATCCCTTCGCAGTTGCATTACTCTTGTCATCATAAATCGGCTTTGAAAGTATGTTTTGCATCGACTGGAAGGTCTCTCATTAAGGCATGTATTGCAGAAAAAAATTCCACATCGCCATCTTTGGAACAATCTACTGAGTTATCGATAGATGAATCAACTTCACCAATTTGCCCATCCTCATTTATATATGTAGGTCACTACTAGGTCACTAACAAAACACTAACAAAACTTTAAATTTGAAAAAAAAAGATAAATGATGATTATTCTTCGATACAAAATACATAATTCTCCTTAGTTTTGAAACATTACATAACATATCTACTTTTTGTTCATGTTTCCATAACAAAGTGCCTCATTCTGTTTCCTTTTATTTTAACACACATTAACTATAACTTGGTGCAATATAATTTTATTTAAAAAAAAAACAAAATAACTATATCAAATAAGTTATGTTAAACCATAATATTTCCATGTGCAATAAGTTGTGCTAAATTTAAGTTATAAATATAAATATATACATTAAATTACGAACTAAAAAAGTTGCCAAAAAAATAGCATATACATTAACATACATATATATAAATATATATTTAGAACTAAGAAATAAAAAATAAAAACAAAACACAAAATTGTATATTTCAGAGAACAAAAAACCAAAAAAAAATAGAACCGACAAAATAACAATTATTATATTTATATATATCTATGTATAGTATTTTCCATTAGAATTTTTGAAAATAAATGCAAAAATATTAAACGCATAAAATTAAGCTACTAAAAAAAAACAATAAAACTCAATAATAAAATGTGAAATTTATGCATCCAAATACATATATATAAAATAAAATAAAAAAAACTTAAATTTAAAAATATAGTAGCAATAGTGATATTAGTTTATGTAAGGGTATTAACAAACAAGAACTTAACTATGTATATATAATAATATGATATTTATTGTAAAAGAACACCATTATAATATTATTCTTTGAATTTGTTAATTTGTATTTGTACAACCAGCTTAATACCCTCTATTCACACTAAATCATAATATCTATAGATTTCGAGCGAACAAATAAAAAATTTCATTCAAAACAAATGGACTTGCCGTATGTACTCGTACTTTAAAATTTCGCAATCAAGTATAGATTCTGGTTAAACTTTCTCAAAACTGTTCATGAAAACACCATTCGAAACCATTTTCGAAACTCACTACATTACCATAAGTCCATTTCGTGCAACCTTATAGGCTTTTCACACTGGATCAAAAACTCTATTTTTGTCTAAAACCCCCCAAAACCTACACAAAAACCACAAGGTTTCCCATACATTTTTCTCTTTCATAAACTAGTAGTTTTTGATAAAACTCCTCAAAACCTACTTGTAATCGGACGTATGTGAAAACAAACTGATCTTTTGGCACCATCAACTCGTCGATAAAACAGTGTAGTGTTCTCAGAGTATGGGATTTTTACCGACAAAAGAGAAAAAGCGAGGTATATTTCTTATTTGAGTGGGATTTTCACTAAATTTCAAGGGATTTTTTGAAAAAAGTACCTTTAAACACTCACATATTCATGAAACGTCAAACAAAACCTAGTTTTTGTTCAGTGTGAATGCTCCAACTAGGTTTCGTAAACTTTTTGAGTTTTTGGTCCTATTAGCTGCAAAAAGGATAGAAAGACGCAAAGAGCAAACTAAGCGAGATGTGATTTGTGCTTACTTCTGTACCCTGGCCAATTGTACGAAAGAGTTGAACTTCTGATTGAAACGTTACTATTGTTAAAAAGAGCTGAATCATTGTTTATATATGTTTTTCTGTTTGTGTACTTCGCCAATGGCGGCGCTAGCTGTCTAATCTACTTTACATAAACTGTCTTACATAAAGTGTCTTCTATTGTTGTTTTTGCTTCAGATGGCAATCTGGCCAAAAACCTCTCCAATCAAGTGTTTGTGCACTTACTCCATAGATGGCGCACCTAACGTTCCGCATCTTAAATCTAGTATAGAAATATACCTAATACAATGGCTGAATCAATGTTGTGAAACCGCCGAGAAATATTTAGCTTAAAACGTCATCTAGGTGAAGGCAAACGGAGGCCAATGTCAGAACCAAACTTAAAGTTCTATTCTACTCTACTAACTGAACAATTTAAGGAGCCAACTTTAATGAGCGGAAGCGAACGGAGCAAAACGTTCCCTTCCATTATGTCAGTTCAATATATTAAGTTGTTTTTTCTTGCATTTGCTCAGTCAGCTGTCAAACTTTCCTCAGTAAAATATGACCGGCAACGCATTCAAAACTTATTGACATTTGTGCTTCTGATGAAAATAAACGAAGTTTCTACTCTTGATCCCAATAACATAATAAATAAATAATGAAGGTGGCTACATCTATCAGTTCCAGCTATTTCATTTGCATTTATGTCAGCCTGACAACTGCCATAGTTGTCAAATTCATGTTCAGATTGAAATTCTTCGCATGTTCAATCAAACTTATAGTGAATTCAATGCAACAAAAGCACTTTTTTGAGAACAAATCTTAAATTGTCGTGGAAAACACCATAAAACAAATTACACACATAAAACAATACATATTTAGAAATAACAACATAAAGTCCAACAAAATGACTTGTCATATGAGTTGTTTGATTGCTTTCAGACGAATCAGTGGCGTAGATAGCTTTTCGGTATGGGGGGATGGATCTAGTTCGCTGATTTTTACTTGCGATTATAAGTACTATAGGGCAAGTTATGCATTCGTAAAAAATTCTAACAATTAAACATGACATTACGATGAGAGAATTCGAAAAAAGTGGGTCCAACAATTCTGTCTGTCTGTCTGTCTGTCCGTCCGTGTGTCTGTCTGTCTGTATAGTTACCTACAGCCTAAACGGCTAGATCGATTTGCTTCAAACTTTGTACATAGTATTATTATGACGTCCTACAGAGGGGTTTTTGGAATTTGCATTCTAGCTCCAAAAATAACGGTTCCTGCCATACGATTTTTAGTGAAAAGTTAATTTGCCTCAAAAACGGCTCCTACAATTTTGATAAAACTTTCTGAATAGTGTTTTCTGTGCAAACTTTATGTTTTGGTTGGAATAGATTTTTCAGGAAAAGTCTTATAACGGTACCTCCCATAGGACCGGTTTTTCAAAATCAGATTTTCTCGTAAGCCACTTGATGGATTTCGATGAAATTTTTAATGTAGAAGACGAAATAATATAATTTTTTAAATTTTTGAAAAAAAAAATTTCAAAAACGGTCCAAGCTATTTTTTAAAATTTTATTTTTCTGATAAAAACTAAAAAGTGCTAGAAGTTGGCATACTTTAAAAAACATTGGAATTTATTTTGGAAAAGATTTTGAAAAAAAACTATTTTTTGAAAAAACTGGTCGAACGATTTTGAAAAAAAAATTCTTAAAATTTTTCACAATAAACAAAATCATATGGCTTACTTCTTTTTTTCCAAGAAACGTTTTAACTATTGATTTTTAAGTGATCAATAGAATTTCATATACTTAGTTTTTTCGCTGCTTTTTTTTCCAAAATCTCAAACCCCAAGACCACTGTCTCACATTAGAGCATGTTTGTCCGACCCAGTAGTGCACTTTATTTTTAAAGTGATGGAAAGCAGGATGGAAGCTCTTTTTCTTGCACAGTTACCTATTATCAATTGGTGAGACGTAAAAAAATACTTCTTAAAAATCGATATAAAAAAAGAAATTCAAAAGATTAGGTGATTTGCCGAAATAACAATTTCTTTCAGATGAAGTTGACTTTGTATTTTCCTCGTAGAATATAGGTATAGAATGTATAATTGACAATGCCTCTAAGAATCCTGTGAGTACTATAAGAATTAATTCACGTAGGAAGTAGGTACTAAATTTCAGAGTGCGTTCCTTTAACTTACTTGGCATGACTGGTTATGTTGAACAATTATCGATTCCAATGGGGGGATATATCCCCCTGATTCCCCCCCCCCTCCTATCTACGCCACTGAGACGATGAGACATAGTTTTGTTTTGACAGAAGTCATAATGACTTTTTTGTATACCAGCTTTGTTTGTTGAACCCTGAAGTCAACCTGATGGTGTCGCCATAACTCGTTTTTTATAAAACCTCAACTCGCTTTAACTAGGAAATTCTCTGTTTTCTGAAACCGACTTCAGGGTGACTTCCCTCCACCCTGAAGTCGATCTTGGTATTTAGCTGGAGAGAGTTGAGGTAACGATTTAGCAGTTGAAGTGACTTTTGCTGTCAAGTATTTCTTGTTTATTTTTCTTGTGTATTTTTCTTCTGTATTTGATTTTTCATATAATTTTTTCGAACAAAAATTAAAGAAATACAAGTGAATGCATTTATTGTACTAAAAGTAAATCAAAGTCAAACAAATAAAATGAAAACTCTTGATTTTGTGCGTTGTGACAATTAGGTATACAATCAGCAGCCCTAATGTGTTTTTTAAGAACCGAAAACCCAGGTCTTTTTGACAACTCTTGGAGTTGTCAAGAAAACCTGGGTTGACCCGGGGTAAAGTTCAACAAACAAAAATCTAATCTTAGGTGGCTTTCAATTGAATTTGTATCTGCAAAAGACCTTCGTAGTTAGCTCTAGTCTAATATGCTGTAATTTTGAAATTCTTTGAAAACACCTCAATTTTTTGTTATCGTTCCTTGAAAAATGCATAGGGATGTATTTGGATGACAGTTTTATTCTAGTACAAGTAACGGTTTCTTGTTAAGAATTTGCTCGGAAATGGCTGAAACGATTTTGATTGAACTCTCTATGTAATATCCTAAGAGTATTTTAAAAACTGATTTTAGTTTTATGCAAAAAAACGCATTTATATCTAATAAAAGACCCACAAGATGGCATTCAAGTTTCAAATAATAAAGTTCTCTTAACGGTAGCACCCAAATAACGACCTGTTCCGATTTAGCAAACTTTTTTAATTTTTAACAATTTTCGCAAAAACGGCTCAAAGTATTTTAATTGTAGATTGTGGGTGTTTTAATTTCGAGAATTTTTATGTTTACTGCGTTATTAGAAATAATTTTTGGTAAATTTAGTTTTAAAATTTGTTTTAATAAATTAAAAGGTGACCCAGTCGTGCATTTTATTTATTAAACAAGTTTGGAGATAGACAATATTTCTAGTGGTAAAACATAAATATGATCAAAAGTAGGTGGGCTTGGGTACATAAGGACCTAGATAATTCGAACACACTTTGAAAACACCAGAAATAAAAATCTATTTAATTATACATAAAACCACTTTACAGTGCTTTCTCATCCAACTTACTGAATACGCAAAAAGTATCCAGTAATTCAGTCACCTATGTTGTTCGAATTAGAGTCGGCTCTAATAGTTCGAATTACCGAGGTCCTACTGTACTTGTGCCTACATACTAGCTTTGTTCGTGTATTTCTTGTGCGAAAAATGAAAATTTCGCGAAGACTTTTTGTGAAAATTTAATTCAATCAAAATGAATTGACATACAGTTTCGATACTGTCTCAGTAGGTACACCGTACACAATGGCTTTTCTCGATTAAGATAACGTATGAAATATAATGAAAACTACACATTAGACACTACAAGTCTAGTGTGTGTCCCAAATAATATGCCGATAACCATTTCCCTCTGACAGAAAGAAAGAAAATAAAATGACTACAAACAAAATGCGAAGTGTAATTAGAATTTTATACCCATAATTTTTGTTCTTAGTACAAATCGAAATTCGAAAAACTTAATTCTGCCCCAAGGTCATGGAACCCAGAATATATTAAGCTGGTATCAAAAGTATTGTTTACTGATCAGCTCGAGAAAATTTCACTGCTTATAGTTAAACATAAAATTCGGATCTGATCTGATTTTGCAAAAGTTTATTCATCATTTCATCAGCATAATAATAATAGCTCACGAGAAAACTTGAAAAAAATTCTATTTTTATTTGCTTCAAATGTTCACATGTATTCAAGAAAACGCCGTATAAGAAATTTCACCACTTATCATCAGCAATCTTCATCTAATTAAATTAATTCCTTTTGTTTGCTTCAGTTATTCGTCCTCGGATCAAAATTTAAAAACGATTTACATCGGTTCGTGTCTGTATAAACAAAGCTTAAACGGTTTTCTAAGAGTGGTTTAAGAGTTAAAACACCGAAACAAGTAAGTGATACGAATTATTTTCCGATTGTGATTTAAATTAGGAGTAAGTATATAAACTTCATCCCATAACTACATACATTAAACGTATTTTAGTCCTAAAATTACTATACACTTTGTTTACACAGTGGCATAAAAGTTGACATCAGTTTTGGGTTGATTTCTAATTGTCTCAATAAAACACACCTTTTGAATCTATAAGAAAAACTCTGTATTTACCAGTTGAGCAACAGTAATTCACCACAGAACCTCATTTAAAAATTCTTAATCGGCGGATTAACTTTATTTAATCCATGAAAATCGGTGGGTTAACTCGTAAACCACTCTTTAATTTCCTTTCTTAATCTGTAAATGCTGCGTACTTCCTGCATGCTTATTATAAAAATAACAAATACAATGCCATCAATGCAATACTAACTCAATACATAATTTGTAATCATTACATATAAATATATAAAATGCTTTAAAGCAAGTACATTTATATGAACATAAATATAAAAAAAAAACATTAAATCATAATTTTTTACAACAAATTTAGTGGTATAGGTTTCATATGTAAATACCTTCCCTTCAGTACACAGAATTTATGTACAAAATAAAATAAAAGAACTATAGAAAATCTGATTTTATTATCTTTAATCTTAAGCTTTCGCTCTTTAAATCACTTACTCACAATAGACTGGTTTAAAAACAAAAAATGTTTGAGAAAAAAGGCATTGAAATGTTAATTTACAAAGGATATTTACAAACAAAAATTTACTCAACACACATTTGCAATAAGAATAATAAATAATATGAGATAAAATACCCTACCTATAGAGAAAAAAAAACATGTTTAAAGTTCAAAAACATAAGAGAGTAAACATAAATTAAATAAACAATTCCTATTATATAAAAAAAAAGTCTTTTTAATTTTGTTTTAAAACAGATTCCCAGTTAAGCATTAAGGCTGAACTATAATAGTCGGAACGGCGCCAACGGGCAAAACAGGGAATTGTTTACGGACGTAAAATGCACTTGCTATCCCGGCCGCCACACATGCCATAGCTACTGGTAAAACAGTTGCAATGCACTCACATTTTCCATTCACTCAGCCAAACTTCAAGCCAAATAGAACACAGATAGGAATCTGACAATTAATAAGTACATGTAGCATGTAGTAACTTGCTTGCCAGTAGCTGGCATGTGTGGTTGCAGGGTATCACACTTTAGGGACTAAAATTTGCATCTGCCGGTGAATGAATAGCTTTGTTCGGCTTCTTTTTGTCCCAAAAAATTAAAACTGTCAAAATTTGTCAAATGAGAGAAAAATCTCTCTCATTTACCGAAAAGAAAGCGAACACTTTTTGTGTCAATTCTTGAGAAACGTCAAACTCGAATTTTTTGATTGGTTACCTCTTCGCGGTAAGAGTCATCTGCAACAGCAATGCTTACGTCATTCGCTTTTGACAGAGTTCAAGTTTTTAGCAGATGAAATTTCACTGGGTCAAAACTTGAAAATAAATGAACGAAAGAATAAAACAGCTGTTATTTTCTTTCGTTCATTTTTCAGAACACGAACGCTTTTTGTGTTAATGTAAACGTATGAAATCGAATTCAAACTGTCATTGTATTTATAATCTATAGTACTCCCAATGAGAGGAACATTTGGTGCGCCATCTATGGACGAAGTTTACAAACACTTGATTGGTGGGTTAGGAGTGGTTTTTGTCTAGATTGCCATGGGAAGCAAAAACAACAATAGAAGACATTTGATGTAAAGTAGATAAGACAACTAGCGCCGCCATTTATAAAGTGCAGAACTAAAAAAACATGAAATTACTATAACGATGTATATATGTACACAATGAAACTGTTTGATTTTAGTACCCGAACAAAGCTAATATGAGAGTGAGAGGTATGCTGACTTTGTGTGTGACGTCACAGTCATCTTATTCTTCAGTGGAAAATACATGTTTTGTTTCCGCGGCAATCCGTCTATCGTTGTATTTATAATCTATAGTATTCCCAAAAAGAGGGACGCTTATTGCGCCATCTATGGGTGAAGTTCACAAACACTTGATTGGTGAGTTTTTGTCTAGATTGCCATGGGAAGCAGACATTTCATGCAAAGTAGGTAAGACAACTAGCGCCGCCATTGAAGTTCAGAACTAAAAGAACGTGTTCCATGAAATTACTATTAAAATGTATATACAATGGTAGCTTGTTCATTTCACAGGTTGGACGACAAAGTATCGTTCGGTTTTGACACTAGCTTCCGTTTGTTTTGGTCCATTCAGCCTTAAGTAAATAAATTTATTCGTGATGGGAATATTCTTACCTGCTAGGTATACTATAATGCCAGTTATGCATTCGGAAACAAAAATTGCACATTTCTGTCTGTCTGTCTGTATCGGCACCCCAATCCTTAATGAATCGATTAGCTTAAATTTTCAAACCAAGTGCACACTAGCATATTATGAAGTCCTAAAAAGGGGTTTTTTTGAATTATCAATCTAGCTCTAGGACTATCGATTATCTGACATGAAAGTAATTTTTCTCAAAAGTGGCATATACGATTTTGATAAAACTTTTCAATGGTGTTTTTTATGCAAAACTTATCTTCACGTTGAAATGGATTTTTAAGGAAGTCTTATAACGGTACCTCCCATACGACCGCGGTTTTTTCAAATCAGATTTTCTCGTAAATAACCTCATGGATTTCGATGTCGGTTTCATGGTTGAAGTTTTCTTATAAACTTAATATAATGTTGTTTTTTAAGATTTTCAAAAAGTTTTTGGGATTAAAAAAAATTATTTTTTTTTTTATTTTTGATTAGTATTTCAAAAAAGGTTCCTTTAATTTGTTTCTATTTTATTTTGGCAATAAGAACTATGTACACATTTCTGGCATACTCGGAAAAAGTTGTTTTTGAAAAGTTTAAAAAAAACTGTTTTTTGAAAAAGCTGGTCAAACGATTTTTATTTTTTTTTAATTTTTCTTAAAATGCAAAACAGTAAAAGAAAAAACCATTTTAACTAGTGATTTTTTAATGATAAGTAAAATTTCAATAGGCTTTTTTTATAATAATATTGGAACACATCCGTCTCTCACTAAGTTTCTGAGGGTTCATTCATTTTGACATTATAGGGTTTAAATTTGGCCGTATATTCAACACTCGCACTTATAAGTTTAGCAAGTCAAGTCCGGGTGGACATAACCAGTACCCGACGGCTACCACTAGGAGAGAGATAGTTACAACTGGGAATCGCTATTTTGATGAAAATTAAAGCCCCCTACTCATACAGTATACAGCAAGCACCCAGCCATAAAAAAAACCAAGTATCTTTCTTTGCTTTTATAAAAAATCACCCGCAAATTCGATACAAAATATAAAGCTTTCAAACCATAAAGCTGAAGAACTGCATTCCCAAAATGCCTCCTACTCCTAACAAACTAGCCACAGCCCACAGAACTGAAGAGAGGAAATAGTTGACTTCACCTTCACCATTCGGGTCAGCGATTGCGTAGGTTGGGTTGTTTATTGGCTAAACTGGTCAAAGGTGAATTTTTAAAAAGCAGCTTATGCACAAACCAACTTACACAATTCCCCTTGCACTGTGGTAAATGGTGAAATCACAGTTTGAATTTTAAATATCGGCCTTACCCACAGACACAGACATACAATACAGACCAGCAGCTCTTTATAGTTTCTCTTATTGCATACAAACTTGATGTGCATTTTATATGTTAATGTGAAAGCTCTCTCTTAAGCTGCATTTCAAATGGGAAACCAATACACCAAAAAATAAAATGCATAGGCAGAGATAAACATATATACGCTGGGTCTGGGTGAATAAAATATTTTAGGGGTGTTTTAGACAGATGGAGTAGGTAAGGTACAAGTTTGAAATTTTGAAATATCAGCTTTAGGGGCCAGTTATAGCGATACGGAAAACCAAACCGAAAAAATTTCCAAATGGAAAATATATTATAATATAATCAGATTTAAAACACAAATGCTACACTGATCCATGGCAACCAACTCAGAGAATTTATTTTGCAAATAGAAATTTGAATTGAACTTTTACTTTTCGTTAAAAATGTATTTAATCATTTTTCTGTTATATGTATAAAAGAAAAATAAAAAAATACATTTTTAACAAAAAGTATTTGTTCATTTAAAATTATTATGAACAAAAAACATTATCTGCATTGATTGCCATCGATCAGTGTAGCATTTGTCTTAAAAATCGAATCAGAACATACAAAATTTTCCATTTGAAATTTTTTTCGGTTTGATTTTCCGTATCGCTATAACTGGCCCTTTAATATCAGCACCAGCAGAGTGACAGAATCTAGAAAGGACAAAATCTTACAAAAAAAATATAGTAAGATAAAATCTAGAAGTAGTAAAAATCTAGAATGTATAAAAATCTAGAAAGATGGAAATCTAGAATAATCTAGAAAAAAAGTGTTCTAGATTTTTCTTAGAGGAATTCTAGATTTTGTCCATTCTAGAGTTTTTGTTCTCGATTTTTGGTTTTCAAAATTAAGGTTTTCTAGATTTTGGGTTTTCTGGATTTTGTTAATTCTAGATTTTCTCTTTCTAGATTTTTTTTTTTCTAGATATCGTGGTAAACCCAAAGTATATATTTTTTGATTTTGACGGGATTTTCAAATGAAGCTATTTTAATTACCCCTCCAGTTGGCGCTGCGGTCACATTTTTCAAAAATTCTTATTTATGGACCAATTTTGACAGAACTTTAAAAGGCAGATAGCTGATGTTCTAAATTAATATTAACTTTTCGATGACATAAAACATAAACAATGTTTAACGTAGTGATTTCTTGACAATATCTTGACATCGAATAAAAAATAAAATGCACGACTCTGTCGCACGAACTTGCTCTAATGTATGACAGTCGTCTAGGGGCTTGAGATTTTGATAAAAATAAATTTTTCAAAATTTTTAAATAAATACTTACAACTAATTTGAGCTGAAAATAAGTACACCATTTTATTTCTTGGACAAATTTGAATTTTTGAGAATAAATTTATAAAAATCTGTGGAGTGGTTTTTGAGAAAAAAAGTTTTTTTTTTTTGAAAAAAGATTTTAAAAAAACTCAAAAACGCCATTTTATAGGTATTCAGCAAATACATTTATTTATAATTTTTAGAAAAAAATTTAATAAACAGTTTTCAAAATGTTAATTTTTTAACCTTTTTTTAAAAAATCGTATGGGAGGGGGGTCTATTCCCCTTCGTTTAGCCGGGAGGGGCAATTTTATAAAAAAATGGCTTGAACTTGTAAAAAAAATTATTAAAAAATAACGGTAGGGTCAGTTGGGGTAAAAGGAAACATGGGGTAAATGGAAACGTCAGCTTTTTTTGCCGATAAAATCATAATTTAAATTCAAGAAACATAATAGCCATACATTTTAAATTTTCGTTCAACTGGTGCATTATACCTCGGGTTCCTTTCTCTTAGTTTTTATTTCAAATTTCTGTTTCAAAGTCAACGTGTCTCAAAAAAGTAAAAGTCAATTATTTTATTATTTTTCTTTATAGTGTGTTTAAATAAAGATGTGAGTTATATTTTATTTTTTTCAAGTGTAGTGAATATCAATAATCCAATCTGTTTAAACAGTTTCTCGTAATTAGTAGTAAGTTTTTTATATTAAAAGTGTTCTCATTTACCCCATTAGAATTAAAGTAAATGAAAACATGAATTTGGAGTAAATGAGAACAGTTTCTTAAATGATGTTGTCAACAAAAAAATCACATGTTATATCATCATATTCCAAAAACTGGTTATTTTCAGCAGAATAAAAGGTCGAAAAACACCTCTCATTACAATTGGATCTTGGTGAACACCTGCCATTGCTAAAAAAGTTTTTTTCAATTTCAAAATAAAATTCGAAATTAAAAAAAAAAAATTAATTACAAGCAGTTTTGAACTTCTAAAAGTGTTGAACTTATAAAATAATGAGAATAGTTCATTATCTAACGGCTAAGTCATGTTATGATAAATATTAAGTGCAATACCTTGACGTTTTTATCAACCCCTAATTTCAAATTAAAATGAGGTAGATGTTAACATTGCGGGGGAAATGAAAACATCAAAATATTGCACCTAATATTCATCATAACGTGACTTAGCTATTAGAAAATTAACTCTTCTCATTATTTTATAAGTTTAACATTTTTAGAAGTTCAAAATTGATTGTAATTATTATTTTTTTTTTAATTTTAAATTTCGGTGTCTTTAAAATTGCAAAAACTGTCCCCATTTACCCCAACTGACCCTAACTCCTACAATGCCATGCTACACCTTTTTGTAAGGCCAAAAACCTATTATTTTATTGTAATTTTAAATGAAGTTATTTTAGTGCACCGTTTTCAAAATATTAACTTTCAAATTCAAAGTTTTGAATACAAATTTTTTTTTTTTTAAATTTTAAAACTAATTTTTTCAAAATTGTATACGTAATTAAGTATCATTTTTGTTCTCAAAATTCAATGCCCCTATTAATTTTAAATCCAACTATGAAACTTGTGAAGAAGTAGATTCGGTTATTTTTGAATAGCTTGGCAACAAAAAGTCATAGAGCCATACGGTTTTCAGTGTTGGATTTAAAATTAATGGGAGCATTGAATTTTGAGAACAAAAATGATACTTAATCACGTAGAATTTTGAAAACAAATAGTTTTAAATTTTTTTTTCAAAATTTTGAGTTTGTAAGTTAATATTCTGAAAACGGTTCACTAAAATAACTTCATTTAAAATTACAATAAAATAATAGGTTTTTGGCCTTACAAAAAGGTGTAGTATGGCATTTTAGGAGTTACCGTTATTTTTTAATATTTTTGTTTTCAAATTTAAGTCATGTTTTTAGAAAATTGGCCCTCCCGTCTAAACGACCAGGGGTGGAATCGGCTAAGGTGATTTGTGATATGTGATAGTCACAATGTACAAATTTCGTCTGGCTAAGGTGATTGTCACATGTGACAATCACATTTTTGTGACTTTTTCTTGTGACAGCGATTTAGGTGTCACTTGCATACAAAAATAATAATAAATAAAAAATAAACCTCTGACGCTGCCTTATAAAACAAAATTATTTGCTTTTGCTGTCAAAGATCTATACTAATGTTGTTTTCGATTGGGAGAAATTAGTTTCTCCTCATGATTAAAGTAAAAATAAAAACAATAAAAAAAAAAACAGAAATGAACATTTTTTTAATTGAGATATTTTTCTGAAACGCGTATATGTATGTTGTGAGCAATCAAGTGAAGTGACAACTAAATTAATCTTTTCTAAATAAATAAATAATTGTCGCGTCCCTTAATGTAAATTATATATTAAAATTGTTCGAATTGTTTAATTTGAAATACAAAATATATAGAAACTGTGACGTTCGTATATATGCGCCTTCAGACCGCATATTTCATAAAAAGCATAAGAAGTAAGACTCGCAAAACACAACTCCGAAGAGAAACGATTTGTCTTCGGAGTTCCCTCCAATTGCCCAACGGAAAATGACATAATGAAAATAAACAAAATTCCGGTGATCACATTATGCAGACGCACAAAATTATTTTATCACATGTGATTGTCAGAAATGTGACAATCACAAATCACATTAGCCGATTCCACCCCAGAATACATGCTCTAGCTTTTTGTAACACCTTATACCAGTCACCCTGTATAATATACCCAAGCCCAACGCATGGCAATTTGGGATAAAGCCGTTCTGACTAGGTTTGTCAAATCATAAATCTTGTAGGTGTCGTTTTATTGTTTTCCTCTGCTGCATTAAACTGCGTTTCTAACAGCTTATATAAAATACACAAAACTACGAACGTTAGGTATTTCAACAAAATACTTATTTTTGCTTTTCGAAATGTAACGTTTAGATAAAACCTCGACAATGTTGACTGCATAAAACTCTTCTTTTAAAATCATCCACCATCAAGCATTGCCCAAAATCGGTCAAATTCATGAAAGGTACTCGGTAATCAAACAATTCAAATAATATTTGTAAGTTATAAGACAACCTTCAACAACTTTTAGGGGCCAGTTATAGCGATACGGAAAACCAAACCGAAAAAATTTTCAAAAGGAAAATTTAGTAGGTTAAGGTTCGATTTAGAACACAAATGTTACACTGATCGATGGCAACCAACTCAGAGAATTTATTTTGCAAATACAAATTTGAATTGAACTTGTACTTTTTGTTAAAAATGTAGTTTTTTATTTTTCTTTTATACGTATAACAGAAAAATAAATAAATACATTTTAAACGAAAAGTGCGAGTTCAATAAAATTTTTTATTTGCAAAATAAATTCTCTGAGTTGGTTACCACCGATCAGTGTAGGATTTGTGTTTTAAATCGGATTATATTATACCAAATTTTCCATTTGAAAATTTTTTCGGTTTGGTTTTCCGTATCGCTATAACTGGCCCCTTAGAAACATAATTTATGTTAATTAAAAAAGAAAGCAGAATTGGTGAGTATGCAATTTTTTCAAAATCTTCTTTTATTATAAATACAAAGGTAGATGGTAGATACTAAACTTTTATGTCTAAAAATACTCACTGTTTTCCAACCGCCTTTTATTTAAAACAAAAAGCTGGACTTCTCTGCTGATGTTGCAGGCCAGAACGGCTCAATCAGAACACAACACTCCCGAGAAAAAGCATGTTTTTTTTAAGATTTTCAAAAATCTATAAACACTTTTACACATCACTTCAATAATGTACTTTGAACTAGAACAACAAAAAAAACTTATTAATCTTATTGTACAAAAAATCAAATCAATTTACATATATGTAGTTTCGACCGCGAACGAGAACTAAAGCCCTTATGCATTTGTACTTCACATAGAGAAATATGACAAGTACGTAATCATTTTTTGATATGCCCACAAGATGGAACTGCCAAACCGCGAATAATTTTCGGACAAAAATGCGTGAAAAACGCACACAATGTTACCAACTCATAAGCAAAATTATCTACCTGCTTTACATTATTATTGGGGACCGAAACATTTTCCTCTTTTCATTATTGCTCTATGCCGTTGCCGTCCACCATTGTATATAAAATCTAGTGTATGGAGATGGCGTTCGACTGTGTTTCCATCTAGTGCCTCAAAATTTCGTTTCTTATCTAATGGTGAATTCAACGAAATTTTCAGATTCGCTCTCAGATTAGATCAAGATTTCACGATTTCTCTGGTAGAATGGAAAACAAAATGAGATTGACTTTGTTTTTGATATTATGTGTGTGCCATTAACAGCTGAAATGATAGAGTCCACTTCTTCGTCTAATTGATATGCCACAACATCTTTGACAGAATGCCTATCGCTTTATTTTAACAAATTTCCAGTTTTGAAAAATTTTTCATCATCGGATGATATTGAAATATAATTAATAATTGCTGTTCCACTTTTAAAAAAATTATAAAATTTTTATTGGCAAACAAATTTCCAACTGATTTCTTTAATTAATGTCAAAATTGACATTCCTAAAAGCCATCAGTTGGAATTTGGAAATTTGTTTTTGTGAAAGTATGTGTAAATCTGCCACTGAATCGAGATTCGCAAAAAGCGATCTAAATTCAACCTGAGATCGAATCTAGATTGCTTTTTTGACTTCATGGAAAATGAAAAGTGCTCGAGATCAAATCGAGAGTGGGTTTTTGATTTCATGGAATTTGGAATTCAATATAAAATAAAATCTGAAAATAGCAGCGGTGCGCGCAGTAGCCACCGATTGCAACTGTAACTATTATTATACAGGGTGATTCGTATAAGGTGCATCAAAAAGCTAGAGCGAGTAAGTTAGGTTGAAAAAATGGAGAAGAAAAAAATCACATGGGAAGGCGGTCTTTCAACTTCCGTTTAGCCAGGAAGGGCAATTTTCTAAAAAATTGACTTTAAACAAAAAAAAATTATTTAAAAATAATAGTAACACCTACAATGCCATGCCATACCTTTTTGGAAAGCCAGAAATCACCTCTTTTATTGTGTTTTTAAATAAAGTTTTTTTTAGTGAACCAGATAAGCCTTCTTGCTCAAAAATTGCGACCACTCGAGTATACATACGAATGTATGGACATCGGTTAATCGACTCGACTTTTGATTATGAGTAAAACTTTATACATTTATTTATTTAAGGAGAAGCATACAAACTTAATTTATAATGCTTCTTAGTTAAGGCATAGGGGCGGAGGCCATAATAATGCCGTCTTTTAAATTATCGAGTTTGGTAAACTTTATACATTTTATACTTTTCTATACCTTACCGTATTGTTTCTGTTACAAACCACCATAATATTCATTCTTAGCCATATCCCATATGGTATATGAATTAGTGAGCCCATTTAGGAGTTTTTCTCTCAGATCGGTTACGATGATAAGGCTGAATGGTATTCTCCTCGGTGAAATACTATTTTCTAACGTGCTTCAAAAATACTTCACGTGGACTAATATATAGGAATTGAGGGAGGCTCTGAAATATTGTTTGTTTAAGCGATAACTTTAAAGAATTCGAGTCATGGATTAATTTTTACTTTTGGACTACGAATGTTGCTCTTCTATCGCCCATCATAGCTTTATCTTTTTAACGCTAATTTCTTTGAAATATCGTCGCAATCATATCCAGCAAATTTTGTCTCACATTCTTCGTTAAGCTCCTTGAAGTTGGCACAGTTTCTTGGTTGAAATAAATGTCGCGCCATCTTCTTGTATCATTTCTAACAATCTCAAGCTCTACGCTTGGCAACCATGTATGCCAATTTAAGTTTATAATTAATACCAAAGCCATGGCGACATTTAAAAAAAAAAAAAGAGTGGCAACATTAAAATTTTAGTGTTTAATTTTATTCATTTTATAGTTCTTTTTATTATAAAAAAAAAATCCCAACTAAATGTACACCCGGCATCGTTGTTACTCTGCGTCTTCCTCATCATCGTCATTGGAACTTATTCTGAAGTAACGGAGCTCGTAGGAGTCCTTCTCGTTGGCCACAACACGGATCCAATCACGCAAGCTGTTCTTCTTCAAATACTTCTTGGTCAAGTACTTGAGGTAGCGCTTGGCGAAGTGTACGTCAGAGCTCACAAAGACCTTCATCTTGTTACGCTCTAGTGAGACATTGTTGCCTAAGTTGTTAACTTTGCCATTGACCTTTAGGCGAGCCTTGATATATTTTTCCTGAAATTGAAAAAAAAAAACAAAAAACTCAATAAGTCCAAGTTGTTTAATCCGCTAAAAAAAGATTCAAATAAGGAAGCAATGTTTGTTCAGTGTTAGGCCAAGTAATGAAGAGGAAATTGAAATGGCTAAAAATATAAACAGTTTCTCTTCCACTGAGTACACTGTCCCCAAGACAGAAGGATTCACTTCCTGGAGACAAATCAGTCGTGGGATCTGGGATTTTGTATTTGAATGAACTTTATAATTGAAGCTCTCGAAGCTGTCAAATTGAATCTTGTGTGTTCAGTGTTAGGCCAAGTGAAGAGAATCGCTTCAAATGACTAAAAATATAAACAGTTTCTCTTCCACTGAGTACACTGTCCCCAAGACAGAAGAATTCACTTCCTGGAGACAAATCAGTCGTGGGATCTGGGATTTTGTATTTGAATGAACTACATAATTGAAGCTCTCGAAGCTGCCAAATTGAATATTGTGTGTTCAGTGTTAGGCCAAGTGAAGAGAATCGCTTCAAATGAGTAAAAATATAAACAGTTTCTCTTCCACTGAGTACACTGTCCCCAAGACAGAAGAATTCACTTCCTGGAGACAAATCAGTCGTGGGATCATACTTTTATTTTGGTGAACTACATAATTAAAGTTCTCGAAGCTGCCAAATTGAAAAGTGTGTGTTCATTGTTAGGCCAAGTGAAGAGAATCGCCTCAAATGACTAAAAATGTGAACAATCTTATTCTTCCACTGAGTACACTGTCCCCAAGACAGAAGAATTCACTTCCTGGAGACAAATCAGTCGTGGGATCTGGGATCAATACTTTTATTTTGGTGAACTACATAATTAAAGTTCTCGAAGCTGCCAAATTGAAAATTGTGTGTTCATTGTTAGGCCAAGTGAAGAGAATCGCCTCAAATGACTAAAAATGTGAACAATCTTATTCTTCCACTGAGTACACTGTCCCCAAGGCAGAGGAGTTCACTCCCTGAAGACAAATCAGTCGTGGGATTTTGTATTTGAATGAACTACATAATTGAAGCTCTCGAAGCTGCCAAATTGAATATTGCGTGTTCAGTGTTAGGCCAAGTGAAGAGAATCGCTTCAAATGACTAAAAATATAAACATTTTCTCTTCCACTGAGTACACTGTCCCCAAGACAGAAGGATTCACTTCCTGGAGACAAATCAGTCGTGGGATCTGGGATTTTTTATTTGAATGAACTACATAACTGAAGCTCTCGAAGCTGCCAAATTGAATATTGTGTGTTCAGTGTTAGGCCAAGTGAAGAGAATCGCTTCAAATGACTAAAAATATAAACAGTTTCTCTTCCACTGAGTACACTGTCCCCAAGACAGAAGAATTCACTTCCTGGAGACAAATCAGTCGTGGGATCTTGGATCAATACTTTTATTTTGGTGAACTACATAATTAAAGCTCTCGAAGCTGCCAAATTGAAAATTGTGTGTTCATTGTTAGGCCAAGTGAAGAGAATCGCCTCAAATGACTAAAAATGTAAACAATCTTATTCTTCCACTGAGTACACTGTCCCCAAGGCAGAGGAGTTCACTCCCTGAAGACAAATCAGTCGTGGAATCAATATGTTCTATAAGCTTTTGTGTGTTCATTGTTAGGCCAAGTAGAGAGGACCAATCTAAATGGCTAAAAATGTGAACACCATTCTTCTTCCACCGAGTACACTGTCACCCGAGCAGAGGGATTCAAGCCCGGGAAACAAATCAATCGTGGATTTAAATAATCATACTTGCATGTTCTTACTTAGGTACTCAAAATACAGGAACAAAATAAATGTTTAAACAAATACTTACAAAGTCAGCCACATCCATGATGTTGTCCTCGGCAATGTTGGTGCAATCAATGCCAAAACGGAGCGAGACCTTCTTCTTCTTCAGTCCCTTGCCTCGGAGAACTTGCTTCTTGGCGACACGTCCCTTGCCAGCGGCGGCAGCAGCAGCAGCAACTACTCCTGTCTTCTTGGCGGGCTTGGCAACAGGGGCACCAGCAGCTGGCTTAGGTGCAACAGCTTTGTGTGCCTTCTCAGCTTTAGGAGCAGCAGCAGCATCGGCGGGCTTTTTGGCGGGCGCCGCAGCAGCAGCAGCTGGAGCAGCAGCTTTAGCGGCTGGCTTCTCAGCAGCAGGCTTCTTTGCATCCTTTGGTGCATCAGCCTTCTTTGCGTCCTTCTTAGCTGGAGCAGCAGCCTTCTTTGCTGGTTCTGCTGCGGCCTTCTTTGGAGCGGCTTTGGGAGCAGCAGCGGCTGCTGCTTTCACTTCCTTAGCAGCCTCTGGCGCCTTCTTAACGGTCTTGGCAGCGGCAGGTTTGGCTTCGGTGGCCTTCTTTTCAACCTTACCTTTGGCAGTTTTGTCTCCACCAGCGGCAGCGGGTTTTGGTTTATCAGCGGCAGCCTTGGCGGCTGGCTTTTCACCTTTACTAGTTTTAGCCTGTGGGAAAATACGTATTTTAGTTTATACAACATCAGCATTATCTATTTTTGGAGAAACAACGTGAACAATGAACATAACATTCCCTAACTCGCAGTAAACACTAGAAAACTAGAATATTCAATCCGATGCCACGATTGTAATCCGAGAAAATAAACACCATCGGTAGAAATTTTGTGAAAAAATTTATAAATACCACAAGCACTTTAATTGATGTTCACTTAATTAGTATTATTTTATAAATATTCACGTTATTTCTAAGGAAAATATAATTTTTTCAAAAAACTTACTGTAGGTGCCATGTTAAATCGCTAACACCACAATAGAAAAAGAACGTCATCCGGGTTTGTGGAAATTGACATAACATTCGAGAATCGAACATGGTAGTTTTGACAGTTTCGAGTATCGTGCTTTGGGTGTGTTCATTTATTGCTGTTCATTTATGATGGGCTCACATGAATGAGTTATAGCCTATTCACACCGCACTCGTTTTGGCTATTCGTTTACCAAAACGAGTAGAGCGTTCACACCGAACATTTACTCGTTTTTGTTTGACATTTCAATTTTAAATGTCAAGTTAAAGTAATTCCTATTATTTAAGAAATTATTGAAACGAGCACAAAGCAATTGAATTTTTGAATTGCAACCAATTAAAACTGATAAAGCATAAATTAACCTATGGAAGCCTTTGCCGGTGCTGATATCAGTTTGATTGGCTATTCTGCCTACTTGGTCGCCGAAAAAGTCACCTCGAAGCAGAAGGATGATGTGCAATACGTGTGATAATCTGCTGCTGGCTGCTGCCCTTGGTACATGGTAGAAAGATAGTTTTGTGCTTCAAGGAGAGGACCAGGCCTAATATTTGGAGGAGAGCAATAACAAATAAATCGTTAACCATCGCAGTTCATTGGCTATCCAATGAAGTATATCGTCGAGAAAGAGCCCTACTAGGAAGTCAAGTGCAGAAAAAAATTTAGATAAACGAGCTCAATTACGAAGATGTTGGTGAGGTTGAAGATTTCGACCAAGATGCCGACAAGAAAGACTTAAAATGAAGCTATATTTATTTATTTACATATATAAAATAATTTTCGAACTTTGCTGTTTTCTTCACGCTCTCTCTTTCTCACCCTTGTTTTTAGGCGATTCCAACCCTTCCTTGGTCACAAATACCAGCAATTAGCAATAGCTAGTCTTTGCCAGATGACGTTGTAGTAATTGTATTTCTTCTTGTCCACGCAGTTTCATGCATTCATCCACTAAGTTCTTTAAATGACTGAGAACTTTGTGCTGATAAATACACGACCACGACGCACGTACAACTTGATGTACTCGAAGAGGAATAAAGAGCAGGGCAAGGGCACGGTGTTTCACAGCCAAATGGTCCTCCCAGTCGTTGGTCAGGGTTTACTAAAACTGTCTATATTCCTCCTTGGTAATATCATCTTGATTTCTGGTCCAGATGAATTTACTTTTGTTTAACTCCTCGTCTTCTGTGTACCTACCTAATTATAATAAAAAAGAACAGTGGTATACAAACATTATGTAGAAAAATGTTACTTACCGCTGCCACGAAAAAGAATGCCTACAAACAAATTACAGAAATAATGAATTTATTTTGACAGCAAGAAATCAGCTGTTCTATTTTTTGAGTGTCTATTCACAATAACATCACAAAAAGATCTGTTCGTGTAGTTCATTTTGAAATTGCAACTCGTTTTCCAGTCGTTTTGCGGAAAACGAGTCGTTTTGCAAAACGAGTTGGGTATCAAAAATGTATGGGAAAACGAGTCGTTTTGGGTAGTCGTTTTGCGGAAAACGAGTAAATGCTCGTTTATCGTTTGGTGTGAATAGGCTATTATCATTAAGGTGCCTTTACATGGAGCTGCAAGCCCTGATCTGCAAAAAAAGAGGATGCAAAATCAATAAATCATACTTGTGTGATAGAGAGGGAAGGCCAAAATGCAGACGTCTTCATGGATGCAAATTATAGGAAAATCATGGATGCAGCTTGAAAATTATAGTGAAGACGAACATATTCATCTTCATCGTCTGCACTATGATTGTTGTTGTTGCGTTTTCGTCTGCATTTGCTGCTAAATGTAAAGCCGCCTTTACATACAATATCTAGCATACTTTGGAGGTGGCATATTGCCTGTATTGTCTTCTAGTGCCTAAAAACATCGTTTCTAATCATGATACAACTAAACAAGTTATGGCATTGAGCATGATACAATGAAAAACGTCAAATTCCATAGCAACTTGCTTGCCAGTAGCTGGCATTTGTGGCGTCAAGGTAGGTGATATTGCACAAGAAGGAAATACAATGTACCAGACGTAACTACACTGCACTATAGTTCCAGACCGAACTGCAGCATTTTAGTACAAAATGTCAAAAAAGTAGCTCACTGATGCAGCATATACAAATACAAAGGTATAGCACACTACAAAAATCGTGTTTTCGTTTGTTGTTTTATTTTGTATTAAAATGTCAAAAATGCAGCGCACGTTTGTGAAGATGAATTTGAAGATGATACTCTGTGCTGCAGATGCTGCTTTCGTACATTTGACTCTGACAGTGCTATGTGTACTACACCATTTTGCCCGGCAGTTATACTGTTGCTAAAGTGCAGTTCAGCTGCAGCGTACTGAGTTTTAACTCATGCAATTTCAATACAAAGTTCTTACGAATCTAATGAAACTATGAACATTACAATAAGTACGGCTTCGAAAAGCTGCAATTAATATTAATAATTTCCCTGTTTCCTTGCGTACAGCTAATGGCAAGCAAAAGTTACTACATGTAGGTATTAATTGTCAGATTCCTATTTGTGTCTGTGTGAGTGGAAAATGTGGGTGCATTGCAATTTGCAACTGTCTTACCGGTAACTGGCATTGGCATGTGTGACGCCCGGGTTAGGAAAAACAAGTTTATTCTGAAATGTTTATAATAAAAAATAGTGTCGCTTGCTATAGTGTACAGTTCAATTTCAGTTCAACTTCAGTAGAAGTGCGGTATGGAAAAGCCGTGTAGTGCAGTGCAGTTTAGTATAATAGGGTTTTGTCCTAAATAAATATTTTGTACTCATTTTTTAAGTGTGCAATGTAAAATTAATTTAATTTGAAATCTTTGGAAATTGTCATGTAAATCAATTAGACAAATTCTGAAAGTCAAATTGCGGCTTACGCACAACCATAGACTTACAATCTGTATGTCTGTGATTGTAACAAAACCTTCTTGACGGTTACAGTGAATTTACATTGTTCTGCATCTTTATTTCTTCACTTCAAGAAAGAAGGATACGAGATATAAAAATTATACTTGGTCGATTGAGAAGGGAGATAAAAATGCAGAACATCTTGATAAATCAATTTAATAGGAAGTCGGAAAAATCAAGATCAAGAAAAGGCAAACCTTGTTCTTCTTGGGATTGTCTTTTCATTTTTTTGTATAGTACGCCCCTTCCATTTTACTTTTCTTGGAATTTGCTTATTAAGATGTTGCACCATTATCCACCATTAGGTTGAGTTACATTGTTCTGCAACATCTTGATCTTCAAATCTCTAGAAAAATAATGGTGGATTTACATTGTTCTGCATCTTGATTTCTGAAAAAAGAAGGATACAACATATAAAAATCATACTTGTTCGATAGAGAGGGGAGATCAAAATGCAGAGCAGAGTGATAGTGTTGAATTTACATTGTCCTGCAACATTATCATGTACACATTTTAAGAAAAGTGAAGCGTGATAGAGCAAGACAGAGGACTCGGACCAATAAGATACAGACCGCCAACTCAACTCACTATATTATGGTCTCTCTTTTTGCCTACAACCTGAAAATCAGCTGATATGTCATTTATTTTGGGTGTGACGCTCTCCCTTGTTTTTTAAATGGGAGCAGTAAACACACCAAAAAATAAATGGCATTCGAAGGGATGGTTGTCATCACAAAATGCACAAACTGAGATGTACACGAACGTATTCACAGCACAAAAAAATATTTCGAGGGTGTTTCAGGCAGGATGATTACGAGTTGGTATTGGTCTGTGACAAGGAGTGAACAGATAAAAATAGTGGACATTTTTGCTGCAATATTTGTGAACAAATTGGTTTCACCTTGGAGAAAAAAAAAACATTAGTATGGCAGCGCCCTGACGATTTAACGAAAATTAAAATCGAAATCGAAATTTTATTCGTAAAGTTTCGTTGAGTAGTGTTCGTCTTCGTTCTTCGACTTTTCGTCTTCGTCAGTTTCAGTTTAAAGAAAATTTTACTGAAACAAGAAGAACGACGAATCATCGTGCGAGTTTATAAAAAAATAAAATAACAATTTAAAAAGGAATATAATTTATATATCATCCAAGCAACATGAAATTCCAATACAAAGAAGAACATCCTTTCGAGAAGAGGCGGGCCGAGGGCGACAAAATCCGCAGAAAATATCCAGACCGAGTTCCCGTGAGTGATGACGAAAATTTATTTTCACCATTTTCTTTGTTTGTCTCTTATTATTTTTTTTTTTGTGTTCAAGTTGTTTTTTTTTTTAAACTCTAAACTGCCCTATGAATCATTTGTTTTTCAAACAACAAGAAACAAAACAAAAAACTTGTGAAATTGTTGAAAATATTGTTATTTATCTGGAAGATTGACTTATTGCGTCGTACAAAAGCAATTCTTTTTTTGTCTTCGTCATAAAATTTGTTGGGGCTCCATTTGCTAAATTTCATTTTCTTTATATTTTTTGTTGTTGTCTTTTCTATGACGTAGGTCCACCGTCCCCCTCACTCCCCATTTCTATATAATATAAAATTTGCTTTTGCTTTGTTTCGATTTGAATTTTTGTGAAGAAGATAGGGAAACAAAAAATAAATGCAAATTTTCTCAGCTGTTGTAGAAAAGATACTTGTTCGACAAGGTCAATAATTAAGCTGAAAATTTGGCAAAAGTAAAAAATGCCATAATTCTTAAATTTAGTTAATTATCTTTATGTGCATAGTTCACACACATATTTACACCACCTTCCTATACATTATAGAAGTGTAATGAAGTGTGTGGATGTGGATATAATGGACATGTAATTCACCTGCATACAACGATAGCGACGAACGACGACGGCGACGCTGCGACAACAGCGCAGCTGATTTTTGTTTTGCCATTGCCACACCTGCCTTCTCGTTCCTCTGTTTTCTTGGTCTATTTGGAGGTCGTTTGATAGTGTTGGATTCTTTGTTTTTTATTTATATTTTTTTTGCATATCGAAAAAAATATTTTTTTCTCTATCTACCTACTTAATAGGTGAGTATACGAGATTTTGATAAAAAAAAAATTATTAAGTCTGTTCCAACCACTTGTTATAATAATAACCATTTGATTAATTTTGGTTTTATTTTAATCATTGACTGATAACATAGCAGTAAATTGTTACATTAAAGAATAATAAAACAGAGGGCAGATTGTGATATGCACTATCTATCTTGGAATAACAAAATATAATGTAATTTGTAAACAAAGTAGTTCAATCAAATGAGTCATTGTACCTCTGAAACAATTATTGTTTGAATTTTGAGTACAAGAAAAAACTACAAATAATTTATTTGATGAAAAACTTGCAGAGTTTGAAACAACTAGAAGTTTGATATTCAAAATATTTGTAGTTTATTGGACTGTATATCCCCGTCGCAGTCTCTATTTGGATACTTAAGTGTCTAGGATAGGACTTAAGTGTTCTGCCAGTAACACACTTTTGTACAATAACATATACACCGCTCTTGGTTTCCAGGAGCTGCTTTGTAGATTAAGTGAAGATCTAACTGCAATATATGATTGGTCACTCCAAAATAGTCTTACACTTAACCCGTCCAAGTCCCAACTTATCGCGATATCTAAAAAAAACATGGTGATACCTACCTCGTCTCTGTCTCCAATTTTTCTATCTCGATCTCAGCGTTTTTGTGGACACTGTAACCAGTTTGGGTATTAAAATAAGTCAGTCGCTTTCAGCCGAAAACCACGCAAATTATGTATTTGGAAGAATTACATTGGTCTGCGTAAACTGTGGCTTTTTTCTGCCATAACTACAATTAATACCAAAGCGGTCTATTGCAAACCTGATTCCCACTCCAAACACAAACTTCTTGTTGCTTTTAATGACATGGTAAGATACGTATATATGGACTCCGGAGATACGAACCCATATCTCATTATCCTTGGATGTCCCCTTCATCAGCAATATCTTGATGCAAGGTGCTGTATGTTTTTGCACAAACGTATTCAAAGTAAAATGCCTCCTTATATTTATGAAAATTTAGATTCGCTCAATCCAATACAACTGTTACGCTTTTGGTGCCAAATTTTAACTTCTTGAACTCTTCGCGGCTCTTATGATCTATGCAACAAAGTTATGGAACTCCGCTCTCCCCATGTATATCAAGATAATAATTATTGTTAAAAATGCGATTTTTGTTTATTTTTCTTCGGGACTCTTTAACAGTATTTTCTTAAAGATTTCTATCTATCAAATAAATATATATTTTTTTTAAAGTTAATATCAAATGCAAAACATACATTTAATACCAATACTCTATGTATACGTATAGCGAGTTTCATTCACGAAAAGAATTGCTCTTTCTGTCAAAAGATTCGATCTTTTTCACTTTTAAGAGTTTCATTCATTCAAAAAGGGCAATTCTAGATGGATTCTTAACACGAAAGAATGCATCTCTGATGGGGTGGAAGAATAGATCTGAACACATTTCTGTAAAACGTCAATATTGAAAAATAATTTGTTATTTTTTGTCGTTTGTTGTGAAATTGTGCCAGTCTGTAAAAAAAATTAAAAATAAACAAATAATGAACGAAGAACTTAATATGTACTTTAATTATCCAATTAATTATCAATTAGCAATAATCCAAAGTCAGCAATTCCAATGACAAAAGACAAAAAGTCAAATTGCCAAAACAAGTTTCATTGAAAAGTGCAATTCTCGATTTTGAGAACAAATCTTCCAAATTTTAATGAAACTCGCTATTAGTATTTACAGCTAATTTGTATCTTCAGTTCTCTCTCTCTCTCTCTCTCTCTCTCTCTCTCTCTCTCTCTCTCTCTCTCTCTATATTTTTCCTTTTTTTTATTTAGATTAAGAAAATTAAATAATTATTACCTTTTATCCAATTTTTGTTAAGTACTATAAAGGATGTAAGTCTAACATCTACGCTCGCTTTTTAATAAAATGAATGAATGACAGAAACACAATAATTCCTTTTGGAGCATAAAACATTTCTCAAAACCTTAAATCTCTATCTCTAATCTTTAAACGATTCCTCAACTTTGCCATTTCTCCAAATCCAGGGACTCAACTTCCTTCACAGCTATTGACGTCCATCAGAGTTGTAAAAAATTCATTATCCTGGTTTTGCATTCCGCAAAGTCCCATTCATTCAAATGATGGTCCTTCGGAATTGCAATAAAATTCATTGACTCAGTCTTTAATTTTAGTACTAAACTGATTTCGAAGTCTTTATACAATAACCAATATACATACCTATTATTTTGACTGATTGCAGTCTTTGAAGTGTTCCAAAAGTTCATTCATTGCGTTCTTAAAGTCTTTTGAATACATTCAATAGGAAGATTGCTGCTGTCTTTTTACAACTTGGAAGTCTTTGCTGGTTGAATATTGTAAATTTAAACTGCTGAATTCCTCCAAAAAGACTGCAGCATACTGAAAGTAAAAGACTGAAAAAAGAGTGCATAATTTGGCTGCTTCTGCTGAATTGCTAAATAAAAGACTGCAAAACTGACTGGAAATTTTTTCGGAAACTCGTATTTACTAAGGATCAATGAAAAAAGCTTTAAAAAGCCTTTTCATTCATCTGACTGCAATACTAAAATGACTGCATTTTTCACATGGACTGTGCATGCAATGCCACTTTCTCCTTGTGATGTATAATACCACTTTTGTCCGTCCAGTCTTTATCCTTAGTTTATTGTTGGATATGGTATATGGCCACCGGGTCGTTTAAATGTCACTCAGGCAATAGTTAGCAAACTAGTAATTCGAATTCATGTTTCACAGCTACACAGATTTAACGTTGTATTCAAATATTTTTAACTTGTGTTTGAATCGAAGTTTTTCTAGAATTTCTCACTAAAGAAAGAATTCCACTGACTTGCACTGAGTGACTTGCTCTATTGTTTGCTGTATCACGATAACCTGCTGTTGTTGGTTTCGTCTGTTGTGCATTTTTTTTTGGCTTTAATCCTTAAACCAGCCTCTTCCGCATTTTGTAGAACAAAATGACGCATTAGGTTAAGGCAACCTGTGGCATTTACTATCCATCCATGGCATCAACATAGTCCAAACAGCTAAACTTGTAAAGCAAAGTACCATTCTATACCAAGCCTCTTATTTTTACCTACGCTGGCAGTCATAATATCCATCAATCGCAAGTAAGGACAAAATCGGTGACAGCACATCACCCTTTCTCACTTCAAATGTATCGAAAAGGTACCTGTTGTGCAAAACGAAACACCTTGCTGCTTTGTTGTACGACTCTTATGTGCGGTAGAAACAATTTTCTTAGAATTGGTGTTCAACCTACAAAATCCTTAGTTATTTTATAAAGCACACTGACCCTTCCTCTCCGTGGAGCTTCTTCAGCGCTTTCCGTCATCATACAATTTTATATAACATCTTAAAAGAAAAATCCCATCTGAATTAAAATATAATTTCGACTAGTTCGCTATTGTGTTTACTGGGACTAGTTGGTTCAATCTAACCGGTAGGGTCGCTCAGTTCCGATCTTCTGTCCTACCTACTATACAAATGAAAATATGCGTCAAGTACAGTGAGCTATATAAAACTGGAAGAATAAGTCCTCTTTTTGTTGCTTTACTTAACAAATTAAACTTTTATTTTGCATGTGTCTCGAAAATATCACTATCGTGCTAGTTTAGTTGTTCATAATTCTTAAAAATGAGCAAACCAATGCTTACTTGGCACATTCAGTTCCAGTCTGTATATTTCATCCTCGAAGTTCTGTAATTACTATTTTGTAGGCTCAACAAATTTCACTCTCAGTTAGATTAAACTATTTTTGTCAGGCTGCTGCAATGTCTCATTAGATCGGGGAATTTCAATGCCGGCAGGCTATTCCCATGCGCATAAAAAATGGTCTTAATAAAATTTGATCATTTCGTAGGAGTATTCGAAACTACTAAACAATTCCCAATTCGGGGAGTTCTCAGCTTTCTAATTTCTTGTTTATCAAGAAAAATAAAAACTGTTGTGAAAGCGGCTCCTTTAAATTTGTGTGATTCAATTTTAAAACATTTGCCTCCTCCCATCTTTTCCATAGTCGTTTTAGATAGAATGATGGAAGTAGCACGATGCTGCTGTGGTCTTATCCGGCGCTGCTCCTGTTATGCAAACAGCACAGACATTTTTGAACATAATGGATATGTTTATGTTTTTTTTTACCTAAAAAGTTGTTTTTTCCCTTAATATTCTTTTCGACTTTCATGTGGAAAGAGGTCGAAAATTAACTTAACTTGATAATCCCCTCAAGGCCAAAAACTTAGCAAAATGTTAGTTAACTACCCCTGAACAACATCCCCAAGTTTTATTTACTTCCGACCTTTTCCACCTGCCGAAAAAAACATTTATATTTTAAGCTGCTTTGTTAATTTGTGTGTTCTATTTTAAGGTCATAGTAGAGAAGGCGCCAAAAGCCCGCATTGGTGATCTGGACAAGAAGAAGTACTTGGTTCCATCTGATTTAACTGTAGGACAATTTTACTTTTTAATCCGTAAACGAATTCATCTCCGCCCAGAAGACGCTCTCTTCTTCTTTGTGAACAATGTAATTCCACCAACATCGGCCACAATGGGATCCCTTTATCAGGTAAGCCAGAAAATACACCTACCACCTTAATTTGCTTGCTTATTTATTTTATGAATATTTTTTTAAGGAACATCACGAAGAAGACTATTTCTTGTACATTGCATACTCTGATGAGAATGTTTATGGGAAAAATTAAGAAAATACAACACCCAGGCTGGCGAGAGGATTGAAAAAGTTATTTGGATTTTTCGGAAGCGCAGCGATGATGATGCAAAACTTAAATCTATCAAATTAAAAAAAAAATAAAATTGGAGAAGATCAACTATATATAAAAAAACATAAATATATATAAATATAAAAAAAAAAAAAAAAATACCAAACAAAAATATAGATACAAATATTTAGCTTTAACTCTCATTTTATTTTTTGTTCATTTTACATCTTCACTTTAACTCTCTCTCTCTCTGTGTCTTCTTTTGGTCAAAGTTTTATTTTAATATTTGTGTACAATCGGGACTTATTAAAAATCGGTATCGCCAGATATTTTAACGGACACACGTTCTATGGCAATTCGCAGCGTCCCTGATGCTTCTCTTACTGATAAGAGAACTTGGCAGTGGAGTTTAGTTTATTTTGTACTGACGAAAGCGTAAGAATACAAAAAATTATAATTTTTAAATGTTTACTGATATCAAAATATCAATGACAAGCAAATTAAGAAAGAAAATGCATTCATATTTATTGTATGAGTTACTTTTTATTGTAAAATTAATAGTTATTGACAAAATGTAAAATTGAGAATAAAATATGAAAAAAAAACTAGGGTGTTCAGTTCATCCTAAGAAATATAGAAGTTTTTAATGTATCAGTATTCTTAAAAACGAATTTTTATTCCAACCAAAAGGGGGGAAGGGTGCTTTTATGCATCAAAACTCAAACCTTTCGAATTAAAATCTATTAATTGGGTAAATTTATTAATATTTATATCGTCCTTGATGCAACCCTATCGAGCTATCGCGTTGTTTTGGATGGGTTTCAGTTTGCTACCCACACTCGGATCTCTTTCTTTACTCCACTAAATTGTTTTGGTGATGACAGCACTCTCAGCTTCTCATATTCGATTTCAGATTCACATCCATGTTCTTCGGATAAGGAACTGCAATGTCAGGGTATGATAAGTTCATTGAATTCCGATTTTTACAGCATTTTACAATGGGGAATTACCAACCGTGTGGAATTTAATGCTTCAAAAACTCAATGTTGTCTTCTGTCGTTAAAGCATAACTTGCCCTCTATGCTATTATCCATGAGTGGCACTTACATTGAGGAAACCGAACAGCTTTGCGTTCTAAGTATATCACAAACCACCTTTTGTGGAACGATCACATATTATTCAACGTCACCAAAAATGCCGCAAATTCCTGAGTCGATGCAAGAAATATTTTCCCCCTTCTGATCTGGCTATAATCTACAAGGCATTCATTCGCCCGAAGCTAGAGTACAATTCTCATATCTGGGCAGGTGCTCTTGTCACTCACTTGCCCCTCCTGGATAGGATTAAAAAAGAGGCTTAAAATTGATAGGTGAAAAGATCGTTACGGACACAATTGATTCTATTGAATACCGCCGTAACGTCTCTTGCCTCACCATGTCTTATGGCTACTTTTATAGACTGTGCTCCTGCGAAATAGCCAGATGCATTCCTCGCCTTATACAAGTCCCCGTAACACACGCATCGCTAGGATTGCTCATAAATTTACCCTAGAGCCTAACTTCGGACTTACTGCTAAAGTATACCCCCTATCATGGTATCCGTTTGGAGAATCCTCTGATCGTAGAAATGTTCTTATTTGCGGGATTTTCTTGTTCGTGGTATCCGAATCGGAAAGAAAATGTAGGTAAACGCGTACCATCGCAAAGTCATTGACATAAATCATATGACAAATATTTTTCAAAGTGAATGTTTGTGTTATTTCATAGCTCATTTAAATCAATAGGGGTATTCACGATCTGGTGCAACCAAGTATTGTAAAAGTGCGAAATTGTTTGTATTTCTTGTAGATCGTGAACTCACTTCTTCCAATCTGTAGCAAAACTCACACAAATGTCAAAATCAGGTTGACACAAATGTCAAAATCAAAAGTACAAACTTTGCACCGTTGTATTTTCCTGTTGCAATGGGGTTGAGGTATAGATAAAATGCAAAAGTGTAACAAATTACATCCAGTAAATTTTGTTGTTGTATTGCAAGAAAACGTAACACTTCTACACTTTTACAATGATGCAAGATAAGTTACACCAGATCGTGAATACCCCTAATTTTATTTAAAGTTTAAACAAATAATGTGGACAGCGCTGTGTTATTTTTAGAAGAAGAAAGGTTAAAAAAGAAAATCCTTAAGAAATACATCAAATATTTTTGAACTCTCAGATGCAGCGTAAGTGCAATTACAATCGATCAAATCAGGAAATAATTCTCGTAATTTTTTGATTACAGCTTAAAAAAAAAAATTATCGTTTGAGCAAATTTTTATTTGAATACGTTTTAAACGAAGTTCAAAATAAAATTCGACCAGCTTCTCGATCTGATGCTTTGACCCCTGAACAAAAACTAGCAGCTTGTTTAAGATTTTTTGGCGAAGGAAGCTATCAACATGGCGTAGGTAAGGATTATGATTCACCGTTGGCACAATCCACTTTTCCAATGTTCTTCAAGATTTGCTAAATATTCTTGAGGCAACGCTCTGCCCTAAACGGATTTCCTTGGAAATGTCAAGAGAACAAGTAGAAGAATCCAAAACACATTTCCAGACAGCAACAGGATTCCCTGGTGTGATACTCGTCGATGGAACCCATATTAAAATCGTTCCTCCTAAAGATGACAAACATCTATTTTACAACAGAAAAGGATTTCATTCCCTTAACGTTTTAATTGTAAGCTAAGTTAAAAACAGAAAAGAAAGCAATATATTTATACATACTTACTTAAGGTGGCGCAGACAGTCCATTGTGGACCACGGCCTCAACCAACGATCCTCGCCAGCTAGGCCGGTCCCTAGCCAGTGGCCTCCAGTTGCGCACACCAAGTTGGTTGAGGTCGTTTACCACTTGATCGCGCCACCTTAGATGGGGTCTTCCAGAACTGCGTCGGCCCTCCGGGCTGGAATTGAAGACACGTCGGGCAGGAGCGTTTTCGTCCATACGCTCCACATGACCCAGCCATCTAAGCCGCTGAATTTTCAGCTTCTTAACCAAGTCAATGTCGCTGTATAGCCCGTACAGTTCGTCATTGAATCTTCTCCTCCATACTCCATTGATACATACAGGCCCGAATATCACCCGAAGAATCTTTCTCTCAAAGCACCCCAGCCTGTATTCATCCGATTGTGTCAGTGTCCACGCTTCTGCCCCATACAGCAGGACTGGGATGATAAGGGTCTTGTATAGTGTCTCCTTGGTCCTTTGAGAGAGGGCTTTACTACTAAGATGCCTTCTCAGCCCGAAGAAACAGCGATTGGCAAGAGTGATTCTTCGACTGATCTCTTCACTGATGTTGTTCTGAGAGGTTATAGTGGAACCCAAATAGACAAAGTCCTTGACAACCTCAAAGTTATATCTGTCCATTGTGACGTTTTGTCCGAGCCTACGGTGATGATCTACTTCACCCGAGGACAGCATATACTTTGTTTTATCTTCATTTACAGCCAGACCCATTCGAGCCGCTTCCACTTCAATACTTGCGAATGCTCCACTGACAGCGCGCTTCGTTCTTCCAATAATGTCAATATCATCAGCATAGCCAAGTAATTGAACGGATCTAAAAAAAATCGTACCGCTGGTGTTGACATGCGAGTTGCGTACGATTGCCTCAAGAATGATGTTGAAGAGGTTACATGACAGCGCGTCACCCTGTCGTAAGCCTTTCTCGACATTAAATGAGTCGGTGGTGTTCTTACCAACCTTGACGGAGCAGCGCGAGTTCTCCATAGTCATCCTGCATAATCGAACGAGTTTGGCAGGGATGCCAAGAAGTGACATGGCTCTGTATAGCTCGTTCCTGTTTACGCTGTCATAGGCGACTTTAAAATCGATAAAGAGGTGGTGAGTATCGATCTGGAATTCTTGGGTCTTTTCCAAAATCTGCCGAAGTGTGAAAATTTGGTCAACGGTTGACTTACCGGGCCTGAAACCACACTGATAGGGGCCAATCAGTTCACGTGCGAAAGGGTTCAGACGTTCACACAGAATGGCTGACAAGATTTTATAGGCGACATTTAGGAGACTTATACCTCTGTAGTTGGCGCAGCTTAGAGTATCTCCTTTCTTGTGGATAGGGCACACAATGCTGAGGTTCCATTCGTCAGGCATACTTTCATCCGACCAGATTGTACAGATGAGTTGGTGTATGCTCCTTACCAAGTCATCTCCCGCTGCTTTGAAGAGTTCAGCCGTAAGGCCATCAGCTCCAGCAGCCTTGTTGGACTTTAGTTTAGATATTGCTATCCGAACTTCTTCTTGGTCGGGAGGACGGAAATTTTGTTCTTCATCATCCAAATCGAATGGATCATTCTGCCTGACAGCGATTAGTTGGTTGTCTTCGCCGTTTAACAGTCTGCAGAAGTGTTCTTTCCAAATTCTCAGCACTGACTGTGTATCTACAACGACATTCCCACCCTCGTCTCTACATGCTTCCGCTCGGGCTTTGTAACCCTTGGACGAATGCTTTACCCTTTGGTAGAACTTTCGAACATTGCTTCTGCCGTAGCACCCCTCAATAGATTCAACCATTCGTTTTTCCAGTTCTCTTTTTTTTCTTCTGAAAAGCCGATGTTCCTCTTTCCTCTTTTGCTGGTAAACCGCACGGGAAGCGCTCTTGGCAGCTCTAGTTCTGGCATTCAGAACTGCATGATAGGCTTCGTCTTTGGCCAAGTGTGCGAGCCTGCACTCATCATCAAACCATGAGTTTTGTTGTGGTCGCCTAATGAAACCCAAAACATCCGTTGCAGCGGTTTTGATGGCCATTTTGCAATGTTGCCACTGGGCCTCTGGGTTTGGCGCAGGCGCCGGGCTTGTCAAGAGATAAGAGGAGACATGATTGGCAAAGGTTGTGGCGGTCTCTTGCGATTGTAACTTCGCAACATCAAACTTTCTCACAGTGGATGTTCGATTCTGCGGTGTGGTGGAGATCCGCATTCGCACTTTAGCTACAACAAGGTAGTGGTCCGAGTCTATGTTGGCCCCTCGGAAAGTGCGGACATCCATGACACTGGACGCATGTCTGCTATCAATCGCAATGTGGTCAATTTGGTTGACGGTATTTTGATCAGGAGACCGCCAGGTCCCCTTGTGTATATTGAGGTGTGGGAAGTATGTGCTAGCTAAGATGACACTTCGCCCCGCAGCAAAGTCGATTAGCCTGTGTCCGTTACCGGAAGTGTTGTCGTGCAGGCTATGCTTTCCGACTGTCGAGCCAAAGTTACCCTCCTTTCCGATTTTGGCGTTGAAGTCACCAAGAATAAACTTAGTGTCGTACTTCGGGCATTCATCATACGTCTTCTCGAGAAGATCGTAGAATTCTTCTTTGGTCGTGTCATCTTTTTCCTCCGTGGGGGCGTGGACGCAGATCAGCGAGATGTTGCTGAATTTGGATTTAATGCGGATTGTGACAATGCGTTCGCTTATGCCACGAAACCCCAAGACTTCTTGCCTAAGCCTTCCTCTTATCACAAATCCGCATCCAAATAGCCGCTGATTTCTTGTCCTGTAGCACTTGCCGTAGTAGATGTCACAGTTTTTCATCCTCCTTGTGCCTTCACCATCCCATCGCACTTCTTGGATGGCTGTGATGTCGGCTTTGACACCATCTAGGGCCTCCACTAATTGTTCGGCAGCACGTGGCCTGTTAAGGGTCCGGACATTCCACGTGCAGAACCGAAATTCGTTGTCCTTGTTTCGTTTGCTAGGGTCGTCATCAGTAGGGTCATCCATATCCGAGGCAGTTGGTTGTTTCGGAACCAGAGGTTTTTTACGTGGTAGGGAAGTTACCCCGACGCACAACCCCCAACCTGGGGGACCAGGCCCTATGCTGCTCTCCTTGGACAAAAGGAGCTGGAGAAATCCAGAGTCAGTAACCCACTACGGGGATGTGAGAGCTACCGTTGGTCCTATATGGGCTCATCCGCCACCTTCTCTATTTCACTACCCTGACTAATAGTAGTGAAAGGACCCAAAGACCTGAGCTCCGAATATGTCGAAGTAGCTCAATGGGGTGCCTACCATATAGTCTGTAAGCGTCGCCGTTGGTTCACTTAATTGGAAGCTCATCCGCCGCTCGCTTGCTTTCTGAGGGGTTCATACAGAATAAACTGCTACCCAACAAGAGAAACAGAGGAGCTTTATGGCAGGGCAATTATAGTGTTGCTATTTTTCTGTGATCAACACTCGCACTTATAAGTTCAGCAAGTCAAGTCCGGGTGGACAAGACCAGTACCCGATGGCTACCACTTGGAGGTAAAATAAGCACAGTTGATGCGTATGAGACAGTTGCAACGCTGGGCATCGCCATGTTGATACCAATCAGGGTCTACCCTATTCATACAGCACCCAGCCATCATTATATATACTTTATACATACTTTTGCTTATATATTTGCGATTACAAAATGGTGATCAGAGCCGTAAACAGCAACTTCCAAGGAGCAAATCATGACTCTCATGTATGGAATATAAGTCCCCAACGACATCATTTTGAGCAGAGGTTTCAAAAAGGTGTCAGGGATGAATTTATCTTAGGTATTTATATTGAAAATTTTAAAACAAAGAAATATTAACTTTGTTCTTTTTTAAGGTGATGCTGGATATCCATTAGAACCATGGCTTATGACTCTTTTTAGGACACCAATTCCAAATAGCCCTCAAAGTCGTTACAACAAATCGCATTGTAAAGCCCGAAACGTAGTGGAAAGAACAATCGGTTTGCTGAAGAACAGGTTCCGCTGCTTGTTAGCAGCTCGACAACTACACTATGCTCCTTTAAAGGCAGCCCAAATTGTGAATGTATGTTCCGCCTTGCATAACATATATTATGCGTTTCCTTCAATGATGAAAACGACTTTGACGAAAATGAGGAAGAAGAAAGTGACGATGATGAAGAATTCATTCCAAGATCGCAATACCATGGATGCAAGAAATGAAATACTCTCAGATTTTTTTAAGGTTTTTATATTTTCAAAAATAAAATAGGTACATATTCCAAAAAAGAAAAACTTGAATTACTCCATTCCAAAATAAAATTATCTACAGAAAAAAAAAACTTAAATTATTCAGTTCATTTAAAAATTAAATTAATTATATAGGTACATATTTACAAAAAGAAAAAAAAAACAACTTAAATTATTCAGTTCATTACAAAATATACATATTTAAAAAAAAAAAAACTTAAATTATTCACTTCAATTATTTACAAAAAATAACAAAAAACTTAAAAACAAAAATTCATTAAAAAATATCAAATTTGGCAAAAAAATATCACTTTTGCAGCATCCTTTCCACTCTCTGGTTGAGCTTTGCATTGGCCACCTTGAGCATGTCTGTTATGCTGCCTCACTTCTTTCAACTTTTCTTTTTCGATTTCTTTTAGTTGTGACAGATTGTCATTCACTCGTTTGAGTTTACTAGCCATGTCCTTTATAGGCCGGCTAGTACTCTCCTGGGTACTTCATCTGCTTGGCAAGCATTTGAAGAGAAAAGTGAGTGGCTTTCTTCCTCTCGATCTTTGCTGCATAAATAATGTAGATGGTGTACTAGGCTCAGCGGGGATATTTTCTATTTCATTTGGGTTGTCGTTGACGTTGTCGTTGTTCTGGATTTCTCCAAATACCCGTCAATGAGCCCTGGTGTTCATCAGAGCAATAACGCTCTCTTCCAGCCCGGTAAACGTTTTTTGCTTAAAAGGGCCGCCGCCTGTAGCCGTACATTCCTTTGCATTGGCCACGAGCTTCTTCTTAATGTATGTTTTGTAGTCACTCCATGCCTAGAAAAGAAAAAAAAAGTTATCTACGAGTGTACATTTATGTACCTAACAATTTTTGTTTATGTACATACCTTTTTCCAACCTACCACTTCTCTACATGGTGGACCCAGATTATTGAGAGCCTCCGTGACGGTGCTCCAAAAAGCGTTTGTCTCTTCGGGCGATCGGCTGGTGAAGTTCCTGACAATGTCTGGCTTATCCTTCATCATTTCAACCAGCCGTTCGTATTGCTTTTGATGTGTCTTTATCTTTTCCTAAATAAAGAAAACATACATATATATATATAAATATAAATATATATACTTATGAACTAAGATAAATGAATATAAAATTCAACTTACAGTTCAGACGCCATATTCACAAATAATTCAATTTTTTTTTTATTTCCTTCCTTTATGTTGTTCTCCGACAAACTACCGAATGCAAATGTCTGCCGGAGAAAATTCGGAGAAACAAAAACCTATGAGACGCCATGCATCGCAAGAATTCTGTGTGCGTCGCTTTGATTTTGACACTTAAGCGTCAAGCATCGCACGAATTCGCAACGCGTTGATCTGATTTTGGCAATTTCAACGCATACGCCATTTTGTTTCGGAAGGATCCCTGAAAAGTCAATCGGAACGGTAACCATGATACAAAATTCGTACAATTTGTCCGAATCTGAGATTTCTCTCCGATCGGTTACCATGATAGAGGGGAATATTAAATTTTTTTTTTTATTTTGCTTCCTCTTTAATTTTGTCTGACAAACTAAAACTACCGTATGCAAATGCCTTGCGGAGAAAATTCGAAGAAACAGAAACACATAAGACGCCATACATCGTACGAATTCTGCTTTGATTTTGACACTTAAGCGTCAAGCATCTCACGAATTCGCAACGCGTTGATCTGATTTTGTCAATTTCAATGCATAACCCATTTTGTTTCGGAAGTATCTCTGATAAGTCAATCGGAACGGTTACCATGATACAAAATTCGTACAATTCGTCCGAATCTGAGGAAATTCCTCTCCGATCGGTTACCATGATAGGGGATACAGAATCAATTTTTAGCCGCACTGCAAGAATGTGGAATGCTTTATACCCAGCTTGACTCCTCCAGTTTTGATTTATATACTGTGTTCCCTCATATTGAGGGTATTAATAACCCCTTGTGTGCGGGCTCAATACATACAAAAAAAAGTTGGATTTTGAAAGAAAGTAGTCGATTATGGACGTATTTAACAATTCCCTGCTAAGAAACATAGAAAAACAAACACAAAATTTACACAAAAACAGGTCATCACAAAAGTCGAAGAAGAACTGTCACGATTCGTGTGTGATGCATACATGCAGTTTTGTGTTGTAGTATTTATCATCAAAATATATTTTTTATGACAAACCGTTTTATCTGGAAAGTAGAAAGAACCCCTCGTCAAAAGTGCCCCACCCTACCCTACATATATTTACATAATTTTCTATACCTAATTTTATCATTTCTCTATGTTACAAACTCCATACCAAATACAATATACCCAATCTTTGTGAAAAATTAAGGCCCTAAATAATAAATTTTGAAAAATGTGTTTTGCATTTTCTGTGAAACATGAAAACTGCAGAGATCTTATTTATAAACCATTTTGTATCTCTTAAAAACATCAAAATCGAGTTTATATTACCGTCATTATCTTTCTTCATTTTTCATGAAAAAAGGTTTTAGGTCATTATGATTTATGAAATACCCACTGGGCATGTAGGTACAAACATATTTTTGCAAGAAACATTTGGTATTTTCCAACAATTCGTTGCAAACGTACTGTAACCCTCGCTTACGTTTGAACTTATAAGATACTCGTATCTGATGGAGTAAAACACGAAATGATAAAAATTTAACGACAAAAAATAATTTTATAATACAAAAAATACAATAAACATAAACATAATGTTAAAAAGTAATACATTTGAATATCAAAGCTAGAACAAGTACGAATTTATATCACTGGTAAGTACAAACACTGCAGGCACTTCTTACAGTTCCACTGGTTGGTTGTAGGCATTCTGTACCAATATTGAGACAAGAGTCATTTCCACTAGAATCAAAATGTTAATGAAAACTATACAAACAAATTAAAAAAAAAAAAAAAACATTAGTATTTGTTTTAAATAAATATTTGTAACTTCAATACTTTGTTTATATATTGTATTGTTGATGGGGTAGACTCCACCGAAATCCATAGAAGTTAATTGAGAATCTAGGACAGCGTACTGCAGTTTACAGAGCAACAAGATCAACTGAAGACAAAACATCTTTTTCTGAAAGAAATTGTGTTTTATAAAAGTATCATCAACAACAAAAATATTCCGTACCATTAACTTATAATCGGGACATGATTTGTTTATCAATTTGACCGTGATATTCAGGCCCCATAGTCCGGTTACGATTGAAGAAACAAGAAACGGAACAAAGAATAGTAAAATGTTTTCATATATTTTCTAATAAAAAAGGACGAGAAAAAATGTTAGCACTAAATCATCCTTTTCAATTTATTTTTATACTCACTGAATCTCTGTAGTATATCACATTCAATGTAATCATAATACCGGATTGAACAAGAGGCATTTGCCAGATGAGGCATTTAACGAAAAATAGCTTCGTCCTTGTTGGTATCATGTTTGGCAAGAAAGTGCAGCAACAGCAGCAAGGCGATGTTTTCAAATCTAGTTCCTTTTGATCGCCAACTTCTTTCAAATAAGTTGCCTCAGAGCTGACATACCGGAAACATAAATTTTGAAAAACCACCGCTCCAATGGTAAAGGATAAATGCATCACTGTGTGGCAAATTAACCATGATTTCGGAAGCACGATAGTAAGGAATGCTGCCAATGATATAAGAGGATAGATGGAACAAAGAAACGTCGTTGGCAAGAGCAATGAGGTGGTGAGACGTTTTTTCGCTTTTGATATAGTTGTTGCGAAGATAGCTAAGTTTAAAATGAGCACCAGGGCCGAAATAAATATTGCTGATGTGACAAATGGAGTAAGATCTGGAGAAGAAAATTAAAATTAAATATGTTTTTTATTTGTATAGTTACATAAAATCTTTATTATTCAATTTAATTTATCAATGCAGCAGAGTTTGTATTAAAAAAAAAACCATAAAACTAAGCCCTATTAATGCATTTGCAATTTAATAACTTTATTTTGATACCAATAACAGCCAGTCCTGTTTGCAAAATAGTAGTCTTAAAATCAAGAATCAATTTACTTATCTTTAAAATAATCAACTTTTTTAAATTAAATTGTGTATTAAAAAAAAAAATGTTATCAAAGACGAAATATTTTAGACAAGTGGGGCATAACTAAAGATTGGAAAAAAAATATATAAAACAAAAAAAAAACGACAACATTCTTACTAGATTGTTATATTATATCATTGTTACATATAAACTATAGTACTACCACTTGAGGTGCGCCATCTGTCGACGAAAAACTAAGCTCTAGAATACCATGGAAAGCAACAACAACAATTAAAATGGTGGAAATTGTTGTTGTTGCTTCCCATGGTATTCTAGAGCTTAGTTTTTCGTCGATAGATGGCGCACCTCAAGTGGGAATAGTATAGTTTATATATGCAATGGTATCGCCTACTTTTTATCCCGGTAAAATGTATGGTTCCCTTGGGATAGATTTGTTTTAATTTTTCCTACCTGGAATAGTACTTAGGCTACTTTTTATTTAGGTAAAATGAATGGTTCCCTTAGGATCCAGCCGTAAATCATAGATCTGGTTAAGAGGTCCCTTTATGTAGAAATCTAAATGAACGCCACGCTCTAAATACTTAAAAATTTGATATCAAATATTTTAGGTGGTATTGGAATATTGAACCAATTTTGATCGAATTATAAGCTCCGCTACTCTCTTCAGTTAAACTGGGGATTAAATCTTACAACTTGTAATATTTTTTAACAAAAGACTTCAATTAGATATTCGTTCACTGTGGCGTATGTGTAACTTTTTTTTTTAAATTTTCAGAGTAAAAATGTTGCAATAGTTTTATTACTTTTTGGGTGGTTGTGGTAATCTCTTCCGAAGGATTATTATTGTAACTGATGCCACTATATGATAGAAAAGAGCAAACAAAAATCACTACGACAAAACTAATTTGATGAATAGAGGAAACAGAGGGAATTCGTTTCCACTATTCCAATATATTCAAGGGGGCTATCAAATATTATAATATAATTTTCATAAGATTCGGCTCTAGTAGGTTATTAGATGACACATATATAATTACACAGTTTTTATAAAAGCTTATCAAAATTATGTTATCGTGCTCCAAAAATCTTCGATCTACGCCCAAGAAAAAACGAAATTATATTATTTTATTTCATCTTAATGCTAGCGGAAACAAATATTTTCTGTCGTTTTTTTGTGTATAAACAATGTAGAAAATTTTGTCGCTTTATCAAAAGCTTGAAATATTTGTTTTTCAACCTTTTTATTTACCCTGCAAATTTCATAAAAATCCGTTAAGCGGTTTGGCAGTCCATAATGGACATACATGCACACATAATTTATGTATGTACCTACATTTTATATAATATACGTAGACAGCGAAAAAATATTTTATTTATTATTTTCTAACCGAAACCGTTGAAAAATTTATTAAAAAACGATAAGAAAAAAATTGTATACAAAAATTAAAAACAAAATTGCCAAAGACCCTGCATTTTTTTTCAACCCGATCGGCACCAATCCTTCACAGGAACCGCATCCCTGGGCTAAACTGTATTTACCCTGAAAATTTCATGGTACTATTTTTTGTTTATCGCGGATACCATTATTTTTCGACCTGGATGAAAAAAAACCCCGAGTTTGAAGCAAATCAAAGAATCCGTTTAAGCTGTAAATATTTTTGTTTGGTCGTCTAGAAGCGCATCCGGGAGCATTCTTGAAGCTTTCATTATTATTACTATTATATTTATTATTATTATTATTATTATATTTCTTAAAACGGAAAAGATGGACTTGGGGTCAGAATCAAAAGCAAAGCTTTGACACCTAAATAATTTTAAATTAACGTTTTTGTTAAAATTTATTTTAAGAGAAACAAAATTCTAAAATCGCTTAGACCATTCAAGAAGAAAACTTCAAACCAAAATATAGAATTAGCATAAGAAACCCCAAATTCAGAAAGTTGTATAGAAATCGTAGTTTTTGATAAAAACCAGTTTTTCATTAAAAGTTATAAAGCAGGTAATCGTACGTTTTAGATTCAGTTTTAAGTTCAGGCTGAAGGTGCCGATACAGGCAGACAGACAGACCTACTTCAATCGACCTCCTATCATCGTAACGTCATTTTTGATTATAAGAAACATTCTTTTTACGAATGCATAACTTGCCTTGTAGGGCCTAATCGCAAGTAAACATTACGAAACAAATTAAAGCTTAGATTTCTTGCATACCAAAAAAATGCGAAAATGTTTGCTAAGGTGACCAAATAAAGTGTATTGAAAGGGCTTACTTGAGTAAAGTTCGGAGAGATCTGGATATGTTTTGTTGACGCCATAAGCTTCATACGTTGTGTTTCCTTCTTCCGACATAATGCTTTTATGAATGATCTTGTATTTGAAATCACTTACGAGTTTGACAAGCCTTTTACAGGTGGCTTTCTGGGACGTTTGTGTTCCTATGACACATTCTGATTAAAAGAATAATTTCTGAAATTAAAAAAAAAATGTATTACATAATATTTAACTATTAAAACAATATTCAATGTTCAAAATTCTTGTTTTGAGGAAATATGTTTTAATACAAATTGTATCGAATCGCAAGAGTCCTGGTAACTCTGCATTCGATGGTCACATATGTATAAGAAGGTATAATAAAACGTAAATAAAACTTAACGTAAGAACTTAACGAAAGAGTACTTGTTCTGCGAACAAGCACGAGTGAGAGTTAGTCTTAAGCAGGATTTTGAACAGTGAAGGAATAAAATGTGCTTAGTGGTTTTTTTATTATATTTTTTCCACTCTAAACTATTGTGTTTTATTTCATTTCACATATTAATTATCGGAAATGGTTATACAGTCCATTGAGCTACGATACACAAATTGTAATTGGTTATACAAAAATACTAAAAAGGATGTTTCTTAGACTGTCTGCTTTAATCAAAGAATCTTGATGGACTATGGGAAAATCGTAAGAGGTCCTAAATATACATCGATGTTAACCTCGGGACGGAGTGATACTGTAGCTTGTAGCATATAGCCTTTTTTCAAAGAGGTGGTGGCTAAAACATGCCGCGCGCCGCGTCAATATCAGAAATGCAAGAGTTAGTGGACTATTGCAACCAACAGTAGGTGACTACCGGTCTTTGTGGTAGGAGAGGGAAACGCCCACCATAACATGTAATACTTTAGGACGTACAGAGTAGAAACATATGTACATTAAAGAGATTAAACAAATCTAGATTATGTTCAATACCAGAAGCACACCTACTTTAATAAATATAAAGTAAAAAAGTAAGACTTAACACTCGGATCACCAAACTTAAGTCAGTTTTAAAGATATTGGAGAGTCTCGAAAAAATCTATCTATGAGTGACAAAAAAAATGATTGTGGTTTTTTCAACTAATGATCCTTCCAACAGAAAATGCACCCGAACCAAAATGAAACAAATTGGCACCCTTTAAATAATAGTCTGTAACGAAGAACCTCAACAACTACTGAAATTGAATTGAAATGGTTCTTCAAAAAATAAAATGCACGACTGGGTTGCACGTACTTGCTCTGTGGATGCAATAGTACGATGAAAACAAACTTTTCGATCAATAAGAACAACTCATTTTTGAAAAATTTGGTAAAACCTAAAAAATGTTGACTGAAACTGGAAAAACCGATATACGGGAGCTAACGTTAAGAAATTTTTAATATTTAAAATTAAGATATCATCTTTTGGGTGTTATAAATGATACAAATGTTCACTTATGGCCAAATTAATAATACTGTTAAAACAAATTTCCGCTGTTATCATGTGTAGCCAAAAACTAGCAATGCAGTTTTCTGTGAAATATTCTATACTACTCAAAACAAAATAGGGCCCATCCAAGATTTATTTTTAATTTTTACGGCTCGTTGTGATCCCATTTTCACAGAGTGTGAAATTTTGAAAGTTCGTTTTGTGAGTAGATATAATAAAATTAACATTTTTCACTAAAGATTATGTAAATTCAATTTCTTAACTCTTGCTGAAATTATTCCTAGAAAAAAATGAAATTAACATTCATATTAAATTAAGAACCCTGTGGGCCCTATTTTGTTTTGAGTAGTTTATATATGTATGTTACATTCAAAGTTTCATAAAAATCGGTGGAGCCTTTTTTGAGTAAATTAGAAAAAATGAAAAAATTGGCCAAAATCTAATGGCTCTTGGTATAGGAGCCACCATTAAAAAAAAAGAAACTGAAAAAAATCAATGTCATCTGATTGGAAGCTGAAAGAAACTATACCAAACAAAGTTTAAGTGAATTCGATGCAACCGTTGACAACTTATGGCCATTTGAAAAAAAGCCACTAAGAGCAGTTCTCTTAAAAACACTAAAAGAATATAACACACAAAGTTTAATCAAAATCGTTAGAGCCATTTTCGAACAAATTAGAAAAAACCAAAAAAAATTGGCTAAAACTCAACGGCTCGTTGTATGGAAGCCACCGTTTAGAAGGGCTTCAGGGAAAAATTTATTAAACCATCCTATAGAAAACTATGAAAAACTATGTCAAACTAAATTTGAGTCGATTCAATCAAGGCCTTGTGAACTTATGGCTATTTGAAAAAAAGCCGTTAAAACATGATTTTCGTTACGACCATTTGAGCCAAAAACAAAAAAACGCAGTTTTGTAAGAAATGCTTAAAGTAAGCTAAATTTTGAGTTTAATCAAAATCGTTAGAGCCGTTTTCGAGAAAATACAAATTGAAAAAAACCGTTACTTGAAAGGTACCAGTTTGAGCCGGGCTAAAACGAAATAAAAAAAATCTCGACAACCGTTTTCCTTCAAACTACTATATATCAAGTTTGAAGAAAATCCGTCAAGCGGCTTAGGCTGTAGCATGACGTGAAAAAGCGCACATCCGCACAGACGCACAGACAGACCGACGGACGGTATGACGAAAACCACTTTTTTGGGCTTCTCTATCATAGTAATGTCATGTTTGATTAAAACCTCGATTTTTTTTTCTGCACGAAACCAATACTTGCCCTATAGTGCAAGTAAAAAGAGAGAAGAATGAGCAAAAACTGAAATTTTCTTCCATCTCGCCAATATACAATATACACATTTACAATGTGTAAAGCTACTGAGTAGACGTGTTTTTTTTGGGCGGCAGTTTCATTTAAAGTTTACACATCACAATAAAGAACCAACACATCTCTCGAAAAAGTGAAAACTCACCTCAAACTCCCAACCAAAGTTCAGCCCCCCGTAAAACCGCCCCACCAATGGATGACACCAAAATGTGAAAGAAAATCGACGAACGATTGACAAAACAAAGTAAGTTTTATTATCGCTTTACTTTCAACACAAATTAAACAATCGGAGCAAACATTAACAAAAAATATCGAAGATCAAATAGCCGAAATTAAAACAAAAATAACAAATATAAACAAACGCGTCGATCAGATTGAAAGTAGAAATCATTCAACTTCACTGGATGTAAACAAACTTAAATTTGACGTCGATACTTTAACATTGTCAGTGTCCGATATTAAAACCAAACTCAAAAACCAAAAACAAATTGTTGAGCACCACTATGCAACTTAACGATGCCAAACACCACACGAGATTGCGGATTCCCAAGAACACATTCATGCAAAGGAACACGAACAAGAACTTCAAAACAACAAATTTATTGCATCTGACGAGAATTTCAAAAATTATTTTTAATCACTTATCCCACCATCTCTACGCGGCATTTTTCGCAATCGCCCGGTAAAAAAAAAAAAAACAACATAACCAAAAACTCCGCAATACTTATTAAATCCCAATCTCCGTACGACAAAAATTACATCTTAAAATTGATATCGAAATACCGCAACGACCCGAATAAAAAACAACTTTGTCTACGTAATGTTGGATTTAATCAAGGTAAGGTAACCTTAATCTTTTTTCGCGAGTGTTTGACAAAAAAGAATTATAAACTGCTGCAGAATGCACTTCGTCTTAAAAAATCAAAACAATTGTCGTCAGTACATACGATTCGTGGTCTTTTTCTTTAATTTATTTTTATTTTATTTTATTTTCATTTAGTGATTGCTTAATAACAGTAAGATAATAAAAGACTGAGTTACATATAAACTACGTAGTACTCCATATACATACCTTACCTACAAGTGTATTTATATGATTATCCCATGTCAAAAAGCGATTGAAAGTAACCCCCAGATTTTTAACAGTTTCAACATAATTGATGGGAGCATTGCTCAGGACGATCGAGGGGAAATATTTGAGATCAAGACTTAGATTTTTTTGGGTTCAGAATAAGCCCATTTAACAGGGACCAGTTTCCAATTTCTTCTAGGTCTTCATTAATACAAAAAACTGCATGCTCAATGAGCCCAAGAGGGCAACTCATGTATAATTAGACGTCATCAGCATACATATGAATTGAGCAATTTTTGATTTATTGATGGCAGTTCATTGACATAAATTGAAAACAACAGAGGACCTTTTATTAATATTTAGAAAATTGCAATCACATCAACCCTCTTATCTATTTGACAGATTGCAAATGTCCTCATCGACTAGGTCGCAACAAATCTTACAATTTCGTTTCACGTGTTTAACCTCTGAACGATAGTTCTTCATTAACGCAACTCGTTTATGGAACAGTTTACCTCGAAGTATAACACGAATCAGAGACCTGCGGGGTTTCAAAAAAGAATTAGTCGTAATTAGCCAACAATTAAAGTCGCGTTTTATGTTTCTATCCAGAGCTGCAAAACAAATAAAACTAAAAATGTGCACGGGAATATGAATCAAAAATTAATAATTTCTATGTATGTATGTATGTACCTACTAGTAAACAATTTAAACAATGTATTAAAGGAAAGAACTATTATAAATCTTTTGTAATTTTTTTAAAATACTTTAAGAACTAAACATTTGGAATTTGACTAGCCTTTTAATTTTAATACATGAATTGTACCTGAAGTAAGCTTAAAAGTATTTCATATTAAAACTTGTGTTAGTTTTTAAGATATTGTATCTTAAAATGCAAGTATGCAAATAAAACCAATAAATAAAAAATAAATAAAAAATAAAAATATATGTACCAATAATCTGATTATGGGAGATTTCAAGGCATGAAAATATGCAGAAATACCAAGAAAACTGATGAATGATCTGAAAGCAAGAAGTTCGAGGAAGGTGAAAGACCTCGGTATACTTATGGAAGTCGTCCGCTAAGAAACCTTAAGACAAGTTCTTCTGAGTTTTTTGGTGGGGTCATAGGTGTTCGTGACCTCCAGGGACAGTATTGGCCTACCACTGCTGGTCGAGTCCCTTAGCTGGGCTGTCTCCGCTTGTGGTCTCTAAACCCACCCATCAATCAAGGCTACATCTCCTTGATTGCTCGATGATCCACGTGGCCCTGAAATAAAATTGTATGTGGATCCCCAAATTAAAAAAAAAGAGAAAGAGAAAACGGAACGGAAAAACTACATGCTAAAAGATCTGTAAACGTCTACATCATCTTCGCCGACATCTGCTGCTGCTGCTGAAAATTCCATAGGAAAAGGAAAGGACCGACCGAATCCCTCGCTCTCACATGATAATAAATTCTCTACCACATGATTGGGCAAAAACTAAACGTACCTACGTAAATAAATAGGTTTTGATTTCATCATATCTAATTTAACAAATTTTATTAAAAAAAATAATCCTTAAAACTTTATAATATAAACTTATTAATTGATATTTTTATGCTTCGACACCAAAAATTAAATTCAATAAGAAAGTTAAAACTTTAGCTGATAAGCTGTCTACAAAATCAACCATATATAAATAAACAGAACCACAAAAAAAAAAATTACGGAAATTTTTGAAATTATTAATTGGTTGGGTTTTGGTTTTGTTGCTTTTCTGTGCCGCGTCTCGTGTTCGCCGTACTCAGGGTGATAGATGATAGTTTTCTATGATACGCCGCTACACCATGAAAATGTCTCACTATGGGATATTATTATATCTGAGATGCACGGGAGCACGTGGATTGATGTTAAAATGCACTTGGGTTCACACTTGAGGTTGGGCTGGAGGTGTTCATGATGTTTTTTTGACGTGTGGTTCTCCATGCGGAGACAAAATTAAAATCCAACACGTCGACGGAGATTTTTAATTATTTATTTATTTATCACTTGGATAAAATAAAGCACGAAAACAAATTTAGATTTGTATCAGGATTTAATTTCAGGATTTATACGAATTTAAATTCGTAGAAAGAAGCGCCACGCCGCCGTACAGCTTGGATTTTTGTATTCGCTGGGGCTTGTTGAAAATTTGTTGCGCCAGATGGATGCAAATAAACTACACATAAACAGGGGTTAATACCTTGTGTTTGCTAATGCAAAAAAAATATAACCTTACCAGTATAATCGTTTTCCTATTCTTGTTTCTCGTTCTGACTACCAATTTTTTTGCAGGTCGCTTCTTCCTCACTTCCTAATTTGCTTATTGTCTCCTTGTTAATAATTAGGACACACGCTGTCCATGCTCCTAGGTGGTTTCTACCACCATTCACCACAAAACCTGAACAAATAAAATTTGTGAGCATAGCAAAACAAAATTTGTTGCTCCGTTGGGTAGGTATAGGCAAATGCCTATAAAAACTAAGTTCATACACAAGACAAACTATATTTACCTCTAAAATAATCCTCTCCAGCTTGGTCTTGGGCTAGATGAAGATCTAGGTACTTCTATGGATTACTGGTGGAACAAAAAGAACTTTCCATTCCGCCAGCAATAAACTCATCACCTTTGCAAAACGTACAAATTAAATATGGCAGGCTTTTCTTTGACATTTGCGAAGATGCCGGATATAGCCTAGGCATATAGTAAGAGATACAGACAGAACAGACACACAATATATGGTGTGAGTGGCTATTCGCACGCAGTCATATTTGTGGGCTTCCAGTCGTCAATTATATGCAGTTACGGAATACGTTCGAAGTGATTTGCATAAATTGAGGGAGACTGAAAAGACACTTCTTGTGTTTGGTAGTTTTGTGGTACGAAATTTGATAAAGCAAGCAGCAAGTGATTGCGGTTGCAAACAATGTGTGTTGTGAAATACGCTAGGTGGCGACTCAGTCAAGCTGGTGGTCGCTTTGAGGTTTTAAATAAAATTAAAGAGGCAATAAATTATGAAGTGAGTAAGTATTCTTTTGGGTTGTTTGGTGCGGTAGGGGCGGAAGTAAACTAAAGATCTGGTAGGTAAGTATATGGACTGATTTTGGAACTGTCAAAGAATATCGGTGGTGAATTATTTTTGCGGTTATGGAAGAGTATGAAGGATGATGAAAGATATTTTAATGGACAAATTGAACTGTCAGTTTAGTTGTGATTTGTGTTAGGTGTTTTTCTATTGGGTGGAAGGTTGACGGGGTAGGTGAAAATAATTTTCTTTACAAGTCTTTTAAACTAATCTTAAAGTGTTGTAAAGTTTATTCTCAGTTTGAGCTCGAAACTATATAGCTACTCAGTTGAGGTGCTGGGGAATAACTGTAGAGAGGCAAAATTAATTTCAGCCTATAAGCTTTCTACCCCTGCAACTGCCAGACTGTACAAAGAAATGTAAAATACATTACTTTCTTTGCACTTAGAAACTGTAGATGGTAGATTCACAGAATATGTTATGAGAATACCTTTCAAGCCAAAGCAATTATAGTGGACAATTATGTTTATATATTCTGTTCAAAATAAGTTGTCAGTACTAGTCTTATGGGAAAGCTTTTCAAAATCAGTAGCGTGCTATATTTTTGCACCATACTAAATTGAAAGAGACTCCTTATAAAAAGTGTTTACCCGCCACTGAATTTCCGATTGCATCTTACGTAAAGAAGCTTTTGGTTTTAGAGCTTTGAAAAAAGATCTTAATGATGATTGTTATCGTGAATATTTTTTTTTGATATATTGCATCTCTTTTAATGTGTGGAAAAGTAGATAAAATGCAGTAACGAGATTGTAAGCTGTTTTTTTTAAGGAAATAGTTCTTTTGCGTAGGTTTTCGTAGTGTATGTGAATTTTAGTTCAATGTAATTAGCAACATTGCACTTGGACACGTACCAAACCAAGCCAGTGCAGAAAATATACATATATAACCTACATATAATTCGGATAAAACTATAACAAGATTCTTAATGATCTTTAGAAATGCTCTGAATCAACCAATACCAAAGTTTATAAAAAAACAGGGCTTTTATAATTTTTGTTTAATTGATGAGTTTTAATTCATTCATTTTAGAGCTAACAAAAACCTGTAGCCCATCGGAAGAAGTTCGACGTGAAAGTGATTTATTTTATTTAATTATGAAATGTATTCCATGCAACCACAAAACCTCTATCGATTTGATATAGATCAATTTTTGCGAATCTCGATCCAGAGCCGTTATTGATTTTGTGGAATATGTAGTTGCATATCACAACACAAAAACAAAATCAATCTCTTATCGTTTTCCATGCAACCAGAAAAATCAGAAAAACTAGATCAAATCTAAAATTGTCGTGGAAATCACCATAAAACAATTTTAAACGACAAGACACTGTTTTTCCAGACTGAATAAATTTAGAATTGAACGAATTCTTACATACACAGTGCAGGATTAATTTTGGTTCTTATTTTCATGATTTTTTGATTAAAAATTAAAAAAACTAACAAAATTCAGGGAAGCAGGACTGTTCACCACCGCCGGAAATCCAGTTAATCTTCAATCTTTATTATATCCTCCAGCTCCAATCAAAATACAGTCGAACCTCGATAAGTCGAACTTCGATAACTCGAATGTCTCGATATATCGAAGATATTATTTGGCGTCAACTTCGATAAGTGTGTGTGTTTAACTTGATAATTCGAAGTCTTGATAACTCGAATTATTTTTTTGGAAATTGATGGTTCAAGTTATCGAAGTTCGACTGTAATCAATTTCGTTTGAAAATTTATGAAAACTCTCGAACATAGACAGTAAACTAATTAATAAACAATTCGTTTGCTACTATTCTATGTACATATGTATGTATTTTTATGTATGTACATACATCTGTTAAATCAACAAATTCGTAAGAATCAACTGAAAATTTAAATTGAATGGCATTGAACAAAATATTTCTGAGGTTGAAACTCGGGTGGTCTTACACTGAAATGCCTGTCTTAATAATTGCTTTGGGCAATAAAATCAATTAAGTGAGAACCGTTTATTAATTATGATTTTGTATTTTCATTTTCAATGTTGAGTACCTATCTGAAAAGAAAATGTACAAATCATTTTTTTTTTAATCTGCATAATGTACGCGGGACCATTCCAATAAATTATTGGATTAAAAGATTCACTGTTTTCACAGAGCTAGCTTATAGTTAATAAAATGCACGACTGTGTCCCACGTACATATACTTGCTCTGTGGGTGCAAAAGCAAGATGAAAACAATTTTGTTTTGTTTTTAAATGAACCAGAAATTCCTTATTTATGAAGTATTTATGACCCTTATTTGGAACATTTTGCCATCTGTATACGATAAGTAGTTAATTTTTTTGATTGAGTTGTTTGTATACAGATGTCCGTTAATTATATTTTTAGCCAAAAACTTGTGAGTGCTACGAAAGATTATATACCTTACCAACTTGACCCAATTCGTAAATGGCTTTGCCACTTTTTGAAACAGTTAAAACTGGATTTTCAATATTTGCATATTTGGCAAAAAACTAAATTTTTGTAGTGATTTTAGTATATTGCATACAAAGATAAGTCAAAATCGTAAGACCCGTTTTTGAGCAAATTAGAAAGTAAAATTCATGACTGGGTCGCACGAATTTGCTCTAATGTATGGTCTTGGGGCTTGAGATTTTGAAAAAAAATAAATTTTTCGAAATTCTTAAATAAATACTACTTAAACTTGAGCTCAAAAAATTATACTCCATTTTATTTCCTGGATATATTTCATTTTATGATAATAAAATTTTAAAAAATCTGTGAAGCGGTGTTTAAGAAAAAAGGTTGTTTTTTGAAAAACTTTTTGAAAACATTTTCAACAAAAAAATTCAAATACACCACTACATACACATATAGGTATTCAGAAAATGAATAGGTATACTTATCAATTTTGCAAAAATTACCTCTTTTCAAAATATTATATTTTAAAAAAAATTTAAAAAAATGCTATTTATTAAAAATATTGGTTTGTAGTATAAATTGAGCTACCTAAACCTTTTTATGTGTAATATTTCAAAATTTCGAAGGAATCGGCTGAGCAATTTTCGATATAATCGACAGCAAACAAATCGGTCCTGTAGAAAGAAGGTAACGTTCTTAGTCATTGTTTTTAATTTTATTTCAGCCATATATGTACATATGTATGTATGTAGATATGTATATTGTATATGATACCTTAAAAGCTACACTTTAAAAGCACACATCCGCACAGACAGACCAACGGACGATATGGCGAAAATCACTTTATTGGGTTTCTATGTCATCGTAATGTCATGTTTGATTAAAAACGATTTTTTTTAATTGCCCTATACAGCAAGAAAAAAATTAATAAGTGAACAGAAAATACATTTTAATTACGAAAATTGTGAAAATTCTATATATAATACCTATTTATTTGCCCGATTATTCAATGTTTCCATCAAAGGGAACCCAAAAAATAGAATTATTAGATAGCTTCGTGAACTGTCCTATTGGTGCACTATATAGGTTAGTATTGGACAAAATCAAACCAATAACTATTTTTAAATTGGGTCTAAGTTTTATCGGCATTAAAACCCCTTCTTTAAGTAATTTCTAATGATTTTTATAAATATAGACATTTTTTTCGCAATTAATAAAAAAAATTAGACAAGCGACAGTAATAAATTCTTATCGTTGAACTTTTTGTGAGGTCAAATTAATGTTTTTTTTTTTGCAATACGTTATACATATAATGATAAGGCGCATTGCTTAAAAATAAATCAATTAAAAAATTTTATGTGTACAATCGCTTGGTGCATGATTTCCTGGGTTACACGTTGGTGTGGTTCTTGTTTATAAAAAAAAAATATTTATAAATCAAAAAATAACAGGCACAATAGCTTCCAGCGGGGACCTGTAAATTATACACTTAACCATATCATTCTTTAGTGTGCGTTGCCAAAAAAATATGTCTGTCAATAATTGTGAGTTGTGACATTATCAGGACTTTCACCTTATACCTATGCCAGTGCCAGTATACAGCTGTACAATTTCCTATATAATTCTGCCACAAATTTATCAATGGATTTAACTTATCGGTAGCTTTTGCACTAAATTATCTGAAAAACGGTTATTACTTTCTTTCAAAAGTTCTATTACAACCAATTAAAAGAATTTGTTGAAGGATTTTGCCACTGTTTTATTCACTCACTTACACCTATATATACTAAATTATTGAAGATTTTTTAAAGATACATAATATCAAATAATCGTTTTGATACGTTAGTCCTTTTAATTTTTATTGCGATACTTAATAATTAATACCCTCTTTTAAAAAGGTTTTGGTATAAAATTAAGTTTCAGAAATAAAGAACCTATATTATATCCGTGCATTGCGAAATAAAATACTATGAATTGAAATAAAGTTGAAGAGCGGTAAATTTCCGAGGTGACTCGCACATAAAACATGAAAGCTAATTTATAGGGTATTTCTTGTCCATGTTGTGACCATACAAAGAACGAAAATCTGTTCAGCTTTTCAGGAAATAAATAATGTACAAGTACATATGTACATACCTTTAAGGCCCTTATGGTTGGGCGAAAGAAAAAGTAAGCAAGTGTCAAAACGGTGCCGTGACATTGTGCCAAGCGTCATTGTGCCAAATTTGAAAATTTGGCACAATGACGCTTTCGAAAGCGACATTAGGCCAAATTTTTAAATTTGGCACAATGACGCTTTAGTAAAGCGTCATAGGGCCAAATAAGTTTGGGACATTATGTCAAATTCTCAAAATGAGCATGTAAGTAAATAAATCTTATTCTTCAAGTAATAGCAAGAAATTCGCGCGAATTTAATATGTAGTAAGAAATTCTTACCATATTTAATTTTTAAAACAAATCTTAAGATTACTTTATCTTATGCTCAAAATCTAAAGATTGGTTTTAAAAATTAAATTTCGCAAGAATTTCTTACTATTACTTTATTGAATGCCAATGTTTAGTTTTTGAGCATAAGAAAAAGTAATAGTAAGAAATTCGCGCGAATTTCCTACTATTACTTTATCTTATGCTCAAAAACTTAACATTGGTTTTAAAAATTAAATATATATTTAGTTTTTGAGCATAAGATAAAGTAATAATAAGAAATTCGCGCGAATTTCTTACTATTAGGTACTTTATCTTATGCACAAAAACTAAACATATTTAATTTTTAAAACCAATGTTTAGTTTTTGAGCAGAAGATAAAGTAGAAATTCGCGCGAATTTCTTACTATTACTTTATCTTATGGTCAAAATCTAAAGATTGGTTTTAAAAATTAAATATCGCAAAAATTTCTTACTATTACTTTATTTAATGCTAACACGATATAAAATTATTAAAATCAATGCTTAGTTTTTGAGCATTATATAAAATAATAGTAAAAAGTAAAGATAAGATATGAAAATTTATTGAAATACATTAATGCATCCATAACAACTTAGAAGTTTGAAATCATGAAAAATTTAAATATGTACTCAAAGCGTCATTGTGCCGAATTGGCCCTATGACGCTTTACTAAAGCGTCATTGTGCCAAATTTAAAAATTTGGCCTAATGTCGCTTTCAAAAGCGTCATTGTGCCAAATTTTCAAATTTGGCACAATGACGCTTGGCACAATGTCACGGCACCGTCAAAACCGAACTAAAAGTTTCCTTCCGATTTGTTAAGTACATCAGTTGCCCATAATAGCCTTTAAAAATAAGAAGAAATATAAAAGAAGAATACCCTTTAGAAAAAAAGGAATGTCAGATTTTCGTACGTAATGTACGACTCAAAGCGTACATTACGTACGAAAACGCAAGTGAACGAAACTTGCCGAAACTGAACAAAAAGGCATTTCGGGTTGGGTATACAAATCACATGTATTTCTACTGTTTCGTAAGTCAACGTACGTACCATTCTTCAATTATGGTTAGCCCTTTACACTTTGTGTATACAAAAATAGCGAAACTTAAACAAAAAAAAAATTGAAATCACTATGCAAAACAAGTCTAAACGCCTGACGAAAGCATTTTATAAATTGCTTCACGACAATATTGCTATTTTCGGTATCGGGAATTTTAATAAACTAAAAGGTTTTTGATGTCAAATGTTAAGCTTGAACTAGAACCCTTTGCTTAACCTACTTTAGTTTTTTTTTTCCACCAAAATAATTATAATTAAATTGTGAATGGTTGAACTAAGTTTTGTAGTAATGCATATCAAATAACGAATGGGTCAAGGGGTTCAGGTTAAGGAAAGAAACTAATTTACAAAGAGCTTACCTAACTTATAGTTTTAGAATTACATAGTGGATAGAGTTATTGTATACTTTTGTGAGACTGAAGACTACACATATGTTTATACACTTAATATGACTTATGTGATTGGTGATGTAAAATATTTACAATCTGAAAATATTCAAAAAAGAATAAGAAATATTTGATTTAACTTTGTATGAAAATATTGTCAAATAAAGCATTGTCAGTCTGACTCCTGACAGTTAAATTGTCAGTAACCTTGCAATCGTCTGAGCACTCTATTTGAGCATTGTCAAACTTTGAGGTCACTTTCAAACTCATCAGAAATCTTCAGATGTGCAGCTATGCAATTATATGTGACGGTACGAAAGTGTCATAATCAAGGACCTTTATAAGCATGGCAATGGACCCTTTTCAAGATATTATTTTTAATCATTTTGAACTTTATTTCTTAAAAAAAAATAAGAAAAAAAAATAGGGAGATACTGTCGGTACTGGAGTTACTTATGAAAAGGATCATGGCAATTTTAGATTTACTCTTGGAACCAATCTTTTCATCGCTTTGGAGAAAGTAACATTATTGCGCTTGATATTCCAAAAGCATTTGATAGAGTTTGACATCAAGCTCTATATCAAAAATACGTATGCATTTGGTATCGACAGACCTCTTCTTCGATGGTTTAGAAATTACCTTTCGGACCGTTCAATTCACGTTGTCTTAGACGGTTTTCAGTCTGATATCCACAGAATAAATGCTTGTAAGCCCTAAGGCTCCGTTATGTCTCCAACTCTCTTTCTAATCTCTATAAATGGCCTCTCTTTTTAGACTTCGTATCCACTCAATTATTTTGCTAAACACCATATGATGGATCCATATCATCGTTCGTCTCCTCTTCGTTATAGTTTTTAGGGTCAGTATTAAAGCATGTGTAACAGAATTTTTTTCTTTCAAAAAATCATTGTTTCCATTAACTCTTTCTTGGCTGGAATCAATTAATGTTTGCATTCCAGTTTCCACCTTTACAATATCACCACGAGACAGAGATGTTTAGCATATAAAAGAATAATTATTGCTTTCTAGCTCCATTTTAACAAAATTTCATTAAATATTACGGAGACACTTATTAAGACATCCGTGCCCGATAAAATATTCCCCTTATGTAACCCTTTCACCCCTCATATTTTTATGAACTCTTTTGGCCCTTCATTGTAATGATAATTGAAACATTTTTGACAATTTTCATGAGTGGATGATTTTTGTTTGATATATTCTACATAGTTTAAATTTATTAAAACAGCGAAATACCATGTTTCGTGACTTTTGACCCCCTTTTTTTAATAGATGCGGAGCGCGGATCGATTGGGATCTTTCCTCAAATATTCATAACAGTTAAACAATTCCGATTCAAAAATAAAAACCCTGTATATAATTTTTCCGAACTTTTTTTCTAATTTTCCTGGACTATTACCTCAATCCACTTTACCACTAACAATTCTTTTCTATCTTTCTATTCCTTCTCTTCTCGCTCACACAAGTTAATTCAATATCGCTTAGGTTTAGTTTCCTTTGATCGAACAGCAAAAATAAAATGAAATAATGAAGTTTTTAGATAAAATGTTTACTTAAACAAACTAAAATATACATTATCCTACTAATATTATAAATGTGAAAGTTACGATGTTTGGATGTTTGTTGCTAACTAACGCCTGAACGGCTGAACGGATCTGGATAAAATTTGGCACAGAGATGGCTTATAGTCTGGAATAGAAGATAGGCTATTATTTATCCCGGTAAAATGTATGGTTCTTGTGGGATAGATTTGTTTTAATTTCTGAAATCACACCAGAATGGCTAAACGGATCTGAATGAAATTTAGCACAGAGATAGATTATAGTCTGGAATAGCATATTGGATACTTTTTATCCCGGTTAAATGTAGGTATTAAATTATAAAGCTATTAAAGAAGAGGAAGCTAGATTACTATACAGTCTACTTCTTGATCAGCTGAAACGCGAGCGAAGCCGCAGGTAAAGGCTAGTATAATATAAAAAAACCTTAAAATATATGTATTTACCTTAAATTACACCTTAAAAACACAGTTTATCAAGACACTCGCAACATTTTAAATCAAAACCCTGAATTACTCCACTCCTTGAAAGGCTCAATACAAACTACAATTGTTTAATCGCTTACATCGATTGTGCTTGTCGGTAGTTTCTGAGAGTTAAGGGGTATAACACACTCAAAATAATAACGCAGTTTAAACGGTGTTTATCATAAAGTGTTCGACTACTGGGAGTGTTCGAATTTATTCGACCCTACGCTACACATATAAACCTTTGAAAAACTAAATTTTGGAACTTTGTGTGTGTGTGTGTGTTAATCCTTTTAAGTCAACACTTAAAGATACATACACTGCTGGTCAATTGGATAGGCTCACTAATATTATTAGGCATATTTCTACATATAAAACTTTGTATTGATAGATGTAGGCTTTGTTCATCGACTTATTTGATTAAAGATGTCATCCTTAAGATGGAAAAGTTAAGAGAATTTTGAAAAATGCAGTGAAAAATCTTGTTTTTATTTTATTTGATATAAAATTGAGCATTGTACAACATTGCTGTTGTTAATGAATATGTGTTTTAAAATTATCAGAAGTTGTAAATTTAATATCCACATTTTGAAAATCATTTAAATATTTCACTTGATTACGATCAGGCGCAAACCGTTTATTCCACGGGAAAAAAGCAACACCTAACGAATCGCTTAAATTTATCAATCAAGTACCTACATAATGTACCTATTTTTTATATAAAAAAAAACTGTAAAATTGTGTTTTTACTATTTAACCTGATCATTATACGATAATGCTTGTTTTTTATCAAGTGAGGTAGGTGCCCATTCTATATAAAAATTATTATAATTCTAGATAATTAAAACAATAGGTACTAGTTAAAGGCTTTATTTTCCCAAAACACGATATAAAAATATGTACAATCCAAAATCACAACTAACCAACACGGTTTCAAGATAAGGCTGCAAAAAAATTCATCGCTTTCCATGATTGTTATTGTAATGAACTTTGTGTATTTAAAATCACCCGATCCCATCCTGATTAAAACATGTTGGTCTGACAAAAGCACGTGGTAACATTATAATAGTGTATTTACCCCCATTTTTTGTTTTGAGTTTGAACAATTCAAATTGCACATCTTATTTTCAGTTCAAATTGTCAAAAATGGAAAAAAAAATAACAGCAACCTTGCAATTCTATACGCTGCGCTTTTCAATACTTCTCAATTTGTTCTTGTTTATATTGAAGAAAAAGTAGTGCTTGTGTTTTTTCGTTTGTCTTGAAATCACACTCACACACTTTGCAGAAACAAGGATAACTACATTCAAATTCAAATTAGGTTGCCTAACTTGCAAGCAGAATCTAAAAGTTGTTGGAAAGCGACTAACGATTTGGATATGCTCTCAAAAGTTGTCAAATTACAAAAAGCGTGAGTAGGTATAGAAATATGCTGGATTAGGATGATTTGTTCTTAAATAAAATATTTTCACCAGAGTGTACTGAATTCAGAAAAAACGTAATTAAAAAAAACTATTTGAAATCGTTTTGCATCCTTGGTAAGTGCTACTTTATTTAGACCTGCATGGCAAACTAACCTCAGCCATAGATACAAAGTTCGTTACAAAAGTCGCATCCATATTTATATCAAGTTGAACAACATTTTAATGTTTTAAACAAAAGCCATTGTCATCTACCTTTTTTTTACTAGTGTCATTAGGTTACATTTTTAAGTTGTAATGGATGCAAAAATATAAATTTGTAGAACGAAAATCTTGTCAAAACATTAACATTTATCTTTGATTTCAAGTTAAACTTACGAAACAGCACACAAATATTTGTTTTTAATTTCAGCCATACTAATTTGTAACTGTGTCTGAACAAAATTTAAAGAGACAAGACTCTTTTCTATTTACCAAAATTATTGAAGCAATCCATTGAATCTTACTAATTACTTTAGCCTACTTCTTCAAAACTGTGACTGATTTTATTAGCTTTATTGCTTCAAAAAAGTACTAGATGAAAAACAAAAACAAAATGTTTGAAAGTTCACTCTGATATACTACGACCGTTTTGTTTTGTTTGCTACAAACAATGTTTACCTGTCCGGCAAACAAACTATTACCATAAATCATTTCATTATGCAACAGTGTAATAACTAAGTATACACCGCTAACGCTTCCATAACGGCTTGCACTTGGTAAGAAAGCGAAACTGGTTGGTAAAGCCTATCATGGAAAACTGCAAATTTCGCAACTAGCCAACTACGAAAAGAAGTACACAAGTGAGTGGGTTTCTGAGTATATATGGTATTGCGAAACATTAATACTGACGGCTAGTATGGTAACTTGTTGCAAATATTTTATTAATTAAGAGGAAGAATTTAGATAATATTTGCTCACCAATACCTAAGTCCGTTCTTTTTTGCATACATTATGCATTTTTTGTTTTTATTCAAATAATCTTTTAAATGCACAGAATGAACGCAGAGATACTTTTGCAAGTTTTTACTTTCACTTTATGCACACTTTGTTTAACCCGCCTTTATTTTGTATTTGTTTTTTTTTTTTTTAAGTAGACTCGCACTTTAATTTGATAAAAACTTGCATTGGGTCATTTTATACGTCATCTGGGTTTGTCTGAAGGTTACAAGATTATCTCACAGATGCCGATGCCGATGGCCAAAACAACATAATAAAGACATGAATTTATATAATCGGATTTCACGGTATCTCTTGGATACTTACATTAACATTTACTCGTCCGTATAAAGATTCCGAGAGAATTAAAATATCTCAAATATACCTCAATATAAGACGCACGAGACGACCACGAGATGTTTCGCTACGAAATAGTTGTAAGCAACTGAGCGGCGGCGTGGTGTGGTGGCAGCTATTTAGTTTTGTTTTAATGAAATAGCTCTGTGGACAGTGCGGCTCTGGTCTGGGACTCTGGCACTCTGGGTGTGCTATTGCTCTGTACACCGTACTGCCTTAGCAGACTTTACGGTACGGTCTGTTGGCTATACTCAGAGAGTGAAGATATTTTCCTGCATGTAGACCTAGCTAGCTAGCAAGCATGCAGAAAGTGTGGAGACCTAATTAATAGGTTGGTGTGTGTTTAATAAATCGTTAACGGGATCGACTGCTAGCTGATTGATATCGAAATAATTTTTCGTTTGTTGAATTAATTTATTACGGGATCGAGCTTCCTGCATGGCAAGAGTTTTTAACAATCGTTTATTTACTCTATATAAGTCGTGCAGAAAAAAAATCCTTGTAATTAGTGTGTGTGTCTTTTCGCTGTATCATGATGTTGACGTTGAGCTACATCCTAAATGGTTTGACATGTTTTCTTCTAACTTCCATAAAGCTTTTTGAAGAAAAATTATATCGCGTTTTTTTTACTTTGTCTAAGTACCAGTTGTGCAATAGCGGTTCAGCACTGAACCTCAATTTTAAATTTTTGATCCGTTGGTCAACTTTATTTAATAAACCGAAATCGGTGGGTTAACTCTTGAACCACTCTTGAACTAACGTCTTAAAATTAATTATGCAAACACGAGCCGAGGTAAATCGTTTTTAAATTTTGATCCGAGGATGAACCACGATTGTACAAACTGCCCCTAAGTCTGGTTCTGATACCTTCCATTTAAGGGTTTTGGTTTTTCTAGATTTTCTTCAAAACGGCTTTAATGATTTTGATATAATTTTTGATCTAACATTATTAAGAGAGTTTTGGCAAAACTGTATTTTAGATTTTGCCTCTAATAAAGTACTCAAAATCTTGTCTTAACGGTTTATTTTCAAAACCACCAAAATTTGCCGAAGGTTTTGTTGAATTCACCTAAATTTGGTTTATAACGTTTTTTTTTATTACTTTGTAAAAGACAAAAAAATGTGGTTTCTGAGCTAATTGTTTTTTAACGGTTTTTCAGACTTTTCAGATTTTCTTGAAAACTGCTTTAACGATTTTGATTAAACTTTGTGTACATAGCATATTGAAGTTCATTTAGGAAAACTGCGTTTTTAGTTTCTGATAAAAAAAAAAAAATGTATATGGCAAAAAGTTTACAAGGATTCTCTTCAAGTATTTCCTTCAAATTTTGTTGATAGATATAAAGAGAAAAAGTTGGTTTTAACCCAGCTTTAATGAGTTTTCCCTTATAAAGTTTGGAGATTTCGATAATTGTCACGGTTAACAATTCGTTTTTAGTCAGACTTCGTGTCTAGTCTGAAAGGGGTTTTGTAAACGTAGGGGCCAGTTATAGCTATCATTGAAAGGCATCCGTGAAAATATTGATTGCTGATTTTAAGACGAGCAAACAGATCTGGGGGTTTATTGGTATCAAAATAAAGCTCGTGAATTCTAGAATTGTTTTAATGTAAAAAATACTTCAATCTGATTTTACCAAGACATTTTCACCTGTATTTTCCAAAAAAAAAAAAAATACAAAACAGCACACCTACTCAGTAATACCTTTCCAACGATATAAATATCATCTCAATCGGTTGGGTAACCACCTCGCAATTCGTACCACAAAAAAACTGCTTTCCTATTTTACATAGATATAGCAGTTTGGTGGAGGTGGCGTCGGCATGGATGGTGCTAACCAAAAATGTGGAGTTATTTCATATGAAATAACTTCCCGTTCGCATACACATTTTTCGTCGGCTATTTCATTTATTTTTGGGGGGTGTTTTCTTCATCAATCAATTTTGAAAAAAAAATTGATGAGCTGTTTTCAAAATAATAAATTAAAAAAGTTCTTTTAAAAATACAAAAAAATATGTATTAAAAATATGCAGTATGAATTAAACTACCGAAACCAATATACATACATACATCTGTGTAAAATTTTGAAAGAATCGGTTAAGCCGTTTTCGACATAGTGGAAAGCGAAAAAATCGGTCCTATAAGGAAGGTAAGTACCGTTCTAAGCCATTGTTTCTATTTTGTTTTTCAGCCATATGATAGTTCATACCTTAAAAGCTACACTTATTTTTTTAAATCAAAATCGTCGTTTTCGAAAAAAAAAATAACGAAGTGGTTATGGGAGGTAAATACCGTTATTTTTTGAGCTAAAAAAAATCATATTCCCCTTTGTACAATGCCCAAAATAAACTCTATATACCAAGTTTACAGGAATTCAGACCACCCGTTTGTGCTGTAGTAGGTGTCTATACATACAGACAGACAGACATACAGGATTTTCAAACCAACTCAAAACTTTTTTTTTTCGACGAATGCATAACCTTGCCTTAATAGTACGTATACATAGTTTTAATCACAAGTAAAATATTTTAAATAATGGAATTCGCAAAATTGTTACGCGGGATTTCCTGCTAAGCAGCCTTATAAAGCAATACAAAACAAAAACAAATTAGTAATAAAGGGTTGATTGTTTAACTGTATTCAAACTCATAAAACTAATTGAGATAATCATTATTTTAATAAACTTAATACACTTGAAGACGGTATGCCTTGTGAAACTAATATCTAATAATTTGATTATGAGTAGTGGCCCTTATTTTATTTTGATGATTATTATAAGGCGTTATCTAGATATCGCTCAATCACTTAAGTAGCCTTTTATGTAGGGTATGGACTCTTATAAACTTTCGCAGAAATTATGAGGGTAGCATCGGATCACTTTGTTTTTATGGCTTCAATTATTTATTATTCGTAAAATACTTCCTCCTTTATGTTACCTCTTCTTCCATACCAATACGTTCAAATTAGGAAGCCATATCAAAATAATAAAGATCTTGTTGTATAAGAGCATTATCCTATGATAAAGTTCATTGTCCATAAAATAATGCAGTAAATATCCAAAAGCTTTTTCTGATATAGATTTGAAGTTATATACGCTAATGCTTGAATTTACTGGCTATAAGGCTTATTGTTTATCAAAAACATGCAACGACTATCAAGCTTTGGGATTGTTGAAGATTCATTTCATCAGTCCTGAAATTATGGAAACAATAATTGCATCCACCAAAATCGCCAAATCAATTGTGCTTTCGTTTCAAAAGGCAATTAATTGTCACTCATGAATCCACCTGATTTTTCAATTAAAATGCTGACGCCTATGTACCTACGTTCTGCATGGATTTTTGGACGATCGGTCGAGTTTGAAGAGAGTCTTACGTCTGGAGAACCCTGTTTCCATACTAATGTGATCTGTTCCATAATGATTTGCTTAGCTTGAAAACCACGAGCTACGACTTTCCCGTGTAAATACCCGTTTTTAGCTATTATATGGATTCAGTTCCTAAAAACTGTCTCCCACTTCTGATAGGACCTGCATTCGTTTGCGCATTCGTTTATTTATAACGTGTTTTAAGTTTTTATGAAAACGCGCTTGATGAAGCCTAAGCTTTTAATGCCGGCAGGCGAAGGAGTCTATCGACCAAAAAGATCATAGAATGGAACAATCGATAAAAGAATCAGCAGTAGGTATAGGAGAAGAGTTGGAGTCAGATTAAAAAGCAGCACCAGTAAACTGTACACGATTGGCATGTTTTTTACATAAGGATCAGGCAAGCAATTCAAATATAGTGAGAACTGAGGGCTTAAGTAATTTGGTATTGACAGTCTCAACATTGAAGCTTATTTATTCAGGGTGGCGCACCAATTGTGCTTCAATAAGAAATTCAAATAACTTTTTTTAATCGATGTATGTATTTCATTTTTTTTTAGATAGAAAATTAATTTTTTTTTAAATAACTAATTGTTTTTAAAGATAATGGACCGTAAATGACCTCCACGATCACCCACGCATATGCGGCACCTGATCAGAAAATTGTTCATTAGGATGTAACGGAATATCAGATCAATCCGAAAAAGAAGAACCTTAATACCATCCTGGAGCAATGTACGTTCATCTATAGGTGGGTCATTCCACCTGGTCATGGTTGACCTCGGTTCCATTCCTGTACCGGAGATTGCCTGTAAGATACCAAAAATCCCATATACAATCCGGAAATCAAGGAGAGGTTCGTTAGTCGCCATTTCTGTAACGGAATACCTATGGATCTTTAAGCGCACAGAGACGGACCCGAGACCTAAAACGGTGGGTGCCATTCCTGTAACTGATTCCGCCATTTCTGTAACACAACTGTTGCAAAAAAAAATAAAATCATTATATCAATTTCTGTAACCGAGTTACACTTTACGTGCACAAAAACGCCATTTCTGTAATGAACCCCATCTTCTAATACAGTCTATGATGAACAAAACACATTGCCCATATTCAAGAAAGGAAATAAAAATATTGACCAATAACTGAAAAGTATAGGATTAACCCATTATCCTACACCTTGAAGTCGAACTCACTTAGATATCATGTGGGTCCTAAATTTCATATCATTTTATACAAGGCAAACCTGGACGACAGTTTCCTTATATGTTCGATATGTCTCTTGTCACTTTCGTTGACTAAATATAAAAGTGCAGAAGGTTGACTCGTTAGGGTTCGCACACAATGAATGATTCTAATGGCAGATACTTGCTTGCAATTATTTTTCTATCAAAATGAACTTGCATTATTTTGATGTGGTTTATTTGTTATTTCATGGTGTGGGTTAGAATAAGAATTCATGAAAAGTAGATTTTTGGTAGGTTTGGCATATTTAAGGTGAGTATTTGTTGGAAAGTGTTATAATGAAGAGGTAAGTTATATTTGTAGGTAAGTGGTAAGTATATTTTTATTTTGTAGGTAGGTGATAGATACGTGCAACCGAGGTAAGTAGATAATTTAAAGGGGATTGGTACGTGAGGGGTAGGGTGTAAAAATATTTTCCTTACAAGGATCGCCTCAATTATTGTCTTAGTGAAAATATAAAAAATGTATCACCATAACTGCCATAACTGTTTTGGGTATATGTATGTGCAGTTGCTCCCATCTTGCAGGAACCAAATGCTGTTGAATGGGCTGCTGTTGTTGGGCGTAGTTTTGGTTACAAAAAAAACTCCCGAATCAACAAATAAGGTAAAACATAGCTTAGTAGTCACAATAAGTGTTATGATATTTTTTAGCTATGTACATATAGCCTATATAGATACCTACGTACAAGATAGCTATGGATTCCACCATAAAATTATGTACAGTGACCATGAAATGCCAATTAAATTATTAACAGATATCCTACTTTTAAGGGAGTTCTATTAAACTCTGCTTCTTAAAATAAGAGTATGTATTATGTTTTCCCACAAATACAAAAGATAAAACATCGTTACATTGGCTGATGATTTGTTTTTTATTAATTACTCTGCAATTAATTTTGCTCTAATTTACTTAAGATATATTCCAGATGTTCAAAAGATACGTACAAGATATAATTTATTTGAATTATTAACGCGCAGTCATTTATTTATATTTACTTTGGTTTGTAAAAGATCTATTTGTCTGCGATATGACGAATGTAGCAGGAGAGTGCGTCTAAACTATCTTTTAATGAGTTGTCTGCTAGCACCTTTCTGGCATAGAAATAAATTGATTATTTGGTTTCATAAAAAAAAATAACGTAAACTGAAGAACGAAAATATTTTTCGAGAAAATATTTGAAAATTCAAGCTAATTTCGTGTTTATTATTTTAACCATATAATAACCATGACGCTTGCCGTGAGGAGACTTTTACCATCCGGTGGCATATAAAATGTTTATGGCAGTGACTTGATGATGGGGACTTGAAAAAATGCTTTAAATTAATTTTAATTGCTTGTAGATGTAAATAAATAAATAATTGTTTAATTTCGAGACATAAATTATTTAAAAGATCAATTTTTCAATAATGTTTGCATTATCGAAAATCTTTGAAGAAGTTTGTGGAGTCACTGTGGCGAATGAGTGATAAAAAAATAACTCAGCTTTGGGTTGTATTTAATTATTTTGATTTCTTCTCAAAACTTTTTGTGAGGGCTATTTGTAAAGAGAGTACAAATACAAATTTCGCTAATAGGTCACACCAACTTGCCCTCGCGTCTTCACGCAATTTTGTTTTAAGCAAAATGTCTCGATTTAAATAAAAAAATTAATTAGAATGACATTTTTGTTTCTTATAAAAATGAACTTTTAATTTTAAATAAAGTTCAAGAAATCATATATGTATGTACTTAGCGTTGAATATGAAGTGTGTATTTTAGACTATGGATTTATTTATATTCTCGCACTCATTCTTGCACGTGCAGTGTATTGATGTTAATGCTGATGTTTACTTGATAGTGATAAACAACGATACAGCTAACAGTTAGCGAGTCAAATAAATTGGTCAACAAGGAAAACCTAAGAATATTATTTACATTAGGACTGAGAGACTCAAGGCGAAGATGAAGATATTGATAGAATAATTGAAGTTCGAAATGATTTAAATAAATATTGAACTTAATTTTTAGCATGCATCCATCATCTGACTGATTGTATTTATTATGTATTCCGTACTCCATCTCCAATACGCAGATTGAAACTTATAGTTGTCTATGATTTTTGACATTATCAATTCCATTTTCCAATGATATGTTATGATTAAAAACTCGATTTTGAACCCTTAATCGAATAATTATTCTCCGAAAGTTTTCAGTTAAAAGCCTACGACTCGAAAAAAGTTTCCCTTGCATCGTTGTTTCATAGAACTACACAATATTTTTTTTCAGAGATTTGGGATCATGACGTAATAATCTAAAAGGATTAAATCTCGTATGCAAAAATCTAGAAAAAATGTTTTCATGTCGTATTTTCTTGCCATTTTGTCAGTTTTTTCATTTCCTTTAATTTTAATTAAATATTGGACAATACAGATATTAACCCATACGAGGTTCACCAGGGAACAATGCATACTCAGAATGTAAGGGTTTGGTGTCGATTTTGGGCCGGCCGGCCATATTTCATATTTCCGGAAATGACATTGTGAAACGGTCACTGTCAATGGCCAGCGCGACAAAACGATGATTGCCACTTTCTAATGACCCAAATTGAACCATATAGACCTAGGAAACATATGGATTCAGGAGGACGGCGGGCGCTACGTACCACACAGGACACCCTGATTGACATTCTGCAATTAACGAAATGATGGTAAAGGGTGTCCTACAGAATCCCCAAAAAAAATCCCCATCGATTAAAATCCCCAAAAATTATAATCCAACTAACTAATATCCCCAAACACATAATGCACATGGATGAAATCCACACCGAAACAATATTTTTTGCAAAATCCCCATGACATCCCCAAATTCCCAGTGTCCGTGTGCATCTAAACTATGTGCATTTATTTTTCAGAAAAATGACATGAAATTATTTTATTGTGAATCTAGCTAATAAGTGATAACGATCAAGTTTTTCTTTTCGTTTCATTAACGACTCTATGAATATTTATTTACTTACTAATTTCGAAATGTATTTTTATTTTAATAAACATTACAAGCATTAAAAAGAATTTTATATTTACTCTTTGGATTACATTTCCTGCAATATGAACTAAACCAAATATCACCAAAACAAATATGTTCAAGTAGTGTTCACTACTTCTTGAACATATTTGTTTTGGGGATAATGGTTTGGGGATTTTCGGCTTGTAGATTTTATCTTTGGGGATTTCGAGGATGGGGATTTTACTGTGGGGATTTTGCTTTTGAGAATTTCCGTTTGGGGCTTGTGTTTTGTGGCAAACGTTACCAACCCGATGGTAAAGTTATTTCTCATGTGAGTTGGCCACCAAGTCGTGGGATTTGACCCCGATTGACTTTTCCGCTCAAATTCTGTCGGATCTATGCGAAAAGTAATTGAAGTTGGACCACTCGGATCCGTGCCACCGTAAAAAGTCGATGTGGGCATTTGAACGTATCATACATAATATATTCTATACATATCCCTTTCAATCCGAGTTTTGGGAATACCTCACACACAGTTTGTTTTATTCCATTTCAACATCTGCCCGCCCTTATTGAAATACCCTTACATTCTTAATTTATTTTAAAAATATTTATAGATTGATTAAATTATTCAATTAATTCTTATTTTTGATCAAGAATACAATAGAATCATTATTCTGTACTATTAATTGACTCTATCATGAACGAATAAGCATTTTAATTAATAAGTCATGTGATCGCAATTAAATTTTAGCGGGCATTTTCATTAGGTTTTCACTTAATTGATTAGAAAGAAATGTGAATGGGTATATTATGGGCAATCGGCGTTTAAGGGAAGTAAAGTTCTGGTAAAAATTAAAAAATAAAATAAAAAAAGGTTGGATAGGAATCATTACGGCACTGGCCAAGTGAAACAAATAGCTTTTTCAGTTTTAAGGCTTTTTTCTGAATTATATCCAGAAGACGCAAATGTGTAATAGGAGCACCTGGTCAGATATGAGAAATATACTCAAGTCTTAGGTGAATCTATGCCTTTTGTAGATTGTACTCGTAGCTACATTAGAAAAAGACACATACATAGATCTTGTATCGAGCTAGGAAACCCAAACAATTTTTGCATTTTTGGCGACATCAAATATGTGTTCCTTCCAAAGAAGGACTTAAAGGATTGTTAATACCCTAATCGTTATTAATGAATTGACACAGTGCGAGCATTTGGTAGAGAAGAAATAGAAGGATTGCAAAGAATTGTGGCATCCAGGTGAAACTGGGAGACTATAGAAAAATTGTTGCCCATCAGGATGGTGCTCGAACCTAAATACATACCTAGAGTGCATAAGGCTGTTCGGTTTCCTCAATGCACGTGTCAATCGTGGATAATGGTATAAGGGGTAGGTAGGTTATGCAATGCTTTAATTAATTGCAAGTACATGTTGTCTCAGAGATGCAGGGAAATGATTAAAATACTAATTTTTTGAATATTTTGACTTCATGTTAGTACTTAACTTCGAAGAAAAAATCCCTGTTAATTTTGCAGTCTTTAGTAATAAAATCGTTTAGAGCAGTTAAAAGACTAGATTACTTTTTAACTGGTTGCATGCTTGGAAGTCTTGTAAAAGTCTTTTACATTCCTTGCATACATCAAGTCTTTGGTTGAATTGAATGTAACGCAGTCATGTGGCTGTTTTAGAGTCTTTTTACTGCTTGAAGAATTTTTTACTGCTTGGAGTCCTTTAAATGCTTGAAGTCTTTTTACTCCTTGAAGTCTTCAAAATTAATTGAGATTTTTGATGTGAAACATCTATTGGCGCACCTAGGCAGTAAAATCGATCGTAATTGTAACGGAAAATGGCATGACGCTTGATAAAAATTTTCAAAGTGGAAAGTGTTGGGTGGTCGTTGGTGATGAGGGGGTGTTAGTGGTGGAGGGGGTAGTGTGGTAGTGGAGTAGGGGTTATGGGGAGGGGGTGAAAAATTATGGATGGTTGGTTGGTGGTTGTAGGTGGGCTGGATGGTTGGCGAGGGGGAGGGTTGCGGTGAGGGGGAGGGTTGTGGAAAAAATTATCAAAAATGGTAGGTACATAGTTGGTTGGAGGGAAAAATTGACTAAAATGGTATGTGGTTGTTGGTGGGTGGTAGTGATGGTGGGGGGTTGATGTGGGAGTGGGGCGTGGGGAAGTTGGTGAAGAAAAAAATGACGAAAATGGTTGGTGGGTGGTTACTGGTGGGGGTTTGGTTTGGGGTCGGGGGCGGAATTGACAAAAATGGTGGATGGTTGGCTGTTGGTTCTAGGTGGTGTCGGTGGGAACTGAATGTTGTTGGGGAGGGGGTTTGGAGGAATTACGTTTTTCATTCTTTTCACCAATCAGAAAAAAATTGTTAAAAATGGCCGGTGGTTATGGTTGGTGGTTGAAGGTTGTGTTGGTGGTGGAGCCGATTTTAAGTAGGATGTTGGGGGGTGGGTGAGACAAAATTTACAAACATGGTGGGTAGATGGCGTTTTGGGTTGGGGGTTGGTAGGGGGAAATATTGACAAAAATTGTAGGTGGTTGGTTGTAGGTGGGGTGGGTGGTTGTTGCTTGGGGGGATTTGGTATGGGGGGTGAGGAAAAAATTGTCAAAAATTGCAGATGCTTGGTTGGTGGTTGTAAATGGGCTGGGTAAATGGTGGTGGTAGGGGTGACATGCTCTGGGGATTGAATCGACAAAAATGGAAGGTGGTGGGTTGGTGGTTGCAGTAGGTGGATTGGGTGGTTACTGGTGAAAGGTATTCGGTGATGAAACACTTATAAAAATGGCGAATGGTTGGTTGCTAGTTGTAGGTGGGCTGGGAGTATGGCTGTGGTGGCGGTATCTGATGGGTGGGTTGCGGAAAATGTTGTTCCTATGTGTTTATAAATGAATAGAATCTGTAATAATTGTTATTATAATAAAACAATAAGACAAATATATTGATTTTATTAACGAAACACTAAATTATGAAAAAGTATTTCACTCCTTATTTGTTTGATGGTTTTAAAAAATTATGAATTTTAATGTAAACTTGAATGTTTCACATCTGCCGGGCGTCCCTTGACTGCTAATTTTTTTTCGAAGTCAAAGTAATTCAAGAAGGAATGTTAATGCATTCGCAAAATTCAGTTAAATGAATGGGAGTTTTGGCGATGCATTGCCAAAAGATTGCATTCTTTTACAGCGCTGACATAGGCAATAGAAAATTAGTAGACAGAAAAAAAATTATTGCATAAAATTGTATTGCTTGTGAGTATTAAAAGCAGAATTATTTCTTGTTAAATTAAGATAAGACTTTTATATTGTTTTAAGTGTTTAAGGGTTTTCAGCTGTTTAAAAAGGGAGTTTTTTTAAGATGTCTGGTTTTCAAGAAGAAAAAAAAAGGATATAATTTAATGTTATGGCCAAGAATTTAGCTTTATTATAAAAATAAGGGTTTGCCATTATGTTTTTAAAAATATTTCGGGCAAGTGGCCGCCGCGGCTGATTCGAATTAATTCCTGGTTTTTTTCTTTAGCTAAAATCAGCCGTGTGACATCACAATGACGCCAGAAGCACATAATTTTGTGGATTTTCCATATCGGCTAATAAAGAGCCTGCCCTATTAAAAATGTCATCGAAATCTGTCAAGTGCTTTACAAAAAATCTGATTTGAAAAAAAAAATATGGTCCTTTGGGGGGTTATAATACTTTTCCTGAAAAAAGTTTTCCAAATAAAGAATAGACTTTGTAAACAACGTGATCCAAAAAGATTTATACGAATCGTAAAAGCCGTTTTTGACAAAAATAAGTTTTTCGTAAAAAGTGAGATAGGTATTGATTTTATAGCTAGAATTCCAATTCCAAAAGCTTACCCAATTGCTTTTCGACCGCTGTTTGGTTTGGTTATTTCCATACATGTTTTTATCATTTAACTGAGCTTGATAAAAAGAGCTCCTTCTCAAAGTCAAAGACTTCACGGAAGTCAAAAAATAAGGCATACATCTGTTTGTTTTAACCAAGATAAAGCCTTCCAATATTTTGATAGCACACAAATTGAAAACAAACATTTGTATTGTTACTGACCACTAATTTATTAAAATTAACGTACAAACCAAAATAAAAATACCTTCTTTTAAAATGAGTACATTAACAAATACTTAACTTTTATTCAAACATGTTTATGGCTTTATGTCTAATACATTTTCACAAAAACAAAAAAAAACACAATAAATCGTTTTCGAAAAACACTAAAACTACATGCATTATGTATGTAGTATTTTAAATTAATGAATGTTTTTTTTTTTTTTTTTATACATTAAATTCATGACTCATATTCGTAAATGTTTTCAGCATTTATATTGTGGTATGATCGTATATCTTCTATTTCTTATAGAATATCATGGGATTAAAACTGTGCGCCACAACTAGATGCTTTTGAAGTTCTTCTCTTTCAACAAAAATTCCTGAGCATAAATGACAAGCATGGCTACTATAAGTAAAAGAATGTTAATGATCAAAAATTTAATGTTAAAAACTTTAGGTTAATAAACTTAATCTTACTTCTTCGGTGTTGCTTTGGGTAGTTCACCTTTGTGTGAATTCATATGTGAGTTAAAATTTTGCAGTCCCGTGATTGAACGGAAACATATTTTACAGTTAAAATGTTTTCTTCTATTCAAACAAAAGAATATTTTCAATATTTTTTAAATTATTCAAACGTTTTACACTTACTCGGGTTTTTTATGGGTAATGAGAGTGTGTTTCATGAGTGATGACTTATCCGGGTAGAATGTGGAGCAAATTTTGCATTTATATTTGATCGTTTTGCCGTTTTCGTTAAGCCTGTTAGGGTGATCATTTGGCGGAAGATTCATGATTGGAGGTTTTGTTGGCACGATTGGAGCTATTATTTCGTCAGAGCTGAAACGACAAACAAACAAACATTATTAAGTTCATAAATATTTTCAAACAATGGTAATTTAAAAATGTTTTAATGATCAAATATTGAAACTTAAAAAAAAAAATAAGTCTTCTGTCTTCCGAGGGGTGTTTGGGGTGTTGTATTTAGTTCTGAAAATAAGGCCATTACCTCGCATATAGCGGCTATAAGTTTATTTTCTAGAAATCGGCTCGAACGATTTAAATACAAATTTTTGGATGCCTTCTTATGAGAAAATCTTATCTGTTTGTGGGATTAGTCGTTAAATCAAACGATACACACCCTGTGTTGGTGTAAGCTAGGTTTTCCTAGATAACTTTCAAACGGATACAAACAACAATTTGAAGCTTTTTCAAAAAAAAAAATTCAAATATAAATACATAGCCCGCCAGCAATTGTCCAGCATAAGCGCTAGTTCATGCGACCCTATCATGTATTTTATTATATAAGAGCTTTTGGAATATAAATTACGTCATTATTTTGTTTTCCATTCTGGATGAAAGTTGTACCCCGTTAGTGTGTCGAAATGCCACACCGAAGGTTGTGGGTTCGATCCCAGACTCCACCTAAGTTCTTTTCCGTGGTGAAAGCGAGTACATACAGCTTTGTGCTGCGATGGCAAGATCTTATTACTTAAAGCGTGGTCTACATATTTAAAGGTCGACTTGAAAAGTTAGTTAGTATTTTGGCAATGTGAATTCAAACCAAAAACCCGCAATGCAGGTCTTTTTACAAACAACAAACGTTACCGTTTACATGTAGACAAATACTAAAAATAAGCACAGCATTCTGTGGTATAATTTTAAGCTGTCTTCAAGCTGAACTTTTGTCACTGTTAACCTTCAAGATTTAGGTTAATAATACCAACAACTGCTTTTACAAAATATTGAGGTTTAATTAATGGGTCTTGGAAAACATGCTTGTCGAATTCATCTTTTACCGTTCAACCATAAACCTAAAACATTAACTAAATATTTCAAACTTGTTAGAATTAACACAACAAATATGTAAGTTTTTTTCTTAAATGCTTGACCATAAGGACGAATTCAAATGTTCACATGAGATTGAGAATGAGGAATGCTTTTCATGTTTATTTTTTTTTTAAACTGTTGAATTTGAAAACTTACTCATCTCTCTTTTCGTTTTCTGGCATATAATGCGAATTCATGTGTCTGATAATTTTTGTACGAAAAACTGACACAAAACACAAATTACAGGCTTCAAATCTCTGATCCAGGGTTGCTAGGTGAGCAATGCGTTTTCTGTAAATTTCCTTGTGTCTTTGCTTGATGTGATCTTTGAAATCCGAACGAGTTGCGCATTGGTATTTACATTCTTTACAGCGGATTGGTCGTCTAAGAAATGTTAAAAAAAAAATGATCACAAATAAAAATAACAAACATAAAGAAAATAATTAAATAACAAAAAATGTAACAGATGAACAAAAAAATCACACCAAAGTTGCAGAACTTACTCTTTGTAGGTATAAGCAACATCATAATGTTTCTGCATATGAATCCCACAGTCTACAACTGAATCAAATTGTTTCTCACAAATCTCGCAATAGTTGTCGATCACAGTAGGTGGTGGCGGAGGTGGGGGTGGTTTCTTGGCTGGAGGAAGAGGAGCAGCGCCTGATTTCTTTGGTGGGAGCTTTTCCATTCCCTTGTGCACACAACCAATGTGCACTCTTAGACCGAATTCTGTGGCGAAAGACTTATCGCATCCATGGCACTGGAACTTTCCTCCGGCAGCTGTTGTGATATTACTGTTTGTACTAGAATTAAATTATAATTTTAACTGAAGATGAAATTTGATAAAATTTAAACATGTTTTTGAAAGCAATGTTATCGATTGTTGTAACTAAATCAAAAAAAATGATTCTTTGTCACTTTATATGGGTACATGGTAGGAAGGCAGTTAGTTATGAGCTAAAACTCATGAAGTCAATTAGCGTGGGAGTGCGCCGTTTTGTTACCAAAGCTCTAGTAACCTGGCTGTACTTGAGGGTTTAAATAATATGGTTTGACACCAGTTCGTAGTTGGTTTTCTTAAGTTAAGGCAATCAATTAATGGGAACAGACGGCGAACGAAACCATACTTCAAACCATACGACTTCAAACGCAGTTTGCTGGTTAGTAGGTGCGTTTTATCCGTTAGAGTTCTCGTTTAGTTTAAGGGGTTTGTGCGGAATGATGTGGCATATCTAGCACAACATTGGCAAAGAAAATTAACGCCGGTTGTATGATGAATTTAGTTTAATTGATTTACCAGCGATTTCAAACTTAAATCAGACTGTTTAGGTTTACTGATTATGAGGACTATTTTGAGGGGAACTCGCTGATTAGCAAGCGATGTTCTGCTTTGCTTAAACAATGCATTCAGGAATCAGAAATCAGGGCTTTAAAGACTTACTATTTTTTGGGTGAGGTTTTTATGAATGGCACTATTGAAGGAGATTCTGTGATATCTTCTGATGTTTCAGCTCTCTTTTTTCTTAAAAATCCGCTCAATGCAATATATCCACCGCTGCTACCACTGACTGAACTGACTCTACTCGCACTGCCTCGCCCATTACCAATGGCCATTGCAGATGTACCATTACTTTCGTGGGTTTCTTCATGCTGTTGGAGATTTACATATCGCCCGAATTGTTTATCACAGAGTAGACACATAAACAATTGCTTTGCTTTATTGATTCTTCTCATGCTGTAAACAAAAAGAGGATTTAAATTAAAAATTCCGACGATTTTTACAGATCATTTTACTTGTGGGCTTGATTCTTGTGCAAAAAGAAATCATTTTTGCTGCTGAAAGTTTGGTCGCAATGGTTGCACTCAAAATAGCCACTGCAGTCATTTACAATTTGTCTAAAATCAAAAAAAAAAAAAAAGGTGTGTATGGTAAGTTTGAAGAAATTAATTTTCATATTCCTTACGAGTGAGTGTATTTCAAGTGTTGGCCGTATATGGTGCTGCTGAATAGATAAACATCACAAATTCTACATCTTACCACCCATTCACCCGAACTGCAAGAATGTTAAAAACGAATATTTACCTTCAAATGTAAAGACGCAAAACAGTTACTTACGCTTTTAAGTTTTCAACATATTCCATATAATTGTCGGGATGCCGGTTTCGGACGTGTGCATGCATAAGAGCAGGGATTTTTGGTTTGAATCCACACATTTCACAGACCGTGCTCTTCGAGTCGGTGAAATTCCGGCCATCCTTGGTGGGCTTTTCCATTTTAACATGTTTTTGATACGTTTGGTTCTCTTCGTCTTCACCGCCATCACCACCATTTTGATTGTTTCTAAAAAATATTTATATGAACATGTTGGATGATTTGAAATCTAAGGTTCTTACTTGACCGATTCTTCGTGATCATCTTCGTCATACTCGCAACTGCTTTGATCTGATTCAATTTCATCTTTGACTTGAACATTACAGATTGGTTCAAGAGGCAGGCCATCAATAGAACCACTGCTGTAAATAGAACAATTAGAGAAGGACAAACCATTTATACCATCTCAATCAGGAGCATTATTTTAATTTCGTTTGGGATGCTTTGCTAATCAATTATGCATTCTGTGTATAACTCATCTTTTTTCTTACAATCAAAGAACTGTACAGGAAAGTTACAAAATCCATCGCTACCTGGGCAGCACTTTTCAATAATCCCCAGCTTCAACTGGACGCCATTCGTGGGATTTTCATGAGATAAATATCACCTCTTTCTCAATCCATTGTACCAACAAAAAATCTTTCCTATCTTTCTGTTCCTTCTAACTATTGCCGTGCAGTTTGCATTCAAAAAGACCTTGGGTCTTACAGGCATATAGTTAAAATTATTAAAAAAAAAAAATTCAGCATTTAATAAAGCTGAATAAGGTCTTCATTGACAACGAGGCGATTATAGCAAAAATTATAACCAAAACCTTGGCAAGACATTGTTTATCCTAGTTTTGTAAAATGGGTTTAAAAAAGTTTAAAACTAAGCTAAGTTGCTTATCAATCAATTGACTTAATCCGAAACTGCGCCCAGATAGAAGCGAGCTACAAAATCTTGTGTATCCCAACACACCCGTGGCAAAATCAGGATCAGATAGTTGACGCTCAACGAAAGGCTGAAATACAAAGCGATTACTGACATAGCGAGATTGCATAGACCCAAAGGAATGCGGAAAAGACTGCAAGAACTTTTAATGAAGGAAAGCAACACCATACATCTCGTGTTCTGGGTATAGATGGTACTCTGTTGCCAACAATTGAGAACCAGGTACGTAGATAAAAGGTATCTTTCTGTGCCTTGCTAAATGACATGAGCTGGTTCTGCAGCAACAAAGTAGCTAAACTTCATGGCCAAGTTTTTTAAAGCAGATTCGGTTCCGTAGATTTCGAAAAGACCTCCGATGAAGTTCACAGCGAAAGTATATGAAGATCTCTTCTTCCTAATAGAGTTCATGGCAAAAACAGTTGATATTATAACTATGTACTTGAAAACATAGGATGCTAGCAAACAGCACGACTGGTTTGAAGTTTACGGAGAGATGGCTGGTTTGATGACTAACCAACATAATAAATTAAGCCCGTTGTGCGTTTGGAATTCTTTCTCCTGTTTGGAATTCCAAAAAAAATATCGCAAGATTACCGACTTTAAACCCAATCATAAAGTTGTACTCATATATGCCTGTGAAACAAACTCTCTTCCAACTTTTCGAGTAAACTACCAGCTTTTGTTGACCCAGCGGTCAACGTGACATCTTAAAGATCAAGGCAACAAACCATATCCAACAAGCTGTGGATTAGGACTGGACAAACAAAATAAGATGCAACCATCACAAGGAGGCAGTAGAAAGTGGCGCTAGACTGGCCAAACAATGAGCAAGCCTTATGACACCTTAGCAAAGCAGTCTTTTAAAAATAATCCTGATTCCTGAAGATGAAACTTGGGTTGAAAGACCAAACGAAACACGAACGTCAACCGATGTGAAGGAAACCGAGACCTAGAATTTGAAATGGAAGGATCTGGTTGCTTCCTAGCTTTCGAAAACCACATGCACACAAGAGTGTAAGTCAATAGGCAGTGTAACCGCTTGGAGTTGTTGCGCGTAAACTGTATGTATTCTCATGTTCAGTGCAGAGCATTCCAATAAGACCAATTCTCATAGAACAACTCCTGGTCGAGAACTAAAAGGTTTATAACTTACTTTTCACTTCGTCCATCGTATACTGAACTGTCCCCTCTGAAGCTCAAATCTGTTGGATAATTTTCTTTGGAAGTGCTTGCTTCAGAAATTTTTCTTTTCTTTTCTGGCACTTCACAACTGAAAGAGAGACTCGGTTTGAGTAGTGGACATTGCGCTCACTTTAGGTGGTTGAGACTTACCTGCTATCATCGCCCATTCTACCATTGCTCCTTACTTTATGCTCTGCAATGTGCAATGTCAGATCACTCCACGTCTCGAAGATATCACGACAGAAGTTACATGTAAACTTGTTCGTTTTATCGGGAGCCCTTAGAGACAAGAGATGACATTATAGTTTTAATTGAACATGATGACAATAAATCACTTACTTTGAATTTGTCCCGTTCTTGGACGAGTCATTGGCCCCAAGAGAATTTTCCTCCATACCTGGTTCTATTTTTGGTTCTTTTAATACTTGGTCAGTTTTTGAGGCAGAAAAGGCCTTATATTTGTCAACACCCATTTTGGCGGCTTGAGATTCTACAGAACTTATTGTTAACTCACACGGTTCCTTCTTAATAACCACATCCCGTGGAAGTCGGTGGGTTTGGAGCATATCATTGAATGTTATGTGAGATTTGATACACATCTGCTGGAAGTTGTATGCGTCATTGAGTTTTCTTATGCATAGGCTGCATAAAACTTTGGGTAGACTATCCGACGGTTCAACGGGCAAGAGTGCTATTTTTGTCAACATTGATGCAACATTGACCGAGTTTATTCGTGAAAAGAAAAACATTTTCATATCGTCACGTCTTTTCATACATGCTCGGCAGATATCACGAAATTCCAAAGGAAGGGCCATGATGATGCGCTACCAAAGACACACAAAAAAAAAACTTTTAAACAAGACAAACAAAAATATTATTTCGATCGTTATTTTTGTTTTGGTTTTGCAATCATACCCGTAATGTGCTAACTTTAATATTTGGTTTGTTCTCTAAATATTAGTAGTTTGATCTTGAGGATTTTCTTATAAGTAAATTTTTGGTGTTTTTATTTTTTCTCAAGTTTTGCAAAAAATGTCCTTTTAAGACACCGCCAAACTCCTTTTTAGAAGAGGCAGGCAGGAGATATCCATCTTCGAATCCATTTTTATCGTTTTTGCAGATGTCAAATGTCAAGGAAGTGCGCTTGTACTGCTTATTCACAATAATGAAAAGTGTGTTCAGGAAGAACTTAGGATATTTTTTTATTTGCATACTACTTTCTACAGTTCATAGTAAAAATAATTTTGAGCAAAAACATTTTTTGGATTTATTTGTTAAAAAGAAACAAAAATCAGCTGAAATGCAATTGAAATACAACATCCATAAAATCTATTAACTTTATTTATATACATACTTAATTTTATTTGCCTTCAACCATATACGACCAAAGATAAAGTGCAGGAGTGCAGAAGACCGCCAACTCGTACTCCTCTTTCCTGAACCACCCTCGAATTATTTTTTCGTGTCTGTGAATACGTGTACATCTCTGTCTGTACATTTTGTTAATGCAACCATCCCTCTGCGTGTGCCATTTCTTTTTGTGGTATGTTTACTGCTCCCATTGAAAAAGCACGGGAGAACGTCACACTCTCAGAATAATGCCTGATTCACAACCTCGCGTCACGACCAGACGATAGCGTCGCGATTATCGCTGTCTTTTTTTCTCGTTCGGTTGTGAATCAGGCATAAATGGCACATCAGCTGATTTTCAGCATGTAGGCAATAAGAGAGACCATACAGTGAGTTAGCGGTCTGTATCTTATTGGTCCTTGGCCAATGGTAAAACCGCAGTAGGAGAAATCTTTGCTATGCAAACTTAAAATTATGAAGAAGAACTAATTACTTTTGCAAATATTAATCATAACCCGGACGCCACATATGCCAGTTACTGGTAACACAGTTGCAATACACTCACATTTTACACACACATATACAAACTTCCACCCCACTGGAACACAGATAGGAAACTGACAGTAAATATACATGTAGCATCGTGCTAGCCAGTAGTTGGCATGTGTGGCCGCAGGGTTAGGGGCCGCTGCTATCTTCAAAGTCTATTACATTAATATAAATTCATTTTCAAAAGCCACCACCAGAGTACTGCATATTTTGTATACAACAGTGGAATTGTATTGACGAAAGTGCAACCAAGCCGTTTGCAAATTTTCTTTCTTAAAAAAAAAACTAACATCATATTGTGAATACACCGTTCTTCCAAACGAAAACCCACTAAAAACCCTACCTTACCAACATGAATGTGACAGGGAAATCATGGAAAATGGATCGTGGAATCTGGAAACTGGAACTAGTTTTTCTGTCATTTTCGGCTTCTCGTTTTGTGGTCACATTTTTCGTGTGATTTGATTGAATATATCGCCTTCGCCATCGTCCACTGTGTTTGATCTCGAAAATTCTAAAATAAAATCTTAAATTAGAATTACTAAAAATTAATTCAACTCAAAATGGCATCAATTAGTTTATTGAATCCAAAAGCTGAATTTGCTCGCGCTGCTCAGGCTCTGGCCATTAATATTTCGGCCGCAAAGGGACTGCAGGATGTCATGAGAACTAATCTTGGACCAAAGGGGACCATGAAAATGTAAGAAATTGATAATTTATATTCATAAATGCCAGTAAATATAAGAAAATATTTAAAAACTATTTCCTTAAATCAATAAATTGGATTAAACAAATGCAGATGTCTGTTAACACGGGGGTGTGCCCTGTGCTAATTTGTAGGTTATAATGGTGTCTCGCTGGATGTGTCATGCAGATGGCTTCACTTTTGTTTTATTTTATGAAGTGTTTTAAATCAAAAAATCATTTTCTAGGTTTTGTTTAAAAACATGAATTGGAACTGATTACTTACTATTACTATTGTTCTGTGTTTCTAAAAAGTTTAAGTTTAAGTTTATTTATTTAGTTTAGTTTAAACTATTTACATTTTCAATAATTTATATTTAATATAATTGATTTTTTTGTTAAGTAATAATTATTATAAATATACTAATACTGTGATTTAACAAATTCGATAACATTTTTTTTATAAGTGTTTAAGTTAGTTTCATTTTTAGTTTGAGTGTTTAAGCTGTTGAACAATTTGAATCCTTTATATATAAGCGAATTTTGCGTATTTGCGTTAAGAAAATTAGGAAGTCTAAGGTCGTTTCTGTTTCTTAAAGTATATGGTTGCAAGTCTCTTATAAATTTTATGTAATCAAATAAGTAATTTGGCATAAGATTGTTTACAATTTTGAATACAAATACTAAAACATTCATAACGATTCTTTGTTTGACAGATAGCCACTTCAATGAGTTCAACATAAAACGAATTGACACATATCTATTGCACTTTAAAATACATCGCATTGCTTTGTTTTGTAATCTTTGCAGTCTTAACATCATACTCTCATTACATAAAAACAAAATGGTGGAACAATACTCGAAATGGGGTTTTACAATGACATTATATATATTTATTGCACTTATTGTTGAAACTTGATTCCTTATTCTTTTCATAAAACCTATTTTTTTAGCTATTTTTTTACATATATACTCAACATGATTATTAAATGATAATTTTTGATCTAAAACTACGCCTAAATACTTTATTTGGGTTATTTTTTCAATGGAAGCCCCACCAATCTTGATTTCGTTGTTGTCATCTTTTTTCTCATTCAGCACCATCAGTTTCGTTTTGTCAATATTCAACTTCAATTTATTCTGCATAAGCCACTGATTTAAGGAGTCTAGGTCTTCTTGTAATTTTACTTTACTGTCCATATCATTATCACTGGAGATATATACAACTGCATCATCCGCGAATAAAGCTATTTTACTGTATTTTACCACACTTTTAATGTCATTTATATAAATAGTGAACAAAAGAGTCCCTAAAACAGACCCTTGAGGGACACCGTACTCAACTTCAATTGTTTCTGACACTTCTCCATTTACTTTAACTCTTTGTTTTCGATTGCTTAAGTAAGATTCAAACCATAACAGTTCTCCGTTTTTAACGCCATATTTCTTCATTTTCATTAGCAAAATATCTCTACTTACAGTCTCAAATGCTCGTTTTAAGTCTAAGAAAACACAATAAACACTTCTTTTTTTAGCTATTTCTTCTTTCCACGATGTAACAACAATATTGATTGCAGTCTCACACGAGTAGCCCTTGCGAAAGCCCGATTGTAGGTCCATTATTAAGTTGTTTAAAAACAACTTTTTCAAAAATCTTCTCACACAATGGCATAGCATTTACGGGTCTAAACTCTTCACATTTCACCGTATTAACAATTTTTTCTATTGGAGTAACTAATGACTCTTTCCAGGATTCAGGAAACTTGCTTGTAGATAGAGAACCGTTTATTATTTTACATAAAATTGGACCGAAAATTTCGAATTGATCTAAGTATATACTAGGGCTCATAAACTGAAAATCGCGTTTGTTTTTTATGTCTTTAATATATTGTTTTAAATCATGTAACGAAACATTATTAAACTTGAACACACTTTCGACTTCTTGAACATGGTTCTCAAAAGGAGTCAACGGGATTGTATTTATTATTTCGACAATACTTCGAACAAAAAAACTGTTGAAGTTATTTGCAATTTTTTTATTTTCTTTACACATTTCCATACCAAACAAAACATTTTTTATTTCACTTTTTTCTTTTTTCAATACATAACTTTTTAAGTTTCTCCACATAGATTTTTGGTCCATTGAATTAGATATTTTTGACATTACGTATTCATTTTTCCGTTTAAGTATTTCTCTTTTATAGGTATTTCGAATGGTAGTATAAGTGTTCCAATCTTCTTCCGAACCACTAAGTACTGCTCTTGAATATTTTAAATTTTTTTGGTTCTTGAGATTATTTAAATAATTGTTGAACCACTCATTTCCACTAGATCGTACTATTTTATTTGTAACAAATACAGAAACACTTTCATTTGTTTTAGTTAAAAAATTGTCGGCTAATAAGTTTATATCATATGTGTTTCCTAAGTTTATAAAATTAGTTTCTAATACTTGACCAAACGAAAATTTCCTGTATTTGAAATAGGGAAATACTTTATTAATTTTTTTAATTTTTTCACAATTTATATCAATAACAATCGTTTCATGATCGCTTATTTTTAGGTCTTTAACACATTTTGCTTTCACCAACGTGCTGTTTGTTACAACATAATCGATCAACGTGCTTGAATCCCGCGTAATTCTTGTTGGCTCATCTATGATTTGCATACATGCATTGTCTTCTATAATTTTTTCAACATCTTTTTTATAGTAATTAGTAATCGAAACCTTCGGTTTCGATTGCAATTATCGCACTATAACTTTGTTTTGATTCTTTTTCAACACAGTACATTTTTAAACACTTAATGTCACAGTTAATATTATTTTGATTTTTAATAGCCGACAAAAGTTCATCTTCACTTAGCTTTTCATTTATTCCACATATTCTTATACATGGATTTTGCAAACTCGGTACCGAAACTTCGTATTCACTTCCTAGTTTTTCTTTAACTTCTTTTTCTATTATTTTCCGCGAACTGTCATCGTCACAGTTGATGAGGATAGCCCCATCTTTTTTATTAACAACCTTATTTACTCTTACTGCGAGCGATGACGGATCAATTTTTTCCTTTATATCTTCTTTTGTTTTTTTATTCTCTTGAGGTTTTTTTGGTTTTATCATTACAGGTTGATCTCTTCTTACAGATTCTGCATATGACATCTTTTGTTCACTGTTACACACTTTTCTTACCTCACTTAGTACTGTCTCTTTTTGTTCACTTAATTTGTTTACGTTACATAATATTTTTTCAATGTTTGCATTCTGATTCTCTAAATGTTGCTTGTTCTCTTGTATGGCATTTGCTAACTCTCCAACTTTATTAAACATAGTGTTTATATAGTCTCTACACACACTGCACATAAAGAGAACCGATGGTTTTTCATTTATCATTTTTGCATCATATTCGGTTAGTTTAGCGCACTTGATGTGAAAAAAAGTTCCACAGATTCCGTTGCATGCTAGGTAAGTTCCCCCTTTCAGGGACCCGTCGCACTCTTTGCACCGTCCACTCATCTCGATGTGATTGTGTAGGTGACATACACTGCTCTCAATGATATGATCTCAATTCACTTTTTTCTTTCACTCAATAACGGATACTTATATTGTCGATCGATATTAATTTCTTGTTTATTTTATTAATTTCTACACAATTTTTATTATGTTAAGATTATTACATTAAGCACGTTAACAACAAACGCATTAAAAGTAATAAACTGAACTTCCATAAATAAATAGTGTCACTTAAACCAAGATTAAATCAATTATTTGTAAGCTCTTCTAATACACGTCCGTACACTCTTAGAATCACTCAATTATTGGAACTGATTACTTACTATTACTATTGTTAAGTGGTCTACTCAACAAAGCGCAAACACGAGAGGCCCATAGCCTATTCCCTATCACAATCCTCCATCAAGCTCGTATCTACATACATCATGTACCTCAATATATTCATAAAAAGACATTAGTACAAAGAAGAAGCTTTCCTTTTCGGTTGTATATCTGCGTTGAATATTTTTTGTTAGCCATTAGAGTCTTCAGCGAAAGATATGATCTAGAAGCTCACATGGGATCACACAGTATGTGGGCAAGCTTTACGTGGACACCTAGCAATTAAGCCTTAAATTCCTCGGCGAGCCTACTCGCATAAAGCGTCGAATTGGGCTTAGATCAGAGCCCTAAGATCTACCCTAAGGTACATATCTTAGTACCAATTTTATAATACACGTTGAGGCATGTCCACATTCCTTGGTGAGAGCCGAGGTCTAACACCTCTTGCATCCAAGAATAAAATCCTTGGATACCATATGTTACCCCACAAGGGGTCCTACCTCATACATAGTTCCCATGTGTCAAAGCCGAGACTTCATCACCCAGAAGGTCCTGTCTCCCGTGGTACCAGAATATAACTTCCGGTGAAGCTTCACAATCATAAGGTCACTTCCAGATGAGCAACATCAATACTCAAGGGTTGGCAGCCTTAAGATATGCGCACTTAACCACTTGCCAAGGTAGAAGCAAATAGCCAAATGCGCACACCAAACCTTCCTCTCTTTGCCGCATACACCTGCATACGTTACAAGTAAAGAATCAATACTGCAAGGAAAGGAAATAAAGCTGCGAATACTTGCTCCTGTTCCATTTACAACAATTTCCCTGCCATTTATATTGTTCCCGGGCTGCCACGCTGAGGCGGAGGATAGGTCTATGGTCTCTTAAGTTCCAACTTCTATCTCAGAGCCACCTCGACTTCAAAGAAGTAATAGTTGGATAGAACCCAGCTACAAAATATCGTCAAAACTTAGCCCGGCAAGTTCCCTAAAGGCCAAGAGGTCCCGCTGCCTCAAAGCTCCCAAGGATCCTGCAACGAGGCAGAAGGAGTGTTGCGATGTATTTTCTGCCTTGGCTAAGCGTTCAAAAACCTTCAGAGAGTCATAGTTCAACCCCCACATGTGATCACACAGTTAGAATCATTTTGATTAGTAAAGTCAGTAGCTGGCCTTAACTTTTGTTAATTCGTTGAGCCCCAAAGAAAGAACGAAATTCTGTTTACTCAGACGGCTAGGACTTTAACTCGCCCTAAGCTAAACTCTGTTTGTTTTGGCGACTTAAGGTTACAAAGAAGCTGAAATATCGATAGCCCTTCTATGTCCTTAAACTGAAAATCCCAAATTTGATTACTATTCTTCCGGTCATAAGGAAAATCGTATTAAATCAAAGATAAAGCTAAACACAAAGTCTTATGTAGGCATTCGCAATTAGACTCCTTCTAAGGGCGCTTACTAGGACATCCTTTATCTTTATCTGTTTGATTGCCGAATGCCGTCTCTCTCAATTGAAATGTCTCTGTTCGATATCTGACTCCACCACCTAAGTTTTAATTGAGAAATCCTTCAAGTAAATCTTGGTATGAGTAAATGTGCAGTTTGCTAGCCTTTCGGATTCGTAGGTCAATCGTAGATCCATTCTATTACCGCAGAATATCAATGCAGGCACAGGAGAGTACAAGTCACCTGGTAATTCGGAAAGTTTCCTGTGTGTGCGTTGTTAAAAGGTGGAAATGAGAGTAAACCACAATTTTTAGTTGAATACGAACTGTTATGTAGACAGTTATGTATTTGTAAATAGATGATCAAACACAATTTAAAAACGATGTCCCCAGGGCTCTATTATAGGACCTATTTTATTTAGCATTTTAATAAATCACGTGTCAGATGATGGACACCCTGTACCTTGCGCGGAAAAGTCATGATAAAACTTGTCAAATTGTTGTTCTTATTTTACGATAATGCGATAATGAGCTCTACTTATTTTACATCTAACAAAACCGATCACTCTGGCCGACAGCTACTTATATGTAGTCAAATATGCTTCTAGCCTAGGTTTTTTTTTAAACAAAATCTCTGGATGGAATGACTTAGAAAAGGTCATTGGCGGATTTCATGGATGTCTCCGTAAGCTTTAAGTATTCAGGTTATCTTTGGTAATTCTAGACTATTTATATGAGCCCAAAGTTTGGGTAAGCTTATCATTACGTGGTACGCTCTTATAAAGGATAAGCGGACGTGGCTCAGTTAAGCATTTTAAAGTCAATAGTTTTATTTTTTCAAGGAAAATTTGTACCCGACAATACAAAATCTTATCGGTCAATGAAATGGCTTTGAAATTAGCAATATAATTCGGTTAAGCTTATAACGCTATGTATTACACCTTCGTTCTTGTCATTTGAGGGCAACAGTTTTTGGGCAGCTAGACCACATGATAATAGTTTACTGCCCTTCGATGTGCCGAATTTCCCCCAACAAGGAGAGGTTCTATTCCTTGTTTTACTAGGATGATGAAAACAGTGGTATTAAGAGTAACTTCCATTAAATACTAATATCATGTTACGCTGGTCAATTAATAAAGAAAACCAGGTCACTATCAATAAGTCGTTGAAAGCACCAGCTGCGGAGAATTGAGTTCCCAATTCTTGTAGGTCGGTTGTCCAATAAGGCTTGTGCTCTTAATTCTTTTATTTGTTCGTCTTGTGCTGGCTTCATAACTGTACGTAAGAAGATAAAAACTTTGGGACTCTAAAAGTTAGTTGAATAATAAATTAATTTTTTAAACTATTAGAGTACTATCTAATTTTTACTTTCCTGCGCACTTAACCAGTAAATTTATGATACATACTAAAATTTGCAATTAAATCAGCGCTAAAATAAAATGCTCTTCATTTGACTTGACGAACAATATCTACTGAGTTCGTTGTGTCTGATCAAAGAGCTTACAATTGTAATTTGAAGCGAGATTTTAACGATTATTTATTGAACAAATTGTAGTTTATTGGCTTTTCAGAATAGGATAGATATTGACTGATTGCGAACTTAATCCAAACATAGAATCCATTATATCATCACATGCATTTTTAATGCGATGCGGTCATATGCTTTAAATGCAGGGTAAGGGTTGGAAACCCTATTTTTTAAGCCACGGATATAATTTCCGCTTTGGTATTTCCCAACAATATATTCGTTACTCGTAACCTAGTTCAGCTGTGTCTCGATTCACTCGCTAGCTTTGACAATGATAGCCAAGACAGCGACTTTTTTGGTTGTGAAGCACACGGCAAGCTTACTAAGCAGGAATCAACTCTTCACGGCTTAATTTCGCTGGAAGCCGTCAAAGAAAACAGTTTCTCACTATACCTCAGAATCAAACCGAAGATACAAGATGTCTGTGTCATGCCTAGGGGAGAATCCACGCATAACTTAACTCGAATGCACAAAAAGTATCATCAATTGTCTAACTTTTTCTTTACGCGCTTAGCCAGTAAAATAAATCTCAACAGCAAGGGTCCATCTCCACGATTAGAAGGGTTTAAGCGAAATTTTATGTTTCCTTTAAGATTGTACAGATGAGTTGGTATCTTCCGCTGCCTTGGCCCATCCGCTCCTGCAACCTTGGTGGTCTTAATTTAGATAACACTATCCGAAGTTCTTTAATTTTAATATTTTGCTTCAGTTTATTAGTTCGTCTTAGCTTTGTTTTGTATAAGTTGTGCGCACTTAGCCAGCAAATTTATGATCCATATCTAAATTTGCTATAAAAATTGCGCTAGAATAAAATGGTCTTCATTTGACTTGACGAACAGTATCTACAGAGTTCGTTGTGTCTGATCAAAGAGCTTACAATCGTAATTTGAAGCGAGATTTTAACGATTACATTCTCGTCGTCATTGAGTCTCATAATTCCATCGTCCATAAGCGTCGGTATGTACAGGTATCGTGGTTCATGTTATTTGTCTTCGCTGTTGATTGCTCTCGTTAGACACTAGAAGATTTGGAGGGTTGGCTTAGTTTGTTGCCAGCCTTCTTGCCGATTCTTTCATATAAATGTCCATGTATATTGTATGTGGTGTTATCTGAATATTATAAAAGTTGGCTTTTTAGAATAGTAGTGACTACTTTTGGCTTTGCGGTAGTCAAGCGTTATCATCCTGGAAGCCCAGCTTTATTGCGAGGCTTGCCAAACGAAGAACTTACCGCGATTGCTTCATCTTCATCTAAACATAGATTATATTCTTACTTACTTACTCATAACCTTATTCAGCTGTGTCTCGATTCACTTGCGAGATTTGACAGTGATAGCAAAGACGGCGATTTTTCTGGTTGGGAAGGACATCGGCTAGCTTACCAAAAAAGAATAAACTCTTCACGGCTTAATTTCCCAGGAAACTGTGAAGGGTAGCATCTTATTACTATATCTCAGAAATCAGAATCAAACCCAAGATACAAGATGTCTGTGTCATGCCTAGGGGGGAACCAACATATGACAGAACTCAAATGCACGAAAAGTATCTTCAAGCTGCTCAAAAAAGTGGAAAATTGACCAATTGTTGAATCTGAAATATAATCTTTTCATTTGTTAACCGATATTTTGTGTAAGTTTTTCTTTGTGTATCTGTTGCACTCACTTAGCCAGTTTAGTAAAAAATCTCAACAGCAAGGGTCTATCTCCAATATTACTAATTAAGAGTCCGGTCCTTGGCCCCGTTGCCTCCAGCTAAGCCAAGCCAGTTGGCTGAGGTCGTCCTCCACTTGATAGAGCTACCTTAGATGTGGTCTTTTTCCACTGCCTCATTGGCCCTCAGGGTTGGCATTGAAGATACAGCGGCTATGTGTGTTTGTCCATTCGCTCCACATTGCCCCAGCTACCATATTTTCAACTTTTTGGCCATGTTAATTTTGCTGTATAGCCCGTACAGTTCGTCATTGAATCTTCTCCTCCATACTTCATTGATACCTACAGGACCGGATATCACCTTTTCCCTTTAAGCAATTTAGCCGCTTTTCATCCGATTGTGAGTTTTGGATTCTCCCCCATACCAATGAGTTCACGCGCGAAAGGGTTTAAGCGTTCACACAGAAAAGCCAACAAGGTTTTATAAGCAAAATTTTGTGTTGTGTTTCCTTTCAGATTGTACAGATGAGTTGGTATCTTCCGCTGCCTTGGCCCATCCGCTCCTGCAACCTTGGTGATCTTAATTTAGATAACACTATCCGAAGTTCTTTAATTTTAATATTTTGCTTCAGTTTATTAGTTCGTCTTAGCTTTCTTTTGTATAAGTTGTGCGCACTTAGCCCGCAAATTTATGATCCATATCTAAATTTGCTATAAAAATTGCGCTAGAATAAAATGGTCTTCATTTGACTTGACGAACAATATCTACAGAGTTCGTTGTGTCTGATCAAAGACCATACATGCATGAGTTTCAATTTGTTGAGACTCAGACATTTTATAATAATGAATTCCACGTGATTAAAATTATTTAATTTTTTTTTTTATGTTTACAGGTTGGTTTCTGGCGCTGGTGATATTAAAATCACAAAAGACGGAAATGTCCTTCTCCATGAAATGCAGATTCAACATCCAACTGCTTCGATGATTGCCCGTGCCAGTACAGCTCAGGATGACGCAACTGGTGATGGCACAACTTGCACGGTGCTTCTGATTGGTGAGCTTTTGAAACAGGCTGATATATTCTTATCTGAAGGTCTGCATCCCCGTATTTTGACCGAGGGAGTAGAGAAAGCCAAGATCAAGGCTCTGGAAGTCCTTGAGACAATGAAGATCCCAATTGAAATTAACAAGAAAAATCTTGTTGATGTTGCAAGAACAAGTTTGAAGACTAAAGTGCACTCCAACTTGGCAGATCTGCTGACTGAGGTATGCGTAGACGCATTGTTGGCCATCCGCCAGGAAGAGAAACCTATTGACTTGCATATGGTTGAGTTGATGGAGATGCAACATAAGACTTCTACCGACTCTAGTCTCATTCGTGGTATTGTTATGGATCACGGTTCAAGACATCCTGACATGCCAAAACGTCTAGAGAACGCCTATATTCTTACTTGCAACGTTTCTCTCGAATATGAGAAATCTGAAGTTAATTCTGGATTCTTCTACAAAACCGCTGAAGAACGTGAAAAGTTTGTTTTAGCTGAACGCGAGTTTATTGATCAGCGTGTACAGAAGATCATCGCTTTAAAAAAGAAGCTTTGCGACGGAACCGACAAGACAATGGTTGTAATTAACCAAAAGGGAATTGACCCGATGTCTTTGGACGCTTTGGCCAAGGAAGGAATAATGGCCCTCCGACGAGCAAAGAGAAGGAACATGGAACGCTTGGCTTTGGCATGTGGTGGTTTGGCCTTAAATTCCTTAGATGAAATGGATGAATCAAACTTGGGGTAGGTTTTTTTTTTTTTTGTGGTATAATTTTTTAATCTTACTGTTTTATTTCTTTTTTATTTAAAGTTATGCTGGTGTTGTTTATGAACATGTTTTGGGCGAGAACAAGTACACCTTTGTTGAGGAATGCAAGAACCCACAATCTGTTACAATTCTTATCAAGGGACCCAACAAGCACACCATTGTTCAAATCAAAGACGCTATCCGCGATGGTTTGAGAGCTATTAACAATGCCATCAATGATGGTTGTATCATTCCTGGAGCTGGTGCATTCGAGATTCGTGCTTATAATCTATTGATGAAGTACAAGGATGAAATTAAAGGCAAGGTTCGTTTAGGAGTGCAGGCTTTTGCAGAATCACTTTTGGTTGTTCCAAAGAACTTGGCAATTAACAGTGGTTATGATGCTCAAGATACCATTGTCAAGCTAACTGAAGAAGATCGTCTGAATCCTGACCCAGTTGGGCTTGATTTAGCAACAGGCGAACCAATGAAGCCCGTTGACATGGGAGTCTATGATAATTACATTGTTAAGAAGCAAATTCTTAATTCCTGCTCGGTTATTGCCAGCAATCTCCTGCTTGTTGATGAAGTCATGCGTGCCGGTATGACAAGTCTTAAGGGATAAGAAAGACGAGTTTACTCATTTTTAAACTTATTTCTCTGTCGTATTATTAATTTTTGTCACGCGTAATTTCTAAATTAAAACTAACATGATTTATTCTATTTCTAACATGCCTTACACTACAACACACGAATAAACATTTAAAAATGCATTAATTATTTAAACTCGATTTTTTTAATTAAATTTATTATTAAGTGAAAAGATCGTTAAGGCTGTCCGGGAAAACGAAAACTAATTTCTCAAGGAACGGCAGGAGGGAGTTATCGATCTGTAATAACAGGCGTGGTATCATGATTTTGCCTGTATTTCCAAAGTTAATGACAGCTATGTTTGGAGAACCAGACCGCGTCCAAGCTCCGGCACCAAGCGAGGTTGCGCACTGGTCGATCATGTGGCGATCACATCAACGCCCTGCCAATCATGTTTAAACAATCATCTCAGTACCCTCCCAATCAACGGTTTATCTCATGTTTCTAAATTTTGAGAAAGCTTTTGATCCAGATCGCTCTTGCGAGAAGTATCTCCAAGACAATTTGTGTTTCTTTTTTGCACAAACTTTGGAAAACTGCGATTGCTTCAATGTACGCCAAGGAGATGCTTTGTCACAGATTCAGATTTTGCTGTCAATTTACGATGTGCTGATTGTCACGGTGGTTACAAATGAAAAACATGGGCTATAAGCGAGTCCCTTTGATTAACATAGCAATGAAAATATTCTGACGATATACATGGCAGTCAACACCACTGGTTTACATCAAAAGTATGTATGAGTTTAATTCTCTTAAAATGTATGGAATAAGACTAAAATGATGATTACGAGCCAAATCAAAAAAGTTATTCTAAGGCACACAAGAAGTCTTTATTATCTTGGTAGTTTAATAGCATTCGATTACGGAACAGACCTAGAAAACAAGCCTGTTTTTACTGTGTGTAACTCCAGAAAAATTTCACCAAGATAAAACTCTTCGAATTAAATATTAAATCGGTGATAATATATGGGCTCGGTGTATCGCGACTACGCCTTCTACCAGTTGTAGCGAATCGTATAATATCTGAAGCCAAGAAAATGGTCCACCCCTTAAACATTTCCATCGTTACACTCGTCTTGCTACGAACGCTCATCAGTTTACACTTGAGCCCAATTTCGGACGTACCGTGAAACATAGGGATTCTTTCTTTAGCCGTACAACACGAATGTGGAATGAATTGCCTGGTACAATTTTCCCTTGCCATTTTGATCTTCAAACATTCAAGACCAATGTTCATCGACACCTCCTTTCCCTTCCTCCCTAATTTCCTATCGCTCGCGCTGTGATTAATCATTAAAAGGGCTATACAAACCCCTTGAGCACGTGTGCCGTATAAAAAAAAATATACGTTGCCTTTTGATGGATTTTTGAATATATCTCGCGTTTCTTCTAATTTTTTATTTTTGAAAAAAACTTCAACATTTTATTTTAAAACCTTTAACCAAGGCTGATTCTATAAGCAGATTATGTTTAAAAACTTGCATTTTCATACGTGCCTTAACTTATCTAAAATTCACAGCTGCCGAACGAAACTCGTGTGGGTCGAAATTGGTGGTATTAATTTGAGACAGCCTACAGTCCAAGTGGTCGGACCGTTAAACTACCTCGGTTGTATAATATCAGAAAAATGTAGTTTGGATTTGGGCCTTATAAGCAGAAAACACAAAACTCGCATTGTCTCGCCTGGAATTCCATAAAATTAAAAAAAAAAAAACGAACTAAATTAAGATTCTTTGAAACCAATGTTGAACCCGTGCAGCAATCATCTCGAGAAAGTTGTAAGCTTTTGTAAATCATCGTCTTAGGTGCATCCTAAAGATCCATTGGCCACCAAATATATCAAACGAGGAAGACAAGAAGAAGGCGTCATTCAACTGTCTTCAAAGAAGAGTATTTCCAGAAGAAAACGTGACCAAAGGTGAAGTATCAGCCTGCGGTCCGCTAAGAATTAGAAGAATTGCTGTCGTTACATGTCCCAGACTCAGACGGGGTCAAATGACTTGGTGATTACTTTAAGAGCATACTATAAAAACAGTTCTCTCTGGCCCAATTTCTTATCCCTAAGGTTTGATGCTAGTTGATCAACCAGTACCCCCAAAATTAACTTCAAAAACAAAATCCAAATTTCATGTTTGTAGTTTCTTGTTAATTTATTTCGCGCGCTTAAGTGATTTGTTAGTGATATTACAACTGAGCAAGATAAAAACAAAAAGTTATAACTTTAACCTGAGCATCAACAATTCGCCTATGTCATAATACGCTGGTAACCAAAAGAAAAAAAATAATTAAACAGCAATTTTGTGTGATTTCTTAAAATCTATTGTTGTAGGTCCTTAACATTTGCTTGGTTTTTTTTTTTTGTCTTTTCTCTACAACTGCGTAGAGGAAAAATGTTAACGATATCGCCTACCGTAGTCATCATAATCCGGTACGGTTCCCCCACCACGATGACTGCTTTTTGAAGGCTCTCGATATCGATCACGACTACGACTACGGCTACGAGACTTATGTTTGTGCTTTTTTTTGTGTTTTTCACGGCGCTCAGGACGATCGCGATTGGGCGGTGACCTGTCGTAGCGCTCTTCTCCTGTTCTTCTGTAGTCGTGGCTACCGCTAGTGCGTTCATCATGCTCTGGTCGGTAGCCGCCTACCGTACCACTACCTCGTCCAAAATAGTCTCTATCCCGATCATCTCTTCGTCCTCGATCAACATACTCCCGTTCTCCTTCATACTGATTCGCACTACCTGCCGCTATTCCAGCAGCAGGTGGACATACGCTTCCTGCACCCCGGGCATTCGCAGAAGCACCTGGCCTCATATTGTACTGGTTAAAATTCACCTGGTTCACCATGCAAAAGTTTTCTAGGCGCTTCTCGATTTGCTTTTGGATGGGAACAGGTATGCGTGGAAATAGTGTAGAAAACCAATCCAGCTTAGTGAGAAACTGATGAGACATTTGTCCAATGCTCATTGTCTAAATTATAGAAAGCATATAGATCTCAGTTAGAAAAGTACTCTTCTCCAAATGGAGCAGTAAGTTTAGGTCATACTAGTGACTCACCTGGCCACCTCCAGCCTTCACATCGATTTCTTCCTCATCAAGAAAATAGTCCTCGTACCAATCGTACAAATCGGCTGGTGGCTGAGTATAGCGAATGTACATGAAGCCTGTGTTCGTAAACGTTATAAGTACAGAAAGACAGAAAACAAAACAAAAATAACAATAAGTGGTAGTAGCTCTTTACTTTCAGCACATACCTGATCATTGATTAAGATAAATAAATTCATAGAATCAATAATCATAGAGGATTGAAAGGTATTTTTGTTTATACATAAATTGCAGGAAGCATAGTTTAGCGAAGTAATCATGGTATGCACCCGATTGACTTACCACCTACCTAGTGCCCGTATATATGGTGAATCTGAGTGATTTAAGAGGCCATTAACCTGTTTCCTTGTGAGACGCAGTGTATACAGCTTGTACAGCAGACAAAAGGCAGTCGAGACAATTCCACCGGCACCAACTCCACGAACCTGAAAATGCAGCACACATTAGATATTTGATTTGAAATATAATTAATGTTTTGTCCTTATGTCTATAAACCATAAAATACATAAAAAAATAAACAATGTATTCCGCAAGTTCTCTTGTAAAAAAAAGGGGACGCAACCTCAAAAAGCTAAGTTCAATTCTCATCTTATCAGAGAACACATAGACATTCCGAGAAACTGCAAGTCTAATGAACTTAAAAGAAATAGAACTACAACACTAATTTCACCCAGAAAGATTGCCCATAGCTACATGTAAAAGTATGCTAATACAATACGCCATGAGAAGATCACACTCAATATGGAACAACACCACTATACTTGTCTAGGGAGAAAATTAAACGGACAACATTTGTGTTATGTCTAAGCGGATCTGATCTTAGCTGATAGTCAGACATGCAACTGGACCTCAGCGGCTTCTTCCACGATACCAGCGATCTGACACACACAGACATCCACCGTCTGCATCGCTGGCGCTGTATTGTAAGCTCCAAATGGTTAGTTGGTAAGGCAATCCCTCGATTTTGTATGTGGTACCATAATGGACCTAAGTTTTGGTAGGAACGATTTTTTGAGAAGACAACTGCAACCGTACCTCCCATATAACCTGGTGTAATCGATTAAATCATTCTACATTCTATTTGTGCGACTAAGGAAGAAATCTCTGCCCTTTATAATAAGAACGAAGTTATGAGTGCCAATTCATGGACATTCTTTGCATTGCGAATGCTCCAGCATACATAAAATTAGTTATAAATTAAGACGAGACAAGAAACATCACCACTGTTTTGAAAGGACTGAATTCATTCTAAAGCTTTGTTCTGAATGTTATTGGAAATACGTTAAAAGATCACTTGCTTCAAGTTAAAGAGTTTTACTGATGCTTCGGACAACCATCATCATGAAGGTTACAACGGGATCAGAAGCAGGAAACCTTAACATTTCCTGACATCAAGTATTTCTTATAGATTTATCAGTAATTCATACTTGCTGCACGCAAGATCCATTCATGGATAGTAGTTTCGGGGTGTTATTTTCCTTTAACAGCAGAAGACAGTGTTGAGTTTAAGAAGCTTTAAATTACACACGGTTCCAAACTTGTCAATTAATCGCGGTTTAAAAAAAAGTCACGACGGGAATTGAAAGATGCAAAAGAAAATGTGTCCAATTTGGTCTACCATTAAATACACTCAATTTTGATAAAAGAGTTGAATTAACCACCCAGCTGGACGACTTAAAGGTAATCCTTTAGAATTATTAAGAGCAGACCCTGAAGCAAATTTCCAGGCTATTTTGTATGACTGGAGGAATGGAGTAACCAGAGAATGGTAACTTTAAAAACTGTTATAATTGGCGCGGGGTTACCGAATCGGTTAAGTAAACGGTTTTTTTCGAAGTCAATGGAAAATTTGATTCACTAGAGACTAGATGATAAATTAAAGCATCGAGTCTACGCTCAAGAGGCTCCAACCGCTCTTTCGCAGTAGCCGATCGTGCGTCGACCACATCAACACCTTGTGAATCATCCATCAACAATCATCCGAGTCAGAATCACCGATTTATCTCATGTTTCTAGATTTTAAGAAGCTTTTTGATCGGGTAAATCGTGAAAGCTTGTTGGGCTTGGTGCAAGAGGTATCTGAAAATATTTTCACTGTTTATTACAGTGTGCCACAAAAAAGCGCTAGATATTTCATTTTGCGCAATGAACAGCTTTCCGACTGGTTCGATGGCCCTTAAGAAGTGAGACGACAAGGAGATGTTTTGAGGTGACTGCCACAATCGGTATAATTCGAAGAAACGGTGTCCAATGGAGATCCTTTGACAAACTTATTCATATATATAGTGTCATTCGCTGCAAATGAATAGTGAAGTGGATGGCTTAAGGACTGACGCAACAAGGAAAGACCAACATTATGGCCACGGACTAACGCGAATATATTAGAGGAGGTCACACACTTTAACTACACGGTCAGTTTTGTAATAAACTAATAAACATAAACAAATTCCGTAAAGCGTTTGAAATCCCCTCTCCTGCGTAAAGTTGAAACACTTTCATCCAATGTTGAAGCTCTGCTGTTATAGTAATGATTAATGAAGCTTGAAGTATAGAAATGCTTTGCCAACATCTGGATCAGGTTGGGGACCTTCATTAACAGTAGTTGTGTGCGTTGATCTGAAGAACAAACGCAAATCATACAGAAATGTGATATGTATAATATGAGAGAAAAAAATTGGATGAAGACATAACGGGATAGAACTGGCGTTGGATAGGAAATCTTTCCAATCTTTACAGGAGGGCCATCGTTGCTTGTAGGCAACGTGGAATTTGCAGCAAAATGAGCTGAAAGCATATTCGCCTTCTCTGAAGAGCTGACTTTGGGATACTGCAGAATTTTTTGCCGTAACTTCTGGTCATGCAAAAATTCAGTTTTTGTGATAACGGAGTTGCACGAGTTCCTAACTTGTTTGTTTCTTCCAATTTTCTTCGGTTGGGTTGGCTTTATAGGATCGGAAGCTTACTTCTTTCAACCTGATAGCTTCTTTACACTCTTCGGTAAACCAAGACTTTTCTTTTGGTTTAATACCTTTTGTTTTGTGAGGGACAAACGTTCTCATTCCAAGAAAAATCACTTCTGTAATCATTTCAGCACTGGCATCAATGTCATTATCGAGGAAGCATAATGACCAGTTAAAGTTGAGAAAAAAATTATTCAGACCGTTCCAGTTGGCTTTCTCGTATTGCCAAACGGTCTCAGTGGGAATTTCTTCTTTAACTGGATGGTTGGAGATCGAGAAAATTGCTGAAATGACACAATGGTCCGAGGTGCTAAATGGAGAAGTTACTTTAATAGTATATTTATCAAGGTGGGAAGTAAGAAACAAGTCAAGAGTATGAGCGGAATGCCCATCAACATGGACAAGCTGGATAAGATGGTTATAATAATAATAATAATAATAAGTTTAACTATATGCCTGTAAGACCCAAGGTCTTTTTGAATGCAAACTGCACGGCAATAGTTAGAAGGAATAGAAATATGGGAAAGATTTTTTGTTGGTACAATGGATTGAAAAATAGGTGATATTTATCTCATGAAAATCCCACGGGTGGCGTCCAGTTGAAGCTGGGGGAATATTGAAAAGTCCTGCCCAGGCTGGGGATCGAACCCACAACTCTTAGGTTAGCAACCAAGCACTTCATCCACTGTGCCATTGCCACCCGCAAAGATCTCGGTATACCTTCCTTTTGAGTGTTGTCTGACAAGAAAAAAACTTGAATTGTGTACATTGAAGTCGCCCATAATCACGACTTCAGTGAGAGGACAATGGGAAACAATTTGGGAAATGGAATCTGACAAAGCATCTAACTCATTACAAGCTGTCAAGACTAGGGCTCTTGTAAATACAAAAATAATAAATGATATGCTTGCGAACAGTGAATTTGAGCCATAGAAAATTAAAGTTCGTATTAGAACAATGCCCATATTGGGGAAGGCAAAGGAAGTTATATATAACCAAATGAAATTCTGATAAATCAGTGCATAACCTGGGTTTCACTTAATGCCAAAACAGCTTGTCTGTATTGCAAAATATAAAAGAAAAAATGGAATGAAGACATAACGCAATAAAATTTTCGTTGGATAGGCCATTACCTGAGGAAAGTTGACGCCAATCTAGCGAAACTATCTTTTGAAATGCTAAACAACTTGGAAGTCATCTTTTTTAACAAGAAGCACACTCTAAGGGCATTTAATCGTGGCCACAGTTAATGCCAGTTGAAGCACTGTACATGCATCACAATGAGAGCCAAAGAGACGTGATAAACAGAAGTTCAAAACAACTTAATCGAAAGTCAGGGGTGGAATCGAAATTTGTTGATTGTGACTATCACTTATCACAAATCACCTTAGCCGAATCCACCCCAGAATATTCGAGTAGTCAAGCTCAAGACATGGTTGTTTGTTTCATGTAAACAACCCTAAGGTTTATTTTTGGAAATCTTGACAAAAACAATGTGTTGAACTTATGAGATGAAAAATGCTGTTTGTAAGAAAAGTAAACAAAAAATGATTTAATGGTCTACTATGTACACTGCGTAAAAAAAATCTGTAGATTAAATTTTGTTGACTCGAGAAAAAATGTAGATTCGGAAGTGTACAAAAAACAAATCTTTCATATTATTAAAAATAAGCGAGTCTTTTAAAAAACTGTGGAATCTATGAAAAAACCGAAATACCAAATTGAATCGATATTTCAGTTTCTTTTTTAGGAAATAGCTATGCATTATTGAAAGTATATTCTTATTGAACAATGGTTGAATAATGAACGTGAATGACTTTCAATAGCGAATCAAATTTTGAACAAGAAAATCTCTTAAGTTATTCGCTATCATGCGAGGTGTTTCCGGAAAGTTACCTACTTAAATAGTATATGAGAAACAGAAGAACTGAAAACATGTTATTTTTCTAGGGTTTTAATTATTTTTAATGAACAAATCTTTGAATAGAAATAAAAGCCTATGGGAAAACTTAAAAAAGCTGTACTTATTTAAATCAAAAAACAATTATTTAATTGCAAATTTGTGAATAGCAAGGAAGCTACGTAAATGTAAATAAACTTTATCTTCTCTCAAACCCGAAACCCAGAAGGTGTAAGTTATCAAATTAATTGGAATTAAAAATATGTAAACTTGATCCTTAAATTAACTTTGCAACAGATGAATATAAAAAAAAAAATGTATGTACGTATATAAAAAAGCATCTACTTTATAAACTCACTCCGCCACACATTCCTGTTTGTCCAGACGTCTTCCTCGATCCACGTTCCCATGGCTCTAAATGTTTAACCTGATAATAAATTTCGTCCACAACCTCGTGATAGGTTTTCAACTTGAACAAGTGCACTATGTGGAATATAACAAAGAATCCAAAAGAAAGAAAAAAAAAACACTTAAAAATTTTATTGTCTTGGGGCTAAAGCTCAAACTTTCATTACGATGCTCAGGGTCATCCTCTGATCGACTGTACCTTCGTGGACGTACCTTTGAAATAGCTGGACCCTTGAATATTGGCCAGTATTAGTGGGTTCAAGTTCATTGAAGCCTCATTGCCCCACAGAGGCAATGTGTTGTGTTGTTTGCCAACTTTTTTTGGCGCAGCATAGTATTCTGTAAACAATATTCATATAAATAAAATGTTTTTGCAAATCAGCCGCATTTTTTTTTTTAATTTTAATGCTGAAAAGGTAAGGTACTATGAGTTGATGAAGCGTCCTTTTGCTTTAAACGTTTACAAGAAAAACACTCCCTTTATACCTTCTTGTTCCATAAAGCTGGCTAAATATTTCGGATGAGCTTATTTTGTCCGGGTTAGGGTTGATTCTTTCTCCACGTAAATTTTTCAATCCAAACATTTATTTTTTGAAGAAAAATATATCTCAAAATAATAGTTTTCAAACGATTTTAGGTATTCGGAAAATTACAAAGGGAAAAACAGAAAAAACTACGTTGAATTGCCCGCAAATATTTAACCACAAAGAAGAAACAAAAATCAATATGGCGCTGTAGCTGTCCTCTTCCTCTGACATCAGTGACATTTGAAAATTTTTGTTGAGTGATGCCAATAATTATGAGATTTCATTTTATAAAGGGTGTTCCTGACAACTTCTAAGAAAATTCAGTTACTCCCCTGCAAACGTAGAAGTACAGAAATAAAGAGTGGAATATGTACGTAAAAGAAGTACTTCCTTTCCACTGAAAAAGGATAGGCGATCGGGAAAAAAATCAGTTATATACCTACTGTATATAAGAATATATGATTTCTAAAAAAGCAAAATATCAAAAAAGTACTGCACTTCCCCGCCAATAAAAGTACTTCCAAAGCACATCCAAAGTACTTCTGGGGATGCACCTACTTCAATGGATGTACATCTGAAGTACTTTTTTGAAGCGCATATTCCACCAGTTATATTCGTACTTCCAAAGATGCACGCGCTGTGAATGTAGAACTACGAACCGAAATAGACATGAAGTCAAAAAAAAATTAGGAAAAATGCATTTTTATGATAATAATTTTATTATTAAATATATTATATTATTATTTACATTTGTATTATTAAAAATATATTTATTATTAAAAACAAACAAAAATATCACAATAACTTACATAAAATAAGGATTCGCTATATTCTCAAATTATACACAACAAACTCAACTCAACTTAAGAACTGTTGATGATTATGTTTTGAATCGAAGATCACTCTGACAAAAAGACAAACGACAACAAGAAAAAAAAGAGACAACATTTTGCATTACATCCTGGATTTCTACTTCGCACAGTTCAAAAGGGAATCGTTAATTGTTTTTTCACGAGAAACCAAACTACTTCCTTTGATGTACATATTTCATCGATTGTTATACTACGTTTTCATTAGGGCAAAAAATGTGATTTCGTTGAAAATTTCCAAATTTGAGTCCACTTTCCATACAAAATAATATTAAAATTTTGTTTGATTTGGACGAAATTAAGGTTGCAAATTATGTGAAAACAAATCAAACGCAACTAAATTGAAACAAATTGAATAGATATTTTCTAAAATGTCAATTTAAAACAAAATCCAAGGCAACGGCAAAAGTAAACAAACCAACATGCAAAGCAAACGGCAGAAGTAAACAATACAAAATAACAATTTTGAAATAAAATCCAGGGCAACGGAAGTAGTGAACAAAACAAAACAAGAAGAAAAAATGAAAAGGTTGTAAAAAAGAAAAAGAAAGAAGATAGCCTGATGTCAAAACAAATGTGGAAACCTAGATGAAAACACTTTTTTAGCAATTTTTCAAATATCCTAATTTCGGCCCTAATGAAAACGTAGTATTACCGTACTTTCTTGTTTGCAGGGGTATACTCTACGGCGCAGGGGAAGTAGTAAATAAAAAAACCAACACATTCGAAGGATATATTTTTAGTTGTAGTAGTGTTTTCTAGAAAACTACTGCGGTTTGGTTTGCAGGGTCGCGAATCTTATATAGTGATATGGAAGGGAGAGCATCAGTGGCGCTCCTAAGCGGCAGCAAAATTCAATACTAAAAATTTCCAAGCGATATTACTATACAGTTGCGTCGAAATGGGCACAATTTTAGCTTTTTGCTGTGTCAAATATATGAAATGAGATTTTTAAACCACTATTTGCCTTTTATTCCCACTTGAATATAAAATGTTATCATATAGAAAAAAAAACTATACCTTTATCAAGAATATAAAAAATGTTTCTTATTAAAGAAAAGTCAGCTAAACTACCAAAATGAAAATTTACTCACAGAAGTTTAGTTTTTAATTTGTTTGCCAGTTACTGTCAAGCAAGTTACTACATGTATTAATTGTCAGATACCTATCTTTTATTCTAGTTCAAAAAATTTTCATTTGGGAGTACATATGGCATATATAGTACTTATAGTAATATTACTTGGGAGTCTTAAGTATTGTCTTGTTTTGCCACTTAAGAGCGCTGCTGTTGCAGCAAAAATGTGTAAAAACAAATTTTGAATTTTTCCTCCCTCCAATACTAATCACTTTTTGAAGTCGTATAATGTAGAGCTCTGGTTTCATTATTATTTTTATCGATGACAGTATTATTAGCATGTTCCTTCTAACTTCCTTCTTCGTCTACAATCTGAAATGAGTGAAATGTCTAGTTTTGCCGTCCATGGCTTACCAGCACAACTCCCAAGTGATCTAGTACTATCACTAGTTCCATATACAATGACAGCATTTCGCTAATATCTCCCCTTCAAGCAAAATCAGAATTTACCGCTCATTTTCTGACTCGCCTGAGTCCCCTCATAAAATAGAGAAGTATCCGAATACGTCGTCAAAGAGAAATGTGCTAGCTACCTGGTAAAAAAAGAATTAAATTCTGTGTCAACTCAACACAGAATTTATTTATTTTTCTACCAGGTAGCTAGCTGTCACTGAGCGAGAAAGAAATATATTACATTATTGCCGTTGCCGTTTGCTTAAAAACTCTATTGCATGCATGACATACAAAATTAAGAAAGAGATTCGAGAATCGAGTATTTTTTTCTTTTTTAATAGATTGAGAGAGAGAGAGAGAGGGAAAGATAGAGGGAGGGAGAGATCAAGAGCCTTTTATTTATTCATAATAATGTTTTCTTTTTCGTTTGCTTGAAGGTCCTATATCACCATGTGTCGAGTTTCAGGGATGCCACTTTGAGGTGGCTTTACATGGAGCTGCAACAAATTATAGTGCAGACGAAAAAGCACAACAACAATCATAGCGCAGACGATGAAGATGAACATGTTCATCTTCACTATAATTTTCAAGCTGCACCTATAATTTTCCTATAATCTGCATCCATGAAGACGTCTGCATTTTTGCCTTCCCTCTCTATCACACAAGTATGATTTATTGATTTTGCATCCTCTTTTTTTGCAGATTAGGGCTTGCAACTCCATGTAAAGGACCTATAATCTGCATCCATGAAGACGTCTGCATTTTGGCCTTCTCTCTCTATCACACAAATATGATTTATATTTTTTGCATCCTCTTTTTTTGCAGATAATGGCTTGCAACTTCATGTAAGGCCACCTTAATTGTTGTTGTTGCCTTTTTGTATGCACTTTAATTTGTTGCAGCTCCATGTAAAGCCACCTTTAATTGATAGATAACTATCTGTGTTCCAGTTGGCTGGAAGTTTGTCTGCATTAATGGAAAATGTGTTTTTTGCAACCGTCTTACCAGTTACCAGTAGCTGGCATGTGTGGCGTTGGGTAAAGAAAAGACAGCTAACCACCAAAATAAACATTTACTAACAAAAGTTAAATTTTTAATTTAAGAAGAGAATAAAATTAATTTGATTTCTACACATTTGCTGCATGCGCAGAATTTTGGTATTTTGTTCAAATACCTAATATATTTTGTTAAAAAAAAATCTACTGCGACCATTTTTCGGAGAAGTGGCAACCCTGTCGAGTGTACCAAAACTTTCTGCAATTCTGCATCCGGATAGACACTCCTGGACTTTTAGACAAGTTTCCACTGCCTGTTTCGGTCAAAAACTGGTCTAAAACCGACCCCGAACTTCAAAAGTTTTGTAACAATTTTAAAATTCTCACGTCCAAATTAAACAAAATTTATAATGAAAAACAACATCTACGATTAAACAATATGATTAACGTTTAATACCAAAATCGGAAAATGAATAATCTTCAATTTCCTTAGCCTCGCTAAATACTGCTTTGTCAATTCGCGATGTAGGACTTCCTTTCGTTTGTAGCCAGTGTTTCCTGAAATAATAAAAAATAGAAACAAAAGAACAACTCCAATAACCAAGTGTATAGTTACATTTCATTAATTTGGTTTTGTTCTCCTTCAAGTTGTCCCTTAACGGTGCCATCCCGAGTGTTCATACACCATCCCCGTACTCCAAGAAATTTAGCTTGCTTCTCGGTGTACTTGATAATTCGAAATTATACATAGTTAAAAATAAAAATAAATTTTCCAATTTATGTATCTCTTTCAATAAAAATTTACCTTACGAAAAAATACTCCTACAATTTGTATAAAAATGCTATTATTGGGAAATTAATTATAGATAAGTACATTTTTGCAACTTACCTTGTACAATGCCAAACACCTCGAAATCGCATGCTAATAGTTTTTTGGATGCCATCCTTGATTTAACTCCTCAAATAAGCCCTTTAATTAAATTGAAATAATTAACATGGCATATATTTTTACATAAATAAAACTACTTTGTAGAGTGAAACTATCAATAATGTAGCGCAGATCCCGAATTTGTTTAACTACAAATCGGGACGGAGAACTATCGTAATTATGACAACAGTCACATTCGGCTGGGAAAAGAAGTTTGTTTGGGTTAAGTTTTTGACAGTATTATTTGCAGGGGGTAGCTGTGGAGGGAGGAACGGAACACATCTCGTAGAAAAGCAGCTGTTTTCTATATTCAAAAAGCTCATGCAACCGCAACCACACAGCCATTGAATTTTCCAACGGCAGATACAAGGTATGTGGCATTACTTTTCTTAAAGAAATTTATAAAATTCGAGTAGGTACAGGTAAGGTAGTAGGAAATAGGAATGTAGTTTATTAAAAAATATGTTGAAGGTATCGGAAACTTACTTCTCTCTCCTTGATTGCATCCATCTACATTTATATATAAAAATGGATGTATATTTGTTTGTAAATTGTAAGTATCCTATAGACTCCGAAACTGTCCATCCCATTGAGCTTAGTATAGTACACTCTGGCGTATACGTACTTTTCTGAGTTTTTTTAATTAAAAAAAATCATCCATGTTCTAACTAATTGGACGGTTACATTAAATTAAGAAGTCAAACTTTACACGTTATCTGCTCAGAAGGGCAGGACAACGCTGGCTGGACAGCTAGTTGTTTATCAAATCTATAGTACTCATGAGGTTACGTTTGATAATGGGGTCTTCTAAGGCCTTAAATCTAATAGCTTATAAAAAATACAATCTAAAGATGGCATCGGCGCCTAGTACTAGAATCTAGAAGCCACTGATAGCCACAGTCATTACATACTTCCTATTCATAGTGCTACAGTTTATATAGCAAAATGGCCTTACAACCCAATTCAAGCCATTTGCATTGACAATTTTCGTTGAAAAGCGTATGAAACTAAACTGATTTTTTTAATTTTGCAAATGCCATGCACGTTTAAAATTTGGGGAACACGGTTTTAACATAAATAAAAATATAAACGACAGAAAAATCTAACTGAAATTTTCTATCATATCTCAGTACCCAAAACACTATATCAATAAATCCGGTAAAATCTTTTTTATGTTCCAGAGTTTCGGCTTATCTTACAAATTAAGTACCAATTTGAAAATAGTGGATTACCACTGATCCTCGTTTTTAAGTCCTTGATTCATGGATCAACTTTATTTTATCTTAAAAAACTTTTGAACCATCTAAACTTTGATTATGCACACAGCAACCACAGAAAATCGTTTTTAAATGTTCTGGCCTAAAAGTATGGGTTTTGATGGTTTGCGTATTTGTAGCTATTATTTTAGGCGCACTTAACACATAAACCTGCATATAATGCATGACCTTACCTTAATTTTGTAAATTTCTTGGTTATCAATTTTCAATTATCAACTGATACATAAAACGAAACAGTTTCATTAGTTCTCTAGTAAACATGATTTTTGTATTTAGTCAATAAATTTCAAATAAGTATTATGTATAATAAATTAATTATACTGATAACTGGTATAAAAACTTTTTGTTATTCAGTCTATCTATTTTAATTTTTTAGCCTCTGCAAGATTTTTTGCTGCTGTTATTGTGTTCTTCATTAACATAGCAACAGTCATGGGTCCAACTCCACCTGGGACAGGAGTAATATGACCAGCAACTTTCTGCACTTCTACGAATAAAAAAAAAAAACAAAAACTTTAGATAAAGTTATTTGAGACTTCTATAAATAATAATTCACCATCGAAATCGGCATCTCCCACCAATTTGCTTTTTCCATTTTCATCTGTTATCCTAGTTATTCCTACATCAATCACACAAGAACCCTTTTTCACCATATTCGCTTTAATTAAGCCAGGAACTCCTGTTGCCGTCACAATAATATCAGCTAATTTACAATACTTTTCTAATTCAACTTGTGGAGTAAATCGATGGCAGATCGTTACTGTCGCATCCATTGCTGATGTTCCATTTCGACCATCCGAACTCAAAAGCATAGCAATTGGCATTCCAACATTTTTGGAACGCCCTACAACAACAGCATTCTTACCAAAAGTATCTATACATGAGCGTTTAATTAATTCTTGAACACCTAATGGCGTACATGGTATCATAGACTTCATGTCTAAGCACATTCTTCCAACGTTAACCTCATTGAAGCCGTCAACATCTTTTTCACATATAACAGCATTGCAAATAACACGTTCACGAATGTGAGATGGCAAAGGCAATTGAACTAAAATACCGTCAACGGTATCTTCATTGTTAAGCTGTTCAATCAAGTCAAGAAGTTCCTGTTCCTTGATATCAGCGGGTATTCGTTTTGTCACACTGTTGATTCCAACTTCTATAGCGGCCTAGGTAGAACAATTTATTATTTAAATGTTTATAATAAATTTCTATTTGGTTAATTGCTTTACCTTCATTTTGTTGGAAACGTAAGTTTTGCTAGCAGGATCTTCACCAACTAAAATTGCGGTTAGTTGAGGTGCACGATTACCAGCAGCAACATACTCTTCCACTTCTTTTCGGAGTTCAGTCCGAATTTGGGCAGCAATCGCTTTTCCATCAATGAGTTGAGCCATATTACTTAAAGAAAGAACATTGAAAAGATAAACAATTTTTTCGGAGCGTTTTCGCCATAGTTCGCAGCAAATTAAAAAACGAATTACACGAAAGTTTCTAGCTGTTAACATGTTAAATAATCCGTTATTTTGAACGTATATCAGTGTGGTTAAAGGCCTGGTAAGCCAACCATCGACCAAATTTTCACCCTCCAAAAGATTTTAGGAAGGACCCATAACATGCTATCATATAACGTCTGGAGCATCGACGTGGGTCTGGCTGTTCATGGGTATAAGATAAATAATATGCTGTCCATAGATGCAGATCATCGTTTTTGAAAGGATTTTTTTTGGAACAAAGGATATAAAACTAACTTTTTGTAGTGGCTTCAATCGGTTTTCATGTCAACTTAAGTTCCACTTATGCGGTCATTTGTTGTGGATGGGTGCCTTGAAGGTTCGAAAAATCTCATAGACAATACACTTTAAAGAATATCAGTCGATAATGTCTCAAAAACATAATGCTTTAAGTAATAATTCTTTCGTCATTTAATAATAGCAGTAAGACTTCAAGCCGTTAGCATATGAACCTTAGCTAAGGTTCAAACCCGGATGGATTTTTAATTTTTGAAAGAACTTACCAAAGTTTCAAATGAAATTTTATATGAAATTAAGCAAAGCTTCAAACCTATATTTATCGGATTTTTTTTTTTAATTTTGAAAGTATACTAACAAAGTTTCAACCGATAGGAAATCCAATAATATGATGTCATATGACATTTAGCACATACCTGGATTTATTGAACTTTGAATTTTTGGAAATACTTAACAAAGTTTTAAACCGATAATAAATGAAATTCCATATGAAACGTAGCAAAGCCTCAAACCTGGAGTTATCGGATTGTAGAATTTTGAAAGTACTTAGCAAAGTTTCAAGCCACTATCAAATGAAATGTCATATGACATTTAGCACAGATTTAAGCCTTGATTTATTGGACTTTGAATTTCTGTACTTATAGAACACACCACGGACCAAGAAGATACAGACCGCCAACTCACCATATGGTCTCTCTTTGTGCCTACAAGCTAAAAATCAGCTGATATGCCATTTATTTTGAGAGTTTGACGCTCTCTCTTGCTTTTAAAACCCATTTAGATAGATATAGATAGATAGATAGATAACATCTTTATTGATATTTAAAAGATACAAAAAAACGGTTTTCTTACAGAATTTAAAGCATGGCATGTAAGCCGTCTGCCGTTTGACAACTAAATTTAATCTTAAAGAGAGATAACAAAATTCCTAATATGTTATATAAATAAAAAGTTATAACGAAAAAGTTATTACAAAATACAAAATTAAAGAATTACAAAATATTTGCAAGAAAGGTACAGTATACATTTTTATTTTTGGTAATATTTTAATCTATATAAACATCGGTTTTAGATAGTGAAATAAAAAGTAAGATGTAAATGAACTGCAATATAAATACAATATGTAATGATTAGGCTTTTAGTTTAGCTAAAACAAAAAAAAAACAAAAAAAAACAAAAAAATAGAAGAGAAGAACAGATGCTTGGGAAGCACTCTGAAACTATTTTTTGAAACAGGCTTTTAGTTTAGCTAAAACAAAATTTGTGTAGAGTGGGGTACAAGACTATAAAGATAAGTTCAAATACTCATTTCTATATTTTTTTGCATACGAAATATAGCGAACAAGCAATTTCCAGCCCTTTTCTCCATTTAACACACTGACACATTCTTCCAACGTCAGAAAACTCTTATTGAAGTAAAGTCTTCTTATTTCCTGCAAAATAGGACAAACCCCTAGGAAGTGAACAATGTCTTCATTTTGGTTCGAATTGCATAATGAACAAATAGGATTAATGTCGTTTCGATGTGGTCTGAAATTGATATCTAGAGTTTCGGTTCTGGCTTTAAAGATCATACTCATATCCGACACAGAAAGGTCATCCCTAAAATAGTTGTTCTCACCCAAGTTCAGGTTGAGACTTCTATAAGTAGTTCTAGAAATAGATTCCCTTGCCCTATCCAAATGTGTCTGATATATGTGTTGATCTATAGTTGCAATGCAATCATACAGAATGTTTTTCCACTCTAAACTATTGTTGGCACTCAGATCCAATGAAATATTATGAGCCACCGCTAGTTCTTGCCAATTTCTGAACGGAGAATACCCACAACGAAGCGAAATAAGCAGTATTCTCTTTTGTAAATTGTTATCGGGTCTTTGCATAACTCTTACCAGATAGTCTGCGTTGGTCTTAAGATTTTTTAAGAAGATTGGCGGTAAACCTGACTCCACAAAAATAGCATAGTTGGGGGTGTTCGACGGTAATCTAAAAATACGTTTAAAAAAGTATGTTTGTATCCTATCGAACTCTTCCATTCGCTGATACCCGTAAACTTCGTTACCATATGAGAAACAACTGTTTATCGTAGCGTTGAAAACTTTATATTTAGATATTGGATCTACATAGGACTTCGAAAAAAATGACGACCACATCATGTTAATTGCTGTTTTGGCAACAGTGATTTTTTGATTAATATGACTTCTAATACCTAAGTTGTGAGAGAAGACAAATCCAAGATACTTGATCTCATTTACCACTTCTATATTGGACCCGTCCAAAACCCAGTTCCGAATTGAAGCATTACATCGATATTGGGATTTAAAAACCATGATTTTTGTTTTTGTAACATTTATTTTAAGATCCCATGTGTCGCAAAAAGTTTTCAGTTTATTAATTTGAAGCTGTAGCGTCACTGGGTTATCAGTTAAAATAACGAGGTCATCAGCATACAACAAGAGTTTTATATGAATATCTCCAAAGAAAACTCCTCCTGGTATATGATTCTCTATGTCGTTAATATACAGTGAAAACATTAAAGGGCTTAAAACGCAACCCTGTGGTACACCTGTTTCCGATCTAAAAGGTTGTGATTGACTTTTCCCACTACACACCATCACAGACATATTTAATAGGAGTTGTTCATAAATCCGAATGAATTTTGTAGATACCCCAATCATTCCTAGCTTATGTAACAGTGATCTTCTATTAATAGTATCAAAAGCAGCTTTGAAATCAATAAAAATGGCATATAAGGGTTTTTTTTTGTCCATAAATCGTCTTGCAATGCTAGTAAGTGCAAAAATTTGGTCTACCGTGGAAAGGTTTGCCCGAAAACCAGCTTGAAAACAACTTATTATGTTATTATCTTCCACCCATTTCGAGAGCCGGATGTATAAGATCTTAGCAAAAAGTTTTCTCATAGAGCTTAACACTGCAATGCCTCTGTAGTTTTCTGGTTGAGTTGGGTCACCTTTTTTAAAGATGGCAGTTATACTTGCCAAACGGAAACTACTCGGAAATGTTTCCTCGCTGAACATTCTATTCAAAAGATCTAAAATATAACCGAGAAATTCAGGAGTTGCATTCTTGTAGAATTCGATTGGAATGCCATCTGCCCCAGCAGCCTTATTGTTTTTCATTTTGTCAAGCGCTGCTTGCATCTCAAACATCGAAAAAGGGCAATCCAACTCAGGTATATAAGTATATTGGAATTCAAATCTGACATAATTTTGGTCTGGGTCTGGCAATAGAAGCTTTTCAAAATATAAAGCAAGCTGATCTACACTGATACTCGAAGGTCCAGATTTGCAACGATCTCCTAAAATATTTACATTGTGCCAGAATGCTTTGGAATCCTTACAACAGAGAAGATTTTGGGCTGCTTTTCTTAGGTAGATTTGTTTTTTATGACTGCATAAATCCTTATAAATTTTATTTTGTTGCAAATAAAGTTGCTTAAAAGCATTATTATTAGATTCCCTGAACAGTTTTAGGAACGTGAAAGATTTTTTCCTACTTTGCATACACTCACTGTCGTACCATTTAGAATTTATGACAGTTGACGTAACATAAGATCTTTGGCTAGCAGATTGCCGTATTATTTCAAAAACTGAATTCGTTGCAACTTCTACCGATTCGGACAGCTGCAAGTTGGCAGGATTAAATGTTCGCCTTAAGTTTTGTTTATACTCCACTACTTTGCTCTCAAACCATTTAAGTTTATATGTAATCATAGTATCTTGAGTATGGGCTTGCAGGTCTTCGGTAAGGTATTCACAGAAAACTATAATTGGAAGATGCGATGAAAAATTGGCAGGAAATACTTGAAAATTCTTAGCAATACTAAGCCAATCACCCCTTACCAGGCAATAATCAAACGTAGAGCATCCTTGTGAGGATATAAAAGTATAATTTCCCTTAACATCTAAAATTGAAACTCCATTCAAAACAAAGAAACCAAAATCCTCGAACATGTCAATTAACATCTTTCCTTTACTATTCAGACTTTCGTCTAGTGAGCTCCTTTCGTGAGAAAATTGTCCACTATTCAAAAAAGGAGAGTTTTGGAAATTGCTTATGCGGCCGTTTAAATCGCCAATTATCATTATATTGTCCTGATTGTTATTTAAGAGATAATTCTGTAGGTCCTCATAGTCTGAATTCCAGTTATTAAAGTTTAAATATATTGGAACAATTATAAAATGTTTTGAGTCACAAGAAATATCAATTGTAAGTTTGTTTCCACTATATTTAAAAGATATGTTATTAATTGACCTGTTTCTTTTGTAACCACAAAGTATTCCCCCACTTGCTCTTCCTAGTCTATTGTTTCTTATTGCTGGGATGCATTTTACGTTATAGTTTTCTAAAAATTTAAGATATTGCAGTTCTTTACCTTCTTCTAAAAAAGTTTCTAATAAAATTATGATATCATAGTTCGAGATTAATTTAAAAAATTCAGGCATTTAGCAAACACACCTAAAAAATAAATGGCATACGCAGGTATAGTTGCCATTACAAAATGCACAGAGAGAGATGTACACGTATTCACAGACAGGAAAAAATATTTCGAGGGTGTTTCAGGCAAGGGGAGTACGAGTTGGCGGTCTGTGTATGGTCTGTGGTACACACTTAGAAAAGTTTCAAACCTTTAGCATATGAAACGTAGCACAGACTCAAACCCGTAGCGCAGCCCCAAAACGGATTTTAAATTTTTGAAAGTACTTAGCAAAGTTTCACACCACTATCAAATGAAAAATGTCATATGACATTTAGCACAGATTCAAACCAGAATTTATAAGATTTTGAATTTTTGAAAGTACTTAGAAAAGCTTCACACCTTTCGCATACGAAATTTAGCACAGCCTCAAACCCGGCTGTATCGAACTTTCAAATTTTGAAAGCACTTATCAAAGTTTCAAACCGCCGGCAAAATAATGAATTGTCATATGAAATGTAGCACAGTCTCAAACCCGTATTTTTCGGACTTTTAATTTTTGAAAGTACTTATCAAAGTTTCAAACCGCTAGCAAATGAAACGTAATGTGACACCACACGGATTTTTAATTTTGGAAAGTACTTAGCAAAGTTTCGGACCGCAAGCAAATGAAATGCCATATGAAACGTAGCAAAACTTCAACCCGGATTTTCATGCTATAGCTTATGACCTTATTTAATGGCACCCAATGTTTCCTTGAACTATGTAATTCTTACAACACCGTTGAGTTATAATCGATATTTGTCTCCTCTTTGTATGAATGTATGTACAAATGATTTGATTTAGAACAGTTTGACGAATTCTAAATACTTTAAATTTTTGAAAGTACTTAGCAAATCATCATTTCCTGAGATAAAGTCGGTACGTACACAAATTTGAATATACATAAATGTACATACATATATACATATGTACATTATATATATATTTTTTTCAAAAAGGCTGAAATATCCTGTTGTTTCTAAAAAGGTTTGAAGAAAATAATTGATAAAGAAATTATTTAGAAACTTTTGAAATTTAAAAAGAACAAAAAATATTTAAACGATCTGTCACCAATAATATTTTTTTAAAAACCAATGCTTGCTTTTGTTTTTATTATTTTATAAATCTTATTTATTATACTTTAAACAAATATTTAAGATACTAGCCTTTACCCGCGGCTTCGCTCGCGTTTCAGCTGATCTAGAAGAAGCCTGTAGTCTCTCGTAATCTAGCTACTTGGGCTATAACCGAGCTTTATTATTCCATACATTTTTACGGGATAAAAAAAAGCCTATATGCTATTCCAGACTAAAATCTATCTCTGTGCCAAATTTCATCCAGATCCGTTCTGGCGTTATTGAGCAACAAACATCCAAACATCGAAACTTTCACATTTATAATATTAGTAGTATTATAACAAATGAAAGATTTGTCGGTCTTATTTCATATTTTTGAGTCTTCTCCCAACCAAAAACCAAATAAGTTTTTCCAGTAAATTTTTGTTTTAATTTAAGTTTTTTTTTTACATTTTTATAAAAACAATATTTTTTACAAGCCTTATTTATATGTACATACTATGACAAGACCTTTCTGCAATAAATAAGTTAACAACAATATAAAAAATATTAATAAACTTAAACATCAGTTAAATTTTTCGTTAAAAATGATAACATTACGTCAGCAGCCTCTTCATCTACAGCTCGCAAAGCATCAAGTAGATTTAATAATTTAATATTCTCAACACCAACGACGCATGTCAACATTGAATGCGCATCTGCCCATATACAAAGCAAATGGTCTACTTTTAGTTGTTTAGCAAGTTTTTGCCATTTACTGTCAATGCTTAGTGTCCTAGAAAGATTTCTACAAAGACTTGGATTTTTTTGAATTTGTTTTCTGAGGAATACCTCTTCTGTTTCTATTTTTTTCAAAATTAACGATTTATCATCATCTTCTGTATTTGAACTGCTGCTCTCGTCAAAATCTGGTTCATCGTCCGAAAACGCTGATGATGGAAAGTAATTGTAAAGTATTTTCAGAATTTCTTCCCTTTGTGGTTCATTGAGAGTTTTGGCTAAATCAATAGCTGTATGACCAGCTTGATTAGTTTCACTTAAATGGGATGAATCACTGCTTTCTATTATGATTTGAACCATTTCAGGACTTTGTTGTTGCACAGCTAAATGCAAAGCGTTATTACCATCACGTTTGTTTGCAAGTTTAACCGAAGCATTGTACTTTACTGAAAGAATTTTAACGAAATGTACGTTGTTCTTTCGAATGGCCAAATGTAGTGGAGTCATGCCGTCGTTGTTTGTAATATTTACGTTGATTTCACTAGATAATACGGCTGATGCCAACGCGTCCATGCATTGTACCGAATTTTCAGCTACTGCAATATGTAATGCGGTACTGCCGTTGTTATCTTGAACATTAGCATCACATTTAAGCTCAAGCAATAGTCGCACATAAGAAGCTTGATTAAACATACAAGCAACATGCAAGGGAGTTTGTCGTTGATTGTTGGTTTGAGACAACAAATTAGTAAGATTGAGTTTTGATAGTATTTTAAAAACTGTTGCCACATCTCTTTGGTTAGTTTGTTGAACGAGATCATGCACAATTGTGTCTGCATTATCGTTTTGTGAACTATATCTATTAAAAATTATGCGGGTTCGTTTGATAGCAGTTTCGAAACCAATTTTTGAGCGTTCATTAAACGTCGATATTAAAAGTTTTATTGCATGTGGGAATGTTAGTTTGGTGGTGGGTTTCACACTTTTCTTTCCACCAGCCACACCATCAACTTGAAGTTCGTGGTCCCACATTGAAAATCCTGTATCACATAAGAGTGGTCCTTGTAGCAAATTTTCTAATTTTTCCGAATCAATGCCAACTTGTTCCATAAACGTATTAAAATCACCTAAATAATCATTCAGATCTGAAGAGGAGTCATTGAGGCTGCTTATCTCAGATTCCGGTCCCCTTGTAGCATGTGGTTCAAGCTTCAACTTCTGTATTTGATAAGGCATATTTTCTGGTAGTTCGAAGGAACTGGCAGGACTTGATGTAGCATTCGACGATGAATAAGAAGTTCTTCGTCTTTTTCGTGACATAACAATATTTTTCGGCTTGTACCGGAACGGAACCGGGGTGCTTCGTTTATTGTCACTTTCCCGAATAAGTTCAATAAAAACATTTACATGATTGTCGATATCCTTATCTCTGTAAGGTGGCGTGCGAACGCAAATTGCATATTGATGATGAACGTCTGCTTCAGTAAAAGAACCGTAAGCTTCCCAAACTTCTTCATCATTCAGTGTTTCAAAGAAACGTACTTTAATATTATTTTTGGCAACTTTTTCTACTAAAAGTATCAAATCATCATTGCCTTCCACACTTCCAGTAAAGATACTAAGTCGACATATTTTCAGTTCTCCTGTTTGTGCACTTTTGAGGTTATTAATGGGATTGGAAAAAACTGGATCACAGAGCTTTTCATAGCGTCCTCCATCAACAATTTCGAAAGCTTCAAAGCAAAGACGGACCTTAAAAAATTTAAATTCTTAAAACCTCTTCGGATTCAGTATAAACGGGTCTTGTGAAAAAAAAACAAAAATACCAATCTTGTTTTGAATTTTAAAAATTTATTTCTATTTGATTTTTCTTGTATGGTCAGCTTTAAGAACAAGATAACAAAAAGGTGGAAAATAACTACCTGCTCTTAAGAAAATGTGTGTTCATTTTTGGGGCACTAGAAAGACTACTGAGGATACATTTTTGGGCCAAGCTTCTTCTGTTATCCTTTATGAGACATTGTTTCTCATATCTTAAATTCTACCTTTATTTAATATACAATGTAATCCGTTGATGAAAACAGACAAACAAAAACAGGAGGCAATAGATGAAAGTATGTAGTTAAAATAAAATCAGCAAAGTCATAGAAGAATGTTCGGTCGGAACAATTCAGAAACTATAAAAGCAAAAACGGTATATTTGGGAACATAAAGGTACAGATCTCCTTAAAATAAACCATATCATTTAATTTCGTTATTTTTCGTAAAGACGAACAAGTGCGCGAACGAAAGTTTAAAAGTTTTGATTGTTGTCCAAGGCTGTGTCTGTTTTGTATGTTCTAGCTTCGACATGACCATAACCAGATAAGTTGACATAACCAACTAGCATTGGCGAAACTGGTGCATCCGAACAGATACTGCCAAAATACAAAACTACAATTTCACTAATAGCACTTTTAATTGGAGGAAAAAAAGCGTCCAATCCAGATGCATATGGATGTCCTTTGAAACCGTTAAAGAGAAATTTGTTTACCAATGAATCTGACGATTCTGAGAAGATCATTTCGCTTCTCAATTTGAAGTCAGAATCCACTTAAGAAGCACAAATATAAATATAAATCAAATTATCCACAGAATATTCATTTGGGAGTATCTATTCGTATGAAGCATTGGTTTTCAGAGTGAGTGGCTCCCGAGTTAAAGCAATGTAAGGTGCTATAAGACAAACCTATTATGTTGGTAAACTATGATGAAGCGGGTAATATTGTTAAAGCCTGATCTTGATATTCGATAAACATTTATCTGTCACTTGATTGTCATAAAACTAGCTTATTTTGAAACAATGACGAATAAAATTCGAAATAATAGAATATTTTAAATGAATGCAAGTGTGAGTGCTTCTGGTTTTTACCTCAATCCAGATTCAATTGTCTTTTCTTTTCAGGCCTCTTATCTATTCCCAATTAATAAATTTATTTTTGGAAAAGTAGATACGAATTTTCATCCTACAGCACTTCCAACTTCTAACAACTTAGTTTTTTAGAAACCTGCCTTCTCTATCTGGTAACTGCTCAGGTCGTTCAGATCTTTGTAGATTTTTTTTTTTTTTTTTTTTTTTGAGCACCACAATTGCCTAATATCCGGTTTTCTTATCTTCGTCGCAGAATATGCATGTTGCATCTTGCACTGCTTATTAGCCTCAGGATGTTTAAGTGTCTTATTAGTTTGGAGTGTCCAGTGAGTAATTTCGCTATGATTCGTGGGCTTCTGCTTTAGCTCATGTAAACATTAAATACTGGATCTTTTAGACTCTTCTTTAATTCCGGATGATCAAACAAATAGCCAAAAACAGAAGTGAGCGATCGGAGAAGCGCAAAAGTTCATTATATAGCGTATTTAGTTTATGTTTTTTCTTAAGGCTATTTTAATTAACGCTTTCAGCTTTTGGGAATCATTCGAAATTGAGATGATTGGTTATACTACTGATCCAGAAGATTTTGATTTAATTTTGGACAGAAAATGATTCTATCTAGGAAAGAATGTATTGCATCAGGTGTATCTGAGTTAGTCATTGAAACATCAACCTGTCTTCACCAATTGCCTTGGTCGTGGTCACAGCTGAGGTATCGTACTAGGTGTCCGCCATTTGTTCCAAGAGGAGTTATAGCGTTGCTCCCAACAGCAGCTTCAGGGCAACAAGAAGAAGAATGGCCTTGATGTGAATGCAGAAGCTATTTTGCAAATAGCTAGTAAAAGACGTGCAATAATAATTGTGATACTAAGTAGATGCTAAGAATTATTTAAAGTCAAGCCAGGAAACAAAAAACGAAAGAACTAGTTTTCGGAAAGCAGTTTTTACAAAGATAGATGTTAGAAAAGTCAAATCGTTTAGATATTACGACTGAAACAGTTAATGGTTTAGCTCGGCTAACCCGTGACCTATTCGGAAAACCGATGGAACAAGCATAATTGCTTTTGCTCAATACCTACTGACGCAGTAATTATTTGCCTGCACTGTTTTGACCACTTTCAATCGTGTGCAGCCAGACTTCCAGGATAAATACATTTTGAAACCTTCTTTTATATTCCAAAACAAAATGTCACCAGCAAAACTGGTGAAATCAGATAACCACTCCCCAAGAACTATTCTATTACAAACCTCTAAGAACCGAAATTCTTTCTTCGAATCGTCAGAAAAATTGCATAGTTTGGGACAAGAGAAAAGTCAGTAGACTCATGGAAGCTCCTTTCTTCTCCACCATTATGGGATTTTACGAAAAGCCTTATTATGACCGAATATTGAACCTATGTCCCAAGATTATAAATATTTATCATTTTTTTTTTATATATTCACAAGACCCAAGATAAAAACTGAATTACCTGATTTAAGTTCATAATCTTAGCCTCTCGTTCAGCTTCGTTTCGCAATAATTTTATCTGTTCTTGCGTTAGTTCGTCGCAGTGTAGGTCGAATTTTAACTTTTTGACTTTTTTCTGCAACAGTTCCCTGGGAACATCTTTTTTAGCTGTATGGATTATTCCCATATTTTCAAAGCGTACTATATATCCCAATTCGGGAGACACCTCAACGTCATGTGGGTCGCATACATCTTTTTCCTCTTTGTGTACGACCAGCAAATGTGGATGCATCGATGGGTGGTTAGTGTTTGTTTGATATAAGCTACAACGTATGAATCCTGATTTGTTGCAGTTTCTTAATTCTACTTCCGGAAAAGTTTTGTTGGGCTTAAGCGATCGATTTCCCGTCAATGATCCGTGAGTTCCATGCATTTCGGATTTATAACGAAAACGAAACTTCTCGACTGGATGTTCTAGAATGACGAGTTGAGGGCCCGAATTGGTTTCCATTGCGTAGGTATTCATTGTTTTCTTGAACTATAAGTAATTGCGAAATTGTTTTATTTATGATAGCGTTCCACTGGCTTTGGACAAAGTTAGAGTCAAATTATTGCAAATGCTTCCCTTAACATCAACTCATATTTTTGCTTTTACTACTTTAAGAATATTGTTATCTATCGTTTTTTCCGAGAAGTTAAGTTTAATCATAAATTAATAAACAAAACTTAAAACTATAGGAGATCGAGGAGTACAACAAATCCCTGTTGGCACTTACTTGCACTTGCACTTGTTTAGATGTCAGACGGTTACGAACTTCGATACTTTTTTTTTATGAAAAGCTTGTATCATGGTTTGCTTGACCGTATCAGCACTGCCAGATAAGAACGGGGATCATGTTTATTAAAAATAGTGTTCACTTTTATTTTATGCAGAATCGAAACATGATTGTGGCGGCCTTTACACTCCCCAACGTCGTTTTTAATAAGAATAACCAATGTACGCATATTATAATAAGGGACATTACAAGCAATTTTTAGTACACATCGATGACGATAGAAAAACTTTAGGTCATATTTCAGCATATAAGATAAATATAATAAAAAACGTGTGCGTCTCGGGACGCTCAACAGAAGTGATATCTTAAACTAATCTAAGTTGAACTATTTAATATTGAAATTGATTAACTTAAGAAAAGCTTAGGTTATTACTTAAACTTTATGTATATTAATGTATGATAATGTGAGGAAAGGTTAGTTATTACTAAAATCTTTTATTAATTATAAAATGTGCTGTGGATTAAAGTGAGAGGAGACTCCTGCCTACTGCTGCCGTATACGTGAGAGAAAGGGAAGCCAGACAGAGTGGCACCGTAACACGTTGCGTTAAGGCTCGTCCACATTATGCCGAATGATGCCGATCGGCCTGTGCCGATCGGCCAAGCCGAATAAGTATGGATGTGCCGAAAACCGTCCCGAACCGAACCGAACTTAAACCGAATCAAATGGATACTCGTTCGGCACGGCCGATCGGCATCATTCGGCATTTGCCGATCGGCATCATTCGGCATGATGTGGACGCGCCTTTACAAAGCGGTTTACCCTCCTATAAGAAGTTATCACTTCAATATTTGATAAATCATTTATATATTTACAGATGGTTTTCACGAAATAGACAAGAAATTAATTAAACGAAAGAATCAAAAAAATAAACGTGGGATGCAAAAAGGATAATCTGATTGTAAAGCATGTAGAAGTGCACTTAAATAAAAGGTTTCATGATGTGAGAACAATTTATTTTTGTTAAGGTAATAAAAAGATGTGTGTTTCAATGCCAGCAAATCTGATTTACTTTTCGAAAATTTGATGTTTTGTCTGTAACCATACAAAATCTACAAGAAATCGATTTGGTTTTAAATATTGAAACGAAAAAGCGACACTTAACAGAAACAAACTTGTACATCTTTATAACTTTGCCTGCGAGAGAATAACATACAAAATAGACGTGCAGCATTGCATATTGCTCTTTACCAACATTATGTCAAAAGGTATCAGTGCCAATTGTTTGACAACATTCACCGATGGCATCACAAAATCAAATATGAAGACACGAATGCAAACAGACAAAATCTTATGCAATAATAAATATTTAATACTTAAAACTTTATTAATAGAATTGAATGTCCAAAAATATTTTAGTACAAACATTTTTGGGAATGCCTTTCTATTTGCGTGCAGTACATGTCACTTCTAGTCTAGTCTCTTGTAGTTAATTTCACTGAAGGTTTCACTTTCACATTTATTTTTATATAATACGTAATTTTATATGATTATTAAAGCAACAATTATCTACTTTTGATCGTAAGAAAAATATTTAGCTGGCAATACTATACAACTATGTAGGAACTGTCAAACATTTCTATTTTTTTTTTTATAATCTTTTATGATACAAAAATGTTTACACAAAATATACCTGAAATAATTTCTTTCATAGCCCTTATTGCTGAACTTATTTAATACATTATTCTCGCCATGTCCAAGAACATGTACTTGTAGTCGTAGAATACGTTTCATCATAACTAAATACTAAACAAATATCTTTAGCTTTCACTCTTTCAACACAATTTCCTTTTGTATTCCTGTGCCCATTAATATTAAAGGAATCATAAAACTATTCACTTTAACAACAACAGTTATTCATAACAATTAAAAATAATATAGAACATACAAAAAACACTGCCGACAGAACACGTTCTAAACACTAAACAACGCGCACGTTTCACTCCTCAACTGCGTTTACACATGGTGAAACCAACTAGATAATTAATATCTAATACCGAAGAAATTTTTTTGTAAATTAAAAAATGTGTAGGCATATTTAAAATGATTTCGCCATTTAATAAAAAAAGACATCATACCTTTCTAATATTATCGACTGATGGATGGTGCACTCTCAACAAAATTCAAAACAATAATTAATTAAGATAAGATATTAAATAACGTGGTGTTGGAGGTACATGTACAAGAGAGCAAGTAGATACACGATACGATCAATGCCAAAGGCCTATAATATACGAGGGGGCGAGACTTGACCTCGTCTCGTACAAGTACGGTTGCTAGAGTGATAACAAAATTTAACAAAACTAGGCTTTGCGAATAAAACTAGTTGAAAAGAGAAAACTGTATAATAGCTTTTGGTATACACAAAAATCATGGCATATGGCATGATCATGAAAAGCTCATGAAGGATTGTAAAAGCTAAATACTTAGAAATAGTATTGCATAAACATAGGAGAATTTGAATTCAAAAGTTAGCGTTTATGTTCCTCTTCAAACATATTTGTGTACTAACGTATACAAAAGAAGCATATACATTAATTCTGCTCCCAGGATCCAGGATTCTGTTCAATGCTTATTTAAACAATATACCCCCTATCATGGTATCCGTTCGGAGAATCCTCCGATCGGAAGAGAAATAAAAATGCGTACTGTGCAGTCAAAATAATTTACCCACAGGCTCTTGTGGGAAATGGTCAAAACAGATGTGCAAATAATTGTGTGGAACACAGATAGGAATCTGACAATTAATACATGTAATAACTTGCTTGCCAGTAGCTGGCGTGTGTGGTCGCCGGGTAAATTGTATGCCTTTAGCTGAAAAGAGATGTGCATTCAAAATGCACGCGAAACTGCATGCAGCTCCGCAGCTAAAACAGATGTGCATACTCTTCGAAAAATTTGATGTCTGCTTCTGCCACAAATATTTTAGTTTTTTTGTATTGGTGCGAATGGCCATCTTTTGCGAATAACTACTTTTTCGTAGTTAGTCCCCCTTATGCAATATATTGCAATTTGTAACTTCAGTAAAGTTAGTAAATCTCAATCGTTTTTCAGTTCAAAAAAAATCAACCGTGTGGACCCTATCGAAACTGGTGTATTACTGGGTAAAGGCTCGCGCAAACCAAAGCGGCCGCGGTGGCGGTGGCGACCTAGCAGGTCGTGCGATAAAGAGATATTTTCAGTCGCGGCCAAGCCGTGAAAAACATTATTGTTAGTTGAACTGAAATAATAATATTTATTTAATAATATTAAATAATTAATATCTAATTATTCCCCCAAAAATTGATGAAGCGCTATTACTTTTAGACGAGACAAAAAAGTAAAAAATCAAAATGGCTTGCAATACTTTCAAACAATAAATAAAAAGATATCCCGAATGGCAGCTGCGATACGGCGGGCAAATGGTGCATGCAGCGTTCTACATAGATCGCGTGGCTGAACGCAGCAGTGGATCGTATTCACAACCCACATATCGCTTAGGTGTATGCCATTTGTATGGTTTACATGTGCATCATCTGTTTGGTGATCGCCACCGCCACCGCAGCCGCTTTGGTTTGCGCGAGCCTTAATGCAACACGACGGAGACGCAGACGTATCGCATATGTCAAAATATTGAATATTGTGTTCAATGTTGTGAACACAATCCGACGAATCTGCAGACGCAAACAGTGACAGACGATTTGGTTGACATTTGACTTTTAAAATTGAATTTTTAAGATGTAGCTTATGACAAAATAAAAAAAAAATTGAACGGTGTTTTTGTGTCGAAGAAATATTTGCAATCGTAATAAAATAGCAAACCAATGAAATGCAATATAAATGTTACAAAAATATACATATGTATGTATTTGCATGTGTTATGTGTAGCAATAAACGTATAAATTTTATAATAAGTAAAAATGCGTACGACTCCATTGTGGGCACTTCTATTTAGATTCGTACGTTTTCTTTTGACATGCGATACGTCTGCGTCTGCGTCTCCGTCTGCGTTTTCCTATTGTGTTCCAGCAGTTACAGTGTAGGGCCAGTTGTACAATGGTGATTTATCCTCGTATTTCGAATTTTCGAACTCAAGTTCATAATGATCGGTAAATAACATTCGAACTTAAGTTAAAAGGCTCAAGAAGAAAAAATGCAATTTTCATGTTTTCATTTATATTTCTTACTTGAGTATATTATATTGCAACGCCCATAAAAAATTTAAAAATGTATAAATTTGCATCATTCAATTTCATATAATTTTCAACTCTGCAAAAAATGTTGCCGTTGCATCATCAAATCAAGATTTAAAAAAAGTGTAGGCGTACCATGAACTTAGTACAATTTAGTACATAATGCCACACATTTGAAGTTTTACCCTTTTCTTAGCGTTTTCCACAACTGGGTGTCGCACGCATCGGCAAGGAAAAAACCACAAATCCATACAGTAATCAGCACTTGATGGTTTCATTTCTTCCCTGCCGATGAGTTTTTCACATTTGTAATTTCGCGGGTGTGATTTTTCCAATAAATCGCTATTAATTTCTCAATAACCAAGTATTTCAAGATAATAACCAAAAAAGAAAATACCAGCGATGTCATCGGCACCAGTGTAAGTTAATAATTCTAACCTTCGTTTCATTTAAAATTAAATCAAACCAAAAATTTTCTGCCGCAGTCTAAATTCATACGCGTGCTTTCTCCCCCCGGCGACCATCTTAAAAAAAAAAATTAAAAAAGGTGAATAAATGAATTTCATCTCTTTCTTTCCAATGAAAATGATTGTAATATTTTATTGAAATCATCATCAACTTGCAATCAATAAATATTATAGTCATCCGGCATAGAGATATGGATAGTTTGTCGTCGCCTACAACATGCACTTGTCATTTTCATATTGAAACATTAAAAAGAAAAAAAAAATTCTTAGGAAAGACCCCCTTCGCCGCAAAAACGATGACGATTATGTTGAGGTTATGTTGCCCCACAAAAAAAAGGGAGCTTCTCGAAGAATTTTATTTTTCTGTTCAAGTGCTTATCTATGTAGATAATATATCAAGAAGCGGACGTACTAGGTGTTCCGCGAATCCCTTTTTAGGAAAACAATTCGTGATGTCGATGAGTTATGACCTTCCGCTCCATATTCGTGTTAGGTTTTAAAATTAATTGCTTAGCCAGTTAATGTGTCCGTTGCGATAGATTTCTTTCCATTTGGTTATGAATTGATGTACATAGATACACTAAGTTTTAATTGCTTGAACTATGGCCTCTTGCTACCGATGTGGAATTGTAATTGGAATGAGTACCTATTTTGTGTTTGTCATGCTCGTTTGTTCTTGCGTATACCTCCTATACCTAGTCTTTGTTCGTCAGATAGGTAGAGGGAAGTCGTTGAACTTGTTGCCAGGTGCTTCTGCTTCCTAGTTACGGGGTAGTTTTTTGTTTCTTATTTATTAAATTATTATTGATATTGAAGCGCTTCTTAAATTATGTTGGCTTTCATATCAGTTGAATATTTATATGGAGCAATTAACGAAGGGTCAAGATAGTTGTCACGAAAACTGAAAAGAGGTCAAGTCCCTTGACATCTGCCCGCTGTCAAACGAAGGCGGGATAAGTAATTACTAAAATGTTTCCTAACGTTTGCATGAGACATTTTTTTTTATTTTTATCACATTAATTTGTATCATCCGGAAAACAGCGCCGGGAAACAAAGATCATATTTCTGTTATAATTGGGTATACCTAGACAGATAAAGTTTAAGGAATTAACATTGTTTTTACATACAAGTAATTAAAATTAATACATCTTTAGAATTAATGCTCAATGAGCATACACTACCAGTAGTTTACAGGAAAAAGTTTGCGGAAATTATTTCTGCTGGTCAATGTACACTGACGCCTCCACAATCAACGAGACAACGGGTTACTGTGTATATAGGTACGACAAAAATTACGATAAAATTATCACAACAATTTACTGCACCAGACCAAAGTCCATTCATTGGAGAACTCATGGCGATAGTTGATAGGCGATATGATTTCGCCAAAAAACTAAACAAAAAACAGCAATTTGCAGTGACTCCTTAAGTTCCATTCGTAGCATTCTCAACAACAAAAACAGAACTCTAGCTATTCAGTTCACACGTTCTATCATTCGCTCTTATTTTTCCAAAATCCACCTTATATGGTCCCCAGGATATCTTGGGATCCCGGGAAACGAAAAAGCAGACGCATGTGCTCCCGAAGCCATATAGATGCCCTTACAGTTCATTATTCCCCCTTTTGAACATCTATACACGAACGAATTGAAACGAGAAGTAGACATCCGTTGGAATTGCTCTAATTCTTTTTTGAGACACCACAAGACTACCCTACAACAAGTGATTTACAATAAGTCCTTAACCGATTAAAATCTGTACAGCTTTGCCGGTTAAAATTGTTCCATATTCTACTAAAAAAAGTTCATTTAGGTATTCAACAAAAAAGCCCCACGAAACCCTTACAATACACCACATCCTTCAAACTTGTCATCTAACTAAGCAACACTTCAACAACAACATTCCTACCCTACCCAAACTTCTAGACTCCACCATTCATCCAGACGATTGACTACTCTTCCCACTATTAGATAAACACAAATTCAATCAAATCTAAGCAAACATTTCAACTTTAAACTTGTTTTTTCTTAAATCAGCAATCGGGTATCGGGTGGGGTATCTTATCACAATCTTCCCAGTTTGGTCAATTTGCGTTCAATTTACCACAGAATAAAAGATAGCAACTGACACCTGGACCATTTGATTGTTCTCGTTGCGGGTTGCTGTATAAGTTTTGAGTTAGAAAAGTAAAATTAAAAATATTTTTGAAATCGTAAATGTATTAATTGTTTTTCCATGACGATCAATACAACTCTCATGCGTTTGAACAAAATTTTCAAAACAAAGTTTTCAATCTGATTGAGCTACCTTCAAAACATGCATGTCCAATATATCAACCGTCAGGCGTCAACAAACATGCTAAATCGGCACTGTACACTGTACTGATACTGATGCTCAAAATTGCTTCGGTTGATTCGTCTTCTGTGTTTAATATTTTATTTTCGGGTTTATTGAGTATATGTATATCCATGGTTTATTGATTCTTGTCACGATGTTATAGACGCCTTTTGAACAGCGATTGAACTATTTCCTGGCACAACCAAGGATCCAATTTTCACACATCGTTCTTGCAACATCATTTTATGTCTGGCAACTTAATCAACACAGATGTTGAATTAACTAACATTTAATCCTTCCCCCCTTGGTAATTCCGAAATATTTGAACTGTGTGTTTAGTCTCTTCCATGTGTCCATGTCTCTGAAAATGATACCCTACCCTTGATATTTAATTCATTCATAGCGGCTGGCAATGGTACAGTTGATGTAGTGCTTTGTTGCTTAGCTAGAATTGTAGGGTCGACCCGCGGTATGGGCCAATCAAACGATATAAGCAAAATTAAAGAGTCTGATGCATGGATTAGTCCCGGTGAAATAGCTATAACCTTCGATCCTGGGAGTAGCAAAACACATGGTCGAAAATCGTAATAGAAAGTTTTTTTTAACGACAGCACTCATGTTATATAATGTAAACTTGAACCTTGTACAAACTTCTAGCTGAATTTTATTTAGCTGAAGCTTTCCTGTCCTGTAGCTGTATTTTGAAGAAGCACTCAAATTCACATAATCTCTCTTTAAAACTGGGAAAGAAACGTATACAAAATTAAGCTGATGCTACAACCTGTCTGGGTAAAATACTTCGCTTAACTTTTTTGATAACTTTTGTATTATCAAGCACTTTGAAGAATCAATTAGAAGTAATTTCCTAACTTTTAAATCAGTCCATTTTGTGATCGCAACATCTTAAATGTTTGTTATTCTTGTTTGCTGCTGGCAGAAACACAGCAGGATACCGCAACTTTGACCACGACTCCAAATGATGGGACTCAGCTTTCTTTGTATATGTTGGCCTCAATGTTTTTCTTTCACCTTGTGATATGTTGTAACTAGCTAACTCAATGGGTATCCAATTCTGCTCCAGTTTTGGTATTAGACTAAAAAATATCATTGTACGGTAGCATAAGAGAGAGCCATGTTTAAAATATACTGCAATGATATCTATCTTTGTATCGAAATTTCGCACAACTATGTTCGTTCTTAGTAAACAATACCACAAAAGCACTTGTTATCCAGTCGATTATTCTCTTACTTTCCTAGTATCGATTGAATTACGGTTGTATATACTGTCAGTCAGTTAAGTCGATTGGAGAGATGTACACATAGCGTTTTCTCCATCTTAATGTGATTGAGTGTTGCCATCAAAATAACCAATATATTTGTTTTGCTTTTAGTGTATCTCATCCTTCGGTTTCCTGGGCTCAAAGGAACGACCTCCTCTTCGTTACTATCGAAGTCGAATGCAAGGACATTGACTACAAGTAAGTTTAAAGCCCTTAAAAACTTTATATAAACTGATGTGTTGTATTTTGTTTTCCAGAGTAACAGAAAACACCATGAAATTCCATGGAAAAGACGCTCTCGATAGTAATAAGGAATACGACCTGCAGTTGAACTTCCTAAAAAATGTCGATCCCGAGCGAGTCACAAGCAAAAATATTGGCAGATGTTTGGAATTTACTATTTATAAAGTGAGAATGATCAAATTAAAATAATAAAAAAAAAAGAAAACAATTAACACATTTTAAACTTACAGAAAGAAAGTGGTCCTTACTGGTCTTCGTTGACAAACGACAAGACCAAACTGCACTTCCTGAAAGCCAATTTCAACAAGTGGAAAGATGAGTCTGATGAAGAAGATCAACAAGAAGCCGGTACGGGTAATTAACAAAAAAAAAAACAATCTGTTCTCTGTGCATGATTATTCTAATAAATAAAATTACTAAATTCATTCAAGATATGCAAACCGAATGGCCGAATTTCATGAATCAAACATCAGAGTTAAAGAACTTTGACGACTTCGAAGATGACGATGACTCGGATGACAATATCCCGAGCTTATCGCAAAACGACGAAGACGATGAAGCGGATGACAAGTCCAAGGAGGCAAAAACTGATAAACCAGCTGCAGCGGAAGAGAACAAATAATTAGGTCGATATCTAAACTTAATCATTAAATTTTAAATAATAATAATAATAAATGAGCGTTAATAATAATTAATTAATAAACCACTTTGCGCGCATGGGATTTATATGAGGAAAAACATATATTTTACATGCAACAACAAAAAAAACCGATCAAGAAAAAAAGGAATAACTCATGATGAACTCTATTTACTACACCCAAATTTTATTTTTTGTTTTTTTAATTCTTTTTCTTTGTATTATTATATTATTTTTGATTGAGTTTAACACGATTGTTATAATTGAATGCATTTTGTTTAAGAAACCAACCAAATCAAAGGGAATATTAAGTTACAAAAAATATAAAAATAAAACTACTCACGTTATACACAAACAAAGAGAACAAAATAAATAAAAACGAAAAACAATCCTAAAAAAAAGTATAGGTTATTTTTTGCATACAAAAGAAAAACACTCATCTCTGATCGATTTAAATTCATTGCTAGCTAGTAAAAGGCTCACTCCGTAACGATCTGTAAGCATTGAAGTCAAATCAGAAAATAATAATACATTATATAGTTTATAAAGCATAATTCTCTTAGAAAAAATAAAAACAATAAAAAGGGGAAGCAAAGTTTTATAATATTTAAGAAAATATAAAAGAATATAGTTTTATTTAACCGTCATATGATTCGAATTGTATTTCATGTGTAAGCTAAAGGCCCGACCCATAGAATCCGTTGCGTATGTGCGTCCGGCAAATCAACTGACAGCTCGATTAAATACACGTATTCTTACGAGAAGTGGTCCATAGACTCATGCTGCAACGCAACGGACAGAAGTAGCCGAACTTTTAACTTTTTCTTCTCCGGCAATCCGTTGACAGCAATTTTTTTTTCGATTTGAAGTGGTTTCGTTTTAGCATTGAACAAGAGAAATATATTTCTTCTTCTAAGGGTTTTGGTTACAGTTGGAATTATGTAAAGCATAATTTTTTGCAGCATGTTCGAAGAAAAGAAAGAGGCAAAAATGGAACGTCAACGCATTCATTGGGTCACCCCCAATCCGGCGATCCTGCAAACGTCAACGGATACGTTGCCGCAACGGACCAACGTCGGGGCCTTAATGCAAATCTTGGTTCGCGTTTTCGAAATTATTCATTATGACTCCTAAGGTCGTTCCCAACATAGAAACGGGAATACGATTTTTTACTTCGTACCTTAATACCATTTAATGTCGGCTCCACCTCTCAAATATGTGTTGACATTTCAAAAACAAAATTTGATTTTCAGGCGGATGCTGTATAAAGTACTCGTGTGTAATTTGTATTTTGATTGTATTGTAGGTACATATAGTATTTCTTCTGCGAATTAATTAAATACAAATTAATCCCCGTTATCATTGTAACCGATCGGAGCCGTTCCAATTGATTAATCTTACATTCTCCCGAAAAAAAATTTGAGCATACGTTTAAATGTCAAAATCAGAGCGACGCACATTGAATTCATGCAATACAACTCGTCTATTTGATTTGTGTTTCTTCCGATTGGCTCCGACAGCAGATCACATGCGGAACTTTGTCCGACAGTAATAAAAAAAAATACATATTTTCAATTAAAAAGAAAGACAAACTATTTAATTTCCTGAGTACATATTTGTGTTGTGATTCTTTTTTCTTTGTTTGAGGCTGCTGAGGTGGCGTTTGACTTTGTTGCCCTTTGTACCTTAAATCTTCGTTTCTAATAGTAAATATACAATACAATCTGAAGATAGTAGTGGCACCTGGTAGCTGCTGATTGCAAAAGTAGGTAAAAACTTCCTCTTAATATGTCTAAAGTTTATAAATGCCAAAAAAGCTGTTAGAGAAAAGTGATCCGATAGTAAAATATTATACAATAGGAAATAAAATCTTAACATGCTTTAAAACTACATATCTGAATTACAAAGACTCAGGACATAAAATGTACTTAAATGTAGTTATTATAAAGGCTAGTGATTCTTCTTTGGCCTAAATAAATTTATTTATGTATATTTATTAATTTATTTAGTGAAATCTAAAACTAATTTGCATCCACCCTAACTTGAGAATATTTCCGAACACATCCTTAACTGGAAATTTATGTTTTATTTTTCTCCCTTCCATCTGTCATAAAATTACGAACAGAGAAACAAAAGCAAAATCCAGAAGAACTCAATCTGTATTTTTCATTCCTCTCTTGCGTTCGATTGAGAAATGGTCGTGCCTGTTCTAACATTGCGGAGAAAAAGAAAACTTGTGAAAAAATGAAAAAAATCCATTTTTTGAAATAAAACGATCAATTTCCAGTCTACGCTTCTCCCTACACAAGGCACAACCAACATCCAAAAGAAATATTATAACTTTAAAGTTACTAAAATTTATTTATTATATTGTTAAAAAAAAACTATCGTGTGTAATTTGTTGTTTTCTTTTTTATTTAACTATTGATTTTATTCGTTATTGTGTTGTTTAAGAAAGAATAGAAGAAAGAAAAAAAAACTTAAAGTGCGACTACCAATTGAGTAACAAAATTTGGAAAAAAAGGAAAACCTTACATCAAAAACCAACGGTAAGTGTTTTATGTTTAATGATGTATAAAATGATATTCTAGATTTATTTTAATTAATTTGATAGAACCGTTAGTAGACTTTTTTTTATTCAATCTAAAGAAGTGAAGAAAAATGCGCGTTTGATTTGGAAAACAGGGCGGCTGTTTTGGTGAAAAAAGATCCTTCCTTTGCAGGGCAGACCGCAGAGTTCTTGCGAAATTTCTTGTCTTGTGTGTTTGTTGTGTGCGGAAAAAGGGAATCATTTTGAAATCTAGTGTCCCCAAAATAGCCTCTTCTATCTTTTGGATAATATCTATCTTAAGAAATTGCATTTTCCCCAAATCCCATCGCACTCCCAACTAGGTATGCTGCTGGCTGCTGCCTGGTCATTTTCATTCCCGCGAAGTGTATAATTCTTTTTTTCTTCATTTTGCTGCAAGGCGGAATTTATTTAAAAATGCTGTCACCAAATTAGATCTTGCAGCCGGTTGCGGTATTGCTTTAAAAAAGAGGAAGCATTTCTGAACACCACGGTCTGGTCGTGGAAAACAGTTGCATCTTCAGCAAATCTGACGACAATCGACAATTCAAAGTTTAGAAATGCATTTTAACTTCAATACATTTTGTCCAAAATCGATGAGACTGAGAAATGGGAATGGGAATTCTGTTATTTTTTTTTTCGTCTTACTATTTCTTTTTTTGTGTGTTATTTTGTTAATTTTTCTTTGTCAAATAGTTTTGCGCTCTTTGCTTTGTTAATTTTGACAGTTAGATTTAAACAGTTGTGTACAATAAAAATGACACAAATTCAACAAACAATTCTTATAATAATTTAAGTTCGGAAATTTAGTTTTATTTTAAACTACAGTGTTTTCTTTTCCTTGCTGAAATCAAGTTTTGGTAAGATATAGGACATTTGCATTCAGTCTGGTTGCGATTATGTAAACCCGTCCCTATTAAAAACTTACTCTTATACAGAACCAATATAGAAAAGTTGAAAGCGACATAGGTACTTTGTATAGTTAATGCTTCATGCTTGTTTTGGAAAATCGAAAACATTAGATTATAAAAACGTATTTTAAAGAGTGTAGAGGTATCTCCAACGTTTCGTTGAAGATGATATGATCTGAAGTTTATCATCCACCATCTTATGGTAATTTTAATTTTGTTTTTCTCGGTTAGGCTTCTAAGGAGAAGAGAAACCCCTCTCTGACAATCGAAATACGGAGCACAGCAAGCCGGCCAATGTACTGCAACTAGACCTTCAAATTTTGAACTGTCCTTTTGTTTTGAATTGAGTTTAGTTCTTTGAGAAAGCAGTAGTTAAAGAAAAATTAGAACACCTTCTCCTCCTAAACTTGACTAATTTTGATGACTGTGTTTGTAGAGCTGTTATCGAGATCAACAGTTTTTTATTTTTTAATGTTCCAATATTTTTTGTTGGCTAAAGATATTGGACAGACTGCCTGCTTTGAGCGGAGAAACACAAACAAAGGGTAGAACATTATCTGCAGTTTTCCTTAGTTCAAATGTGAGATGTTTTGTATATGTTTTTTCTAAAATGTAGGTAATCAATTTAATATAAACAAGAGCATTGAATGGCTATTTAAATTGACAATTTTATTTAACTTGAACTTAGAATAATATTTTTTACTGTTATGATATCACGAAAACTTACTTACATAATTGAGCGCGCATTCGGTCTTGGTTAATGGTTTGTCTTTTTTTTATTTATACGGAGAGCGAGGGTTGATGGTGAAATAACAAGAAATGTTCTGCTATAACGAAGTGTGTTTGTTTTTATTTCAGTGGCAAGTTTTTTTGTGTAGGTTGTAAAGAGTGCACCATTACATACACCAAGCAAGGCTTGTAATGACCATTTTGTTTCGGAAAGTATAGGTAACTAGGCTGTCTTTAAATTTGACTCCATTTCCCATACATTTAAACATAAATTTTTTTTTTATTGGGACAAAAATGAGGTTGCTAATTATGTGAAGAAAAATCAAACGCAACTTAATTAAAAACAATTGAACATACATTTTCTAAATTGTCAATTTGGAAACAAAATCCACGGTAACAGCAAAAGTAAAAAGAACAAAATAACAATTTTGAAATGAAATCCAGGGCAACGACAGTAGCAAAGAAAAAAAAAACAAGAAGTAAGATTAGAAAGGTTGTACAAAAGAAGGAAGATAGCTTGGTGTCGAACCAAATGCACAAACCTAGTTGAAAACACATTTTTAGCAAATTTCCAAATAATCTTATTTCGGCCCTAATGAAAACTTACTATAAAAATGAAATCAAAAAGAGACACAATTTTTCTGGTAAAATTCATATGTAGGTATTCCATATGTTTAACTTAATTCGTAAGATTTTTGTTTGAATAATGGATGGTACCGTTATTTTTTGCTTAAGCAACTCGATGCTCAGCCATTCCTGGACAAAAGAACGTTCATATGACAAAACCTCTCACGAGACATTCAATGAAAGGTAGATAGACGGAATGCTAGGCACAAGAATAGCAGAGGCAATTTCCGCATAAAATATAGATAGAATCATCACAAAAAGAGGATGTACTCAGGGAGGAAAACTATGTCACTATCACCTCTGCTGTCGAAGCGTGGAAGCTTGTTGTGGATGATCTTCTAAAATGTATAACTTCACAAGGCAAACATCGGATAAGTTTTGCTGGTAGCATTATTATAACTATTGACAATTAAAAGAAACCCTTTGTGATATAATCCAAAGGGGGCTGACCATAAACAGTTAATGGTGCTTATCTGCAAAACATCAATCCATCAAAATACACAATTGAACATTACTATTAAAAAAGACTTCTTACGTTTTTGAGACCCATACCTACGTTTAAAAGGTGAAGTAATTGAAACGAAGACAGATTTCACATTTCCTTGTCCAAACTAATTAATGTGCAGAAATAAAACTAAACAGGAACTAACGTTGCAATCATTACAGTCTAACAATTTTAAATTCCTTCAGTTCAAATCTGGTATTCGAGTGCCTGGAGAAACGTAACATTTCGGCCAAGCACACAGATGCTCTACACTAAGTATTAGGGCATGTTGGTGTCGTGGGCATTAAAGAGGTGGACTGTGAGGAGAATATAGGCCATAAAAAACCCTACTGAGATTTTGGAGAAAACTCGATTAAAAACAAAATAACGAGGAGCCTAAAAGATCCAAGAACTCCTCAAGTTAAGACTGGCAAAAATGCCACTGGGAAACTACAACCAAAAAAGATTTTAAGCCATAGTGGATACAGCTTTAGAAGCATAAGGAGATTCCTCCACTAGTCAATACAAATTAAAAATAAACTAAAACATCCTATCTTAAGGCTAGTGCATAAAAAACTAAAATACATGGGCATATACCGGGGAGATAAAGGCAGGTTACCAGCTTAGGATATACTCCACATACTTACGTTCCTAAAGGAGAATGAGTTGAAGAAACTGCTGCGTTTAAAAGGGGCCACAATAGGACTTCCCGGCCTCATTGCACTTTTCTCCATATTAATTTAATACATTTCTCTTGTTGTTATCTCGAACTGTCACCTTTTTTCACTAATTGATTACATGTTTGGAACGAAAGTTTAATTTGTGTGTTGACGCAAGTCAAATTCATTGTTTGCTTTTATTTTTTCATAAATTCTCCACATCACGCTTATTAAACCTCGCTTTTATTCAAAAATTAATAATTCGCTTGAAATTCTGCGTGGATCTTCCGGGCATTTCGATACTTTCCTTTCATTTCACTGTAGTTCAATTATATGTGCTAGCCAGCATGGTTTTGTCAAGAAAAAGTCCACAGTTACAAATTTATTCAACTTTACGTCGTTTTGCTTAGATGTTTTTGAAGAACGTGGACAAGTTCATTGTATAGGTATTTACTGATTTTAGTAAAGCCTTTGACAAGTTGAGTCATAAATTGCTTATTATGAAATTAAGTAAACAAGGCTTCAATGATAGTTTCTTGAATTGGATTTCATCTTATTTAAAAAATAGATATTATAATGTTGTCTTTCTTAATGAGTGCTCGAATCAATTTGTAAGAGATTCATTCTTCTATTTTGAAATAATATTAACTTCTAAAATATCATTTAATGAACACCCTTTTCAAGTACTAAAAGAATAAAACTCCATGTATATAATGTAATATGTAACCTAATGGGTACGGTAATCTATCATCCTAGAATCGGATGATTCTTCACCGTTCGTATTCTATTATGTATTAGACTTTATATGTATTATGTCTCAATATGATCTTTAAGGTTTTTCTGTTAAAAAGAGTCAGTCGAATAAAAGCCATCATATCGAAAAATTGTCTCTTGTCTTTGATTTTATTTAATCGGTTTTGATTTAAAACATTACAAATTTGTTGTCAATTCTGGTGTCCCTCAGGGCAGTCATTTAGGCCCAATCTTATTTGTTTTATTTATAAATCACTTGGTCGCGATCATAAAAAATTCGACTGTCCTTATATAAACCGATGACATTAAGCTTTACAAAAGTATAAAATCACATTCTGACTGCTTACTTTTGCAAGAAGATCTTTTAACATTTAGGGAATGGACAGGAGTAATTTGAGACCCTAAACTTACTTTCTACGATCACTTGAATCATATAATTAAAAAAGCTAACAGGATCTTAGGTTTCATAAAGAGATTTTCACGAGAATTTCAAGATTTATATATCCTTAAGCTTTTGTTTGTTTCATTTGTAAGACCGATTCTTGAATACTGATGTGTAGTATGGGCACCTCATTACTCCGTTCATATAGCTAGGCTTGAAGCGATTCAGAGAAGTTTCTTAGGTTTCTGCCTTCGTTTTCTTCCATGGTCCCAATGAAATATACCTCCCCCCCCCTATCCTCAAGGACTTACATTAATAAACTTTCCTTCACTCAAAAAACATAGACAATACCTCCAATGTTGTTTTATTACTAGAATAATAAATGGTTCGACATCATGTCCGTCTGTCCTAAGTAAGATAAATTTCAGTTTTATGGCGTTTTTAATTGGCAATCCGAAATTGTTCTTCGATTCGGAATCCCAATTGAAAAGTTTTTTTTATTCCGAAGAATCTGAAGTATGGTGTGAATGTATTGGTTGATTTTGACATGTCCTCCGTCATATGCGAAATTGTTTGCGGAACTAAGAATATTTATGCACATTTACTTAGTGAAATCTCTTGCAGGAAATAAATAATAATTATGTTATTACCTGGTCCTCCGAATATTTGTCCACTACATCCTCCACGAAGTTTTGCACTTTTGGTTTTTTGGCAAACTCCTGCAGGAGAAAATCAACTGCAAATAATATCGTCATCACTTGATGAAGAAGATGAGGAAGACGACTCCAATAATGTTTCTAACAAACTAGGAACACTTGTTACAATATTTTCAATATTATTTTCCATTTTGATTATATTTTTTATAATTTTTTATTTCAATTTCAAGAAATCCACTGCTGGTATAATTTCCAAACAAATGTGTAACAAAAAATATGACATTGGTCAAGTGTGACATCTGACATTTAAATCTATGAATGTGTGAGTGATTCTGCTTCTGATTCTGTTTTTAAAACCAGAAGAGAAATTCTCTTTTTTTCAGAATCAGAACAGTCAGTTTTGCCCAATTGAACGCATTCTGATTGCTTTGCTTCCAGATTGCCAATTAAAAACGCCATTAATCGAACGAGCTTGAGATTGCAACTACCTTTTAACATTATATTTAGTAGATCAAATTATGGTGCAAATAGCCTCTTAATCAACTGATTAAAATTTTTAATAAATATTATTTTCTTTCAATCTCTGAAGAGGACAATCTCAAATGTGTTAAATTTAAAACTATGTTCTTCAACATATTAGATTAATTAATTTAAATTTAAATTATAAGTTTTATATTCATGTTAACGTTAGCAGTTAACGAATTTGAATTGTAAGTAAACAACATTTTTTGTAAACAAACAAATAAACGATACTAATTTCTTGAATATGAACACAAAATTGAAAGAACTTTTACACCCGAAAGTCCGCAATACGTAGACTTTTAAGCACAAGTGTATTTGCCTGGTACGTATTTCCTCTTTTCAACTTCTTTCTACGTATCCCATTTTACACATTCTTTGAGTTCTTTCACAATTCACAAAATAGTTTAGTTGTCAGTTCTCAGTTGACTTGTCAAGCAAAACTTATAAAAGTGGAAGAACATTTTTTAAATGAAAATGTTTTGATTATTTTTGGTTTTTGTTTTAATAACCAACAAACCCACACCCTCTGCATTTCATTTTTGCAGTTTATTATCATCAGTGAGTTATTGTCTGAACCTGAAGCAAACCAATATTTTCAAGGGCTGGATCTATGTAGGACTGGGGATGACGATGACGACGATGACGATGAGGAACACCCTTGCTAGCTTGTGATACTTACATTATGTTTTGGTTGATAGTGTTGTTGTGAATAATTATCAAGTTCTAGCATTTCTCTTTGCTTTCTCTGTTATTGTTTATAGTTGGTAAGTAAATTAATTATTTGTTGTCAGTTTTGTTAAAGTAAATGTAATCAAATTCAGTTTGGTATAGAACCTAATTACGACGGCGGTTTTCTTATGAATCAGAAGTTAATTTTATTAAAAAAAAAAAAAAAAAATTATTATTGATATACTCACGCATGGGGTATAGTGTGTGTTCGTCATCATTATATCAGAGCAGACTTGGCTGAGGGTAAGTGTGGTGTGGAGCACATTTTGAACTTTAAAAAAGTGCAAATTAATGTCTTGTTTATGTTTTTTGGTACACTTTTTTAAAGATTTACATAACTCCTCGTCCTCATACCGAATTGGGGGCATACAATTTAGACCACTGTATATGTGGTCTTGCAATTTTCTTTAGCTTCTCAACCAACAAAGAACAAACTCTTCAGGAAATTGAATAAATGTTATGATAAAGTCAAAATAAACATTGGAATGTGCAATGAATAACGAATTTTCTTAGAATTGACTTTGGTATTTTTAAATCAAGGAAGAGCATCATTTAGGCGTTTATTAAACTACATACAGATATCTATTGGTTGAAAAGTCGAATATAAAACATTGCATGAAAGTGAATTAATTGGTTGCCCAGTCGTATCTCGAGACATAACTTATTTGAAATTTCCTTTTAATGCAACAAAACTGATTTAAACGGCTATAGGCCGTTTAAGCGATAACTTTTTACATTTGCAACGATCTGTTGAATACGCTATTTCAACGTGAATTCGTTTGTTACAAACTATTTGAAAATGCACGCCTTAAGTGGGCGTGTCATACATACCAAAAGCCTTAAATAGTTTTTTTTATTAGAATTACAAATTAAGGACGGTAATTTTAAGTCTATTTTGATGCATTTTAAGATATGCACAGGTTTTTGATAAAATTAATTTTAACTTTTTAATAAGTTTTTTTTTTTTTGTATATAAAAGAAAGCGTCTGCCTCTCCCAGAAATAGAATTCTTATTTGACAGACATATAATTATAAATTCTAGTTTCACTGGGAACTGAATTCGTTTGAACTGGAACGGCAGACCGGGAAGGGAATTCGCGAGATCAGGAATTCTTCTCTTTTGAACGACCCTCTCAAAATCCTTGCAAAATCCTATCACATTGTTCATGAATCATGAACTTTTTCCAAATAAGTCGTCGGGTTCCTTTGCATAGTCTTGCGGCATGTACATTTCGAAGCATTCCTAATGATGGCTTTAATTTTAAGATAAGCTAATGATGAGGCAGCATGCCAACTGAATATTCTCCTGCAATTCTCCTGGATTTTGATTTTGAATCGTCCACTTCAACTTTTTTTTTCGCTGTCGAAATTGCGTGTGCGCTCAACCAATCGTAGTTACTAGATTTTTAGATTTAGACTAGATTTAGTTATAGATTTTATTGTTTGTAAGCATTCCTATAAATATTACATGACAAAAAAATTCAGTATGACATGGCTTTCTGCTAAATCGTAGTTATTATAATTTTGACAATTTCAAGAACTTCCACGTCATCCTCAATCAAGTCCAACAGTTCAAAATCCTTTGTATATAATTGTATAGCAGCAGTATCTGTACAACGCTTGACAAATAAGTCAAAACAATACAATAGTAAAGGAAAATAAATGTCTAACATATCTTAAATAGTACTTTTTCTTCCACCTTAGTTATGCTCCACATTTGGATTTTTATGTTTGAGTTTACGTTTGGTGCAAAACAATAAGTGTGACTTAAAGCTTTTGTGAAACATAAGTGTTTATGTTCCGTATCAGCAAACGGGCCTAAATGAACAGCATAAGCTAGGTAATTTAGATGATAACCTAGAGTTTCAACCCGTCAACCAAAACGAGATACAAATTGACATCGCCAGACTTAAAGGAACAAAATGCAGTATTGGTGTTGATGGGCTACAAAGGTAAACGTTGTACATTTTTTTTTAAACACGCTGGACATGATTTATAAGGAATATACACAAACTTATCTGTAAAAAGTATGCCTGAAGATTTAAATCGCAGTTCCCATTTGTCGAATCAACAAAAAAGAGATCGCCTGCTCTGCACCAACCGTTTCTAACGATTAAGTCGGTCCGTATCATAGTGGTTCCATGCCTGGATAAGTTGTATCATCGACCAAATCTTCACAATGCACCAGATATTGAAAAAGACAAAAGAATCCAATATCAACACACAGCATTCAAAGCCGTTTATGACACCATCTTTCCTTAACTGGTTCGTCTTATGGGAATCAATGACTGGAGTATAATAAAAATGGGATAATATTGTACCGAAATAGTCAACACCACCCGATCGATATAATTAGAAGCGGCAGTTACTGGACGTTTTGAAACGTTTTGAGATATGAAGGGAGACAAAAACCTTGAACCCTAAACCCTACCCAAGTGGTTGATACTTAGAGATTCTCTTATACGAGTCATTTAGGAAAAAAAAGCATCGAACGTTGTTGAAAAAAAATATAAATGCTTGCGAAATGCCAAGTTTCTAAAGCGTAGGTTTTTCAGCACAAAAGGAAATTTATTGCTTTTGATTGTACTGACCTATTACATTATATTATTAAACAGGGTGAGGCAAAATGGTCGGAAATGGTTTGAAAAACAAAAAAAAAAACTGCGAAGGGGTATCTCTATTTAACGAATCCAAACTAACGACTAGCCTTTCTGCGCAGTCCACGATGATCTGCTTGGCAGCATGTTGCTGAACCTGACATTTTTTTAATTGTTTGGCTTTTTCTGTACTTCGATGCTATTTGGAATTATACGATTAATTGTGGAAGAAATATTCAGCTTTTTGGTTACTTCAGGCACACTGGCATTCAAAACAGACCAGCGACCGGAGTTTGGTTCAATTATTTGCTCACAAGCTGAAGTCAGCTGTATGCGCACGTAAACACTCTCCTATGCATTTTTAATGGAGACAGTTAACTACACGAGTAAAATAAAATGCACAAAATGCGGAGATGTATTGTACAGTATTGAATTCGTGCATACATATTCACGGAAACGAAGAATAAACAATCGCAAAGAAAAATTCAACTTCACCTAATCAACTGTCCTTAAACTAGGTTTGACTGTGTATTCAATTCTCAATATAAAAGAGCTTATAAACAAGTCTTCAAATGGAAGTTTTTCCATCTTTTTTGACCTTGAATTTAACATCTGGTCTGACGTTTCCAAAATATTTTTAAATCTTCGATAGTATCCAAACCTTATTAGGCTATGGCTTATTCTTAAGGCCTCCAATTTAGTGCCAAATAAAGAGACGATTCGTCTTAAGGTTTTTGCACAGTAGGTATATGTTTCTGTATTGAATTTCATTTATGGTGGGTCGGTGGTCAACATTCACAAACATTATGATTGCTTGCATATCAAGTTCGTGTGAAAGCTATCTTTTTATTGAGCCCACTTATAAACATTCTTTAACTATAAACTCGTTCACTTAACTTGTTAAACTGTAGCAGAACATGGATTTTTGAACTTAACTAATCCCGCTCGTCATTGTAATCAATTTGAAGGATTTTTTTCTAAATTAAAACGACTTTGTAAATGATTCATTGAAGTACTACTTGAAAGGTATTTACATATTAGCCTTTCGTGTTAATGAACTTATTTTTTTATTTCTAACGTTAACAACTATGTGTAGTGTACTCAATGCCTCTTTAACATTGTTCACTTAAAGTTAAAAATACACGACATGCAATACATATTCTCCTCCTACTCTTAATGGATTTAATTAAACTAAATCTGCAACATGCATGGCTGGACTGATGAAAATAAAAGTTCAAAAGACCCTAACACGATTAAAATTCTTTTAACTATTTCAAAACTATCAAGAAGCAAAAAAAAAAAGAAATTCAATGAATGACGACATGCCTGCTGCCAGCTGTTTAATTTATCACACAAATAAGACCCAAAAGTACTATATAATCAAGCATCTTAATAACACTAACAAAAGTTTGCTGTTCAAATTTATTGGATCATTCATTCATACATACTACATGGTGCTTGGTGCGCCAATAGCCAGCCATTATAGTCAGAGTCACAAGCCGATATAGGTAGGAAGTGAGAGTATAATCTCCAAAAACGCTAGTCTCTTGCCTATAAATGTACCCAGTGGGTATTATGCAAACAAGTTGTTATACGTTTTCGATGAATAAGGTAATACAAGAATTTTTTTTACATTTGGATTTCTTCATTTGGCAATCTGACATGCATCCACTTAGTTTATACCTGCAGCGAGCTGGAAGTGGCACACAGCAGCGCACAAAGCAGAGATCGTAAAGCAAAGTTGACTTTTTTTTTTTATATAAACCCACATAACTGCAAGTAAACCGCAATATACCTCCTCAATGTCAATAATAATAACTAAAAAATATAATGTAAAAGCTATAGAAAAGTATTTATATGTCATATCATTGCATCCTTCAACCAATGTCCAGATTATGAGAGCTCAGAAATCAATATCCTTCACAAAATGGAGCAATTGCTATTGCAACTGATTTCCTTGGCAATTGAATGCATTGCAAATGGTTTTTTTTTTTTTGAAGAGATGGTTTCTCCTTTTGTTGAAAAGTTGGTTTTGTGTTTGTTGTTTTTTTGTTTTCATTACTAGTGCATAATGTTTTACAAAATATATATGTTATTTACATTTTTTTGGAATTCAAATGCAACTCATGTCTAATGATGGTGGTTGAATAAGAACAATGCTTCCAACAGATTAATTGTGTGCATATTAAAAAAAAAAATGCAATCATCATTATGCTGTTTGGCTTCATTCTTTTTTTTTTTAATCAGTACGCTTCTACTTAATAAAAAAAATGCTTTGTCATTTGTCTCATCAGTAAATTTAAAAAAGACTATAGGTACTTTATTTTGTGTTTGTTTTCTAACCCGAAAATGTCTAAATGAAGGTAAATGACCGAATTTCTCATGATATTTTAATCGTGATTTAAAAAAAAAAAACAGAAAAATCAATACGACATCGTTGATGAAACCGCCGGCATGCGGCACCTCGTTGGCCGTCTAGATTGTCAATACAAAAACCGATGCAGAATATCAATAAAAGCAATCGTTAGGTGGGTATGTCTGGATCTGGTTTCGATGCAATTCATCGGAAAAAAAAGTGGATACATTTGCTATTCTGCTTTTGTTTCAATCTTAGAACTTAGAACAGAACGTATGTAGTTGGAAAAGTCAGCGTCTGTGCCGTGACTGCGGTCATATTTGTTTAAAGTCAATAAAGTTGTCATTATGAAATGCTTTGTTTATATATATTTTTTTTTGATATGTGATATTGCGTGTTTTGAATAAATGGATTGTCACAAAAATCAATTGGAGTAGAAACGAATAGTGTTATGAAAGGGAGTGCATGATATCCATTGTTATGTACAAACAATCATATACCTATGAGTAAAATATAGTTGAATAAATTGTTGCAATAGAAGATGGATGACCTTGAAATTGAAGGCTTATTTATAAAAAGTTATCCAAACGTTAGTGTGCCGGACTTCCACGACGGAAGTGGAGGTCTGAATTCAGTCCCCGATTACATCTTATATAGATCCGACAAAAATTCATATTAGGTCTTTTTAAAACCTGAAACACAAAACAACAAATACAAAAATAGTACGTAACTAAGAAGATATGTATTTATTCATTTTTAAAGTGTAAATAAGTTCTAAAAAAAATATTTCGGTAGTTTACCAATCCACAAGCTCTATTCATCCAAAGCAATTACAAATTTGAGACTCAAAAAAAAAAAGATCCTGAAAACTGAAATGTGGAAGAACCATAACAGAAACTTTACCCCGCAATACTCTCGGGCAGGATTTCTACCCTTGAGCCCAATTTGTGACGCACTGTTAATAACAGAATCCTTCTTTATCCGCACAACACGAATGTGCGACAATCATAGGTGGAATTGGCTTAGTTGATAGTTGAGCATCGCAATTTTGATCATCGCATTTGATTGTGCCTGAATGTTCCTCCTTGATAGAGTCAACATCACTGCCTCCAGTGTATGATTCAAATCTCTTCAATTTTTATTGACGTTTGCCAAACAAAATTGTTAACCTCTGCGTATTCACCAACAAACACAAAATAAATACAATATGTGTTCAAATTTCAATTGTAATATCAAAGGGTTTTTCAATAAAGGAGGGTATTTATGTAGCTTCGGCTTCTAACGGTGCCACGGATACGAGTAGTCCAATTTTCAATGAATCTTTCGCGTTGATCCGGCTGAATTAAAGTCTGATTTCTCAGTAGAAGGCAACTGGTGCCGATGTTTTAGTTGAAATAGTTGAAAGAAGTATGTTGAGTTGAAATGAGTTGAACAAGTTGTTAACGTGTTGAAATGAGTTGAAATAAGTTGTAAAAAAGGTGGGAGGGCCTAATCCTCATCTCCCTACCGACTCTCTTCAGGAAAAAGGATGTTAGGGTAGATTTTAGGGCTCTAAGGGTCTAAGCCCAATTTGACTCTGGTATGCGAGTAGGCTCGCCGTGGAATTTAAGATTTATTTGCTAGGTGTACACGCAAAGCTTGTCCTCATACTGTAACTGCCTCAGCAAGCCTGAAGCAATGACGCCGCCGTGCTAGCTCGAAATCCACGCCAAGCAGCAACTATTTGTGAATGCATTGTAATTTGGTGAGTCTCGTGTGTTGGTGTCGTCCCATATATGTCAATTTTGCTAACACAGATTTTCATGAAAAAATGCGCCTCGTCGCATTCGTCCAAAAATGGGGTCCTGTTCCAAATGCCTTCAGCGAATAAATAGCGTTAAATATGGTCATGAAATTTAAACCCTTGAGTCATTTAGACCTTTAAGTTTTTACAATTGTATCAAACATTTTTTGTAAACCTTCTTTGAAGTTTCCGTACACTCCAAAAGTTCATGCAAAATCTTGCTGTGCGCCCAGACACGATCTAGCTTCATTTTATGTTATTCAGGCAAGACAAAATGTTCTTAAAAACCTGGATTTTTCAATTGTTGTTTTCTGGAGTATAGGGACAATTGCCTGAGTCACCCTTCCAAGTATTTGATTTCGATATCGAACCTGTGGGGGGGGGGGGGAGGCTGGTTAGAGTGATATCAACTTAAATGAAAGGCATACTGCAAACGGATAATTAAACGGGCGTTTGATAAAAAGCGTTGTAGACGAAATAAACTTTTCAATAGACTACCCTAATCACGTGCAAATTTCCCATTCCCTCCTTTAGAACTCTGTAACCACCCACTTTTAATACTTTTTCTGTATAAACACATTTATAGACAGACAGTACTTCCAGTCCAGATCAAATTTGTTTGTCTTGCCCCTCTCGATGTTTTCTGGGGTAGAGACGGTTTCTGAGGCACTTTTCTTATTGTGAACACATTACCTTTATGTAATGTTGGAAGGCAACAACCCACTAGTTAGTATTCGATTTCGATCGGGAACTCGACCGGAACGAGTCGATATTGGAATGTGAACGTACCGCACGCTGGTACCACGATCGAGCGGGAGTTTGAAAAAAAAATGCATGAATACGAAATCCACGTTCCTGAATAGACCACTCTAAAAACGTGCTAACAAAATTTCCTGTTCCCACTTTTAATACCTTAGAACTACTTCAGTTCAAAATTTGTTTATCTGGTTCGATGCGAATCCAACAAAAAATTATCATGTAAATCGGATGATATTCAGCTGAATATCTTCTTCAGAAAAATGCGGTAAAAATCCATTTCACGAACTTTTACAAAAACCTTTTAAAAACACGCTTCCTGTATGCTATCCCACAGGAACTGCATTTTTCCGGGATACAAATTATCCTATGTCATATTTTGACCCCTAAACTATACCATTACCTATTCAAAATATCATGTCGAACCTTTGCATGTAAAATTAAAAAAAAAACTATCCCACGGAAACCATACATACACATAGCTTATGTGCTATTTCAGACTATAATCTGTTCCTGTGCCAAATTAAATCCGTTCAGCCGTTCTGGCGTCATTAAGTAACAAACATCCATCCATCCTAACTTTCACATTTATAATATTGGTGGGACTTCGATTTAGCATAATTTTTCTTAAAAAAAGGGATAAGCCTGGTTGAAGTTTTCAATTTTTCACCAAAACGTGACGTCAGGGTTGCATACCACCTCTTCCTGTATTAATTTAATTAAAAAAGCTCATTTAAACTTATATCAAGTGTGTAAATTAAATAAACAAACGAAATAAACTAACTGGCCCTGTATTTTGACTACACCAATGCCAATAAAAAAATTCCATCTTAATTCATGACTCAATTCTCTTTAATTCAAAAATAAATTGTTCACTTGATTCTTTCTTTTTATCGTCTGAAAAAAGTACTGCCCTACAAATAAATATGTACCTTCATTATGTACACATACTCGTATACATATATGTACCTCAACTACATTATAGAATAAATCTTTCATCAAAAAAAAGTAGGTAATCAAAGTTCCAGTTGAACGATTTGCCCTAAAATTTTTTTGAAAACAATAATAGAAAACAAAAAATTAAAATTGATTTTTATCTACTTGCAGCTGTAACGAAAATATAGGCTTGCCGCACAACTCTGCTTTTCTTCTCTTGTGTTTAGAAATAACGCACAATGGCAGAAGACACAGAATACAAAAAACTCCCAATTGAAGAGCGATGCGTCCACAAACTATGGAAAGCTCGAGTAGATGGTTATGAAGAAGCTGCAAAAATATTTCGCGAAATTGACGATGAGAAATCACCAGAATGGAGTAAATTTGTTGGACTCATCAAAAAAATGGTCGTCGATTCGAATGTTGTTGCTCAAGAAAAGGGTCTCGAAGCTGCCTTGATATTTGTCGAGAACTGTGGTCATGCTGGCAAAACAGTTGGTGATGTTATGTCAGGCATTGTACAAAAATGCACTGCAGCGCCAAAAGCTAAGACAAAAGAGCTATCCGTGCAAATTGCACTGATGTACATAGAAATTGAAAAGCACGAAGCTGCCCTTGAGGAACTGATTAAAGGCATGGACCATAAAAATCCAAAGATTGTCTCAGCCTGTGTAGCAATAGTGACAACTGCGCTGAGAGATTTTGGCAGTAAAGTCATTGGAGTTAAGCCTTTGATCAAAAAACTTGCCCCACTGATGAGCGATCGTGATAAAACCGTGAGAGAAGAGGGAAAACAATTGGCTATTGAGATATACCGGTAAGTTGAACAAATACTTTAAGGTGTCGGAATAACAACAAGCATTTCCGCTTCTTTATTTTAGATGGATTGGAGCCGCAATGAAACCACAAATAGCATCGTTACCACAAGTTACAATCACAGAATTGGAAAATGAATTTGATAAATTAAAGGGCGAAAAGCCAGAGCCAACAAGGTAGGGTTTTTGCCTTAAATTTATTTTTTTTGTCTGTTCTTATTGATGTATGCTTTAATTTTTCTAGATATCTTAAGTCTCAGCAAGAAAAACAGCAGGCTATTTCCGCAGCAGCCGCAGATAACGATGATAATAATGAGGGTAATTCAAATTAATTATTTTTCATGAGTCGTGATTCTTTCTAGTAGCTTTTATGGCTCTTTTGTTGTTTTCGTTTATAGTTTTCTATTTTATGTTTAAAAATTGAAGACATTTTTATAAATTCCGAATCACTTGATTGGGACGTTGCATTTTTCACATCGTTTTCGGTGGTGGTATGTTTAAAAATTGAAGACATTTTTATAAATTCCGAATCACTTGATTGGGACGTTGCACTTTTCACATCGTTTTCGGTGGTCTCTTTGCATTTTTTAAATGGGAGAAGACTTACACCTAGTAGATCAGCTACAGATTAAGTATTTTCAACAATATTCTACCTCTATTGGATTGTAAATGAACGCGGCATAGAGCAAAATGGAAATGTATCACTGTTTAAGTCGGTGGCTTTATATCAAGCTAAAACGTTGTCCAAGATAGAGTTATGTACCACTATCGAACAGACACATATCTCAAAGTGTTGTAATTTTAAACTTCATACTTCACTTTGTGCCACAAGTAATGATCTACTTATTTAATTATCTGGGCTACGGCCTCAACCAACATACCCCTTTAGCCAGTCTGGTCTCTAGCCAGTTGCCTTCAGGTACGCCCACCAAGTTGGTAAAGGTCCCGATTGGTTCGGATTGTCCTTCAATGTCGGAGAGCTTTTGTTTTGTCCATACGCTCCACAAGCTCCAACGATCTTAGCGGTTGTATTTTCAGCTTTTTGAACAGGTGTAGCCTGTATAATCCGTTCGTGGTTGAAACTTGTCCTCCATACTCCGTTGATACATAAAATAGTGAATTTTTCCCGAAGAATTTTTCGCATTAAAGCAATGACTCCTTACTTTACTAACAAAAATATGTTTGTAGTTGTGGCAGTTCAAAATATCTTCTTGAGGCATAGTTTCATCTAAACAGATTTGTGTACACACGTATTTGGTGTATGCTCCTTAAGGTAGTTCCACACTATCCCACAGTGTAGTACGACTTGTCAAAAAAAAAGTGTGAAGGAATGTGTGATGGTTTTACATTCAATCCTAGAAAAATATTTCAGATCTAAACACATGTCAAATCGATCTGCGCTGTCATATTCTGTTTCCACACTATTATACATCTGTTTCATCACACATTTTTGACATGTCGTATTACACTGTGGGATAGTGTGGAACTACCTTTACTTATTATATCGCGCTGCTTTAAAGGCATTTTTCCCGGGAAGTCATCGGTTCAAGCAACTTGTTTTATTCATGTCTTTAAACAATTAATACTAAAACGTATGCAATGATGGTACCGTTTCAAAGCTTATTTTGAAGGAATTAGTTCCAACCATTACTTTGGACGAACACCAACTACATACCATCGGTTTTTTTTTTAGCGAATTGTTAGACCTCTTTTTAATAAAATCCGCTTAGCTGAATAAGCTGCCAGGAGCTTACTCATACTTGAAGGCAGATGCAAACAGTTTTTCATCTTTCGGGGCATCATGATGTTCTTAAACACAAATGAATTACTCTCCTTATCTATGCTTATATAACGGATGTGGTATTTTTTGTTGTTTTTTTATTAATGTTTGAAAGTTAATGCTGAGAAGATATTTTTAGGACAAATTATTTTTTTTCGGTCGTCTAATGCCCAAAGCTCTGTTGCAAATTTCTTTTTAAGTTTGTGTTAAGACCTAGACGGCTTTTGCCTCTGCTATGGCTAGAGCTACCATGTGCAGCCGGTTTTCACGGCGGAGCCATCTTATTAACTTAATTACTTAACCGACTACACATTTTTCGAATCAAGCTTATTTCCTTGTACATTTGTACAACTCGTACAACTCGTTGTTGTATGTTCTTTGCCAGACATTGTTTTCTTGGTCTACCATAAGAGCCATCCTCCGTTTTACCTGCTTGGTTAATTCTTGATTCTGCACCATAAACTATGAGCGGGGATGGGTGTTCTGTATAGAGTCTCCTTGGTTCTTCGTCAATTGCTTAGTTAGCCCAAAGAAACTGTGAAAAGCAAGGGGTATTCGAAACATGATTTCCATACTGATGTTGTTTTCCGTGTGCACAGCTGTGTTTAGGTAGAAACGTTTAATGACTAAACTTAACGGAAGATTTTAGGGATGAAATAAGATATTTTTACGAAGAAGGACGGGATGAGCTAGTACTTTCTTAAAGGCAACTATCTGCAAAGCCAACCAAAAGACACTTTCATGTAACCGTACTCCATACTTTATGCCACCTAGGCAGGTTGCTGGTTGGTGTATACTGGTTCTGTCAGAGAGTTGGTTCAGTAACCGGCTCCATAGCCACATAGGCGAGGTGTATGGTTCTCAAACGGCTCCTCTGCCAACCATTGATTGTTTAAGTGGAAAGATGGAGGGAAGCTGCCAAGGCACCTCTAAGTCGATTTCAAGCAACCAGACTGTATGCCACCTAGGCTGACTACCTCAAAGTTATGCCGTTCTGTTCTAAAACAAGTCTGCACCGGCGCGACCTTGTTGATGAAAAGCATGTACTTTACCTTGTCCTCTGTCATTCGTGGCAGTGCTGACACCGGTTACTGCTCGCTTTGTTCTTCCTATTACCTCGATGTCTTGAACAAACCCAATTTATTGTGTTGATTTATTAAAGACTAGCTTTTGCCCGCTACTTCGTACGCGTGGATTTATGAATCAAGTATCTAGGCATATTTTTATTTTTGCACAGCCAGTTCAAAATTGAAAACCAATAAAATGGACTTATAATGGCGGACGGGTAGATAAACAGTATAATGGAAAATGAAACAACAAAAATTAAAGAATTTGTTTATATAAATAACATGTCTTATGTTCTAGTCATAGAAGCCATTATAAACAAATTCACTGAGCTTGTGACCCTATAGCCTAGAGCAAGGAAGTTATAGTTGTCAGTGAGAGGAATAGTTTGTCCTGAGTGGTCGTTGTGAAACATACTCTCAAAACGGGATATTGCTGGAAATGCGAGGTATGAGTGGTATGAAAACTACATACTTTACCACCTCAACATCCGGTAAGATTTTTGGCTTCTGTATAATTCTATTTCGAAGTAACATAACTTTAAGACGGCTTCCATTGCATAGTTGGAGGGTTAAATTCCGAAGCAATATACCTAATAGGAATGCCCTGTTTCAAAACGATGTTACGCGCGGGGAGAAATAGAGTTAAGTGGTACCGAATAAGTGGTAGCATCCGTATAGAACTTTGTTCATGGACCGGTATACCACCGGTAGGCTCCTTCAACTTTTTCCAAAGTACTGTGATTTATGGCAGCTCTGCTTAATCAATTTTGGGCGTAAGTATTGCTTGTTCACCAAGCCAAACATTGTCGTACCGTTTACACTTTTCTTCGTGCGTGCCTCTATTCCATTCTACGGTTACATTATTTTTCGATTTCTGGTTTCGCTGAATGAGATGAGTCTTTAAAGTTTATTTAAGGTTTAAAGATGTTTTTAATATAACAACTATTCAGAACGATTAACTTATTTCTGTACATGTATGTATATAGGTAAGTGTGGCGCTCGTTTTATTATTTAAAGCGCCATTATGTAAATGAGACGCTTACTTCCTAAAAATCTTTTAATTTTGCGTTAAATTCATTGAATAACGTGTGATTGGAGTAATTTAAAAAAAAAAACAACCAGAATTATGTATATATTTTCCTGCGATAAAATATAGCCTATATTTTAAGTTGGTACTATCAATAAATATCCGAAAACCGCATTCAATTCCATGCAGTAGTTTTTGCGTGATGCGCGTACAAACATACAGACAGTCAAACAAAATCTCTAAAAACGCTTGTTTTGGCTTCTGTGGGTCTAATAGAGACTCCCAATATTAGTTTTGCATATCTTCAATGTACAGACATCGACCCGTTACAATTTTATTTATGTACATATAATAGATACCAAATATACTGGTCTGGGTGTTGCGTAATATCTTTCCAAGAACAATGTTGAAACAGCTGCACGACAATGCGGCACCTTGTCTTAACCCTCTAGTGGTGTCAAGGTTTTCAGTAGAATCCCTACCAATTTTGACGGAACAGCGTGCATTGTCGAACGTCAAACCTGATAAGACGTTTTAGCTTAAGAGCAAATCTAAAGCCATTTCACGATATAATTCGTAAACTGTTTAAAAATCGATGAGCAGGTAATGGGTCATGATGTTAAAATATTGGGGTTCATCGAGGAACTGGCGCATAGTGAACATTTGGTCGGTCGTAGATTTTCTTGGGTCCTTTTTTGTTAATAAGGCAGTTTGGTAGGGAGTTTCAAATCATCGGCCATTCTTTCCTCCTTAGTGTGTATGCTCCTTAACAGGTCATCTCCAGCGTGTTTTATAATTTCCATGAGCAGACCATTGGTTCTGGACCCTTTGTTTGTTTTAAGTCAGCCAATTGCTCGTTTGATCTGATTTTGATCGGGCAGCTTCTCTTGGTTATCCAGATTAACTTAGCAACTGGTTGAAGTCATCTATAAAGATGATTGACATGCGCTGCGTATCTGCTAGAGCTAAGTATGATGTTGGCTAGTCAATTTTGTTATCGATTTCTTCTGATTAAGGGTTTCTCAGCCTTCTTTGGCTCCTCAACTTAGAGCTTAAAAGGCGTTCAAAAATTCCTTTCCTCGTTTCGAAATGTTCCCCTTTTTAAACTCCGTGTTCTCTTTGAAACTTTACAAAATGTCTACTCGTCTTCACAAAAAAAAAAAAGCTTACAATGTACAATTATATTTTAACCCCTTGTTTCCATTTTAAACACCAAATCTAATTCCGATCTCTTAATGAAAATATAATTTGCGCAATTAATATATAGCGGTGGTGATGTCATAACAAATAGGAATCGATTCTTTCATACTTTCTTAGAAGAAAACGTATGAAACACGATTATATTTAACCGATGACATACTCCATCATTCTCAGCGAAGCATATCGATCTACGAATATACTTCGCGTAACTTCTTCTAAGGTCACCTCAATTCAAATTCGATTAAAATTTGTCCTCACTTTTTCGTTTCAAAACTTGTAAATAAAACCAATGATCCCCGTCGAGTTTCAAGTTGCTTGTACGTATGTGTATGCTCTATATTAACCCCACCCGCAGAATTAACTTTTGCTGTGATTTTCCTTTTTCGAATCGTAACACCTTAGATTTTAGTTTCAATTTTTCATCACAAAGATGAACACTAAAAAAATAATTCGTTCTTCAAAAATTGTCAAACTAAACCTGACGACCAAACCTTTTGTTTTTCCTACAGTTGATGAAGAAGATGGTGGCGGAGGCGATGAAATTGACCCTATGGATCTTATCGATCCAGTGGATATCCTCTCAAAAATGCCAAAGGATTTCTTCGAGAAGCTGGAAGACAAAAAATGGACAGTTCGTAAGGAATCACTCACAGCACTGGAAAAACTTGTTACTGAGAATCCAAAGTTGGAGAGTGGTGACTATGGAAATGTTGTGTTGGCCTTAAAAAAAGTCATCACGAAGGATTCAAATGTTGTTCTAGTAGCAATGGCAGGAAAATGCATGGCAATGTTGGCTAAAGGACTCGGAAAACGGTTTTCCACTTATGCAACGGTGAGTTTTTTTTTTTTTGTCTTACATATGTTTTATTTTAAGTTTTCTTTTTCAAAAATAAAATCTTTTCTCAGGCCTGCGTTCCTGGTATACTGGAGAAGTTCAAGGAAAAGAAAGCTAACGTTGTGACTGCTCTACGAGAAGCCATTGATGCTATATACCCATCAACATCAATGGAAGCTATTCAAGATAGTATTGTAGAATCATTAAGCAATAAGAATCCGAATGTTAAGTCTGAAACAGCGTCGTTCTTGGCTCGTGCATTTTCTCGAACCCAACCCGCATCATTGAATAAAAAATTGCTCAAACTGTTGGTGACATCATTGTTAAAGACTTTAAATGAACCCGATCCCGTGGTAAGAGACTGTTCAGCAGATGCCATAGGAACTCTGTTAAAACTTATGGGAGAAAAGGCTGTGAATTGCTTTCTTACTGACGTTGATGCTTTGAAAATGGCAAAAATCAAAGAATGCCAGGAGAAAGCTGTTATCACTGTCAAAGTGGCTGGTGCAAAGAAGGAACGTCCTGCAACAGCGCCAGCTAAAGCCGCAACATCAACAAGAGGAGGCTCAAATGAACCTAAACCTGTGACCCGACCTGCAACTGCTGGTGGTAAGAAACCAGTTGCAAGAAAGGCTGCGGGTGCAGGTGGCTCCGGAGGGGGAGGAGGTGGATCGGTCCTGGCTAAGTCGGCTAGTTCGGCGAAAATGTTGCCCACTGAAAGAGAAATGTCACCGGAAGAAGTTGCTGGCAAAGCGGAAGAATTGCTTGATCCCGACATTCTTACGGGCTTAGTGGATTCCGTTTGGAAAACTCGATTGGGTGCTGTAGAGAAGCTGATAGGGCAAATCAAAGACTTTGATCCGAAGACTCAAGGAATTTCACAAATCATAGTGAGGACGATTAGTGGAAGAAAACCAGGTCTCAAAGAAATGAACTTTCAAGTCCTTAAGATAAAACTTGACATCATCCGCATGTGCGCCGAAACCTTTCCTTTTACCACTATAACAGCAGAAACTGTCATCAATGAAGTGACTGAAAAGCTAGCCGATGTTAAAAATGGTTCAGTCGCGGCTCAAGTTCTAACTGCATTTGCCGAAGCAACAAAATTGGAGGTTATTGTTTCAAAAGTGTTGACATTCGCTTTTGAACAAAAGAATCCCAAAGTTCAGTCAGAAGCCCTTAATTGGGTTAATCAAGCAATTCAAGAATTTGGTTTTCAATTGAATCCAAAAATGCTTATAGAAGATGTCAAAAAGGGTGTACAGAGTACTAACCCAACCGTCCGGGGAGCAGCAATCTCGTTGGTCGGCACTATGTCTATGTACATGGGCAACAATCTTATGATGTTCTTTGACAGCGAGAAACCAGCCCTTAAAACACAAATACAAACTGAATTTGATAAGAATGCTGGTCAAAAGCCACCACCACCCATTCGTGGTGTTAAAAAATCTGCAGGCGGTGGTGTGGGAAGTGGAAATAATTCAGATGGTGAAGATGATGATGAAGGACCCCAAGAGGCAATGAACATTGCTGATCTTTTACCAAGAATCGATATATCATCACAGATCACAGAATCTCTTCTTACTGAGATGTCCGACAAAGATTGGAAGACCCGCAACGAAGGTCTAACTAAGCTCCAAAATTTACTAAATGAAGCCAAATTAATTAAGGCTTCAATTGGTGATTTGCCAACTGCATTGGCTCATCGTTTGGTAGACAGCAACGCCAAGATCGCTCAAACTGCGTTGGCCATTTGTCAACAGTTGGCCACAGCAATGGGTCCTTCTTGTAAAACACATGTAACTACTCTATTCCCGGGTTTCCTTCATGGCCTTGGTGACAATAAGGCTTTTATTCGGACAGCAAGTCTAACGTGCATGAACGTGTGGGGCGAACAATGTGGCTACAAAGAGTTCTTTACTGGAGAGATGATTGCCGATGCCTTAAAGTCTGGAAGTCCTGCTCTCAAGACCGAACTCTGGGGATGGGTAGCTGAAAAACTTCCAGCTATTCCCACTAAAACAATACCCAAAGATGAGCTGCTGTCAATGCTGTCTCATTTGTATGCAAATATATCAGACCGTAATGCAGATGTAAGGAAGAATGCCAATGAAGCTGTGCTCGGCATTATGATTCATCTTGGCTTCGAAGCAATGGTAAAGGCTTTGGATAAACAGAAACCCTCATCGAAGAAAGACATTCAAGCAGCTTTGGATAAGGCACGCCCCAATCTGCCAATGAAACCTCTACCGAAGGGCAAACAACAAGCGCCTATTATTGAAGAAACTAAGACAATAAAGGGTGGCGGTGGAAAGGCGACAAAGTCGCAAACTAAAGGAGGGGATAAAGCTGCTGTTTCAAAGAAAAAAGAAGAAGAAGTTGATACTTCGCCGTTATTGGCCATCAATAACACCAAAAATCAACGTCTAATTGACGAGCAGAAGTTACGAGTCCTAAAATGGACATTCACACAACCTCGGGAGGAGTTCACAGATTTGCTGCGAGAACAGATGAATACTGCCAACGTAAATAAAGGACTTATGGCAAATATGTTTCATGATGATTTTAGGTGTGATAGTTTTTTCATATAAATTCTAATATGAATTGCTAAATAATTTTCTTATTTCAGATATCACTTAAAAGTGATTGAATCCCTGAACGAAGATTTGCCAAACAACAGCAAAGCCTTAGTTTGTAATTTGGATTTGATATTGAAATGGCTATCGCTCCGTTTCTACGATACCAATCCTTCGGTTTTGCTCAAAGGATTAGAGTATCTAAATTTGGTATTCCAATCGTTGGTAGACATGGAGTACTTTTTGGCAGAAAATGAAGGCAGTGCTTTTATTCCTCATTTGTTGTTGAAAGTAAATACATATTGATTTTATTATATTTTTTTTTCTAATTGAATTCTCTTCTAGATTGGTGACCCCAAAGACACAGTTCGTCATGGTGTTCGACAACTCCTTCGACAAATAGTTCTTGTATATCCGTTCACAAAAGTTTTTGTTTATGTAATGGATGGCCTGAAGTCTAAAAATGCCCGCCAGAGGACAGAGTGTTTGGATGAGTTAGGTTATCTTATTGAAACCTACGGTCTTTCTGTATGTCAACCAACACAACAAGTTGCATTGAAAGAAATCGCAAGACACATCTCTGATCGTGATAATTCAGTTCGTAATGCAGCTTTGAATTGTGTGGTTCAAGCGTACTTTTTGGCTGGAGATCGCGTTTACAAACTCATCGGCCAATTAACTGAGAAAGATCTCTCGATGTTAGACGAACGTATTAAGAGGGCTAAAAAGACCAAAAAACCAACTCCTCCGTTGGAAGTAACAAAGATTCAGCAAGCAGCAAGCGCACAGGTTGTGCATCAGGATAGTATTGAAATCGAAGATCCTGTGGCTATGACCAATGATGAGCTTCCTCTTCCGGATGAGCAGCATTCACCGACAATTCAAAGGTATATTGTTGTTAAAAACCTAAATACAAAAAAAAAAATTATATATAAAAAAAAATGCAAGGATATTGAAGGAAGATGTAAAAAAAAGCATGTAAATGAGTGATTGAAAGCTTGTTTTATTTATTTTTTTTATTTTTATTTTCCAATTGCATTTGTTTTTGAATTTTTTTATTTGACCATACAACATGTCTATTTTCTCTTCATGGATCTCCTGTTTAGTTCTCAGTATTCGGCCGAAGCGATAAGCTCCAACGAAGAGAGAGAAATGAGAAGTTCCCTAATAAGACAAGCGTAATTTTTGAATTAATTTTATTATTTTAATTTTTTATTTCGTTGGTATATACTATTATGTACATGCATAGACTTTTTCATTTCCATTATTTTGTTTTGTTATTCACTGTGAATGTCTTTTTCAAAAAAATATTTTTATATTAAATGATATACATACTATGTTTCCTGTCTGAAAGAATGCGGTTGAAAGTTTATGTTCTTAGTTTGAGGAAGTGGTGCACAGTTGTTTTTGTTTTTATTGTTTGAATAGTTCGGTTTTGGTCAATAAATATTTTTTATAAACAACAAATTTCATTCATCCTTTTTGGCAATGTTTAATGTTTTCCTCTCCTTCTGATACATTTTCACACACAAAAATCTTTTGTTTATGTATAATGTCTGTCCATTTTTCACACACATGCCTTTTGTCACATAATATATACTTATATGTACTCGTATATACCTACTTATATATATTTAAATATATATATATACATACATGTATACATGCATATGTTAAATTATGTCCTGTTATATAAAAAAACAAATCTTCTGTGTTATTCAGTCAAGTAAGTAAATAGTTGTTGTTTTCTTTTATTTTCGAATGAAAATGATTTATATGTATGTTCTATAATTTTTTGATTACACATAGTAATTCAAAAATTGTTAAAGTAGTTTCCAATAATTTAATATTCTCACTTTGTTATGTTGGTGTTTTAGTTTTCTTACCTTACACAAGAAGTTGAAAAACACTACATAATTTAAAAAAAAAAAAACACAACACTGAATTATTTACTTAAGTATTCATCCCTTTAATACTACTATCCACATTTTCTAGCGTTTTATTTTTGGTCGTTTTAATGTCCCCTGTCCCAGCGCGAATTATAATAGTGAATAGATCCTGCGGTATTAAAAATAAGGTGCCCAACTGAGTCCATCGTATTTGTGGGGTTTTTCAGTTGGCACGGAGCGTCAGGCGCGTTTTTAGATGAATGGCTGTGTTACGAGTAACAAGCAAAATTGCCATGTTTTATGAGACGACACCAACCCACGCGAGTTACTTGTTTGGTGTGGCTTTGGAGATAGCGACGTCATTGATCCGACCTTTTTGGAAACAATGCCACAATGATGAGGCGGTCACAGTTTCAAAATTATTTGGCGAACCGCAGGCAAAAGCAAAACGTTATAATAAGTACACTTTCATCTAAGGATATTTAACCATTCAGGCAGCCACCTGGGACAACTTCTGGAAATTTTATTCTTAAGTGACTTTCCGTATATAATCCGATATTCGAATTGTTTGCTGGTGACTTGAGTTGCACTATCTGAGGCTACAGTATGACGTGAATTAAGTTTCAGCATGGTCTGAAGGGAATCGCTTATATTTAAATGAAGTCAAATGTAAAAGTATTGCCAACTCTTCGGCTTGAGGCAGTAGACGAAGCTTTGAATTGCATTTTAAAAGCAATCAAAATATGCTAGGATTCATAATGCGTAACCAACCGTTTTCAGACCCGTATACGTATATATTCGACAACATACACTTTGAAGTATGCCTGTTGCATATTTTGTTCGTTGTGTAGGTAGGTGCTGGGTGTAAATCTTAAAGAATCGAAAGAAAAGAATTCTCAAGTGCTTCTGAAACTCAATATTTTGTCCTCGTATAAGGCCAGATATCTCCTGATAAACCTTAAGTCTCTTGAAACAAACCGGAAGTACTATTTCTAATAATGCCCTGTAATTTTTTTGATTGCCCAAATTGCTTTTTTCTTCTCTACTCCTCCTAAGAGCGTTGATATTAATCTTGTTTACATGCCTCAGCCGTCTTAAGCTTTGAGTACGAATTGTTTTACTAAGCTATTGTGTTGGTGGCTGTATAGCACGGACAACTCGATTTTATATAATTTTCGCCATACATTGTTTTTTTTTATCTACGCAAACAGGATAATAAATCGTCCGTAAGACTTTCAGTTAGGGAGGAACTCCATAGTAGTGAAGGTACTGGTTACCTAACACTTTGTTCTTACTATCACCTCAATATCGTCAGCAAACCCAAGTTATTGTGCTGATTAATTAACGATAATAGCTGATTGGTTTTGGAACAGCTGCTTGACAGTGACAGTGGCCTCGACTTGTCTTAATCTTAGTGGTGTCGAATAATGACTGAACAGCCAACATGTCCAACGTCATCCTAGTTGGAGTTCTAAGCCAGACCATGACGCGATTTACTTCTTCCCTGTTAACATTATCGTAAACTGGTTTCAACTGACCAACATTTGGTGGGTCTCGGTGGAAACTTTTTGGGTTTTCTCTACGGCTTGGCGCAATGTGAAGATTTCGTTGGTTGAGATTTTCATTGTCTGTAAATCCGCATTAGTAAGAGTTAATGAGATCGCTGGGGAGTATATTATGGGTGATGTCTAAAAAACTAATGCCTCTAAGTTTGTGCAGAGTTAATGAACTCCTTTTTTCTGAGCAGATGAGTTGGTCTGTGCTCCTGACCAGATCATCTGTAACAGCTGAAAACTTCTACTTTTATCCCATTGGCTTCAGCTGCTCTAAACATTAAACGAGTGTTAATCTGCTACACTTGATTGTTTGAATCTTCTCTAGAAGATTAGCACCTCTTTTCTGTTTAAGCATCTCTGTATCTAGTGAAAATTTACGTTGTTTATGGTCTTTATTCTTCTCCTGAGTAAGCTTTTTTAATCTTCCTTTACTCAACGTAGAGTTTAAGAGATGTTCTAGTTCTTTCCCAAAGCCACGACCTGTGGGCCGCCGTTCTCGCATTTTTTTTCCAGGTCTAGCGGCCACCATACGCAGTGACAATGCGATATTGAAATCAGTAAACAAATTATGTTGTTTTCAAACAAATTACATTTTTGGCAAAGGCATAACCAATGATATTTTTGTACGTCCGCACACGAAATCATCATATCATAAATTGTCTCTCGGCTGCACAGTTGTTCCAAGCAGCTATTTATAAAAAGACAGCCGTGTATTTTGTTCTTTCTGACGTTGTCATATAATTCTCTATTACGTACTATGCTTTAAAATTATAATAGTTTCAAGTTGAATGTCAGTGAATTCGACTTCGTTGGACAGATTAATAAACGGGACGTTTTATTTCTTATTTTGGACTTAATATCAATTATTGTACATATCATATTCATTGTGTACGTTTGTTACTGTCCCCTGTCAGTATTTTTATCAACAATTTCTTTCTTTTATAAAATATATTTAAATGTGCGTTTTTAAATATACATATGTATCATGGCTTATAATTTGCTTTGTTTGTTTCTATCTGTTTATTGTTGTTCAATTTGTTTTTCTGTTTTTTCTTTTATATTAACTGTTTTAAACAAACAAATTAATTATTACAGAACTTTCGATCAACCCATAATGTCAAACAATCCGCCAAAACCGACGGGTCCATTTGGTCTCGATCCTAACGTTATTGCTGAAATAGAAAAAGATTGGGTGCGTGTGGATCAAATGAAACAATCCGATCCTACACGAGTAGATATTTCATTACTCTACGAACCCATAAATATTATTCCAACTCGTGATGGTGTGCGGTATCCACAAGACAAATTTGAACAACTAATATCCAGATCGCGACTCATGCAACCATCAGCGCCGCCATCTGCGGGACAAGCGTACAGCTTAAGTCCGTTACAACAAACACCAAATATGTATCCACAACAACGGACATCTGCAAATAACTCTCCAAAGTAAGAAATGACAAGAATTATTGATAATTTTGTTGAATAATACATTTTTGTTTTAATAGCTTGGCTGATGTCTTGCCTAAACTTGATCCTAATCTAATAAAAGTCATTAAATCAATTGGCAATCCAGATTCAATAACTGCTCGAGCTGCATTAAATGAACTCACAGATATTATTGAATCCCCAGAAAAGCAAGCGGTACTGCGAGACTATGAAGAGCTTTTTATACAGAGCGTTCTAGCGCAGTTTAAAGTAAGTCATAGATATCAATTATTTTTATATTTCTTGTGTTACAATAGTTTTTTATTTTAATTTTAGAATCTATCACAACAACCGCTCTCGGAATCTCTTATAATGTACCAACCTCTACTCTCGATCACCTATGGATTCTTCTATTCTAAAAATCTAGGAAAGACACTAAGCATTCCGTGCTTGAAAAATATTATGTCCGTGCTGTTAGGTCTGATGGCCGATCAAAAGCTAAATAATGGTGACGATGGTCAGTATACGAAAGTGATGAACGGAATTTGTCTGAAAATCCTCGATAAGACAAATTTCACAAACTTAAATTGGTAAGTTTTTGTTTTGCTGCATCATTTAAAATTGATTCTGGTAACATGAATTGTGTTTCATTTTAGTGCCCTTATACGACTTTTAAAAGAGACCTGTCCCAGTGCTGGCCTTCCAAAATTCACAGATCTCCTTATGAAATGTATTTGGCGTAATGTGAAAACAATGCCAGAGCGATCGAATGAATTGGACTACGATGCAGTGTTATACGAAGTGCATGATTTTATGTTGGCCTTACCAAGTACATGGTGGCAAACAAGGCCTTCAGATACACCCTTACGAACTGTGAAGACAATTATCCATAATATGGCTAAAATAAAAGGTAATGCCATTGTACAACATTTGAGTAAAATCCCAACACACTCAGAGCTTCATGCATACCTAATAAAAATTTTAAAGGTGAGTTTTAGCAACGCACACATGGGGGTGTTTAGTTTGGCCAATTTATTAAATTTGTTTTTATCAAGAACCTTCAGAAAGATGGCAATATACCAGGAGCATCACCACAACGTTCATCATCGGCCAAAGATATTCAATCCAAAAGGATCTCAAATCACACCCACGAGGCAATGTCACAAATATTCAAATTGATTTCAGACAAAGAAACTAGTCAGCAGGGACTGAGAAAGCTTTATGATTTTAAGGTATGTAATAAATTGTTTTTATTTTGAGGAATTTTTTTTTAGTTCACAAATAATGTACATGGTTTAATTTTTAATTTAGATTAAAAATCCAGAAATTGATGTGTTCACGTTTTTGAAAGGAGCTAGTCCCAGTTTCCAGAAATACATCGAAGATGGACTTGTTGAAATTGAGCGAACACAAGGACAAGGTCAAACAACTACAAATGGTGACAATAAATTTGGTAATTGTTTTATTTTCAATAATTATTATAATTTTAACCATATGTCTGTTTTGTAAGGCATAAGGTTTTTTTTTGTAATACAACTTGCACGGAACCAGTTGGAAGGAAAAGAAAGTTAGGAAAGATTTTTTGTTGGAACATTGGATTGAGATTTAGGTAATATTTTTTTTTTGACGAAAACTCTACGGCTAGCATTCAGTTGAAGCTGGGGAATATATAAAATTGCTGCTCAGATTGGGGCTTGTACCCGCAAATTTAGCATTCACAATAAATAAATGTGAAGTTAAAATATCCAATTTGGAAAGTGAAAAATTGCATCAAGTTATTTAGAAGGAAAGTGATAAAATTAGGCTAACTCCAACTGTTCTGTATAAGTAAGTATTCATTTATTGCTTCGTTGCTTTGATACATTTGTTTACAATTGAATGAATTACAAGCTATGGCATTGCCATCAGCTGGTTTATCAATTTGGAATAAATGTATATAAAAGATTATTTTCATTACAAATTAATAAATAAGTATTATGAACTATTCAAATTCAGATATTAGCAACATCCTATACTTGGAGATATCTTTCGTTCGTTCAAGAGCTTTATTGTTTCTTGCGTTGTTAAAGTTCTTTTTCCGCAATATGATATACGTTGGGATGCAAAAATGAGACATACATTATACTGATGAAATGAAAGCAGTCTTCTTTGGATTTAAGATTACATAAAGAACAAAATTGGTTGAAACTTCCATTGTAAGGTGCTCCGTTGAGTCCTAAGAGTTCACATCTTACTTTGAAAATTAAGGAAAATTCGTTGTAACTCAGTGTGTCTCGAAAGTAATTAGCTTGATTCAAGCTCATATTGAGTTGAGAGTACAGGACTTTATTGATCGAATTTCGAGCGTTAGCTTTAAAACCATCCCGTACAGAGCTTTCGTGTTTTCCAATTATGCGATAGAGCTGCTACTTCAAACCAACGAAGTTTCTTCCATCCATCGAGACTTCTTCATCAAAATTGATTGCCATATTTGTCCATTACCTCATCCAACAATCCTCATTTCTTGTTTCGTATTGAAGCGTTTTTTTGGACAGGCGCTCATCTGATTAATTCAAAACTTTTACGATATAATCTGCTTGAGTCTTCAATGTACTGGTAAAAAGCTTAGGAAGTCCTGTTTCTATGTATAACGGATAGCTTGGGGTTTTAAGGGGCAGGTTAAGAAGTTTTTTTTTTTTAATTTCTGTCTAATTTTTCAATCGCTTGAGCTTGAGTAGCATAGCAAAGCGTAGTCTTCACAACAGCGTCAAATATTTTGTATTTCGTTGAGAGTGGAATTCGTTTGTTTGAAAAAACATTTCTCCACGAAAAATTTAGCATACTCTGGCATGTATTGGTTTTCTCAGCTAAATGTTCGTTAAAGTCCATCTTCGTATTAAGTTGCACTCCTAAATATTTGTATTCGTTAACCACTTCTAGTAGGTTACCATTGAAGTACCAATTATAACGGTTCTGGCTCCTAGACGATCTTGAAAAAACCATAATCTTAGATTTATTAGTGTTAATAAGAAGATCCCATTTCCAGCAATATTCTTAAAAACGATTTATCATCAGTTGTAACACATTAGCTGACTCTGATAGTAAAACCAAGTCATCGGCATACAGCAGTACATTGATTGACATTCCGGAAATCCGAATCCCACTATGTCATTGATGAACAGAGAAAACAGAAGAGCACTGAGAAGACATCCTTGTTTGACATCATTGTCTGTTGGGAAATATTTTGAATAAACTGTTCTGTATTATCAGAGCACAAAGCGTCACTAGGTGTTTTTAGCATGCACTTTTGAATGAGTACACGAATTACATATTGTTTTAAGTATAGTATTGATTGCCTTGTCCCCCTATAAAAGAAATAAGAACTATACATCTGTGTCATTTCAAGGCGATTGATAGGTACCATCTTGGTTGCAGATAGTGTTTTTTGAACCTTTCTTATTGAGGACGTTTAAACACCTGAATTTGATTTCGATCAAAAAATTGTCACATTGATGGGGGGATAAACGGAAGGCAAGCCTTTGCACACTAAAGATGGAAAGGGCGTTCGATCGCACAAAAAAAAATAAAATACGTTTCAGAACAGATCACTCTCTACCGCAGAACATTTCTTAATTTCTTAAAAGTCCTACTAATAAAAGTTTTATAATTAAGGCTAGACGATTTTATTTGTGAGACATAACTTTAATATTTTCGAAACAGAATCAAATTTCCATCAAGCATCGGCTGGAGGTAATTTTGGAATGAGCGGAGGAGATAAGGCTGACCCAGACTTTTGGATGGACCGACTCAATCATCTGAGAGCTCAAGCGAACCTTGGTCCCCATCGAAATGCCGAAATGGGTGGACATCATATGCTGGACAATAAAGTCGCCGATGAGAATTTAAATTTAAATCAACTATCACAAAAAGTTTCACTCATCCGAAAGGAAGTTAGTTCAATAAATGTAAATAAATAATATATTCATATTTAGTTTTCTCATCTTATTTGATTTGTTTTTTTTTTTTTTTTCAGAAACCTGAACTTTCCCCAAATCGCCTGCAACACATCCAAGCGAAGTTAGCCCAAATAAAACAGCAGCGACAAAGTTAAGTTAGGCAATCTTAATAAAAAGAAAGTTTATTAACTCGTAACAAAAATGTGTAGAGCAAGCAAGATAAATAAATTTTAAGTCTAATGAACCCAAAAACAAAACAAAAATTATAATTATGATGCTTATATTTATAACAAATACAGGAAAACAAAACAAAAAAAACCTACTTGCATAGATTAAAAACAAACAAATTAAACATTACCTAACTTGCTGATATTTAATTATAATGCAAAAACAAAAAAACAACAACTATATTCAAATTTTGTTTTAAAAAACACACACAAAATGAATAGTCATTTTAAAACTAATTAAAAAAATAATATCAAGGTTCCGTTACCCACTAAAATAATTTTTATTAAAATTCTTATTTTTAAATTACGTTTTAAAATATTTATTAAAATAAAAAAAGGAAAACAATTTGTTAAATAATATTACATACATAAAAAACAACATTTTGCATTCTTGAATGCGATCTTTATATTTCTGTTGAAAAGTTTGTTACCACAAAATAACGTTGACGAGTAACGCATCCATCCAAATCCATCTCAAAACCTTCATTCACATAACCAAACTTAAAAGTTGGTACCTACAACCTCATCATTTATATTAATTTTGTTTCGAGTAGAAGAAGAAAAAAAAACACAAATGTACACGTTTTTTTTTAATACAACTCTTAATTTATATAAATTAAACTTATAATTCCAATTTTGTTATTAATAAATTATTAATTATAATTGTTTAAATAATCATGTTTGTATTCATTTCATTCGTAACAAAAAAAAAAGAGATAATCATAATCACTATATAGAAAAAAAAAACTCACTAGAAATAAATTCTTTTATAAATATAAACTTGAATATTATTCTTCTTTTAATTAATTCATCGCTCAATATTCTAACGGGCACTATTTTTCTTATTTTTTCTATAATTTTTCTTTTCTTTAATTATTTGCAATGAGAACGAATTTTAGATAAAATGAATATTCTCTATCGTAGTTATTTATGTTTTATTTCTTTGTTAAGGATTTTATTTTGTATTGTTTTGCGCTTATTTATCCTTTAGGTTACTAAAATTATATAAAATAAAAAGAATTTAAAAAAAAAAGAAAAATTGTTTTACCAAAGTGATTTCTTTTTGTTTCCCTTGTCTTTAATGGGATTTCTAATCTTTTTCGAAGAAAAAGTTTCGTGTGTTGTTCTTTAAATGGAGGAGATTGATGTCGAAAACCAAACAATTTTTCTTTGGTTGAGTGAAATATTATTTTTCGCAGTCATAAGATGATTTGTTCATCCTTTTGGGTGTGGCGAGTACCTCTTGGTATCGCTTACCAGATTTTTGGGGCTTAGTACACACTCTCGGCAGTAAGGTTAAGGAGGTTGTTGGATTTATTAGACTTAAAGCCCGGAGCAATTTTTTTAAATTAAAATCTTAGGGGCAATATTGAATTCTAATGAAATAATGATGCTTTTTTTTATTAGTTTCGTTGACAAAAACATATAGCTGCAGCTTTTACCTACGGCACTGGTGCCCTTAACCAAATATGTCACTCGCTTCAACAAAATGGGAAGCAGTAGGTTGGAGGTATACCGCCAAAAAACAAAACAGTTTAACAACAATGTCTGCTTTAAAGAACATTTCTAATTTAAATCAAATAATCATCAAAATAAGAGACATTCTAAAGCCAACAACTAAACACACAAAATCATATGGATCCCTGGCCGCGTCGAAATCCAAGGCAACGAAGCGGCTGATAGATCAGTCAAGTCAGCAATGAGTGTATCATTGATATGCTTCTACCAACACAACAAAAAGACAAGAAATCCCTTATCCTCGACAACTGGAAATACAAAAGGAAAATTGATTAGTTAAATTACACCCACAATTATAAAAACTTCAACCCAAACGGCTTGTAAACTATCTATCCAAATGATATTTCCACAAAACAACTTAAAATCTACATAAGATTAAGACTGTGACACTCCTACATAACCCATAAACATCTTTTTAACAAGGAAACCCCTGCAATATGTAATTTGTGCGATCAAGGCCGTACTCTCAATATGCATCATCCTGCAAAATCTATTCAATTTCAAAAAACCTAACCGACCATAGTCTAATATAAATCTACTAACTTATGTCAATATCAAAAACATCAACGATGTATATAAAATAATGAACGCTCTTAATCTTGTTAACTCTCTTTATAACTACATTTTTATTCTACTAGCTTAAGGCCCTTACTCCTAAAAAACTACCAATGCATACCAGCTGCAACCAGCAGGGTTAATGTTAGACAGCACTAAATAGAAGAGTTTATTTATTTGGGAAGTTATGTGACACTCAATGGTGAAGCATCGTAATGCATTCGCAATTCTAGATCCAATGTGATACTCCAGAAAATTTTCGATTCGTACCGAGTGGAAACTGTTTGAATCTAATTTGGAATCTGTGCTGAACGTGGAAATACTCTGCCATCATCCCTAGTAAACTACAAAAATCTGTAAACCGTTGTGTGCGTTAAACCTTAAAGATAAGGTGGCCATAAACAGACATCATACAGAGAAAGTGATGTTGGATTGCCCATACACCCAGGAAGCCTATTGGCACTATGCAAACTTTTCAATGGTATGGAATCTTCAATGGTATGGGATCTTCAATGTGATAGGCAGGTTAGAAGACCGAAGAAAACGTGGAGGTCTTCGAGGCAACTGAAGTTAATAAGTGTGTGTGCATATTTTTGAGGGCGTTTAGATGGATATGGCATTAAATCGTCTGGGACCCCCTTTCTGAAATCTGATTATGCATTCATTGATTTTTTTTGGATGCGTCTGGCTAGCTTTGGGGATGGGGGCAGGACTTACATGGTCGTACATTTTGGTTATAACTCCAATTACTAAATTTGCTGTCAGGTCCAACTTCGTTTTATCGACTTCTGGAGAATCCAATTGGACACCGGTGACAGGTTTTTTGTAGCATTTTAATGTAGACACTGGAACATGAATGATGCACTCAAAATCGTTTCATTGTGCACTCTCGTATCCGTATTAAAACAAATTAAAAGATGTTGAGACAATCAAATCAATGAGTTGGAAGACGGAGAAAAACATCTAGTCTTAGAACAAGATGGGGTCAAGGAAAATATAGATTCAAACTTCAATCGAGATATCCCGTTACAGACCGATATTGTTGGATAGTACGTATGTGCGTCATGTGCGCCAGCTGTGGTTACATTACCTATTTTTAGATTTGGAATTTTAGAGGAACAAATAAGTTGGAACAAACATTTATGAGTTAAATATGGATTCTTTAATATTTATCTTAAAATTATTTGTTACAAAGCTTAAACAACAACAAATTATACACATATTTCCGATGGAGGATTTGAACCTAAAATGTCAGAGAGTTTTTGCTGGTAGCTAGCAAGTGTATTTGAGTCTGCGATGCCACGTGCCTTGCACGACAGCTGAAGAGCATTCAAGTATTGCATTTCACTAAATTGTGCTCCTTTTTCAATGATACTGGTTAATATGTCATTCGGTTCCATACACAAAAGGTCGTAAAAGTTCTTAGCTTGGTCAAGAGCTACTTCTCTAGATGCGGTTATGTTACTAAGTGTTTGCTGCAGTGCCAGTGAATTTCTGCACATTTGCTGAATGATAATTTGATCAATATTATTTAAATAGTTTGAAGCTTGAATTAAAATTTTTGCTGTTAAGTGTGCGAGTCCTTCAAAGATATACCTAGTTTTCCTAGGGTGCATTGTCGAACCAAAAGCCTCATCCATTTCTGTAAGAATTTTTGTAAGTTTTTGAACTTGTCTATCTGGTTCGAGGATATCATCTTTTGAGGTAATGTAATCTGGTTTGACTGTTGGTTTCGAACGCAAATAATGGAAGCATTGAACCCTCACCTCTAAATGAAGAACCAACAGGCAAGTATTGGCTAATTCATCAAATTCCAGTGCTAAATTAGTTAACACCTTAATAGTACCGTCATTTATAGTTATAGATGAGCATTTGGCTGGATTAAGACCATTCACAATAGGACGCCTTAGTTCGTTTGCGAACTCAGACACCCGATACGCAAACCATTCCATACTCTCTTGCATTATTGCAAGCTCTTTGAGAACTCCAATATCGGAGAGAATTTCTTGTTGTGTTATTCCACCTTCTCCGAGATTGCTTGTAAGCATATCAGCCTCACGCACATTTCGTTGTTGTACTTGCATTGGACTTTCCTCTTCGGATGGCTCAAATTGTCCTCGATGAAGTTTCTTGCTATATTTTTCATGGTGATTTGAAGTCTTCAAATCTGTCCAGTTTGGTAGAGTTTTCAAGAATCGACTAATATCTTCATCTTTCAACCAGGCTACACTGTAAATTTGCTTTTCTTCAGAATCTGGTTGAACTATGCTACGGTAGGCAGCCTGGCAGGTCTCTCGGTATGTCTTCAACAACGAGCAGACCATTTTTAAAAGATCTTCAGAGAAGCATGGCAAATCTTGAATAAGATTTTTAGTTTCAGATATTTTTCGTTCCACCATCACAGTAGACTGAAGAAGGGGACGTGGTATATTAAGTGATTTGACATCTTCGGGCATCACAATTGCACGCCAAGCATCTTGATTTTTAGAAAGCGATTCAATGGTTAAGTGCAAATTTTTAAAGTGGCCCTTTGCAAGGAATGTTTCTTTAATATAGTTGTCAATAAAATAATGCAGACTACAAGGTTCTCCTGACTTGCATTTCATAAACATTTCAATTTCTTGAATGTACTCCATGAGTGGGAGGTAAACTTTGGTGATTAAAGTTTGATCTGGCTCGCAAATGAGAACTTTTTCACGTTTCTCTTCTCTACCAAGCATTCCTAAATTGTCATCATTCGAAGTATTAGATGGATTCCTTCGGTGTCCCTTAAACGACGAATTAGCCTGTTGATGATTTTGTGCGATGTGAGATGATTTATCGAATTTAAAAAGCGTACGTTTATTGCAGGGTACTTTTCTTCTTATAAAGTATGAATTAACATTAACTGCTGGCTCGTTAAAATTTGCCTGCGAAGCCTCATCCGCCGATTCATTTTGAATGTCCAAATATTCGGTTAGAAGTAATTGCAACACCGACTGCGCCTGAGCCCAAAACTCACTCAAGTCAAATGGGCGGGCCATAACCGAATACTTCTGAATAACACTCAGATAGTTTTTCAACAGCAATGTATGCACCCTGGCAATTTCCTTAAACTGCTTAAAAAGTACTTCCAATAAAGCCAACAGCATATGTCGGTCGGTGGGCACTAAATTCAGGGCTATCATTTGATTTGTTGTGTTTTGTACAACTTCTAGAAGATGCGATTGCATTTGGACACGTATTCTCTCAATTGAATCTGAAACACGGTCCAGCATACCAAAACATTCGACTGTTATGGAAATGAAATAAGTCACACTTAGATCGGCATCGATTAAATCTGTATCTTCTATAGATTCTGATTTTTCAAAATCAAAACCTTGAGCCATGTCAACTAGAGCCTTTTGAACACGGGCATTAGCTTCCATGCGGTCGGTGGACCGACGAGCAAAATTTCTAGCAAAATGCGATGCACTATTTCGTTCTGAATTGTGTCTTTCGAAATTAGTTAGGACTTTACTTGACGAATGTTTGTACAGTTGCTGTACGATTTCTTCGTGCAGCTTTTGATAGAGTTGATTCTTTCGTGTTTGCAAATCATTTCGAAAGTCCGACAAGCCTTCGACATCCTTGAAAGGTCCGTCACAAGCTTTTGAGGCATCACAAAGAGCCTTTGCAGCATGCAGATATTGTCTTTTTGACGAATATGCTGTTGCTTTGTGTGGTACTTTGCGAAGTTCAGTTATTTGGTTAACCATTTCTAGCACATATTTGTGTTGGACTGCATCGGTCCAGAGTTTTTTAAGCTCATTGCGTCGACACTGTAGGAGTTGCTTACACGCTATTAGATTTTCCTTGACGGAGTGGATCTTCTCTCGACTGGCAGTTATTTCGTTTGATACTTGGCTAAACAGAGGCAGCACTCTGGTGAGATTTTTGTCATGTTTCGATACGAGTTCATTGAGACGTTGGTCAGACTTCTTGAACTCCTTTTCTATTCGATATTTTTCTTTTTGACGTTCTTCATTAGTTTCGCTAAAGCCCAGCGATTTGATAACGTTTACTAGAAACCCACAGCCTGCGTCTTCTTTTCCGTATTTAACTCCGCGCGGAGGCTTTGTTGGAGCTGGTGGTGTATCCATTCTTTTGTTTTATTTTAATCAGACCACACTCGTTCTGACGTAACTGGGGAAGAGAAAAACTTCGTTAGTTGAACTTTACACTGAGTTGACCAAACAATCCCATGAATTGTAATTTGTAAACAAAAAATGGGCGTTTCTCTAGGTTATCGCAAAATAGCATTCTCACTTTTTAATATTCCATTCGATAAGCTTAATAGTTCCAGCAAAACCCCCAAAATTAATACTTTAAGTCCAGTTCGAGCGACCAGACTAGATCAGGCATCCAAGAATACAGAGTCCTCCACAGTTCAGATTTATCAAAGGACTTTCTTAGCCTAGCGAATCACTTTTCATTTTGCTTGCAAAGTCATCATTTTCGTTTTTATTGATTGAATTTTTGTGTGTGTTTTAAAATAGAAAACTTTTTAAATTATTAAATCATTAATTATTTGCAATGCAATCGGAAGATAATAAAGAGATACAAATATTTTTCTTTACTGTCTTTTTCTCAGTTGAGTCAGTCAGAACAATGCTGAATCAGAGTTGGCCGAACTGTCACTTTTTAGAAAAAACTACATTTGTTACGTCTGCTACGTAGTTTATGTAGTTTATGTAGTTAATGTAATTAAATGTAGTTAAATGTAGTTTATGTAGCAGACGTAGTTTGAACTGTCAAATTATCTGTCAGCAGTCAGTTTTACTTTTTTTTACGATTTTACAGTTTGCAAATCGGTTGTTCTTGGAAGACTATTAAAATTAAACTGAATGCCTACTTGATTTCAATTTTTCCTTTTAGATTTCTAATTTTTGTAGGTAATTTGTAATGTGCAAATGTACAATAAGGTACAACAAATATACATACATACATTATAAAATACATACAAATAAAAATTCTTAAATATCGTTGTTCGTTGGTCTTTAATCAAGACTCTTGATTCTCGAATCTTGAACTTAATACTTGATAAATTTATATCAATTATTCCATTTTGTCTATATTTATTACGTGTATGTAGCAAACGTAACAAATTGTAGTAAATAAGGCGTGTAGTTTATTGAATTAACTACGCGTAGTTAATGATGTAGTAAATGTAGTGTAGTTAATTCGGCCAACCCTGCTGTGAATGCTGCCAAGTTGAGCGAATTGTCAAAAAAATCCTGAGGATGCGCCAACGATATTTTATTAAGGTTGTACCACACTGTCTCACATTAGAAATATTCATGCAACGTCGTGAAAGTCGGAAAGTTTAATGCGTCGAAAGCGAACTGCCAATTTATTTGTACATATTATTATATCTGCGACAGTTCATGATTTTTTATTTGTGTAAAATCAACTCAGTATTGTTTTGTCTTAGCTCGCGGCCACACATGCCAGCTACTGGCAAGCAAGTTACTACATGTAATAATTGTCAGATACCTGTCTGTGTTCCAGTCGGCTGGAAGTTTGTGTGTATGAGTGGAAAATGTGTGTGTATTGCAACTGTCCTACCAGTAGCTGTCATGTGTGGCGTCCGGGTTAATACAGTAAAACCTATGAAAACAAACAACAACAAAAACTGACAAAATATTCTCCGTTGCAGCTGTGTTTAACCTACTTGTAGAAGTGAACTTGCACTTCAGCGGAACAACGCTGCATTTTTATATAGAGTAGAAACCGTTCCGTTATTTATATAATTATTTTAAAATGATAAATTAAGAAAATGAAGATAGCAGCGGTGCATAGTCGCCACTGATTGCAACATTAATTATGATTGCAACATAATTCCTTTTCCGACTGTCCTCGGAATCAACCATGTACATACTTCCCAGGATCGTTTATGAAAGGTTTAGCTAGCCCTTGTGAATACAAATTATTGCACCGTGTTGTTACCTCCTCCATTGTATATATAAACTATAGTACTATCACCTGAGGTGCGCCATCTATCGACGAAAAACTAAGTTCGAGAATACCATGGGAAGCAACAACAACAATTAAAATGGTGGAAATTGTTGTTGTTGCTTCCCATGGTATTCTAGAGCTTAGTTTTTCGTCGATAGATGGCGCACCTCAAGTGGGAATACTATAGTTTATATATACAATGCCTCCTCATTGGTGGTTATCACTTTTGTAATCGAATTTTCTTTTTTCCCAGCTTTATGAATCGTTAATAAGAGAAAGTAGGTATTGGCATCACTTGCTGTAACATGAACTGTCAGTTGCTTGTAATGTCAACGGTCGATGTTGTCATCCAAAACAAAAGTGAAAATACAGAAAACCTACAATTATTTTTAACAGATTGTAAAAGCCTTTCATTGTTTTAATTTTAAAAATTCAATAGTGCCATGTTTGGTAGGAAAAAACCCGAACCTCCAAAGAAGCGCAACCATGATTTATCTCAAGTAAGATCTAATTGAATTTTTCTCAAAATTTACATTCAACTTTCGGCATGAGTCATTTCGTATTTGCTCATGAACAAACGCAATATCGACAAACATTAATCTTTCACCCTACCATTGTTGTCTAGTTTGGTTTAACAGATATACCCGACGACTTTGATCCAGCGGGAGGAGCACATGATGATGGGGATGATAGTGACCTTGAGGCTGAACTTGCCGCAATGGTGAGTGGCGGTGCAAAACAAAAACCCAAGGCCAAACCAAAACCGACACTCATTCCACCTTCAGACTTAGACAAGATGGTGTCTGAGAGTATGCGAGATATAGGTAGTGATGATGATATTTCTGACGATGATGACGATCCAGAACTTTTGGGAGAACTTCAAGGAATAGCTGGAGGCGATTTAGAAATTGAGCAGCCAAGCCCTTCAGAAGAAAGGGAAGCACAGGCACAACAGACGTTTCTTCCAACAACTACTACTGATACCATTTCTATAATCAAATCCCGTATTGAACTATACAAGTTAGCTGAAGCTGCTGCCAAAACTGCTGGCGAATCAGCTAAAGCCCGGCGTCTTAATCGCGGCCTCAAGACCCTTAACGATTTACTCAAACAGTCTGTTGCTGGGAACACAATAAACGTTGATGATATTCCCCCAGAAGTGAGTGTTAAAGCTGTGAAGCCACCAGCAGAACCTGCAGAAGGACAAGTACCACCAGAAGTTCCTTTGAGACAAGCCCCAGCGGTTCCATCGAGGCCAGCTCCAGTCCCCCCTCCGGTAGAAGAAAAAAGCCCCACGATTGAAGATAAACCCACTTCAGTCGAAGAAGAGCAGAAATTAGTGAATCCAATTCTAACAAAACTAAACGAACGAAAGCAGGAGTATAAAATTGCTGCACTTACAGCCAAACGATCTGGAGACACTGCTCTGGCCTTGCAGTTCGTTAAAGTTCTAAAACAATTCGATATGGTCATAAAACTTTGCGAGGAGGGAAAAGAAATTGACTTGAGTGACATGCCTCCACCGCCCAATGAATTTGCAGAGTTTCTAGCAAAAATGCAAGCGGGAGCTAGTGGCGAGCCGGAAAATGCCAATGAACCTGCACCACAATCAGCCCCGGAACCAGCACCACCTGCTCCCGAAGAACCTCTTACAACAGCATCTACTATGCTCGAAGCATTAGAACAGCGTCTACAGAAGTACAAGTCAGTTGAAGAAGGTGCAAAAGCTGAAAACAACTCAAGCAAAGCCAGACGCTTTGGACGTATAGTCAAACAATACGAAGATGCCATCAAGAGCTACAAAGCTGGCAGGCCAGTGGCTTTCGATGAACTACCAACTCCTCCTGGATTTGGGCCTTTGCCTGGGAGTGGTGATGCACCAGCTGCAGCACCATCTACTCCTGCAGCCACTTCACCAGTACTGCCATCTAAACCAGCTCCAGTAGTCACGCCCGAAGCAGATGAAGAAAGCAGCGAAGGAACTCCCAAGCCGTCACAACCAGCTTCACCTAAAAAGGAATTGACCACTCGCATATCTGGCAATCAACACAGTACTAACTTAGCTGAACAACAAATGAAAATTCTGCTGGATAGACAAAAAGAATTCAAAATAGCTGCAATCGAGGCAAAAAAGGCTGGGGAAATCGATCAGGCGAAGGAGTATCTTAAAATCTACAAAGGCTTCGAAGGTCTGCTCAATGCTGCTAGTAGTGGATTGCCAGTGGATTTGAGCACGGTAAGTAAGAGAAAGAAGCTTTTGATCTCTATTTAAGTTTTAGAAAAATATGTTATATCATTAGGATAACCAATTGTTTTCAACTCTACTTCGGTTTGTGTTTAAAAGAAGAAGACATATCAAAAACGTTTCGGTTGACAATATTCCTTTTAAAAGTTCTAAGCTCAAATAAATAGTTTCTTTGCTTCATCAATGACCTTGATCCTTAAAAACAACGTGTTTCAAATGCTTTTTATCATTTTTTCGCAACGATCACTCCAATATCTGCGAAATAATTTCAATACTTAAGGCAATACTCCATTTTGGACCACGGCCTCAACCTTAACTGAAACAATACCCAGCTCGGTTACTAGCTTTTTGACTCCAGATATGACTCCAATTTTTTTTTCACTTGGTCACGCCACCTAAGGTGGCCCTGCAATATCTCTCAGGGGCGGATTTGGGTTACTCGACGAACTGATGCGGTTTCGTCGATACGCACCAAGTCCCCCAGTCATCTAAGCCGTAATCTTTATCTGATAGCATCCCTGTAGATTTGCATCAGATGCTGACTGTTTTATCTGATATTGTGGACTGTATTAAATTGATTGTGTTTTTGATTGAAAAGGGTATTTGTTGCTTGTACTATTTGTTAATTTTTATTTTTGTTTAATACCAACTGCTGCTGCTGCGACTGCCTTGGTTGTTGGTTGACATCAAAATAGGCAGATACGAGTATATGATCAAGAGCAAGTAGCGGCAGATTACAATTAACAAATTGAACAAAAATAACTGTTAAAGCAAGAGAACAAACAGTAACAATATAATTGATTCAAACAAGATTACCGGAGTGGTTTTAGACACATACATATGACAATTATAATATAAGAGAATAATATAATATAAGAGAATTAGCTCAAAAATAGGGTAAACTAACAAGTGTATACATTTTGTATAAAGCAAATATTGAGCAATATATGCACGATATAAGTTAAAATAAATCTTTAGGTTCTAGTTCAGAACACTGACAAAAGCAATATTACTGCCCAGGGATGATAGGGTTTTTGTGTAGGGTCGTCTCGGTTCTTTAAGATAGAGATATAAAAACAGATATTGCCAAAGGCGAGTCTTCAATTGATCATTTGAGATGTTTTACTCGAGCCCAGATAGTCGATGTCTTTGACTGCCTCAAATTAAGATTAATCTAACTTACTTCCTTAAGGTGGCGCAGACCCCTCAGACAGTCCAGTCATTAACCAGTTGCATGTTGGTTGAGGTCGTTCTCTACTTGATAGTGCCAACTTATTTGGGGTCTTCCAGTACTGCGTTGACTGTTAAGGTTGGATTTGAAGACTCGACGGGCTGGTGTGCATACGCTCCACATGTCCGAGCCATCTAAGCCTTTTGACCAGGTCAATGTCGCTGTAGCTCGTAACGTGCTTTATTAAACCTTCTTCTCGATTCTCCATTGATACATACAGGACCTAACCCGGAGAATCTTTTCCTTAAAGCACCCCAGCAGCTTTCCTTGTATTGTGTGTAGGCCCACGCTTCTGTCCCATACAACAAGGCTGGGATGATTAGGGTCTATATAGTGTTTAATTTGCCCTTGAGAAAGAGCTTTGCCTGATCTCTTCACTGATATTATTTTGAGAGGTTGTAGTGGAACCCAAATAGAGAAAGTCAATGACTACTTCAATGTAATATCTTCAATGTAACATGGAGACTAAAACAAATCTTAATATCTGTTTATCTTGAAGGTTTGTCAAAGTCTACGCTAATGATGTCTTGTGCCCGAGGACTTTGTGCTCTCTTTATCTTAACAGGTAACCCCTTCTCTACTACTCAACTACAATCAATTGTGAATGCTCCACTAACAATAAGCATCGTTCTTCCGATGACGCCAATATCATCAGCATAACCAAGTAATTGAACAGATCAATGAAAAATCTTACCTATTGCCTCAAGAAGAATGTCGAAGAAGTGACATTATAGCGCATCACCTTGTCTTAAGCCTTTCTTATTTTATTTATCTTTTCCTTAACATTTTGAGCTTTGTAAAAACTTTTTTATTGCAAGCAAATAACGATATTTTTAAAGTTACACTACATGTTTGAAAACTAAATTTGTTTTTAATAAAATTATCCACAGCTTCCCTTGCCTCCATCACAACGTGAAAACCTAGAAGCATCTTTTGCAATTGTCAACTCAGGAGATTGTGATCCAAATGATGATATATCTGATATAAGTGTTCGTTTGGAAGAGCAACTGGCGAAGCAATTGATGATGTGCAAGAATACCCGAGATCATCACAAGGCCATGGGTGACGTTGCTGGAATGAATAGATTCGAAAATTTAGCCCTGACTGTCCAGAAAGATTTAGATTTGCTTCGTTATTCAAAGAAGTAAAACAAAATTCCACTTTGATACACTCTCACAAGTTTTGACAATAATGTGTGTTATTTCAGGAAAAATTTCCCACTACCCAAGTTCCACTACGAACAGAAGAGTTTCAACATTGTTCACTGCAACACCGATATAACTGACAATGAGGTAGAAATTATGGTTGTTCGGGGAATAAACTACAATGTACCCAACCCCAAAGAAGTTGATACTTATGTGAAAGTTGAATTTCCATACCCTCAGGTTTGTATAATTTTTGAATTGAAATATATTTTTATATTGTGTGGTAAATTTTTTTTGTAGGAAGATTTCTTCAAAGCGAAAAGTTCACTAGTTCGAGATACAGATAGTCCGGAGTATAATCAAAGGTTTAATGTGGATATTCAACGTTCGAATAGACAATGTCAGAGGTTATTTAAACGTCAGGCTGTTAAATTTGAAGTCTATTCAAGAGGGTAAGTGATTTTCGAATTTGGGGGTTTTCTCGCCTCGCACAAAAATGGGCAATGCTTTGGGAATAATCGAATATTTTCTTTCTTTCTGTTTATTTGAACTTTAAAACTAATATAATAATATTTTGAATTGCTTTTACTATTTTCTAATGCTTCCTGGATTACTCTATATATTATGGTGTTGCTTTTATTGACGAGCTTAAAATTTTGTGTGTAAATAGCCTGGTTTATGTACGAAATGAAGGAAACTATTACATTTGTTTTTTAAATTGACTATGTTCACGAAATAACGTGTTATTTTGCCCTCTGTTTTATATTTTTGAAGTGAAGGTGGTTTGAAACACATATTCTTTGACCGGGCTCTTGTCCAACACCTACATATTTTTGTTTTATTCCTGAACGCATGTGAAGGTAAAACAAAGTTTTTTGTGTGTTCAATCAAAGAAAACCTAGAAGCTTGGTTATTATAGCAATATTACTTTGATTTCTTCCATCTTATACCAACCGTACGATCTATAAAGCCCAGCCACCTGTTGAGTATTTATTTTGTTTACACGACTTGCGTCGCTGCTTAGCACATAAATATTTGGTTTTAACATCTTCTTACAGGGCACATGTGTATGTTTCTGCAAAAGTTCCAAGAAAATAATTGTTTTGTTAAAAGTTTATTACCCCAGCCATAAAAGCAAGTGTAATATGCGTTTGAAATCCACGCCCATTATACTTTTTAGAATTGAATGACTTGCATCGGTACAAAAAGCGAAACATTTTATCCACAGTGTAATACTTCTTCGGGAATAAAACCGTGAACTTCAGTGACTTAGACATTCAAACAGACTAAATTACACCCTACATTGAATTTGAACCAGTGACTCAAACTGTTATGCCAACGAAAGATTGCTGGAGAGAAATCCTAGTCAATAACGAAGATCATGTCCCGGTGTGTACGGACCGATCAAAACTGTACGAGAAAGGTGAGCCAGGGATCTTTGCAGATAACCCACTTATAAACAGCTCAATAAAAAACATAGATACACATGTTTTCATTGACAATAGTTACAAAGTCAAAACTGGCGAATTGCTAACGCATGAACTAACTCAGTTAGTTACTCTGTACTGGGTCTCAGGACACAGGAGGAAATGAAATGGCAGTTTAAATTAGAGAAATCGGTTCATCTCTTGAACCAAGCCAAACGTTCGATATCGTCGATGGCAGATGGCCTACAACTGGCACGGACCTTAAAATAAATCAATCTGGCTTCAACTGTTATAATGGGAGCCGATATGAGCAAAATTGCCTCACCTTGTTTTATCGCTACTTCTATAAACAGTGCTCCAGTTGCCAAATGCATTTCTCCCCTAAAACAGTTTCCCCGTAACACCAGCACCGCAAGGAATTCCCATTAATTTACCCTTGAGCCTTACTTCGGACGTTACTGTTAAGTATAGAGACTCTTTTTTTTTTATCAGCAATACAAGAATGTGGAATGCTTTACCCGGCTCGATTTTTCCCTCCCATTGTGATATACAAACATTCAAAACCAATGTACACCGGCTTCTTTTTTATCTCCTATCCACACTTCCTAAACGCTCGCACTGTGTTAACACATATTAAGGGTATTAATAACCCCTCATCATAAAAAAGCACATCTGATTGCAAACCTGTCACGACAAATAGGCAGATAGGGACTGATTTCACTTCCACTGCGAGTAGCACAGCTCGGCATGGACCAAAAATGCAGCCCCTCTTGAAAACAAGCCACTAACGATTCAGATTAATTCAGATCCTAGGTTGATTCAGGGGGGCTTATTTCAGCATTTGCAAACATTTTGTTTGTTTTAAAGCCTTGTAGCTTTATTTCAAGATGGTCAATTTGCTTAACAAGCAGTTTTGTCAACAGATTTGCAAGGGGAAATTTGCTAAAACAAATTTTCAGCTTAATATGCCGACGCAACGGAGGCGACGAATTCTATGGTCGAAGACATGAGGACGCATGTACTTAGTTTTGTCCTTGTTTTAAGACGATTCCATTTTACTCGCTCTTGACACGATTCCATAATAAAGCATCGTAGTGGAGCAAATGCAAATTTTATTTTTAATCCCATATTTTCTAAGCTCCCTTGGGTTAGATTAGGTAAGTGGGCTGATGGATGATGTTGTGCCCATCACACTTAGATCAATGTAGACCTCACAAACCCCTTTGGGGTTTGTGTCCAATCAGCATATATATTCTTAAACCATTTTGAAGCGTTAATAAATCTGAGCAGGTTCAGATAGCTTCTTAGTCCTGGAAGAAATGACTTCCTAGAACTTAATTTCTTAAGCGGCATAATGCTGGGCAGTGACAGAGAAAATGCGGAGTGACTTCGTGCACATCTATGTCGCCACAACTTTTGCACAAGACGTCCGTGCTGAGCTTCATTTTATTTTTGTGATAACCCAGCATGTTGTGCCCGGTCAAAATGCTCACAAAAGATCGTAGCGATTTTATGTTGAGCTGTAGAATCTTCTCTGTTCTTTGTTTATTAAAGTAGGGCCACAGTTTCCTGGTTATGAAACAGGAGTCGAGCGAGTTCCCTTTCTCGTGAGTTGCAGCGATTACTTTATTAGATTACCAATCGTCTGTTTGATGTTACAGGTTGGGAACTTTACCGTTGTGTCTCCCTTACACATGCGGTGCCGAACTTGCCTGTAGGCAAAACAGGCAATTGCCTAGGGCGGCACTCCTAGGAGGGCGGCACTTTGACTTAAGAGGAAACATCAGTACAACCATTTCAAAAGGAAGAAGGGTAAACTCATACACAAATTCAACACTACCTTAGTCAAAATAAATGGACTTATTAACTTGTTTGGAGCATTAAGATAAACTCCAGCAGTACTTTCAGATAAACCGAAATTTTCGTTTGAAACATTATACAAGAATGCTTTTAACACTGCTAAACAAATTAACATTACTGTGGATTTTATTGTGTCCGATGCTATAAGCTTACGTAGCCCTCGTTATCCATCTGATCAATCCCTTAAAGTCATCGACCCAAAATTAAAATTTAAAGCTAATTACTTACTTTATCTTCTCTCGATAAGAGCTTTGTACAATACAAATTTCTCAGCCAAAATTTCGGATTTGATTGCGATATTTCAAAGAAGGTGGAGTTGAAAGACTGCGAAATACTTAAAACAATAGTAACTGCAAAACTTGGCAGCGAAGTTCAAAAGGATATTATAGCGAAAGATCTCTTGAATGAAAATAATACTTCTACTGCTATTGATCTTCGAACTTTGTCAATTTTAAACTAAATTTAGCTTCTCGCTTCTAACTTAACAATATCCAAATTAATTAACGGCATTTAAGCTTCTATTAACGTTCCCTGATGTGCTGCTTCAAGTGAAGCTAGCTTCCCGAAACTGAAGCTTATAAAAACCTATCTGCGCTCAACAATGATTAAATGGTCTTCAATACTACTACTACCTGTATTGAAAAAGAAATGCTCAAGCGCATTAAAGAAGAAGAAGTCAATACGAGATTTGCAAAAATGAAATCGTTCAGAGCAGCATTTTAGGTTCGAAATTTTATATTTTCGAAATTTTTCGTCGAAAGCCTTTAATTAGGGGAGGACGGGGTACAGAGGACCACCGGGGCACAGAGGACTTTCTGTTTAAAACGATAAGTAAGTGACTAAGCCAAAAAGTCATAGGAAATAATAAAAGCGCCCATCTATCTAGTCAGTTGGTTATTATCTTTTGTGTGTACAAGGGCTTTGAGATTGAATAAATTAAAATTTATTGTTTTTTAAGGTAAGTTTATAAAAAAAAGTCTATTAAATTGTGTGTGTTTACAATGTTAAGGCTATGTAAAATTAATTTTAAGTTTTTATATCAAAAACAGTGAGTTTATTAGTGCTTTGTGCAATTTGAGTTTTGCGAAATATTCGCTGTCAAACTCGTCGATATAATTTTTTAAAGGCATTCTTGTTGGGGCACAGAGGAATTAGGTGGTCCCTTGTGCCCCCTATATATGAACCTGTTTAATTTTTGATTATTTTTGTTGCAGATGGTACCCAACTTAAAATGAAGTTAATCAAAGTTTCAAGTTACCGATGTTTTGATCAAAAAGAATAAAATAAATACCTGCCTAGATAAGAGTTTATACAATCTTATTACTTTTTGCGAAGAAGATTTTTCATAGGAGGCACATAGGCCCACCTAGGTCCTATGTGCCCCGATGATTGGGCACAGAGGACCAAAATCACTTTTTTGCACATTTAAAACAAAAGTAATAAAATTGCGACAGTCATTATTTACTTAGTTAATATTAAAACCTTAAGGTATGTGGTGAGGAAATTTTAGCTTTTTTTCTCCGTTCGATATATTTTAATAAACCGGCAAACGTTAAGTGGTCCCCTTTGCCCCGTCCTCCCCTATTACTAAATAACGCTCTATGTTAATGTTATTGTTTTCGTTGTTTTTTTTTATTTATTTTTGGGGCGGCAAAAAAACAATTTGCCTAGGGCGGCAAAATTCTCAGGTTCGGCACCGTACACATGTCATCAATTTTTCATTACTTAAACCTCTTTTTCTGATATTTGCAAAGTGACAGGAATCATAGCTATGGCAAAGAAGCCGCGAGCCTCTTTACCTGAAGATGTTCGCACAATAAGTATGTTTCTTACCGTGGTTACAAAAGGTCTTTGAAAAACTCATGGATCAGAAAAGTCTATTGTATTCTTACTGGGCTGGCGCTACTGGCCATCAATTTGTATGTACCAAGAAGATATTGTTTTGGCTTCAGCTTGGGGGCTGTTAACCTTAAAAAAAAAAATTTCAGAAGAGTTCTAATCAATCAGATCTAAAAACGAATTTCAATCTGGAGTACCACAAGGATCTATTATAGGTTCGATAATGTAATAATAATATCAACGCACACACAGGAATGGTTGAGAGTGTAAGTCACAGGCCCCGGCCCCGGTTGGAGCTGTTGTGTCAAAAATGTATTTATTTAATCTTCTGAATGTATGTCAATGACTTGCCAAAAGTTTTAACCAATGTTTTTTTTATTTTTCACGGCCACCTGGCCTAATTGAAGATCTTGCCTGTTGATTGAAGATTAATTGGTCTCGTGTAAGTGTACATGCATCCAAAACTCAATTATTAATGATTTCTAGTCCTTAAGGTGGCGCCGACAGTCCATTGTGGACCTCGACCTCAACCAACAAACCCCGTCAGCTACGCCGGTTAGCCAATGGCCTTCAGTTGCTACCTTAGATGGGGCCTTCCAGTACTGCGTTTGACCTCAACGATTTTTTCTAAATTTTAACTATATGTCTGTAAGATCCAAGGTCTTTTGAATGCAAACTGCACGGCATTAGTTAGAAGGAGTAGAAAGATAGGACGCAATGGATTGAGAATTAGGTGATATTGATATTTATCTCACGAAAATCCCACGGGCTGCGTCCAGTTGAAGCTGGGGGAATATTGAAAAATTGCTGCCCAGGCTGGGGCTCAAACCCACAACTCTTAGGTTAGCAACCAAGCACTTCATCCACTGATTCTAGTAATAGCTTTAATACAGAATCTGTGTTTCTAATTCTTATTTCGGAACACAGGCTATCATTTATCAGAAGCGTCACTACTCTTAGCTTTAGATTAAATCAAAACTTGTCATGCACCAATTATATTGACTATGTCGTCGGTCGAATTGATGGAGGGGTCCACAAGCTCTCCAAGGCTCTTTGCAGCTTTTACACCTCAAGAATAGAAATTAAAGCTTCATAAAACGTTTATAGTTCCCTTAAAATTTTTTTTTTTTTTAATCTGTAGGTACATACTTTAAGCGACTCGCTATCTGCAAACAAACTCCAAGCTGCTTCTACTAAAGCACTTCGCTATGTCTAAGAACTCCGCAGATATGGCCATATTACATGTTTTGATTAACTTGCGCTAGGGGTAGCTCGCTGACAAGATTTGTAGATGCCAAAAGTAAAGGTTGGAAAAGTTCGGTTTGCGCAATCCCAAAGAACTTTGAACCTAACTATCCCAACTTCCGATCACGTCAATGAAGTCTTTAAGTGGGCAGTGTCTTCGACATCAAATTAAGACATAAATTTCCGTTAGAGTATAGCAAAAAAGAACAATGTATAGTTGTCCTTCCATAAATAGATGTACAATAAAAACGCACATTCCTTATCCATCCATATATGTTGTATCATTGGTAGCAACGTAGGTTGTACCTGATTTAAGCGTGAGAGTAGTCTTCTCATTTTCAAATCATACAAAGTCTACTCTCAAGCTTATATCGTTCGCTTCTTGTCACCACTAATTCATTAACTAACAGTAAAATTGCTATGATTTTTTGTTGAATTGTAAAATAAAAAAAAAACCAAGCAAAACTAAAATCATGCCCCAGATGCTGTGGAATTTGTGGATTTTGTCGAAAATTGCCAATGTGTTGTTTCAGCGGTTTCCTGCGCTCGGACACGCTCATTGGAACGGTTAATGTAAAGCTTCAGCCACTCGAAACCAAATGTGAAATACACGATACATACGATGTGAGTTTAAAAAAAAAAAACCTAAAATTACAAAAATAAGTTCATCAACATTTTTTATTCCATTTCTTTTCTGCAGCTAATGGAAGGACGAAAAACTGTCGGTGGCAAATTAGAGATTAAAGTAAGAGTTAGGAATCCAATTCTTACAAAACAAATCGAACACATAAATGAAAAGTGGCTCATATTGGATACATAAAAGTGCTCTTAGACGATTGATTATAATTTTATTATTTATATTATTAAATGTTTCGAGTTATAAAAGATGAAAACTGTTATAATGCTGGATGCAAGAAGAATAAGTTGCATTTACCTTTGGATTTGTATTGTGTTAAAAATTAAATAATAAAACCAAGTCTTGGCTGACTTTTTAAATAATACTTAAATATGCTGTTTGGTTTTGGAGAATTCACTTAAACGTCCAAACGTGTCAACACTGCGCACAGCATAGGTACCTAAAAAAAAATTTATCTTTTTAAGGATCTTTCTTAGGCAATTTTTTTATAGAATACCTTTTACTTTGTGGTCGTAGGGTGAGAATACAAATGATAAAAACGGTGTATGCCACCCAGCTGTGACTTCTTGTTGCTCTGTGCCATTGGAGGGCATGAACCAAACTTGGTAGGTGACTACACACCTATTCCCATGATATTTATCTTTCCAAATAAGAAGAACTTCACTGGAAGTGATCGAATATATATGAAGTCGATGCGGACGCTGTGGGGGCAGATTTAAATCTGAACAAATCCTAACATGAACCAGCCACGGAGAGCGTACAGGCAGACTTAGATGAAGCAATGGATGATTTAAAGTTCCCATTGTATATAGTTTTGGTCCTTGAACCTTTCGCATTGCTTCTCTTACAGTACTATTCGGAAATGGTGGCGAACCGTACAATTCCCAAACACAAACCGGATCGGTATTTTGATATTCAAGAAATTCCACAACGTAAGAGAATCGTCTACCTTCCATTGTTCTCAAACTTATCTTTTTTTGAAAGCGGTCCACTGCACCTAATTCTCCGTCACAAATTGCTACTAAGCTCAGGAATGATCTACCATTCGCGTCAACCGTTTTCAAAACCCTAATCGATTCGGACATCTTTTCGATATCAGTGGCATGAGTTCCTAGGCTACCCATCATCCCCAAAGCAGCGTACACTGGTTTCTGAATGAATTGAGAATAAGGTTGTGGCCGAGAGTTGTTCATCCGAAAGTGTGCAAACAGTGTTCTCTGTGAAAACTCATATGGATGGTAGCTAATGAAGGCGTTGTCATGGCTTATAAATTGTAAATTCTTGAATATTTGAGTGTTTAGTTTCGCAACCCAATGGTCAAATATTATGGAAACAACGGAAATTGCATAGCGGACATCTGATTGAAATTTACGAGGTGTCGACCATCCAGCGATGGGATCAGCTTCACTGAAAAAAATAGAAAAAAGTGTTAGAATAATAATTAAAAAAAATAAAACAAATCATTTGGCACCTGTTCGCAACAGGTATCTCAGTTAGATTGGGATACTTTTGAAAGATTTGTTGAATCAAACGTTTGCCTCCAGCAGCGACTTCACTGCTGATTCCAGAGCCTTTGTGATGATAAGTTATAACATCAAATGGACAGTAATTAGGATTGATGTTGCATTGTTCAAGCGATTCCCAACAAAGCGGATGGTTTTCTTGATTTTTAAATAATCCTGCTGGTCCGTGTAGTTTGAAATTTACTTCGTTAAGTGGTCGTCGGCCAGCTGCGTTTAAACCCCTACGAAGGGCTCGGAGGTAGTTTTGAAATGCTGGGAAAAGATTTTAAAGAAATGAGTTGGAGTTTAATTTCTTATATATCGAGTGCCGTTGCCATAGTTTATATTGGGAGTGAGCTTTGATTTCATAAATAAATATGGACATACGACGAAGGAGGAACTTTTTGGGAAGGACAGCCTGCATGATGTAACCTCGGAAACGTATTCAAACTGAACAATTTTGTAGCGGTAAAGAACATAGCTTGAAACCAAATCGACCATGTTGCAATCGACGGAAGACACTTCTCAAGCATATTAAGTGTCCTTACACAGGGGACCCAATATCAATTCAGACCCGATCAGTGCAGAATTGTCTGTACGAATGAATACTTAACGAGATCTTTGACAAATAGCAGCAAGCAAAAAAAGGAACAGTAACCGGTGCCTTCACTACTATGGAGTCGGCAGCATGCAGAATGGGACTGGAAATAAATGAGGACAAGACGAAGTATATGTTTTCATCAACAAAAGTCGAATCATACCACCGACTTGGTCAGTACGTGATCAATGATAGGTATAACTTCGAGGTAGTAAGTGAATCTGTCTACCTGGACACTGCTGTAAACACAGCCAACAACATCAGCGCTGAAATCAAACGCAGACTAACTCTTGCTACTCCCTGTTACTTTGGGCTGATTAAGCATTGAGACTGCAGGCTAGAAATCGATCCGGCTGGTGGGGCTTATTAATCAAGGCATAGGAGCAGTAATGATCCATTCGATTTGGACGATGATGAACAAAACCTCCGTCCACCCAAGCAAGAAGAAGTTCGAGTAGCAATATCTAATCAAAGGTCCAACAAGACTGAACTCTTCAAAGCAGCGGGAGATGACTTGGTGAGGAGCATACACCAACTCATCTGTACAGTCTGGTCGGATGAAAGTATGCCTGACGAATGGATTCTCAGCATTGTGTGTCCTATCCACAAGAAAGGAGATACTCTTAACTGCGCCAACTACAAAGGTGATTTATACCTTTCTAGTTGGCTATAAAATCTTGTCGGCTATTCTGTGTGAACGCCTGAACCCTTTCGCATGTGAACTTTTTGGCCCCTGTCAGTGTGGTTTTAGGCCCAATAAATCAACCGTCGACCAAATTTTCACACTTCGACAGATTTAAAAAAAGACCCAAGAATTTCAGATCGATACTCACCACCTCTTTATCGATTTTAAAGTCGCCTATGACAGCGTAAACAGGAACGAGCTATACAGAGCCATGCCACTTCTTGGCATCCCTGCTAAACTGGTTCGATTGTGCAGGATGACTATGGAGAACTCGCGCTGCTCCGTCAAGGTTGGTAAGAACACCACCGACTCATTTAATGTCGAGAAAGGCTCACGCGCTACCATGTAACCTCTTCAACATCTTTATTGAGGCAACCGCACGCAAATCTCATGTCAACAGCAGCGGTACGATTTTTTTAGATCCGTTCAATTACTTGGCTATGATGATGATATTGACATAATCGGAAGAACGAAGCGCGCTGTCAGTGGAGCGTTCGCAAGTATTGAAGTGGAGGCGGCGAAAATGAGTCTGACTGTAAATGAAGATAACACAAAGTATGTATATGCTGTCCTCGGGTGCAGAAGATCATCACCTTAGGCTCAGGCAAAACGTCTCGATGGACAGATATAACTTTGAAAATGTCAAGGCCTTTGTGAACAATATCAGTGAAGAGATCAGTCCAAAAATCACTTTTTAGAAGGCATCTTAGTAGCACAGCCCTCTCTCAAAGGACCAAGAAGACATTATATAAGACCCTAATCAGCCCAGTCCTGCTGTATGGGGCAGAAGCGTGGACACTGACACAATCGGATGAATACAGGCTAGGGTTTATTTGGGAGATATTCGGTCCTGTATGTATCAATGGAGTATGCAGGAAAAGTTCCATGACGAGCTATACAGAAACATTGACCTGGTTACAACGGCTTAGATGACTGGGCCATGTGGAGCGCATGGACGAGTATGCACCTAGCCCCCCACGTTTTCAATTCCAACGCTGAGACCCAACGTAGTTCTGGAAGACCCCATCTAAGGTAGCGCGATCAAGTGAAGGACGACCTTAACCAACTTGGTGGGCGCATATGGAGTCCACTGGCTAACCGGCCTATCTAATGGGGTTTGTTGGTTGAGGCCGTGGTCCACCCACATTGGACTGTCTGGGCCACCTTGTAAGTATTCTTAAACAAATTGGTCACGACTACTGCAGCCTATGTCAAACGTTTTTGTCTTTAGCAAGACAGAATGTCCAGGACTGTAAGCGGGAGTATGGCATCCATCAACTAGCAATCTCTGGTGCAACTTCGAATGAGCTCAGGCAAACAAAGCCGAAACGGAGGCCCATAGATTGATTGAAGGAAAAAGAAGTCTGATAGACAGAGGTACATGAGATATAGAGATGTGCACCGAGGATACAGGGGGACTTGTACAGAAAAGTTTCAAGAGCTTCGGAATAATGAGGAGCACACCGCAGTTAATGTTTAATATCTTGAGAGACAACTTCAAACAGTTGTTGAATGGGGATGAATGATGGGACCATGTTCCAACCGCCGGATCGAAATGAGAATAAAAGCTATCACCACTATTTTATACAAAACTGCATACCGCAAGAAATACAGCAATTCATCATTAAAATACGGTCGGACATAAGTATCCCTGATGATTGCAATCTGAGTATCAAGAAGATGAAAAAAGGATCTTCTTCACTGCACTCTGCACAAACTGCGGAGGCATTATTGTTTTGAACAATCAGACCATTGTCAGACAGAAAGTACTATCGAACTGGGAAGAGCGAATGTACATCGACGCTCCAACTCGTAAACTCGTCAACAGCCATGGTAGAAATTGTCTTTGCATCTTACATGGCGTTATCAAGTGACTTGGGATACGTAATTGGAGAAAGCAGGCCAGAGATCCAGTTGGCTGAAGACACGTATTTTCTTGAGGCCTAGGAGCACCACGCTTTGTAGCGCCAACAAAGGTAAAGTAACAGGCTCTCTTCAGTTTGTAAGAATTCAAAATGTATTCATAAAATCTAGGGAATAGTCATTTGATCCCGAGAGTAGCCCTGGGCTACTCAAGATCTTGACTAATAAAAAAAAGTATACTGTGATGCAAATATCGTGCTGATTTTTCGTATATGTGATAATTTAAAGTGCTTTTAAGTAGATACATTCAAAACTTACATCTCTCATCAAAGTCAAGAATGTTATAGCCAAGTAAATCGGGTTCATTCCAAGATTCGAATCGCCACTGATTCACTTTGTTTGGTCCTAAGCGATCTTAAATGTACGACACACTTGTTTTAGAACGCATATTAATAATCAAACTATATTTGCCAATATACTCAAGTATCTTTTTCCAATTTGAAATGCCAAATCCTCCCAAAGGAACTCCTTCACCGATTCATTCCTTGCCTTGGTAAATATTTGACTTGGATTTCCCATCAATTCAAAACCCAGAGCGAGTTCAGCTCGGTCCAACCACCAAATGAATTTATCGAGCTTTGAAAAATCATATTTTGGAATACCATGTTTTTCAAAATCAATCAATTCAATCAGCTCCAGCAGCCAGTGGATTCGAATGTTTGAAACAGCTCCATTTGGTAGGGCTCCTATCAATTGCAAATGGATTTTTACTTCGTTTGTGAGTAAGGAAGTTGAAATTGCATGATTTTTTATATTTCCTGGTGGACAGAAGCCGGTGTTGGTCCAAAATCGAGGAAGAGGATGAAATGTATCATTTTGCGAAGAAACTAAACAACACAATAAAAAAGAAATGTAAACAAAAACATGCATTTTGATTGCACTTGATCAAGAACAACTTGATTTGTGAAGATGGTGAGGAAGATCAACAACAACTGAGCGCACTGCATTGCCGGCAGAAAATAAGTATGAGAAGTATGGTGTGGTTTGAGCTGAGCAGAACATACCCTATTGGTAAACTGTGGCTTTATTCAATTTCGCAGTGCAAAAATAAGAAAACTCTTTAATCAAATAATCTGAACGCGAAAGACTTGATCTACGATAGGGTGGGGCATTTAATCTAGATAGATAAATTCACACTTGTAAGGCTCTGTTGTGACAAACGTGAAATAAAGGGTTTAACATTTTTCGCCTAGTGACGTCTGAAGCATAAATTTTGCGGGACTTTATTGAATTAGCTGTTATACTATGTTTCCACCGGCCTAATTTAGCTAAATCACTTGATTGATATACCTTTTTATGATTTATATTTACGTGATTTAAGCTACAAAACTACTCAAAATAAAATCAAACATTCCCTCTCTCTTGATTCAGCACTTCATTCAGCAAAAATAAAATAATTCTTATCAAACTGTCAAATTTTAAATTTAAATTGCTTGTGATCCGCGAGTTTTTTGGTTTTTATATATTGGTTATTTATATTTAAAAATGAATGTATTCCTGTTAGAAATGCTAAGCAAACCCAAACGGGTAAGCAAAAGAATGAAATGGCCGATTTGGACGAGCTATTTCCCAGAGTTGGTAGTAGAAGTTTGTGAAATTGAAATTGTGAAATGTAGAAATCATTTAGCTAAATCACGCCGGTAGAAACATAGTATTATATACTACATTAGGGCAAAAAATATAATTTCGTAACTAATTTCCAAATTTAACTGTATTTCCCATACAAAATCAAATTTCGAATTTGTTTTTTATTTGGACGAAATTGAGGTTGCAAATTATGTGAAAACAAATCAAAGCAACAAAATTGAAAAGATATTTTATAAAATTTTAATTTGGAAACAAAATGCAAATCAACGGCAACGACAGAAGTAAAAAAAAACAAAAAAGCAATTTTGAAATAAAACCCACTTCAACTACAGTAGTAAACAAAACAAAACAAGAGGAAAGAATAAAAAGGAAGAAACAAAGAAAAAGATGGAAGTTAGCCTGGGGTGTCAAACGAAATAAGCAAACTCTAATGAAAGCACTTATTTTTTGTAATTTCGAAATGAGCTACTTTCGGCCCTAATGAAAACGTAGTATAATTTTAAGTTCCATAATCGAAGCCACAGATAGGGAAACCTTACATTCCTGAACACACCAATATTCCTATCTGACGTTTTTCACAAACGTCAACGAACTGTCAAAACTTTTATGCGAAAAAAAAGACCGTGCAATTGTTTAGATCTACAATGAATTAAAAATTAAATGATATTAATACGCAAATTACACAAATATGACAGTGCAAAGTGCGAAATTGAGTGTTCTTTTCTGGTTTCTCATAGCTATATTATCAGTTGACAAATTTTGCATCACAAGCAGTGGCGGTAAGAATACAAAATCATAAAAAACATACACTTCAATTATCTGCTTCTATGTAGGAACTTACCAGTTGGCCGATTCAATAACTACCCAAGACATAATAGCTGGAGATATATTTTTTGAAATAATTGAACCCACTGAGTTGGAGTACACGTATCGTTTGCGACCAGCTAAAGACTTTGGCGGTTCTTTTAATATTAAACTTGAAGGTGTCGCGTTAGTGCCGACAGTGCCTTTGCACGCTTGCAGTCCGATAACAAATAAAAGAGATTTACGTGGCAATGTTGCCTTAATCGATCGAGGGTATAAATAAAACATTTATTTTATTCAAAATCTTAGAAATTAACAATGTAACTCTACTCCATCTACCTTCAGTGAATGCTCATTCCTAAAGAAGACAATAAATGCCGAGCTAGCTGGAGCTGAAGCGGTTATCATCACCGAATTCAATTCCGAGTCAAGTGAATTCGATTTCTATATCGAAATGATACACGATAATTCAGACAAAGATGCTCATATTCCTGCTGGATTCTTATTGGGCAAGAATGGTATGGCCATTCGGAGTACACTAAGAAAACTAAAACGAACTCACGCTTTGATCAATCTTCCTGTGAACCTGACTTTTATACCACCACATAAAATAAATCATCCTCCATGGCTGGGATGGTAATAAGCATAGAGGCACGAAGCAGGAAGTCTTCTGCTTCTGCCGGAGAGGGGCAACAAAAAGACATAATATATATTGCACCTTTATTTTTCTTGTTTTTTCAAAATGTAGTTCATTTTTGTTTTGTCTCGTTCCAAACGATATTACGTATTTGTTTTGTTATTTTGTAAAATCAGAAGTAAAGTGAAACCAAAATTTTTAATTTTAATTAAATCACCAGTCTACTCATTTGATTGCCTGGGTGGACTTCTTGCCTTCTACCGTCCTTAGAGAGTAAACCTTGTACTAGTCATTTGATACACAATTATTGAAATGTTTATAATTTTTCCTAAAATGTAGATAATTTAATAAAAGTTGAGAAAAATAATCAAAAACCGTGGGTTTCAAGTGATCTTAATATATGTGCCCTCAAACAATGTAAGAAGCATGACTTCTTTGAACTATGTATATGCATTGGCTCCTAAATTTGTTGCTGTTAGTTTCCATTTGAATCGTTTTGGAGCTATTAAAGTTAGTAAACAAAATTTGTGTAGGGGATATTTTGGTGTTAATGCTTAGAATTTGCTTTAGCAAACAAACCGAGAAAGAGGACATATTTTATTAATAGATATTAAAATAATAACCATACAGGCCAGATCATGCTCAAACTACCGACCAATAAATTGTACTTTCGTCCTTTCTTTCTAAGGTCACGAAATTTCTGATAAACTATCTTGAGAAACTGAAACTCTTCTTAATAGCTTTCTTTGTTGAGCCCTAAAGCCACCCTGGGGTCGCTAAAGTTGTCAACAAAACCTGGTGCCCCGATGCTCCGTTCTGCCTTCCGGCTCTCTTCGTAATCTTTATAAACGATCTCTTGTCTATGACTTCTAATCCACTTATTGTTTTGCAATAGCCTTAGAATTTCATATTAATTTCAGCATTCACAACTCTGTTCTTCGTATAAGGATGATAAGCTAATTGAATTCCGATTTTGACAACATTGTCCAATGGGGAATTATCAACCATGTGGAATTAATTGCTTCAAAAACTTAATGTCTTCTGTCATTAAAGCATAACCTACCTCCTATATGCCACTATCTATGAGTGGCACTTGCACTGAGGAAACCGATCATATTATGTGTATTACAAAGCACTTTCTGTGGAACGATCAAATAATTGCTGTAAGAAATATTTGCCCCTTCCTGATCAGGCAGCAAGCTACAAGCCATACATTCGCTTGAAGAATGAGTTTAATTCAAATATCCAAGCAGATGATTCTGCTACACATTTAAAAAAAAAACCTTAAAATGTATGTAATGTGAAAGAACCATTACTGTTGAGAAGGATGCGTACGCACCTTAATGCGAGTAGTTTTCCCCACCAATTGTGAGAGGGAGCTACAGCCCACATTCTTACCAACATTCCGTCGACAAATTTATCTACATTAACCAACTTAACTTACTTCATTTTTCTTAATACAATTGGCAATCCGCCATTTTCTCCTTTGAAAGCCACGAGGCAACTTAAGTATTACTTAAATTCTAACTTAAATATTAAATTTAGATTTGTACTTTGCCGGCCACTCGGTGGCTATTAAACTAAAAGAAGACTAAGTGAGTTAACCTTTGTATACAAATGTACATTTATAACATTTATTATCTCCAATAAAGGATTTTTAACAAATTGTAAAGCTACCAAACTTGTAGTTTTGCCTCGTTCAAGAACAAGTCTTCGTTGCGACCAAATTGTCGCAACATCTTAAAAATCTTAAGCAAATTCAACGCTTGGACTAAAATGCCACCCAAGAAGAAGCCATCTGAGCCAATCGAGGAATTCAACTGCCCCTGCTGTGACAGGCCAGACTCCGCGAGCGACATGGTGCAATGCGACCAATGTAAAGCATGGATCCATTTCAGCTGTGCTAATGTGAATGCCAGTATTCAAGATAAATCTTTCTTGTGCCAAATTTGTCAAGGTAAGAGTATGTCTGTTGCTTGCTTTTCAGGAGCGGGATCCGAACCTGTTGTGGGGTGGGGTATTACACAAGCCAATCTGCGTACGAGTGGCCAATTGCTTCAGTCGCCACTAGCAACAACTACTGCTATATTCTCCGAATTCTGAAGTCGCTCACGTAAACGCAAACATAACTACGACACCTTTAAATTTGACGGGATCGCTCATGACGCCAATTCGTGGTTCCGTCAACCCAGACGTTCCCAGATTTCCTGCGTACAGTGCGACCGACGTTGCCGCCATGCGTGGGAATCCAACTACAGCTACAACCTTTAGTCCCACTGACCCAATCGTTCCCAGATTTCCTGCACACAGTGCGGCCGACGTTTCCAGGTTTCCTGCGTACAGTGCGACCGACGTTGCCGCCATGCGTGGGGGCTTAGCCATGTCAACACCGATCCGCTCCGTTCAGCCACACACCCTGCGACTCCCCGCATTCAGTGGGAACGAATTGTTCACGACGGGTGAGAGTTCGGCTCATCAACAAAGTCGATCAACATCCGATCCAGTCACCATTTCTGCAATTTCCGGACATAGTGCAGCCGAGGTCGCTGCCGTGTGTGGAAATTCTTCTGCTTTCATTGCTTCAACAGCAAATTTCCACCAACAAAACAACCGTGAACATTTCCACTCACTGCTGCCACCGTGTACAGAAACATTACATTCATATGCTTCGACTTCCATGACATACTCTCATAACCTGCCGTTGCCTTCCTTCAGAAGTAATACAAACATTCAAGTGATGAGGAAAGCTGCCGTTCAAGAACCTGTGTCGTCCCAAGACTGTGTCATTGAAACTTCACAACAACTGAGATTCCAAGCTGGCAATTCGATGTCACCAAAAGGCTCATCAAATAAGCGACTCCAAATCGAGCTTCAGAAAATTGAAGAAGGGAGACAGCTGAGGGAAATCCATGACAGAGAAGAACTAAGTTTGCGACGCCAAAGAGATGCCGAATATATATCCAAAAAATATAAGATGATGAGTCTGGTTCTCGGTTCCTCCGACGATGAAGGCGAAATTGCTCACGTGGCGAAACGCATCGAAGAAAATAACGCTGCTGTTACGAGTGCACGAAAGTGGAATGAAGGAATATCCGAAAATGGCTACTTGCATTCTATTACGAACACTGAGGCACACTCGAGCCAGTTCATGCCACCAATGTCTCAACACCTACTTATTTACAAACCATGGAGTGACGCTGGGACACAGCCAATGTTCAACGCAGGTCAACAGCCTTCAGGATTAGCCGCCACAACTTATCATCCTCAATCTGTCAAGGCTAGTGACTCCGCCTTGTTGCCTAATCGCGACCATCAACGACCATCATTTATCCAGGACACAAATAATTATTTCCAAGCACCCGTCCCGCCTCCTCATCGAATCCAACAGCAGCCAAATGTATGTATCTCGGAATCTCTTTCTCGCGATCGCCAGAACGTGTTTGACAACGCTGAAAGTATGCCCTCCAACTATTTTTTAACGAAAAATAATACAGCAGTGCAACCCTCGGTCCAAAACAACACAGCGTTTATGCAACAACCACACGCGTACGACAACACGCAAGAAATTATGCACTCGAATAGTTTTTTAACGAAAAACAATTTAGCAGCGCGACAATTGATCCGAGATTTACCTGTCTTTGACGGTGACCCATCGGAGTGGCCACTCTTCATCGCTAGTTTTAACCGGAGTACGGAACTGGGCCGATTTAGCGACGAAGAAAATCTCATCAGACTACACAAAGCTCTCAGAGGATGTGCGTTGGAAGCAGTAAGGAGCCTAATAATTCAGCCCAACTGTGTTGGACGCGTAATCGAGACCTTGAAGATGCTGTACGGCAGACCAGAGTTAATTATCAACACACTAATTCGAAAAATCAGTTCAACGCCACCTCCTAAAGCAGAAAAACTCGAAACCATAGTCACCTTTGCCATTGCAGTACAGAACCTCTGTTCTACCGTTGAAGCGTGTGGTGTGACTGACCATCTAAGCTATCCGATGCTTACGCAGGAACTCGTGGAAAAGCTTCCGCCAAGCCTTCGCCTTAATTGGGCAATATACAAACAATCACTGACTTCATGTACTCTGGTGCACTTCAGTAGGTGGATGTACTCGCTAGCTGAGGCCGCAAATGGAGTCCTGGCTACTGCTCCTTCTACATACGTGCCCGAAAGGAAAGAACAAAAGCGATGGAAAGACAAAGCAGTTGTGAACACACATTACATCGGAAGTTCAGTGGACAGTGAATGTTGCATATGTGGTGGCGCTTGTACTTCAGTCTCTGAATGTAAGAAGTTTCAAGAAGCTGACAGGACGGGCCGATGGGAAGAAGTAAGGAAGCATAAATTGTGTCGCAAATGTTTAAAACAGCATTTAGGCAGACTATGTCAGTCCGAAGCGGTATGTGGAGAACATAATTGCACCCTCAAACACCACCGCCTGCTCCACAACGACCGCACTGAGTACGGCCCACAAGCCAATGGGACTGTAAGCGTGCACTCAAGGGAGCTATCAGACGGCCAAAGCTTCAAAACCGATCCTGTTCTATTCCGCATAGTCCCAGTCTTCCTCTACGGAAAAGAAACAAAGATTAAGACGTTTGCATTCCTGGACGACTGGTCTTAAATCCTGGGTATATATGGATGATATATTAGTTTTCGCAAGTAATCTCAAATCTTACACTGAACGTTTAACCGATGTTTTTGATGATTTGCGCTTGCATAATTTAAAACTGCAACCAGAAAAATGTTGCTTCCTTCAAAAGGAAATAGTTTATTTAGGTCATAAATGCACGGTCGAAGGAGTTCAACCAGACCCTAACCGTGTTAGCTCTGTGAAAAACTTCCCTGTCCCTAGAACAGTCAAACAAGTTCAATCATTTTTAGGCTTTGCAAACTATTATCGCAAATTTATACGTAATTTTTCGGATATAGCATCTCCTATCAACAAACTACTTAGAAAAAACGTTAAATTTAATTGGGATGCTTCCTGCCAAGATGCTTTTGAACGTTTAAAATCCTCATTAACGACCCCACCTGTCTTAATTTATCCTGATTTCAATAAAAAATTTATCCTAACGACAGATGCTAGCAACAACGCCTTGGGGGCAGTTTTGTCACAAGGAGAACTTGAAGAGGAACAACCAATAGCATACGCAAGTCGATCACTGAATAGTGCAGAAAAACGGTATTCAACGATAGAAAAAGAGCTCCTTGCTATTGTGTGGGCTGTAAAAAACTTTAGGTGTTATCTATACGGTCGACATTTTATAGTTTATTCTGATCACAAACCGTTGCGAGGCCAAGTAAATATAAAAGACCCTACTAGTAGAATACTCCGTTTTAGGCATAAACTATCAGAGTATGACTTTGCAATTAAATATAAAAAAGGAAAAGATAATGCTTGTGCTGATGCTTTAAGTAGAATTCTTTTGGAACCTTTACCTGCCACTGTTGATTCTGTCTCATGTTTATTAGTTACTCGGTCAATGACAAGGAAAAAAGAAAATAGCCTAGATGTTACACTAGGCGATAAGAACGACTCATACGTTCAAACCAAAGTACAAGATTGTAGAAATAAGAAACCCTCTATAATTACATCAAAAGTAAAATTACTCTCTGATCCAGACGAAATCAAAACGATTCTAAGAGATTATCACGATCTACCTTTGGGAGGTCATCAAGGTATTTACAAAACCTTCAAAAGCATACAAAAAGATTTCAGATGGAAGGGAATGCTCAAAGACATCGAGAAATACATCAGGAAATGTACAAAGTGTCAGACAAATAAAATAGGAAGAGAACACAAAATGCCGATGGAGATTTCAAATACTCCTTACAAACCATTTGAAAAGACTTATATGGATATTGTCGGACCATTACCAATCACCGAAAGAGGGAACAAGTACATACTTACCTTTGAAGATGATCTAACAAAGTTTATGGATGTGGTACCAATACCTGACATGGAAGCAAAAACTGTTGCTGTAGCTTTTTTCGAAGAAATAATTAGCAGGTATTTAATACCAAAAGTTCTCGTTACCGACAATGGCTCTAATTTTACTTCTCAATTGTTCAGAGAAGTGTGTAAGCTTTTGAAAGTAAAAAAAGTAGAAACTACTCCTTATCACCCGCAATCCAACGGTTCACTTGAAAGATCACATAGACCTTTAGTTGATTATCTAAGAACGTTTGTGGATCACAATCCATCTTCATGGGATAATCATTTACGGGCCGCAATGTTTGTGAGAAACAACTGTGTGCATGCAACTACAAAAATATCTCCTTCTGAATGTCTTTTTGGTTTCAAAGCAACAGTACCCAATAATTTAAGTAGAGAACCACAACCCTTGTACAATCATGAAAATTATTTTTATGTTTTAAGAAATAATCTCCAAAAGGCGCACAAGATAGCTAGAGAAAACTTAATAGCTAGTAAAGTGTCGTCAAAGAAGTATTATGACGCAAAAACTCGTCCAATCAGTTTCCATGTGGGGGATAAGGTTTTAATTAGAAACGCCGCAAGGATCAACAAGTTTTCTTCTCATTGGCAGGGACCCTATCCAATTGAAGCTATAAATAGCAAAGTCAACGCGACACTTATAATAGGCAAACGAAAACGCCGTGTTCATTTTAACCGGTTGAAGCTTTTCCATGAAAACTAATTGAACTCTTTTTCACAGGATGATGTTCTACGAGATGGCTTTCATATTCATGACATGGTCATGGCTTGTTTATGTGAACGGTATACCAGTGGAACTCCACAGTGTTAAGCCGACGGGAATAGTTTTTGAAGAGCATGACTGTGACTTACCGAGATCACTGGACCATACTTTCCCAAATTCAACTTCCTGACTGGGATGGTGCCTTGGAATTCATCAACGCCTGCGAGGAAAACATAGAAAAGGCATGTGCTCGGCTAACTGTCTTTCCCGATACACCCAATATTAATTGTCGTCAATGGGCAATTGAAATCAAAAAAAGAATTTCTAACATTAAAGACAAAATCGAAGAAACTAATTTGTTTTCACAGTGCAGCAACCTTCGGTCAAGGCGGGGGCTTTTCGACGCAGGAGGCTCATTGGCAAAGTTTTTATTTGGAACTTTAGATCACGAAGATTCTAAAGAGATTTATTCCAAGCTCCAGGATTTAGAGAACAGTAAAGTCAAGTCCATAAACATCGAAGAACAACAAATCACCCTTATAAGGACAAATGCAGAGATTTTAGGGAATTCCATCTCAAACCTTACAAGTCAACACAACCTTCTTCTAGAAAAGGTCGAAGCCATTAACAAAGTTTTAAATGAATCTCTAATTAACACAAGCCAAGATTATCGAGTTCTCAAACTATTGGCAAATATACATGAATTCTCTTTTTTCATTCTAAACGAGTTGGGCAAGCTATCCGAACAACTTACCAATTTCTTTCTCATTATGGAATCGCTTCATCGTCAAGAATTTAGCCCTCTAATGCTCCCTACTAGCGAGATAAAATTTCTTTTTCAAAACCTAACGGAAAACAGTCGAATGAAACTAAATTTTCTACAATCAACTCTCGCCACTAAAACGTACACCCAATGTTTAGGGGAACGACTTATGGTGAAAATCCTCATTCCTATCATTGATCAGCATCCATTTAGTATTAATAAAATTTATCTCGCGCCAATTCTGCTTAAAAAGGGATCATTAGCCTTATTGGACATCAATTCCAATTATCTTTTTAACAGCTCTTTCTCCGTAAAAAATTTTGAAGTTAACGAAGCTAGTTTCCAGTCTCAGTGTACTATTTTTAATACTACATTTTACATATGCAAGATCAACGAACCTATTCGTACAACGCCTGGGGAAGAAAACTGTGTGCAAAGTTTATTTAAAAATTCTTCTGTTTTACCTTCCGTTTGTGAGCATAGAATATTGCATAACTTCGAGAACTCGTTAGTTCCGATGGTACACGAAAATTCATGGTTTTATTGGTTTAAGTCTCCAAGTTTACTTTACTCCCAATGTTTGAATCAAGAATATTCAACAACTCTCCAGGGAATAGGAATATTTAGACTTCTTGAGCCCTGCACTTTCACTCTCAAGGGGTTAATTATACCATTTAAGAATAAAATTCTGCAAAAACTTATTGTGCGACAACCAGAGACACGGGATATTCCTATCCTTAAGACATACAATTTTTCGAGTTATGATGTGCCTGGCTTGAAAGACAGTAATAACTTGCGGATAATGGATTCATCTGCCCTGCATGAAGCTTTGAAAGATAGTAGTAAAACTGCAACAATTTTGAAAAAAGAATGGGAAAACTTGGAACATAAAAAGTCCACTAATGACCTACATGTAAAATATAACATCCTTTTTTGTATGTTTATGTCAGTAGTATTAATTCTGGTTACCTTAACTATGGTAAGAATTTTCAAAGATAAATGCAAATCTCTTAAAACTCAACCTGGGGAGCCTCCTCTACGCCATGCAGAGCCACGAGATGTGCAAGACATCACTGCACCAATTTCGATTCCACGGAGAAACCAGCTTTTACAGGTTTCTCCAGGAAATAACGACCAACCAAATTGAAAACTTTTAATTAATCTTGTACCTTCTTACAATTAAAGATTTTTATATTAACTTTTTTACGAATCAATCTTGTACAACAAAAAAATAAAAAAAAAAAAAAAAATGCAATTAAATCAAATAACATACATTTGTAAAATTTTAAAATTAAAACTAAAAGCCACGATTTAAAAATATAATAATCAATATCTTTGTGCAAAACTACTTATGAAAATTAATACAGTTAAGATAGAAGTAAGAAAAGAAAACAACAACTTTTTAATGGGATTCATCAATCATCCGAACAAAATTATATCATTTTTAAGAATAATATCGTTCCGTTAAGATTTATAAGACTTATCTAATTATAATTTAATTTTTATTATGACTTCATGATGTTCATTTATTAATACTCTACAAAAAAAAAAGACAAAAACATTATATGAAGCATAAAATGTTTAATTATTACAAAAAATATACATAAAAAAAAAACCTAGCTTTAAGAATTATTAAAAAAAAAAAAATGTATCAGGAATACCTCTCACCCATCAAATTTTTGTAAGGGGGGAGGAAATGTTAAGTCTCAAAATGCTTAGTCTTAGAATAATATTAATCAGGTCAAACGAATGTAGTTTGTGCTGTTCGGCAATATTAACCTGGTAGCTATATGAACTCCACACGCGCCAGGTTAATTAAGCTGAATTGCACAGAGTGCATTGGTTTGGCTTGCTTTGAAAATATTGAATAAAAATGAGTGCGATTTGACCAAGCAAACGTAACGGTTGTTTTTTATTTATTCAGTTCTCAGTTCGGTTCATTAAATAAAAAGTTTTAAAAATAAACAACTTAACAACATTGATTGACAAGGAACTGGCTAAACAATTAAATGTGCAAGGAACTCCTCGGTCCCTATGTCTGAAGTGGACCGGAAATACTTCGAGATATGAGAGTGACTCCGAACTAATCAACTTGCAAATATCCAGTACGATGACAAACGCTGAAAAATTCCAACTGACAGACATTCACACAGTAAATCAACTCTGCTTGCCAAAACAAACTCTTAACCCTGATGAGCTGAAGAAAAAGTTTGAACATCTGAAGGGACTGAACCTCGCCGCGTACGACAAAGCTGCCCCAAGTAACATGGTTGGAGCTGCTAGTAATTAAAATGTTCCTAAACAGCTCTTAAAGTGGAAGATGCCAAGCTCATGCTCCATTTCAAAGATATTTGCAGCTCTGGGGTTTTTTGTTTTAAATCTGTCTCTATATTGCAGTTTAAGAACAATTCTTAGCTCTATTACTTTAAAAAGCCTTTAGCTTTATAAAAATACTCTTTAACTTCGTTTATAATGGCTGTATTAGAGCTCAGCCGGTATTGTCTTCTTGTGCTTTAGATAAGCTTTTTAGAAGTACGAAGAGTCACTTTAGAGCTTAAATAGATCTGTTTGTGGTTAAGACAATCACAATCTCAATACAAAAATGTATTGCTATTATAAAACTGTTCTAAATTTTAAATAGAGCACTTTTGTGCTACCGCCATAATAGAGGAAGAGAGAGAGAGAGATTATAGTTGTTCACTTGTAGTATGAAAATGTTTGCCAAACGAATGAGTCGCTTCGTTTACCAACTTTGTTGTGTTTTTTTTTTATTTGTTAAAATACGCCTTGTTCATAAAAAAAAGACTCACAAACAATATAACATATTGGGAAAGTGTTTGCGGGGAATAGCTAGACTGTAGACAAATAAAACTGAAAACAAAATCAATCAGTATGGAAGAAGTTAGTGAACCTGCGGCACTTTCACAGACCAAGATAGAATAAGTTTTAATGGCTCTTTTAAGAAAATAAACTGTAAACTGAATATTGAATATGTTAAAAATTATGAAATTTTGTTAATAAATGTTTGAAATTTTTACTGAAGTGTTTTGAAATTTTTATGAAAAAAATAAAATACATAAATAATTTAATTTTCGTCTGATTGCTGTGCGTAAAGAGTTCACCTATTATAGAGCTGATTTAAAGCACTATTATACATTTACTAGTTCTTAAAAAGTTCGATAAGTGTCTGTTTTTTTTATTCAAATCAACTGGCACAATCGAATCCCTATTTAGAGCTTGTTTAAAACTTAGTAAAAACATCAGCCTTTTCAAGAATGTGGCATACATACTGTTTTCTTGTGTTTGTGTTATGAGCTTCATACGCGCTCCAAAAGAGTTCGTTGAGATAAGTACATTTGAAGATATTTTGTCACCAGATAATTTGTGTAGGTAAACAGGGTGTCATATGAAAAATTATAAAAATGACAAGTAACATTTTTTTTTTTGCACTTAACACTACCAAAACTTTTCTAAGATATTAAAGTTAAAACCTCAACATTTTAAGGATTAAAATCTTTTTTTTTTAAACTAATTAATAAGATATTTGAATTTCCCTATAATAATAATTATTTTAACTATATGCCTGTAAGACTTAAGGTCTTTTGAATGCAAATGAGAAGGAATAGAAAGATAGGAAATAATTTTTGCTGGTACAACAGATTGAGAACTAGGTGGTATTTATCTCACGAAAATCCAACGGGTGGGGTCCAGTTGAAGCTAAGGGAATATTGTAAAATTGCCGCCCAAGCTGGGGCTCGAACCCACAACGGTAAATTAGTAAAGAAGCACTTATTGTACCCAAACGTTCCAAAAAAAAAAAAATTGGACTTCATATTCATTCATGTCACTTTTTGACTGTTAATGTCCTTCTTAGTTTTGTACTTGTCAGTAATGAATAGAAAGATTAAAAAATATTTTTATTAAGTTCCACGAGACTAGGCTCAAAGTGAAGAATTTGAAAAGAAGTGACAGGAATTACCCCTATAGTACCTACTATACTTTATTAGTAATCCTTCGCAGTCTAGGCGTACTCAGGTTATATAAGTGTTTTCGCTCAAAATGTATGGACAAACTGTAGGTATATGAAAAGAAATTTTAACACCGCTAGAAAAATTAACAAATTAACAATTTGACCACAATGTTATAACTTATAAGCATATATGCATCCCATTTTATTACATATCCATATCCGTTTCCAGAAAAGTATGTCTTCATATTTGTACGCAAAATATTTTACAAACGCAAAACTTAAATGAAGTAAATATTAATAATTCAAACGCTTTGTTTACAGTATAGGACACCCTGTATTTTTTAAATCTGTCATATCGACTTGACATTTAAATATAGGTTCTCTTAGCTCTAGTGCAACAATACTTGGGTCTCACGCCAATATAAGGGCTCGATAGAGTATGAAAAATTTGCTTCAAAAATGGTGACTATTAAAAAGAAAAAACAATGCAAATAAGAAATATTTATACAAATTATTTGCTGAAAATCTCTATCTTCAAAATAAAACTTTACTAAACGTTCTTGACACTGAGTAAAACATTTATTTTAGTCTTTTCGACGTGATTTGTTAAAAAAATTTGTTTTTTAAATAAATAAAACTAAAAAATTATGCTATTTGATAACTTAATATTGATTATTTTGCTGGCGCATTGTAGTTTTTCCAGGTAACGTGTTAACATTTGTGAAAAATTTTAAATCGCACTAAGAATCCACTAGAAGTTGATCGTGGTTATTTATTTTTATTAATATCAAAATTGTTATCATATTCTTTTAGATATTATTGCAGGCATCGTTTTTTTTTTTGTTCTTGCCAATAATAATTATTGATGGTATGCGAACATAAAATTACAAACACAAATAAAATCTCGTTCAAATACAATATTGACAGACTTTTTTTTTACAAATACGTATTATATCTATAATATGTTACTAACACTTAAGCAAATCGTTTTTATATTTCGACTTCTCAGCGAAAAGCCTTCCCAGCAAACATTTTCCTTCAAAAATGAATCATTATGATTCATTTAAATGAAGAAAACCTTCAGATATGAATTCACTAACGATTCAATTCCAATCAAATCTCCTGAGAAATGGGCATTCATTTATGAATCTTTGAAAATGATATATAAATGATTAGAGAAACATTCACCAAAATGAATGTATTTAAGCGCTTTTTCTTTACAATTGTGTGTTACCATTCACTTTTATTCATAAGAGTGAAGGAAATTTAGATAGATTAATTAGATTTTTGTATATTTCTTGATCACAATCATTTTTGTTCATATATGTGAATGAAAATCCAATGTAGATCTCTTTTTAATTCGATTACAATTTTGATTCTTCATTTTTGCTGAACATAAAGTGAACCTTCATTTTTAGTGAAGAAAAATGTTTGCTGGGTTATAATTGGCTTTTGATAATGTTTAATAGAGCTAAAAGTGCTCTAAATAAAAATGTAAATGTCATTTTGTTTCTATTGTAGAATATGCAGGCGTTCATGCATCATGTTTGGAGCCCAAATCGTGCTTTCTTTTACTGAAAAAGAAGCTTTTAATTAGCAGTAAAGTGACAACAGCACTTACACTAATGCTATTGCCCACTACAACCGCTATGCAAGAACTAAAATGGAGCTCATATTAGCTCCCAAAGTCGAAAAAAATGCTCTAAATAAGGCTAACTACAGCTTTATTGGCGCTTATAAGGCTAAGTGAATTTAATATAGCCAAATAATGTAGCTTTTTAAGCGCTGATAGAGCTAAGAACGAACTGGAATTGTTACTTGGGGCCCCACGGCTACTCATAGGAGTCAACAACGCCCAACTTGGATTTCCACTTAAATCCAAAGAGGGTTTCCGATATGAACCAGTTGCAACCAAAACTCGACTTGGATGGGTAATTCACGGAAGAAACTCTGAAAGAGAACAGCATCCGGATACATCTTTTAGCCTTCATGCTTGTGAATGCAACGGCGTAGACTTGGACAGTCTAGTAAAGAATTTTATCTGCGACGACAACTTCGGAACCCAACAGCTAGCAAAGGTATCAATGTCTGATGAAGACTCCAGAGCTCTCGACCTGCTTCAAAAGCATACCATACGCAAGAACGGAAGATTCGAAACCGCACTTCTCTGGAGATTTGATACTGTTGAGCTGCCAGACAGCTATCCCATGGCACGAAAAAGGTTACTCTGCCTTCAGAAGCGCATGCAGCGCGACCCGGCTCTGACTGATATACTGAACAACAAAATTAGAGAGTACGTCGAAAAAGGCTATGCGCGCAAGATAACCGATCAAGAGAAGATGAAACACCAAGAACGCTCATGGTACTTACCTGTTTTCCCAGTGGAAAATGCCAACAAACCTGGGAAGATCCGCCTTGTGTGGGATGCGGCAGCTGCGGTGCATGGTACTTCGCTTAATTCTCTTCTGCTGAAAGGCCCAGATCAACTCACCTCGTTAACTTCGGTGCTATATAAATTCAGAGAAAACAAGATCGCAATCTGTGGAGATATTATGGAAATGTTCCACCAGATTAGTATTCGCGAAGACGATCAACACTTCCAGAGATTCCTGTGGGGCGGTGGCGAGAACGAACACCCTGACATCTACATAATGACCGTGATGACGTTCGGGGCGACATGCTCTCCATGTACAGCTCACTTTGTCAAAAATACAAATGCCGAAGCATTTGCTACGGAATTCCCAAGAGCAGTCCGGGCAATCAAAGACAATCATTATGTGGATGACTTAATGGAAAGCGTGTCGACAGAGCAGGAGGCGATCAAATTAGCGACGGAAATACGACATATACACAATCAAGGTGGATTCTACATCAGAAACTGGGTTTCGAATTCAACCACAGTCTTAAAGGCGCTACAATCGCAACCAACAAAAGAACTGAGCATGAACCTGAATGTAGAGTTAGGGACGGAAAAAGTGCTGGGAATGTGGTGGTGCACATCCCAAGATAGCCTCACCTTCAAGATCACCTCAAATCCAAGTCAACGCGAAATTCTGTTCAATTCTAAGCGCCCTACGAAGCGTGAAGTCTTGAGAGTACTGATGACGATCTTTGATCCACTTGGCCTCATTGCGTGTTTCCTGGTGTATTTCAAAATCCTACTTCAAGAGATCTGGCGCTCCAAGATTGAGTGGGATGATGAGATCAAGGACGAAGAATACGACAAATGGCTTAAATGGACATCGCATCTCTCTAAAATTGAAGAGCTACGAATCCCTAGATGCTACATTTCTTCCACCTGGGGATCCGAGATACAATTGCACATATTCGTAGCGTACATTAGAACTGTCAGAAATGAACAAGTAGAGACAGCCCTCATAGGAGCGAAAACTCGAGTTGCCCCCCTTAAAGCGCTTACGATCCCCCGTCTGGAATTACAAGCCGCACTCCTCGGAGCTCGCTTCGCCAAGTGCATCGTGGACTCACACAGAATCGCCTTCAATAGAAAATTCTTCTGGTCAGACTCAAGAACTGTCCTGAGCTGGCTTCGCTCAGACCACCGAAGATACCGGCAGTACGTGGCATTTCGAGTTAGTGAGATCCTAGAACTCACCGATGCAGCGGAGTGGAGATGGATTCCTACAAGCATGAACGTTGCCGACGAAGCAACCAAATGGCAAAAGCCCCCAGAGCTGAAAGCAACTAATCGATGGTTTAACGGACCCAATTTCTTGAAATCAACTGTAGATAAGTGGCCTCAGGAGACGATCGGGGGTTCTACAGTCGAAGAGCTGAAAACTAATTTTGTAGCCATCCATAGTACCGTCCGAGAAAACATTTTTCGATACGATGAAATATCCACCTGGCGAAAACTGATGAGGAGTACAGCCTACGCTCTTCGGTTCGTGAACAATGTTTCAACAAAGGTAAAGAAAACTTCAAAGCTGGTCGGTTCCCTATCACGAAAAGAATTACAGATAGCCGAGACTGCATTAGTGAAAGAGGCGCAAAACAGCGTATACGCTGAAGAAGTTGCAGACTTAGCAATCAACCGCCGCGTCGAAAAAAGTAGTCCTCTCTATAATCTTAACGCGTTTTTGGATGAAAACCACATTGTTCGAGCCAACGGACGAATCTGTAATAAAAAAGAGCTCAGCTCAGATCTCAGACTACCTATCATTCTCCCAAGATCTCATCGAATTACGACACTAATAATCACCGATGTTCACTGCCACTTCAAACACCAAAATGACGAGACAGTCATCAATACTCTCCGTCAAAAATTTTACATCCCACACATGCGATCCGTGCTTAAGGCTGTCAAGAAAGCATGCCCACAATGCATACTAAACCGAGCACGCCCAAACCCACCGATCATGGCGCCCCTACCTCGGGCGAGGCTAGCATCATTTTGCCGACCGTTCTCCTTTGTTGGCGTGGATTACTTTGGTCCCCTCTTTGTGACCATAGGGCGAAGAATCGAAAAGCGATGGGGTGTCCTCCTTACCTGCCTCACTATCAGAGCAGTCCACATTGAAGTCGCTCATTCGCTGACCACAGACTCCTGCATCCTTTGCCTTCGTAATTTTATGGCCAGAAGAGGTACACCGCTCGAGTTCTACAGCGATAACGGCACCAATTTTATCGGCGCAGAGCGAGAACTAAGAGAAGCAGCTGCCAATATTCAGAAGGATAGACTACTGGAAACATTTAACTCGTCAAGTACTCAATGGAAATTTATACCACCCGGCTCGCCGCACATGGGGGGTAGCTGGGAGCGTCTTGTACGGTCTATTAAAACAGTTCTCTACTCTTCTATGCCAACGAGACACCCAAACGATGAGCTTCTTCGGTCTATGTTAATAGAATCAGAGAATATAGTGAATTCCCGGCCTCTGACGTATATTCCAATCGATCCTGCTAACCCTGAAGCACTTACACCAAACCACTTTCTGCTGGGTTCGCCATGTGGTTCAAAACCTCCAACGGAATTAGATGACGACGCAGTTATACTTCGGAAAAATTGGCTCACCTCACAACAGTTCGCCGACCGCTTCTGGAAGCGTTGGGTTGCAGAATACTTGCCCACGCTTAGCAGAAGAACGAAGTGGTTCGCACCCGCCAAACCACTAGAAGTCGGGGATATAGTCATTATCGTTGACCCGAATAGCCCCAGGAACAGCTGGCCTAAAGGGCGTATCGTGAAAGTGAAACTTTCCAAAGACAACCAAGTTCGAAGCGCATTCATCCAGACGACGAAAGGAGTGTACGAAAGACCGGCAGTCAAGCTGGCTGTCCTCGACATCAGGACTCCACCTAACACTTGCCCAGGAGAAACTACCGGGGGGGAGTGTTGAGAAGGATGCGTACGCACCTTAATGCGAGTAGTTTTCCCCACCAATTGTGAGAGGGAGCTACAGCCCACATTCTTACCAACATTCCGTCGACAAATTTATCTACATTAACCAACTTAACTTACTTCATTTTTCTTAATACAATTGGCAATCCGCCATTTTCTCCTTTGAAAGCCACGAGGCAACTTAAGTATTACTTAAATTCTAACTTAAATATTAAATTTAGATTTGTACTTTGCCGGCCACTCGGTGGCTATTAAACTAAAAGAAGACTAAGTGAGTTAACCTTTGTATACAAATGTACATTTATAACATTTATTATCTCCAATAAAGGATTTTTAACAAATTGTAAAGCTACCAAACTTGTAGTTTTGCCTCGTTCAAGAACAAGTCTTCGTTGCGACCAAATTGTCGCAACAATTACCGAATGATTTGTTTCCCATGAACACCACCGTATAGTTCTTGTCTGACCTTGTTTCGTAGCAGCTTCTATAAACACTGCTCCAGTGAGTTATCCAAATGCATTCCTCCCCTTAAAGACCTCCCGTAACACTCGCATCGCTGAAAATACCCGCCATACTGCGGGCGTACTGTTAGTAAAGGGATTAATTTTTTAGCCGCACTTCAAAATTTTTAAATGCTTTCCCGGCTCGGTTATTCCCTCCCATTTTCATTCAAAATGTGTGTCAGTATCTCCTTTTGTTTCATATCAAATTTTCCTAAACATTCGCACTGTGTAAATTCATGTTAAGTGTTATATTATTATAGAACCCCTAGATTGTCTTCAAATTATTAAAAAAAATGCAGAAGCTTTTACAAACCCTAAGATTTTTCAAAATCTCTGTGATCTGGAAACAGTAATTAACTGGTATTTAAAAGTTCTTTCGATTTGAAAATCTAACCTAAACCAATGAAAAAGTTACAGAACTTTCTCGCAAGCGAATCAACCGATTTTGATACAATTTTACATTACCAAATAGTTTTCTAACTACATAATGTATGTTATATATTGCATATTGTTTATGGAGAAAAAAAGCCTCAAAATTTTAAATAAAATTTTAAGAGGTCTACAATAACAACAGAAGATCTCCTAAGTAGTTCCGCAGGGCGCATTGCCCTGGTGATGATGTCCCCTGTAAATGTTTTGTTTAAGCTAAGTATACACGATGGTAGGTCTGACAATCATTGTCAGATCTGCAAACGTCTGAAAATGTGTGAAAATGAGCTGACAATGAGCTAAAAATTAAATTTGTATATAAACGGTTTGCAGAAATCTACAAATGTCTGCAAATCTGTTGCCAAGTATTTGGCTGACAATGTCGACAATCCAGTTTGGCCAAATAGCTGGCAATAGATTTGCAAACATTTGTAGATTTTCTGCCAACTGTGTACATACCATTAATTAAATTTTGGATCTGCAAATTCATTTTCTGCAAATGTATGCCAATGAATAAATTTGAAAATGTTCCTTAAACTGCACCTGCAAATTTATTCATTGCCAGACATTTGCAGAATCGTCAGAAAATGAAAAAAATTTGGTGATCTCCCAATGAATTTTGTGAACACACGATTGCCACATCTGCAAATTAACTTGTCTTCAAAATGATTGATGGAGAAATTTTTCTGCGAATTAATTTGGTGTGATATCTACAAATTGATTGGAAGATATTTGTCTACAATTTTTCTGCAAATTTAATTTGGTGTGTCCACGATTGTCAGCCATTCGAGACAAATTTTTCACTGACAGATCCGGCAATACTTGCAGACCTGGCAATCGTGTACATTTAGCTTTATACAAATAGTATTCAGAAGGCTTGGCAAACAATTTGCATAGCATGATATGAGCATTTTTTTCCTCAAAAATTGATACCAAAAATTACAGGCTCTGTGAAATAACTCCCCAAGAAATAACCACACAAACAAAAACCCAAATTCGAAAATGAAACAAGTTCCCAAAAAATAATGAAATAAGTCCCCAAAAAAATAGTGAAATTAGTCCCCAACTTTAAGAATTAAAAAATTAACTAATGAAGCAATATACATACATATGATTTTAAAATACATTTTTTAACTTACTTTCCTTTACCTTTATTAACACTTATTTTAAATATTTAACAAAAGTTTTGTGCATATGCATACCATACATGAATAGTGTTTTCTACAATAGGGACATTTAATAAATTGAAGACCTTGAGTAATTGACTGGGCTTGCAGTTGCAATTGCAGTCTGCATGGCATATAAAGAATATTTGGCAGCAGATTTTGTGAAGAATGCATACATTTATAGGAGCTCCGACTTCTGATGAATTTCGTTAAATTTCAAATAGAGAAAGGTCATCGTCGATCTCCTTCTCCGCAAAAATGTTCTCATCAGGTTTCAATTTTCAATTCAATGCAAACACCTTGGATTGGAAAAATCATTCTATTTAAAAATACCATTGGAGTTATTTTACTATTTTTCAATAGGCTATTGGTAGGTAGGTATATTTGTATTCATATTTTTCTTTTCTTTTTTCTCCACTTGTTCCTCCATTATCAGCAAGTAATTGCAGCTCCCTATTCTTTTGAAGAATTTTTCATCTCGTATAGCCTTGACAAATTTGAAGAAGTTGTCGTGTTTTTGAATAATTCCTCCTAAAACACCGTTATAAGCCTCTACAGCGGATGTAGTGCGAATTTCTTCATCAAAAACAGGAATCTTATCGGGCCCAACCTATAATTAAAAAAAATAAAGTGCACGACTGGGTCGTACGAACTTGCTCTAATGTGTTAAAATGGTCTTGGGTGCTTGAGATTTTGAGAAAAAAGCGTTGAAAAAATCATATGAAATTTTATTAATCACTTAAAAATCAATACCTAAACCGTTTTTTGGAGAAAATGAAGTAAGCCATCAGGTTTCTTTTACGTTTTTGAATTTTTACGAAAAAAATTTTCAAAATCGTTGGACCAGTTTTTTCAAAAAACAGTTTTTTTTTAAAAACTTTTCGAAAATATATTCCAAATTTTTTTTGAGTATGCCAACTTCTAGAACTTTGTAGTTTTTATCAGAAAAATAAAATTAAAAAATTGTAGATTAAACCGTTTTTGGAAAAAACTAAAATTAAAAAAAAATTTTGAAACTTTTTTAAAAAACTCAAAAAAACTTTTTTTTGAAAAATTTTGAAATTATATTATTTCTTTTGTAAGAGGGCTTCCACATAAAAAGTTTCATCGAAATCCGTCAAGTGGCTTACGAGAAAATCGGATTTCAAAAAACCGGTCCTATGGGAGGTACCGTTATAAGACTTTTCCCGAAAAATCTATTCCAACCAAAACATAAAATTTGCACAGAAAACACAATTCAGAAAGTTTTATCAAAATCGTAGGAACCGTTTTTGAGAAAAATTAATTTTTCACAAAAAATCGTATGGCAGGTACCGTTAGTTTTGGAGCTAGAATGCTAATTCCAAAAACCCCTCTGTAGGACGTCATAATAATACTATGTACCAAGTTTGAAGCAAATCGGTCCAGCCGTTTAGGCTGTAGGTAACTATACAGACAGACACACGGACAGACAGACAGACAGACAGACAGACAGACAGACAGACAGACAGACAGACAGACAGACAGACAGACAGACAGACAGAATTGTCGGACCCACTTTTTTCGACTTCTCTATCATCGTAATGTCATGTTTGATTGTTAGAATTTTTTTTTTTTTTTACGAATGCATAACTTGCCTTATAGTACCTATAATCGCAAGTAAAAAATCTAATTAAATATGTCCCCAAAAAACTACAAATACATACTGTATTTTTTGAGCAACAGATTTTTAAAATATTTCGTAAATTCAGCGAATTTTTCTCGATTTCCTACTGTATTGATCAGTGCTTTTAATTTCTGATGCTACGATAATACATGATTTTGGAAGCAGAGGAAGTGCCATAATTTTGTGGTAATAACCGAAGCACTCTTTGAAATAATTCTTATACAGCCCAACAAGTCTTTGAACTTTGTTGAAATGTTTCTCCTGATAGCTTGGCATAAATGAAACCAGCAGCCAACTAGTTTCACATTAACACACATTTCACATCGTTTAAGGCAGTTCGCATACCACACGTTCGTCGTCGGATATTATGATTGGTATGTATGTACATCTTAAAGATATTCAATATACCGAAAAAGGTTGACGTAGCTGCTCGCAGATTTATGTGTCATTAACACACCGCGACGGTGTGACATGCACTTTCAGTCGGTGGAGGGGGCAGCTGAAAAGTGCATATCACACCGGCAAAAACCTTACCTTGCCAAGATATTCCATGTAAATTATTAATAGCTGTCGAAAACAATACTAGTGGCACAACATTAAACGTTCCATCTATTAAGTAGCGCCTATTGCCAATAGAACTATTTGCTTCAATAAATTTCATCATAAATTCTGGTCCAACTATACAAAACGCAGACGATTGATCATCTTCTTCAATACAAGCTTTGAAAAAAGCTGTTGGGTTTTTCTCGTCCTTGACTATTCCAAAGTCTTTCCATATACATACATACATAGAATTAACAACTTGCAGTGGTGATTGTGGTGAAAAAACGAAACTTTTGTATATTAAATAATTCGAAAACAATAAACAAAAATTATTTGAAAAGTTATATGAAAATAAACGGACTAATGATAATAATAAACGGATACATACTTTTCACAGGGCTTTCGAAAAAGAGCATCTACACCGCTCATAGCTTTTACGTCACTTAAAACAGTCGAATTTTTCAAACAATCTGATTTAATTTTATTGAGCACTTACTGGTTCTTTTTTTTGCCGAACAAAATCTCAAATTTACTTAAACTTTCCATATTCGCAAACAACTTGGAGTATCTATCCTTAATGATAATAATTCCAAAAAAAAAATGATTTTTATTTATAATTCTAACATTATTTATACTAAAAGTTTGTTTGCATTCGATAAACAAATTTAATAAATTATTATACCTACTATAATTAATTACTAAGATTGAAAATTGTTCTTAAAACCAAATGAAATGTTATTATTTAAAAAATTAAGTGATTTTGATGATTGAAGGATCTCCACAAACTCTTGAATAATGCTCTTACATTGTAAAACCATTTTTTATCAAATTATCAGAAAATAAAACCGTTACAATCACTGTTCATTATCGCAAGAAGTCAAAAATCTCTATAAAATTGAAGAACGAACAAATTTGGGGATTTATTTTATAGTTCAATTTGGGGAATTATTTTATCATGAAATAACTCAACAAATTATAAATAAAATAAGCCCCCAAAAAGCATGAAATATAACCCAAAAAATGGGGAGTTGTTTCATATGAAAAAACTCTTCAATCTCATACAAATTTTCGGGGGGTTATTCAATTTTTGTTGGAGTTATTTCTTGGCTAGTTATTTTACGGAGCCAAAATTTCATACCTAAAAACATATACATACTAAATTTTATGCAACCAAAAAACCACTCTAAATTTGATCTCGAGCACATTTCATTTTTCACGAAGCCAAAAAAGCAATCTACATTTGATCTAGATCAATTTTTGCGAAACTTTATTCAGATTAACACATACTTTCACAAACACTAATAGCACTTTCCATTGGTTTCACTCGAGGAACCACTCATTCTGAAAACCAATGGAACAAGCAAAATCGCTTCTGCTCAATTTTAACACAAAGTAGTATTCGCATGCATCAATTTTATAAGTTTTGTCAATGTCAAAGTGGTGTGCGTAGCCCGATTCGCGGTGTAAAGGGATTTTAACTAGTTCCTCGTTTTTAAATACTACTTACTAAACTTCGTTGCTGACCTTCGACGTCTTCATCATCAAATTTGGATTCAAAAATATATCACATTTATCGACATTACCAAAACTTTCGGCATTGCTGCATGCGAATATACATTTCCCCAATGAATATTCTATGGGTGACATTTGAGTTATATTTGTATTTGTGCTTCTTGAGTGGATTCTGACTTCAACTTCAAATCCAGAAGCAAAATTCTCTTCTCAGAATCGTCAGAAGTGTCATTTGCTTACCAATGGAACGGTTTCAGAAGACTTCTGGATGCTTCTGGACGATTCTTTTTCTCCAATGGAAAATGCTATAACAACATTGACATTCCTAAACTTTAGTTGGAAATTTGTTTTTCTTATTGTGGTGTTATGAAAAAAAACACATTTATTTGCAAAATACAATATTATAATTTATTTAAAAACAAGCTGTCCCGGCAGACGTTGTTCATTTTGAACATTAAGCGATAAGTTTGTCCAAATAGTTTGTCTAAAATATGAGATTTTTTTAAATTATATTTTAATTAAATTAGCTGAACTCAGAAAAGTACGCATACGCCCGAGTGTACTTTACTGTTTTATCGTTGTTTTAAGGTTGAAAAATTTAAAATTGCAGCAATTTCAATGCAATCATGCGTTAAAATATTTTTCATACTAAACCAACATATTTTTTTTGAAAACGGCTCAATTGATTTTTTTTAAAACGAAAAAATTTTAAAATATTTTTTCGAAAAGTTTTTAAAACAAAATCATTTTTTAAAAAACTGGTTCTACGATTTTCAATATTTGTTTTTCCTGAATAGATATTTAGCGAAGAAATATAATTGCATACCAAGTTTTCCCAAGAAAACTCTTTTTTTCTCAACCTTTTTTTTTTTTTACATTGACCCTAAGCAAATATCTAGCATAAGAGCAAGTTCGTGCGACCCAGTCGTGCATTTTATTATATATAGATGGAGCGGCAACTTTTATTCATACTTCAGTATCATCTGATTATGAAGAATTTTTCAAAATTTGTTAAAGAAAAACGATAGGCATTCCTCCGTCAAAGATTTAGCAGAAGATGTTGTTGCATATCATTCAGAGGAAGATGATCTTTTTGTTCAATCTTTTTTTTCCATGAAACCAGAAAAATCGTGGATCTAGATCAAATCTGAAATTGTGGAATTCACCATAAGACTTACGTATTATTCAAAAGAAATCTTTGCTTATAAAAATATCGCCAACAGTAAAAAAATTATCAGTTAAAAATGCAGTCCGTCAGTCTCCTTTTTGAAAAACGAAATCCCACATGTTAATCCTAATTGAAAGTCAATCTGTCGGATATAAGTTAATATTTATGAGAATGTTTTTTTTCAAATTTAGGCTTTAAGAAATGTTTTTCCCCTTTTTTTGTCATAAAATATATTTTCTTTCAAGCAACTTATCTCTTTTAGCCTTGTGATTATAACTTTTGTGGTCTTAATATTTTGGTTACTTCTTTGTGTATAAACTACTTAAAGACCATAAATTAAAAAAGGAGGAAATATATACTTAAAAAACAAAGATATAGAAAAGATACACCATTAAAGTGAAGGCACACTAAAAATAACAGTAAAACCATGATGACAAGGTTATTCATCGCTTATCAAAATTATCGCAAACAATTTGCTTGCACAGCATTCATCCCACAAAGCTTATCTCTTTTGAATAAGGAACCGCAGTGTTGCCGCATACCAGGGTTTTAAATTCACCCACAAGGTAAAACATAATTTTTCCAAAGGCAACTTTTACATATACATCGGGGAGCTGTGGCGCTTGGCCTAGTGAATTACAATCTCAACCATTCATATGTGTGCTTTGTATTTTACCGCTCGTCGGATCCAAACTGCTAGAGATGCACTTTCTCGACTAGTTTTACTCTTGATTTACCACTTCCTCGTAAGAGAAAGAATCTACTGATAATTCCACATTTTAAAGCATGATTATAAAAAGACAGGGTTGGATTGAGAAGCTTAGAAGAAGTTTAATGTGAATTATGAAAATGATTGATATAATTTGTTGTTGCTGAACAATCATGTTCTAAAAATTCAAGAGATAAAAAAACCATAATACAAAATACCTAACTGTCAAAAGATAAGCCAATTATTCAACCTGCAACTGCAGCAAAATTACGGCTAGACTCTGGCCATGTAGAGCGGACATTAGGCTTACACTCTTAAGGTTAGTTGTACAACAGTGGTTTATCCTCGGATCAAAATTAAAAAAAGATCTACTTATAGGTTCGTGTTTGCATAATCGAAGTTTAGACGGTGGTTTAAGAGTGGTTTAAGAGTTAACCCACCGATTTCCACCTATTCCATCCTTTTTTTCAGTATTACTCGCGTAACTTCCTTGTTTAGCTTCGGCGCTTATTTTATAAGTTTAAAATTCAAAACCATGTCACAAGTACCGAAACCATCAGCAAAACTATTGGTTATGTTGCGTGCGAATAGTCGCTCACTAGAAAATATTCGGAGGTGGATATTCGAGACACATTTCTTGTTTCTTGAGTAGATTCTGATTTCAAATCAAGAAGCAAAATTATTTTCTCAGAATCGTCAGAAGTGTCATTTTCGTACCAATCGAACGGCAAGAGAAGACTTCCGGATGCTGCCGGATTATTCTTTTTCTCCGATGCTATTGAATAAAATCAAAATCATCCTTTTTAGGCCAAACCATAAACGAGATTTTCTCGTTTTGCTAAAAAAGAACTTCGAAAACAACTAATTCTATACATATATTTCGTGAACGTTGACTACCCGTTTTTGACTTGAAAACGATGATTCCTTGGCCCGAATCTTTCGAAGCGTATTCCAAATACCGAGACTTCCATTCTGTTAACAGTAAGGATTCTCGATACTCCAAAAATCAAATGACTATCAATAAAAGCGCCTTCCAAATGATAGTGTAAAAAAAAAAAAAAAAATACCAGCAAAACCTTCATTCTGATGGCGTTTAGAATTCTTTAACTTGCTTTCAAAAAAATAAATATTTAAGATTATTATATGTACATAGCTACTATAATGTAGCGCTGTTTCGTTTTTCATGAGTGTCCGTGACGTAGAGCCACGTAGAGCGCAGAACAAAATAAAAACAAAATGGCAAAGGCGATGCGTGTCCGTGACGTAAACCAATCAAAAACGAAAACGGAACGGAGCTATTTTGTTTAGTTGCATCATGTACTATAATTAGCTTTGTTTGTTGAACTTTACCCAGGGTCGCCCTGGGTTTTCTTGACAACTCCAAGAGTTGTCAAAAAAACCTGGGTTTTTGGGTTCTCAAAAAACGCATGACGGCTGCTGATTGTATATTTTTCACAACGCACAAAATCAAAAGTTTCCATTTTGCTTTATTTGTTCGATTTGTATTTACTTTCATCAAAATAAATGCATTCACTTGCATTTCATTTAGTTTTATCGAAAAAAAGACATGAAAAATCAAATACAGAAGAAAAATACACACGAAATGCTTGACAGCAAAAGTCACTTCAACAGCTGATTCGTTACCTCAACTCGCCCCAGCTAAATAGCAAGATCGACTTCAGGGTGACTTCAGGGCGACCCCAGGATTCAAAAAACAGAGAATTTTGTATTGAGGGCGAGTTGAGGTAATTCAAAAAACGCGCTGTGGCGACCCCAGGGTGACCCCAGGGTGACTTCAGGGCTCAACAAACAAAGCTATTGTGTTCGGATTTCCTTCTGTATCTTTTGAAATGTTGGAAAAAATTATTTGAGACCTCCGTTTCTTAAAGTCAAGTTTTATTTAGAGTGTCAAACAAAGTTCAATGCTCGTTTTCGTACGACAAAGGTTCTGGGTTCGATCCCTGAGTGCACCTTAGTTATATTTCGGGGTACTGCCTTTCTTGCGGTGAAGTGACAAAACCTTCAAGAATAAATCTTGTCATGAAAAAGTGCTCCTTTACTAGCAGTCCAGATTCGGGTGCAAATGGTAGGTATATGTACGTCACAGGCCCTGGCCCCGTTTGGAGCGAGCTGGGACTCGTTTTCGGAAAAGTAAAACCGAAATGGGAAGAAACTGGTACATTATTTAAGAAAAGTTGATCGATTTAGGCTCAGTTGGTATTGTAACAATTAATTGACATATTCTAAAAAATTAAACTGAAAAGTCTTTAACGATTGATAAAAGGATGGACTTAGTACTTGCGGTACCTAGGATTCACCACATTTGGTTCGCCTTCAGTTTAGGGCAATCCGAAACCACCGTGAGGCTTTCTGTTAAACTCCAGAGGTTAATCACACAGCCGAGATCAAAATATAACCGTGATCCGTGGAACAACAATAACAGACAAAAAGCTATAAAAAGACCATTTAAACTCATTTTGTTTTAAATAAAAAAAAAAACAAATAAATAAAAAACGGTGGCAACTCTAATGAAGTTTACTTTTATTATCACTCTCTTATCGCTCTTCACACAGTCAGGGTTATCGCTGGAGAAAGTACGGCTGCAGAACTCCTCATACAGCCACATCTTGGCAGATTATGTGACGACACTTTTTGCAAAATGAAAAAAAAAAAAAAAAAAACACAAAAAAAAGCTGTTGTCAACAACTTAAATAGTTTGATGTAAAGTGCAGCACGATAGCCCTTAATGGCAAACCTTCTTTCTCCGGCTACAGCTGAAACAGTGCACCGGCTAATATGATCACGATCAGTGTCACATTCTGCTCTCTAGATTGTTTCGCCTCGCCTCCTTGTTTATTTTTTGTTCGTTCTCTGTATTTTTCACTTTGAAATTGTCAAGACAATGTATAATGGAACTGACGACAATCTCCCCACAACACCGACAGCTCGATTGCTCGGCTGTTCGATTGAATGTACCAACGGACAGCTTTGTGATTCAGAATATCGAGAGCATCAACCTACCGCTGGCGCTGGCGCTGTATCGAATCAACATCAGCGATCGCAACACTCGATCAATAATGAGCGGCATGGATACTCTAGAATGGCATCTTCTTCGACGACCTTCGAAGACAGTATGACCGAGATTGTTGTACGTAATTGTTTGCTTTTATCGTTTTCTTAAATTTTATTTTTTTTTTCTTAAATTTATATTAAATTTATCTGTGTGTACACTTTCTGATGTGATGTGATGTGATAAGATCGCGATAAAAAAAAAATGCGTCGAAATACGTCTAATAGTTCTTTCTTTTTTGTAAACGTCTCTAACATCCAGATGGACGAAGTTCCAAGTGATAATGAACCGACTTCGGAAATCCTTGACTATTGCAAAAGGAAGGTGAGACTTTTGACATTATGTTGTGTGAACTCTGTGTGAAGATCATGAACAAAATTTATTGCAGTTTCTTCGGCCTTATATGACAATACTTGCTTTAGTTGGGTTAAATCCGATCTCTACAGAAACAACCCAATGGAAAGCTTGTCTGAGCTATCTTCAAGCTCTGATAATCATGGTCATCATTTGTTTTGGATACTTTCTTCAATTCCTAGCATCTTACAGGTAAGCTTAACAACATAATTCCAATAAATGCAAATGTCATAAAAAATCTCTCCTAATAGAGGTGATCGAGGCTTCTCCAACGACAGAAAAGAAACTTCAAATTTAACGAGTTTCCATCAAATGACACTTCATAATTGGGGTGAAATAGTTTTTGGTTATATCATACCAAATGGACTACATCTTTTGGGATTTTTGACAGCAATTTTTGTGTGTAAGGTCATTGATAACGAACAGCTGCAGAATCTTATTGAGCGTGTTTTTTTGATGTCAATGAAACCTAAACGACTTTGTACGATTCTCTGGGTGTATGTTGGATTGGGATTGGGTGTTTTGACGCTTGTTTTGGCATACGTCATACCTTCTGTGCTGATGCAAGCTCAGATTGTCCAAGTTAAATGGCTGCCAATGGAATTGGTGCAATATGAAACGCCCATTAAGGTAATGTAGAGATTTGTTGATATGTTTAATTTTTAAATATGTTTATGTCATATTCTGTTTACCTTGAACTGTGTGCCCAGATGCAGTTTTTTTTTTTAAATACTTGCTAGGGTTTGACCAAACGCCCAGGTGTTAGTTAAACTTGGGTAGGTAAGCATATAACCCGAGTACAAAATATTATTCCATTTATATCTCAAGATGCAGATTTTCATAAGCGTTAAATAAGCTCTGTGATTACAAAATCGAAAGCATTTTTATACCCTATTCCATAGAATGTTTATTATTGGTTTATTGTATTTGGTGTGGAGCTTGTAACATAGAGAAATAATACCATTAGGTATAGAAAAGTGTATATATTCTGACTCAGAATCAAAAGCCTAGTCGATTTAGTCATGTCCGTCCGTCCGTCTGTCCGTCCGTCCGTCCATCCGTATGTATAATCTCTAGAGGTCGCAATTTTTGAGCTAGAAAATTAAAATTTTGCTATACAGGGTGATTCACGAGCGTTGTGCCAAAAAGCTAGAGCGCGTTAGAGCAATTTTCTGAAAAATTGACTTATTTTGTAAAAAAAAATATTAAAAATCAACGAATAGTTTAAAAAACATAAATTTTCAAACTCAAAATTTTGAAAAAAAAATTTGAAAAAATAATTTTAAAACTATTTTTTTCAAAATTTTACGTGATTAAGTATAATTTTCGTTCTCAGAATTCAACGCTCTTATTAATCTTTAATCCAACACTGAAAACCGTATGGCTCTACGACTTTTTTTTTGCCAAGGTATTCAAAAATAACCGAACCTACTTCTTCACAAAAACAAGAAAACCTAGCCTTAGGTACGGGATGGCACAAGTGATCATTTAGCCAATTTGTTCGTGTTTTTGTGAAGAAGTAGGTTCGGTTATTTTTGAATTCCTTGGCAAGAAAAAGTCGTAGAGCCATACGGTTTTCAGTGTTGGATTAAAGATTAATGGAAGCGTTGAATTCTGAGAACAAAAATTATACTTAACTACGTAAAATTTTGAAAAAAATTAGTTTTAAAATTATTTTTTCAAATTTTTTTTTTCAAATTTTTGAGTTTGAAAATTTATGTTTTTTGAACTATTCGTTAAAACAATTTAATTTAAAAACGAAATGAAAGAAGAAGTTTTTGGCTTTCCAAAAAGGTATAACACGGTGTTGTAAACGAAGCCGTTGATTTTTAATATTTTTTTTAACAAAATAAGTAAATTTTTCAGAAAATTGCCCCTCCTGGCTAAACGGGGGGAATAGACCCCCCCTCCCATACGATTTTTTTCTTGTCTCAACTCAACCTACACGCTCTAGCTTTTTGGCACAACGCTCGTGAATCACCCTGTATATAATCTTTGGTTCAAGAGTAAGGCTAAGTTCTTGAACCGGTAACATCCGCCCACAATCGCCATTTTTGATGAACAACCTCAATTTGGTAAAATTAAATTATGTTTTTTGTACAGCTACGATAAAAGCATACCGCTAAAATTTTGCACACGTAAGCTTTAAGTAAACCTTCTTCCAACAAAATAAAAATATTTCAGTTTGGGAGTGGCCGACGCCCATTTTTTTTACAAAACCATCAACATTGTTTTTATAAAATGACAATTGTTATTTTAATTAGAAAAACATTAAATTTTGTGGGTATTACTTGCACATAAACATCTTGTGTATGAAATCAAAAAATTTGATTTTGGGCGTGGCTGGAGCCCACTTTTCACTAGAAACTATACAAAAATTGTTTTTGTAAATAAACGGTATTTATAATGAATCCGCAAGCCAAAATTTTGCGTCTCTTAATAGAAGCTAAAAAGTTTGTGTATGAAAAGAAATTTTTGAATTTTGGATGTGGCTTACGCCCACTTTTCATGAAAGAACGAAAAACGTAGTCTCAAAAATTAAAGGTACTTCAAATATTCAATTTAAACCTTTTTCCTTCCGTTCGTTATTTGAGAAATATATCTCTACATTTTCTTGTGTACATTTTTTCAATACGCCCATTTTTAAAGGCGTGCTTTTGATAAAATACCTTTGTTCAGCTAAGATTGTTTAAAAACTACTCGATTCAGCTGTAGTTTTACACATATGCCTAATTACTGATCAATGCTCAGTTGGTGCTTCAAATTTTTAAGACACGCCCACTTTTAAGGGGCGTTTCCGTCAAAAGTCTTATAATGCATTAATTTTTTAACGTTTTTTAACAATCGCAGTCGCAGTTTTGAAGTAAAAAAGATGAACACTTAGATTTATATTCCTTGGTTACGTAGCAGAGTGTGGCCCAAGAATTGTTAAAAACACCCATAATCGCTATTTCCATTCAAAATCTAATTTTTAAAAATTTAAGTTTTGTCTTGTTTTGTTCAAATATATGTAGCTACAATGTTAAAATTGAATTTCACTAACCTCATAGTACCTAATTGTCTTGGCAAAAAAAGTCTCAGCTATGGGCGTGGCACACGCCTTTTTTTTAATGTGCTAGCAATTATTGAACATCGGCCACACAAAATTAATGTTATTGTATTTGTTCCTGTTTAAAAAAAAATAAAAATAAATTGTTGGCGCAACAGCTCCAAGCGGGGCCGGGGCCTGTGACTTACACTCTCAACCACTCCTGTGTGTGCGTTGATATTCTGCAGGAATGGAAGGGACCTACAATTTACCGCCGAATCCGAACGGCTAACAGAGAAGCACTTTCCATGACATTAATTACTCTTGGAGGATTTGTCACTTCCTCGCAAGAGGCAGTACCCCGGAAAAAAACTTAAGGTGGCAACGTCAGGGATCGAACCCTGAACCTTCTGCGTAACAGTCCGACACACTAACCACTACGCCACAGGGTACTTCATTGCCTGTTTGCTTAAGAATTATTTTGTTTCTGGAACTGGATAGCGGCTGGCTGGGGCGAACGCATACACATAAAAAAAAAAAGAGAATACGGTATTCAACAGTTCGTTGCAAACGTACTGTAGCTCTCGCTTATGTTTTAAATATGATTTCCGGCATATGTCCGCCGCGGCTTACATAGTCCAATTAATCAGTCCAATTTTTCACTACTTTTTCCAATAAATCTGGCCGAATGGCGTCAATGGTGGCTTAAATATTGGCTTCCATTGCTATAAGAATTGTTGGTTTGTATAGTGAATTGCCAAACCTTACTGAACAAAAATGTAAATACAGCATTCTCAACTGTCAAACCTTAGACAACAACCATCGCAACTTTTCGTGCAGCTAAAAAACACCCGATAATTCCTTTCTCCGAGCTAAGGGCAATCGGAATGGCGTAACTATAAGGTCTCCAGTATTTCCAGAGACCAAAACAATTGGATTCTCAAAAAGACCGTTGACAGCCTTTTCGTGCGTATTTTTTTTTAAAATTTTGAATTCAAGTTCATTTGGAAAAAAAACCGTTAATCAATAATATTGTAGTGAGAATAACTATTCAGATTTTTTTTTTTAACCCAGTACAAATTGGAACTACTTTTAAGTTAAAATCAGGGCCCGATCCAGCTTTTCCGCCGCCCTGGGCAAAAATTTAATTTGCCGCCCTTTTGCAATGAGAACATATAAGTTACAAAATTGTTGGTGCATTTTTTGACCGACTTTTGAAAAATGGAGGTATTCATTCCGACCCGTAAGAATGTAATATTGTAGGAAATTTTCTTTTGGACAATCAAACATGACATTACGATCATAGAGAAGCCGAAAAAATAGGTCGGACGATTCTGTCTGTCTGTCCGTCTGATTGTATCGGACAACCTTAACGGCTGGACCGATTTGCTTCAAGACTTCAGAGCACATAATTTGTATTTCTTTTCTCCGTCAGAGTGTGTTCAGACTTCAGAGTGCGCTCTACGAGCAATAAATAAATAGGTGAGCCAAACAAAAATATAAACGTCAAAAGTAATACACTTCGAAACCAACCAATACCAATAAAGTGGAGAGGAAATTAATGGGATATTAAACTCGTTTCGTTGATAGTTCAGAGCGCTCTGAACACAATTGGTTCAGAGGACGTTCAGAGCGAGCTCGATAAACTCGATATTTGTTCAGAGCTCTTTTCTGAACGAAAACAGACAAACGCTGGAAGTCCTGGAAAGTGCATTCTCAAAAAAAAAAAAAAAAAATGTGGAAAAATGTTTTCGAGAAGTTTTTTTTTCTAAAAAAATCAAAACTGTTCAAGAAATCAGATGGCTCACTTCACTTTTTTTTCCCCAAAAAATATTTTAACTAGCGTTTTTTAAGTGATTAATAAAATACTTCCACTTTATATTTTTGACGGACATATGCAGTCAAAATTCTTTATAGCGATAACCTTCAAGGGAACAAAAAATAAAAAATTATAAAATTCGTTATAAAGAAATGTGTTTTGAAACCTCGTGTTCCTTTTTATTTTCAAAGAAAATTGGTATAAAAAAGAAATTAGTGAAAGAAATTTATAACTTTTGTTAAGAAATCCAATTTTTGATTGTGCATTTACAATTTTGTTTTTTATTTTATTATACAAATCTTCCAAAAGCAAAAAAATTGCATCATCTTTAGTTTTATCACTTGTTTCAATAAAACTTCAAAAATTCTTAAATGCTGTTCTCTTATCACTATAGTAAGGCTTTTTCGTCTCGTCTCAAGTAAACTCTTCAAATTGCTATTGTTCTCGATTATTATTGATCATATCGCTGACAATAGACCTTAGTCTTCATTGGACCAATTTTCAAAAGTACCAATGACTTTGTTTAAATAACTGAGGATTGAACTTGTTTTACCTTCGAAACGAGACTTTGCAAACTTAAACTAGATAACTGTACATTTTTTAATACATCTATACATTTGATGGAACCTAAACCTAACTAATATGGGATATTTTTTTAAGAAGAAGGGGGACAAAATGAAATTTGCTATAGAAAGGAGAATTCGTTATAAAGTAGTTTTACTGTATACCTTATTTTCTCCCATGATGATCTTAATTAGAAGGAAACAAGTAAACATTTTTTGGAAACACATAGCTTTAATAATCCTCAGTTTTCAAATTTTGCCGCCCCTGAAATTTGCCGCCCCGGGCAAATGCCCGGTGCGCCCCCCCCTAGATCGGGCCCTGGTTAAAATATAGCAGATTCTGTGGTTAAAGTTTGTGTTTTTTAAGAAACAGTTTAAAGGATTTTAATGAAAATTTTATTTCGCATTAGCTTGATATCTTACTTTCCCTAAACAATAACTACAAAGTTCTTTTTGCTTTAGATTGCTCTTTTGTGTACAGTGTTTACCCAGAACCTAGTGGAAATTGTCATCTTGACAAGTTACAGCATTGAGTGTTACTTACTAATGGTCCACTTGCAGACGCTTTCTCAAAAGCTTCTCATGCACTCCATAGAGAGTATGGATTGGATGAGGGTAAGTAATTTCTGTTCATCATGATTCACAAACTTTGCCTAAATTGATTTTCTTTTTCAGGAAGTTCTGGAATTTCGTAAATTATTGGATCACCTTAACAACAAGCTGTCCCTGCCAGTTTGCTTTTTCACCGTTATGAATCTATCCTACGCCTTAGCCGGAATGGTCTTTCTATTTAAGGACTTTGACTTCCATTACACCGAACTTGAAGTTGTCATTTTAAATATAGCAAATGTCTTCCTCTGGCTATTAATGGGTCTTCTTCCATTCTTCACGGCATCATCTGTGACTAGGGTTTGTCAATTGGCCCAAGCCAATGGTCATCACATTCGAATCCGTCCCTTTGTCTACCGCAATACATCAGCTGATGATCTCAATTCTACGCTACTATTTGCTTCATCATTAAACATGTCCGCCAAATTATTTCGTATGCCAATTCAGCCAAATTATGTTTGTTTTGCAATCTTAATCATATCCGTAGTGACCCTTACTCTGGGTATGTGCCTCAACTTTTCCATGGGAATATTCTAAAGATGTCTTCAAATGTGATATTATAAAGTGAACCTATGTGTGTTATTTATATATGGATACGCTGGCTGTATTAATAAAATCCTTTCCTTGTATAATACACTGAACCATTTGAAAATCCTCTTTATCCTTTCATACAATAAAATCTCAACATGGAAACTTGTTCTCTTCTCCCTTAGCTATGCTGTATTCTATTAGACAAGTGTCAACCTTCTCCCCAGGGGGAGTTTGTCGAAATGACACTGGAAAACAAAAAGAAAAGGATTTCACAAAGAGAGGGTATAAAGATCATCACATCAGCTATATCAGAATCGTTTATACCAGTGGGGTGCAGCATCTAGGAAGACTTTTCTCCTCCTCCTCACGGCAATAATAAATTATTATTTTTTTTGTTTTTTTTTTGTGTTCTCAACTTAGATATTCCACATCCACATATTATAGAACAAAACACACGCTATGTCTTTCGTCCTTCGGGGAAAAAAAAGGAAGTCAATTTTTCCTCCAACAGAGGGCGGAGTGTTTCTTCTTTTGGTCGTTAGATTGTAAGCACTTGTCATTTAATTTCATTAAAATTGGCTTCGCAATGGTGCTGGGTCGTTTAACCGGGAATTTAATGATATAACCCCCTCTTTTAAAGAGGGGGGGGGGAGTATAATATGGACCATGGACATGGACAGGGCTAGTAAGTGTGTCTGATGATGGTGGTGGTAGGTAACTTTTGGGTGCAAATTCCAAAAATTTCCCGTCATATTGTACAGTTTTACTCTTTAATTGTATACAGCAAAAAAAAGTATCTACTAATAACATTGTATATAGAATGAAATGGTATGTGGGATAAACTCGTATAGAGTAAAATTTAACAAGATTTCCTTTGGGATGAAATGGGGGCAATGACTGTTTTAGTTTTCATGATTGCACTATAGGGTTTAAAATAAAATGGCTTTGGTATTATTTCAAATCAACGCAACGTATTTAGAAGTGAACATTACATCGCTGAAACCATAAGGACGTGGATGGGAATAGATTTTATTTCTCTGTGTACCTTACCTACAATAAAGGTGGATCTTTAAAATAATTTTAGACAATTTATTTTTGAACAGGATTGGGGATAGCTTAAATCGTTGTTCATACCGTTAGTTATCTGAGAATTGGGATTTCGATAGAGTCGTTTTGGATGGTTTTTAATCTGTTTTCTGTAAAATGAATCCTGTTGTGCCATAAGGATCCATTTTATGTCCGTCTTTCTTTCTTTTTATGGATTGCTTCCACCAAAACTTAAGGTCCCGACCCATTTGTTGCTGCAGCAGTTCCGTTGACATTTTCGTGGGGGATTGGCGTCACCTAATGAGTACATTGTCTCACAAAAGACATTCCAGCACCAGTACTTTCGGCCGAGGAATTTTTATTAAACGTCACGATGGACAAATAATAGCGCTGGCAATTGACACCTGTCAAACTTAGCTATCATCTGAAGTGTGTGATGCTTTTTTGTATCGAGGCTGAGATTACCTCGTAAGGGTCAGATCCAAAAGAAAGCGAAAACTCAGGATTTAAGAAGTTTCGAACTCCAAATTATTTTCTTTAAATGATTTTTAACAATTTTTAATTCATATTTTTAGTTGACATTAATCAAGCTTAAAATAAACTAATAATTTATTCATATAATTGTACAATTCAATCGTAGTCCAATTTTTACTTAGAACTAGGTCTGCGGTGTTCTTAAGAAACCTTCCACAACATAAACGGGTGGTATATTGCCGGTCTGTGGTGTTTCCTCTAAAAAAGCAAACGCTCCACGATATAAACAAGTGGCCTATTGCCGGTCTAGCGATCATCTTCGACGAACAGCGAAGCCGACATAAACGGTTGAGCAGGGCCTCGGCCTGTAGTTTCTCCTTACTCAAATTAAGAGACCATAGCATAAAACGGGTGAGTTGAAACTCAGGGTGTAGGGAAATAAGTCCCCGGGTACTAAGTCCACCGAGGGACTTTATTCCCACTTAGTGGGAACTTAGTCCACTTAAGAAAAGTGGACTTATTTCCCATGAATGGTGAGAATTTAACCCCAAGAAAATCGTGTGGATTTAATTCCCCTTTAATGTGAAATACGTTCCCACTTCCTTTTCCAAAACAAAAGAATTAAAAAACATAAGCGAGAGCTACAGTACGTTTGCAACGAACTGTTGGATACCCTATTCCCTATTTGTATGTGTATGCGTATGCCTCCCGTAGCCAGCCGATGTTTCAGTTTCAGAAACAAAATTCTTCTTTAGCAGACTGAACAAAATTCAATAACATTAACTTTGTGTGGTGTGATGTTCAATTACTGCTGGCACAATAAAAAAAGGCGTGCGCCACGCCCAAAGCTAAAACTTTTTATTGCCAAGGCAATTGGTATGAGCTCAGTGACATTTAATTTTTGCCGATCGATTTGAACAAAGCAAGACAAAACTTAAATTTTTAAAAATAGGATTTTGAATGGAAATAGCGATTATATGTGTTTTTAACAATTCTTGGACCACACTCTGCTACGTAACCAAGGAATATAAATCTAAGTGTTCATCTTTTTACTTCAAAACTGCGACCGATAGTTAAAAAACGTTAAAAAATTAATGCCTTATACAACTTTTGCCGGAAACGCCCCTAAAAAGTGGGCGTGTCTTAAAAATTTGAAGCACTAACTGAGCTTTGATCAGTATTTAGGCATATGTGTAAAACTACAACTGAATCGAGTAGTTTTTAAACAATCTTACCTGAACAAAGGTATTTTATCAAAATCACGCCTTCAAAAGTGGGCGTATTGAAAAAATGTACACAAAAAAATGTAGAGATATATTTTTTACAAAACGAACGGAAGGGAAAAAGGTTTAAATTGAATATTGGTAGTACCTTAAATTTTTAAAACTACGTTTTTCGTTCTTTCATGAAAAGTGGGCGAAAGCCACGCCCAAAATTCAAAAATTTCTTTTCATACACAAACGATTTAGTTTCTACTAAGAGACGCAAAATTTTGGCTTGCGGATTCATAATAAATACCGTTTATTTACAAAAACAATTTTTTAATAGTTTCTATTGAAAAGTGGGCGTCAGCCACGCTTAAAATCAAATTTATTGATTTCATACACAAGATGTTTATGTGCCAGTAATGCCCACAAAATTTAATGTTTTTCTCTTTAATATAACATTTGTTATTTTATAGAAAACAATATTGATGGTTTTGTATGAAAAATGGGCGTCAGCCACGCCCAAACTGAAATATTTTTATTTGATTGGAAGAAAGTTTACCTAAAGCTTACGTGTGCAAAATTTTAGCGTTATGCTTTTTTCGTACTGTACAAAAAACATAATTTAATTTTACCAAATTGAGGTTGTTCAACAAAAATGGCGATTGTGGGCGTGTTTGTGCGCGGATTTTACTGGTTCAAGAACTTAGCCTTACTCTTGAACCAAAGATTATATATACCAAGTTTCAGCTTTCTAGCTCAAAAATTGCGACCTCTAGAGAGTATACATACGGACGGACGGACGGACGGACGGACGGACGGACGGACGGACGGACATGGCTAAATCGACTAGGCTTTTGATTCTGAGTCAGAATATATATACTTTTCTATACCTAACGGTATTATTTCTCTATGTTACAAACTCCACACCAAATACAATATACCCATTCTATGGAATAGGGTATAAATATGCAAAAACAGGCATATGAAGCTTACATCGAAAGAAAGTGAAATGGGTGAGGGGAGGCATGCTGCCCCCTGCAACCCCCTGCTTGGGATCACTGTTAGAATTTCAGTAGGTGCGAGGTTGGGTGTATGCAAAACTGCTTATAGATAACAAAAAACTTTATGCATATAGTTTATTATTATTGTTGGAAGTTAGATCCCTCTTTATGATTCGAAGTGTGTACTGAGTTCCCACAAAAAAGTGGAGCACGTTCCAACCTTCCATGGAAAATAAGTCCACTTCTCTTAAGTGGACTAAGTTCCCATTCCCGCTAAGTGGTTTACTTAGTACCCGGGGACTTATTTCCCTGCACCAAACTCGGTCTATGGTATTGCTAAAAGAAGCAATATCCGCGACATTAACTGGTCTCTAGTGTTCACTCTAAATTAGTAAACGCTCCGTGACATAAACGCGTGACCTTATCACCGGTCTAGCGATTGTCTTCGACGAACAGCGAAGTGAAAAGCCGACATAAACCTTTAGCAGGGCTCTTTACGGTTATAACTACCAACAATTATGAAGCTTCTGACTGCTATTCCCATACAGCAACAGCGTGCCTTCGGATGAGAAAGAGAAACGAAACTGATTTGCAGTGTAATTTTCACTTCTCCTTATCTATCATTCCTGCAAGGACAAACTGTGAATTATAAAGATAAAATTCAATCTTACCCGTAATTCTTGTTGCTGGAATATGTTTATCTATTAAAACGGTTGGAGATCCATATTAGTGGCTGAAGGGGTTCAGGTTCGGCAGGTTTTACCGGTAGTTGCCTTCGTTGTGTGCGTCGGGAAGTGGAATGGTTTCACCGGTGGTGGCGGTTGATGTTAGATTAAATCGTGGTGCGGCGTTTATTGTGTTTTTTTTAAACATCTGTCATTGCTTGCTTGGGCTGTAAATTAGCCATTGCAGTGACGATTTTATTGGCAATATTAGGTCGGTGGGTGAAAAGAGTGTAACCTTGTTACATGTGTCATAATATTAGTTGAATGTCAAATGATAATGGATCGCTTAACAATCTAACAACGCGTTACAATTATTAAAACTTACAACAAAAGTGGTGGTTCAAACGTAGCAACTTTTCGCGCACTACGCGATATGATTATGGTCGTCATAATAGACCGACTACTCAATCAGCGAAATTGTAAGGAAAATGCTGATGTCGTAGATGTCGTAAGGCCTGTGAATCATCGTAATGCACGCAGAGTTAAAAATATTGCTGCTGCACTGCAAGTGCTGCTGATGATCTGAATTTATCGATTTCCCGGGGTTTGTTCGTTTGGAGCGATATGGTCGAATGATAACCGATTTTTTTTTGACCGGCGATTGAAGGTCATGACTTTTACGATATCGATATGTGGGCAACAAGTCAAACATCACGACCAAATTATGACTTTATTGCGTGAGAAGTTTCCTGTTCTCGTAATTTCACGTTTTGGCGACGTCAATTGGCCACCAAGATCATGCTATTTGGCAGCGTTAAATTTTTTTCTGTGGGTATACGCAAAAGACCGTGTATGCGAACAATCCTCGAACTCTAGACGCATTAAAAACCCAACTTTACTCAAGTTATGGACGAGATACCGCTTGAAATTTCACATGATGCGAATCTTCCCGAGACAGCCATTTGAATGATAGTGTTTTTCACACTTACTTACTTAATTGCAAAGTCCAAACAGATTCCGTATTCCGATAGCTAGCAAAGTATTGCAACAGATTGGACGAAATTTGATAATCGGGAATTAAAATGTTGCCAGTTCGAACGGTCGGAGCAAAGAGCTTGAAGAGATGATGAGTAAGAGGCGAGTGGACATCTTGTGCGTCCAAGAAACAAAAGATAATACAATTTGTAGCTACAGTCTTTTGGCTTAAACCTTACTTAATTTAAAACAAAAGCGAGAACTACAGCACGTGTGCGTTTGCCCCCCGCAGCCAGCCGCTGTCCAGTTCTTCAGCGAAATATTCATCTTCTTACTTCAAAACTGCGACCAAAGAAAACATTGAAAAATTAATGCATATTAACACTTGTAACGGAAACGCCCCTTAAAGTGAGTGAATCCTAAAAATTTGTAAAAACAATTTAAAGCACTCACTGAGTTTGATAGTTAGTCAATTTTTAGGCATATGTGTAAAACTACAGCTGAATGGAATAGTTATAGAACGATTTTACCCGAATAAAGATATTTTATAAAAATCAAGCAAAAAAATTAAGAAATATAATTCTCATAATAACGAACGAAAAAAAATATTTTAAATTGAATATTGGTATGTATACCTTAAATTTTTCTGTTCTTTCATGAAAAGTGGGCGTAAGCCAATGTTAAATTCAAAAATTTCTTTTCAAACGCAAGCTTCTTGGTTTCGACTAAGAGACGCAAAAATTTGGGTTTATGAATTACTTATGAGTACCGTTTGCAAAAATAAGTGTTTTATAGTGTCTAATAAAAAGTGGGCGTGAGCCACTTCCAAAATCAAATTGTTTGCTTTCACACTCAAGACGTTTATGTACAACTAATAACCACACAATTTGTATGCTTTGTATGAAAAGTAGGGGTCAGGCACGCCCAAACGGAAATATTTTTATTTAATTTGAAAAAAAAAAAATTACCTATAGCTTGCGTGTGCAAAACTAAAGTGTTGTGCTTTGATCGTAACTGTACAAAAAACACAATTTAACTTTCGCAAATAGAGATTGCTCAACAAAAATGACAAGTGTGGGCTTGTTTGTGGGCGGATTTCACCCGTTCCAGAACTTAACCTTAATCTTGAACCAAAAATTATTTATGCCAAATTTCAGCTTTCTAGTGAATACACAAACGAACGGACCGACGGACATCTCTACATCGATTAGGCTTTTTATTCTGAGTCAGAATAATAAGTTTACTTTTCTATACCTAACGGTATTATTTCTCTGTGTTACAAACTCCACGCCAAATACAATATACCCAATTTTACAGAATAGGGTATAAATATGGTTTTTTTTATGAATGTTAGCGTGTAAGACAATACTTTTTCTCCTAAACTAAGCATGATACGAGTATGATGTTCTTTCATTACATTATACATAAAGGGTGTTTTTATTAGACGTGTGGCTTTCAGTCTGGCAATACTTTTTTCGGAGTTGGTCTTTTTGACAGCTGTCACTTGATTTATGCTCAGTTTGGTTTGCCATTTTATAATACTCCGGACCAACGTTTGCAAATTGTGCAAATGTATTACCAAAATGGTTCGGTTCGCGCGAAGCATCGAGCGCTGGGTGCTGCATCCAATATTCGGCGACATAATCGGCCAGGAATTTATTCGTGCCAGCCGCGGTGGCCATACTTGCCCAAAATCATGTTTAAAACATAATGGCAAACCCTTATCTTTATAATAAAGCTTAATTCATCGACATAACATTAAATTATTATATGCCTTCTATTTGTTCTCGAAAAACACACGTCTTAAAAAACACCCTTTGTAACAAATATGCATCATTTCAATATTATGTACATAATGAAGAGGGCTAACAGTAAGGTGAACAAAATTTGAACCTGTTCGGATGACCGGCAGTGTACACTGTACAATGTACAATTCGTACATGTACCTAAAAAATTCAGCAAAATAAAATTATGCGTGATGCCGTAAATAACACTGATTAAGCCCTCCTGACCTAGTTGTAGAAATAATATTATACTCGTTATATGTTCCCATTGGACCTGACTAAATGATCCATAAAGAGGAAAAAAAAAGAAAACTGAGCCGATAAACCGGATGTACAGTCTCTACTCTACTGATGATGGCCATCACTGCATTAATAAGACTTCCGCTCAATTTATCAACGGAAATAAATTCATATGTTATGCTCTGATTTGTTGGCTCTCAAAGGCAAACATTTAAAGAGGATATCCTTGCTCCTATATACGAAGAGGACTATGTGTTGTGTAGTGTATGCAATATTATGGCAAATTAATTCATTTTCACTCTCTTTCATTCGCTTCCATAACGTTATTCTATGTCCACTTTAGTGTTGAAGCAGCTCTGTCTGCCTGGGCGCCTCGACTTGTGCTTGTCCTGAATATACTGAATTATCCAAATACATTAAATAAGTAATTCATCGCGCACGGCACGGTTTAAACCATATATATGTGCATATTGTATATACCTATACATAAGTAGGATGTTTGTATACAAAATTATAACGATTTAAGCTTACTCCGCTGGATAGCATGCAATTAATATTAGACGCGCTTCAGTTGATGCTCCTGGCATCCTTCTATACTACTACTCTAGCTCTGATGCATAGTGCGTTTCTAAATAAAATGCACGACTCGGTCGCACGTACTTGCTCTGTGGGTGCGTGCAATAGCACGATGTTAACACATTTTTCGAGCAATAACAACAACTCTTTGTTATTTAGCTGTATAAAAATAAATAAAAATAAAGTGTCTGTTTGTAATTTCAAAATATCAGTTTTTTCTAAATGCATATGAAATTATATACGGTACTTATGACAAAAAAAGCAATTTTTAAATTTGTTGTCTGTCTGTTCATTTTCACTGGCGGATGGCTGATGTTGTAAGGAGTAACTATTTTAATTACCCCGATAGGTGGCGCTGTGGTCGCAATTTTCAAAAATTCTTATTTACGCACCGATTTTAACAAGACTTTCACAGACAGCATGGTATACAGAATCTATATAGTAGTAATATCATTTGGGAGTATTGCTGCTCGGCCGCGGACGGCAAACCAAGGCATTAACTCATGTCAGATTGTAGGTGAAGAAGGAAGAGATGGAAGGAAGAAATGAACATGCTGAGAATATTGTCATCATTGAAAATAATAATGAAACGAGAGCTCAACATTACGATTTAAAAAAGTGACAAGTATTTAAGGGAGGAAAAAATAAAATGAATTTTGTTTCTACACATTTGCTGCATCCGCAGCGCTCTTAACGGCAAAACAAGACATAACTAAAAACTCCCAAGTGATATTACTATAGGTTCTATATATAATGACAGCAGATATCTGATGTTCTTAATTTAAATAATTTGTTAAGTAGATACCCCTAGGTGCCACTGGGGATACTTTTTTTCGAATACTTTTTTATGGGCCGCATTGACTTAAAATCACACAGTAGGTACCTATCTATATCTATACACATACATAATTTGAAGTGTATTATTGTATTACTAAATGCATATGAAAGAATTATTATTTTCAATACTTTAATGAATTTTGGGGGAACGAAGTTCGACGGGTCAGCTAGTTATTAAATACAAATTGTTAAAGTAATTTTTGAAAAACTAAAAAAGTTTTGCTAAATCTGAAAAAACCGATATACGGGAACTACAGTAGTTTCGTATTTAATATGTAGATGTCGTCTTTTGGGCGTTATGAAAAATTTATACCAAAGCAAGTGTGAACCATTTCGTTAATATTGTTGTGTGTGGCTAGTTTATTCAAACCGTTAAAACCAGATTTCCGTTATTATCATTTGTAGCTAAAAACTAAAAATGCAGTGTCTTCGAAATTTTCCATGTAGGTAATATTACACACAAAGTTTAATAAAAAATCTTTAGAGCCTTTTTTGAGTAAATTAGAAATAAAGTGCACGACTGGGTCGCACGAACTTGCTCTAATGTGTGACAGTGGTCTTGGGGCTTAAGATTTTGATAAAAATAAATTTTTTAAAATTCTTAAAAAAATATGCTTAAACTAATTTGAGCTGACAAAAAGTAGGCCATTCTATTTCTTAGATAAATTTGAATTAATAAAAGTAAATTTATAAAAATCTTTGGGCGGTTTTTGAGAAAAAAAAGTTTTTTTTTCGAAAAACTTTTTGAAAATGCTTAACAAAAAAAAAAACAATATTTTTCTAACATATTGGTATGCAATATAAATAAAGCTACCTACACCTATATAAATATGTTTGAAATTTCGAAAGTATCGTCCTATGGAAAGAACCGTTTTTAGACATTTAAAAAAAAATTTCAGCCATTGGGCGTACCTTAACTTACACTGAATTTTTAAATCAAAACTGTTAGAGCCATTTTGGAGAAAAATAAGCTTTAAAGTAGCGGTAGCTTTAATATGGCAGGTACCGTTATTTTTTGAGCTAAAAAAAATTTCAATTTCTCCTCTGTACAATACCTAAAAACTCTATATACCAAGTTTGAAGCAATTTGGCCCACCCGTTTGGGCTGATCTAGGTGTTTAAATATACAGACAGATAGACATACAGACGGACAGAATTTTAAGACCATCTTTTTTCGTCTTCGCTATCATTGTAATGTCATGTTCGATTGTTATCTTAAATTATTAAATGATTAGATTAGACTAGATTTATTTTAAAGAAAACATCATTTTTATAAATCATGCATGAAAAGAATATACAAAAAGTAATTTAGGTAAGTTTATCAAAAAAAGTTAGTAAAAGAAAAAATTATAGAAGAAAGATACAAATAGAAAGTTCTTTTTGAATATATACGTTACATAAAGTTGCTGCTTTCTAGTACTCGTCAAAAATTTGAATAATTTGTTTTTGAAACTAGGGTTAATATTTTGCCTTAGACAGACTGGAAGTGAATTCCAGAAACTAATGGAATGAAGAAATTAATATTTCAAAACTTTTTTTTTTCGACGAATGCACGACTTGCATTAGACTATGTACCTATAATCGCAAGTACAAAATGATGGCCAAAACCTAATGGCCGTTGTATGGGAGCCGCCATTAAAAAAAAGAGTACCTAACTGAAAAAAGTGCAAAGCCCTTTTATAGGAAGCTGTAATGAACTATACCAAACAAAGTTTGAGTGAATTCGATAGAACCTTTGACAACTTATGGCCATTTGAAAAAAGCCGTTAAGAGCAGATCTCCGTTATTTGCATTTTTAGCCAAAAACTAAAAACGAAGTTCTCTTAGCACACAAAGTTTAATCAAAATCGTTAGAGCCGTTTCGAGCAAATTAGAAAAAAACAGACAAAATTGGGTAAAACCCAACGGCTGGTTGTATGGAAGCCACCGTTTAGGAAGGCTTCACTGAAAAATTTACAAAACCATCTTATAGAAAACTATAAAGAACTATGCCAAACGAATTTCAATTCAATCAAGCCGTTGCGAACGTATTTAAACCTGATTTTCGTTACGACCATTTGAGCCAATAATGAAAAACGCAGTTTTGTTAGAAATATTTTAGGTAAGTTAAATGCGGGGTTAACCAAAATCGTTAGAGCCGTTTTCGAGAAAATCCAAATTGAAAAAAACCGTTACTTGAAAGGTGCAAGTTTGAGCCGATCTAAAACGAAATAAAAAAAACTCGACAACCGTTTTTCTTCAAACAGCTGTACACCAAAAGTTTGAAGAAAATCCGTCATGCGGTTTAGGCTGTAGCATGACGTGAAAAAGCGCACAGACGCACGGATAGACCGACGGACGGTATGACGAAAACCACTTTTTTGGGCTTCGCTATCATCGTAAAGTCATGTTTGATTAAAACGATTTTTTTTCTGCACGTAACCAATACTTGCCCTATAGACCAAGTAAAAATAAAAGTAGTCTATTGCAGGATAATAATATCCCTTCTGTCTGGTCTGGAAGTGAGAGTGTTGAATGTAAACTATATAAAGAGGCATTTTTGATGAAGGTGTCTATTTTGTTGTTGTTAACAAAAGTGAACGACGACGTGACGGGGCAGTCGGCGTGCGATACGGCGTTCGGCTTGCCGTCGCCGACGGATGAAATGAATCTAAAAACATTAAAACTGAAGTGTTTTATTGCTCAGAATTACCTTTGAAATAAATAAATAATAACATAGTCTGGATTGTTACAATTCTTGTTCGACTGTACTAACGCGAACACTAGGTAATTCCCTATATGCTTTGAACGTCCTTTTTATCCTTCCCCCTCGTCCTCTCCCACTTTGATATGTTATAACTAACGTTTTGATGCATTTCGATAATAAAAATGCTTTTAACATCGCAATGAAGGCGAGTTTTGTCTTGCATTTTATTGCGATGCTTAATTCTTTTAACGATTTCAGCTTTTATTTTGAAAAATAAAAGCTATAGGTACGTATACATAGAGGTTGTTAGTAGCGGAAGTGCCCTTGGATAGATTTTATCCAAGCACCAAACTATACAAACCCGGATGTCTTGCATTTTGAAAATGATGTGTGGGAAGTGTTTGTATACAGGAACTCCAGTTCTCCAGTTTAGGTATAATCTTGGGAGTTGTTCCAAATAGCTTTGGACAAGGAACAAGGAACTTAACAAAAAATTCTTCAAACAAAAGTGTGAAAGTAGATTCTGTTGAAATAACTACAATTTCTAGGAATCGTTTCATCTAGGAATTTCAATAGACGCACTATATACAACACAGTCCAAGGTACGTATGCACCATTCCAGTTTAAAGGCTTTGTGGATACCGATGTTAGCACCAACAATGTAACAGTTAACCTCTACAAATCCCAAATATACTTTGATGTGTTAGACGAAATTTAAAAATACCAATACACGGATCAGGCTTAGGTTTTTAATAACATACGAGTATTTTAAGTTGCATCATGTGACGGAAGAATTAAGGACACTGCTGACAACACAGTCACAACATTAAAGAGAATATCTTTCAAGAACATACATTTGAATGGTATTCCAAAATGGTTCTTATGGTTTGTTCCCGAGTTCTACATACCTAAGGTGACGCTTACAGTGAGGACTACGGCCTCAAGTAAGATCCAGTCCAGTTTCTAGCTATTTACTCCAAGTTGGTTGAGGTCGTTGTCCACTTGATCGCTCCACCTTACGTCTTCTACTTCTTCGTTGGAATTGAAGACACATCTGGCTTGTGCGCATTCGTATTAGCCCGTATATCCCGTACAGTTCTTCATTGAATCTTCTCCTCCATACTCCATTGACTCATGCAGGACCTAATATCACCCGAAGATTCTTTCTTTCAAAGTACCCCAACCGCTTATCATCACGCTCCTTCCTCATACAGCTAGACTGGGATAATTGAGGTCTTGTTGAGAGTCTCCTTGGTCCATTGAGATAGATGCCTTCTAAGTCCAAAAAATCAGGGATTGTCCAGAGCGATTATTCGACTGAACTCAAATAGACAACGTCCTTGACTATTTCAAAGTTATACCTGGCAATCGTGAAGTTTTGTCCAAACATAATATGATGATGATGATGTTCTGCACCTGAATACTGCATAATACTTTGTCTTACTCGTCCACAATGTTGCAATGTTGCCACTGGTCCCCTTGGTTCGGTGAAAATGCCGGGCTTGTCGAGGTAAGATGAGACATGGTTGTCAAAGGTTCTGGCAGTCTTGCGATTGCAGCTTCGCGAGATCAAATTCTCTCACAATAGATGCTTGATGCTGTGGTCTAGTGGACATCCACTTTAGCTACTATAAATTAGTTGTTCAACATCCAGGACATTGGTGGCATGGGTGCTATCGAGCGTAATATGTTCTATTCGGTTGAAGGTATGTGTTGATCAGAACTCAACCAAGTACCGCTCCGTGCAGGCTAAGCTTTCCGACTGTAGAGCCAGTCCCCTTTCCGATTTTCATATTGAAGACACCAATAACAATCTTAGTGTCGTACTTTGGACATTCATCATCCGTCTTTGGTATACTATTTAGGTCTTCTAATAATTGTCGGATGCCCGTGATTTGTTTAAGGTTTAGACATACAGTACGTTAAATACCTACGTGAGTTGTTTAAGGTAATACACTTACTTAATTAAACTTATATCTACATGATGATTTTAAATTCCTCGGGTTGTTCAGGTCTGGTTGTCGGTGTCGTGATGGTCCGTTGAGTTTGGAAAGGTGTGGCTTTAGTCACGCTAGTATGCTGATCCGGGGTCAGCGTAGAATTGGATGTCCTCTTCGGCATTGATGTTCATCAGGTCCTCCTCGTATAGTGCCATGGCTTCTAGATACCGTAAATCAGGATGTTTGGGCCGGACGAATAATCCTCCGATGAGCGGGTTCGGGTTGCTGTCCATGTTAACTAAGAACTTTCTTCTAAGCTGTATCATGTATTGGTGGAGCTGTGCTATGTTTGCCTTTTCATAGAGTCTCTTGTTGCTGACATATTTTCTTCTTGTTTCATCAAAGTAGGTGTCTGTACATATGCGCAGGATCTTCATCTCGAATCCAGCAAGCCTTTGCATGTACGTTTTTGATGCCGTGAACAATATCGGAAAGCAGTATGTTAGTATTGGCCTTATGAGCTGCTTGTACATCAGCATCTTCATTTTTTGGCTAAATCTGTTTCGTTTCCGCATCAGTGATTGTAAACGGTGGAGGGCGAAGTTTGCTTTTCTCAGCACAGCAGTCACATGAGGGTTGAATTTAAATTTTTCGTTGAACTGGATTCCTAGGTATCTTGCATCTTTTTCGGCTTTAAGTTGAGAACCGTCGGGTAGAGCTAGCGTGGGTTTCTGCAATTGTAAGCCGAACGAGCTGTTCAACGTGCACCGGAGCGGCGGGCGTCTGAAACAAACAAGCTCCGATTTTGCTGTGTTAATTTTGATGCCCCAATGCTAGTAGCTTCGGCTTCGGATGTGGGCTTCAACTCTTCGGGCAGCAATTGCTAGTAAGAATGATTTGGAAACGAGCCATCGTCGAACAAGAGAGTCTGCGTCTGGGAATTTTCAGGTCTCGGCTGTTCCGATGTAAAGATGTTGAATAGGAATGGTCCCAGCTTTGATCCTTGCGCAACTCCGGCTCTGGTGGTCCTTGTGGGTGACTGGCAGTTTTCTTATTGGACGAAGAACGATCTTGAATGAAGGAAATTGAAAATAATTTTAATTAATGTCTCTGGGAAATTGAGCTGATAAAGCTTATGGATTAGCCCTTGTTACCAGACGCTGTTGAATGCTTTTCCGACGTCGAGGAAGCAGCCTACGACGACTTGGTAGTTGTTAAGTGCGAGTGATATGTCGCGCTGTAACTCCAAGTGTGGGTGTAAGGTGGAGAATTTTTCCCGGAAGCCAAACTGCATGTCAGGAATCACGCAGTTGTCAGTGATCTGATTTCAATCCTCCTTATGCATTATACCTACAAAGACACACTGTGAATTATAAAGATAAAATATAATATTACCCAGCAATATTTTATTCTTGTGTTAGAGAAGAGGTCCATTTCAGTCGCCGAGTGGGCCAGGTGTGGTGGGTGTTGTGGTTGCTTTTGTTGTGTGCGGTGGGATGTGGATTGTGGAATGGCTTTGTCGGTGGCGGTTGATGTCCATGATGATGTTGTTGTTATTTTTTGAAAACTTCTAACGATGCTTGCTCGGGTGGTGAAGTTGCCATTGCAGCGACGATTTCTTATCAGACTTATAATGATAGTCGTCACTGCGGAAAGATGTTAATAGTTTTTTTTCGCTTTTTACAACATCTTTACGATTTCTCGAGGTTTGATGAGAACAATTTTTTTTTTATAAAATGGAGCCAATAATTTCCTTCAAAGCAATTCAAAATAAGCTTTGTCAGAAAACACACACATACAATCAGAGGCCTATAATGGATAGGTTTCGTTGATAAAAATGTCTTTTAAGAAATGTATAATTGGAGAAAGAACAGTTTAGAATAAATACTTAAACAACTGGCAAGAAATTCCATAGAAATAATTAAAAACGTTTTTTATAATAACCTATTTAAACTCAAAATTTTAAATTCAAAGCCATAAACATCTAGCTCTACTCTAAGCCGTTCCAGTTCAACTTCAATAAACCGAAACAAAAGGTAGCCTTGAATTGTGAGTCCAAGTTCACTACTTTAAACAACTAAAAAGAGGCATGAGAACCTTTTAAATTCTCATTTGAAATGTTATTAACGTTTCTGTTGTGAATATGAATGACAAAATGAGGGTATGGGTTGGGTAACTATGTATATACGCTGAAATAAAAGAGCAAACCTTTCCATAAACATATGCCATTTTAAGTCCATTCATCATTTCATCTCTAAGTATGTATATGCGAGTATAGTTTCTGTGTACGGGTAAAATGGATTGTGTATAGTTAAGAGGACGATGAAATATCATCACCATCATGTGTGTAATACTCTGTAGCTGCTATATTATCCATACCTACTGGTTTACCCAGCCCCTAACATTCCCATTCCCCAGTGCCATAGCAAATATGTATGTTGGTAGTCGAGCTCTTTAGAAAACACACCAAAGCCAAATGCACTAACAAAAAGCTACACAATGACTTCTTTGGGAAATTCCTGAGCTTTTTGCACGGAAGGTATCCAGCACCCTGATGACGACGGACGGCGACGGAAGCAATTGTGTACGTGAGAATTTTCCAAATAAGCCTCTTTGGCACGATAATTGTTTTTTTTTGCCTCTTTTTTTTTCTTCTTGTTTTTAAATAAAGGCAAGTTCTCTGGAGATTGTAAAAAATGATATGGTTTTTAAAGTTTAAGCTATGGCAGAATCTATTTTTCTTACAAGTTCTATAAAGAGCATCTCAAGCTCATTGTTAATGTGATGGCATGTTGACGCGAAATGGACCATCAGAAAAATGCAGAGATTAAGACGAATGCGTTAGTGGATTTTGATACTCTACTTATGAGATGACCGTGAACGGCACTCTAAGCAAATAAGGATCAGTAATATTGGTATAAGGATAAAGGGACGATTTCATGCAGCTATTATTCACGAGAGGATAAAGTCCAGAACCTAGTCTACGCTCAAGAGACACCAAGATATACGAATAATCCTTAAACAATCATCGGAGTATCAAACGCGACTCTACCTCATGCTCGTCGATTCGATTCGATTCCAAGAAGGCGCATTAATCAGGATGTTATCTGGATATCTCTTATTGACAGATGCATCCCCAATAAAATTGTGCTCAGTTGAAGAATCGTACATCAACTCAAGGTGTTTCGTTTCGCACAGTGGACAACTTCCCTATGCATTCCAACTGCTACAGGGAATGAGGCAGGGTGATGTTCTCTTTGCTCCTACTTCCGATTGAAATTGATGATAATATGATTGTCACGGTGGGTGAAAATGGCAGTCTTTTGGAAGCCAGTGCTGAAGATATCTGTTTAATAGAAAACGGCATTTGTGCCTTTAACGAAATGTTGCACTCGCTTTAACAAAAATTACCAATTTTGTTGGTTTAGGGATTAGTGCCAAAAGCCCACAACAGTTGTCACTAGATGGTGGAACAGACCTTAACGTCAAAAATGGAATAAACGAAGGTCTCTGCGCATTCGCAATACTCAGTGTGGAACTTCAGAAAAATGTGTTGAAACTGTTTGAATCCTAGGTGAAATCTGTGGTCCTATATGTATAAAGGGTTTTTAAATAAGAGGTGTTATTTTGAAAAGCCCGCTGTGATTTTTTTGACACTTGACAAGTGAAAACGCCATTAATAAAAATAGAATACAATGGAACCGTCAAGGTGAAAGTCGCATCAATCTTCCAACAAAAATCTGTTTTGAAGAAAGCTTAGTCGTGCGCGCAGTTGAGGTATCATGCTCCAAACAGAGAGAGATGTGAGCAGCTATGCAGCTCTATGTTCCAGGAAGAGTGAAAGTGTTGCTGCCAAAAACAGTTTCTGCAAACGAAGATAGAGGGAGCTAGAGAGAGGATGGGATACTCAGAAAAAAATGAGAAGAAGAGTGTGAGGAAATTCTAGCGAATGTCAGAACCGAACGAAACGTTGCCTTCTGTTCTGTTAAATGATACCTTTACTTAAATGGAAATGTCATAACAAAACATGATTTTTATGGGCATTTACCGTCATGAAAGCTATCTTCCTGTTTTGCGACGTCCAAATTATCTGTATTGCTTTTTATTTCTAAAATGAAGGCTTTGTTTAAGTGTAAGGAACTTTTATAAATGGTTTTACGGTTATTAAAACTATAGACATTAAAAGTCAAATTAATTACTTCTTTCTTCTACTCAAATAACATGAGATGATTGTGACGTCACGTACATGATAGCCAGCATACCTTACATTTTTACATTTACATTTTATTACATGGTTTTAGTCAGCTGTTGGTCTGTTAATTCGAAACTGGACGAAACGGAGCAATTTCTTGTTCTCGTTCAATTGAGGACAGCTTAGTGGATACCGTTCCGTAGATTATCGTTCTGTCACAAACCCAAATTTTAATAATTTATTGGTGATGTGTTGAGATTGAATCAAGTATCCCACCGCAGTGTAGACTGTATAGATACTTCAGAGAAATTCTTCGATCAGTTTGACCTCGTTCTTGGCAGGTAGTGTCAGACACGGAGTTTAAAACGATAGGCCTAAGAATGAGGAGCATGGAGACTGAAATAATGGAGAATAAACAATAGATCAGACAACATATGTCAACAGCACGTAGTAAGTGTCGTACCGTCTTCTTTCCGTTCTCTCGGGAAGCGTCAATTTTACAAACAATGCTTCAGAGAAAAAGTCTATTACATTCCTCTCCTGAAACGATTTTCACTTTAATACTCACTCCGTTAGGAGTGCTAGTCAATTTACCCATTCACATAGTTTTGCACTCACTCTTACCACATGATCATGATATGGGTTTGGGAAGCCGAAAAATATTTTGTTTATAAAGACCGAAGCGTTTTGTTATAAATACTATCCTCCCCCTGGAATGGTTGGTAGAATTGTATTCCTCCGATTAAGAAACTTTCAATTTACAATTTTAAGTGCCTTACAATATTTTTAAGCAGACGCATGCAACTTGTTCTGTCCTTTATGTGAAATTGATGTTACTTGTGACTTGCGAGTGTCACTTACAAAAATACTGTTTTGCTTTCAGTTTTGTCACTAGCATCATACGTCGTTTTCCGTTTTAAGTTAAAAAAAAACGTGATTGAAAAATATGTTAAGAAAGGAGAACGAATCTTGTTGTTGTTTAAACTAATCTCAAAGCCTTGAACTATCGTTTATCGTATCAATCATTGTCTATGTCTGTAAACTTCATTATAAGCTTATGCCACTTACAGAACTATGAAACTGAACATTCCCTTGTGAAGGATTTTATGTCTTGCCCAACTAGAAATCATCAGCACTTAAAAATAAAAAAGAGGCACCAATAGAAAAACAGAAGAATCTTTAATCCTGGTTTACAAGACTGGGCCTTATTTTGAAAAAAATTTAATTGGAATTTTAACCCTTGACTTCTTTTCAATTCAGTTAGGTTCTAGTTTTTTGAGTAGTAAGGGTGTAGGAGCGTTTTTCATTTTTAAAGTATTGTAAGAGGTGTAGAGATTCTTTCTTTAACCGTACCACATGGATTTGTAATGTCTTACCCCTCTCAATATTTTCCTTCGATTACCAAAGTGGTAAGGCTGCCATCCCATAAAACGCAGTCCTGCTGTATGAGGCAGAATCGTGGAGTAGATTCAAAGACAAACTGTACGGGTTATACTACGACATTGACCTGTTCGAAAAACTAAAATTACAGTGGCTTTTATGACTAAGGCCTGTAGAGCGTATGTACCAGCCAGAAATACCCCATCTTAAGTGTTGGGATCAAGTGAAGGACGACTTCAATTAACTGGTGTGCGTGACTGCAGGCAACTGGCTAAGGACCAAACTGGTTAGCGGGGTGTGTTGTATGTTATTGAATTGGGACTTAATGTGGGTTGTGACAATGCATTCACTGGACATCACCAAGTTAAGTTGATGCCAATCAGAGCCTACCCTATTCATAAAGCTGAGTCATCAAAAGATTTTGATTGAATTTCCTTAAGCATGTCAAATTTTGAAGGAGATCCCAAAAAGGTTATTATTGGCGACAAAATTGCTTTATGGCTCATTAAGAAACTTTTCAAGGGGGTGCGAAAAATCTGGGTAAAGATCTAAAGTAGAGTAAGTATGGCTTAACAACGAATTGTTTTGGTAGGGTACTTTTGTATACATGGCCGGGTTTCAACTGCTACTTCAATCCTTCTCTTAAAGTGTGTTGTGTGAACTGTGAAAGTCGGTGGTATGTGGTTTTATTTTGGGATTGTCTTATGTTTTGAGAAAAGAGAGTTCTAGAATTGCCCATAACCAACGAATTCAGCCGAGTGTTGCGAACACGCTATTGCTCCTGCAGCAGACAATCAACCCCTCCCTTCTTATCGCAGATTTTTTTTGGTATCCCAAATTTTTACTTCCTTGTCCCCTCCAAATTTACCTTATTACAACAACCATCAAATCGATTTCAAATAACCTATTTTAATTGATCAAAAGAGCAAGTTAAATTAAATTCTCAACGCATTTAAGCGGGCCGTATCGATATGTAATACTGTTTACACATAATTAGTTTGTCATTCCACCGCCATTACTGCTCATTACTTTTATCTTGTTTTGCAGTCCACGAAGCCCGAAATAAATTTTACGAGAAATTCAATTATTCCCAACAAATTTGAGAGTAAACCGAAATACAGTAGACGCTCGATATAGTGAACTAATAAAAACCCATACTCTTTACTATATCAAAATATATCAAATATATCAAAATAGAACTTATTTTAAAGTTTTTAGGATAAGCCGCGTAAAAATATATTAAATATTTAGTGAGTGCAATTCTGTACTATTTTTATAAAATAACGATGCTTACATTCAAGCAAAAAACCTTAAATTTTGTGGGAACTAGTTGTACGTAAACATCTTGCGTATGAAAATAAAAAAAAACTATTTTGGGTTTGGCTGACGCCCACTTTTTATTAGAAAAAAACATATGTTTCCAAACAAACGGTATACCTACTTGTAATTGTGATGCTTTTTTAACTTACACTACACTTAGGCTGAGGTTAGCTCATGGATGTCCAGGGTTGTACCCAAAAGAAAGTGAAAACTTAACAGATTATTTCATATTCTTAATGATAATCTTAAAATAAAAGATTACAATTCAATTCTTATGATACCTTAGATGATAGGTCTGTGGAGTTCCGAGAAACTGTCGACGACAACAAACGATTCCTTAACACTAAGTCTGCAGAGATTCCTCTAAAAAGGAAGAGCTCCACGACAATAAACGTGTGACTGTGGCCTAATGCCGGTCAGCGATCCACTGCAACTGCAACCAACAGCGAAGTTGAAAGCTGACAAAAAACGGTTGAGCAGGGCTCGGTGTATGGTACTCCTGCCCTAAGAAAAGGAGTAGTCACGACAAAATACAGGTAGTTCCAAACTAGGTCTATGGAGAAGCTTACAAGAGTAGCAACCCCACGACAATAAACGGCGGTCTGCAGATATTTCTCTAGAAAGGAAGAGCTCCACGACATTAAACTAGTGGCCTAATGCCGGTCAGCGACAAGCTGCGACCAACAGCGAAGTGGAAAGCAGACAAAAAACTTTTAATACAAAACTTGGTGAGGCTTCTGCTGGTATTCCCTGCAGCGTACCTTCGGTTGAGATTTCTATTCCCGGTACTCTATTTGCAATAAAATGTTCTCCAATGGCTGGGAGTTCGAGATTCGAGTCTGATTTGCAATTTAAATTGCACACCTACTTATGGAATTTCACTGAAAGGAGAGACTGTGAATTATAAAGTCAAAAGTTAAAATACTTGCAAAAGTGTAAATCTTTTTGAGTGATGAATTTATTTGACTGCTCTTCTGGTTAAGGTACTCAGAAGTGGGCGGCAGTCCAAATCAGCGGTGCGGGGTAGAGGAGTAGTCGGGATTGCCTCAATAGAATGCAGTGTTGGCGTTACGTCACGTAATTCTATAATTCATTATATGAATAATTGTATGGAATCCTCGTGCCGTTCGTTGGCTGTGGTGGAATTATGGTGGCGGTCGGCAGCGGCGGTTATTTGGAAGGCGGTGTTGTTGTTATGTCACGTAATGACGGTTCTAATTATTCCTCGTACATGAGTAATTTTAAGGAATCATCGTGGCGATCGGTGGTTGCCCAGTCGAATTATACAAAAAAAAGGCTGGAATGGAAAAAATTAGATAGGGGTTTTTTTTTCTTTTGATCGTTAGAGGGGTTTATAAGTAGCATATGTATCGGTTTTCGACCTCGTAACTCTATTGCGTTGGCCGCCATCTTGAATTTAAGGAAAACTTGGTTTTCTTAAATAACTCGCTTATTTTCAATTTTTCACTAAAAATGCTTATGACAAAAGTTGTTTAAAATTGTATTTCCTACAACTTTGTTCATGACAATTTTTTGCCTACGACTGATATTTTTCGATTTAATTGGGAAAAACAAAAAATAAAAAATTAATAAAATTTTTTTTTTAAACTTAAAAAAACTTTTTTTGAAAAATGTAAGAAATAATATTATTTCTTCTATAAAAAGGCTTCTATATTAAAAATTTCATCGAAATCCGTCAAGTGGTTTACGAGAAAATCTGATTTAAAAAAACCAGTCCTATGGAAGGTACCGTTATAAGACTTCCTGAAAAATCTATTCCAACCAAAACAAAAGGTTTGCATAGAAAACACTATTCAGAAAGTTTTATCAAAATCATAGAAGCCGCTTTTGAGAAAAAATATATTTTCGTTGACATACGATTTTTAGTGAAAAAATAATTTTTCTCAAAAGCGGCTTCTACGATTTTGATAAAATTTTCTGAATAGTGTTTTCTATGCAAACCTTTTGTTTTGGTTGGAATAGATTTTTCAGGAAGTCTTATAACGGTACCTTCCATAGGACTGGTTTTTTGAAATCAGATTTTCTCGTAAACCACTTGACGGATTTCGATGAAATTTTTAATACAGGAGCCTTTTTATAGAAGAAATAATATTAATTCTTAAATTTTTCAAAAAAAGTTTTTTTGAGTTAAAAAAAAAAAAATGTAATTAATTTTTTATTTTTTGTTTATTCCAATTAAATCGAAAAATATCAGTCGTAGGCAAAAAAATGTCATGAACAAAGTTGTAGGAAATACAATTCTAAACAACTTTTGTCATAAGCATTTTTAGTGAAAAATTGAAAATAAGCGAGTTATTTAAGAAAAACAAGTTTTCCTTAAATTCAAGATGGCGGCCAACGCAATAGAGTTACGAGGTCGAAAACCGATACATATGCTTATAATGAACCCCTCTAACGATCAAAAGAAAAAACAACCCCTATCTAATTTTTTCCATTTAAATGTACAATTCGACTGGGCTATGGCGGCGCGTTGGAACTATTGCGGTGGTTGGTGGCGGCATTTAGTTGGTTATTGCGGTCGGATGAAGAGGGGAGGGCAGGAAATGTGTAACTTCATAATATATCCCAAATTTGTGCTACTCTTAGTCGAAACTGAGAAGCTCGTGTATGAAAAGAAAATTTTGAATTTCGGGCGGGCTCGTCCACAGTCCATTTCTCATGAAAGAAGAAAACAAAATAGTTTTAAAAATTTAAGGTATCAATATTCAATTTTAACCATTTTTTTTGTTCGTGTACATGAAAAATATATCTCAATTTTTGTTGGGTACATTTTTTGCAAAACGCCCACTTTAAAGGGCGTACTTTTTATAAAATACCTTTATTCGGGTAAGATTGTTATTAAACTACTCGATTCAGCTGTAGTTTTAATCATATGTTTAAAAATTGGCTAATTATCGAAGCTCAGTTTGTACTTAACATTTTTTTAACAAATTTATGAGACACGCCCTTCTTTCAAGGGGCGTTTCTGTTAAAAGGCTCAATCTGCATTAATGTTTTAATGTTTTCTATTTTTATGGGTCACCGTTTCGAAATAAGAAGATATAAATTTTGTGTTTGTGTTCCTTGGTTATGTGGTAGGGTGTGTCTCAACTCTGGGCGTGGCACACGCCTTTTTTTTATTGCGCTAATTAAATATATTTTTTTTAATTTTTTAGTTTTTTAAAAAATAGAATCTGTATTCAGACCGAACTGTTTGCGTCAGTTGTCTCTTAAAAACTAACTTGAATATGTTTCTTAAATGAAATTGGAGATCGAAACTAAATGACTCAATATGATGACATACCAATCATGTTGGTATTTGTTTGTATATTGGCCGCTGGGTCCAGTTCATTGTTTATGTTCTCACGGATGTCAGCAGCGGAAGTTATTGTTGATGATTTGGATGTAAACATAACTCGCTAGTAGTTATTGAACATCGGCCGCACACAATTATTGTAATTTTATTTTTTCCTGTCTACTCAAGAACAATACATTTTGTGTCTGCAACTGTACAGCGGCTGGCTGCGCTGCGCAACCGCTTACACATAAAACAAAATAGGGAATAGGTTATCCAACAAATCGTTGCAAACGTACTGTAGCTCCCGCTTTTTTTTAAGGAATGCATAACTTGCCTTATAGTACCTGTGATCGCAAGTATGAATATCTTAATTTTTTTGATTATATAGAGGTTCACAATGCCGAGGGTCTACTGTAATTGACAAAAAAGCCTCATCATTTTAAACATGTGTAATGTGTACACACTGTACATACACTGTTCATACTGTACGGTAGCATTTTTTGGGCTTGGGACTTGTGTTTTATCAAACAGCAAGAGTCTCATCATCCACCTGAAATTTGGACAGAATCGCGCTTCAAACGTGTCACCTGCATTTGCATAATTAATGCAAATGAATATGGGCAACATAAAAGCCCCAACAGACAGCTACTGATATCATTCTATAGGTACTGATTGGTACAAAATGCACAGAAACTTTCTCTCCCCTTTCCACCTACCCACTGCATCCAAGGACTCATTTCCAAATGGCTTCATTTACATTTTGGTCACCTACCCACCCCATCAAAACCCACAATTCGAAACAGAAATAATGTGGTCCTGCACAGGAAGCCACTCTTCTGTCACAGTTCTGCCGCAATGTGTTTCACTTGCTTGCATCGGTATATAACATCCAATATAGCAGGTGGCAACTGATGGCAAGTCAACTAACTCGCCTGGTGGTACCTGGTAGGTAATATTGCGCCCCTCTTTATGTTAAGTGTCTATCTAGACTTGGAGAGTAGGTAAGGTACACTGTTTGAATGACAATTTAAATTAAGTTGAATGTGTTGATAGTATGATGGTGATGGTGCACTATGTACCATCAGCATTAGTCCTGCCATGCCGCCTGCATCCAAAATTTATCAAGAAACAGAGACCTTGGCCATATAGAGTAGTGAGAGATTGGGCCTTACAAAAATAAAACATTCCTAATTGGAAGGAGAAGAGGGTAATTTTTTAAAATACTCCTCGTGTAATGGTCAAACAAAATTTTTTTAACCAACCTTCGCCTTTTCCTTATCATCATACGAGTGAGTATATGAGTAAGTGGGGATTTAATAATTTTTCCATTTGCATTTCCTTCTACAACTGTACTCACAGATCCTTTAGTCAGTGTTTTCATTTATTGCATATAGCCTTCACTAAAGTCCTGGCATACATACATATATGACACTTGTGCTTCACGCCTGGCAAAGCAAACATTTTACCGGATGTAGATGAAGAAAACTAAGAATCTCTGTTTTTCTCTATATGGATAGATGTAGTATATACTGTAAACTGTATAAAGGTTCCTATCTATTCCGTAGATACTTCAGAGCTTAATTCAGTTTTTCTCTTTGCGAAATTACTTTTTTCCGCTTCGAGTGTGGAAAGAAGTCCATGCACTTTGTAAAGTGCAAAAAGGCCCACTTGACCTGGAACATTACAAGTAAAAAGAATGTCTGGAAAAAATGGAGAGTAGTACAGTAGATATAATGGAAAACTGTTCCATTGAAACCATAGAAATATCCAGCGGCTTTTATACGTATTATTTACAGTGATTCGGATACGGTTCGAAAAAAGTTTATGGCTTAAAGGTTGTACTAAGCCTTTTTGTGGGGTTGGTTTAATTCACACGCGCTGCTGGTGTGAACAGAAAGGGATTTGGTTATGTTTGCCATTACGCTTCCATGCGGTAAGAAATCGTTTGAGTTTAGGAACAAAAGCTCATTTTTTCGCTGAGTTCCTTTGTAAGTCTTGAGATATGGCAACGCCAGTAGATATCTTTCAAGGCGAGTTCTTCAAGTTATTTGGATGCGCCTTTGAGACAATAGCCTTAAGGTTTCGTGGCATAAGCGAACTCATTATCATTATCCGCACTGAACCCAAATCCAAAAACATTTCACTGATCTGCGTCCACGCGCCCCACCACAACGAGGAGAAAAATGACACAGCGAAAGAGGAGCTCTACGATCTTCTCGAGAAGATGTATGATGAATGCCCCAAGTGCGACACTAAGATTATTCTTGGTGACTTTAACGGGAAAATCGTAAAGTAGGCTAAATTTGGTTCGACAGTTGGAAAGCACAGCCTGCACGACAACGATAACCTTTCCGGTCACGAACTCAGGCTAATCGACTTTGATGCGGGGTAAAGTGTCATCATAGCTAGAACTTATTTTCTGCATCTCAATATACAAATCAAGTGGGCTTGGCGGTCTGCTGATCAACATACCGACGAATCTTACTCAATTTGTTTCAACGACCCTCTGTGCCCTGGAAAAAGGTTACGATGTTGATGTAATCACTACTGATTTCAGCAAAGCATACGATAAGATCTCTCACCAAATTATTTACATTAAATTAAAAGCCTTCGGGTTCCCTCCAATATTCATCCAATGGGTGAGATCCTACTTGGAAAACCGCCAATATAGTGTTGTGTTCAGATCTTCTGTGTCCAATCCCATCCACGCCACCTCAGGCGTTCCTCAGGGCAGTCATCTCGGGCCACTTTTATTTATCCTTACCATAAACGATGTTGAAAACATTATTTCTTTTTCTAACTTGTCTATTTATGCCGACGACATGAAAATTATGAAAATAATATCTACTCCTATCGATTCTTCCCTGCTTCAAAATGACTTGAATTCTTTCCTTACATGGTGCACTAAAAATTTTCTCGAACTCAATGTCTCTAAATGTCAACATATGACTTTTTCTCGTAAACGCCTGCCTTTACCATCTCGTACTTATCATTTCTGTAATGTTCCGGTTCCCTTAGTTTCCTCCATTCGCGATCTTGGCATTTTATGTGATAAAGAGCTCAACTTTCGTTCTCACATAAATTATATTATTACAAAAGCTAACTCTTCCCTTGGTTTCATAAAGCGCTGGTCTAAAGATTTTTCAAACCCATACGTAACAAAGTCCCTCTTCACCACATATGTTAGACCTATTCTTGAGTATGCCAGTCAAGTTTGGTCTCCTTATTATTCCACCCATTCATTTAGAATTGAAGCTGATGTACAACGTAGGTTCCTCCGTTTTGCTTTACGAAACCTCCCTTGGTCCGACCCTCATTTCCTTCCCCCCTACGAACATCGTTTACAACTGATCGACCTTAGCACGCTTGCGAAACGTCGTGCTGTTGCAGACATACTTTTCGTTCACCAAATTATCACCGGTGCCATCGATTCTCCTCCTCTTCTTGAATTAATTTTCGTCAATACCAATCCACGCAACCTAAGATCTATCCCCTTCTTTTACCTTCCTACTCACCGTACCAATTATGCCCACTTCAACCCAATTACAAGAATGTTACGCTCAGCCAACAGTGCACAACATCTCCTTGATTTCAATCCTAGTCTCTCATCCCTTAGAAGAAACCTTCACTCTAATCTTCCTTAACCCCCCTACTATTTAGTTTTAAGATAGAATAATAAGATTACTTGATGTTAGAGTTTAAGTTATCCAAAAATATTGTTATTATTATATATGAGCTTGAATTAAGCAAATAAATAAATAAATAATTGAATACCGTCAACTAAAATCGATGGCAGACGTGCCACCAAAATCTGGATGTCTGCACTCCCTGAGGGACCAACATAGTACCGGATTCCACAAGATCGCAGTCGCGAGCATCTATACTGTGAGAGAGTTTTTGATGTCACTAAGCTGGAATTGGAAGAGACATCCAGACCCTTTGCCAGCCGTGTCTCTTCTCACCTCTCGACAATCCCGGCATCTGCCCCAAATCCAGAGGACCAGTGGCAACATTGCAAACTGGCCATCAAAACTGCAGCTACTGATGTTTTGGGTTTCATTAGGCAACCACTATACCTCGAAACACCTGATTAGATGATGAGTGCAGGCTGGCACACTCAGCAAAGAACGAAGCTCAACAGGCAATGCTGTGGGCCAGAACCAAAGAGAAGGAAGAAACATCGGCTTTTCGAAAGTTTTACAAAATTGTCAAACATTCTTCCAAGTGCCGCAAAGCATGAACAGAAGTGTGTGTAGAGAGGGTGTGGGAATGTCAAAGTGTACAATCTGGTCGTATGGAAGTATGTCTGACGATTGGAACCTCAGTATCACAGACCAATATACAGATGGCCAACTCGTACTCCTCTTGCCTGAAACACCCTCGAAATATTTGTTCCTGTCTGTGAATACGTGTACATCTCTCTCTGTGCATTTTGTAATTGCAACTATACCTGCGTATGCCATTTATTTTTTAGGTGTGTTTACTAAATGGGTTTTAAAAGCAAGGAAGAGCGTCACACTCTCAAAATAAATGGCATATCAGCTGTTTTTTAGCTTGTAGGCAAAAAGAGAAACCATATGGTGAGTTGGCGGTCTGTATCTTGTTGGTTTGTGCTCAGTATCGTGTGAAGATTCTCTGAACTGCGTCAACTACGGAGTCTCCTAAGTGCTGCATAAATGTCCTAAATCTTGTTGGCTATTCTATGTGATTGTCTGAACTCTTTCGCGCGTGAACTGATTGGCCCCTATCAGTGTGGTCATAAGCCAGAAAAGCCAACCATCGACCAGGTGTTAACACTTTAACAGGTTTTGGAAAAAGCCCAAGAATTTCAGATAGACATCAACGCCGGAGTCGGTGAGAGTTTATCTGGCTGGGTTGCTAATGGAGACAAATCCAAGTGTAGGATGTGTTTGAGATACACAAGACCATATTCATTCCAACGCTGCTGTGTGGAGCAGGATCGTGGACCCTTCACAATCGTGTGAAAAGTGGAACAACTAGAGCGTGGTGCTGTGGTGCTCCTCGGCCTTACTAAATTAGCCTCTACAACCTGCTCGATCTCTTCTGAAGACTTAACGAGCTGGAGTGTTGATGTTCATTTGCTTAACATGATCGAATTTGACTAGGCTTATGTCGTTGTACAGCACGTATAGCTCGTCGTTGTATCTTCTTCGTCAATTGTTTTCTTCTCTGTTAACACAGACAGGACCATAAATCGTACGCAGAACTTTTCTCTCGAAGACTATAAGTGACTTTTCATACAAACGGAGAGAGTCCATGCTTCTGTATCATATAGCTGGGCAGGGATGATTAGTGATCTCTACTTGGTTGGTCTCGATAGGGCTTTATTCATCAATTTCTTATTCAGCCCAAAGAAACAGCTATTAGCAAGTTTTTGAATGTGCTTACAGCATTATCCAGGTAGACAAATTCATTGTCTACCCCGAAGGTATACCTATCAATGTTCACGTTCTGAGTTCTGACCACGTCGGTGGTGGGATTCGACTTTTGTTGGTGAAAGCATATACTTCGTCTTGTCCTTATTTATTTTTAGTCCCATTTCGCTTGCAGCCGCAAACTCAAGTAATTGTGTCAATTTATTAAATAAAGTGCCCGATGTCCTGGCATGGGTGTTTCGTATGACATTTTCAAGCACAATGTTAAAACAGCCATACCAAATTTGACGGAGCAGCTAGCATTTTCCAACGTTATCCTGATAAAACGTATCAGTTTAGTAGGGATTCTAAAGTTGGAAATGACGCGATAAGTTCAACTCTATTTGTTCATTTTTAGTTTGGTTTGGTGATTGTCGATCATAGGTGGGATCTTGGCTATCATTGCCATTCAGCATCTGGTCAAAATAGTCCCTCTAGATGGCTTACGTTGAATGCGTTTTGTAGTAGTAGTGTTTTCATCAAAATTTTTGCTGGGCCTAGGGACTCTTATGAATCCTGATCTTGATTGTTTCACTTGTCACACCTCTCTTCTGTTAAAGCATCTCCTAGTCTCCGCGGCTTCACATTTTTTGTGATATTTTTTCTTCTCCTGAGTAAGCGTGTCTCATCCTTCCTTCGCTCGATGTAGAGATTTTCTAGTACCAAGGCAAACAGTATGCTCTATCTATACACCGCAGGAGCAGGGAGAGACAGAATGCATCAAAGTGTCCGGTAATATGCAAACGTAGAGAGTATTGAGTCAGCAAAAGCCAGGCCTTTTAAAAATAAGAAGAAAAACGATAAATTCTTCCTGCTGACCAAGCCTCAACTGAACATGATGATTGGAATCCTGACGGAACGGAAACTCATATGCACAAAATGGGCATAAGCTCACCTGACTTATGCAGAGGGTGTACGGTACATGAACTTACACAAAACAAAAAGAAAGACTTGTTCCACTATCTTAAATCACATACTTACGAAGAAAATATGTTACAACTTCCAAGGTAACTTACTTGTCACCATTTTGTCGTCTTAATACATATTAACACACACAAAAAGAAAAAGGAGAAAAACACTTTATTTTCATAAACGCATTGTGCTTCTACTGCTTTTTTTTTTGCATTTGAAAGTCATTCCCACGTGTTACATTTTGCATAAATCCAAATCCCTAAGGGCTTAGCTCAGTGCCAAACATAATAAGCAACCTGCACTAACATTTTTTTCATAAAAAAAAGGACATGAATTACGATGCACATACTCATACATATGTAAGTCTGACACAAATAAGTGTATTTTTCATTCTTTAACTTTGCTTTTCAATGGACAAAATAAGTGAGTGCAGGACCTCAGGCCAAGGACATACTTTAGAATAAGACGAAAAGAAACCAAGATTTGCAAATGTTGCGCATTCAGAGTCAAGGACATTATTAAGAAAAGTTAAAACAACACAAAACATGATGTTTTGGAAAGTATTCAAATGCATATTTTGCCTCATTTTTGATATTTGAATTTTCAAGGTTTTGAAACTAGGCCTACAGTATAGTACCTACAGTGTTTTTGAAAACATACATAACTCATTTTCTGTCTAATCAAGAGTGTACATCAGCTGGTGGAAACTTGAAATGTTTTATAAGACTTTAAAAACTAAAATGTTGAAAAAGAGCCAATTTCGTTTATTTAACGGGTGTTTTTTAAGAGCTTGAGAACTTTAAATAATAATTCAAGACAGAAATATTGTTGGAATCACTTTTTCACTATAATAATCTGGTAGCTATTTTCATGGCATTCATTTTTTGAATATGATTTCCGGTAATGTTCTCGTTGGATACATAGTTTATTTGATCAGTCCAATTGTTCGCTTCTTTTTCCAACATAACCTAACAAACAATTTTAATGGGTGTTATGGTAATTCGTTAATGGCTTTGTATCGAATCGCATCAGTTCTGGCAACTCTGCATTCGATGGTCACATAAGTATAAGAAGATAAAATTAAACGTAAATAAAACCTAACGAAAGAACTCATCGAAAGAGTGCTTGTTCTGCGAACAAGCACGAGTGAGAGTTAGTCTTAAGTAGGATTTTGAAGTGAGATGAATAAAATGTGCTAAGCTACGATACAGGCTTGACGATTGTCTTCGCTTCATATACGGCAATTTCGCTTATTGATGAAGCCATTTAACCAGAAATGATCTCCATCACTAAAATAACACATGGAATACCATAGCACATGGAAGTTAAAAAAAGATAACCAGGGCTCCAAGACACCTCACCAGAACAAAGAAACATCTAATCTAAATCAGCAAAAAAAAAAACACTCGACACAAAATACTACAATTATGCCGTTTTCCTCCTCCAACCACAGTCATTCCAATAATACTCCACCGGGCTCCAGTATTCTCCAGACGTATTCTCATGGACTGCCTTTGATCAGAAACTTGGCAGAAGTTCAAATTCCCATCGCGATCATTGCGATTGATTTACACAATTTAAAAATTCAAACGCTTTTCACCATTCCCATTAATTAATTCTCCTTGTTGGTTCGTGCATCGGTTTTTATTTTTGCATACATAAATTCATCATGAATCGAGTTAGTCGATGCACAACCCCACTCACACAATTAATTTGTGCATGGTGAATTTAACCACGACTCTCTTCGTGTTCAGTTCTGTGGCAAAATTTATGCAAAGCGTATCGGGAGAGCGACTCGGCTAGTAAAAAAATAGTTTTCATTGATTTTACGGTCGATATTTTATAAAAAAGTAGTGAATTTTTATATTTCGACGTTGCTTTATCGTATTTCAATAGTTTTTTTCTCAAGAAAAGATGGTTTTAATGCCACAAATTCGGTTCGAAAAGATCGCAAATGTTTGCAGTGCAGTGTTTTTCTTGCTTGAAACGGTAGTGGTGATGGTGGGTTAAAAAGGTGAAACGGTCGGTTTATTCAAAAATCAAGTTGAAATTAGTTTCAAATAAATGGCGAATGCAATAGTTCCGTGTGCGTGTTTGTTGGCGGTGCACCGCGGTGGTGTCTAGATAAAAGTGTTTTTTTTTCGGACGATTTGTTACGAAAAATAAAGAAATTAAATTATTTAAGATCGGTAGATATTAGTCAATTGTCGTTGTGTTTTTGAAAGAAATGATGGTAAAAATACCACAAATTCGGTTCGAAATGATAAAAGTTTCACGCTGAAAGGCTACCTCACTTCGAGAGATACGGTCGTGATGGGTAATTAATGAGCAAAACGGGCCGTGAGGTTGCTTTTAAATAGTTTCGTAATGTTTACCTAATAAATTAAAAAAGTGCTTTCCGGGTTCGATTCCTAATTTCTTGTTATATACGTACATACATAGTACATAAATGTATAATCGAGATGGATCAGGTGGGATTATCGAAGCGTTTGCAGCAAACCAACGGTGGGCAAGTATTATATTTTAAAGTTACTTTTTAAGCATAATTCAATAAACTAATTTCCTTAGCTTAAGCCAGTATAAATTGGTTTTTATAATTTTCCTTGAGATATACATAGCTATTCTTTCTATAATTCCAAACTTCATATGAAAGAACCCGAAATTTGTTTAAGTTTGACGAACACAACAGCGACCACTTTTGATGAAACACACAATGAATTGTTAGGTAAAGACGGCAAAGCACGACTCTGTCAGACTTATTGTCCAAAAGAGAACAGTTGTGATACAATATAGACAATAGACTTATGGTTTTTCTCCCTGACCTTAGATCTAGTTTGAGAAATGAACAATAATTACTTCCTCTTTTCCCTTTTCCATACAGCTTCTTCAAAATTTAATTTAGAACACGCAAATTCTAATGGCATATCTGATTTTAAGGCAGTAGTGTCCTGTGATGGCACCTATAATTAAGATAACGCCTGCAACGGGATACCTTAATATAAATCTTTAAGCGTTTTTGACCTTTCTTTTGCCAAATTTGTTTTTTTTTTTCGCTAGTCATGTGTTTACAGGTGTCCTTATAGGAATATTCACGCAACTGGCCTCAGTTAAAATAGATAGTGTAGTTCCTTGAGTATAGGTATAGTCCATCGGGCTTAAAGTTTCCTGGAATTTTAGGGCCAATTGCACCTAGAAAAGATGAATGTGTAAATGTTTCTCCATCTTACTAAAAGGCAATCAAGAGCCGAGAGCTATTTCGCATATGGTGACGGTGGAATCCACGGATTTCAGTGTGGCCTTTGCTACCAAAGAAAATGGCGATGTCCTTGGCAGATCTCAAGTTTTAAACTTCCTTTATGTCTATTAACTCTGCTTGATACACCCAAAATTGGTTTGCAGGACAAGGAGAAACTTAGATTTTGCCTATAGAGTAATTACCTGGGGCGAGGTTGTGATGCTTTTTTTATACTCAGGCTGAGGTTAGCTCATGGATGTCCAGGGTTGTTCCCAAAAGAAAGCAAAAACTCAGGGTTGAAGAGTGTCGAACTCCGAAACAACAATATTTTTATTAATCTTAATTTGCTTAACAGATTATTTCATATTCTTAATGATACTCTTACAATCTCTTCAATAGATACTAGGTCTGAGGAGATTCCTCTAAAAAAGGAAGGGCTCCACGACAATAAACGAGTGGCTTTATGCCGGTCAACGATCCACCGCGACCAACAGCGAAGTGGAAAGCTGACAAAAAACGGTTGAGCAAGGCTCGGTCTATGGTACCCCTAAGAAAAGGAGTAGCCACGACAAAAAACTGGTAGTTCCAAACTAGGTCTATGGAGAAGCTTACGACAGCAGCAACCCCACGACAATAAACGAATGTCAGTGAGATTCCTCTAGAAAGGAAGAGCTCCACGACAATAAACGAGTGGCCTAACGCCGGCGCCGGTCAACGATCCACTGCGACCAACAGCGAAGTGGAAAGCTGACAAAAAAAATTTGCTTCAAATGTTGGTGAGGCTTCTGCTGCAATTCCCTGCAGCGTACCTTCGAGTGAGAACTCTTATCCCGGTTTTCTATTTGCAATAGAACTTCTTCCAATGGCTGGGAGATCGAGTCTGATTTTCCATGCAAATTTCACATCTACTTATGGAATTTCACTGAAAGGAGAGACTGCGAATTATAAAGTTAAATGTTAAAAATACTTGCAAATGAGTAATTCGTTTTGAGTGATGCATTTATTTGGCTGCTCTTCTGGTTTAGGTCCTAGGAAGTGGTTGGCAGTCCAAATAAGCGGTGCGGGGTGGAGGGGCAGGCGGAATTTATTTAATAGTATGCAGTGTTGGTGTTACGTCACGTGATGGTGATTCGATTATTCATTATATAAATAAATGTATGGAAACATCTTGGCGTTCGGTGGCGGCGGTTGCTTTGGAGGCTGTGTTGTTGTTACGTCACGTAATGATGGTTCTATTATTCATCGTAGATGAATAATTATATGGAATCATCGTGACGATCGGTGTCGGCGTTGGAACTACTGTGGTGGTTGGTGGCGGCGGTTAGTTGGTTATTGCGGTCGGATGCGGAGCGGGCGGCAGGAAAGGTGTAACTTCGTTACAAGGTTATCATTTGGTTTTTCACCAATATTGGTGAAAACTATGTTACTTTGTTGGTTTTGACGGCTGCTGTGGCTAATAGTTTATTCGCATAGACCTCTGCGACTTTGGAAAACCGTACATACAAATACTTACTTTTGACCCGCTTGCTTACTCTTCTGCTCGTCTTCCTGCACATCCACCTACCAGTCTCCTTACCCGCCTGACTGCTCACCTACTTGCCAGTCTGCTCACCCGCATGCTCATCTTGTTGTCCAGCAGTTTGGCGTCCTGCCAGTCTGCTCCTCTGATTACTCCTCCATTTGCTTCCCCTATTGCTCCCGCTCTTACTAGGTTACTCGTGCACTCGCTTGCTTTGCCTTCTGTTCAACTTCCTGTTCAAACGCTTGCCAGTTTCCTCCTTTGTTTACTCATCCGTTTTCTCACCCGGTTGCTCGTCCATCTCTTCTCAGCAGCCTGCCTCTCTGTTTCTCCATTTACTATGATCAGTCTGCTCACACGAATGCTCTCCCACCCATTTCTGATCTGCTCAGCAACCTGCTCGTTCGCCTGCACATCCACCAGCTCACTCTCCTCTGCTCCTCTGATTAGGTATTCCTCCATCTGATAACCTTACTGCTGCAGCTGATAGTAGGTTACTTGTTCGACCGCTTGTTTGGCCTTCATTTTCCTGCTTGCCCGCCTTGCAGTTTCCTCCTTTGTTTACTCATCCGTCTACTTACCCGACCGCTCCCACACCTAAGAGCCCGACAGCTTGTCCATCTACTCTGATGATCCGTCTGTTCACTCGAATGCTCTCCCATTCGTTTAAACCTGCTCTGCCGCCTGCTCGTCCACCTGCCAGTTTGCTCCCCCTGAAACCTAAAAGCTCGACAGCTTGTCCATCTGCTCTCACCGGCTTGCCCCTCTAGTTCTCCATTTACTATGATCCATCTGCTTTTCTTATCCGAATGCTCTCCTGCTTGTTCATCTGTTCATCCATCTGCTCGTTCCCCTACCAGTCGGCTCCTTCGCCTGCTCACCCGCAGATTAATTTTAGTCTTATTGCTACCCTTCCTACTAGACCTTTACCCTCTTGCTCTTCTTTCTGCTCGTCATCTTGCTCGACCGCTGCCAGTCTGCACCTTTGTTTACTCATCCGTTTACTTACCCGACTGCTTTCACGCTCTTTTATTTACTCATCTGTCTGCTCCTCGGCCTACCAGCCGCCTGCTAGCCTACCTGGTCATCCGGCCGCCTGTCCTTTGGAAGCATAACATTAGTCGAAATGACTTTTCCACTTATAAGCTGGATTATGTGATCTCTGTTGGAATTATGTATCCAATTTTATTAAAAAACCAACCCTGACAATCTTCGTGAAAATATAAAAAAAAATGAAATATCCCATATTTTTCTTCCCGAAAGTTATTAAACAAAAAGAACTTTTCAAACATTTACAATCCAACAAAGAATTTTTTTATTTCTTCATAAAACACACCTGGAAAATTTAACATCCTCCTGTGCCAATGCACACATAATTTCCATAAAATTTACAAAGTACATCATCCATGTCATTTTATGTCTTCTTAGCCAACAGCCTAAGGTGATAAGCGGAAGTCATGATGACAATCGGGTATAGGTGGGGACAGGTATGTATAGTATAGGTTTATAAAATAGCAGCAAGGTAGAGGTAGCAGGTAGGTATATCAATTAAATTTCACTCCATTGTTTGCTCATTAATTTCATGCGCTTCAACTGTTTACATACATTTCGTTTTTGTGCTCATCATGATTCTAGTCCTTACTATGTTCACACGTAACGAGCTCCTCCAAAAAATTCAGGACAAACTAAAGCAATCCCTATCCCTACCCCATGCGCCATGCCCTTGCCCATATATTATATAATGTGATATTAATAAAGCTCGTCGATGTTTACCCAGCATCATGACGTCGAGTCTGTGCCTTTGCCTTCATCAACTAAATTAAACTTTTTTTGAACATTCTTTTTTTTTAATGCTTCTTCTGAAAATTATGGTAAAGAACCTCTTCCTTCTCGTTTTCATGGTGACAAAGTAAATTATTTGCCACCACTTTCTTCAGGGGAGGAACTACTTCAAAATTATGTCGTCGTCGTCGCCATCGCCATCGTCGTCGTCTATTCAACAAGTTTATCCTTAAACTATTCGTGCTTGGTGCACCGTTGTCGTTGTCGTCCTCTTCGTTGAGTCGACCCATGGCATGGGTGCAACAGGCGTGCTTTGCCACTGCACACACTATAGACTATACTATCTATAAATATGTGCAAAGACAAATCTCAAGGACAATGAGTTTCCCGTGATGAACAAATATGAGTGCGCATAATATTTCCATTGGAATCATTTCTGCAAAATTGAATTTGTAATATATTTGGCCATGAACATTAAAGTGGGTGGAGTAGGTACTCTTTCTATTTAGAACCACCCGTGTGCAACATGTTACAACTCAAATGCAAGTGTGCTTGAAATGTATATTGGAATACACAGTCGAGACGAAAAGTTTAACGACACAAAGTTTGACTGATTTGATTTTCAATTTCAGTCGATTGTTTCTTTTTATTCGTTAATTTAAAGACTTATACGCAGTTCGAGTGTGATAATTATCATTCAATTAAGGTGATGCCACATTCACCACGAAGATCGTTGAGCGAGTTGGAGATAGCCAAAGGCGAAATAAAATACGGCTGTCTGATGACCAAACAACAGATACAATCCAAAGTATAGGGTGATTCATCGTGAGGTTTGGTTTGTAATGTAAAAAACCGGATTTTCATTGAGTTTTTCCAGAGCCCATCCACTGAAAATAAGGAGACGGTTTTGTGGTGTGGTACTTAACAAAAATGACAAAGCAGTTTAATAGGAGTCACGCGTGATCTGTCAAAAAAAAACCTATTGAAGATCAAACCTTACGATGAATCACCCTGATGGATCATTATGAAAAATCATGGGAATTCGCAAGATCTTGGGGCCACACAGATAACGAGGAAATACCAAAATCTATCTGCAGATGGTCATAGACGTGTACGAGGTAGCAGTGATGAAAGTTAGATGTCCAGCTGAAATCACCGAAGAATAAAAAACCATAGTAGGTGTAACCCAAGGAAGCGTCTTAAGTCCCCTTCTCTTTATTGAAATCCTTGACTACCTGCTTAAAGGTAGATTTGACAGACCCTAAAGTACATCAGTTATTCTTTGCTGACGATGGAGCCATCATAAGCCAGGATTTTCATATCATACCTGAAATGAACAATTGACGTATGGGTGGACGTTTTGGGAGGAAAGGGGTAATGTCCAAAAATGATTTTCGAGCTGCCCGTTTTATGATCCACACATACCTATTCCAGATATTTATTTGAATGGAACAGTGATTCCCAAGTATGAACCGTTAAAATGTCTGATATCTACACATCATCATTCATCATAGATGAATAGCGAAGGAACTTGTGATGAAGAAATCAGTCATCACGTGTAAACGTGGTTTGAAGGAAGTGGAGGGAAAACAATTTCCATCCTCCGCAACTGGAAAATGCCCCCTTTTTGGGGAAAGGCAAGACTGTACATTTCAGTTGTGCTTCCAGCACTCAGGTACTTACTTACTTACTTACTTAAGGTGGCGCAGACAGTCCATTGTGGACCACGTCCTCAACCAACAATCCTCGCCAATAAATTTATTATAGTTAACACTTTAACCTGACAGGCAACTTAAAAAGTTATTGTCATTCAATTTAATTTTAATGAAATGAAAACCAAACTTTTATATTTTATATTTTCTGCAAATAAAATTATTAAATCTAATCTAATCTAAAATCTATCCTCGCCAGCTAGGCCGGTCCCTAGCCAGTGGCCTCCAGTTGCGCACACCAAGTTGGTTGAGGTCGTTTACCACTTGATCGCGCCACCTTAGATGGGGTCTTCCAGAACTGCGTCGGCCCTCCGGGTTGGAATTGAAGACTCGTCGGGCAAGAGCGTTTTCGTCCATGCGCTCCACATGACCCAGCCATCTAAGCCGCTGAATTTTCAGCTTCTTAACCAAGTCAGTGTCGCTGTACAGCCCGTACAGTTCGTCATTGAATCTTCTCCTCCATACTCCATTGATACATACAGGCCCGAATATCACCCGAAGAATCTTTCTCTCGAAGCACCCCAGCCTGTATTCATCAGATTGTGTCAGTGTCCACGCTTCTGCCCCATACAGCAGGACTGGGATGATAAGGGTCTTGTATAGTGTCTCTTGGTCTTTTGAGAGAGGGCTTTACTACTAAGATGCCTTCTTAGCCCGAAGACACAGCGATTGGCAAGAGTGATTCTTCGACTGATCTCTTCACTGATGTTGTTCTGAGAGGTTATAGTGGAACCCAAATAGACGAAGTCCTTGACAACCTCAAAGTTATATCTGTCCGTTGTGACGTTTTGTCCGAGCCTACGGTGATGATCTACTTCACCTTTGTTTTATCTTCATTTACAGCCAGACCCATTCCAGCCGCTTCCACTTCAATACTTGCGAATGATCCACTGACAGCGCGCTTCGTTCTTCCAATAATGTCAATATCATCAGCATAGCCAAGTAATTGAACAGATCTAAAAAAAATCGTACCGCTGGTGTTGACATGCGAGTTGCGTACGATTGAATCAAGAATGATGTTGAAGAGGTTACATGACAGCGCGTCACCCTGTCGTAAGCCTTTCTCGATATTAAATGAGTCGGTGGTGTTCTTACCAACCTTGACGGAGCAGCGCGAGTTCTCCATAGTCATCCTGCACAATCGAACGAGTTTAGCAGGGATGCCAAAAAGTGACATGGCTCTGTATAGCTCGTTCCTGTTTACGCTGTCATAGGCGACTTTATAATCGATAAACAGGTGGTGAGTATCGATCTGGAATTCTTGGGTCTTTTCCAAAATCTGCCGAAGTGTGAAAATTTGGTCAACGGTTGACTTACCGGGCCTGAAACCACACTGATAGAGGCCAATCAGTTCACGTGCGAAAGGGTTCAGACGTTCACACAGAATGCCCGACAAGATTTTATAGGCGACATTTAGGAGACTTAGACCTCTGTAGTTGGCGCAGCTTAGAGTATCTCCTTTCTTGTGGATAGGGCACACAATGCTGAGGTTCCATTCGTCAGGCATACTTTCATCCGACCAGATTGTACAGATGAGTTGGTGTATGCTCCTCACCAAGTCATCTCCCGCTGCTTTGAAGAGTTCAGCCGTAAGGCCATCAGCTCCAGCAGCCTTGTTGGACTTTAGTTTAGATATTGCTATCCGAACTTCTTCTTGGTCGGGAGGACGGAAATTTTGTTCATCATCATCCAAATCAAATGGATCATTCTGCCTGACAGCGATAAGTTGGTTGTCTTCGCCGTTTAACAGTCTGCAGAAGTGTTCTTTCCAAATTCTCAGCACCGACTGTGTATCTACAACGACATTCCCACCCTCGTCTCTACATGCTTCCGCTCGGGCTTTGTAACCCTTGGACGAATGCTTTACCCTTTGGTAGAACTTTCGAACATTGCACCCCTCAATAGATTCAACCATTGGTTTTTCCAGTTCTCTTTTTTTTCTTCTGAAAAGTCGATGTTCCTCTTTCCTCTTTTGCTGGTAAACCGCACGGGAAGCGCTCTTGGCAGCTCTAGTTCTGGCATTCAGAACTGCATGATAGGCTTCGTCTTTGGCCAAGTGTGCGAGCCTGCACTCATCATCAAACCAGGTGTTTCGTTGTGGTCGCCTAATGAAACCCAAAACATCCGTGGCAGCGGTTTTGATGGCCATTTTGCAATGTTGCCACTGGGCCTCTGGGTTTGGAGCAGGCGCCGGGCTTGTCAAGAGATAAGAGGAGACATGATTGGCAAAGGTTGTGGCGGTCTCTTGCGATTGTAACTTCGCAACATCAAACTTTCTCACAGTGGATGTTCGATTCTGCGGTCTGGTGGAGATCCGCATTCGCACTTTAGCTACAAAAAGGTAGTGGTCCGAGTCTATGTTGGCCCCTCGGAAAGTGCGGACATCCATGACACTGGACGCATGTCTGCTATCAATCGCAATGTGATCAATTTGGCTGACGGTATTTTGATCAGGAGACCGCCAGGTCCCCTTGTGAATATTGAGGTGTGGGAAGTATGTGTCGATTAGCCTGTGTCCGTTACCGGAAGTGTTGTCGTGCAGGCTATGCTTTCCGACTGTCGAGCCAAAGTTACCCTCCTTTCCGATTTTGGCGTTGAAGTCACCAAGAATAAACTTAGTGCCGTATTTCGGGCATTCATCATACGTCTTCTCGAGAAGATCGTAGAATTCTTCTTTGGTCGTGTCATCTCTTTCGTGGGGGTGTGGACGCAGATCAGCGAGATGTTGCTGAATTTGGATTTAATGCGGATTGTGACAATGCGTTCGCTTATGCCACGAAACCCCAAGACTTCTTGCCTAAGCCTTCCTCTTATCACAAATCCGCATCCAAATAGCCGCTGTTTCCTTGTCATCCATATCCGAGGCAGTTGGTTGTTTCGGAACAAGAGGTTTTTTACGTGGTAGGGAAGTTACCCAACCTGGGGGACCAGGCCCTATGCTGCTCTCCTTGGACAGGATGAAAATAAGCTTTACGTGAACACCTGACAATTAAGTCTTAATTTCACGGCGAGCTTACTCGCATGCAGAGTCCAATTAGGCTTAGACCAGAGCCCTAAGATCTACCCCAAGGCAGAATCAAGTTCCACCTTAGGGCAAAATCAAGTTCTACCCCAAGGTAGACTCTTAGTACCAATTTTATGGAACATGTTGAGGCATGTCCATACTCCTTGGTGAGGGGCGAGGTCTATCTTACACCTCTTGCATCCGATAATATCATCCGTAGACAATATTACCCAATGCCATATGTTTCCGCTATGGAATAAACCACAACCACCACGATACTCCCACAAGGGGGCCTACCTCATAGATAGTCTCCCAGGTGACTCGGCCACCTGGGTGGGCACTATCTCCCGTGGTACCAGAATAAAGCTTCCGGTGGAGCTTCGCAACCGTGAGGTCACTTCCAGATGAGCACCTTCAATACTCAAGGCCTGGCAGCCTTAGATATGCGCACTCAACCATCTGCCAAGGCAGAAGCAAACAGCCAAATACGCATACCCAGGCCTCCTCTCTTAGCCGCATACAAGTTTTACCTTGCATACGTTTCCAGTAAGGAATCAATACTTCCACGAAAAGAAATATAGCTGTAGATACTCACTCCTATTTCAGTTACAACAATTTCCCTGCCATTCATATTGTTCCCGGATTGCCACGTGGAGGCGGAGGATAGGCACATCTATCCCTCTTAAACTCCAAACTCCAATCTCAACCACATTCATGATTGGATTGAAGCCAGCTTACAAAACACCGACGATGCTAAGCCCGGCAGGGACCCTAAAGACGAAGAGGTGCCGCGGCCTCTACGATCCAAGGATCTGCCGAACAGAAGGAGTATCGCGATCTATATTTGTAGCCTTGGTTAAGCGTTCAAACACTTAAGAGGGTATAGTTAACCCCCGCTCTCCTTGGACAAAAGGAGCTGGAGAAATCCTCTAGCACTCAGGTACGGTTCGCAATGTTGGACAAAGTACAACGCGTAGGAGAATAAATTAACAGCAGCTGAGATGAAGATGCTTCGTAGGACAGCAGGAGTAACAATAAAGCTTGATCGAATAAGAAGTACGAAAATCCGGGGAGGCCCTAACATCAAAAATACCATCTTGCAAAAAATAGACCACCATCGCATCGATTGGCTCAGCTGGTCTTGCCATTGCCATTTCAAAGGAGAGACCCTGAGAACTCCGTCAAAAAGGCAATATCACAACGCTTCAATGCAAGAAGAGAAGAGGAGAGACAAATGCAGCGACACCAGGATTCAGTTGGCCTCAGAAATGGCACTATCGAAGACAGGGAGGCTTGCCGATGCTTTCTGTTGTCAATCCGGCGAATCTTACAGGCGGTCCACTGGTGTGATGCAGACAAATGGGAGAGTTTCGATCCACCCGAGACCCGCAAGCTCTACGATGAGTGATGGAAGGCTGAAAAACGCTTGCTCAGGAGAAAGAAAAATGACTACCATCAACGATAAGTCAAGGAGATGAAGAGATGCTTTAGTGGAAAAGATTTGCGAAACTTATGAAACTTAGAAGAGTGAAACAAACAACATCAGAATTCACCAGTAGCCCTGAGCCTTGCAAAGATAGAGATGGAAACACTGTAGTCGATAGACCGTCGATATAAAATATTTGAAGGGACTACTTTATTAAGTTGCTTAATGGTGATTGCAGCCAAGAGCCCTCCAATGAGCGATACCGCTCAATCAATATGACAACCACTAGTTGAATCCGACCGACCTAAACGAAAAATGAACAAAGCAACTGGAGCAAATGGCTGATGGACTATAAGTGAAACTGTTTAAACATGCCGGAAATGACCTGGTCAGGAACATGCACCAACTCATCTGCAAAATATGGTTCGAAAAACGTATGCCAGACGATTATAATCTCAGTACAATTTGTCTTTGCTGCATCCACAAAAAGATGCAATTGGTCCTACCCAATGCGGCTTTAGACCTGACAAATCTTCAACCGACCAGAATTTCACACTGCCCCAGATCCTGGAGAAAACCAAAGAATTTAACATCTTGGCCCACCACCTCTTCACCTATTTGAAAGCAGCTTATGACAGTGTTTATAAGGATGAATTATATCGTTCAATGATCAGCTTCAGAATACCTGCTAAACTGATACGTTTTAGAAGGGACTCTGCTGAAACATTTAACATCACAGATGTTAAAGGTATGGTGAAGTCACCCAAAACAGGTGTTCTCTACAACAAATCAACTGGGTTCGCTGATGACAGTGACGGTGTTTTCACAGAAAGCAAAATGCTGATCTTATTACCGAGGAAGACAAGAATTTTTCAGGCAGTATGATGTTCTCACACTGTTTCTGTTCTTACTTGCGATTAAGGATGCTAAGGTTTAGACTTTGGGACTTGGTATAAAATGATGATGATATCTGTTTAATGACAAACTGCACTGGTGCCCTTAATCAAATGTTTCAATCGCTTCAACCGGAATGGGTATCTAAGCGGCTAGTTTAAGGATTAATGCCAAGAAGACACAAGGAATGCACACCAACCGGAACCAACTAAACCACAAGTTACTGTGAAACAGGAAACAATAGAGGAGGCCACTCAGCTTAACTGCTTGATGGGATATAATGTGTCACTCGGTGGTGGGACAGACCAAAACTTCAACAATAGACATTGTATTTAAAATCTATAGTATTCCCAAAAAGCGGAACGTTTTGTGCGGCATCTATGGACGACGTTCACAAACACTTATTGGAGAGTTATTTGAGTGGTTTTTGTCTAAACTCCCATGGGAAGCAAATACAATAATAGATGTAAAGTAGGTAATACAACTAGCGCCGCCATTGACAGCGTTCAGAACTAAAATAAAATGTTCCATGAAATTACTATAAAAATGTATATACAATGCAATAGAATAAACAAAGCTCGTTGTGCTTTCCAAATAATTGCACCAGCGCGGAACTTCAAACAAATTTCGATTCGTACCATGTTTGCATCCAACCTGAAATCTGTGCTTGTGCTCTCGAGTAAACTACAGTCTTTGTGAACCGTTGCCTGCGTTACATTTTAAAGATTCGGTGGGCAACAACCATATCCAACAACGAACTTGTGGCTTAGGAGTTAGGACTGGGTTGGCCACAATCTGAGGAAGACCAATGACACAGTAGAAAAGCCGTCTTTACAATAGAATCCTCAAGGTGCGTTGGAAGACCAAAAAAAAAATGGCCCCACGTTGGGCGCCATTGGAGGTCAACCGTTTTGTAGGAAACTGAGGCCCAGAACTCGTAGTCGTGGTCACATCTGAGACATCGTGTTGTGATTATGCTATGCTATGCTGCAGGAGGAGTTAAACAACAGCAACAGTTACTCTCGGAAAAGAGAGAGAGAGAGAAAGGGCGAGAGAAAAAAAATGGAATCATTTAATATTTTTCAATAAAAAACCCAAAACTTTTGACAGCCAGTGTGTAATTGAAAATTTAACTTCATCTTAAGGAACATGCAAACAGTAGCGCACAGCTAAACAAAAAAAAAGCTCCTCCAAACTGAAGAAGTACTCTAGACCTAGAAGCAGTGGGTATATAATATGTAGAATGTAGGCACCGAAACTACTACACAGGAACGAAAGTCAAAGATATAAATGTGATGGCGAAAGCGACGGCGACGGCGACGCGACGTGGCATAAGAAGAAAGGTGAGTTTAACTTTTGGAAATAAGGAATTTTTAAACTTCTGTGAGCACGTATAGCTGACGAAAAACAAGTAAAAACAAGCTAGAGTGAATTTAGCTCTATCTTAATGCCTTTTTTGTTTTTGTTCTTTTACCTTACTCGACGTCGTCCTTTATAAGTATGCATATACATACATACAATGTTCATATGTATATATGTTTGCGCAATATGTGTGGTAAACTTACCTTGATTTAGAATTCATAAGAAAAACTTGAACTTTTCGTACCTAGAGCATCACAGAACAGAATGTATGTGAAGAAGGATAAGTAGGATATGCGGGTCGAGTCGGGTCGGGTACTGATGGTATATGCTTATCCATATCCATATCCATATCATGTGAAGTATGAATTTCTAGGTTTATTGATTTACTTGTTCGACTAAGCAAACTTAACTGCATACCTGGGCTTTGGCTTTGGGTCGAATGAAATTTAATCGCCTAATCTATGCCCCACGATCCATAAAATGAAAAATAACACATTCCGTAACTCAGAGTCAATCATCCGAGTGATGATGCTGCAGTGACTTTGCAAACTTTCTGCTTCTGCTTCTGCTTGGGCCCGTGCCTTGGGAGTTCCATTGGCACATAACTCGCCGAGCTATGCCACCAATGCTACCGATATGCATGCGATGCTATCACTCTCTGTAGTTGATGCTATGTTGAAGGAACTCGCTGGCGCTGCGCTGGCTGTATAGGAGAAGAAGAAGGAAAAAGAAGGAAGACCTTGAGCAGAATGCGGGAAGGCGTAGTTGAATTATTCATAAAATCCACTTAAAATTGCAGCATGGTCGGGTCGTGCATCCTGTTGAAATATATGGGTGTTTGGATGAAATCCAGCGCTCTTACATAGCCATACGAGATGAAACTGGCAAGCTGGTGGGAATATGTGCACTGTGCACTGTGTACAGTGTGTTGAAACCATATTAGTGGCGGAAAATGGGAAATTATGAGAAATTAAAGACTTGCAGTATTCGACATGAGGTCAGCGCATTATTTCGCTAGTATATACTCTAGTGCTGCTGCATGCATGGAACGTATCTCATTTCTCGGATGGTGCAGCTTGAGAAGCCTCTGACAGCGGCATGAATGTAAACGTTGAATTTGCTGTGCTGTGCGCACTGTTCTCTTAAATGATGCACATTCTGTTTACGTAGCCTTAATTTTATTCATTAAGCCAAGCACATTTTCCATCATAGTTCTCCTGATCCTGGTCCTGGTCCAGGTATATAAGTTTTCGGATGAATATACAAAAAAAAATACTAAAGTGCTTTGCGATACACCAGAAAAGATTATGATACGACTCTTGAATACATGCGGCAGCTTTAGGTTGATAGAATTTGTTTGGTTTTTTTTATGTCCATGTCCTTGGTAATTTTTTTCATTCCACAGGAATGGATATTTTTTTGCACAAATTTTATTTTAACTCCTTGGTGCGAGTGAGTGGCTTTCAAAGGATTTTGGTCGTTTGATTTAAGTTTTACTCGAAGGTCAAGTTACTTTTGGTATAGATGTGTGTTCAAAGGATTGATTCGGTAAATATTTGTGTTTGTGTGTGATTTTTTTTATTTTTTTTATTTCTCAAAGTTATTTTCAGTCAATTTTAATTTAGTTTGAGTATTTGATTTTGCTTTGATGTGTGAAATGGTTTGAATCAAACTTGCAAGATTAAAAGAAGCACAGATTTGATGGTGTGTAGTTTGATTTTTAAAATGAGTGCGAATGCGAGATCGATAAAATACTGAGTAAAGTACATTATTCACAAAGGACATTATGTAGATAGTGATGGGGGAGAAAATTTTAATCATTTTTTGGTGTACAAAATAATGTTGAATAAAGTCGTAGTCAAAGAAAATTGTAAGGATACAGTTGCACATGACTTTTCGAACCTCGTATACACGGTGATAAGACAAGAATAAGTATCATGCTCTCCGAAGAAGTGGAGAGCTTAGAGTAACGCCGTCCTAAGCTCGGGAAAGAAAATCCTTTTGTCCACCTCCTCACGGTAGGGAGTGGGAAACGCCAACACACAAGGGGACCAAAAGGATGCGGTGGTATATATTAGCAAACAACCCATCATTGCTGGCCAGGACACAATCTTGGCCTTGGGTGGTATACAAAGCTCCCTAAAGGCATGGGAACTGCATATGACTGTCAACGGTATGAAAGTCTGATGGCGGAGGAGCCCATAGTGAGCATCTATAAAAGGAGTATGTTTCTACAGTGGGCGGTATATCTTTATGTGTTCGACCATCACAAAAGCCGTGTGGGCCTATCGAAGGCTTGTGTAAAGAATGTTTTTTTTATACGGCACACGCGCTCAAGTGGTTTGTATAGCCCTTTAAATGATTAGTCACAGCTTGAGCGATCCTATCAAGACGAGTATTACGGGGGAAATGTTAAAGGGTTGGAACGCAACTGGCTACCTCGAGTCAACATTTTTTAAGAAGAACCGTTAAAATAAGGAACGACATGAAACATTTCGACGATCTTCAAGGCATGGAAATGTTTCCATTAAGCTTTTCTCTCTCCTATTTGCTTTTGTGTTTTTACTCTATCAAGCAGTTTTAAAAAAGTTTGAGCAGCACCTGTCCAGAGATGGGAGCTATACACGAGTTTAGGGCGTATTAACGCTTTGTAAATTTTATCCAGATCAGAAGGCGTGAAAATCTTCTTGCATCTAATAAGGAAGCCTAAGCCTAAGGTTGTCACTGATACACACACCGACTACTGATAGCTTTTCGGTCTCCTCGATGCAAGTACCAATCATGAATAATGGCAAAAGAATGAATTGAATTTTCGACGCACTTAACTCCTCCTCCACGATTTCTAATACTCCAATTCACAATGCTGTTTAAATTGGAGTTTAATGAGCTTATCATACGATATCGTTAAAATAACACGTTCGAAGGCAAAAGCCGGGAATTATCAAACGTATATGAAAAGCTGAGGGTTGAGTCGTCAGCAAAACAATTTAATGGATTAGAAGTCACCGACAAGAGATCATTTATAAAAATGAGAAAGAGAGCTGGAGACAGGACGGAGCCCTGGGGCACACCGCACACACCAGCAATTATTTTGTGGAGATCAGACTTGAAACCGTCAAATACATATTAAAAGGGCTTCATGCCAAACTCTATCAAATGCCTTTGAAATATCAAGCGCAATAATCTTGCTTTCGCCAAAGCGATGCACAGATTTGTTCCACTGTTCGGTGAGATATGCCATCAGATCACCATTGGAACGATTGCTGCGAAAGCCGTATTGCCGGTCATTTAAAAGCTCCCGATCTTCGAGATATTTCTTGAGCTGACGATTTATCAGCGTTTCCATGACCTTGGAAAGAAGGGACGTAAGTGCAATTGGTCGGTACGAGGAGGGGGAGGAGGAGTCACCTCTTTTAGCAACGGGCTGGACAAATGCTGTTTTCCATCTACTAGGAAAGATTCCTGAATGATAGGAGCAATGGAAAAGCTTAATGGTTTCGCCAGCGAAAAAAGAACACTTCTTCAGAAGTATAGAGGGTATACCATCCGGGCCAGTGGGTTTGTGTATATCAAGATCTTCAAGCACTCTTGCTACTATAGGAGTGCGGAAAAGTACCTATCCCATACAAAAATTGACGTTTTCAAGTACAGGAGGGGCATCGTTGCTTACCGGCAACCTGGAACTTGCAGAAAAATGAGATGCGAGGATATTTGCCTTCTTTGAAGAGCTGACGTTTGGTTTATTATCGACGATGAACGTGGAAACTGAAGATGACGTTGAATTCATGATGTTTTTTTTTTTTACAAATGACCAAAGTATTTACTGCACTTGGGACATTGTAGAATTTTTTGCAGTAACTTTTCTTCATGTACAAATTTTGCTTTGGAGTTGCATGAGCCCCTAACTTGTTTGTGTTTCTTCCGATTTTCATCAGTGGGGTTGGCTTTTTAATTTCTAAAGCGACGTGTTGCTATCCGCAACCGGGAAAGCACCAAGTGAGCCGAGAATTGTGTCTATATGAAATATGACAACAAACAGAAATAATTTCCCAAGAAATAGCCTATCTCTGGTTAATCCTTCTTCAGACCCAACAACTGTGGTAAGCTACACATCAAATTTGGGGGTGCAGTATCTTTCATACAACAATAAAATCGCGGTGCTATCAATAACGGATCATCAACCAGCAGAAAGTCAGGGAATGTCTCAAATACTGCAGACAAACCTTCTGCTATCGAAAGCATACGAGTCGGATCATGGAACGTTCGTTCTCAGAATGTATGGACACGGAATGTATAAACAAGTGGAACGTGAAACTATTCGACACAACCTCAGTATTTTTGGGCTGAGTGAGACGAAGTGGAAAAGAAAAGCTGAATACAGTGCTAGCTCAGCTCTAACTTGTATGTTGTGTTCTGAGGAAGAGGAGATAATCATTGTTAAAGATTGAATATTAAGGCTAGAATAAGCTAAATTTACTTGAGTCTAGTTCCTGCAAAAGAATAATGACTGCAAGGTACAACTCTAGAATTCGCAAAGTCAGCATCATTCGGTGCTTTGCTCCGGCAAACTTAACTCAATCTACGGCAATGCAATGAAAAGAGACATCAATACCAATACCACCATGTGGGAACTTAACACCAAAGTTAGCCCGGACAACGCTAGACCAGAGCGCTTTATGGTAGACTAGAACTGTTCTGGAAACATCTCGCCTGCGTTACATATTTAAGATCGAATGGACTGGACAAACAATAGTGGATGTGAAATAAGTGATGATGTAAATGTTGTCGTAAGTGTAATCCACAAGGTGCAAGGTAGGTTGGAAGACCAAAGGAAAAATGGAGGTGTCATGCTAGAAACAGAGGGAGATGGAAGGATCTGGTTGCCGATTTTCAATGATCGTTTTACTTTGGATTGCATCTGTTGTTGACTTCCTCACGACAAACTCGATGACCAAATCAGACAGTCAGCTATCAAAGACTCGCTCAACGATCTAAATGGTGTGTAACATCAGCTTAATTGAATGGTATTCACAGCTGCGTGTATCTCCCGTACCTTCATATATTGGGAAAAGGTAACTAAAACTATCCATCCATTGACTAGACATCCGGTAACCTATTTGAAGCTTGGAGATGAAAATATTGAGTCTTTGATACCGATATCTCCCATCTTTTTCCAAAACGCAGAAAATATTTCGCCTGGACCAGCTGCTTCATCTTTTGAAGAGTTTTTAACAACGTCACTAATTTCATCGATTGTAAGGCCGAGTACCTCACTTAAGTAAGGTGCGGCTATTGGAAAGTATATCCGCGGAAACTGTTCATTTACTGTAGTCACTTTGAGCATCGTTAATGGACTTTGGGGCACAAATTTCCTGAGCATTTTTCCTTCTTTGAGCAGTTATGTTGAAGATTTGTTTGCGCTAGATTGGTTCGCATCAATAGCTGGTGAAGAAATTCCTACCATCTCCCTATACAGGCCCTCCTTTTCTTTCTTTGCTTAATTCTTGTAGCTTCCCTATCCCACTTCGAGGCATGCCTTTTCAGTCGTAGGATCTTCTTTCTTCTTACTTTTCACTATCTTGGCTTCATCTTTCCAGCGGCAGGTTTCTTGGGCTTGTTGGTAGTGTTCTTTTTAAACACCAAGTATTTTGCAAGCAAGTGCCCTGTAGGCAATCCTTCGTACTTTCTACTGCATTCACTTTACTTAGATGGTCCGTGGTGTGACATAGATAATATAGCAAACCACTTCATTCTTCTGGAAGTCTTCACCCCATCCATAAGAAATCTGACAGCTTGATCTCCACTTGATCGCGCCACCTTAGATGGGGTCTTTCATAACTGCGTCGGCCCTCCGGGTTTGAATTGAAGACTCGTCGGGCAGGAGCGTTTTCGTCCATACGCTCCACATGGCCCAGCCATCTAAGCCGCTGAATTTTCAGCTTCTTAACCAAGTCAGTGTCGCTGTATAGCCCGTACAGTTCGTCATTGAATCTTCTCCTCCATACTCCATTGCTACATACAGGCCCGAATATCACCCGAAGAATCCTTCTCTCAAAGCACCCCAGCCTGTATTCATCCGATTGTGTCAGTGTCCACGCTTCTGCCCCATACAGCAGGACTGGGATGATAAGGGTCTTGTATAGTGTCTCCTTGGTCCTTTGAGAGAGGGCTTTGCAACTAAGGCCTTCTAAGCCCGAAGAAACAGCGATTGGCAAGATTGATTCTTTGACTGATCTCTTCACTGAGAGGTTATAGTGGAACCCGAATAGACAATGTCCTTGACAACCTCAAAGTTATATCTGTTAATCATGATATTTTGTCGGAGCCTACGGTGATGATCTTCTGCACCCGAGGACAGCATATACTTTGTTTTATCTCCATTCACAGCCAGACCCATTTTCGCCGCCTCAACTTAAATACTTGTGAATGATCCAATGAGACCATTCTCCGGACGGATTTAAAAAATATCCTTGGCATGCGAGTTGCGTACGATTGCCTCAGGAATGATTTTGTAGAGGTTACATGACAGCACGTCACCTTGTCTTTAATCCTTCTCGACATTAAATGAGTCGGTGGTGTTCTTACAAATCTTGACGGAGCAGCGCGAGTTCTCCATAGTCATCCTGCACAATTGAACGAGTTTAGCACGGATGCCAAGAAGTGGCATGGTTCTGTAAACACGCTATCAAAGGCGACTTTAAAATCGATAAAGAGGTGGTAAGTATCGATCTGGAATTCTTGGGTCTTTTCGAAAATCTGTCGAAGTGTGAAAATTTGGTCGACGGTTGACTTACCTGGCCTGAAACCACACTGATAGGGGCCAATCAGTTCACGTGCGAAAGGGTCCAGACGTTCACACCACACAGAATGGCCCACATATTAATATGCGACATTTAGGAGACTTATACCTCTGTAGTTAGCACAGTTCAGAGTATCTCCTTTCTTGTGGATAGGGCACACAATGCTGAGGTTTCATTCGTCAGACATACTTTCATGGATGATTAAAATTCAAAGAAAAAATATTCAATTGAAAAGTTAGAGTATGAACGGCATCTAACTGATGAGCCCACCGTTCATACTTGGGCGAAACGCACACAGGCCACGGATTTTGTATTTTATTTTTATAATACTTTCATGGGACTAGATTGTACAGATGAGTTGGTGTATGCTCCTCACCAAGTCATCTTCCGCTGCTTTGAAGAGTTCAGTCGTAAGGCCATCCGCTCCAGCAGCCTTGTTGGACTTTAGTTTTGACATTGCTAACCGAACTTCTTCTTGGTCGGGTGGACGGAGATTTTGTTCATCATCATCCAAATCGAATGGATCATTTTGCCTGACAGCGATTAGTTGGTTGTCTTCGCCGTTTAACAGTCTGCAGAAGTGTTCTTTCCAAATTATCAGCACCGACTGTGAATGATTTTCGTAACATCCAAAAAAAACGGGCCTGTGTCCCGTGTTTCACCATTTATTTTCTTGACTAAACTGGATGTTCCTTCGCCTTCTTCTCATCATGATACTTTCCAACTCGCTACTCTCGAATTTCGTCCAATCTGCATTACTTTGCTAGCTCGGAATCCATAAAGCTCTTACCTGAGCGTTTCTGTTTGGTCTAGGATCAGTACCATGTGTAGCAGTGGAAGTTCCTGACGGAACGGTGTGGTGCTTTTCTTATTCGTAAGTACTTCCATGACTCTCAAATTTTCCCGAAACGTTTGGCCTTTGTTTTTCGACAAGTTCTTGCTCCAATTTAAATTTTTGGTCCATCTTTAACGACACCGGTGATCTCCAGTCGCCATAGCCCAATGATCTGCTTTCACACTTGTGGTATTGTTTGTAGGTGTTAAAGTGTTTCTAGGCTTGGTTTTAATTGCCTAGATGTGATCTCTCCTTTCGTCGCGTTTTGTAACAAGTGGGAAACAATGTAGGAATATTCTTACCTGTCCTTGTAATAAAAAACACCTCGATTTGATTAGAATCCTTTTTACAAGATAATTATTAATTTTATTAATTTTCTTAAACTTTTTGTTTCGCTCATGGACGGGACCACGGGATATAAAAACTTCATCTCGCTTTCACCTGACGGAAGATAATAATCAATGGCCTCGATTAATCACTTCTGTTCGTTTAACTTCTATTAAGAGATCAAATATGTACACATTCATCAAAATTAACCCCCGTCATTGCCATAAATGCTACATAATTGACATTTGCAAACATCATAACAACAAGCGAACAAGCTATCCATCGCATCCGTTATCCTCATACAACATATATGAATATGTAGGTATCGTCCTTGTCCATGCGAAATGTGTATGGTCCTCAATTTATCGTACCAGGGATGCAAACAAGAGCTTATACTCGTATTTTATGCTTGGCCATTGCCATATACGAATATGAATCCAACTCGAATATTTGCACTCGTAGTCACGATATCGCCACTCAGGCAATTAAAACGTTCGCCTTTAGTAGGATTAGCCACACCGTGCTGGCACACATTCGGAACTTCAAAATGTATACAGATACACCCGATCCACATTAGACAAATGTGTTACGCAGTGGGCAGGTGAACGATGGCTGTCTCAGCCAGTCAGTTATTCACATAAAGGACACATTCAATTATACGTTATAACTCATGGCAATAGAATACGAGATGGCCTCTATTCTCCAATCTCCACTTTTACCCGATGTGTTGGCGCTGCTGTGGGAGTATCGAGTCGCCTTCTATAATATACAAACAAAAAAATCCAGACAGTAGTCATACGTGACATTTGTTGATCCATCGTAGGTTGGAAATGAATCGAAATGGAAGCAAAGAGTAGGAAACAAATACTTAAAGGTCATAAATAGCAACACAAAAAAGAAAATAACCTTAATTGGAAGTCTTGACTTAAGCAACTCCCTTTTTTCAGGATTTTTACGCAAGAAAAAGTTAACAAAAAGCCTGAAGCTGGGTCGTGCGAACTTGCTTCCTTATCCGTTAGTGACCTTTGACTTAATTTCTAAACCATATTATTGTCAGATGCAATACTAAAAATTGCTGAGGTAAGCTCATCGGGGAAGAGTCTACATCGAATAATGGTTGTTTTATTCACACTTCTTACTCGTAATACTTCTTCTAGTACAATTCTTATCAAATCCACGATTACAGTTTAATTTTATTTGACACAAAAATGCTAGTGTCCTTCTTCATGTTGAGACCGTAATTCTAGAAAACCCTGCTTTATACAATCTAGTCGGGCTTGAATCTGTTGTTATAGCTTTGGACACTAAATTCACACCGAAATATCATTAACAAACAATATAACGTTGGACATTAAATTCACTCCAGAATATCAGTATAATATACTACTTATTAACACCAAGTTAAAGTTAGCAGTGGTCGTTGAATTCATCCTGAGATAGAAGTGGACACTAAATTCACAATTAGGTAGCCTGGGAAGCTAATTTTATATCCTGGAAGATTATGTTACTACACTGGGTTCTAGCTCTTGTTATTCTTGAATTTATATTCTTCTCCTCGATTTGTGCTGTGCTGAATTTAATACGGCATCTTATGCATACTAGAACCGCCCAGTGGCCAAAAATCGACCATTAAAATGCCCAAAACTGTGGGAAAAAAATTTTACAGCGAATTTATACGAAAAAAATGGCAAACAAACACACCAAGACATTTTCACCTGTATTTTCAAAAAAAAAAAAAAAATTACAAAACAAAATATTCCCACACCTACACAGTAGTACCTTTCCAGCGCTATATATATTGTCTCAATCGGTTGGGTAACCACCTCGCAATTGGTACCACAAAAAAACTGCTCGCCTATTTATATATAGATTTCGTTCGCAACTCAATGTGAATTATAAAGAAATAAATTCAACTCATTGTTGTTTTCGTTGAATTTCTTGTCTCGCAATAGAATATTCTGCAATCACGAAGAAGCGCAATGCTTTGTTGTAGAGTTTCTTGTATTCAATTATTAGGTTAAGAAAAATTTTGCGACCTGGGGAGGCCATGTTGTTTTGGCGACAGATGCCAAGTGGAGAGACCAGAGCCCCAAGATCTACCCTAAGGTATATATCTTAGCACAAATTTTATGGAACATGTTGAGGCAGGTCTATCTAACAACACAGAATAAAGTTCTTGGATGCCATATGTTTCCGTATTCGGAGTAACCACAGCCCCCACGATACTCTCACAAGGAGGCCCAGTGTCGCGAAACACCAGAACTTCACCACCCAGGAGGGCATATCTCCCGTGGTACCAGAATACAGCTTCCGGTGGAGCTTCGCAACCATTAGGTCAATCCCAGATGAGCACTCAAGGCGTGGCAGCCTTACGATATGCGCATTCAACCACTTGCCAAGGTAGAAGCAAATGGCCAAATGCGCATACCAAGCCTTCCTCTCTTTGCCGCATGCAAGATATACTTGCATACGTTTCCAGCACAGGAATCATACTGCAAGACAAGATATATAGCTGCAATAACTCACCCTTCCTTATTTCATTTACATCAAATTCTCTTCCATTCATATTGTTCCAGAGAGACCACTAGAAGGTGGAGGATAGGCACGTATATGCTCTCTTTAGTTCCAACTACTATCTGTACTATCTTTAGAGCCACCTTCTTTCAAGTCAGAGACTCAAACTAATGGTTGGATTGTAGCCAGCTACAAAACATCGACAAAGCTAAGCCTAGCAAGCCCCCAGCGAAGGGTACCACGACGCCTAATAGTCTGCCAAGATAGAAAGACTTGTCGAATTTTTCGCCGCCTTGGTTCAAAAAATTAAGAGAGTCATAGTTTCTCCCGCTCGATTCGGTAAACAATTAATTAGCATTCGTACGTCCAAAGAAGGTCAAGATCGGCCGAACACAACCCCGCGGTCTGTGAAAGGGTACAGCAGAAATCGATCCATTGAATCCTCGCCGTTCAGAACAACTTGACCTTTTGTGAGATGCTTTTTGTCTAAGGCTGAGGTAGGCTCAGCGGGTCCAGGGTTTACTAAAGAAGCAAAAACTTTAGTTTCTTAAGGTTGTTCTATTCACTTATTCTTAATACTAATCCTAATAGAATTTTAATAAAAGTAATTTTATCTTTATAAACTAGCTGACCCGCGAACTTCGTTTCGCCAAAATTCATCAATGTATTGAAAATAATAATTCTTTCATATGTATTTAGTAAATAGCTGATATTTTACACTTTTTAACACTTTAAAAATTGCGACCGCAGCGCCACCTAGAGGAGTAATTAGAATAGCCTTAGTTATTCCTTACAATATCAGCTATCCGCCAGTGAAAATCCCGTCAAAATCGGTTAAGCCATTTCCGAGATTAGCCGGAACAAACAGACAGACAGACAAACAGACAGACAGACAGACAAACATTTTAAAACTTGCGTTTTTGTTCTAAGTACCGTATGTATTTTCATAGACATTTATGAAAAAATTGATATTTTGAAATTACAAACAGACACTTCATTTTTATTTATGTGTATAGATAAGTCCAAGATTATAATTTACATATTCTGGTTAGTATTATAACAATATTACAATATAAAAATATTACTCCAATTTTTGTACTTTAATATATATAGTCTTAATCAAGCAAGGTCTACTAAATTCTCTACTGAGGTAGCAGTGGACACTAAATTCTCTACTGAGGTAGCAGTGGACACTAATTTTAAAACCTGGAAGCCCACGTCAACTTTGGGTTCTAAACTTACAAAATATTGGAGTTCTGTACTGTACTGTACTCAAGATTGGTACACGGTCACTGGCGGCAACTGACTCGATTTGCACTTACGATTTAACGATTTAACGATTATTTATTGAACAATATAATATTTACAATTGATTCTTATTCTATTTTACTTATGATACTTAAAAATATTTGTTGGCACATTAGGGGCCTAACTATATACATTGATAATTTTATAATACATTTAAAAAAAAAAATTGTCATTAATTATACTTATATTAATAGTCAAGTGGGGGTGTCCATCTCGGGTTGTTCAAATCCGGTTGTCCTTGATGTGTTGGTGAATTGGCTACTAGCCACGGCGGTAAGTTGACGCTGCTTCCTCGTAAAACTGGATAGCCTCGTCGTCGTTGATTCTGATAATTCCTTCGTCCATTAGCGCAGTTATGTCCAGGTATCGTGGTTCAGGATGCCGTTCTTCACTGTTGATTGTGCTCACTAGAGGATTCGGATGGTTGACTTAATTTGTCGCCAACCTTCTAGCCGATTCCGTCATATACTTGTCCAACGGTGTTATCGCTGCTGCCTCGTAGAGTCGTTTGTTGCTTGGGTACTTCTTCCGTCGTTGATCGAAGTGAAGATCCGTGCAAATCCTTAGCATTTTCCTTTCAAATACTCCGATCTTCTTCATACTTGTCTTTGATGTTGTGAACCAAACCGGGAAACCGTATGTAACTATGGGCCTTATTAGTTGCTTATATAGAAGCAACTTCGTCTTTTGATTAAGGCCATTTCTTTTCCGCATTAGTGGATAAATGCGATGAAAGGCGTAATTGGCTTTTTTGAGGAGTGCTGATACGTGTGGGTTGAAGCGTAACCTTTCCTCAAAGTTGATTCCCAAGTACTTCACAATTGGCTTGGGTGTCAATTGGGTTCCATCTGGTAGATTCACTATGATACTGCGGCAAGTAGTGGCTGAACGTGTATTTTGGCGTCGTACGGGTCTTCTGAAGCAAGCTAACTCCGACTTAGCAGAATTAACTTTGATGCCCCATTTCACGTAGTAGTCCCACAGTCTTCTCACGTGTTCTTCAACTCTTCTGGCTGCGATAATTGCTGACATCGATTTGGCGTATGTGAGTGAGTCATCTGCATACAGTATATTCATCGCGTTCTCGGGCTGTGGCTGATCGGAAGTGAATATACTGTATAGAAATGGTCCTAGTTTGGATCCTTGAGCTACTCCAGCTCTGATGGCTTTGGTTGTTGACTGGCTGTTTTCAATTTGGACGAAGAAGGATCTGGAAGAAAGAAAACTATAAATTATTTTTATTAATGTAGCTGGAAAATTAATTACTTTAAAAATATTGGAGGTCTGCACTGTACTCAAGATTGGTACACGGTCACTGGCGGCAACTGACTCGATTTGCACTGAGTCAAATTGGCTCTCTTATGCATATTTTTGCATGCATGACAGTGGTAATTATAGCATAAACAACAAAAATGTATGTAAAATCTTTTTCAATGCAAATCGCAAGTAAATTATAGCTTGCCATTGGTTGTTGTCTGTGTTAAATGGATTATGGTGGCGAAACTGGTTTGGCTGGTATTGTTGGTGTACAATCGAGTGTTGGCTTGTGCAGTATAATATGGCACGGTCGGGGAGGAGTGAAATTCTCAATTAATGTGTGGTGGTCGGTCGAAATTGCTTACTTTGCAATTAAATAATTGGCGGTAGAGGCGTTTCATTACACTTTCAATGTCAGGTTGGGGAATCTTTTGCGGCGAGACCCATACCTTCACCCGTATAATACCCAATTGACCCAGGAGCTTAAAGCTTTTAACCATAAATAACGCCGTTGGTTTGCTAACTGGGCTTCCAGGCGATTGAAAGAGAATCCTTATTTTGGCCGAAAAATCATCTTTAGCGAAGAGGCACTTCTTATAGATAAATGGTGTTACCAAGAAGTAAAATTGCACTACATAGGAGAATACCTACCCACAACTAGCTCACCAAGAGATAATGCGTCTTAAAAAAGTTACCGTTTGGTATGGATTAAAGGCTGGTGGCGTCATTGGTCGGTACTTTTTCGAAAACGACGATGAGAAGGCGGTCACCGTCAATGGGGAGCGCATCAAAACTATAATAACCAATTTCTTATGCCCCAAACCACATAGATAGACTTTGACAACATATGGTTCCTGTTGCGTCACACACAACGGACATACTGCATGAACTTTGAATTTGATCCCGGCATACTTTTTCTTGTCGGGTTTTCTGAAGTTGAAGGTCAAGGTGGCAGTGGTTAAGTGGATGTAGTGCTTGGTTGCTAACCTTAATAAATATGTGGAAGAGTCATGGTTCATGGACCATTCGACCAATAGGATCCTTGCCACTTTAAAAAAAGCAAGGCAGGCATTGGAACATTGGAAAATTACACTCAGCTTATTTTATATCATTTCAAAATCTACTCGCCCTTATTGAAAAACCCACTTACACTACACAATTATGTTATGTACATAATAGAAACACCTTAAACTGCTTCTTTCTAGCTTTCAAAACTGTCGAACCGCTGATTATTTCCCTTTAAATTTAAATAAAAACAAAATAAATTGTTGTCACGCACAACAGCTCCAAGCGGGGCCGGGGCCTGTGACTTACACTTTCAACCATTCCTGTGTGTGCGTTGATATTCTGCAGGGACCTACAATTTACCGCCGAATCCAAACGGCTAACAGAGAAGCACTTTTCATGATATTAATTACTCTTGTAGGATTTGTCACTTCCTCGCAAGAGGCAGTGCCCCGGGAAAAGATTTTAGTTGGAGCCGTCAGGGATCGAACCCAGTACCTTCGGCGTGGTAGTCTGACACACTAACCACTACGCCACGGGGTACTATTTTAAATTTAAATATATTTAGTATTACTTCGTGTTCTATTGATGAAATGTGTTGATTTTCTGGCTGGTTTGGGCATTGTCATTTTCATACGGCGGCATTGAATGACAAAAAAATGGGAACCCGTAATCTGGCTTCCGCTTTTTTCAGTGACATTTTCGGTGACCCTTGGGAGAAATTCATTTTTAATTTGAAAATTTTGAATAAAGATTTTTTTGAAATTAAAACAATATCAAGTTGATTAGCACGTCTTTCAACGAAGTTTAATTCAATTGAGGAACGGGTGACGCGAGGCCGACGCCGACCCCCCTAGCTACGCTACTGCCCTCAAAGCAGGCTAAGAACGATACAGATGTCAACTGTTTTGCTGAAGGCCAATCACAAAATGTGCGATTTAAAAAAAGTAAGATGACGGATAGCCATCAAATTGTCGATTCTTTTCCAAAAAGGAATCAGATAAGAATACATTTTGAGCAACAAAAAAATACTAGGGTGGAACTTTACTATCAGTGCTTCCTGACTTTCTTCGACATTTTATTTTCTTGAGAAAAGTTTTAGAACATACGTTCGCATTGTTATACTGCAGGCCCATGGAAAAAAGAACAAGCTACAGGGTCATTCATTTCGTGGTTCCAAGTTGGTAGCGCTGGCATTTGACACCTGTCAAACTCAGCTGTCATCTGAACTGTCAAAATATTAGTTGAGTATTTGCCACTTACGACAATGGATCGCTGAACAATCTAACGGCGCGTAAAAATTGTTAAAGCTTTCAACAAATGTGGTGGTTCAAACGTAGCCACTTTTCACGCACTATTCGCCATAAATGATTATGGTCGTCATAATCGACCGACTACGCAAGCAATCGGTAAAATTGTGAAGAAAGGGGAACGTCCAAAAATATTTCAAATACATAATGACTTTCTTTCCAAGTTATCCCCAGGACTGGCCATGACAATTTTTCCAACTTTAATATTAGTGCATTTCTTCATGTTAATAACAATTGGTTTGAGTACCTGCTAAGACAAGACACACTTGTGCAATGTGAATACTCGACGCTGGGTTTTTTTTAGGCATTCTCCTTAGAAGAAAATGGAAGCGTTTTCGTTAGTGATGTCGTAAAGCCTGTGCATCATCGTAATGCATGCACCGTACAAAATATTACTGCTGCAAGTGCAAGTGTTGCTGATGGTCTATATATATATTGATTTCCCGGTTTTCGCAGAAATTGAACATGTCATTCGCTTGCTGCGAATATTCCCAATGCGGCCATTTGCATGATATTGCCTTTCACACTTACTTTCGAAACCGCAAAATGTAGTAAGAAACACAAATCGCCATTTATTTCACAGTTCAATATATCACCTTTAAATGAGCAAGTAAACAAAAAAAAAAATTCCTGAAGAGAATAAATCGTACCTAAAACGTAATCCTGTCAGCACAAGGGTTTCCTGGAGATTACGACGAGGAAATCAGGTCATACTCATTACGAATTCATTTCATGCCATGTTTCTAGACACCGGTTACATCTTGCGTCGTAGTCGCTGTGTTTTGTATACGGTGCGGTGGTGTGGTGTCGGTACCTAAAAATAACCAGGTGAATGCTGATCTAAAATTTATTTCCCTCATCGTGCTTTTGTCCTTAATGGCCAACTGTTGGCTAATTGGCGTTAAGTGAGACCTTTTATGGTCCTCTTACACCACCATGACCATGTCAAAAAAAAAAAAAAAAAAAAGTTTCGATATCACGCGACAAAAGAAAGTATAGAAGGATGGACGGAAGGAAGGAAGGAAGGAAGCATCACTTTAGAGGGAATCCAGTTCTTTTTTTACACTGATGGCCAACGAACGGAAGATGTTTTTATGTGCCTTCTTCTTTCAATTTCAATTAGGCCAAAGGATACCCACCCAACCCACAAATATTCCTTAAAGGGAATCACTTTTTATATATAGATTTTTTTTTTCCAACTTTTTTATTTCGAATGATGATATCCCAATTCGTTTGACATTCCAAAGGATATACCTAACCTACCTACTCAATGGCAAGGCAATCGTATCTATAAGAGTCGACATTCTCGACAAATCGAAGAGGTTTCAGAAGGACTAAAAACAACGGTATGCGAAACCGGGCGATAAAGGTAAAAAATCAATTTTCATGATTGTCTGTGTTTTCTTCAGAATTGAATGGAGCAGCACTACAGTCCTTGATATATAGTGTCGGTCCTTTATATTGGCATTTCATGCGAAGAATTTCCTTTTGTGCGAAGCTGTGCTTTTTGTCGCCTCTATGTCTGGAGTTGAACCCCATGGAAGTGTGTCCTCAATGTTTGTGATTGGGAGAAAGTTTTCAAGTTGATATCAATTGATATGCCAAAGCATACGGATCTAGGGATGAAGCAGTGGCATATTATGGTCAGTTTTTGTAATTTTGTTTTTATAAAAAGGCAACTTATGAAATTGTTGAGATTGAGTGTGGAGTTTGAAATTTTGCGTATATTAGTGGTCAAACAAAAATATGTTTCTTTTGTGTACAAGAGCCAAGAACTTGTGCTTCTTTCTTTCGTTCGGAGCGTGGTCAGATCAATGAGCTCCAAATGAATTGATGGGGAAGGGTAAATAAAAGGCTATTAAGGAATTGCATTCGATTTGGATGATGGTGAACACGACTTCCGTTCGTTCACTTAACCTTGAAGGAGTTCGGGTAGCGATACCCAAACTCGCGTTTCTATCTAAAGCACTAAAGCCCAACAAGTCTAATCGACTTGGAAACTAGAATACTCCACTTCATCTGTACAATTTGGCCGGATGAAAGTATACCTAACAAATTCAATCCACAAGAAAGGAGACACTCTAAACTAGTCTCGTTTGTTTGGTGTGAGCATCTGAACCTGAACCCTTTCGCGTGTGAACAGATTGGAGTTACTGGTATTTCACATTATAGGATGACGATGCTCGCTGTCAGAGAAGTAGTTTGCGGTGAAGTCTAGGTGGTGGGAATGAGTCTTGCTGTTCATGAGGATAGGATAAAGTTAATGCTTCCATCAAGTTTATTAGGCTTGGATAAAACTTTTAATCAGCATTGTTAAAATATTTCTTTCCGGGACAGTTGATTTTTTTTTAGATTTTGCAGATCTCTAAAAAAAGACAAAGTAGTTAATTATCCCACAGAATACTTTTATTCATTTGAAAGAGCATGTGAACAAGTTTATTGAAACGACGAATTTCCTGTCATAAAAGGAAGCAGTGTATGTTTTGAGTCCGCGATTTTTTCAACTTGAAATTCGAGTTCAAATTAACGTTCGTCTGGCGTTTGGAAAAGGCTATCGGAATATTACAAGGGTAGTCGTGGGAAGATTGGGGAATTATGTCCAAGTTTCCCTGTTTTGTGCTTAGAAAATTGTACGACAATTGTTCGCATGTTGAAGCGCCATCACCTTTGTTTTTGAAACATGGGGTCGCCCCCAAAGATTTGAATTCAATATCAACATTATTTCTGTTCCACATTAATAAAAGACATGGAATTTACTTCAATTAGGAACGATTTCCATTTAATCAGGAATAAGTCTCCTAAGTGTCGCCTATAAAATCTTGTCGGCCATTCTGTGTGAACGCCTGAACCCTTTCGCACGTGAACTGATTGGCCTCTATCAGTGTGGTTTCAGGCCCGGTAAGTCAATCGTCGACCAAATTTCCGCATCGAAAGATTTTAGAAAAGACCCCTAAATTCCAGATCGATACTCACCTCTTTACAGATTTTAAAGTCGCTTATGACAGCGTGAATAGGAACGAGCTATACAGAGCCATGTCACTTCTTCTCTAAACAAGACCCTATTCATTCCAGTCCTGCCGTATGGGGCAGACGCGTTGGCACTGACACAATTGGATAAATTCAAGCTGGGGTGCTTTGAGAGAAAGATTCTTCGGGTGATATTCGGGCCTGTATGTATCAATGGAGTATGGAGGAGAAGATTCAATGGCGAAGTGTACGCGCTAAACAGCGACATTGACTTGGTTCAGAAGCTGAAAATACAGCGGCTTAAATGGCTGGTTCATGTAGAGCGTATGGACGAAAACGCTCCTGCCCGACGAGTCTTCAATTCCAACCCGGAGGGCCGACGCAGTTCTGGAAGATACCATCTAAGGTGGCGCGATCAAGTGAAGAACGACATCAACCAACTTGGTTGAGGCTGTGGTCTACAAATGGACTGTCTGCGCCCCCCCCTTAAGTAAGTAAGTACCTGCATGCATGCCGGCCCAGTTCGTTATGTATCATCGGGCCGTAATTCTTCGAAAAAGAGTTCGACCAAGCCGTTACCATGAATATTGTTCGCTATCGCGAGTTGAAAACGCTTTTTTGTACCCAGAAATTGAGGATATCAAGCTGGACAATATGTGGTTTCAACAAGACGGTGCAACTTGCCCCATCCAACGAAACAATGGTTCCTTTTGCACCAAAAATTCAATGGCCGTGTTATCTCACGTCGTGTCCACTTGATCTTTTAAAAAAATTGTATGTCAATGAGCCAAAAACAATTTAAGAGCAAAAGGATGAGATAATTCGACACATTAACGACATTGAATCTCAATTATACGTCAGTGTCATTAAAAATATGGACCACCGGATACAGATAGTCCACCGAACCCGTGGCGTAATAAAAAAATTAAGATAGTTCATTAAAAACTTTTTTGTTTTATTTGCAATTACCGTCGTACGTTATGGTTGGACCACTTTTCAGCAAGCCAAACATATTCAGAACCAAATTAAGATAACGCCATTTCTGAATGTAAAAGTATAGGAGTCAGTAACTTGACTTGACAAATAAGATCCTAAGGGGTAATTCATACAACCTAACATGAATACACACAGTACGAACACATTCATGTAGTGCGGCTTCATGAGTCCCTCTAACTCTAACAACCAATATTAAATCTCTTTTCTAATTTCTCTCCAGGATTAGAGTAAGTTCGCCAAATATGGACCACCCTTAACATTTTCTTAAATAAAACTATACCTACATTTAAGTCAATTTATTTTTTTCGTTAACAGTCGTACAAATTATTTTTACTTCAGTCTTTAGAAACTATAATTGAAAATAACAAACATCACAAAAAGTTAATAACAAAAAATTAAAGAAACTTCGTTTCACAACTTAAAAAAAAAACTGCTGGTAATATGAACCTGGGTGCAACATATTAAAAAAAATTTTTTTTAAATATTTTGTGATGGTAAGGCATGCACAATTCACACATAAAATATTGCTTTTCATTGCCAGCCATGATGTGATTCCTTAAAAAAAATCCAGTATAAACCATGTTTCAAATATGGCCCACTGGTATGTATCAAAAACTGGAATGGTCCATATTATCAGCACTATGATAATTTCACTTTTTTAATTTTTAACAAACTCAATTAATTGCAATCAAATTTTTATTTTCACATTTGATAAAAAAAGTACAGGGTGGGCCAAAAGAAGTCATCCATCCGATGTTGTTTGGAACTCTTTTTTTTCTAAATGAAAAACTTCGATTATAATAATAATAAAAATAATTTTTCACAATTGATTGCTCGTTTTATGGCATTTTTCATCACTTCAGCGAGAACTTCGGGCGACAGATTCTCGCACTCGTGTCGAATGTTGTCCTTGAGGTCTTCCAGAGTCTCGGGCTTGTTTACGTAAACACGGGACTTCGAAAAACCCCACAAAAAAAATATGAAACGTTTAAATCGGGCGATCTTGCGGGCGAGTACAAATTGCCAAAACGAGAAATCAAGCAACCCGGGAAAGCCGCCTTCAGAATATCGGTTCATGTATCGCTTCATGACTGGTTCACTTGTATTCTGCATCTGTCTAGTCTACAAATGTCAAAACATATTTGACATTGGCGGCCATTTGCAAAAATGAGAGGTGATTTCTTTTTGCCCATTTTGTGTAACAATTTGTACATAACGCTAAAACTTATTTAATTTGATAAAAAATTCTTAAGTAAACTCACCCAAAAATTATAACGAAGACGAATAAAATTAACAAAATGCACTCACTTCCAACACTTATCAACTGTTTAAATGTGTTTGATTTGAACGGTTAATTCAGTGCCTAGTATGTTTTATAAATATTGATAAAATATTGCAGTGGGCCATATTGCAAACCAAGAACACTTTCCCTGACATGAGAACTTTAAATTTAACTTCCAACACCTTATTTAAAATTTGAATAATTTATTTCCCAAGTCCACAAGTAAACGTTTGCCCCAACTTGGAGTATTTGATAATATAAGCCAAAAATTTGCAACAACATTCACAAAGAAATTCAAAACCCTCAAAAAGCTATCAATCATATAATGTTCGCTGTAAATAAGTTAAAACTGAAAATATGAAAGTTTATTCTAAGAAATGAGACTTTTTTCTCTAAAAACTTAGAATTACAAAACATGCATCATCACGCGTACGTATCCTTTTATCTGGTGTAATTTGTTTTGAGGTCCAACACTAGAGTGTGTGTATAAAATGCTTCTTTAGGTAGCATGTGTGTGTGTTTTAGCTGCTGTTTACCTAATTGCATTAATGTATCCCAGACATATGTATAGCTATGCATTCATCCTAAACTTATATCAAACAACCAACACGTCCACCTAACACAAAGTTACTCCTTCTATCAAAAATAATGAACTGACAGCTGCACAGTCCCATGACGGATGGCCTTTTGGTGTCATAATTAGCCTTTTTTGCAAAACAATAAGAAAAATTAAATTTCATTTGTACATCAACTGTAGAGTATCATGTTCGTTTCACATCGCCATTGCCAGCCAAGCCAGCGAAAGCGAATCCAGGAGAGCACCTTTTTTTTTGTTGGTCAAAAATAAAACACAATTCAAAACACATGCTGACTCTGTTGTGCTGACTTGACATACATACCTACGGTACAAGTATAGATCTTCATCCCTTTACTCTTTACTGATGTCAGTCTGGACTGGAAGCTTTTAGAGGAGAAGGAGGGCGCTACGTGGCAAGTTTGGCGGGCAATGCGATGGAAAGGACGATTCAGATTCAGATTCAGACACTAACAAAAAATCTCTCTGCAACAAAAAAGAATTTTAAATTGGACAAAATAGGAAAATCCATGCAGCAGCGAGTGCTCTCACTCTCGGCTTTCAGTGGCTTTCAACTAGCACCAAATGGAATCGTTATGCAGTGCTCGTGACGGCACTCGTCGTCGTCGTCGTCGGTCGTTGGTGGCTTGTCCCAAGTACATCTCTCTGTACACAGTATACAACACAGATGTCTTGTGTTCACGTATTTGCAATGCCACATAGCATCCTAGAACTGGACAAAAAAATAAAAACCCCATCTAGATGACATACTGTGTGTAGAGCATACCTAGGTGATATGAAGAGTATATCGTATAGTGTGTTGCAATTTCAGCTCTCCAGGATTCAGAACACTCATCTTATCCCGCAGATCCTATATAGCAGTAGCTAGGTACTTCCAGTTTCAATACCAACTGCCATTGGGTCTGGGATCTGGATCTGGGTATGTAGTGCTCATGTTCGCATATTGTTTTATTACCCACCTCACGATGTAGTAGGGATATCTGTCTGTCTATCGCTCATAGATGTGGGATATGATGTATTTGGAATGCATTTATCGCTGTCAGCCAACAGCAGAAGTTGTACGTATAGGTACGAGTACTAGCTGTCCCACCACAGAATCGAGTACTGGCTCCTGTTGAGTGGGGGAATGGGTAGAAGAGGGAAGGCACCTTATATATATATTATGTGACCTAGTGAGACTCTTTCTGCTATTAAGTTGTTCATCATCCCCATCAGAGGATATGATGGTTGTTTTTCGTGGTATTGCCTGAGGTGCTTCAATTCAGGATACCAGCTGGATGTGGCGACCAAACAATTGACTTTGTTTTCCCGAAACAGGTAACTTTGCTTATCTTTAAATATTGACCAAAAGCTACAAAAAAAACACAGTGTGTGATTCGTTATGCAGTATGATGCCACGGGGGAGGTTGTTGCTTAATCGAACAGATCCGGGGGACAAAAGGAGCTTTGTCATCCTCATGAATTTTTTTGTTGGTCCTTTAATATGGGTTTGTTTTTGTAATTACAGTTTCATTGTAATTGGAGTTTCGTCCTTAGCGACACCATAAGAGCATTTCTTGAATATGAACATCTGTTCCGAAACAACCCGCATGGTCCTATCGAGGACGAGTGGAAGGGTGCATGTCCATATCCTTCTGTTCCAAATGAAACATCCAAAATAATTGAATTTTTCTCTTTTTTTTCGGGGAGGATATGTAGTATCCTTTATCCGTGTGCAGAAGTCTTCATTGCATAGTATAAATTTTGATAACAATGCATTTTAAAACAAGGATTTAGTCATTTGCAGTAATTTTAAGTTTTGATTTCCCCGTTGAGTACTTAAAGCAAGTTGTGAGGTTTTATTTTTTGTTTTGCCTGGAAACGTTTAATGTGGGTATTCGCGCCAGACATTGGTCCAAGTGGGCATGTGAGGGTAGTCATTTAAGAACCATAAGAAAAGGGTTTTCTTATTTTGTGCTTTGTTGAGTTGAAAGCCTTAAAAGAATCGTTATAGGCAGGTACTAGGTAGGTAGAAATGGCGGTTCTTACTTGAGCTGGAAAAGCTTTTAAGAAGAACCCAATTAGCGCTGGTATGCGCCTTTTTTTTACCATAACTAAACAACTTAACGAAGGATAAGAAGAATGTGATAGGGTGTTTTTAACGGAGAAGGACGAAATGAAATAGTATACTCTCTTCAAGGACGACTCAAATGTAAAGCCAACCCTAAATCAATTTATTTTAACCGTACAGACTTTATGCCACCTAGGAAGGTTGCTGGTTGGTAAGAGTACATTGGCTCTGTCAAAGAGTTGGTTCAGTTAGCGGGTTCAGCGAAGAAATCCAACAAGAAACATAGCCCACCATCTAGGCGAGGTTTATGGTTCTCAAACGGTTCCTCTATCAGCCCTTGCTTGCTTAAATCGAAAAAGGTAGGGAAGTCGATTTAAACAACTTGACTCCAGACTTTATGCCATCTGGACAGGGTGCTCGTTGGTAAGGTAACATTGACTTCGTCAAAGTAATCGGCCAAATTAGGAGCAGCCTAGGAGACATCCACGAATCAAACCCCACCATCAGATGTATGATTTTTAGAAGGGTCCTCTGCCAAACCTTTGATTGGTTGGTTAGGAGGATTACAAGGATGTTTTTTACAATGAAGGATGGGATGATCCATTCATCCATGGAAGTTCTTAGGCGAACACCGACTACGCCCAGAAAATTCAATGTTGGACGACTTGAATCGAAAGAGACCGCCACTGTCTATACCGACCCCATATCCCTTGAGCGTGCGAGAAATCATTCGACTGATGACATGGACCCGGAAGACCATCCAAAGCAGATGGATGTGATGGCCTACACCAACTCATTTGCAAAATATGGTCGGAGGAAAGTATAACCCGATGAGTGGAATCTCAGTACCATCTGCCCGATTCACAAAAAAAGGAGACCGCCTACTCTGCGCCAACTATAGAGGCATAAGCCTTTTAAACATCGCCTATAATATCCTGTCCAGCGTTTTATGTGATCTCAAGCCGTTTGCTGACGACCTGATAGGTCCTTACCAATGCGGCTTCAGACCTGGAAAATCTACCACCGACCAATTATTCACATTACGACAGATCTTGGAGAAAACCCAAGAATATAACATCGACACCCACAACCTGTTCGTCGATTTTAAAGCCGCCTATGACAGTGTTAATTGAGTTGAACTGTCTCGTGCCATGTCTAACTTTAGAATCCCCGATAAACTGATACGTCTTATCAGGATGACGTTGGAGAATACTCGCTGTTCCGTCAAAGTTGGTAGAGATTCTACTGAAACCTTCGAAACCACCAGAGGGCTAAGACAAGGGGACGCACTGTCATGCAGCTGTTTTAACATTGTGCTTGAAAATGTAATACGTAGCACCCGTGCCAGTACATCAGGCACCATTTTCAATAAATCGACACAATTACTTGGGATTGCGGACGACATTGATGTGATAGGAAGAACAAAGCGAGCAGTAACCGGTGCTTTCACTACTATGGAGTCAGCAGCAAGCAGAATGGGGCTGAAAATAAACGAGGACAAGACGAAGTATATGCTTTCATCAACAAAAGTCCAATCCCACCACCGACTTGGTTGATAGGTATAACTTCGAGGTAGTTAGTGAATTTGGCTACCTGGGTACTGCTGCAAACAAGGGCAACAACATCAGCGCTGAAATCAAACGCAGACTAACTCTTGCTAATCGCTGTTTCTTTGGGCTAAGTAACCAATTGAGGAATAAAGCCCTATCGAGAAGAACCAAGGTGACACTGTATAGAACACTCATCACCCCGGTGCTGCTATATGGTGCGAAAACATGGACCCTCTCCCAATCGGATGAAAAGTCACTTGGAGTCTTCGAGAGAAAAATTCTGCGTACGATCTATAGTCCTGTCTGTGTAAATCGGGAAAACAACGTCTTCAACGCCAAACCCGAGGGAGTCAGAAGCCAAGGTAGACCTCATCTTCGATGGATCGACCAGGTAGAGGGAGACCTCTGACAATTTGGAGTGCGAAATTGGAGACAGCATTCTATAGATCGAGCCGGCTGGAGGGGCATTCTAAGCAAGGTCCAGGAGCACCACGCTCTAGTGGCGCCATCATAAGTAAGTAAGTAAGATGGGATGAAGACTCAATCTGCCAAGTCAACCCTAGGATAGTTTTGTGAAACCGTACTCCAGACTTAATGCCACCTAGGCATCAGGTTGCCTTGTTGGTGATGCTACACCTGTGATAAGATACGGATGTTAGGTGAGATAAGACAATGCCCTTCACAGCCCCCAGCGGAATGTTGACAGCTTCGGTGAGTGAGCTGTGAAGGGCTGATCCTTGCGTGTCCAACTCATTTGCTCTTTCGTTTCCCTGGAAAATACTGTGTCCTGGAACCCAGAGTAGAGTGACATCCAGGTTGGACAATTCAGTTTTTCCTACAAGCATATAATGTGTGTTCCATGTGCGCATCAGGTAGGTACGAACATCTGAAAGAGAGGAAGAGCTAAATATACTGCGAATGTTACACTCGACTCTAGTGAAGATGAGGCAGACAAGTGGTCCAAGACTTAATGAGAACGACTACGGAAGTCACCAAAAGTCCAGAAGTCATAAGCTATAGAAACTGACTTCAGCGAGTTCTATGACGGTGAGGCTTAAGGCTGAACTATAATAGTTGGAACGGCGCGGACGGCCCCGTCCGTAAATGTGCGAGAACAAATAATTCGTATCTCACGCCCGAAATAGCGGATTGCTCCGTTTCGTCAAGTTTCGATCAGTTTCATTTACGGACGTAAACTGCGCTCGCTATCGCACTTTACGCACGTAAATTTGAATCTGACTGTGAATTGATATGAGAGTGAGTGTGAGAATGAGCGGAGGTATGTCGACTTTGTGTGTGACTTCACAGTTCACAGCAGAGAGAATATAATGAATTTTTTGTATGTATGTCCTCTTTGCTTCACAGTCATCTTATTGTTCAGAGGAAAATTACTATGGGCAGAGGGTTCATTTCACAGGTTTGACGGCAACGTTTCGTTCGACTTTGACACTAGCTTCCGTTTGTTTCCGACAGTTATAGTTCAGCCTTTAGGTCCAAAATCAGGAAAGTCTTCACGAACCAATGCTACGCTTCAATGAATGATACATCATCTGACGAAAAGACCACGCTTCCCTATTTGTCAGTTTCTCTCAAAAATCTAGACCCAGTGCATTCAAAAGGTGTAAAATTGAATCCTGCATTGAACAGGACCAAAAGCAAATTTTTTGGACCAATATTGCAAATGACCAGGTGGCCAATTGGATTAATGACTAATCAAAGAACCACAGTACACAGTGCAAAACAAGGAGTGATTCATCTTCTTACTAACTGAGAGATTCGAGAGTGAATCCATCTCAATCAACCAAGCTAGAGAGGATGTTGATCATCTGACTCTTGTCACAGCCATCGATACAGCACAGACTCGTAAAAGAGTTGATCTATATATTCGGCGAGGGTACAGATTTGTTGATCTACCTCACTGCTCTAGCCTTAGCCACATGCTCGGCCAACGTTTAGTTCCTCAAACCAGGGAAGGGAAACACCACCAAAAATACTTGCCTTCAACAGCTGCAAACTGGCCAACAACATCAAAAAAGTTCTCATCTTCCTCCACGTCATTGAGTGGTTGGGACACCACTTCTTCATTCTACAAGCAGGGAAAGAAGAAAATAGTGAAGCTTGTGGCAAAGAATGAGGACCTTTTTCAGAGCATCAAATCTTTTTTGGTGATGCCTCCGAATATGATGTGATTGCAGAAGCTGGGTAACAACTGATGACCACTCTTTATGGATGGAAAACATTGGAGAGTCTCGACAAGCTGCCATTCTCTTAGTTCCTCATAAAGTCCAAATTTAACTAGGCTTCCCTACCATCAGCCAGAGAAGCATCTTGCTTTAACTCCTACAGAACTTTCCCCTCCAAGTTCAAATGTGGTTAGCGAAGGACATCAATCCGCTCCAGTGGGGACGGCTGCACTCCAAGTTTTGACTTACCCCAGTTCCTACCACGAAAGAACCAGCACCGCAGTCACTGCTCTTCAAAATCTACTGAAAGTGCAGCAATGGAAGTGTTGGAGCTTGTGGCTGCAGAAAGACAGGGCTTAAATGATCAATGATTTGTGCAGGTTGCAAGTTAACCTCACGCACAAGCGCCCTTCAACCTGCCCAACTCCTTGAAGACTTACTTACTTACTTACTTATGTTGGCGCCACTGGAGCGTGGTACTCCAAGGCCTTGCTGAGAATGCCCCTCCAGCCGGCTCGATCTCTAGCCTGCTGTCTCCAATTTCGTACTCCAAGTTGACGGATGTCTCCCTCTACCTGGTCACTCCATCGAAGATGAGGTCTACCTTGGCTTCTGACTCCCTCGGGTTTGGCGTTGAAGACTTTACGAGCTGGAGCGTCGATGTCCATTCGCTCTACATGGCCCAGCCATCTTAGTCTTTGGATTCGAATTTTTCTGGCTAGGCTTATGTCGCTGTACAGCTCGTACAGTTCATTGTTATATCTTCTTCTCCAAACGTTGTTTTCGCGATTTACGCAGACAGGACCATAGATCATACGCAGAACTTTTCTCTCGAAGACTCCAAGTGAATTTTCATCCGATTGGGATAGGGTCCATGCTTCTGCACCATATAGCAGGACCGGGATGATGAGTGTTTTATACAGTGTCACCTTGGTTCTTCTCGATAGGGCTTTACTCCTCAATTGCTTACTCAGCCCAAAGAAACAGCGATTAGCAAGAGTTAGTCTGCGTTTGATTTCAGCGCTGATGTTGTTGCCTGTGTTTACAGCAGTGCCCAGGTAGACTACCTCGAAGTTATACCTATCAATGGTTACGTTCTGACCAAGTCGGTGGTGGGATTGGACTTTTGTTGATGAAAGCATATACTTCGTCTTGTCCTCGTTTATTTTCAGCCCCATTCTGCTTGCTGCTGACTCCATAGTAGTGAAAGCACCGGTTACTGCTCGCTTTGTTCTTCCTATCACGTCTATGTCGTCAGCAAACCCAAGTAATTGTGTCGATCTATTGAAAATGGTGCCTGATGTACTGGCATGGGTGCTCCGTATTACATTTTCAAGCACAATATTAAAACAGCTGCATGACAGTGCGTCACCTTGTCTTAGCCCTCTGGTGGTTTCGAAGGTTTCAGTAGAGTCTCTACCAACTTTGACGGAACAGCGAGCATTCTCCAACGTCATCCTGATAAGGCGTATCAGTTTAGCAGGGATTCTAAAGTTAGACATGGCACGATACAGTTCGACTCTACTAACACTGTCGTAGGCGGCTTTAAAATCGACGAAAAGGTGGTGGGTGTCGATGTTATACTCTTGGGTTTTCTCCAGGATCTGGCGTAGTGTGAATATTTGGTCGGTGGTAGATTTTCCAGGTCTGAAGCCGCATTGGTAAGGACCTATCAGGTCGTCAGCAAACGGCTTGAGACGTTCACATAAAACGCTGGACAGGATCTTATAGGCGATGTTTAAAAGGCTTATGCCTCTATAGTTGGCGCAGAGGAGGCGGTCTCCTTTTTTGTGAATCGGGCAGATGGTACTGAGATTCCACTCATCGGGCATACTTTCCTCCGACCATATTTTGCAGATGAGTTGGTGTATGCTCCTGACCAGGTCATCTCCAGCGTGTTTAAAAAGCTCCGCTTGAAGGCCATCACATCCAGCTGCCTCATTCATCTTTAGTCTGGTGATGGCTACTTTGATTTCATTTTGGTCGGGCGGGTGTAGTTCGTGGTCGTCATCTAGATTAACTGGAACAAGTTGATCTTGGGCGGGATCTTGGCTGTCATCGCCATTTAGCAACCGGTTAAAGTAGTCTCTCCAGATGGTTAACATCGCCTGCGTTTCCACTATGGTATTTCCATCCTGATTTTTGCAGGGCCCAGGGCGGCTTGTGAAACCGGATGTAGACTGTTTCACCTTTTTATAGAAGTTTCGTACCTCTTTTCTGCAAAAACATCTCTGCACCTCCTCGACTTCGCGTTGCTGGTGTTCTTTTTTCTTTCTCCTGAGTAGACGTTTCTCAACTTTCCTTCGCTCAACATAGAGATTTCTGGATGCTCTAGTGTCTCTCTGGAGCCACGACTTGTATGCCTCCGTTTTGGCTTTGTTTGCCTGAGCACATTCGGAGTCGAACCAGGGGTTTCTGGGGGGTGGATGTGAAAAGCCCAATACCTCTGACGCAGCACTTCTTATGGCTTGTTGACATAGCTGCCATTGGTCTTCCGGGTTCATGTCATCAGTCGAAGGATTTCTCGCAAGCTCAAGGGATACGCGGTCGGCATAGGCAGCGGCGGTCTCTTCCGATTGAAGACGTCCAACATTGAATTTCCTAGGTGTAGTCGGTGTTCGCCTAAGAACTTCCATTGAGATCCGTACCCTAAGTTTTGCACCGACTAGGTAGTGGTCCGAATCGATGTTTGCTCCTCGGAATGTACGGACATTCATAATGCTGGAGGAGTGTCTTCCATCAATCACAACATTGTCGATTTGGTTGCAGGTTCGACCATCTGGGGATCGCCATGTGCCCTTGTGGATGTCGGGACGTGGGAATGCTCAGCACCATGTTTTTTCCCGCTGCAAAATCGATGAGCCTGAGTCCGTTGTCGGAGGTGGTGTCGTGCAGGCTGTGTTTTCCGATCGTCATGCCAAAGATGTCCTCTCTCCCAATTTTGGCATTGAAGTCTCCCAAAAGAATTTTAATGTCATGTTTTGGGCACTGCTCATATGTTTTGGCGAGGAGCTCGTAGAAACATTCTTTGGTAGCGTCGTCTTTCTCTTCTGTAGGGGCATGGGCGCTAATTAGGCTTATGTGGTGGAATTTGGCCTTAATGCGGATCGTTGTCACTCTCTCGCTGACTTCGCGAAAGCTCAAGACCTTTTGCCTAAGTCTTCCTCTGACAGCGAATCCGCACCTAAACAAGCGCGATCTCCCATCAAGGTGGCATTTCCCATAATAGAAATTACAGTCCTCCGTAATTCTCAGGCCCGGTCCATCCCATCGCATCTCCTGCAGGGCTGTTATATCAGCGTTGAGACTGGCGAGGGTCTCGGCTAGCTGCTCGGCTTTACGCGGCCTGTTTAGCGTACGCACATTCCACGTGCATATGCGTAAATCGTTGTCCGTTTTTCGTTTGCGGGGGGGGGGGGGGTCGTCAACATTTTTGGTTCTTTCATCCGAGGCATTTTCTGCGGTTTTCATCACAATCGAGTTTTCCTTTCATGACCGGCTTGTGAGGCCTGTGCATGACATATAGATCTTTGTGGTGGTTGGATCTTCAGAGCGTATCTCTTTCTTCTTGCTCCGATGGATCCAACGTTCGTCATTAGTTCACCTTTCGGCTATCCAGCAGGCACCACTTGGAGGTGACGATACGATTTTACCCACCAACTCCTTGAAGAAGCCGGGGAAAATGTGGATCTGATGACTGAATTTGAATGTGAAGTCTCAGAGTTCGACGAGCATGATGGGTCAGCTGACCCCTACTTTCGGACAGCTCTACTGAGGGGGAAAACCTAGGATATTCGTATCGTGCCACAAACAAACCCATTAAGAGGAAATTTTCTTTTGTTTGAATTATGTCCTATGGGAGATTTTTGTGTCTAACGCTGCAAAATTTATTGAAGGACCAAAAAAATCACCTAATTCAACAAAGTTTTGTTAATGTTGTTAATACGACTTATTCGCAGTAAGAAGGTCGAAATTGAGCCTTCGCGACCCGTCTTGAATTATAACACATGATGCTCACCCTATGTTCCGTTTTGATTTAAGAACTCAGATTTCACCCTTAATATTCTGCGATTTGTTGGTTTGTTCCTAATTATCTCGGTCACATATGTAATCATTTTATTCTTTATAAAATACTTTAAGGAAGGCTTCAAACACGATGAGCTTAAAAACAACTGACAACCTATTTTAAGTCCACGCGGAATTAATCTATCTTAATGTTTTGAATGTCAAGCTCTTTCATTTTAAGGACGACACAAAGACAGATGGCTTTAGTGTTAACAATTTTACACAACAATACATACCTACCACTCCTTCTTCTTCTTTGGAGAAAATTCCGTAAACAGCTTACATTTCAATAAGTTTAATCACTATGTATTTTTGTATCCCTGGACAAGGAACGACGATTAACACCATTAACATGACTAGACTACCCTAACCCGAGTTGGTATACATCTATACTTAGCGCCGTTCTGAGAACTGCCTACCGGCTGTTGCAAATGTTTTCGTTGAGCAATTCCACCATTTTCAAGGACTCGAAATTGGAATATATATAGACAAAGTCAAATCCCAAGGACCGACCGACGTCAGCGTTGTTGTAAGAACTTTATTTGTTAAGCTTTTAGTGGGCGTAGTAAAGCCCATATTGCTTCCCATAATAATCTCGTTTTTCTGTTTTTTTTTTTTTTTTGCAATAAGTACTTCCTAAGTGGCAGGTGCTTGGTATGGACTTTAATCGTCAGTATAGTCAAAGACTTATATTTGATAGTCGAGAAACTCATGCAAAACGAAATCGCGTGTAATTCCTAAAACTTCCTTCCTTCAATACGTTGTTGAAATGAAAAAAAAAATAGAAAAAAAAAATGGAAACGAAAACATTTCCGTCTATTTAATGTCGGTAAATTACCAAGTACCTGGTTTTATTGTTAAGCTAAACCTATCTGCGTGGGCGCCTTTCGACACTCATTTTGGCTTGTTACAGCTTACACCGGCCGGGTGGAGGCGGCAGCGGCTGAGGCGGTGATGCAGCAGAAACAAGCTCTATTGTGGTTTCAACGAACTCGCTAACCCTACAATTGGAAACGTCAACGCTCATGCTAACAGTAACACGCAATCATCAACACTTATATGAGTTGCAGATTTTTATATTTAATTTCTATTCATTCCTGTCAAAAAAGGACGAACGTTGGAAAAATGTGATTCTCTTTAAGAAATAGAAAAGCAAAAAAAAAAAAAAAGACAAAACTTCTGCACTGTCATTCTCTGTCAAATTAAAACTTTTACCACCATCAGAGAGCAGCTAGAAAAGAACAAAGTTGTGTGATCACCCAGAGCTATACACAATTAAAAATAAAAAGTATAAATCTAGAAGGGGTACCCCCATGCACCCACTGGCAATAGAACAACCAAGAGGGCTCCACATCCCTACCCACATCAGCTACCCATAAGAGATGAAAAAGAAGGAAATAATTATACGGAACTTAAGATCCTTACAGAATTAATATATGTATTGCTCTGAAGGCGGTTGGTCGGTCGGTGTGGTAGCTGAGAAATGGGAGATGGAAGATGGCAACCAGCAAGGACTCTTATTCTTCTTTGATTCGCCCAAGGATGAGGGAGTTAAAAAAAGAAAGAAAAAAAAAACCAGAAAATTAAAAAACTTTCATGACTTTTATGGGGTTGCAGAATCGTCGTCGTCGCGTCGCAGAAGACTTCAAGTATGGGAATACGAGTATCAACACAAAAAAAGAAATAAAAGATCAAACCTTTAAAAGCAGCAACTCACCGCTCGCTACCTCAACCTCACACATGAGTCCTTTCTTCTTCCTCATGCACCTCTAGCTCGCTTTCTGCACTGTTACTGTAGATGTAGTTTAATCCAGGAATTTATACTTTCATTGAAACTGTTAGTTGGAATCCATGTCGCGTTGAATATGTGGTAAATGCTGCGGTTCTCATGCAGCAATGGTAGCATTTCAGCCAAAAAAACCGCAGTTCTTGCAACAATTTGACTCTCTGTCTCTGGTGACGTTAACTTGCGATTTTTGTTCGTTCTCCAGAAACTAGGGTTTACGATGACAGGGCATTAATTCCTCGTAATCTTACTGCAAGTGGCAACGTTAATGAAATATGTATTATTTTTGTGTCTATCTATAAACATTTATGAAATATTATGGTATTGTGCAAGAAAATTTAGATGAGACATGGCTGGGTAGTGGAAACTGCTGCTGCAAAAAAAAAGTGCTGATGTTTCACTTTTCTTCTATCAAAAGGTGATTCACATAAACCCACAGGACACACGTATTTGAAGGTTTAAGGTTCCATTTTAAAGGTTTCGATTCTGATTAATTAAAATCTTTATTTAAGAGCTGTTTTGTGTCCAACATTTTGTACTTATTCTTATTTTAATAAGGCTACCGATATCTAGCCACGTCAACTAAAAAACACTTTATTTTATGCATTATTTCGATATAAAGTTTTTTTTTCAATAGGAGCGGGTAGATTTTGGCAGCCATGTTGTTTTGGCGGCATCTGTCATGTTGTTGTTTATTATTCTGTTGCAAGATCACCGTGGCAAATAACACGGCTGAGCAGCAACAGCACGTCCAAATAATAAAATTGTATTAAATATAATTGTCATAATTAGTTAAGAAGAAGACACTACATTAGGTCGAAAAATCAGCTTTAGTGACGAGCCGCATTTGGTTGAATGGCTTTGTTAGCAAGCGAAATTGTCGTATATACGAGATCACACCAACACCTCACCAGACATTGCATCCTCAAAATGTTACCGTTTGTTGTGTATTTTGGGCTGCCAGCCTCACGTCGCGTCGTTAATCTGATACTTTTTCGAAACTGACGTTGGTTAGGCGGTCGCCATCAATTACGAGCACAACATAATGTTGGTAACCAATTCCTTATGTAGTTCCAGAAGGACAGTGCTACGTGCCATACAGCGGACGTCACCGCACCGTTGACATTCTGCATGAACGTTAAACTTAAGGTCAAGGTCATCTCTCGCTGAGGTGACTTGAATTGGCAACCAAGGTCATACCTTATAAGACGAAAATGCTTCAGGAAATCAATTTTGGAATCCAAGATTAAATCGCTTGTGGGTCCTTTTTTCAAGATTGTATCGAATAATACATTCGTATATCATTCCACAATCCCTGATTTGGTTGATGGTGGCTTTCAATATTTGAAGTTAATTTCGTTGCCTTGACATACAGTGAAATGCTTTTTTGTACTTAGGCTGAGGTAAACTCGTGGAAGTCCAGCATGGTTCCCAAAAAAAAAGCAAAAACTTAGGGTTGAAAAGTGTTGAACTCCGAAATAGGAATAATTTTTATTTACCTTAATTTTCTTTACAGATTATTTGATTCTTAATGACAATTTCAAAATAAAAGCTTATTTCAATTCGTATGATATCTTAGAAACTAGGTCTGCAGAGTTTTCTCCACGACAATAAACTAGTTGCCTAATGGCGCAACTCTGGCGATGCAATTCCAGAAGAATAAACGGTTGAGCAAGACTCGGTCTATGGTACCCCTAAGAAGAGGAGTATCCACGACAAAAAACGGGTAGTTCCAAACTCGGTCTGTGTTGAAGCTTACAAGAGCAGCAACCCCACGACAATAAATGGTGGTCTGCAGAGATTCCTCTAAAAAGGAAGAACTCCACGACGACCGGCCTAATGCCGGTCAACGATCCACTGCGACCAACAGCGAAGTGAAACTGCTGGAACACAATAGAAAAACGCAGCCGGAACCGCAGCCGCAACTGTACCGCATGCCGTACGTACCTAATTAGAAGTGCTCACAATGGAGTCGTACGTACTCCACGTTTTTTTACAATTTCCACTGAGAAACATACATATGTATATATGCATATAAAAGATGATAAAACATACATCGCATCATGTATAGTCTTTTCTATAAATTTGTAATTACCTGACCTAATTTCTAACAGGATTTTATTAGCACGTTGCTTTTTTTTTTTTTTTTTGTATGGAATGTCAAAAATACGAATGTATTTATTAAAAGTTGGCCAACTCGTCCGTCGCGGTTTGCGGCTGCGTTTGCGGATCCGTCTCGTTGTGTTCACAACATTGAATTCGTGTGTATTCAATATTTTGACATGCGATACGGTTGCGGCTGCGGTTCCGGCTCCATTGTGTTCCAGCAGAAAAGCTGACAAAAAACTTTTACTTTCAAAAACTTGGTGAGGCTTCTGCTGGTATTCCCCGCAGGCCGCAGCGTACCTTCGGTTGAGATCTCTATTCCCGGTACTCTATTTGCAATAGAATCTTCATCCAATAGCTGGGAGGTCGAGTCTGATTTTTCATGCAAATTTCACTCCTACTTATGGGATTTTACTGAAAGTATAGACTGTGAATTATAAAGTTAAAAAGTAAACATAAGCGAGAGCTACAGTATGTTTGCAACGAACTGTTGGATACCCTATTCCCCATATTTTTGTATGTGCATGCGTCTGCCTCCCGCAAACAGCCGATGTTCCAGTTTCAGAAACAAAATTCTTCTTTAGCAGACAGAACAAAATTCAATAACATTAATTTTATGCGTTGTGATGTTCAATTATTGCTGGCGCAGTAAAAAAAGGAGTGCGCCACGCCCAAAGTTAAAAGTTATGAGCTCAGTGACATTCAATTTTATTTTTTGCAGATCGATTTGAACAAAACAAGACAAAACTTAAATTTTTAAAAATTAGATTTGGAATGGAAATAGCGATTATAGGTGTTTTAAACAATTCTTGGACCACACTCTGCTACGTAACCAAGGAATATAAATCCAAGTGTTTACCTGTTTACTTCAAAACTGCGACCGATAGTTAAAAAACGTTAAAAAAATTAATGCATTATACGACTTTTGACGGAAACGCCCCTTAAAAGTGGGCGTGTCTTAAAAATTTGAAGCACTAACTGCACTTTTTTCAGTATTTAGGCATATGTGTTAGACTACAGCTGAATCGAGTAGTTTTTTAACAATCTTACCTGTACAAAGGTATTTTACCAAAATTACGCCTTTAAAAGTGGGCGTATTGAAAAAATTTACTAAAGAAAATGTAGAGATATATTTCTCAAATAACGAACGGAAGGAAAAAGGTTTAAATTAAACATTGGAAATGCCTTAAATTCTTAAGGCTACGTTTTTCGTTCTTTCATGAAAAGTAGGCGTAAGCCACGCCCAAAATTCAAAAATTTCTTTCCATACACAAACCTTTTCGTTTCTATTAAGAGACGCAAAATTTTGGCTTGCGGATTAATTATAAATACCGTTTATTTACAAAAACAATTTTTTTATAGTTTCTAATGAAAAGTGGGTGTCAGCCACGCCCAAAATCAATTTTTTTGATTTCATACACAAGATGTTTATGTGCCAGTAAGACCCACAAAATTTAATGTTTTTCGCTTTAATATAACAATTGTTATTTTATAAAAACAATATTGATGGTTTTGTATGAAAAATAGGCGTAAGCCACGCCCAAACTGAAATATTTTTATTTGAATGGAAGAAAGTTTACCTAAAGCTTACGTGTGCAAAATTTTAGCGTTGTGCTTTTATCGTAACTGTACACAAAAACATAATTTAATTTTATTAAATTGAGGTTGTTCAACAAAAATGGCGATTGTGGGCGTGGTTGTGGGTGGATTTTACCGGTTCAAGAACTTAGCCTTACTCTTGAACCAAAGATTATATATACCAAATTTTAGCTTTCTAGCTCAAAAATTGCGACCTCTAGAGAGTATACATACGGACGGACGGACGGACGGACATGGCTAAATCGACTAGGCTTTTGATTCTGAGTCAGAATATATATACTTTTCTATACCTAACGGTATTATTTCTCTATGTTACAAACTCCACACCAAATACAATATACCCATTCTATGGAATAGGGTATAAAAATACTTGCAAACGAGCAAATCTCCTTGCTCAGTGCATGTTTGTGCGTATCTTTCTGATATATATGTATTGGTAAAGTGGATGGCAGCCACCTTACTTACTTAAGGTGGCGCAGACAGTCCATTGTGGACCACGGCCTCAACCAACAATCCTCGCCAGCTAGGCCGGTCCCTAGCCAGTGGCCTCCAGTTGCGCACACCAAGTTGGTTGAGGTCGTTTACCACTTGATCGCGCCACCTTAGATGGGGTCTTCCAGAACTGCATCGGCCCTCTGGGTTGGAATTGAAGACTCGTCGGGCAGGAGCGTTTTCGTCCATACGCTCCACATGACCCAGCCATCTAAGCCGCTGAATTTTCAGCTTCTTAACCAAGTCAATGTCGCTGTATAGCCCGTACAGTTCGTCATTGAATCTTCTCCTCCATACTCCATTGATACATACAGGCCCGAATATCACCCGAAGAATCTTTCTCTCAAAGCACCCCAGCCTGTATTCATCCGATTGTGTCAGTGTCCACGCTTCTGCCCCATACAGCAGGACTGGGATGATAAGGGTCTTGTATAGTGTCTCCTTGGTCCTTTGAGAGAGGGCTTTACTACTAAAATGCCTTCTTAGCCCGAAGAAACAGCGATTGGCAAGAGTGATTCTTCGACTGATCTCTTCACTGATGTTGTTCTGAGAGGTTATAGTGGAACCCAAATAAACAAAGTCCTTGACAACCTCAAAGTTATATCTGTCCATTGTGACGTTTTGTCCGAGCCTACGGTGATGATCTATGGCAGCCACCATCGTCATTCATATTACCTTACGTTCGATGGCGGTGCGTGGTGAAATTATTGTGGCGGTCGATGGCGGCGGTTATTTGGTTATTGCAGCGGTGAGTGGTGGAGGGGGGGGGGGGGGGGCAGAGAATGTGTAACTTCGTTACAACAGTACCGAGCAAAAAAAAAAGCAAACTAAATAGAGTCTTATCGTTAGGAATAAATATGCCATTTTATCCATAATCGTGCATAAACTTTTTTTGATCAAGTTAAATTTCTTATCGTCAGATGACAAGTTACAACCCTATCCTATGGGTAAGGTAATGTATCAAGTTCCGACACTTAAATATGGAGAAGGATCAGTAATGGTGAATCAAATTTATAATTAGTCTTTTTTTAATGCTCATTATTTCATCGAGGAGTGGGTTCGTTAATGTCAAGTTAACTGCCGGATGAATGCCCAAATAAACATTTGAGGTCGATTATTCCCGAAAACAGCTTATTCCAACACGATAATGACCTCATATACACCAGCCGGTTGGTAAGACAGTTTTTAGACGAGGAGAGAGTTGATGTTTTTTTCTGGCCAGTATACAATCTTCTGACCTCAATCCCATAGGAAATTTAAGGGATCTTGTAGATCGGGGGATAAGAAAACGAAAGCCTTTGAATTCTACCGAGTTATTGAACGGAATGAGAACAGAGTGGGACCAAATATCTCCAAACCTTTTGGTGTTGTTGATTAACTCAATGCTTAATAGTTTGCGTGCTGTTATTGCGAATGAAGTCTTTGCGCAACAAAATATTAAAATATTTAATTACAAAATTTCTTTAAAAATGATGAATTGAAGTTTTTCATTTAGATTGGGATACAATCTGCTCTGTTTAAAGAACACAAATCCATTTCAGAAGTTTATGCAAAATTATGAAGTAATATCATGTAAAATGGCTTATTTCTTCCCAACGACAAGACTGTATGTAACGCCTTGTTCCAGTTGAAAGAAGTCCAGATTGAGAAAATGGTTTTGACGATCTTGCAAGCCATGGCTTTTTTCAATAATTGGGCATTTGCAGATGAAAAATGTCAAAATTAAAAATTTGTCAGTACGTCTTGTTAAGTTGTATTGTCTTTATTTTTAAACCACCATTATGTTCTGGCGGTGAACAATTTAAATAGCTTTAAAAGCAATATCTTCTTAAAGACATGGTACTTTTCTTTCGTGTGGGCTGCTGCTTAAGCAATGTTTGCGTTCTAAGAATGCTGGTTTTGAAAAGAGTAATCAGAAAAACAATTGAAATGATTAGGAGTGAGAGGGAAAAAGTTGGTTGGTCAGGGGCATCGATGGAATCAGACGAAAGATGACAGCTGGCAAATGATAGATGACAGATATAACAAGTGACAGATGATAGATGACAGATGACATATATGACAGATGTGACAGATATGACAGATATGACAGACCTGACAGATGACAAAGGACATGACATATTACAGATTCAATCGCTATCTGCCTTTCTTTAATTTGCTTTCTCTTTTCAATTTGTCTTTAGCAAAAGAGCTTAACGCCCGTTTTTATCTTAAAATCATAATTTCTTGAAGTTTTTAAAACTGGTCTTGCTTTTCCAAAAATTACTTAAAGAAAATAATTCATTAAGAATGTATTTAAAAGCTTTTGAAATTTAAAAAACAGAACAAACAAATATTTTGACGATCATCATTAATATTTTTTGAAACTAAATTGGTTTTTAATATTTTTCAAGTAAATATTTACATAGGATTAAAGTTCGATAGAAAAACAAAAACCTGTCTGCTGTCTCTAATACGGTTTGAAGTCCAATGTCTACAAAAATTCTCAATTACAAAGTTTTTTCTACAAAATTTAATACATATAGATATTTTTTTCTTCTTCGTCTTCCGGTCCTGGTATGTTTTTCGTCCATTTCGTTGGTTTCGATTGCAGCAGCAAGAACCAAGGAGACCCAGCGCACAAAATTAAACTATGAAAATGAATTGTCCTTCCGTGGCTGCTGAGCGAGCACCGTTCTGTAAGGGATATGTGTGGTATTAGTATAGGTATGTGTATTCATATATGAGTATTATATATACTGTGAAGAGGACGTTATCAAATGTCCTCTCCCCCCACGCCCACACACAAAAACACACATATGGCCAATTGGTCCCCATGGATGCGGAACAAGGCAAACTGAGGCAAACTTGTGCCCAGTTATAAATCTTAACTTTTGCGACATACGAGCTCTACGAAGTACATATAGTAGGTTCCGTCCGTTGTCCTAGGTTCATTTTCTTTGAATGGCTCCTTTTTTACGGATGTCCCTCGGGTAAATGTATTTTCTTCTTTCACTTTTAGCTTCTTGATATTCATGCTGTTCTAAGCTGATACTATATATATAGAGGAATGGGGAGGTGGAGGGACAAGGGATAAAAAAGAGCGATGGCGGTAGGTGAGAACGGATAGTTCTTATATAGCCTGAGGTAGGGTGAACAAAATTTATGTTCTCTGGCACTCGTCCAGATGAATTATGTCTATGTCTATGTTTTATGTGTGTCTCTGATGTGCATGGTTTACGGAACGATATTCTACATAGTATAGTAAGTTATCGTTAACCCAAAAACTCAGCACTTAGCCCTTCGTCATCACTAACGAAGCCAAATCAGGAAGTTCACCACAAAAATTAATTTTACGCGAGCAGCGGTTGATAAAACTCAAACATGGTGACATGTTGTTTGCCTGGTATACTGGTTTTTAGGCAACGACGCGTGGCATGTTTGTAATGAACAGGATTAATCTGTCTGGCAGGAAACCGGTCGAGGTTGATTTTACATTACACTCCCAGCACATAAATTGGCAACTATAATTAGACCAACCCAGTATACCAGTACCATCAGTACCCATAGACGATGCTACTTCCTGTCTTCTTATACCTTCACTTTTACCTTTACGTGGATGGTTAATGGAGGGTAAACTTCGGTTCAGTTTCGGTGTGATATTTCTATTCTGCAAACGTTTGGCAAATGGGCAATTTGGAAGTTTGCACTTTTCTGACAAACGAAGGGTTATTTATTATGCCAGGAACGCTTGAACGGGGATGAAATTTTCAATTGTCTTTTGAGCGCCTTCGATTAGCACACGGTATTAGTCGTCATATGAGTGAACAGTGTACTCGAAAAGGATACCTACTCGTATATGTAGCTAGAAGAAGAAGAAGAGAAAATCGTATAACTCATGGTTGGAACATGTTGCCAGGAAAACGGAATGTTGCCCGAGTAATAAATACCCACACGTCAAGTGTCGCAATTCCCTGTCCACCCAGACAGAGAAATGAAGTCACACATATATGTATGTACGTACAGCCGTTGAGTCTCCCCAAACTATGCAATTGATTACAAACGTCTGTTTCAAACAATATTGTCTGCCAATGTACTGTACACACGTGTGTGTATTAAAAAGGAGAGAACACAAATCGACAAGGCAATATATGCGGCAACCATTATACGGATTATACGGAATCGTTAATTCGGAATGGTTGCTGCGGCAAACTGTATCCGGTCTCAGAACGATAGAGCTTCCATGTTCGATTAGCAGATTGCTGCTGGCTGCTGTGAGGTGTGATGTTACAATATACCTGTCCGAACGGAAGTCGTCAATACCGGACAATGAACTGAATGCAATTGAATTTCAAAATCCGCCTACAAATCGCACTTCGCACCTAGTATTCAGTATATCCTCCTCCTTACTTAGACAGGAAAAGCCCTGATGTGTACAAATTGTTGTCGTTTAGACAACGATGGTGGTCAATTGAAATATATTCTGGATGCTGCTGCTGTCCGTATTCATTTACAAATTCATATTCAGAGAACGTGAACGTATAGAAATAAGATGATGTTCGTTAGTGAAGTAGGGTTTTTGGTTATGGTGAACAGCTGTTTGATTCAATTATGGTTTTTTACAAAGGATATTTTAATGGAATTATTTGGAAGAAAACAAACAGCAATTCGGTATACATTCTCAACAGGTAGGTACATGAAGTGGTTAGGAATAGGAATATTTTTGATTATGAATTTGGTTTAAAGTAAATTCAATTATATGTAAGTTTTCTCTGTTTTAAAGGTCAGATTTTGAGATTAAACTAAAAGTTTTATTTTGTGATGCAAATTTGATAGGATTTTGTAACTAGAATGTTACCATTAAATTGATACCCAAAGTCGGTGACTTTCATGCTAGTTGTTTAGATATCCACGTGCCTTAAGACCCAAAAGTCTGCATGTGAGAACTGTAAACAATTATATTTAATATTAGACAGAAATATTGTTGGAATGAATTGTTTACTATAATAATCTGGTAGAATATTTCATGGCATTTATTTTTTAAACATGATTTCCGACATATGTGCTCCGTGGCTAAGATAGTTCCATAGTCCATTCCAATAAATCAGGCCGTATGGCGTCAATTTTGGCTTTTATATTATCGTCCAATGCTTCAAGAGTTGCTGGTTTGTCAATATAAGCAAATGACTTAACATAGCCCCTTAAAAAGCATTCGAGAGGGGTTAAACCGCACAAACGAGGAGACCAGTTAAGGGAACCAATTCTGGAACTAAAGTTGCCAACAAATTGAAATGAAAAGCAGGTTGGATTTCATCGACAAATTTAAAAACGGTTTTCAAAACAAGTCCCATCGCGATCGTTGCTATTGATTTACGAAATTTAAAAATTCAAACGCTTTTCACCATTCCCCAGTCCCCACATCCAACGCACAATTATTAATAAATTCTCTTTGTTGGTTCTTGTATCGGTTTTCATTTTTGCATAAATTCATCACGAATCGAGTTAGTCGATGCATGACCCTACTCACACAGTTAATTATTTGTACACTCACTGAATTGAATGGTGAGGTGAAGTCAACCACGACTCTCTTCGTCTTTAGTTCTGTGGCGAAATTTATGGAAAGCGTATCGTGAGAGCGACTCTGCTAGTAAACAATAGTTTTCATTGATTTTACGGTCGATATTTTTAAAAAAATTAGTGAATTTTTATATTTCGACGTTGCTTTATCGTATTTCAATAGTTTTTTCTCAAGAAAAGATGGTTTTAATGCCACAAATTTGTTTCGAAAAGATCGAAACATCTAGGTGCAGTGTTTTTCTCTCTTGAAAGGGTAGTGGTGATGGTGAGTTGAAAAAGTGAAACGGTCAGTTTATTCAAAAATCAAGTTGAAATTAATTTCAAATAAATGGCGAATGCAATATGTAGTTCCATGTGCGTGTTTGTTGGCGGTGGTGGTGGCTAATAAAAGTGTTTTTTTTTTCGGACGATTTATTATGAAAAATATAAAATTTAAATTATTTAAGAGCGGTATTAGTAAATTTTTGTAGTGTTTTTGAAATAAAAGATGGTAAAAATACCACAAATTCGGTTCGAAAAGATAAAAGTTTCACGCTTAAAAGCTATACCTCATTTCGCGAGATACGGTCGTGGTCAAAACGGACGTTCATTTGAAATAGTGTCGTAATGTTTGCCTAATTAAAAAACTGTTTTCCGGGTTCAATTCCTATTTTCTTGTTATATGTATACTTGTATACCTAACCTAATCGAAATGGATCAGATGGGAATATTGAGGCTTTTGCAGCAAACCCAAAGGTGAGCAATTACTTTATTTTAGTTAACTTTTAGACTTGATTTATTAAATTAATTTCCTTAGCTTAAGCTAGTACATACATACATACTGGTTTTTAAAACCTCCCTTTGCTTTTTAGGTATTCCTTACATGATAGACAATATAGTTATAGCCTTATGATTTTTTTTACTTACCGTAGAACTAGTTCAGGATTTTTAAAATGAAGAATTGCTTCCTCTCCTCCCTTATCCGTATACATCTTCTGCAACATTTTTTTGCAAACAACGTACATTCTAATGGCATATCTGATTTTAAAGGCAAAAAGTGTCCCGTCTACTAAGAGCGTCCTTAATTCAAATGTTTAAGCGTTTTGGATCTTTTATCTTTTGCCAAATGTATGGTGGCGCTAGACATGTGTTACCAAGTGTCCACTAAAGATTTGTCCTCTCAGAAACATCTTGCTTTAGCAAAACACCAAGTGTAATGGTAATGGAGATGGAAATACCCACGCAACTGGCTCAGTTAAAATGGATAGTGTAGTTCCTTGAGTAGGTATAGTTGATCGGGCAGTTCTCTAGAATTTTGTAGAGCCAATTGCATAGAGAATAGATGAATGTTAAAATGTTTCTCCAAATTCCTAAAAAGCAACCAACAGCCGAAAGCTATGTCGGATATGGTGAAGGTGGAATTCACGGATTTCAGCGCGGTCTTTGCAACCAAAGAAAATAGCGATGTCCTGGGCAGATCTCAAGTTTTAAACTTTCTAATTGCCATTAATTCTGCCTGGTACAAAATTGGTTTTGGAAGACACAAGCAGGGACTAAGATTTTGATTTTGATTTACGAACAATAATTTTCACTATGCACTTTCTTATATAAAAAAAAGGAAAAATTAATAATTATAATTATTTACTCTTAAGAACAGAACTTACATTACGACCGATAACGAAAACGTTTTGACCAAAAACCACAAAAACAACCGTAACTTCTCGCAGTCTCTACCGCATTAGCTCATACTGGCAGACATGTTTTTAGTTTTAAGTGTTGCCATTTTTATTTTTTTTTCATACAACATAGTACGAAAACCGTCTTAATCCCGTATGCGGTCTTGCCCCCACTTCCCCTACCTATAATCGCAAGTAAAAACGAAACTGCATAAAGGGCTACTTCGAAGACTTCCTTTCCAAAAAAAGAAGACAGGATGAAAATAAGCTTTACGTGAACACCTGACAATTAAGTCTTAATTTCACGGCGAGCTTACTCGCATGCAGAGTCCAATTAGGCTTAGACCAGAGCCCTAAGATCTACCCCAAGGCAGAATCAAGTTCCACCCCAGGGCAAAATCAAGTTCTACCCCAAGGCAGACTCTTAGTACCAATTTTATGGAACATGTTGAGGCATGTCCACACTCCTTGGTGAGGGGCGAGGTCTATCTTACACCTCTTGCATCCGATAATATCATCCGTAGACAATATTACCCAATGCCATATGTTTCCGCTATGGAATAAACCACAACCACCACGATACTCCCACAAGGGGGCCTACCTCATAGATAGTCTCCCAGGTGACTCAGCCACCTGGGTGGGCACTATCTCCCGTGGTACCAGAATAAAGCTTCCGGTGGAGCTTCGCAACCGTGAGGTCACTTCCAGATGAGCACCTTCAATACTCAAGGCCTGGCAGCCTTAGATATGCGCACTCAACCATCTGCCAAGGGAGAAGCAAACAGCCAAATACGCATACCCAGCCCTCCTCTCTTAGCCGCATACAAGTTTTACCTTGCATACGTTTCCAGTAAGGAATCAATACTTCCAGGAAAAGAAATATAGCTGTAGATACTCACTCCTATTTCAGTTACAACAATTTCCCTGCCATTCATATTGTTCCCGGGTTGCCACGTGGAGGCGGAGGATAGGCACATCTATCCCTCTTAAACTCCAAACTCCAATCTCAACCACATTCATGATTGGATTGAAGCCAGCTTACAAAACACCGACGATGCTAAGCCCGGCAGGGACCCTAAAGACGAAGAGGTGCCGCGGCCTCTACGCTCCAAGGATCTGCCGAACAGAAGGAGTATCGCGATCTATATTTGTAGCCTTGGTTAAGCGTTCAAACACTTAAGAGGGTATAGTTAACCCCCCCCAAAAAAAAAAAAAAAAGAAGAGTTTGTTACTCAATTTAGAACTAAAGGGTCATTGTTTGAGAAATTGTTGAAAAATATAAGTTTCCTGACGTCTTCCAAAAATTTAGCCATTTAAAAAAGGATAGGTGGAGCGACATTATTTGCAATATTATTGTGATTGGAGTGGTTGATTTACTCAGTATCTCTTTCAACAAAACTTGTGTCTTTTGTCCTGGGTGGACCAAGCATTCCACTTTAATATCGACACCAACACAAAAATGCGCATGAATACAAAAAATGTATTGTTTTCGGCAGAAAAGAAACAGAAACACACACACACGTCGAATATGTGAGAAATAAATTTGACATTTGACGTTTGTTTAGCAAAACTTCAAATGAAATCATTCGGTAAACAAATAAAAATGGAACCATTCAAACTTGAAATTTAAATGGCTGCCTTCAGATAAAAAATTATAATACAAAGTTTTTTAAAATTAAAACGCCCTTTTTTTAATTGATAGGCATGAAAATACCCCTTCGCCTTTTTAGCTTATTTTTTTTTGCAAGTGCCCACGAAAAGGGTTTTCGCCCAGGATCTGGCATCACTGTAGCTTTGACTTTACAGGTATTAATGTTAAAGTATTTACTAAAGAAGCAGCCATCTTCTTGCAAATAACAAATATTAAAGCTCAGTTCAGAAATTCTAAGATATCCTTTTGCAGTTCGTTATAAATTTCCTGGAAATAATGAAAGAGATACTTTTAAAAGAAAAGAAACCCTTTTGGTTAATGCAAAGGCAAACTGCCCTGAAGCAACTTCCATAGCCCAATATCAATTACAAGGAGGTGATTCAGTGCATTTGTGATATAAACAACCTTAAAACTTCGTATAGTATTATCCTCATGCAGAGGATAAATACTTTATGAATTTTTTCAACAGGTTAGTGTGGATAAGCTAAGAAAAGTTTTTAATCCCTTTGGTACCTACGGTGAAATCCAGTCCTTTATGTTCCATATTCACCGTAAATCAGCTTCATTTCACTGACTTTTTTTTTTTATAAAAAGAAGCCAAAGAAAGGCAACCATGAGTGAAGAAGTTAAGACATCCACATGTTATCGAATAAGCACATTAAAGGATGATGCTGTAGGAAGCATCACGTATCGAATACAATATTTATCATCCTGGAATTATTCTTGTACAATTTTTAACTATGTGAACGAAAATGGAGACCTTCTTTTTGAAAGATAGACAAAAATTGTCGTTAATAGATTGTCATTTCGTGTACAGTCATTTATTTGTTCGTGTTGAGTTGTGGATTTTTATTGATGTTTTGATTCCAGGATACTTTCATACGTCAGCGTCGATTGGTGATAAGTTGGGACTTTTTCAATAAACTTGAAACAGTTGTTGTAAGTTGTTTCTTAAATTTAACGGAGAAATCTGTTTTTGAATGACGTCCACAATCTAAAGTATAAAAATCCGCTGGCTGATCCAGATAGCAGACTGGAAAAATCTTTGCTTAAGTTTTTCGATCTGTCGTACTCTAAAGGAATCCTTCCGAAGCACAACTTTGTCCTTTCTTTCTTAGATCATGTTCATATACATAGCCATGTGTCTCCAGTTATGCGCTCCAAGTACGTTAAGCTCGTCCTCCACTTGCTCGTGTCACCTTAGATGAGGTTTTCTGTTCCCCCTCAGGATCAGGATTAAAGACTTGACGGATTGGTGCGTATTCGGCCATACACTCTACATGAATTAGCCATCGAAACAGATGTATTTTCAGTTCTTTGGCTAGGTCAGTGAATGCATATAGCCCGTATAGTTCGTGGTTAAATCTTTTCCTTCACACTCCAGTGAAATATTCTTACAGGACCGTATGTCAGCCCAAAAATCTTTCTTTCAAAGCACCACAGCCGCTTTCATACGATTGTGGAAAAAATGGACACAGCCAAAGAAGAGTTCTATGACCTTCTCGAGAAGACGTATGATGCATTTGCGAAGTACTACACTAAGATTATTCTTATGGTGACTTTAACGTGAATATCGGAACGGAGACTAACTTTGGCTCGATTTCCGGAAAGCACAACCTGCCCGACAACACTTAGAGTAACGGACACAGGCTAATCGACTTTGCTGCGGGGCGGAGTGTCTATATAGCTAGCAGTAACTTCCCACACCTCAATATATACAAGGGGACTTGGCGGTCTCTTGATGAATATACCATCAACCAAATTGACCATATTGCAATCGATCGCAGACATGTCACCAATTTCTTGGATGTTCGCAATTTTCGAAGGCCAACGACGAACCACTACTTTGTAGTAGTTAAAGTGGATGTCCACTAGACCGCAGCATCAAGCAGCCATTGTGAGTAAATTTGATTTCGCGGAGCTGCAATCGCAAGAGACTGCCCGAAACTTTGCCACCCATGTCTCTTATTATCTCTGGCCAGGCCCGGCGGCGCCTGCGCCAAACTCAGAAGCCCAGTGGCAATATTGTGAACTGGCCATCAAAAACGCAGCTACCGATGTTTTGGGTTTCATTAGGCAATCACAACGAAACACCTAGTTCGATGATGAGTGCAGGCTCGCACACACTGCCAAAAACGAAGGTTATCAGGCAGTTCTGCAGGCCAGAACCAGAACTGCCAAGAACGCTTCGCTAACAAAGTTCTAACAAAAGGTGGAATAGTCATCCAAGCCATACAAAGCCCGAGCGGAAGCCTGAAGAGACGAAGGAGATGACGTGCTGAGGAGCATATACCAGCTTGTCTGTACAATCTAGTCAGACGAAAGTATGCCTGACTAATGGAACCTCAGCATTGTGTGCCCTATCCACAAGAAAAGAGATACTCTGAACTGCGCCAACTACAGAGCTATAAGTCTCCTAAATGTCGCATGTTACTATGTCGGCCATCGTGTGTAAACGCCTGAATCCTTTCGCACGTCAACTGATTGGCCCATATCAGTATGGTTTCAAACCCGGTAAGTCAACCGTCGACCAAATTCTTACACTTCGACAGATTTTTGAAAATACCCAAGGAATTCAGATCAATACTCACCACCTCTTTATCGGTTTCAAAGTCGCCTATGACAGATTGAATAAGAACGAGCTATACAGAGCCATGTCACTTCTTGGCATCCCAGCTAAACTTGTTCGATTGTGCATAATGACTATGGAGAACTCGCGCTGCTCCGTCAAGGTTGGTAAGAACACCACTGATTCATTTAATGGCTTTAGACAAGGTGACGCGCTATCATGCAACCTCTTCAACATCATTCTTGAGGCAATCGTACGCAACTCGCATGTCAACACCAGCGGTACGATTTTTTTTAGATCCGTTCCATTACTTGGCTATGCTGATGATATTGACATTATTGGAAGAACGAAGCGCGCTGTCAGTGAGGCATTTACAAGTATTGAAATAGAGGTCTGGCTGGAAATGTGTCTGGCTGTAAATGAAGATAAAAAAAGGATATGCTGTCCTCGGGTGAAGTAGATCATCACCGTAGGCTCGGACAAAACGTCACAATGGACAGATATAACTTTGAGGTTGTCAAGGACTTTGTCTATTTGGGTTCCACTATAACCTCTCAGGTGATATTTTGTTCTGTATGTATCAATGGAATATGGAGGAGGAAATTCAATGACGAGCTGTACGGGTTATACAGCGACATTGACCTGGTGAAGAAATTGAAAATACAGCGGCTTAGATGGCTGGGCCATGTGGAGCATATGGACGAAAATGAACCATCCCGCCAAGTCTTCGATTCCAACCCGGAGGGTCGACGCAGTTTTGGAAAACCCCATCTAAGGTGGAGCGATGAAGTGGAAAACGACCTTAAACAACTTGGTGTGCGCAACTGGGACCGGCCTAGCTGGCGAGTATTGTTGGATGAGGCCGTGGTCCACAATGGATCTGCGCCACCTTAAGTAAGTAAGTAAGTAGGTTAAAGAGGTGTCACGAATGTGTCTGCCAATAACTCTCTCCATGCATTTAAGAATAAAACAGTTGAGGCTGATTGGACGAAAGGATTTAGGATTTGGTTCCAGTTCCCTTCCCGCCTTTGGTAGATATATATTCTTCATCTTTCATTTTAACCTTCTCATTTGTCACATGATAGAAAAACGTAAAACTAGTTTGATAAAGGAAAAAAGAAGAAAAAGTAAAATTTAGAACATTTGAACATAAAGTAAAAAACTCTAAAATAAAACTAAAAGTAAGATATTATATTATATTAAATTGCTTATAACTTAAAACTTATAAAAACATTTGTTTTAGGAAATTAAAGCCCTTTCGGGACAAAGAAAAGCAAACAAATTCTTTTATTCCGAGGCTAAAGATTTGAGGTTAAATCTAGAGAAACAATACTTTAATTTCTTTTACAATCCAAATACTGTGTGAAATAATTTATTTTATTAAAATAAAAAACGACCAAATCGTGAGATAAGCCAAAGCAAGGAATTTTTTAACTGCATCGGCAAAATTATCTCGCTACGTCGATTAGCACGTCGCCACAGCCAAAGCAATTGTCGTCGACAAAGCTAATACCGCATAGGCTAAATCATCAAGCTCACTCTCATCAAGCTCATCATCTTCGCCGCATCACCATCGTCGCCAAGCATCCAGTTCAAGCACCATCATCCTCACCGCATCACCATCGCCACAAGGTCACCCTCTTCTTCAAGCGCATCACCGTCGCCGTCAAGCTTATCATCTTCCGCAGCGAATCATCGAATCATCCATCACCATTATCAATACATGAACGTAGTGGGTAAGTCATTCCAATTGTACCTTTTACCTTAGTCCCTTGCATTTCATTGCCTAGAATCGTATATTCCTTGCATTTTAAACCTATATACATACAACCACCATAGAACAAATCCCGAGCTCTCTACCTCAGTTTCGTTCTACCGCAACCAAATTTGCTATCTATAAATTATATATACCTATACATCGCTACTGTTCCATACTATATATTCATAATTTAATCTAACATTGTAACACCAATATAACCACGGCTTAATAAAGAGAATCGCAGTGCCCCCAATTTGCTTTCTTTTTTAATTAAATATGCCGATAAATAGAACCGACCAATCTTTCAACTGCCAAGCTTGTAGTTTAGTCGACAATGATGAAATGGTACAGTGCGATATCTGTGACGAATGGTATCACTTCGACTGTGTAGGCGTAACCATAGCAATCCAAGGTGAGGAATGGAAGTGCCCCAAATGCCAACACCAGCCTCAGCAGCAACAGCAGCAACAGCAGCAACAGCAGCAACAGCAGCAACAGCAGCAACAGCAGCAACAGCAGCAACAGCAGCAACAGCAGCAACTGCAGCAACAGCAGCAACAGCAGGAACAGCAGCAACTGCAGCAACAGCAGCAACAGCAGCAACAGCAGCAACAGCAGCAACAGCAGCAACTGCAGCAACAGCAGCAACTGCAGCAACAGCAGCAACTGCAGCAACAGCAACATCAACAAGGAAGTCCGCATGGTTCTTTGCAGCATTTAAATGCATCTAAAGGAAGTCAGGATAGAAAAATATCGAGAGCAAAACAACGCGAACTAAAATTACAGCAACTACAGGAAGAAAAGGAAATGAAGGAACGAAGTGACAGAGAATTTCTTAAAAAGAAGTACGCAATGCTTCAAGAGTTAGCCTCTGACTCATCGGACACTCAAAGCGACGAAGACAACGTTGAGTTTCAAAACAAACCTTACCAAAATCAGAAAAGGTTTCCATTTAACCAAAACAATAATTCAACCCCCGTACTGCCAAACGTAGCACAACCTAAACCCTTTTTAGCAATGCATTCAAATCCGCAAATGCTTCAACCAGCCATAGCAGCCAATCCCAGCCATACAACAGAAAGCCGATTCGTAAATGGCACATCAATAGAGACGCCGCCACCGAACAAGCAGCAAATGGCAGCCCGACAAGTAATGGCAAGAGACCAAGTGACATTCAGTGGACGCCCTGAAGAATGGCCACTGTTCATAAGTTGGTTCAACAATACAACAACATCTTGCGGATTTACGAACACGGATAACCTCCGTCGTTTACAAAACTGCCTTAAGGGTGAAGCATTAGATGCTGTGAGGAACAGGCTTCTTGTTCCCGAACAAGTTCCCGGTGTTCTGAACACCCTTCAAATTCATTTTGGGCAACCAGAAGTCATCATCGACAATCTTGTGGAAAAGATTCGTAAAGAACCACCACCAAGACAAGAAAAACTACAATCAACTATCAAATTTTCGCTTGCAGTGCAAAATATATGTGGAGTGATGGAAGCCACCGGATTATATGGACATTTAGGGAACCCATCTTTGTTACGTGAGTTGACAAACAAATTGCCACCGGCTATCCGTCTTGAGTGGGGCAGCCACATAAAAAACTTAAGTGTCGTTAACCTTTCGACTTATAGTACATGGTTGGAAGGAGTTGCACATTCCGCACTTATTGTCAATCCGTTTCACGAAGCAAATACACCAAGTAGCGGCCATGGAAGAGGCAACCATAAAGCAACGATTAACGTTCATCAAGATGCTCATACACCGGCTCAACAAATTCCCAAAAAATGCGTGCTTTGCGCATCTAACTGTAAGACCGTTGACCAGTGCCAAATATTTTTAGAGATGAACACAAATGACCGATGGAATATTGTCAAGCGCCATACAGTTTGCCGTACCTGCCTTCGTCAACACGGAAGGAACCGTTGCTACCTCCAGATGGTTTGTGGAATCGATGGATGCACCTTTAAACACCACCAGCTTCTTCATAAGCAACGCGAAACGCCTAACCCATCAGGGACAATGCAAATAAATCATCACCACAAACTAAATGAAGACACAATTCTATTTCGAATAAGACCAGTGCTACTTAAAATTATTTTACAGGAAGTTTGGGCTTCGGCAGTCAATTGGGATGAAAAAATTCTCCCACAACAACTGGAAAAATGGGAAAAATGGAAAAGCCTTATTCCAGAAATTAAAAACATTTCCATACAAAGATCATACCTACAGCAATGCTCCCTTAATAAAAACTCTTATGTAGAAGTACATATATTTGTTGATGCGAGCGAAGCTGCTTACTCAGCTGTAGGGTACTTTCGAGCGTCAAACGAACATGGTGCTAGTTGCACTTTAGTTGCGTCTAAAACCAAAATAGCACCATTGAAGGTTATATCGATACCTAGACTTGAACTAGAGGCAGCTGTTCTAGGTACACGACTAGCAAAAACGATTATTGAAGGACATTCTATTAAGATTGCTGAGAAATACTTCTGGTCAGATTCCAAAACAGTATTAAGCTGGATAAATTCCGAGCATCGGAAGTATAAGCAGTTCGTCGCATTCCGAATCGGTGAAATTCTGGAAGAAACAGACCAGAAAAATTGGAGATGGGTCCCGAGTAAAGAAAATGTGGCAGATGAGGCTACAAAGTGGCAGTTCAAAAGTGACTTTCACTCAAACAGTCGTTGGTATAGGGGCCCACAGTTCCTATATGAAGCGAAGGAAAATTGGCCTGCGAAGTTCGATAATTCAGAAGCCACCGTCGTAGAATTAAGACATATCCATCTGCACGAACAAAAAACGTCAAAAACTCTCATTGATGCGAACCGTTTTGGCAAATGGAAAAAGATGCTTCGGTGTATGGCTCAAGTGTATCGTTTCCTTCGGCGGTATCTTAAATTCAAGGATGAGCAAATATCCGTAAAATGCTTAATCCAAGAAGATTTTAAAAACGCTGAAAATTACTTACACAGAATGTGTCAAAGAGAGGTTTTCGCTGAAGAGATCGCTGTTCTCAATTATGTTGAAAACAACGCAGATCCAAAGGTCATAAAGAAGAGTATAGACAAAACAAGTGTCTTATACAAGCTCTCGCCGTATTTGGACGAAAATTCGGTATTGAGAGTACATGGACGAATTGATGCAGCGCCCGGAATTCCCATAAGTACGAAGCGACCAATAATTCTGCCAAAAGAACATAAGGTCACTGACCTAATTATATTTGATTATCATGAACGATTTCATCATCATAACAACGAAACGGTAGTAAATGAAATTCGTAAAAAATTCAACGTGCCCAGACTTCGAGTGCTGCTTAATTCAATACGAAGAAATTGTCAAAAATGCAAAATCAGTAGATGCCTTCCAAATCCTCCTCTCATGGGCGAGTTACCAGCCGCAAGGCTCCAACCATTTACCAAAGCATTTTCGTACATAGGCATTGATTATTTCGGACCCTTACATGTCAAGGTGGGAAGGCACCAAGAAAAACGATGGGGCGTCCTCATAACGTGTCTCACAGTTCGTGCAGTCCACATTGAGATAGCCTACACCCTCTCAACAGATTCCTGTATCATGGCGTTAAAACGTTTTATCGCACGTAGGGGCTGGCCACTAGAGATCTACAGTGATAATGGCACAAACTTTCGGGGAGCCAGCCAAGAATTAAAGGAAGCGATGCAAAACCTGGATATTATTAAAGTAGCTGAAAATTTCGTCGGTCCAAACATCAAGTGGAACTTCAACCCTCCTCTGGCTCCTCACATGGGAGGTAGTTGGGAGAGGCTAGTGCGGTCGGTAAAGCAAACACTGAGTCATATTTCTCCCACGAGAAACCCATCCGATGAGCTATTACATACCATGTTTTCTGAGGTAGAGAGAATCCTTAATTCCCGTCCCCTTACCTACGTTCCCCTAGATAGTTGTGATGATGAAGCTTTAACACCAAACCATTTCTTACTGGGATCATCAAGCGGCGAGAAACTGGCAGGATCGATTTACAGTGATGGCGTACTCCTTCGTAAAAATTGGCTTACAAGTGAACAGTTCGCAAACCAATTTTGGCGGCGCTGGGTTACAGAATACCTACCTGACCTAACAAAACGAACAAAATGGTATTCCTCAACAAGATCTATTCAAGAAGGAGATGTTGTCATTATAACGGACCTAGATAGTCCACGAAACAGTTGGCCAAAGGGAAGGATTCTCAAAGTTTTCCCTGGAAAGGATGGCGTAGTAAGAAAAGCTATAGTAAAAACACAAAATGGGGTTTACACCAGGCCTGCTGCCAAACTCGCCGTGCTGGACATTGGCCGGTCTGATGATGATAATTGAAAGCCAGTTCCTGAAACCAGCTTACCAGGGGGGAGTGTTACCGACACCATTTCTGTCTAAATTTGGCAGCACTTCTTTCCATCTGTCTACTTGACAATTATAAACCGGAAGCTTTCTTACACCATTTTCTTTTGTAAAAAAAAAAAAAAAAAAAAAAAAAAAAAACTTCATCTTTCATTTTAACCTTCTCATTTGTCACATGATAGAAAAACGTAAAACTAGTTTGATAAAGGAAAAAAGAAGAAAAAGTTAAATTTAGAACATTTGAACATAAAGTAAAAAACTCTAAAATAAAACTAAAAGTAAGATATTATATTATATTAAATTGCTTATAACTTAAAACTTATAAAAATATTTGTTTTAGGAAATTAAAGCCCTTTCGGGACAAAGAAAAGCAAACAAATTCTTTTATTCCGAGGCTAAAGATTTGAGGTTAAATCTAGAGAAACAATAGGACTGTTTCGCTATATTGTCATTAGGTTTCTTCAGAGTATGGCCTATCCAACGCCACTTCCGTTGCCTGATGTCGACATCCAATTCCTTCTGTCCGGTCCTATTCCACAGATCTACGTTCGATATGGTTTTGCGGCCACCGGATCTTCAGAGATGTTTGCAGAGCATTTCCATGTTTATGACGCATATAACAGCACAGATTTCACTTTGGATTTGAAGAGTTTAAGCTTGGTGCGTAGCGATATTTTGCCGGAGTTCCACACAGGAGATAGGATTCCAAATGCACTACGGGCTTTGTTTATTCTACTGTGAACATCCAGGTCCGTTTCGCCATCGAGTGCTATTATGAAACTACCCAGATAATTAAACTGCGTGACCTCCTCTATTGGCCCCTGGCTTAGAATAACTTGTTGTGTGCTTTGTCCCGTAGTCATTATTTTGGTCTTATTTTCATTGATCTTTATGCCAGCCACTTCCCCATTTAGTTGCAGCGAATGATATAGTTGATTTAAGCCAGCCGTGTTGCTTGCCATGAGACATATATCGTCAGCATAGTCTATGTGACTCAGTTTGTTAAACAGTCTCCATTGGATACCATGCCTTTCAGTTTCGCCCACCGTGGCCGTCATCACATCGTCAATTGCCAGCAAAAACAGTATTGGCGCCAACACATCTCCTTGTCTCACTCCTTGGCGCACATCGCAGGGGTCGGAAAGCTGCCCGTTATGCAAAACAAAACCTTGCCTTATTGTAAGACTCTTTAATAACAGTGACAATTTCAGGGATACCTTTCGCAATAAGCGATCTCCAGATGCATTCCCGATTAACCCGGTCAAACGCTTTCTCAAAATCTACAAACATGAGGTACAGCGGTGATTGGTACTCAGACGATTGTTCAAGTATAATTCGCAAGATGTTGATGTGGTCGACACACGATCAGCCACTACGAAACCCCTCTTGAGGGTAGACTCGATTTTAGATTCTATCCTCTCAAGTACAATGGTTGCCATTAATTTCGGAAAAAACGGACAAAATAGTGATACCACGCCAGTTATTGCAGTTTTTGAGGTTCCCTTTCCTTGGTAGCTTCACAATAACTCCATCCTTCCAGTCCCATGGGTAAGTTTCGCTCTCCCAAATAGTCTGCTTCAGGGTCTGCTTTTAGGAATTCTGCGGCGATACCGTCAAGTTAAGGCTGCTTTGTTCTTCTTAAGAAGATGGATCGCGTTTCTAATCTCTGTACTTGTTGGAGGACTGGTATTTGGTAGATAAATAAATATAATCTTTCGCCAACTATCGGGCAAGTGCCCAAAAGCGAAGCTACAGCTGAATAATTTTGAGAGAAAAGGTGCTAATCTATCTGTTTTCTTTTGCAACAGACCCGGAAATATGCCATCTTCTCCTTATGCCTTAAACGGTTTCAGTGAGCTATAGGCTTGCTTCCTAGCTGTGTATGCCAGCCTGATAACGCAGTAAAGTAGATTAGCCTGACTCTGTTACTGGAAGTGTTATCGTGTAGGTTGTTCTTTTGCCGCCTATCAAACAAAAGTTATTCGCATATAGTTAAGCCAGAATTTTTGATCCGTGATGGTCACAATATAGGATGATACTCTGCCTAACGGGAGAACAAAACACCAAGGACATGAAAAAAAAAACATCGACAAAATTTCGCTGTATTACTCATTTGTTCTTCCTCCTTTATTGTTGTTCTTTAATCAAATTTAAGCACTCAAAATACCAAAAGAAATAAACATGCATTCTTGAAAGAAATCACCCGAGTCAAATCATTTCAAAGGACATCTTAAGCTGTAATAACTACCTTCCTGGTTATCTATTGTTTTATAAAAAGTTTACCCACTTTGACACGCCAAACAATCTGAAGTAGGTACATCTTTCCGAAGAATACCTTGACTTATTAAACTAAACTAACAAAAACTACTGCTCAAGATAAAGCCATCACCCCCTTTTTCCTATTCTTCGTTCCTTAATGCAGGATTACTTATTTCAGGAAAAATAAACCTCATTCAACCTTCATCCATTGAAAAATGAAAAGTTTTTTCCTCAAAAAGAGCAAACAGCACAAAGAATATCGCTCAATAAAAGGTGTGAACAAAACTAATTCCACTAAAAAGTGTGCAACTGTCTAACCAAGTTTAGCGGCGGGCGGCGCGGCCGTCCGTCCGTTAACGTCCTTTTCCACACTTTAAGTAATGAGTTTCTTTTTGTAAGGTTTCTTCCTTCGTCCCTTTTATAATGCCGTATTCCACAAAAGCAGAGAAAATATCATCACTGCAGCACCATTCTGCACTACACAGTACAGTACAGCACAATCAAGGCAGTGTATATCCAACTTAAGATACGAAATGAAGAAAAAAAAAAAAAAAAAGTAGAGAATAGATAGAAAACCTCAAAAACCATTTTTCACAACTTGCGGTCTGCATTGTATCTCATTCCTTTTATTCGTATATCCTTCTGATAAAAGCATTACAAAAATCGCTTGGCATTATATTTCAGTGTTTTGTTGACCAACAAAATAAAAAAGTTTATTCAAAGTTTCTCAGAAAAGCACAAGACCGGAGATTACTAACCACACTATCGTCAAGGATTATTATGACCAACACAGCCATGCAGCCAGCCAGCCACCCAGGGCAGCGCAAGGATTTCTTTCCGATGATGATGATGATTCCTTAGCACACTATCGTGGTGCTGTTGTGGTTCATTTCAAAAGTTCTCAGCCAAGCCAATAGTTTCGCAGAAATTAAGGTGAGAAGGCTTTGTGTGTGCAATAGAGCTGTGCGGCGCGGCGCGCGGCAGGCACCTCACTATATCCAACCAAAAGTCGTCCTGATAGGAACTTTTTTTTTTCTTCCTTTTGAAACGAAAGAAATATTTTTTATAACGAACAGAGAAAAAATATTATGCCTCAAGATTGCCCACCCGTTGTTATTATTAAATTTATATTATCCAATCTAACGGATTGACAAACTCTTGACATTATCTTGATATCAAATATTTCCAAAAAAAAAAAGAAGATACCAAAATCTGAAAAGAAAAACTGGAGACATGGATACAAAACTAACAATATATTGCATTTCATTGTGATAACGTATGGGAAAAGGACAAAAGGAATATGGAGAGGGAGAGGGGGGGTTTTCTTGGATGAACATTTTAGCCATTTAAGAAAATCCTCCCTAGTGATCACAAAATGAAACAAACTTTTATATTTGTCTCCACAGTTAGATGGGTGGTTTGCAATAAGTGTGAGGTCTGGGGGATGACATACGGATTACCAGGGCCGGAGTTGTTATTTTGCTTGTTTTGAAATAGTAAAAAAATAAAGGCCCAGAATAAAATTTTTGAAAAATTAAAAAAATCAAAAATTAAATGTTTGTATAACCTTTCGATTAGAAGAATGTTCACCCACTCAATATGATCCTGGACAAATAATTTCGATGAATTAGACCCCACAACATATGTATAATTCCCGGTTGAAATGATCTCCGCGATAAATAATCTCCATAAAAGTGACCCTTGGTCAACATACGGGATGTAATAGAGGTGGGAAAATTAAAACATGGAACTCTGTCCACCACATTTGAACCGAACAAATATTTCAGAAGTTGTGTGAAGCTTTTCATTCAAGCTCTGTTGTTCAAGGCACCTGCTAGACAACTTCACAGAACTTAAGCGGCATCTTCGTTGTGTTAGCGGGTGTGTCCCTGAAAAAGAATCCCACGAAAATATAATTTTTTTTCAATTCAGAAAATTTGTTGAATATTCGTTTAGATTTTCTTTATTTGCACACTCGTACATTCGTCGGCATCGCGTTGGGGATCTTTTTTCGGTGAGGGTGTGGTTGGTGGGGATCTTTTTCCGGGCACGAATTGTTTTGCAACCTTACTTGGGTACACCATGAGTGGGATTGACAACATTAAACGAGCTAAAATAACGAATATTTTGGGATCTTAATTTTTTGGGATTTGCACTTGCGTCTTTTTGCACATGGATTGGAGATTTAAATCCAATAAAATCGACACAGGACCAGACACAGAACCGAAAAATTTGTTAAGGGTAATATTATTCGGATTCATTATACTACAATTATTTTTTAAAAATGACAGGCACTTAAAACGACTTCGTCACTAACTTATTGCGACCTTGACTTGGTGATTTGGACAACACCAACTTACTTGCCTTGCCGGTATATTCACTTCACTTGCCGGTATATTTTATACACACAATTTAGGGGTATTCAATTATCGCGGGTAGATTTTATAGGTCTCTTGTGGGGTGCCGTGAAATAAGGCTAAATGGAGAGATTTGGCCTTATTTCACTTGTGTAAAGTGAAATAAAACCAAATTTTAACGTTTGGTCTTATTTCACTTTCGATTGCTTTGTTTCCCCAAAATAAACTGAAAACCATCTCAATAAGGTCAAAGCGTCTTTGTTTCCATTTGTATTTCTGCAATTGGCGAAATCTTGATCCAATAGCACATCTAAGAACTTGAAAAACTTGTCTCGCTAAAGGAAGCTTCGTAGATAGTATGCTATCGAATCCATCCAAGAAGCTGCTAGTCCTATACAAAGCTTTATTGCATGATATTTTCTCGTGCCCTTTCTATATTTGAAAAGAGGAATGGTTTTTGTAAGTATCGATCTCTAGCCTGCTGTCTCCAATTTCGTACTCCAAGTTAACGGATGTCTCCCTCTACCTGGTCGCTCCATCGAAGATGAGGTCTACCTTGGCTTCTGACTCCCTCGTGTTTGGGGTTGAAGACTTTACGAGATGGAGCGTCGATGTCCATTTGCTCTACATGACAAAGCCATCTTAGTCAGTTCGTATAGTTCGTTATTGTATCTTCTTCTTCAAATGTTGTTTTCCCGATTTACGCAGACAGGACCATAAATCGTACGCAGAACTTTTCTCTCGAAGACTCCAAGTGACTTTTCATCCGATTGGGAGAGGGTCCATGCTTCCGCACCATATAGCAGGACCGGGACGATAAGTGTTCTATACAGTGTCACCTAGGTTCTTCTCTATAGGGCTTTATTCCTCAATTGCTTACTCAGCCCAAAGAAACAGCAAGAGTTAGTCTGCCTCTGATTTCAGCACTGATGTTGTTGCCTGAGTTTACAGCAGTACCCAGGTAGACAAATTCACTGACTACCTCAAAGCCATATCTACCAACGATCACGTACTGACCAAGTCGGTGGTGGGATTGGACTTTTGTTGATGAAAGCATATACTTCGTCTTGAACTCGTTTAATTTCAGCCCCATTCTGCTTGCTGCTGACTCGATAGAATAGTGAATGTACCGATTAATGCTGGCTTAGTCCTTCCTATCACATCAATGTCGTCAGCAAACCCAAGTAATTGTGTCGATTTATTGAAAATGGTGCCTGATGTGCTGGCATGGGTGCTCCGTATTACATTTTCAAGCACAATATTAAAACAGCTGCATGACAGTGCGTCACCTTGTCTTAGCCCTCTGGTGGTTTCGAGGGTTTCAGTAGAGTCTCTACCAACTTTGACGGAACAGCGAGTATTCTCCAACGTCATCCTGATAAGACGGATCAGTTAATCAGGGATTCTAAAGTTAGACATGGCACGAGACAGTTCAACTCTATTAACACTGCCGTAGGCTGCTTTAAAATCGACGAACAGGTGGTGGGTGTCGATGTTATATTCTTGGGTTTTCTCCAGGATCTGGCGTAATGTGAATATTTGGTCTGTGGTAGATTTGCCAGGTCTAAAGCCGCATTGGTAAGGACCTATCAGGTCGTCAGCAAACGGCTTGAGACGTTCACATAAAACGCTGGACAGGATCTTATAGGCGATGTTTAAAAGGCTTATGCCTCTATAGTTGGCGCAGAGGTGGCAATGCATCTTCAATAAGTTACTGTTTGGTGTGGATTTTTTTTGGGCCGTATTTGTTCGAATACGACGATTGTAAGGCGTTCGCTGTCAAAATTTCTTGAGGCCCAAATTGAACCATATGTACCTAGGTAAAAATGAAGTTCCAGCAGGATGGTGATACGTGCCACACAGCAGAGAAGATGCCCTTTATTGAACTTCAAAAACTAAGACCAAACATAGTGAAAAAGCAAAAATGTTGTAGAATATTTTATTTCAAATCCAGAATCGAAATTCTAACAGAAGATTCTTTTCCGAGAAGACATAATCCTGAAAAAAACCAAATTTTTCATAATAATATTTGAAAATAATGCTTGCCGTGTTGAAATTAGAGGTATCTTGACTTTTGAGCTTGATTGCTGGATTTGGGTTTTGTCATCGGTTTTGAATGTTTTGATTTTTTAAAATTTTAATGTGTTGGGTCACTTAAAAGTCACTAAAACGTTTAAACGTTTAAAACGTTTTTTTTTGGAAAAAATGAAGAAAGCCATCTAATTTCTTTTACTGTTTTGAATTTTAGGAAAAAAAGTTTCAAAATCGTTCGACCAGTTTTTTCAAACAAAGTTTTTTTGAAGTGAAACTTCTTTAGAATCGTTGTGATTTCAAACCGGATGCAACGAAAAAACGACAGGTAAGAGACACAAATACAAAAATGTGTAGGATGAAGCCAGGAAAGAATGAGACAGAAATATACATACTATTTTACAAAGAGGATATATACATAGAGTCCAATCTTTCCTACGTTCCATCCTCCTCTGCTAAAATTTTCGTGGTCTCTTTCCTATTGTATTCATTGTCCGTGTAAAACAACAACAAGAAACGATGAGGTAAGTAGTAAGGTGTGAAGGTGTGAACGCACACATGTTTAACAAAAAGCACAATATGACAGCTGTAGCTTGTAGGCAAAATCAAAACAAGGCACAAGTTTGGCCTCTATGTATATATCCTCTTTGCTATTTTATATTATCGGTCTCTCCTCTTTGTCCCATACTTCGTAGCGTCCCCACTCCCGTCTTCTAAGCATAGTCGCCTGTAATTTGTGAGCCAGAGCGAGAGAGCAGATGTCATGTCGGTGTGTATGTATATTGCACACTGTTTAATACGTGCTTGTATTTGAGCATTTAACGTGTGTTTGTGTTAGTGTATGTGAAAACTACGTGAGCTACTGTTCACTGTATGCGGGTTAGGGTGGGTCACTTTTCTATGAAAAAATTTTTTTTTGCTTTTGCCCGTTCGTAATAGGTATTAAAAGTAGCTATATGGTCTAATGGATGAATGCTGAAAGTTTCATCTCAATCGGATAACATCTTCTGCCTCCAATTTTACCATAAAAATTTGGGTAAACAAATTTTAAGTCGCATTTTTCTAAGGTACGAATTACTTTTTTTTGTAAGTAAAATACAACAAAACTGATATTTTATTTATTTAATACTTTATTAAAACAATTTTTTTTATAAATATTTGATTTCATATAACACGAAAATCTTTTTTGCTGTCGAATTTCGGCATCAATTTGCGAGACAAAAGCTTGGATTTTATAAATCCTTCGCGTGCTGATTTTGTACATAAAGTTGCTGAAGCTTCCGTCACGGTTTTTACTGCCCTCTCAACTGCCTGAGTGTGACATGGTAATTTCAAAAAATGTATTTCATTTCCTTCTTGAGCAATGAAGAATTTAAGCTCTTCATTGGAAACGCTTTTCAGCAGAGGGGGATCAAAAACATCTTTTTGCCAGTCAATGAGATCGTAGTAGACTCTGGCTTCCATTTTTATTTTTGGGACCTCAAACACTCTGAGCTGCTCATATTTTAAAGTGCGGGCTTTCAAAATACGACGCAGAGCCAACTCCCTTATGCATTTGCTTGAGTCGGTTAACATAGCAAGCAGTAAATTTTCAGAATGTGCAAAAAAACAGTTGCGTTTTATGACTGGATCAATAACAGCTTTTAGGTCGAAGGTAAGGTATCGAGATGACGAGATTAAGTGCCATAAATGCCGCGCTCCATCTTTGCATGTTGGGTGGTTTTTAATGCGGAACCAAGTTGGAGCGTACACTTTGACAACATAAGTTGCCAACGTTGTTAGTTTTTCATCAGGATCTGTTGTTGCGATGTAGAGACGAAGAACTCGATTAGCTCGCGTGAGCCACCTAGCGTGAGACATTTTCCCAGGTGATTTGTCGGCAAGGTCACTTGGGCAGCTACCAGTCATAACCGCTGATACAATTCTATGCAAATAAAGTTGGTCAGAGCTAAGATTTTTTGTGTCCATCTCAGGTAGGGGGACGCTTGGTATAGTTTTGAAGTCAACGATGGTATTTTCTTCACAATTTTCCAATTTTTTCCCAATAACACATGAAAATGTTCTTGGCCCTGAAGTCATACCATCAATATGAGCGAAAAGATGACGAAATGGGAGTTCATTCATATGCAGCATACAAACTATCCACTGCAATGGTTTGTTCAAGGATTTTTCAAGTAGACGGATAATTCCTCCAAATTTTCCAACATTGACATTTGTACCATCGCATCCAAGATCCATCAAATTTTTTAGTGATATATTTTCTGTCAAAAAATAGTTAGTTATCTCTTGCTCAATACACTTAGCTGTGCCTGTTGGTGGAGCAATATAACCCAAATATTTTGAATTTGGTTCGCTAATTAACGAAACGTGTTCTTCAACTATTATCTCACGGTAATATTCTTCTGTTCACCAAGGTTTTGTCTTTTCGACCATCAAAATACAACGCACTGATTTCCGAAACGGCATCTTTTTTTTGAACACTTTCCCTAGCTTTTTTTCGTTCCCTTCTAAGTTTATTTTTGTCAATAATGTGCAATTCAGATTCTTGTAGGATAACGGAGGCGATTGCGGCTGCAGCTCTGTCTGACACGCCATATCGGTTACAGGTATGAGATAATGCGGAATAGTTCACGGAAGGCTGTATTTTCTTTTTCTTTACAATGGCTACGCTAGGAAAATCTTCTTTATCAGTATCTTCACATGAATCGGTTGATTCGTCTAGTGAGCTGTTATGAGGAGAAGCAGAATTTGCCGACACATTTGCGACCGTTTTCTTGGTACAACTTGTTAACTTTTCCCTATCAAGCTTCCTTTTAATACTTTTTTGAATCTTTCTTGTTGATGCGACATCTGTGTTTCCTATCATCATTTTTCTGGTCGTTCTTTGGTCAATAAGGAATTCTTGTTCATTAGAAGGAACTTTTCTTTCTTTTGGGCAAGTACATTTAGAAAAATCGGAACACTTGCAGGACGAAATATCAAACAAAGCTTTACTTGAAGCAATAAACACTTCTAGCTTCTTTTTTGGAATTCTTGGGTGAAATTTAAGTAGCTTTTTGCACTTACCATGATAACATTTTAGCATTTGCAACATTCTTTTATGGGAAACAATCGGAAGTGATGCTTGTTTCCAAATATCTAGCACTTTTTCGCCCACAATATCACTTATTTCTTTGAAAGTTGGTTCTTTTTTGTTTGTTTTTAAATTGTGCCTAATCCACTCGTAACACTTCATAATTTCTTCATAAGTAGGGAGCATATTACTTTTAAGATCACATGTTTCACCAAATAAAGTACACTTAAAGGCGTTTCTAGTACGTTCCATGGCGATTAATAAATTACGTAAACAACAATATCTTTTATCCTCGGAAATCACGATAAAACTGAGGAATAAATGACATTTACTAAGAACATTCAAATGAGTGCCGGGCTACTCTGATAATTTTTTTTTTGAAAATTCAAGACAAATAATATATTATTAGAAATAAAAAGTCAAAGCTTGCTATGTTTTTTGAAAATTTGAAAATAAAAATGAAATACAAATTTAAATGTACCTTCCGAAATCAATAAATTCATCAAAACTTTGAATGAAAATTGGAGGCAGTTACTTTCGATAGATTTAAAAAATTCTTTGCATACGTCATAAGGACCTCAAATAGCCACTTTTTATTGCTATTACAACAAAAAATTCAAAAAATAAAAAAAATGGCCCACCCTAATGCGGGTGCGTATTACAGCTTTTTAGTAAGATGTCAGCGTGGTGTGTTATTATTGAAGTGAAACTTCTTTAATATCGGGGTAATTTGAAACTCGACGAAACGGAGATGCAACATGACACTTTTAAGCAAATATGTAAATCAATTAAAAAAAAAATATATCGCAACAAGTCTGAGAGAGAACGAATGAAAAAAAAATTATGACACAGTATTTTATATTCTAGCTCTCATTTTCTCCTATCATACGTTTTGCCTCTCACTCAGGTCTACTAAGCATTATGTTAAACAAAAGCGAGTGAGCAAGCACGTTGGTACGATTAAGTTAGTATGTTAGTTAATATAGGTACGTGGTTTGAATGCTGTCTAACAAGAAAAGCTTTACAAAAGGTTTCAATAAACTTAATTCAAGAAGAATGTAAAATTCAAACAAATGCATAACAAAAGTATTTATAAAAAATTGGCATTCAAAAAATTATTTAAATTTTAAAAAAGTATCCTGAATTTTTGAAAATAGTCAGTTTTGAATATTTTTTTGACTTGTTTTAAATAGTGGCGTCCTGGAGTTCATACTTTAAAAGGGAGTCAAAAGGACGCAAAGTATGTCGGTACGTCTGTATGCTTGAATATGTGTTGAAACTTTTGTATTTGTATAGATACGTGTTGAAAGCATTTAGTCATACATAACATAAGGTTTGAAAGTAATCCGAAAACTGGTGCTGGGTGGCTGAGTTTTTCATCTCATTCTCTCGTAAATTATGTATACCAACTTCTTTGAAGTTTGAAGAGGGACAAGTTGACAAATTTGGAGTAATGGGGAGGGGGGGGGGGAGGAAAATGGACACGAATGGTGGCTGGTTGGTTGTAGGTGGGGTGGGTGATTACTGGTGGTGGTGATTTGGTTTGAGGGGGGGGGGGGGTAATGGACACATTGAAAAAAATGGTGGGTGGTTGGTTGGTGGTTGTAGGTGGGGGTGGTCACTGGTGAGGGGGATTTGATGTGGGGGTGGGAGGAAAAAATTGTCAAAAATGATGGATGGTTGGTTAATGGATCTATGACGTGTGGGTGATCACTGGTGAATGTTTTTGTTTGGGGGGGGGGGGGGTGAATTGAAAAAAAATGGTTGTTGGTCAACCAACCAACTTGCTTGTAGTTGGTGTGCGTGGTGGTGATGGGGGGAGGGTTTTGGTGTGTGGGGTGAGGAAACAATTGTCAAAAATAGTGGGAGATTGGTTGGGGGTTGATGGTTGAGGGTTGGTGGTTGTAGGTGACTGGGGATACGGGGGGGAGGGAGGGATCTTTTAACAGAAAGATGAGCATACGCAAAAAGTCAAAGGGGCTGGGGTGGGATACCTCCCTCCCGCTTCAATATAATAATTGAATAAACTGCACTGTATAATATTATTGTGCAGGGGCATGACCCCGAGCTTTTTTTGTTTTTTTTTTTTCCTATATATTCTGCAATTGTAAATAAACAAAAAAATTAAGTTTCACATCTGCCGGGCGTCCCGTGACGGCAAACTTTTTTTCTTTTACGAATGCATAACTTGCCTTATAGTTTCTTTAACAGTGAGCATTCTCCAACTTTATCCTGATATAACGCATCCGTTTCGCAAAAGATTTTGAAGCTAGTCGATAGCTGCTTTGAAATCGATGAACAGGTGGTGGGTCTCGATATTTTTGGGGTTTCTCCAGGTTTCTGCGCAATGTGAAGATTTGTAGATTTTCCAGATCTGAGATCAGGTTTTGAGTCTGGTTGTGTTGATCAATGATCACATTTTGGCCGGGCATGTGTAACTCTTGATTGTCATTTAGATTGACAGGTAACGGTCGCTCATTGTTGGGATCTTGACTGTCATCACTGTTAAAAAACTTGTTAAAATAGTTTTAGGTTCAAGGGTCGCTAGTGAATCCTGATGTTGATTTTTACTTGCAATTAAAGGTTGTTACTATAAGGCAAGTTATGCATTGGTAAAAAATAGTGGGTCCGACAATTCTGTCTGTCTGTCTGTCTGTATGTAAAGACACCTACAGCCTAAACAGCTGGACCGATTTGCTTCAAACTTGGCACATAGTATTATTATGACGTCGTACAGAAGGGTTTTTGGAATTAGCATTCTAGCTCTAAAACTAACGGTACCTGCCATACGATTTTTAGAGGAAAATTGATTTTTCTCAAAAACGGCTCCAACGATTTTGATAAAACTTTCTGAATAATGTTTTTTGTGCAAACTGTATGTTTTGGTTGGAAAAGATTGTTCAGTAAAAGTCTTATAACGGTACCTCCCATAAGACAGGTGTTTTTGAAATCAGATTTTCTCGTAAACCACTTGACGGATTTCGATGAAATTTTTAATAAAGGAGCCTTTTTATAGATGAAATAATATAAATTTTTAAATTGTTCAAAAAAAGTATTTTTGAGTTTTAAAACAAAAAATTAAAATTTTTTTTTAATTTTTGTTTTTTCCAAGAAATTCTAAACAGTAAACGAAATAAGATGGCTTACTTAATTTTTTCCAAAAATACGTTTTAACTAGTGATTTTTAAGTGATCAATAGAATTTCATATTCAACCCTGCTTTTTTTCCAAAATCTCAAACCCCAAAACCACTGTCTCACATTAGATCAAGTTTGTCCGACCCAGTCGTGCACTTTATTTTAATCTTCTATGATGGTGGTAAATTTTGTTCCTCCTGAGCAACTGTCTTCCATCCATCGAACGAGCTTAGACATTAAGTACCGCCTTGTCTTTTTAAAATGCTAAGTACGTCCCTGCAGAGCGTCGTCGTCATCGTCAGTGCTGCTGGATGTCGACTCATGTTTTTGTTTGCTACAAGTGAATCCTTTTTCTCAGTACCAACCAAGCCAACAAAATAAAATACACAAAAAAAAAAAAAAAAAAAAAAATTAGAAATAGAAATATAGAAGATAGACGATTTTTCCTGGATCTTCCTTTTCCCTGTATGCGAATAAATTTCATCGCTCTGGTGCTCCAGCTGAAGCAAAAAATTTGTGTTTGGTGTTTGGATTTTTGGGAAAATATGAAATACTTCCATATATGGGGTGTGTGTTGTGCCGTGTGTGTTTGCCCTTTCTTCCTCGCAAATGAGGCGAGCATATCTATATAAGGAGAGAAAGGAAGAGCACCAGCACCAGGTATACCCGAACCTAACCCATTCTCGTACTTCAAAAAGCACCCAGTGATGTATGCAAAATTTACTAAACTGTAATAAAAGTTTTATTTGATATTTGCGGTGGGATTTACAATAATTCCGAATTTGGAGGTTGGTATGGTGCTCCTCCTGCTGCTGTTGCCACTGCTACTACTATACTACGGCGGAGCGGTGGTCCTTGCTTCTAAGTTTGTCTGTGTTCGCATTTTGAATTTTTGAATTATGTGGAATGTTGTATCGTCTGCATTTAAATTTACCGGGGGGCGTATACCCAATTTACAGTCTATTATATGAAGGGCAATTGTTTTCTTGGATTGTGTGTGCTCTTTATTTTGGTTTATCGAGGAAGGGCTAGATTTGGAACCTATAACATATATGTTTTACTGGTTGTGACTTGGGAGGGTGTTTGTGTGATTTTTGAAATTTAACCACCAATGTTTATTTGGATGTTTAAAAGAGAAAAAGAGGGTTGAGACTACAGATACAGAGGAGTCTCCGTATATGTGGGTAAGGATTTAGTTGAACTAGCTTTGGGGGGGAATGTTCCCCTTTTTTATTTGCTATTTTTTGATAGAAAATGATTTATGGAAGTTTATTTGCTCAGAGTAAGTTTAAGTAGATTTTTGATATTTATATGGAAAAAGTTACCAAGAGAAATGGTACGTGTGAGATTTGATTGAATTTTTAGAGTAAGGGAAGCTTTGATATCTAGGTAAAGTACTTTATATGAGGTTTTGTTTGAATTGCCAAAGAGATTATGGATACATTAAGTATTTGAGAGATAGAAGCTTTCACATTGGTTGAAAAAAAAAATAGATTGAGTAACTTTGAAGGGCAAAAATACATTTTAAACTCTCAAGTATGTCATTGAAAGGTGCAAAAAAGGAGAAAGTGATGAAACTTTGGGATATTTAAGAAAATAAAGCCATACAAAACTGATTTATTTTTCTTGGTTTCTGAGGTTCTTTTAATAATAAATCCAAAAGTCACGCTAGCCAAGTAAATTGAGCAGAATTAAAAACGGGAGACTTACGCTGCAGGGATTTGTGATGGGGGCAATGTCATCACAGATACATCACCAATCTCTCCCCAGGAGGATAAAATGGATTGGAAATGGTATTTATTTTACCTTAGGGATTTTTTTTTTTCAATTTGTCAGACACTATAATATAATTGTGTAAGCAATGGAAGGGAAATTTCAAACTCGAGATAGCGATCAAAATAGTCGTTACAAATATAACAGATGCACAAAGAGGTCTGGCGTTATTTTTGTCTTCTTTAAACAGTTTGAAAAAATAAAATGATTGAAATGTGGTTGATTCATAAGACTGACCTTTTTGCCAATTGCACTGACTACATTTAAGTTGCAAGAATTGCCAGTTACCTATATAATAATAACAGACGACAGATGTTAGATAACAAATGACAGATGAAAGGTGACAGATGACAGATGACAGATGACAGATGACAGATGACAGATGACAGATGACAGATGACATATGACAGATGACAGATGACAGATGACATATTACAGATGAAAGTAAAAGATGACATATTACAGATGATATATGATAGATCACAGATGATAGATGACAGATGAAAAATGCTTTGCGGTGAGCTATTGGGATTGTTATGTGATCGGCGCTGTATCAACTTGATTTACATAAAATGTTGGAAATAGTGTGGAACTCTATCATTTCCATTTCGTGAGCAGCCGGTAAGCAGTCCTGATCGCATACTTGCTCCCTTTTTCTCCTCTTAACATAGTGAAATAATGCCAAATATTGAAATATTACTCTATTCCTGACTTCAAAAACTTGACTTGTATGCACATTCACAGCCTAGTTAATATGAAAGGTGTCTCCTAGTTTCGCAATGATAATTTAGAGAATTATTCTTTGGTATGTTATTGAAAAAAAAAAACGTTCTTAAAAATGGTCTTTCTCCAATGTTGACGGGATTTTTGTTGCTTTATTTTTACTTGCTCTATAGGGCAAGTATTGGTTTCGTGCAGAAAAAAGAAATCGAGGTTTTAATCAAACATGACATTACGATGATAGAGAAGCCCAAAAAAAGACCGTCCGTCGGTCTGTCTGTGCGTCTGCGCGGATGTGCGCTTTTTCACGTCACGCTACAGCCTAAACGGCTTGACGGATTTTTTTCGAACTTGGTATATAGCAGTTTGAAGAAAAACCGTTGTCGAGGTTTTTTTTTGTTTCGTTTTAGACCGGCTCAAACTGGTACCTTTCATGTTACGGTTTTTTTCATTTTGGATTTGTTCGGAAACGGCTCTAACGATTTGGATTAACCCTGCATTTAACTTACCTAAAATATTTCTAACAAAATGACTTTTTTTTTGTGGCTTAAATAGTCGTAACGAAAATCAGGTTTAAACTGTTTTTTTTTTTCAAATGGCCATAAGTTCGCAACGGCTTAATTGAATTGACTCAAACTTCGTTTGGCATTGTTCTTTATAGTGTTCTATAGGATGGTTTTGTAAATTTTTCAGTGAAGCCTTTGTAAATGGTGGCTCCCATACAAAAAGCCACTAGGTTTTGGCCAAGTTATATAGTTTTTTCTAATTTACTTAAAAAAGATTCTGCCGATTTTTATTAAACTTTGTATGTAATATACATAGAATGTTTTGAAGAAAACTGCATTTAAGTTTTTGGCTACAAATGATAATAACGGAATTGTTGTTTAACAATTTTATTAATTTGGCCATAAGCGGACATTATCATTTATATCACCCAAAAGATGACATCTAAATTTGATATACTAAAGGTTTCTTAACGTAAACTTCTGTATATTGGGTCTTCCAGTTTTAGCCAAACTTTGTTAGTTTTTCCCAATTTTTTCAAACATGAGTTTTCATATTGCTCGAAAACTTTGTTTTCATCGTACTATTGTACCCACAGAGCAAGTACGTGCCACCCAGTCGTGCATTTTATTTAAATAACTATTAAAGATGCGTTTTACTTTCCGATGTATCTTTTCATTTTCAGGTAGTTTTTCGTTAACAAAAATTTTAAATATCTACACTCCTAGTGTAGAACCAGGAATCATTTCCCAAATTCTTGTTTACGAAATAATACGTACTGAGTACAAAATCATGCAAAAACTTCATCTCAAAGCTAATAAGAATTATTAACCGAATAACATTTTTTGAGCACCATTATTTGGCACTACGAAATCCAGTAATTTAAAAAATTGCTTTTCATAAACTCGCAACTACAAATCCTCGCTTTTTAAAATCTCGCATTAAAGTTCCACACCCAAATCTCTCAAATGTCAACTAAAATCTCGCAAATCAAAATCTCGCAAAAACAAATTTGAAAAGTAATTTTGGTACCTGCCAGACGACTGGAGATACCTTAAACGGAGCAATGAATTTGGGTGAGCGGGTGTGCCCCCGAAAAAGGGAGCTAAAATACCTAAATCCCGCGCAGCGGTCCACCCAAGTATACTGTTGTCTTTTCCGAGAATCTATTGTTATAAAGACTAATCCATATTATTTTTTTAAAGTCAAACTATGATTATATGTTAACACAAACAAAATTTTATTTTTTAGAAAATCACCCTTTCTGCCTGAATGAGAGACGAAGATACCCCTTCGCTTCGCATACGATTTTTAGATCACAAATGCAAACTCTTCTCTTCTGTTATTATTTTGCTTCGCAAAAGTTATTGTACTCGCTCTTAAAATACTATTGAAATAAGTGTACTCCAAAAGCCTTGTAACGTCCTACTTGTATATCTTTAATTACCATTTGTTTTTATGCGAGATTTTATAATGCGAGGTTTCGTACTTCGAGATTTTGATTTGCGAGACTTCGTAACCAACCCCATTACTTAACTTTGCTATCATGGTTGTCTGATTATCAGGATTAATATTTATGGGCAGGCTCTTATCATTCTTTTTTCATCTTTATTTTGCCAACAGTGTTACTATTGGTTAAATGTTTTACCACAAAATTATAGATTTCTGATATACAATTTATTTTTTTAACCTAAATTCGTTCACATTTTCATACTATTTCTTTCAATTTCTGGTTGTTTTTTTTTTGAGCGAATTTCGTTGAGGTTTCTAAATTTGACAAAATAAACTGAATCGCAGAATTAAAACTTATCTACACAACAACTTATATGAAATTATAATTTTCGCTCAAATAAACTTCGATTGCGATAAGAAAACTTTGAAAATGTGTTCAAATGGAAACTCCATACTTAAACCCCAACACGTGGCTTAGTTGCAAAGTATTAATCCAAAAAGACTTAATCTGTCATGTTGATACTTTCTTAAATTTATGTTTTATTTTCCAGATAAATATAAAAAAAAAAAACTTTTAAGAAAGGAGCAATTTTAAAATATGAAAAGTTTCTCTCGCATGATAATTAATGAACATCCAACAGCCTACATCCTCATACTTAAAGGATTATTATCAAATCAAACTACTGAACTGAATTGAAAAATGTTCATTTAACCCTCGCATACTTTATACACTCCGAACCACTTGTTTGGGGACTTGTTCGAATATCTGATTATGATGATTTTTACTAACCTTTCTGTAAAAGAAATTCAGAAGACAAGAAAAACACGATCCTTAGAATTATTTTGGTTCTAAATGTGTTTTACTCCTTTTTACATTTAAATATTGCTTGAAATGCATCGTTTAAAACTTATGAGCAATAAAATTTCCAGAAATGTTTTTTTAATTAAATTTGTATACACAAAAGTCAGTGGCTGTCATTTCGTACTTTGGTCGTAGCCATCGTAGTCCAACATTATCTGTCAAAATGTATTAAAAAGCATACAGTAACTGAGATAACTTCGAGTATGAGCAAACGAATACCTGTGATGAATTTTTGTTCAACATCGTAATGGTATGAGTAAAAGTCTAGGTTTTGATTTATTTTGTATTTGTATTGTATTGTATTGTATTATTTATTTGTATTTAATGATAAAGGTTAACATAATGCTTAAAATAATAAAGTTTACAAAGCATGGCCTATAAGCAGTGTTGCCGCAAGCCAAAAAAAAGAGTCTCTAGTTTGAACTTAAAAATCCGCTAGATATGCCAAATATTTAAAAAAAGTCGCTAGAAAAAATTAAGTATAAATATCTATACTTTTGCAGGTATATTTTCTTTTTCAACGGAAAATCCACATTTTATCTGGACTCATCGCACTAAAATTAGTATTTGTAGTCATAAATTGGAAGGAACTAGTCAAATAAAATGCCTACCTTTTGCTCAAAACTTTATTTGACGGTTTGCTGGAGAAATATTAGTAGAAAATCTGCAAAATACATACAAGTAATAAGATTCACATTTTATAGGAAAAAATTATTTAAAATTACATAATGTATCTATCATTTCACATGATAAACAGAAATATGAGGTATGCTGATTGTACGTGTGACGTCACTATCATCAGGGCCATAAGTTTAGCTTAAACAAAATCACTATTAGTTATTTCTAAATTATACTCAAAAAAAAAAATTCAAATACGAACTGCGGAAAGTACTAGCGTGGGAAAAATAGCGTATGAGTGGTCTCCAACCATGATCTCCATTAAGAAATCTTACACACTCTTCCAATGAAAGAAAACTTGAGCAAAAATAAAGTCTTCTTATTTCCTGTAAGATAGGACACAGCGCCAAAAAAATGGAACACATCCTCATTTTGATTCAAATTGCAGAGAGAGCACACAGGATTTAAATCTTTTCTATGTGGCCTATAGTTCAGTTCAATCATTTCTGTTCGAATCTTGAAAATTAAACTCATGTCAGAAACGGAGAGCTGCTTGCTACTAAAATAATTGCTTTGGCCAAGACTCAGATTAAATTGTCTATATATACCCCGAGAAGTCGACTGCCTCCCTCGTCTCAGGCACTGCTGATACATACTTTCGTCGATTACAGCGATGCAATCGTAGAGCGAGTTTTTCAACACTTCTACATCGTCCACTGAAAAAACAATGGAAGATTATGCGTAACTGCAAAGTCATACCAATTTTTAATGGGAGTGTGTGTATTCACACCTGAAAGCTATTAAGAGGGTTCGTTTTTGCAAGTTTTGGTCAGATCGTTTCATTACCTTGACAATATAATCAGCGTTAGCTTTCAAATTTCGAAGGAATATTTGTGGAAGACCTGATTCCAAGTGAATAGCGTAACTGGGGGTATTAAGAGGCAATTTAAAGATTCGTTTAAGAAGTATCTCTGTATGTCTTCCAATTCATCTAATTGTTGATACCCATACACTTCTTTCCCATAGCAAAAACAAGTATTCACAATCACAGTAGCGTTGGAAACACTAAATTTTGATTCCACATCTACAAATTTGTTACTGAAAAACTGCGACCACATGGTTGTTCAAAGCAACTTTTGCTGCAGTTGATTTTTCTTTTATATGTGCTCGAATATTCAAGTTATATGTAAGAACATATCCGCAAAAAATTGATCAACTGTTGAGAGGCTGGCTCGAAAGCTAGCCTGGAAGCAACTGATGATATTATTTTGTTCCAGTTGACAAGTCTTCTATAAAGAATTTGTGTAAAAACTTTTCATAAAGAATTCAACACTGCGATACCCCTGTAGTTTTGATTCTTAAAACACAATCCAAAAATTATATGAAATTGAGTGACCTACGAAACAACGATGACTAAAACTGACATTTTATTTCATAAGATAAGAAAGGAAACCTTATTAATTCCCTTATATGCAATCGACTCCATGTTTAATGGTACTAAATTATTCTAAACAGCAGAACAGGACTTCGATAAACTATGAGAAGTTTCAGAGATATTCCGATCTCGATCGAATCAACATAAAACAGAACTTGCTGTACTTTTAAATGTCACATTAAGCTTTCTTCTGTTCACTGAATCACAATTGCAAACAATTTCGCATCCATATTTTCAGTATTGGCACCAACAGAGGTTTTGCCAATAGTTAATTTGTTTCAAGAGGGGTGTAATAAGCTAGGCTTTCCATTTCATGACTTTAAAGCCAATCCCTTTCCAAACCGATTGAGAAAACTTTTTGTATGTGCATAAAATTTCGGATAATGGAAATATTAACTTACATAATTTTACAACACCGAGTCACGATCCACTTTGAAAAATTTGGCCCTATTGTTAAGACCTTGCTTCTATGTTGGAATTATTGCTTGAAAACTACTGATCCATCACATACCTTAGTTGTAGATACCTAAAATTCCTTCTCAGGAACTAGGAGCAGTAGGAAAAGTACGCTCTGAAGATCCAGGCACAGGCCTCACAAGCCGGTCATGAAAGGGAAAAGTAATTGTGATAAAAGATGCAAAATATGCCTCGGTTGGCCCCCGCAAACGAAAAGCAGCCCACGATTTTAGTGGAACGTGCGAACGCTAAACAGGCCGCTCAAAGCCGAACAGCTAGCCGAGACCCTCGCCAAACTCCAAACTCACGTAGATGCGATGGGATGGACCAGGCCTGCGAATTACAGAAGACTGTAATTTCAATTATGGGAAATGCCACCTTGATGGAAAATCGCACTTGTTTGGGTGCGGATTCATTGTCAGAGGAAGAATAAGGAAAAACGTCTTGTCAGCGAGAGAGTGGAAAACAATCCGCATAAAAGCCGAAATCCACCATCTAAGCCTATTAAGCACCCATGCCCCTACAGAAGAGAAAAACGACGATATACCAAACAAAGTTTCTACGAGCTCCTCGCCAAAACCTGTGAGCAGTTCCCCAAAACTTGAAATTAAAATCCTCTTGGGAAACTTTAATGCCATAATTATGGGAGAGAGGACATCTCTGGTATGACGATCGGAAAACACAGCCTGCACGCATCCACTTCCGAAAACAGGCTCATAATCGTCGATTTCGCAGCGGGAAAAAACATGGTGCTGAGCACTACACGTTTCCCACGTTCAGACATTCACAAGGGCACATGGCGATCTCCAGATGATCTAACCTGCGAGCGACTCGACCATGTTTTGATAGACGGAAGACACTCATCTAGCATTTACCGAGGAGCAAACATCAACTCAGACCACACCGACTAGTGTAAAACTTAGAGTACGGATCTCCATGGAAGCTCTTAGTTGGACGACTTCAATCGGAAGAAACCACCGATGCCTATGCCGACCGCGTATCCCTTGAGCTTGCGAGAAATATTTCGATTGATGGCATAAGCCCGGAAGACCAATGGCAGCTTTGTCAGCAAGTTGACAAGCTGGCAATGTTAGCCATTTGGAGAAACTACTTTAACCAATTGTTAAACGGCGATGACAGCCAAGATACCGCCTAAGATCGAGCCATGTTCAACTTTAGAATCCTTGCTGATGACGTTGGAAAATGCTGTTAGGTCAAAGTTGGTAGCCAAAATGTTGCTACGATCTCGATTGGGGGAAGTCGGTGTCGACTACGCCGAAGCAGCTGTGCAGTTGAAGCGGACTCAGTGTGCTTGCCTCATGGCACGGCTAGGAGTGTCGGTCGGCGAGGTTCTTGCTTCATGCACAAACAGTCGTGTTCAAAATTTAATTCACACTGAGGTTTGTATATGAGGTGAAGAGGGACACCGGACGGACCCAGTGCTTGACATCTTCATCTTCGTTCAGTGGGCGACAGTTGTAAATCGCCCGAATGGCTTGCTTGTTTCCCTACCCTTGGCATAGATGCCCCATGAAACCACCAAAGGGCTAAGACAAGGTGACGCACTGTCATGCAGCTGTCTTAATATTGTGCTGCAAAATGTAATACGGAACACCCATGCCAGCACATCGGGCACCATCTTTAATAAATTGACACAATTGCTTGGGTTTGCGGACGACATTAAATTGATTGGAAGAACAAAACGAGAAGTTTCCGGTGCGGCGCCTTCACTACTATAAAGTCAGCAGCAAGAAGAATGGGACTGAAAATAAATGAAGACAATATGATTTCATCAACAAAAGTCCAATCCCACCAGCGACTTGGTCAGAACGTGACCATTGATACAAACGACGAACTATACGTGCTGTACAGCGACATAAGCCTAGCCAGCAAAATTGGAGTTCAACGAATTAGATGTTTGTATATGAGGTGAAGAGGGACACCGGACGGACCCAGTGCTTGACATCTTCATCTTCGTTCAGTGGGCGACAGTTGTAAATCGCCCGAATGGCTTGCTTGTTTCCCTACCCTTGGCATAGATGCCCCATGAAACCACCAAAGGGCTAAGACAAGGTGACGCACTGTCATGCAGCTGTCTTAATATTGTGCTGCAAAATGTAATACGGAACACCCATGCCAGCACATCGGGCACCATCTTTAATAAATTGACACAATTGCTTGGGTTTGCGGACGACATTAAATTGATTGGAAGAACAAAACGAGAAGTTTCCGGTGCGGCGCCTTCACTACTATAAAGTCAGCAGCAAGAAGAATGGGACTGAAAATAAATGAAGACAATATGATTTCATCAACAAAAGTCCAATCCCACCAGCGACTTGGTCAGAACGTGACCATTGATACAAACGACGAACTATACGTGCTGTACAGCGACATAAGCCTAGCCAGCAAAATTGGAGTTCAACGAATAAGATGGCTGGGCCATTTAGAGCGAATGGACATCGACGCTCCAGCTCGAAAAGTCTTCAACGCCAAACAAGATTGAGTCAGAAGCCAAGATAAGCCTCATCTTCGATGGAGTGACCAGGTAGTTTGAGATCTCCGAATACTTGAAGTGCGAAATTAAACAGGCAGGCTATCGAGAAGGCTGGAGGGACGTATTAAACAAAGCCTAGGAGAACCACGCTCTTTTTCAGCCAGAATACCAAAAGAAACCAAAAAAGGCTGGCAATGCCCGTATTTAAAATTTACCTAAAATCAGATATGTTGAATGAGTTAGTCTGACTTGAAAAATCGGTTTCATCATTAAAAAGTCACGAAAAATTAATTCGAGCCGAAAGATTCTTAAAAAATAGCATCACTAAACTACCATGTTTATTTTTGTACAAATTTAAACTTGCCTTTGTCTTTAAAAAAAAATGTAACCCCAATCAAGTGATGCGTAGTGTATCTTTAAGTCTTGGAAAAGTGCAAAGAAAAAATCCACCTAAGACTTTTATCAAAACACTCTCAGGATGTTCATAGGCGTAAAGTTATTGAAAAACAAAACAACGGAAATCCAAAACAAGTCTCCTAACCGAAATAATCGTATTTGCCTTAGTCTAGGAGGAGCAAGGAAACTTGTGGTTATCCACAAAGAAACTTCATGAGCTTGATTTGGATTTAATTGAAATTAATTGTATTAATCGTATTTCTCACTGAATATACCACAAATCAGTTTCTCTACGTTAAGAGTCATCATTGGCATTCACCTATATGTATGAACTCGTAGAGAAGAGAGTATCCCAATACAATGGAATCATCTCCGTCTCGGAGCTAGCGAGGTCGAGATTGAAACCTCAGTTCGACGATTCCTACCTTAATTAAAGCCATCTCTCTGAATATCATATGTCAAGTGGTGAGGGCAAGTCAAAGGAAAAAACCCACACACAATCTAGATAACGAGTGGGATTGGGATATCCTTGCGAGAGAGAAAATTTAATCAAATCCACCACAGGACTTTGGATATTGTTTGTTGTGTTCGTCGCCATGTTGTTTGTTTATGAACAAAAATTTATATTAAAAATAATTTTCCAAATTCGAAAAGTGTGTATAAAATATTCAGTCGTTTACACAATAGTTTTTGAAATGGAATTGGGTTAGCTAAGTTTGGACGCGAGTGGGCGTATAGCGGGAGTGGTGGTTTTCGAAAGGAAATCGTAGCTCGAATTCTCATGAGTGCTGCACTTTACTTTGATGCTCTTAACACACGTTGGTTGGTCGCGTCCCGTCGCGCCACGCCGCCCCGCGCCACTGTGTCGGTCGGCTAGTGCGGCATCTTTTTGTCATATCTCGGTTGGTGGAGTCGACTCAAAAGTTGGAATTTTGTTGTTTGGCAGTAAGCGGCATAAGCATAACGGCAAGGGCAACGGGAACTCCAACGGCAACGGCAACGCCAACCAAGGCTCATTCCATTGGGAAATCAAACATTTTGGAAGCTTAGTTGTCAGGAAGAGAAAACTTTGTTGAAATAGCTGTTGGAGCAACTACAACAATGAGTACGATGATGACGAGAAAGCATTCTTGTTGCACAATGAAAATGAAATTTGTAAATACAACAAGAAAGATAAAGGGGACGAAAGATGAGGAAAGTCAAAAACGAGGTACAATTGGGACTAGGAATTCTTGGCGTTCGTTGTGCGGTTATGACGAAAGTTTAATATTATCCCAAAACGATAAAAATAATAGGCAAGAGCTGAAGCAGAGTGATGGCAATGAGCCTTTCTTCCAACACTATCCTTTCATCAGAACTTAACTGGAAGCAAGAATGTTCAATTTGCAGTCTTAGTTATTGGATTATCGGAAGTGGTTTGATGCAATGACAAGTTGGTAGTCTGTCGGTGCTGTGCCGTAACGGTCGATTGAAATGTCATTGTCGTAGCCATGACTTATTTCGAAAATCTAAATCTAATAAGGATCAGAAAGCTTTATATTTTGCCTCTTTCTGTGAAATAAAGTATAGTTGTTAACAGTAACGGACATGACTTGGATGTTAAAATGTAAGTTGATTGAATAGATAAACGTGTGTTGTCTGTTGAGTGTTCGTTCATAGAAGATAATAATTTTATTGATGGAGTTACAGTCAACCCTCTTGGAAAAAAGAGTCACTACAGTTATAAACAAAAGATAAAGGTCTACATGAATTCCCTTGCAGTATCTCAATGCAAAATTTTTGTATTCAAACAAATTTTAATTGAGGACAACGAAGTAAAGGACATGATTTTGAGAAATTTGTTGGGTTACAAGTTTCTTGTCTGAGTGTGGTGGTATTAAAAAATTAATAACTTAGTATACTCATAGTAAAGGTGATTTGAAAACAAAAAATTAATTTAAATCTAAGACTTTAAATAGAATATCAAAATCCCTTTTGGTAGCTGCTTTGTTAGAATAAAAATTTTTGACATTTCGTTTATAACGATACCTCCCAAAAAACGTTTGCCTTCTCGTAAAAGACACGACCGATTTCAATGTAACTTTAAATACCATATAAGTGAGTTTCTTAAATATCTTTCAGTTTTTTGAATATCTTTGAAAAGAGGTTTCCTTTAAGGAATCGGCAAACTAAATGCAAGCAACTACTTAATAATTCTTAGTAAAGTCTTACAATTAAAAAATATTTTCTTAAAAAAGATTCCGTGCTTTATTTTTTCCCAGGAAGCAACAAGCAAAGAATATTTTTTGTATATGCTTTGTTTCCCAAGAAAACTCAACCCGATTATAAACCATTAAAAGATTTTGTATGTATTTTTCCTTGAAGTACAAAGCCCGCTATCAACTATTAATTAAAAGAGTAGGTTTGTACGTCCCAGGCCCCAGTCCAGTATCTTGTTTTCATTTGGCTTGGCAATACTCTCTCTTTTGAATTTGTACGAGTTAAAGAGGGTGATTCCTAATTCGTAGACAATAAATTAAGAAAAGGTTAAAGGACATGTTTGAAGAAAAAATATGTTTAAAACGTAAATTTAGGAAGGGAGTGACCTGAAAGTCAAAAACTAGCGAGGTCAAGACAAATGGAACACGCTTAAAACTAAAAATATGAGAATTCAAACAAAGTATAATAAAATAATAAAAAAAGGTTTTTTTTAGGTATTCTACAGAGGAGAAATTGAATTTTTTTTTACCTCAAAAAATAACGGCAACTGCCATAAAACCGTAACGTTAAAGCTTATATTTCTCGAGTTTGATGTTGATTAAAAAAAAAAATCAGTGTAGCTTTTTAGATAAGACCAATTGTTTTTTTTAATGTCTAAGAACGGTACTTTTCATAGGACTGTTTTTTTGCTTTCGACTATCTCGAAAACGGCTCAACCGGTACCTTCGAAATTTCACACATTTATCGAATTGTAGGTAGCTCAATTTACACTGAATACCAATATTTAAAAAAACATTTTTTTTTGTATTTTTAAAAGCATTTTTTTAAATTTAAAAAACAATAATATTTTGGAAACTGTTCATTAAAGTTTTTTTTACAAAAATTATAAATATATGAATCTGCTGAATACTTAGGAACTGATGTTTTTGATTTTGTTTTTTGAAAAATGGTTTCAAAAAGTTTTTCAAAAACAAAACACTTTTTCTCTCAAGCACCGCTCCACAGAATTTTTATAAGTAAATGTATTCTCATAAATTCAAATTTCCCCAAGAAATAAAATGGCGTACTTTTTTCAGCTTAAACTATAAAATATTTTAGAATTTTGAAAAAATTATTTTTTATCAAAATCTCAAGCCCCAAGATCACTGTCGCACATTAGAGCGTGCGTTCAAGTCGTGCATTTTATTTTTTCTGCATGAAACCAATACTTGCCCAAGTAAACTTGCAAGTTAAATTTTAAAAAGAGTAAGAATACGCCCCATTGAATTGTAAAGTGATTTCGAAGAAAATTAAAATAAAATGCACGACAGGGTTAAGCAAATAAGTTCATATTGCTTATTCAAGTAGTATTATTATACCGCATATTAACATTTTTGTAAGGATAAATAATTTGGCCCGATTTCAACCCGATTTCAATTCGATTTCAACCCGATTTCAACCCAATTTCAACTCTATTTCAATCCAATTTCAACACAATTCAACCTGATTAAAACTTGATTTAAGCCCAATATCAACCCGATTTTAACCCAATTTCAACACGATTTCAACTCGATTTCCAGCCGATTGCATCCCGATTTCATACCGATTTCAACAAAATTTCAACCCAATTTGAACCCAATTTAAACACAATTTCAACCCAATTTCTATCCAATTTCAACGCAATTTTAACCCAATTTCAACCTGATTTCAACTCGATTTCAACCCTATTTCAACTCGACTTTCTACCCAATTTAAACCTAATTTTAACCCAATTCGAACGCAATTTAAACCCAATTTCAACGCATTTTAACCCAATTCCAACCCGACTTCAACCCGTCTTCAACACGATTTCAACCCAATTTCATCATAATTTAAACCCAATTTTAACCCAAGGTGCTTCACGACGACCAAAAAGTGTTTTAGGTTTGCGAACCGTCTCTGCAAAGTGTTCACCATTTTTATAGTGCATTTTAGTAGGTATTTTTAGTGCGTTGTGGAATCGTGTATCGTTCCATTTTTATTATAGGCTTCTACTTGTAAAATGTCAAATAACAGCTTGAAAAGTGACAACTACCGAAATAGCCTACTATTCAAATTAACACGTCTTTGAAAAAACAGCTCCAAGCGGGGCCGGGGCCTGTGGCTTACACTCTCAACCATTCCTGAGTGTGCGTTGATATTCTGCAGGAAAGGAAGTGACCTACAATTTACCGCCGACAGAAAAGCACTTTCCATGCCATTAATTACTCTTGGAGGATCTGTCACTTCCTCGCAAGAGGCAGTACCCCGGAAAATAACTGAGGTAGGTGGAGTCGTCAGGGATCGAACCCAGAACCTTCGGCGTAACGTGGAAAACCCTTTACTTCCCAGATTTCCAAAGTGACCTCATTTTTTGTCTCCTGTCTCAAAATAACCTTTTGTTTTTGGTTCCGGCTGGTGTGCTAGATTTATGGTTTTTTGACTTTAAGCCTTAAACGAGATACATCAGCACAGTCCAAATGACTTAACTTTTGTGAAATCTTTCCCATTAAATACCAAGATTCAAATTTTCAGTCACATTCACAACATCATCAATGGCAAGTTAGAACAAAATCGTTGATAGAACCTCGCCCTGTCCCACTCCTGATCTTGCCACATAAACATACATTTCAACGCAAATGAATCTTTATCTTATTAATTTAATCCAACACTTCCAAAAGCCTTTTGAAAATACCATTGCAAAAAAAAAATGTTTCTTCCCTCCGCTTAGTCCTGTGAATTGATTTACATCCAAGGAAGTGAGTAGGTTTAAACGAAATTAAAACTAATTTGAATTTAGGCCAAGGCAGACTGTTATACTATGAACAGAATTTCCTATAATTTAAAACTATCGACTACTATTGTCCTGGAGCGGAGCGGCGGGGCGGCGCACGGCGGCATACCCACGTAATCAATGCTCCTAAACAAAACTAAAACCGTTAAGCCAGACTCAATAATGAGCTTTATCTGCATAATTTAAATTTGTTAAAATAAAATTCTTTAAATGCGTTCAATGATCATTGCATGAATCAAAGATTAAAAAGGAATATTTAAACAATGTCTTTTTTTTTTTTAGAAACAATCATCAGTTCCCTCTCTCGTCCTGCTCCTACTCCTCATGGAATAATATAATAATGATGACAAAAATTGCTTAAAACCTGATGATTTTCATAAAAAAATTCTCATTAACATCTCTGTGTAGTACGGCCGGCGCGCGTACGAGCAGCGCTGTTCACAATAACATTAAGGTCGTTCATACATATCCAACAGAACCAACTATTAGGCATTGTTCGCATCCATTGGTGCGCAATTAAAACTTTAGCATTCAGCCCTGCCCTAATATGCAATATTCTACCAACACCAACGCCAACTCCTATACGAAATTATATTCGTTTTTGTTTTAAATTGAGATTAAATGGAATAATTTGTACCACAGCCTGGCACGGAAGACGAAAGTCGGCATGCTACCCATGGATGATGGTACCAAAGCGCATTTTTCGCATGCAATCCGATCAATTTTTAACCAATAAGCTCCCGTGTGAGGTCAACTCGCATATAAAGGCAGAGGGGTATAGTATACGCAGGATGGACGGACAACAAGGTCCTTTTCTCTATTCTGCATGTGAAATGACCCAAACCGAAACGAAATATTATGTGGTATTTCGATGCGAATAATTTATTAGTGATTTGTTTAGCGATTATGTTCGGACAACCAAAATAGATGAAATTATTATAATTTTTTTTTTTTTTTTGATACTGTTGTTGTATATCCTTGCATCCTGGTGCCCAATTCTGCAATTCTGGTGTGTCACTAAAGCTTGCGTTGCGAATTAATTTGTGTGATAGGATTACGAAATTTACCGATGTAAATAATTATTTTCGTTTTCAATTAATTTTAATATTTATAAAATTGGGTTGGGTTGGGTTTTTTTTTTTTTTGTAAGCTAGGTATTTTATTTTTTAACAAACAGCCATCAGCGCATTCCTTATGCAACAAATTAAGTGAATAGAAATGCAAATGGGTATAGTGGTAGAGTGGTAGAGTGGTCTGATGGGGCACAAAACAAATATCCAGTTGGCTCATATATAAAAGGTTCACCTACATTTATATTGTAGCCCTGTATTTGATGGCTAGCCCTAGAGCCATGGCACAGGTTCTGGATTCTGGCACTGGCAGCCTCTGTATTCTCTTCATCCATTGGGATCATGTATTGAACTATACGTGACTGTCTCTGACATGCAAATATTGGAAGCACACAGCCGGTGTTGATTTATTTGTTTTGTGACATTGTATTAAGTCTTTATTCGTCCGCATAGTGCAGCATCAGTTGGGGTGGGTTAGGGTAGGGTGGGAAAATGGAAAATTTTGTGCATTTTCAATTTAATTTTCCCCCAAAATTTTTCATTCGAGTTAAATTGAATTCAATTGAATTGTATAGCATGTTGTGTACTCTGGGCATTTGTATAATGTTGAATTGGCGGTGTGCCATTGATTGCCAGCATTTGATATTCAAATGACCGTCGAGGGGTCATGTCACCTCAGTTTTTGGTCAGATGGTTGCCGCGTGCACCACCTGTCTGTTGTATATACATACATAGCAAGAGCACAGAAGCACCAAAGCAATTTCCTAATTCTCAGCTTAGTACCTAATAAGGGTAATCAAATCAGACGCGCAGACATTAATTAAACGACGATGAACCGAGTAATGACCAGAGCTATTTGCAAGGAGGAACTCTGTATATATGGCACTGGCATGGCACCGCGATTTCGGATGGTACTTTCCCGAGGGAAGGATGGCAAAAGTCATTACGAGCGAGATTGTGAGAGGAGCTAAATTGCCAGGGAATTATCCTGGACATACACTTCCTTTCCTCACCAAAAGCTGTGATGATGCTTCTGAAGGATATATGTATAGCAACAACTATGGCTGTTCCACTTGGTGGTTGGTTCTGTGCAAATGAGTATTGGCGACATAATGGGACTTCTAAATGAGGCTTTCAGCCAAAACGACGACAACGGGTACGACTACGGCTACGGCTACGACAACGACAACAACGAAGGCATGGTCGACAACGACGTGTTTCTATGCCTTGTATAAATATCAAACTAGTAGAATTTTTGGATAGCACAGCAGGATAAAGGGAAGTCAGTTATTCCCGGATATGCGATGGAGTCATAACCGAGGATATATTAGATTTTACTACTTTTGGGTGTATGTCGTCGTCAGCAGCATGTTGAAGTTGAAGCAGTCCACTGAGATTATTTTTGATCGTAGATTTTCGTTAAAGAGTCAAATTGTGTTTGTTAAATTATTGGAAAACTATACGGACTTTTCTGTTCCGTTGCGTTGTATGGAAACATATTCAAATGAATGAAGCTTTTCCATACGAACTCTGAAATTCTCTGAGAGAAGTGTTTAATGTTCATTGTATAATGCATTTCGGTAGTCTATTTCTGTCAAAATTTTGATGAAAAGTCTGATAAAATGAAATAACAAGAAAAAAGGGAAAATGTCTGCACTGCATTAGCCTTAATAATTTCTAATATACTTTAAGCCACGCATAAATTGAGGTGTCTTTTAATGTTAACATGATTTTGTCATATGGTCTTGAAATTCATTTAATACAGTTGACCAATATTATCGGCGCTTGGAAAGATAAATTAAGCTTCTCACTTGATGGAGCTTCAAATTAAACACGGCAAGTTTTTTTTTTTTTTTTTTTTAAGTGAAACTTCTTTAGGCGCATGGGGGTAAAATTTTTACTGATGCAGCGGAATTAAGCGTGACTTCTGTCCCCGAAAATGAAGAGAGCGATTGAGACCGATTGACAGAGAGTGAGAAAGGGCGAACGTGACATAAAGCATATAGCCATGGTCACGGACCAAGAAGATACAGACCGCCAACTCACCATATGGTCTCTCTTTTTGCCTACAAGCTAAAAATCAGCTGATATGCCATTTATTTTGAGAGTGTGACGCTCTCTCTTGCTTTTAAAACCCATTTAGCAAACACACCTAAAAAATAAATGGCATACGCAGGTATAGTTGCCATTACAAAATTCACAGAGAGAGATGTACACGTATTCACAGACAGGAAAAAATATTTCGAGGGTGTTTCAGGCAAGGGGAGTACGAGTTGGCGGTCTGTGTATGGTCTGTGGCCATGGTGCGAGAGTAGGGAGCAAGCGAGTGAGAAAGATCGAGAGTGAGAGAGTGAGATAGAGCGAACGTCGCATCACGCTTCACGCACAGTGCCATGGGGAGAGAGCTGTAGGTAAGGTTAGGTTTGTCTTATAATAGCACAAACTGGTTCTGCATATCAACTGTGGGAAGGTCGGCAGCTGATGGTTAAAAATAGAACGGTGGGTAGCAGTAGCAGGGACGGTATGCATTATGTGTGTCTTAGCAGACAAAAGTGTTTCGTATATCCACTGTATTCAGTCAGCAGTGTTCCCAGATTGGTTGTTTTTCGCACTAAAACTAAGGTGTTTTTTTTTTTTTTTTTTTGCAAAATACATTGAGTAGGCTTTTAGCGTTAAACTTTCTATTAAACAAAATATGGTGGTTTTTTTCCCTACAGTACAAAATTAGTGGGATTTTATTTCGAATCCGGTGGGATTTCATATATTTTATCTGGCATCATTGGCAGTCAGGTGGTTGATGGTTTTAAATAGATTGGCGGGTAGCAGGGATGTGACTTGGTATGTGGTTAAATGAGCGCTGGAAGGTTGATATGAAAACTGTGATGTGTAGTGTATAATATTAAATGTGTTAGGCGGGTAAGCGGCCTTAAGAAGCTGCACTGGTCAGTTGATGTGGTGCGAAAAAATAAAAATTAGTTTGCCAAAGAAGTTTCACTTCTGACATGTGTACTTTGTACGCACGCACTTTTTATTTGCACACGCCCTCAAGTGGTTTCTGTAGCCCTTTTAATTAGGGAGGAAGGAAAAGGAGGTGTCGATGAACATTGGTCTTGAATGTTTGAAGATCAAAATGGCAAGGGAAAATTTTGCAAGGCAATTCATTCCACATTCGTGTTGTACGGCTAAAGAAAGAATCCCTATATTTCACTGTACATCCGAAATTTGACCAAAGTGTAAGTTGATGAGCGTTCCTAGCAAGACGAGTATTACGGGGGAAATGTTTAAGTTGTGGAACGCAGCTGGCTACCTCGGTAAGATAAGGAAAGATATGAAATATTTTGACGAAGTTCATTTGATTTTGTAATTCAATGTGGTGAAGGTGCACCTCAGATGCGGTAAAATTGAATCATATTTTAAATCTGGGGGATGATTATCACTGGAATTGAAAATTTGTATCGACTGTACATACGTACATGCGTATCTGAAGATTGGTGACCATATAAAACGAATAATGGCGGTAAATACAAATACGCTGCATCTGCTCAGAACGCTCTAGTATGGAAGGATTCAAATAAAAGGGCATTTTTTGAAAACACATTTGATGAACGAAGCTATAACCTTTAACTGATGAGTACATAAAACAACGAGTTAATATAAGTCCGGTACAAAAATATTATATTATTATCCCTATTCTTGAAGTGATACTGTGCGGGTAAATAAATTTAAATTAGAGGTAAGTGAAAATTTTCAAATGTTCTTATCTTAAGTTAATTGTTTAGTGACTAACTGTGACAATCTAACTAAAGTCCAGATATGACTACAGCTGGTTTTTGAAAACAACTTCCAAGATCCCATTCCATTACGATCAGCTTAGAGGGGGGGGGGGACTCGCGAGAGTGATGAATCAAGTCACTGATGGCTCAAAATCCGAAGATGGAATGATTAGCAAATATCCGCATCTTTTTAGACAGCTTAAAAGACCTTAAATCACTCAGTGCTGTTTCCACAAACTAAGAAACTCATGGAGAGGGCAGGACAATATGAAAATACGCTCTCGTGGACACCTGACATTTAAAAGTTCTTATTCCACGGCGAGCCTACTCGCATCACAAAGTCAAATTAAGTGTTGACCACCAACCTGAAGTAACGCCCTGTAGCAAATCTGCGAACATGTGTTGAGACATGTTCACACCCCTTGCTGAAGAGGAGGAGGTCTATCTAATACCTCTTGCATCCAAGAATGGAATTATTGGATGCCATATGTTTTCGCACTCGGTATAACCACAGCCTCTACGATACTCCGACAAAGGGGGCCTACCTCATAGATAGTCCCAGGTGACAAATCCCGGTGTAGTGAAACACCAGAACTTCACCACCCTGGATGTCCTATCTTCCATGGTACCAGAATATATCTTCCGGTGGAGCTTTGCGACCGTTAAAATCACTTCCAGATGAGTACTTCAATACTCGAGGCCTGGCAACATGAGATATGCGCATTAAACCACTTGCCAAGGTAGAAGCAAATGGCCAAATGTGCACACCTATACAGAAAAACACAAAAACAACTCATTTAACTTGGTGTTACCTAGTTAAGGCGGACATAGTAATCCGATCACCCAGCTTCTCACGCAACTGGGAGATCAGAAACAAGTCCACAGCAACACCAGGTCACACTACGCAACACAACATCTCACAATTAGTTTAACAAGGAAAAATTAGTTACCACCTAAAACAAACTTTTTTCTGGGGAGAGTCTAATTGCCCGTTCTCCCTGATCGTTTGGGAGATCAGGATTAGGCTTTCCCACCCTATTTAAAACTCAATTCAACTCATTTCAACACGTTACAACTTGTTCAACTCATTTCAACACATTACAACTCAACATATTTCTTTCAACTATGACATCGGCACCATTGTGCGTCCTATGGGTAGATTTAGTTGTCTCTCTCAGCTTCTGCTGGCTGCTACTGAGAAATCGGACTTAAGATCCCGGACAGTTTAATAAATTGTTCTTCCCCAAAGATGGAAGTCCAACGATGTTAAATCACATGCTCGTGGCGGTCAATTGACATCACCGAGACGCCAACTTGACGTGAGCTTACACGGCCATTGAATTTCTCTCGGAATAGGAGCCAGTGTTTTGTTGGATTATCTGGCAACCACATATCGTCCAGCTCCATATCCTTTATAACAAAAAGTCCATTACCATCTCGCGATAGTAAACACCATTCACGGTTACTGCTTGGCCGACCTCATTTTCGAAAAAGTACGGCCCGATGACTCCGCCAGCCGAGAACGAAGTGGACTGGGTTGCAAAAACTTGCTCTTTTGACAAAACTTTAATTTTTTTTAAGAATTCAAGATTTTTCTTTGAGAACTAAGTATGCAGTAATTTTTCATTACTAAATATCTACCCGAAAAAAAAAAAATTAAAATCGTTCAACCATATTTAATTTTTTTTGGGTATGCGATTTTTAAAAAATTTGTAGTTTTCATCTATGGGAACATTAAAAAAAAATTCAATCCACCCGTTTTCAAAATATTTCGAAAGTTTTTGAAATTTTGAAATGCAGTGCCAATTTAATTTTGAATGGCTCTTCCTGCGTTCAAAGTGTTATTGAAAATTGAAGAATATAGTTCACCCTTATTTGAAAGCCCCGGTTCTATGAAAGTTACCGTTATAAGAAACATTTCGAAAAATCAAAAGATAGACTGTTTGAACAAAAATTGTACTTTAAAATTTTAATCAAAATCGTTAGAGCCTTTTTCGAAAAAAAATAAACTTTTCGTTTTTGATTTTATAACAGGTACCGTTATTTTTCGACCCAGACCAAAAATACATAAGACCCCTCTAGGGAATTCCAAATAATTACTTAATCCAAGTTTAAAACAAATTGGCCAATCCGTTAAGGGAGAGGTGCGAACAAACAGACAGACAGATGAATGGAATTGCCAGACCCACTTTTTTTGTGTTCTCCATTATCGTTATGTCATGTGTGATTGTTATTTAATTTTTTTTTTGCGCGAATCCATAACTTTGCTCGGTCATATAATCGGATGTTAAAAACGATTAGGTGAAAGTTCCGAAGTCGGTTGGTGACGACACCAATCATCAAAAAGGTATGAACCTAAGTACCTACCTACCCCAAGTCAAAAGTCACACAACGCAACGTTCCAAAACAATTGCGAGAGAGAAAGAGATTGAAAAATGTCTGGGTTCAAACTAATTTCATTCTAGCAGGATTCTTCTAAAAAGAGTTTTTGTCTTAAAGCCTGTACATAGGAGATGGACAGTTGTCTTCTACTCTTCTTCATTGATAAAGCTTCCGCAAAAGTCGTTTGCGAGAACGTCAAGTCAGACGGCGTTTCTACCGAGGAGACAGTGCTCTAAAATGACACCTAATGTATATTAGAGCTTGCGTGCCATCTGCTTACTTAGATAAGAGTCCTAGATCGTTTCGGATCTAGCTTTGGTCCAATCTAGTTTGCTTATAGATATGTGATGGCATACCTGCCGGGATGGTTACGAAATCTCGCAATAAAAATTTCGCATAACGAAACCTCACATTACAAAATCTCGCTTTTTAAAATCTCGCATTTAAAAAAACTTGCAAACTAAAATTTCGCAAACTAAATTCTCGCAAGAAACAAATTGTAATTAATTATACAAAAAGGACGTTACGTTTTTGGAGTCAACTTTTTTCAACAGTATTTTACGAGCGAGTGCAATAACTTTTGCGAAGCAAAATAATAACGGAAGAGAAGAGTTTGCATATGTGATCTAAAAATCGTATGCGAAGCGAAGGGTGATTTTCTAAAAAATAAATTTTTTTTAGTGTTTACATAATAATCTTAGTTTGACTTTAAAAAATTAATATGGATTAGTCTTTATAACAATGAATTCTCGGAAAAGACAACAGTATACCTGGGTGCGCCGCTGCGCTGGATTAAGGGATTTTAGCTCCCTTTTTCCGGGGCACACCCGCTCACGGAACTGCTCCGCTTAGGGTTATCTAGTGTTCCATTTATTTTGCAGCGTTATTACTTTTCAGATTTGTATTTGCGAGATTTTAGTTAAAATTTGCGAGATTTTTGGGTTTGAAACGTAAATGCGAGATGTTAAAGTTCGAGATTTTGTAATTAGAAGTTTATGTAAAGCGAAATTTGAATTTGCGAGATTTCATTCTTTGAGATTTTTTTGGAAAAATGCGAGATTTCGTTATGCGAGATTTTAAATTGCGAGATTTCGTAGTGCTCCCATGCCTGATTGTTCGATTGTTCGTGGGTATGCAGTTCCTTGGAATAACACTTTGCGTTGGCACCCACAAAAGAAGTATATCTTAAACTGTTCCGCCATCTCTCTGAGAGATGATTGACAATCGAGAGATGTTTTGTAACCAAGGGAGATTCATTAAACCCATGGTTTTCAAAGTAGTCTGGCTATCCGAGAAAATAAAGATGTCCTTGGGGGGTATCAAGTTTGTTAGGATAAACCCTATTCAAAGAAAACCTGATATGCTCCGAGGACATCACCATTTTCGCGGATAGCCAGGATTCGCTGAAAATCCTGAATTTTATATGCACTAAACAAAAATTACAAAAATATACTTATACATTTTAAATGCAATAAAACACTTCAAGAAAAATGTTGAAAGTCGGAACAACAGATCCAGTTATGATACAATTTTGGCCACTTCCACTAGTATTAGATTTACCTTATTGTTCTATTAAAATTTGTTTAGCATTGCCGGCACCATAAAGTCGAATCAATGGTAATTCTTCTTCCTGTCTTAGGCTTAGGCGAATAATAAAAACGCTTATCTTTTTATTTACTGAAACCAACTTCATACTATCATGAGTCACGGGCCGACTCTTTCAGACAACAGACAACACAGTTTCTTGCATCAAAGTAAATAAACTTTCAAAAACTCTTTGATTCATTAATATTCATTTTATTTTATTTCTTTTTTTTTTTGAAAATAATGTTCAATATATTTCATCTTCTTCCTCAATTTGTTTTAACAAAACAAAATTAACAACTTGGGAACATACATACAAAATAAATCTTCATAAAAATAATAAACAGTAATAACTACCAAATTTACAATATTTTTTAAAATTATTTAATAAATATTCTTAAGATATAAATATATTTATAAAAAAAAATTAACTATATATAAATAAAAATGGCGCATTTCCAGTGCGGAAGGAAAAATATAACCACTATCAAATCGACACATCATTCCAAAAATCAAAATTTTACTTTTTTTGAATATTAAAATATTAATTCATCTACATTGCCTATAATTATGTGTGGGTTTTCCTTGTATATAATGTATATATATATAATTTCTTTATATATAACAATATTTTTTTTTAAATTAATTTTTGGTCTTTTTATGATGTTTACAATTTTTATATTTTCTCATTTTGTGCAAAAATTTCTTATAACTTAATTTAACTTAACTTATAAAAAACAAAATTTTGTATATATTAAATAAACTTATAAAAGATTAAGGAAACCGTTTGGATTGGAAATTATAACAGCAAGCGGTTTTAATAATGTAATTATAAAGTAATAATATCATAGGGTGCTGGTTAAATAAAAAAAAACATTAAGGTATACAAAATTAATTATAAATCTATGCACGCCTTTTTTTTTTAATATTATATATATTTTTTTTATTCATAAAATTATTATATATATTCTCTAGAACTACTTAACGTTTTAACAGGTGGCAGTTGGTGTGACATTTTGATGATGAAAATGAGCTTTCAAGCTGGAAACAAGATATGTGCGTTCCTAAAATGGAACCTTGTGGGATTCTTAAAAATATATAGAATTTCTCACTGCCACTGTTGTGTCACCTGTGTGTTTGGGTTGTTTTCGTTTTGTGCTTAATTACTTTTTTCTTAATTTAATTGCGTTACAATAGTAACGATACTGTTCACCCACACATTTTTTTTATTCTTATAATCGATACACTTATATCAATTTGCAACTTTGCATTAATTTTGTTGCAATTTGCACAAATTTTTATCTTAACATTTTCTCATTCCATTTTGAAGCGCATGTTATTGTTTTTTTTTTTTTTATATTTTTAAAAGTTGATAAGTAAGTTTAGTTAATAAACTTTTTCATTCTATTGCTATAATTTATTATTTTAGATACTTAATATTTTTTTTTTTTCAAGAACTTTGTTTACTCAGTGATAAGTCAAAGACGTGACGTATTGCTAAGAAAAAAAGTGTTCAGAAGATTTGCTTATAGTGTTTAAAAAAAAATTATAATTTTAAATTTTGCGTTGACGCTTCAACTCTTGATATCATGCTAACAATTTTTGTTGGTGTTTTTTTTTTTCTCAATAAATTTTAATCTTATCTAGAAAATTGACTAATGTTTCGAAATTGCTTTGCCGAGTGTCTTTTGGGGTTTTGTGATTTTATTTAAGTAGTGCGTTGAGTGGCTGAGCTAACTCTGATGCAATATTATGTCAACCTCAATATTATTGATATTGGGCAAAAAACCCTTCTAAAATCTATCTTCTCTGGTGATATATTAGTGCAGTGACAGCCGTTATTAGAAGGCCCAGTAAGGACTGTGATTTTATTCGATGGCCAGTTCCACCTTCTCCATCTCTACAAGAACCCGGATGTCGTGTGTATTCTTCACAATAGAGCTGTAAAAGATAAGAATAAAAACAAAATAAAAATAGGCCTTTGCATTTTTGAAATTATTCTTCAATATTTATACAAATACTCATGAAATATTGAAGCCCATCCTAACATTAATTTTCGTGATTCTATTAAAGCTCAAAACTGGTTCTCCAACTGTATGAAACCCAAGCTTGAGCCAAGATCATGGAAGCGGACTGTTAAAAGTGCTTTACCTTGCGAGACGTTCTAAACACAAAATTCTAAATAACTGCATCCACAGAATTGAATAAATCACAAACATCTCAAAAAAACCCTTGGATTTTCAGATTCGGAAACGAAGTAAAAGCAGAAGCTTGCAGTTTATGTCAGAAGACAAAAGTGCTATGCGATAGTATGAAATACGAAAGGAAAAGTGACGAGAAATGACTTTCAAGATGGATAATAAAGACTGCATTTTCTTATACCCTAGTTCCTAGTACATAGAGTCGTATCGACAAACACACCCACCATTTCCATTTTTGTTCAACAGCCTCTATAGTCGGAGAGCTGGTTAACGTTTTTGAAACGTCATTAGGGCACAGAAAATTTATTAGGTATCTTGTTAAGCTTAAGTTGGGAATAAGTAAAATCAACATTTGGCAGCTACCAGCTGGGGCGTTTGGGCGTGGCTAAGCTTCAAAGGCGTCAACAAAATGATGCAGTAACGTCATTAGTGCACAGCTGAATATTTGTATACTAGCAGTTGAGGTAATTATGTATATGATTTACTTATTTCCAGGCATTTAGTAAGGGCCAAAAGGGTGTCAGATGCCCCGAAAACTGCCAAAAATAGGGGTCGAGGCTAGGCTAAATTTTTTTTTGTATATGTTAATTGAATTCTCCCTGATTGATTGTTCACAAATGACAGATGCAAATATTGGTGCTAATATGCTGCCAGACGCAAGCGAAGATTGAATGTAGCTTATATAAACTTGATGTCATGGGTGTACCTGTACGTATTAAGTAATTCTCGAACCACGACCTGCTACGTACCCAAGAAATACAAACTGATATGTTCATCATCTTCCTTCAAAGCTGCGACCGATAGCTAGAAAACATTAAACATAAATTCTTTTAACGGAAACGCCCCTTAAAAGTAGGCGTCTCCTAAAAATGTATTAAAAAAAATATAAAGCACTAACTGAGCTTTGCTCGTTAGTCAATTTTTGAGCATATGTGTAAGACTACAGATGAATCGAGTAGTCTTTTAACGATTTTACCCAAATAAAGGTATTTTATAAAAATCACGCCTTTAAAAGTGGGCGTATTGAGAAAAAAATCTAGACAAACAAAAAATTAAACGATATATTTTTCATGTAACGAACGAAAAAAATGGTAAAAATTGTATATTGGTACCTTTAATTTTTAAAATTATTTTTTGTATGGTTTTTTCCTGAAAAGTGGGCGTAAACCACGTCCAAAATCAAAAAATTTCTTTTCATACATGAGCTTTTAAGTTTTCGTTTTTTTTTGCAAATATAAGTGTTTTATAGTTTATAACGAAAAGTGGGCGTCAGCCACACCCAAAATCAATTTTTTTCTTGCGATTATAGGTACTATACAGGGTGATTCACGAATGTTGTGCCAAAAAGCTAGAGCGTGTAGGTTGGGTTGAGACCAGACAAAAATCGTACAGGAAGGGGGTCTATTCCCCTCCTTTTAGACGGGAGGGGCAATTTTCTAAAAAAAAATGACTTAAATTTGAAAAAAAAATTATTAAAAAAATAACGGAACTCCTACAATGCCATGCTATACCTTTTTGTAAAGCCAAAAACTTATTATTTTATTGTAATTTTAAATGAAGTTATTCTATTGAACCGTTTCAAAATATTAATTTATAAACTCAAAATTTTGAAAAAAAAAAATTAAAAAAAATTATTTTAAAACTATTTTTTTTTAAAATTTTACGTAATATGTATTATTTTTGTTCTCAGAATTCAATGCTCTTATTAGTTTTCAATCCAACACTGAAAACCGTGTGGGTCTATGACTTTTTGTTGCCAAGGTATTAAAAAATAACCGAACCGAATTTAAAATGGCTGAAAAAAAGTTTTAAAAATGTCTAAGAACGGTACTTTCCATAGGACCGTTTTTTTTTTGTTTTCGACTATCTCGAACACGGCTCAACCGATACTTTCAAAATTTCACACATATACATAGGTGTAGGTAAATATTAATATTTTGAAAACTGCTTATTATATTTTTTTTCAAAAATTATAAATACATTACATGTATTTGTTGAATACCTATGAACTAGCGTTTTTGATTTTTTTTTGAAAATGTTTTCATAAAGTTTTTCAAAAAAAACTTTTTCTCAGAAACTGCTCCACAGATTTTTATAAATTTATTCTCATAAATTCAAATTTATCTAAGAAATAGAATGGCGTACTTTGTTTTAGTTCAAATTAGTTTAAGTATTTATTTAATAATTTTGAAAATTTTATTTTTATGAAAATCTCAAGCCCTTCGACAACTGTCACACATTAAAGCAAGTTCGTGCGACCCAGTCGTGCATTTAATTTGTTTTTATACACAAGATGTTCACGTACAACTAATATGGCATGACATTACGATGATGGAGAATATGAAAAAGGTGGGCCTGGCAGTTCTGCCAGTCAGTTTGCACCTCTACAGCCTTAACGGATGGGCTGATTTGCTTTAAACTTGGTATTTAGTAGTTATGTATTAGGAAATCCCTAGAGGGGTGTTTTTTCATGTTTTGCTTTGGGTCGAAAAATAATGGTACTTGCCATACAATCAAAAACAAAAAGTTTGATTTACTCGAGAACGGCTCTTACCCTTTTGATAAGACTTTCTGAATAGTGTTTTTTGAGTAAACTTTATGTTTTGGTTGGAACAGATTTGACAGGAAAAGTCTTATAACGGTTACTCCCATAGGACCGTTTTTTTAAATCAGATTTTCTCGTAAGCCACTTGACGGATTTCGATGAAATTTTGAATACAGGAGCCTTTTTATAGTCGAAATAATATAAAAAAAAACCGTTTTTTGCAAATATCTCGGTTTCTATAGCTCCAATGATTTTAACGTGTATTACAAAATTGAAGAACATAAAATTTGCTACAATTTCGTTAGTACAATCGATTTTGTACGTCGATTAGTTACCGAGATATGGCACTTCGAAAAACAGGTCATTTTTCAAAATTCGCAAAAAAATGCCAAAAAATGAAGAATTCCACCTTAAATATTGCTGTTTTTATGGCTCCTTTTTAAAATCACCAACTTCTTACACCCCCCAACGATCCCCGCTTGCCCACCAGGTAACAGGCCATGCCCATTACTATTGTCATTCCGCCGTAATTTGTGTATACTACTTTGTTCTTAGTACAGTGGGCAGGTAGAAAAAAGTCGGAAGTTAATCAAACTTTGAGATGTTGTTCAGGAATATTGAATTAACATTTGACGAAGTTTTGGACCTCACCGGCCCTGTTGAAAAAGAGGAGGAGGGGAAACTGCAAACTTTTCGAGTTTGCTCCGGTTTTCGCTCTATAACTTTTTTTGCTTACGTTCTACGGCAAAAGTGTACAAGACTTTTTTGTAGAGCGTTAAATTTACTAAAATACTGTTGGTACAAAAATGGTTGTACGACATTTCGTTACCGAGATAAGGAAAAAGAGGAAAAGGGGGAATTGCAAAATGTTCGACTTTGCTCCGGTTTTCCCTCAATAACTTTTTTTGCTTACATCTTACGGAAAAAACGTTTTAATTTTCTTGTAGAGCGTTAAATTTTCTACAATTTTAATAGTTCAAAAGTTCTTCTATGTCATTTCTTTATGAAGGTTTGCGTGACCTTTTGACCTTCATAACTTTTTTTGCCGGCACTATATCAATGGCGATTTTTCACATCTTCATTTACAATGCCGTAATAAAGGTGTGTACCAAAATTCAGCTTGGTAGGAATTTTTCCGCAGATTGGGGTTTAAAATGCCTAAAATGACTGGGCTAGTCGCAGTTTTGAAGAAAAAAGATGAACATTTTGTGTTTGCACTTCATGAGATTAAAACTTTATGTCACTATAATTTTAAACATTGGGCGTGACTCGCACGCCTTTTTTTTGTTGCGCAAGCAGTAATTGAACATCGGACACAATAAACTAATCTTATTTTATTTGTTTCTGTCTGCTAGAGAAGAATTTTTTTTCTGAAACTGGAACAGTGGCTGGCTGTGGGGGGCAACCGCATATACATACAAAAATAGGGAATAGGGTATCCAACTTGTGTCTAAGATTTTTGAGGATTAAAAAATTGGATAGGATTTAACATTAGCTAAAACTCACAAAAAATGCAATATTCAAATGGGCAAAAGATATAGATGAAACGGACTATTTTCAAACACTGTTTCTGTTTAGTTTTTAACTGAACTACATTTTTATATATAGTTATAACACAAAAGTGCCTTGGTACATTGGATGTCAAACAACAGAAGCCATGTTTTTGAAAAGTTTCAACACACTTTTCATGCTTTCAAATCAACAATAATTGAAGAAACATTCAATTTTGATTTCCTTGTGCTAAGTTAAATTATAAATACAACTTTTCATTCAGCCACAGGACACGACGCTCACAGGCTTAAAACCGAAACAATAATAATTAATGTTTAGAAACTATTTCTTTTGACAAATCAAAATTACCTTAGTCAAACTATTCGCATACTTGTCCACAAGTTCTCTAGTGAATTTTGCCGCTTCAATGCCACAGACTTTTCTTGCTGCATCCTCTGAGCAATCAACCAGTTCATTTATGGAACTGCAAAGAAAAACCAATTCAAAAGAAAGATATAGCCCGCATCAGAAATATAGAAATTATAATATCCCAAAGGACATTTATTATTAGATGAGGTATAATAATTGTCTTTTGACCAATGATTATAACTTGAACAGAACTTACCAGCATATCGTTTTGATGTTCTCATTGAGAGTTATGTTCTCATGATTTTCTTGATTTTTATTGGGCTTCATGAAGACCATTGTCTCCTTGTATTTGGAAGAGCATACTTCAAACTCCTTCTTGGCCATTTCCGAACAAGGTGCATGCTTAAGATATTCTGTGTTTAAAAGAAGGAGGAAGAAAAATTGCCATACAATGAGTTGAGATATAGTAGATAGTCGAGGGTTGAATGAGAATATTAATGAGTCCTTATGTTGTACAACAGTACACTCATAGCATCATTTAAAAAATTGAGCAAATGCTTACCGTCCTGGAATTCGCCTTTATTGCATAAATCCCGAATGAATTGATTAGTGCCATGGTATAATTTATTAAATTGATTCCTCTGCTGTAGATCCATGCACCTTCTTGTATAGCTCTGTATACAACGGACACCCTTACGCAGTTCCCTATATAGGTATGACAAAGATAAAGAGACAGAGTGGTTAATGATGGACTTGCTCTGGCTGCGGCTCAACTCAGGGCTGGCTGGTGGGTGGTTTAAAAATGTTATTTGCTCATCAAAACCCATCCCCATCTGCATCCCAATACCAATCCATTTCTTGATGTTAAAGTGACAGATCGACAGGAATTTACTACCCTAATTACATTATTTGCCCTATAACGATGCATGACACTGCAATTCATCATGCATGTAGTCGTTCTCTCATTCGTCCTCATCGTGTCGCGTTATTGTCCTCTGTCAAGTGCGAAGCCATTTTCTTCAGCGTGTGTGCATTTCGGTTTCCTCCACACTGACACCATATCAGCTTTTGGAATTTGCATTTGCAACAATAACAAAAAAAAAAAGATTCCACACAAAAAGGACACTGATGATGTAACGTAACACACAATGAGTGATATGGATATTTCCCCGAGCAGACAGATATATCTATTTTTGCGAATTGTTATGGTGGAAGCGAAGCGGGAGAAACATCACCCTGCCTCAACGTCAGTGTCATCGTTTTGAACGACCACCGACCGCCCCCTACCCACATCTCCACATCATCTAATGATTCGATTCAACAACCTGTCGGCATTTGGTGTTGCAACAGAGCAGCCAGGCAGCGCCAGCGTAGCGCAGCACTACCTCATGACAGGAGTAAATTTCATTTTTATATTCACTTCGCTTCAGGGGTTGCTGCATTTGAATTTTCAGACATCACCACCATTTTGACTACTCCACGTCCACATAGCCATACCATCTTTCTGCGATAAGGCAAGGATATTGTGGGTGGTGGGGGTGGTGGTGTAATTGATTCATTGTTATATCATGAGGACGACGAAGTGAAAGTTCAAGGAGGCTAATGTTGGAATTTAGCCTTTTAAGGAGACGACTATTGTATAGAATTCCACAAGAATTAAAGGGTTCAAGGGGTTTAATAGATTCAGCACATTTATCTTAAGAATTTAATTGTGCTTGGGAAAGGGAAGGGTTTCCAGTTTAATGCTTCATTTTATGACTTCTTTTCAGAAAAGATAGGATTGAAATATAAAATAACCACTTTACTGGTAGTAATTTGTGGATAATTCCAAGAAAAAGGAAACGACAAAACGAGGAAAGGACAAATAAATTAAGAGCAACAGTAGTTTTAAGGGAATCAGCTTTTAGGTGTTTGTGTGTCTTAAAATTAAAGAAAGTGTGTATTTCTGTGACAATAATAATAATTTATTTTATTTTAATCATTGTCAGAAATGAGCGCCCATGGAGAGGGACTGGTTGGATGAGTCTGGAGTTTTTAAATAAAACTCACGATTTGAGATACAAGTCTTATTTTTTGTGAGAAGACAAATTAAAGGTTGTTGAAAGTAGTAGAAGTGAGATCGAACGCTGGTTAAAGATTAAGGAATCATGATTTGTTTTCCAATAACAAGATTTTAAGATCAAGTTTTTAATTGCATAGTTTTTGGTGTTTTTGGTTTTTGTCTTTGGTCACAACTCGCCTAAAATTATACTAAAGTGATTGTGCTGTAATATTGAGGTGTGGGAAGTATTATGGGAACACCTCAATATACACAAGAGGACCTGGCGGTCCCGTGATCAACCAAATTGATCATATTGCGATTGATTGCAGACATACCTGAAATTTAATGGATGTCCGCACTTTCCGAGGGGCCAACATAGACTAAGACCACTACCTTATTGTATAGCTAAAGTGCGAATGCGGACTTCCACCAGAGTGCAGGATCGTGAATCCACTGTGAGAAAGTTTGATGTTGCGAATTTACAATCGCAAGAGACCGCCGCAACCTTTGCCAACCATGTCTCTTACCTCTCGACAAGCCCGGCGCCTGCGCCAAACCCAGAGGCCCAGTGGCAACATTGCAAAAATGCAAAACCGCAGCTACTGACGTTTTGTGTTTCATTAGGCGACCACAACGAAACACCTGGTTCGATGATGAGGGCAGGCTCCCACTCATAGTCAAGAGCTTATCAGGCAGTTCTGCAGGTCAAAACCAGAGCTGCCAAGAGCGCTTCCCGTGCGGTATACCAGCATAAGAGGAAGAAGGAACATCGGCTTTTCAGAAAGAAAGAGAGAAAACTGGAAAAACGAATCTATTGACGGGTGTTACGCCAGAGGCAATGTTCGGAAGTTCTACCAAAGGGCAAAACAGTTCTCTAAGGGATACAAAGCCCGAGCTGAAGACTGTAGAGACGAGGGTGGGAATGTCGTAGTAGATACACTGTCGGTGCTGAGAATTTGGAAAGAACACATCTGCAGACTGTAAAACGGCGAAGACAACCAACTAATCGCTGTCAGACAGAATGACGCATTGGATTTGGACGATGATGAACGAAACTACCGTCCACCTGACCAAAAAGAAGTTCGGGTAGCAATATCAAAACTAAAGACCAACAACTCTTCAAAGCAGCGAGAGATGACTTGGTGAGGAGCATACACCAACTCATCTGTAGAATCTGGTCGGATTAAAGTTTGCCTGACGAGTGGAACCTCAGCATTGTGTGCCCTATCCTCAAAAAAGAAGATACTCTAAATTGCGCCAACTTGTCGGCCATTCTGTGTGAACGTCTGAACCCTTTCGCACGTGAACTGATTGGCCCCTATCAGTGTGGTTTCAGGCCCGGTAAGTCAACCGTCGACCAAATTTTCACACTTCGGCAGATTTTGGAAAAGACCCAAGAATTCCAGATCGATACTCACCACTTCTTTATCGATTTTAAAGGCGCCTATGACAGCGTGAATAAGAACGAGCTATACAGAGCCATGTCACTTTTTGGCAGGATGACTATGGAGAACTCGCGCTGCTCCGTCAAGGTCGGTAAGAACACCACCGACTCATTTAATGTCGAGAAAGGCTTACGACAGGGTGACGCGCTGTCATGTAACCTCTTCAACATCATTCTGGAGGCAATCTTACGCAACTCGCATGTCAACACCAGCGGTACGATTTTCTTTAAATTCGTTCAATTACTTTGGCTATGCTGATGATATTGACATTATTGGAAGAACGAAGCGCGCTGTCAGTGGAGCATCCGCAAGTATTGAAGTGGAGGCGGCTCGAATGGGTCTGGCTGTAAATGAAGATAAAACAAAGTATATGCTGTCCTCGGGTGAAGTAGATCATCACCGTAGGCTCGGACAAAACGTCACAATGGACAGATATAACTTTGAGGTTGTCAAGGACTTTGTCTATTTGGGTTCCACTATAACCTCTCAGAACAACATCTGTGAAGAGATCAGTCGAAGAATCACTCTTGCCAATCGCTGTTTCTTCCTGCTAAGAAGGCATCTTAGTAGTAAAGCCCTCTCTCAAAGGACCAAGGAGACACTATACAAGACCCTTTTCATCCCAGTCCTGCTGAATGGGGCAGAAGCGTGGATACTGACACAATCGGATGAATACAGGCTGGGGTGCTTTGAGAGAAAGATTCTTCGGGTGATATTGTGTCCTGTAAATCTTACTCGTTTACTTAATCATATAAACTAGGATCCCATTCAGAATTATGGTAAACAGTAAACAGGCCTCAATTACAGCCAATGCAATGTATAAACTATTACGTCTTTCCATCCTGAAGTCTTTAAGCAATTTACTATATAGCAATGCTGCTCTTATATTGCGGCCATTATAGACAATTCTAATTGGCCATCATAAATTTAGATTCTGTGTTCTAAATTGATCTGATAGAAGATAGATTCTAGTTGAACCCATATTATGAGCCTATATGGTAGCGCAGAAGTATCTACACATTATTATAGTATAGATACTAGATACTTCTTAACAGCTTTTGAACTTGAAGAACGCACATCTCTCGCATTTGATGGGTTGCTGAATTTGTGTAGTGGCAATGTCAGGCTCTTCCCACTTGGGAAGACCACTTATTGGAGATCTTTAGTGCAATTTCTTGTCTAGTTAAAATGTGGAGAAGAACTATCCCGCATCTTATAAGTATGAATTTATGAGAGATACTTTGGATGCATGTTTGAGCCCTTGGCATGAAGGTATCTTACATCCCAAAAAAAACCACCATTATTGGCACAACAGCTCCAAGCGGGGCTGGGGCCTGTGACTTACACTCTCAACCATTACTGTGTGTGCGTTGATATTCTGCAGGAATGGAAGTGACCTACAATTTACCGCCGACAGAGAAGCACTTTCCATGACATTAATTACTCTTGAAGGATTTGTCACTTCCTTACAAGAGGCAGTACCCCGTAAAACAACTTTTAGGTGGAGTCGTCAGGGATCGAACGAAGAACCTTTGGCGTGGCAGTCCGACACAATAACCACTACGCCACGGGGTACTACTGATTTTAACATAGCTCCCCATAAGACGAATACTGCCTATTTATGTTGGTTAGGGTATAGGAACGTCCATCAGGATGCAGAAATACGGTTCTTACACCAAAACCCATAAAGAAGTCCACTGATCCGACTTGGCCGCCATGAAATACCTTTAACTCCCGCCTAATTGATGTTCTTGTTTACGAGGGATTGATCAAAACTATAGCTTCATTAATAGAAACCGACAGAACAGGACATAGTTGTTTATGAAAACTATAAAGGACATCTCAATTCTTGAATAATTAGACAAAGTCCTCATACAAATCTGACATAGTGCATCATTTAAATTATCCCAATAAGTTTGTCCATTCTTCCACATTGAATACTAAACACTTCACCAATCACTCACCCTACTCTCCATATTCCTGATAAAATTCTTAATCAAAAAGGAAAATCAACCGAGAACCCTAAACTTTTGCCCAAAATCTCCCCAAAAATCCTATAGGTGTATATAGTTGGGCGGTATATATACCTACCATTTGCAGAATTTAAATTCCAAAAATAATTAGATTAATGTTTTCGTCCTTCCCAGCATCAATGACTAGAAGAAGGAAGAAAAAAGAAAAAAAATTCTACAAACCAGCTTTAGAATTTTTAATGAGCCAGCATCCAACTATATGTATGTATGTACCTACCATACACTTCGTGTTTTCCTCTTTGATAGTCTTCCTTCGTTCATATACTATATAAAGCCAAGTCCAAGGAGTGACATTTCCTTTTAGCACAGTTCAATAAGTCATGAATTCCCGAGCATTAATAAGGATTCACTAATGTCCTCTTAGCAAAAATAACAAAACAAATACGCACCCGAGATAACAAAAAAAAAACACACACACACACTCATTCACAAAACCAGAAAAAAAGGACATTTTATCCTTAAAAATACACCGAAAAGCCATTGAGCGGGCCCCCAATAATAGCTCAAAAAAAAAGGAACAAAAAAAACCTGATCGGATGTTTGTATGTCCTAGCTAACGGTATTCGGTCGTTCTTGGTCGTCTGTTTTTCTAAAAAAGTTATAAATTCAATTTAAGTCCTCGAAAATGTATCGAGAGGATCTTCTCTGCATCCCATCTTCTACCTCTTCGGGTTGTGTTTTTGTTTTCTGGTTGCTTGCTGTGCTGTTTGCAAGAGAGTCCTTGAGTTTTTTTTGTCTTCCCTTCTGCCCCCTTATTTCCTTCCCTTTTGCCGAAATCTATGGACATGTTTTGAATTGAAAATAGTGCATCGCATCGGTTCCGTATATAATACAAGTTGCTCTGGTCCTTCGGTTGGTTGTCTGTTAAATTGCCCTCTTGTTCCTTTTTTCATCAATTCGAATGGTAGAAAGGGCTTCTTCTAGAGCTGCTGAGCTGATGCTCCTTTTGCGGAAAACCAATTTCAGCAGAAAAAAAAAGGAATTTTTATCATTTTCCCAAAACTGTGTGCAATTTTTAAAGAGCAAGAACGAATTAGGTAGGTAAGAAAAAAATAGTCTCCGTATCCTTCCCAATTAAAAGCTTATGTTATTTTGAAAAAAAAAAAAAATAAGAAGATGATAACGTAGAAGAAGAAGAAGAAGAAGAAAGTCCAGGGGCAACATCAATTGGTCACAATTAATTCCATTAGAGATTCTCAAGCCCTCCTACTCACCACCACCACACCGCCCACTGCATACATTTATCTATTTTTTTTTTTACATCAAGCAATGATTGTGTGTGCAACTTACTGGCAAAGTTTGTCTAGTTCTTCCTTTTTAGAGGCTCCAATTGAAAACTCAGACGTTAGATGAAGCATGTCTAGGGGCTCTGAGCACTTGGTGAATTCCTCTTGGCCACATTCCTCGGCGCTTGTTACCACTGCCATGCAGGATGCAACTGCAAGAAAAAAGAAAAAAAAAGGATATATCAGAAAAATTAAACGGGCGGGCATACAAAAAAAAAAATTACAGAGGAGTTAAAAGGATAAAAAGAAAGTGGGAGTTTAAAATTGCCATCCAGCTTTTCAGTTAGTCGCTCGTAAAAGGGAATCAAATAGAAATATTTTGCTTTTTATCGTCAGGATTTTTTTTTTTCACTCACTGTTAGCTTTTTTGCAACACATATCCCTATCCCGGTATATCCAATGCTCTTTTTTCTCCCCTGTTATAGTAGTAATAGTTTGAAGAAGATGGGTATATTGGGGGTACAATTGACAAAAAAAAAAGAATGAAACAATGAAATATTACCGTTATTTTCCCTTCGTGTCGCATATAATTTTTTTTGTGTGTGTTTTTTGGGAAGTGTGTATAGTTTTTGTGTCGTTAAATTCTTTTTCGAGAAACAATAATTTCTTCGCTTGTCACATTTTTTTAGGGGTGGCTAAAAAGGATGCCAATGCCAACCAACGCGGCGAGGAACGACAAATATCCTTTTTTCGTGTTTTTTTTTTTTTTCTTATGTGTCTGTTTTATTTTTGAAGAGTTTTCGTGTCGTTTTAGTTGTGAAGCATAGTATAAGGGAAACAGATAAAGTTTTGTGTTTTGCTGTGGGATTATTTCGCTCACTATACAGTTCTGAAAGAGTATAGTTTGCGAGTTTTCGTTGAGTTGTAGCTTTCAATTTTTTCGTTTTTTTTTAACATAACTATTTTTCTTTTCCTAACTCGACGTCATCCATGAAGACAGTTAGTAGAAAAGGCTATTGTTGCAATTTCATTGTTAAGTTCGATGATTTGATTTGGGTAGCAAGGAAAAAAAGACATGCGACGCTTTTTGCTTTGATAAAGTCGATAAGATTTTTTTTTTATTCAATAAGAAAAAAAAATGGAGAAAAAACTACGCGAAAGGATATAGTGCTGGCTGTGTCGTTACTCGTAAGGGAAAGCTGAAAGCGGCTCTATAAATAAGTTAATAGCAGTTTGGTTCCATTATCATAATTTGTGATCAGGGTCTTATAAAGATTGGATAATTTAGTGATTGGTGTTAGTCAGTATTATAAACTATGTGAGAAATTCTTGCTAATAGCAAAAAGAGATAGGTATCTAAGTAATAAGGTCACATTGTTGCGTTGGAAAAGAATTTTGTTAAAATATCGCACATTGAAAACAAAACTGGCGTTAAACAAAAGCATAGTTATATAATAGGCCAAATTTGAAATAATAGCAAAGTTGTAGGCAATGAAAAGATCTTTTGTATATACACTTTTGCACATAACCTCAAAATTTATGAGCAAAGAACAAAATTTTTGGTTTTTTGTTTTTAACTTTTATAAAGAAATTTTTTTGTTCACGAAATTTGGTGAAAACTTACCTTTCTATGTCCCAAACACACTGTGATTTGTTTTTAATTTGAAATATTCATTTTTACTTGCGATTATTATGATTATGTAACCTATGTAAGGAAAGTTATGCATTCGTAAAATAAGAAAAATTCTAACAATCAAACATGCCATTAAGATGATGGTGAAGCAAAAAAGTGGGTCCGACAATTCTGTCTGTCTCTATAGTTACCTACACATAGGTACATAGTACTATTTCGTTATACAGAGGGGTTTTTAAAATTAGCATTTTAGCTCTAAGACTAACGGTACCTGCCATACGATTTTTTACGAAAACTCATTTATCTCAAAAACGGCTCCTACGATTTTGATAAAACTTTCTGAACAGTGTTTTTGCTTGGAATAGTTTTTTTCAGGAAAAGTCTTTTAACGGTACTTCACATAGGACCGGTTTTTTAAAATCAGATTTTCTCGTAAGCCACTTGACGAATTTCGATGAAATTTTTAATGTACCTAGAAGCCCTTTTATAGACGAAAAAATAAATTCTTAAATTTTTCAAAAAAAAAAAAAGTGTTTTTTGAGTTCTTTTTAAAAAATTAAAATTTTGTTTTTGTTTTTTCCGAAAACGATTTAAACTATTGTTTTAAATTTTATTTTTTTGATAAAAATTTCAAAGTGCTAGAAGTTGGCATACTCAAAAAAAAATTTGGAATATATTTTCGAAAAGTATTTAAAAAAAAAAAAACAAAAAAGCTCGAACGATTTTGAAAAAAAAAATTCTTAAAATTCTAAACAGTATACGAAATCAGATAGCTGGCTTTAATATTTTTTTTCCAAAAAACGTTTAAACTAGTGATTTTAGTGGTCAATGAAATTTTATATCATTGTTTCCCTGCTTGTTTCCAAAATCTCAAACCCCAAGGCCACTGTCACTCATAAGAGCAAGTTCGTCCGACCCAACCTTGCACTTTATTTGACCCTATTTTGAATTAATATCGAAAAAGGACCCTTATTTTCAATCGAAAACTCTCACGTCAAAATATCTGCTTTTTTAAAAAAGTTGGTAGAATTTGTGTTTCTTAGAAATATTTACTTTCTGATGGTGTAAAAAATTTCCATTACCAAAGTAAGTTTCTTCAGAAAATGCAAAAAAAAAAAACAACAACAAAAACCAGAATCCGGATTTTTTTTAATCATTATGTAAAATTTTGAGCTATTTATTAAAACTTACACTTTTTCAATATTTAATTTTTTACTTGCTCTATAGGGCAAGGTTTCGTGCAGAACAAAAATCGAGATTTTAATCAAACATGACATTACTATAATAGTGAAACCCAATAAAGTGGTTTTCGCCATACCGTCCGTCGTCGGTCTGTCTGTGCGTCTGTGCGGATGTGCGCTTTTTCACGTCATGCTAGTAAAACATGACTCAAACTTTTCTTGGCAAAGTTCCTTATCCTTACATCTTCCTATCAGATGGCATTGCATTTTTTTCAGTAACTCTTTTTTAAATGGTTGCTCCCATACGGATGGACAAATTAAGTTAAGTTTTTTTGTGGATACAGCTTTGAGCATTTGCTGGTCCGAGTTTGGAAAGTTTGGAGGAAAGGCAGGTAGGTAGAAATAACGGTTCACACTTGAGCTTGAAAGGCTCAGAAGAAGAATGTGATCGGGTAATTTTTTACGGAGAAGGGCGGATGAAATATTACTCTCTTAAAGGACGACTCAATCTGCCAAGCAACGCTAAATCAATTTCGTGTGAACTTACTCCAGACTTTATGCCACCTAGACAGGTTGTTGGTTGGTAAGGTAAAATTGACTCCGACAAAGTGGTCGGCCAAATTAGCAGGTTCAGTCTAGGAACCATCCACGATTGAAGGAAAAGACTACTTTTTTTCAGTCTTCGCAATGTTCGATTGCTTTCTGGATTTTTTTTTGGATAAATATATCATCATTGTTAAAACACATTTGTGATAAGGTTTGAATCTGTATAAGTTTGTATGTTGGAAGGTTACAAGGATCTGTTTAGGAGAGATTTTTTAAACCAAATCGATTACAATTACGCTGATTTGCCTCTATTCTAGAGCTTATTATACCTGTGTAGCGTATTATAGATGTGACCGAATAATTTAGTTAAATAAAGCTAGGGTAACATGTGGATTTTGAATGTTCTTCAACAAAGCAGAAGTATTTATTTTTAACAATAATTTTTTTTTATTTCAGTGAAACCTAAGTATCGGTTTTGACTTAATTTCACATCTTCAAAACTAAAAACGCAAGCGGAACTTGTTTTGCAATATTCAAAGTTCAGTGTCCGATACTTCGCCGGTTTCAGGTTTAAACAATTCTTTCTGCATCAAGCCAGAGATCTGTCAATGACAGCTTAAAAAACATCCACAGTCGACCGAAGCAATTTTTTCTTGTGCAGAAAAACATTACACCATAGAAATTAATTTTTTTTAAAGTTTTGAAATAAATCTGAAATAAATGCATTTGCGCGACTGGGTTGCACGAACTTGCTCTAATGCTAGATAATCGGTACCTACATATTATGTATTTTGAAAAAAAAAAAAAATATATTAAAAATCTTTAACATTTTTTAAGAGTTAAAGAGTATTTTTTTGGAAAAACTTAACATGCAATAATATTTAATTTCTTAATATCTATCCAGGAAACAAACAAAAAAATTATTGAAAACCGTTCCACCAGTTTTTTTCAAGAAGATTATTTTTGAAAAAGTTTTCGAAAAAATATTTCCAAATTTGGTCGAGTATGTAAATAAATTGCATTTTATAGTTTGCATCTGAGAAAATACTGTTCAAAAAATTCAATATACATGTTTCCAATATACATATTTCGAAAACCAAATTTTTTCAAATGTTTTGAGACTTTTGGAATGCCATTTCAATATGGTTATAAATCACTTCGTGTGTTTTAAATTTTATTGAAATCGGATGTTTAGTTTACGAGAAAATTTTACTTGAAAATTCCGGTTCTATGAGAGGTATACCGTTATAAGACAAATTCCGAAAAATCTTTTCTAACTAAAAAATTTACTGTGCAAAAAACAGCATTCTCAAAATTGTATCAACAGCGTTGGAGCCGTATCCGAGAAATTCAATTTTGTTGTTTATGATTGTATGATGGCATGTACCGTTATTTTGCGACCTAGAGCAAAAATGTAAAAAGACTTCCCAAAAGAAATTCAAATAATTACTAAGTACCAAATTTGAAGCAAATCGGCCCATCCGTTCAGTCTCTACAGATGCGAACAGACAAACATTCCAAGTCCTTCTGTGATGACCGGTAATTCTGCATTTTTAGTGTTTTTCAATTGGGGCGGGTAGATTTTGATAGCCTGTTGTGGCCATGTTTAGTACCTACCAAAGTTACACGACTTAACTGCACGTCCAAACGATAAGAATTAAGTACCTAAATAGGTGTTCATTTCAACATCAACAAACTTTTATTGAATTAACCTATACATATCAAAATGTACATAATATTCTGTTAAATAATATTGATAAATTGAAATAAGCAAAGTACTAAAGAATTTTGGTGTTCCTTGGTCAACTCCGCAACAGACGTTTCTACAACTCGAGACCACTAGGTGCCCGGAAACAATGGCTAACAGGTATGTTCTTGCATCACTTATTGCTGACAAATCTAAGGCTTAATTTAGGAATTAAAAATTCAGTTAGTTTGATCTTATTTCAAACTTAAATTCGTCAAAAAAAGTTAAACTGATTTCACATGCCTTATTTTCATTCAAATTCTTCTTAATGCGGCGTTATTTCCTTGAACTTTTTCATTAAAATCTTAAAAACCTGCCTGTTGTCACATACAATTTTTATTAAGGAAAATAGATCAATATTTAAAAAAAAAAATTCTTAGCTAATTAGTTAAAACAAAACTGTAAGTGGACTCATTACTGTAAGGAAATAATAACAAAAATTCTTCCTACAAACACATCCATTGTACTTCACTACCTATGTACAATCATCATCTTGTTGCCTTTTAGCAATCAAAGTCTTATTCCACTTCTCCATTGCAATCTTATAGTTACATAGTTATGTTTTTTACAACAACAACAAAACTAAACCTTGAGACTTGCAAAATGGACAACTTGAAGTTTATATATAGCATTTTGTGTAGGAGGACGTAAACGAAAGTGATATACACTCAAAGAAGTTTCAAAAACTTTCCTTGCTCACTTTCCTTGCTTGGTCCATTAGACTAATTGCCCTTAAATTACTTAACTATGTACCAACTACTACCAACACAGGTATAGGTATGTACCTACCTCTACCTTCCCACAGTGTCATTATAATAAAAGTGCATACATATCCTTGAGCGCAACTATTCTGGCAATGCTAAACAATTTTCAAAATGGAGACAATAATTGTTCGCACACAGACATATACATATACACAAACTTGGTAGGTAACACTATACACCAGATTCTCAAGGCTGTCCAATCGTTCACTCTCTCGGAATGATGAGGGGGTGTCATTAATTTTTCTACTAGTTAAGCAGAAAAGAAGGAAAAATATTTATATAAACTGTTTCTCCCCCATCATCTTTGGAGACAGGAAACAAAGGCAAAAACGTTACACATTGACGTACAAATGACATAACACAACATGACACCTGGGTGTCAAAAAAAAAAAAAAATGAATGTCAAGTGGTTATTTCACTTATGATCCCCTCTTTAAACAAAAATTCAAATTTAAAGCAAATATTTAATTTTTTGCCATATCTCTTCATTTAATTTTTGTTTGACGTATGACAATGTGAACGGTGGTGATCCTGTGACCTAAACATTTGTATTTCCCTATGCACTGTATCTGGTACCGGCTTGGAATGGCCCATGAACTCTATGTGTATCTTTATCAAAGCAAAAAAGGAGCGCACACAAATCCTCTTAACATAATTTTATACAGCATACGCTTGCTGACAATGGCTGAAGCTGATGCGAAAAGCAAAATTTCGTTGTTGCTGAATGACACTGCTAACAAAAGGTGCTGAAAATAAACAAAAAAAAAAAATGTTTTTTTGTTTGTTTATATTTATACAAAATTTTTATTCTAGATACTTTTTTTGTCCGATGTCGCACTTTTCCTTTTTTTTTTGAAATTATTTTTTATTCGTCCTTTTTTGTTGTTGTTGTTCGTTCTGGTTGACTGTGACCGTGTCTTTCTGTGTCCTGCTTTAGTTCTTTTGAAATGGATTTCTGTTTTAGTTTAGCACATCAGATAGATGTGGATAACGATGGATAGAAGCGCCATCTTTTTTCCCATCCCACCATCAGGACATCCTCCGTCCGACCCTACCCCGCCTATCTGCCTATCCCCACCCACTCTTTTCTCTCTCTCTCGCCTTTGAAAATGACGAAAAAAAATAATTTCCAAGTTTACGGGCATTTATTTCAAAAGTCCTTGTTTTTAGAAACACTTGAGTTTGAATAACTGTTTTTCTTTTCTCATTCCTCCATATAAACTGTATAGTATACTATGCCTATGCGCTATGCCTATATGGAAATGAGAAGAGAAGAATGTTGTTGTGTACTTGTGTAGAGCTCAAGCACAAGTGGAACTTAGTTTTGTCCTTAGAATATGTAATGGCAGTGAGTAGCAAATAGCGAGTAGCGAGTGCTATGCGATGATGCCATGATGGAAAGAGTGACGAGGAATTGTTTTGACGTTGAAAGGACATCTCAAAAGCATCGCAGTAGGCACAGGGATAAAGGAAGGTACCACCTGACTGTAGTATTTTAACTTTAGAAGACTTTTTACAATGGGAACTATTACTTTAGCTATTTTTTTTTTTTTTTATAAACCACTGCACATATACTAATTGGTTTAGCCATGAATTCGTTTCATTGTTTTAGTATACATTATGGTGGATACTAGAGGTGGTGGTTATTATTTCTGAAGGAAGGAAATAATTCCTAGTGATTTTGAATGTCGAACATTTTTTGGAACCGGAAACAAAGCCCTAGTTTTAGGTTTTGAGAAAAAATAAATACAAAATACTCAAAACCTTAACAAAAGGATACACTTTAAATGTAATTTTAAATACTTAAGGAAAGACCTAAACGACAAGTACTTGAACGAAAATGTTAAAAATATTTTTAATGTTAATGCGTTTGATAAGAAATCTTACCTAAAGCGGGTCTTCACTATTAAATTTAATGGCCAGTGCCATTTGACATTGGGCCCTATCGGCGATCTCCCAAAAAATTTTGTTTCCCAAGAAATATTTTGTTCCCAAGGAACATTCCCCGCGATCGTGAATCTCCCAGGGAATGAATTCCCAACGGAATTTCGAAGATAGTTTTCGAATTTGTTTTGTAGTGCTCTAATAAGCATTAAGTAAAAATTTCCTTGGATTAATAAAAAAAATCCCATTTTTATTAATATGTTAGAACAAAATATCCCACACAAATCCAGAATTTGCAAATTGAAATAATTGATTAAAAGTTCATACTTAAGGCAAGACCACATTAGGCGCAACTGCTCTTCAGCGAAACGACACATCAGAGTTGGGTCGACCATTTCTACCTTTTAGTTTTGCTGGCTCGCAGTTTCGCTGTCGCTTAGTGCGATTTAACTCTTACAATTCCAGACGAAGATTGCAACTAACTTAACTTACCGCTTAAAATTAATCTTGTTGTACATTCATTAATTCAATTTAAACTTAGCGCCCAAAAACCAATGTTCGCCATATTTTTGAAATTATAATCATGTACTAAAAGTAAAGTTTAACCTTGTTGTACTAAAACACACTTTACATAGAATTAAATTGGAAAATAAAAGGCACTTTTTCGTTGTTACATTCAAGGAGATAAGAGTTCTTTTTTGCTGATACACTTTTCGTCGATTTCGCTCAATTTGCCTATAGTTTAACACAATTGAATCGTTTTATTAGTCAAGAACTATCAGTTCCTCTCGTTCAATTAGTATTCCGAGATTAAAAAACTTATTTTCTTTGAACTTTGCCGTAATCATCCAATCTGCGGGAATTTTCCTACGAAGTAACGTAAATTTTCCCAAAGAACGGCCGAAAAAGGCTTCGACCGTACAGATTCAGTTGCAGTGAAGTTCCGCTGCAGTACCACTCCGGCAAGTGCAGTATTTGCTTTACAGCACAAAATATTAATAAAGTATAAGAAAAAAGCTTGGACATGCATGCTCTAGCTCCCGTCCGTAACAACTTTCTTGAAATCCAGAAAATATTACTAAGCCGTATGGTATTGGAGCGTTAAGAAATGCATGAATCTGCTTTCACCAGTAACCGTACAAAAAAATTACTGTTCGGTTTGGAAACCTTGTCCATTGTATATATAATATAAACTATAGTATTACCACGCAGCGCCGGATCTAGGATTTGTTCAAGGGGGGGCAAAAGTTGAATTTGGCGCCCCCCCCCCAGCAATTTTTTTTCTTTTTTAAGTTTACGTACAAAACTTGAACTCGTATCGTTAACCTGTTTTTATCTTTATGCTCTAATGCTTGATGCTGTTGACAATAGCTTATATACGATACATGTCATAAAAATCTGTGTGGCCCAACCTAAGAAAATAAGGTATTGCTAAGGGTTCTCATGTTACTGATTACTCAAAATGCAATCTTGGCGTATGTGCAAAATAAAAAGTTTGGGGTATGTGCCATAATCCAGATTGATTTGATAATTTTTCTATTTCAATAAACGACAGCGGAGAACCTGCTAATGTTGTTCATAAAAAGTTAAAAGGCTGTATGCTTATTTGTGATTCTGTCCGATATTTTGATTGCACATTTAACTTTTACTCACCTATATACAAAATCATAACTAATCCATAGAACAGCTTTAGTGAAATAGCTCAGTAGTACACAACAAAAATTCTTTTTCATTTTTACTTGCTCTAAGGGCAAGTATTATTTTCGTGCAGAAAAAAAAAATCGAGGTTTTAATCAAACATGACATTACGATGATAGAGAAGCCCAAAAAAGTGGTTTTCGCCATACCGTCCGTCGGTCTGTCTGTGCGTCTGTGCGGTTGTGTTGATGTATGCTTTTTCACGTCATGCTACAGCCTAAACGGCTTGACAGATTTTGTTCAAACTTGGTATATCGCAGTTTGAAGAAAAATGGTTGTCGAGGTTTTTTTTTTTTGTTTTGTTTTAGCCCGGCTCAAACTGGTACCTTTCATGTAACGGTTTTTTTCATTTTGAATTTGCTCGAAAACGGCTCTAACGATTTTGATTAAACTCAGAATTTAACTTATCTAAGATATTTCTAACAAACTAACGTTTTTCGTTTTTGGCTTAAATGGTCGTAACGAAAATCAGATTTAAACGGCTTTTTTAAATGGCCATAAGTTCATCATACTATTGCACCCACAGAGCAGGTACGTACGACCCAGTCGTGCATTTTATTTATTTCAAACATTCAACTATTATCTTTAGATAAAAAAAATTAGGACTTCTTTTGAAAAACTCGTACATTAGAAATTTTATAGTTCACTAGCTATTTCGACAGACGTTGTGCTGCCCTAATGAGCATCAGATAGCGCGATGATACAAACCATGATAGATACAAAAATGTTGAACATTGAGGGATAAGTTTGACTTCTTAATTATATTTATACCGTCCATTTAATTTGTCTAAGATATTAGAACATGGATGATTTTTTTTTAAATTAAATAAACTCAGAAAAGTACGTATACGCCCGAGTGTACAATACTGTTTTAGTGTTGTTTTTAGGTTGAGAAATGGGCAATTGCAACAAATTTTTCTTTTAAGTTCAATCCATTCTCTAGTTAACTTTTTTCATACAAAGTCAACAGCAGTTTTAAATCAAATCATAACACAAGATAATTTGCATTTGAAAATATTTCAGTTTGGTTTTTCTGATCGCTATAACTTGGCCCCTAAGTCTTATATCCCTTTTTTGCTTTTAGTCCATTTCACCCTATTAACAGCTTAGTCTTGCCAAAGATTTTTATCACCTATTCCACGCGCAAATTACAACCTTTCAATCTTTGTGGTTTCTGAGTTAAGTCTTAGTAAACAAACAAATAATATAGAAGATTTTCAAGGACTCGGCGCGTCGAACCTTTCGTCACCGTGTGGCTAAACTTACATGATCAACTTTAACCAAACCTTCAAAAAAAACTGATGGAACAATAAAAAAGTTTTTTAGATGTTTCTTAATCCATCAACATCGTAGCCATCCTTCGATAAAATTTGACTTTTTTGTAGCTAGACAGACGGGGGACAAACTATATTTTGACGTGAATATAGTATTTAGTTTTAACTGACTCCCGAAAGCACTAGAATCGCACTTTTCCCAAACGAAACATAAAAACTTGCAATTTCTGAATCCGTTGACATCGTTTGTTATTAAATTCTTATTTTTTTTAATAACGCTCTTATTTCAGAACATCAAAAAAAAAAAAAAAAAAAAAAAAAACTTTTATAGATCCAGTTGCTGAAACGAGTCAAAAATATCAATCATCAACTCAAACTGAAATGATTTATCCATTATTCAATGCTTTAATAGCATTTAGTAAGTAATGCAGAAATAAATTATGATTTTAAGAAAGCTTCCTCATATTTGAAACTTGTTTCAGCAAATAAGATTTTGGAAATGGAATCTTACTTGTAAAGTATATACTTGAAGACCTTTTTTTTAACTTTCGTTTCTTTCTTCATCTTTCAAATTTTGCGCCCCCATGAGGGGCGACGAATTTGTTAAAAGGGCGACGAAAGTGGTTTATTACATATTTTATATTTGGAACAAGAAATAAATAAACATAGCATCATTTCCAAATATTTTTTTTTACTCTCCTTTCCTTGTTCATCTTTTAATTTTGCGCCCTGCTGAAGGGCAACGAACTTGTTTATCATTTTCAAAAGTTAAAGACCTTTATTTTTTTTTAATCTCTTTTCTCTCTTCATCTTCCAATTTTGCACCCCCATGAGAGGCGACGAAAGTGGTTCATTACATATTTCTTTCATATTTGGAAAAAGAAATAAATAAATATTGCATTACTTTGGCGCCCTGTTCAAATGTTGAATACCTTTTTTTTTTGCTCTCCTATATTTCTTCAACCCCCCCCCCCTTTAGATCCGGCGCTGTTACCACGTGAGGTGCGCCATCTATCGACGGAAGACTGAGCTTGATTTTAGAGGTTTTTGTCTAGATTACCAACAACAACAATTAAAATGGTGGAACGTAAAAAAAATTGTTGCTTCCCATGCTAATCTAGACAAAAACCTCTAAAATCAAGAGCTTAGTTTTCCGTCGATAGATGGCGCACTTCAAGTGGTAATATTATAGTTTATAATATATGCAATGCCTTGTCGCTTTTCTTATATAAATCTGAACAGTCATCTTTTTAATCACCCATGGCATGTCAATAAGGTGTTTTTAATTATTTGATAAACTCCCTAAACCACCCTATCTAGTAACACTGTTTTGACAAATGTGAAATCTTCCAATTTCCATTGCTGTCTTTTTTGTATTTAGTTTTTGTTTGCCCAACTCAAACAAAAATTATAAGAACAGTGTTATAAAGAAATAAATTACAAAGTTTTTTCCATGCTAATATGCATTTATAATTGGTAGCCTTGGCTATTTTCAATTCGGATTTTTTATTTTTAAAAAACTTTTGGATATTCTCTATTTATCGGGTTGAGGTAAATCCATTAGCTATATCGGTGGTTTTTCCATTATAACAACCAATAATTCAAATTGTTTTGGGTTTACTGAACTCGCCCTTGAATAAGAAAATGCAAATGAATGTTTTATAAATATAATTACCAAAATAAAAAAATTAACAAAAATGTTATTGCACTTACATTGTTTGTGTTAATTTTATCTCCCATCCATCTCCCTACAAAAATATATGGGAAACAAATCAAGCAAGATGACAGATGATTTCCCATGGGAAATTCATTCACGATCGCTAAAATTCCGCACGGTTTTTTGAACATTGTTCCCGATACCTATTTTCCGAATATGGGAAATGTTTCCCAAGGAATTTTATTCCTGATAGGGCCCATTAGATACATCATGCATATTTCAAGGACTAAAATTTTTCCGAAGAGTACTTATTCATAAATCGGTGGTCTAAGGAACTTCCCTCTATCACTTTCTGTCGGCAATTGGAAATGAAAGATACCTCAGCAAGGACTAAAAATTGGATCCTTTCACTTTTTCTCCTGTTCTGTTTTGTCAAAACAAAGTTTTCAGTACAGAAATAGAGCTTGAAAAGAGGTCGTAAATACCTTGGGGAATCTCAAATTATCTGAACACGCTTATCCTTTTTTTGGTACTGACTCCTTAAGCGTACATTTTTTATAAAGTTGCTTGTGAAATAGTAGATACTATTTTTAATAATGGTGGGTAGCTGTTGTAAGGGTATAAAACAAGCAGTGGGCCAGTTAAAAAGGTTATGTATGCCATTTTGAAATTTTTCGAATACAACGTTAAATCTGTGGTATTATAAGCTTCTGAAACATGGAAGTACTCTGCCAACATCTCGAAAAATTTACAGGCCTTCGTTAAGCGTTGTCTGCGGTTGTTGGATAGGTTATGCACTGAGGAAACCCGACGACAATACCTATAGTAAAACAATCTTTCCAATGGCATCCCCATCATGTTACAAACGCGTCGGAAGACCAATAGCGACTTGGAGGTTATCAGTGGTGAAAGATGCTCAATCTCAAGCATTACAATCATGGCCACAGTTATTGACAGTTGCGGTGAAGCGGGACAAGTGGAAAAATCTTGTTGCCGCCCTATGCTTGAGATGCTTCAGGACGAGGGGAATAGTGCTATAATATAATGCTATAATAATGCTTGCAGCTGGACGATATATTATATATGTATGTCATAAAGTATGAAATATGACATCGTTAGAATGCCCGCCTTGGCTCTTTACGGAGACAATGCTCTTAGTGGTAGGTAAAATTTTAAAAGGCTAAATTTGAGCCATGGCTTGATCAATACCTTAAGGGCAAACGTTGATTGTGTTTTTTCAAATTAACCTGCGACTTATACCCACAAGAAAAAGACTAGGAAGTGGGGTCAGATCACATGATCTTGGTGGCCAATTCAGGTTACCTCTATGAGAGATAACCTTACTCTGAATTCGTTGATGCAGGATGTCAATCATGGCGGCCATTGTTTTACACGTAGCTACATTTTGCTGCACCACATGACGTCTCAGTCCATGGTTAAATTTGGCAACAATAAGGTGTTTATTATGGTTCTGCGGCGCTGCCCTACTAACAACTTTTCCAAAATATACCTACCAATGAGGCCAGGAACTAAAAGTGCAGATTTCTTGAAAGTAATCAAACAAAATCATAAAAATTCCGAAAGCTGTTTTCTCAGCTAACATCGAATGTCATTTTATATGCGAGGCACCTTGAAACAGCAGAGTTGCCATTCATCTCGTGTCGGCAATATTTAAATCAAGTTGAAAGCAAAGCATGAACAAGTTTTTCAGTAACATTGTAAACTTGAGGCAGGTTTAATAAAAATAAGTGAGAGCTTCAGTAAGCTTGCAACAAACTGTTGGATACCCTATTCCCTATTTTTGTATGTATATGCGGTTGCCCCCCACAGCCAACCGCTGTCCAGTTCCAGAAACAAAATTCTTTTTAGCAGAGAGGAAAAAATACAAAAACATTAATTGTGTGTGGCCGATGTTCAATAACTGCTAGCGCAATAAAAAAAGGCGTGTGCCACGCCCAAAGTTGAGAATTGCAATTGCGAAGACACTTACTACGAGGTTAATGACATTCAATTTTAAGTTTGCAGATCGATTTGAATAAAAAAAAGGCAAAACTTGAACTTTTAAAAATTTGATTTTGAATGGACATAGCGATTATGGATGTATTAAACAATTCTTGAACCACACTCTGCTACGTAACAAAGGAAAACAAACCGAAGTGTTCATTTCCTTACTTCAAAACTGCGACCAATAAGTTGGAAAACATTAAAAAATTAATGCATATTAAAACTTTTAACGGAAACGCCCCTTAAAAGTGGGCGTGTCCTAAATCTAAAAAAATTTAAAGCACTAACTGACTTTTAATCCTTACTCAATTTCATGGCATATGTGTGAGACTTCAGCTGAATCGAGTACTTTTTTGACGATCTTACCCGAACAAAGGTATTTTCAAAAAATTACGCCCTGAAAAGTGGGCGTATTGAAAAAACCCACACAAAAAAATGTAGAGATATATTTTTCATATGGTACCTACCTTAAATTTTTAAAAATACGTTTTTCGTTCTCTCGTGAAAAGTGTGCCTAAACCACGCCCAAAATTAAAAAAAATCTTTTCAAACACAAAGCTCTTAGTTTCGACTAAGAGACGCACAAACTGAGGCTTGTTCATTAGTTATAAGTATACACCTTTTATTTGCAAAAACAAGATATTTATATTTATAATGAAAAGTGGGCGTCAGCCACACCCAAAATCAATTGTTTTGATTTCATACACATGATGTTTACGTGCAAATAATACCCACAAAAATTAAGTTTTTTTGCACGAGTACAATCGTTATTTTATAAAAATAATATCGACGGTTTTGTATGAAAAGTGGGTGTCAGCCACGCCCAAACTGAAATATTTAATTTTATTTAGAGAAAAATTACATATAGATTGCGTGTGCAAAATTTAAGCGTTGTGCTTTGATCGTAACTTGTACGTTGTACCGAAAACACAATTTAATTTTGCCAAATAGAGGTTGTTGAACAAAAGTGGCGATTGTGGGCGTGTTTGTGGGCAGATTTGACCAACGAATTTCAAAAACTAAGCCTTTTTCTTTCTATTGTCTAGCACAAGAGCAAATACGTGCGATCCAGTCGTGCATTATATTTTTTTCTAGACTTCAAACGTGGATATTATTAACAAAAATGTTGCACCTAGTTTCCTATGAGAATCTAGCTCCCCAAAAAGTAAAATGAATATTTTCATCTTTATCAAACAGATTCCAAAAGGAAACCATTAATTCCAACGTTCCATTCAAATATGCTTAGCAAATTTTCAATTTGAAAATCCTTTATAAAAACTCCAATGAATCCACAAAGATAATATCTCACACGTTCCTTTAGTCTTATCCAGACGTCTGAAAGTCTAATAATGATTTTTTCCTCTCCACAAATGGACATTTTCTCGTCGACTAAACCCATCAAAGTACATGACTGAATTTAACTTTCAAACTATGCTTCTAAAAATAAACATTTAAATTGCCCAAAAGATCAACCGTTTCAACCCAGCTTAACGATTACGTATAAACTAAATAAACTGAACACATCAAAATCCTTATACAAAATACAACACACTCCTATACATAATTTAAATTCCCCTTAACGATGTCTATTAAAAAAGGCCTTGTATTTTTCGAAACATATAGCCTGATGATGAATAGAGTAGCTCTATTCACTAAAAATCCGCCTCCACCGCAAAAATCTGTTTCTCCCTTTTTTTTTTTTTTTTGAAAAAAATAAATAAAATCCTTTGAATGTCAATTTCAAATATAAAGCACACATGGAACCATCAACGAACTACGAGGACCCCCTACTATTCACTCCTCAAAATAAACAAAACAAATTGTTTGGGCACAGAGAGCTTCAAAAATGACTAAAAAATGACGAAGAAAAAAAAAGCATCCCCAAAAAACCTCCATTTGTGTGTTTTTTTTTTTTTTTTGAATTTTTGTTTTTGTTTGGCACTGTTGTAGGTAGGTACTCGTATACATATATATTTTTTGGAACGCGCAAAATTAATTGGTGAATATTAAATTGACACAACCCAGTCCCCTTTTGGCTTTTCAGTCAGCCCTCCCCCATCCACCCATTCACGCAGCAAGCACACAGATACAACACACTGACTGATTTGGCTGTGCAAGGAGCGTACACTCGGTCGTATACGTAATTTAATACAAACTGTTTGATTTATTCAGCTCGATTTGCTTTTGCTTTGTTAAAATAATTCATCATGCCATTTGTTAACAACAAACAAAGAACCTCCCATACTCCAGCTCCAGCTCGAACACCAACACCAGCTCTGACAGTGAATACTCAATAGTCATTGTTCAGTTCACCCACCGCCGCGCCGAGCCGAGCCGCGCCACCGTCAACGAGTATTGATTCCTTGTTTTTTTTTTGGGAATTTTTTGAAAGTAAAAATATCCTGCATACTCTACTCGTATAGTCAAATGCTGGTTCTCTTCCCCTCTGACACTGTTGACAGTCAATTGTTTAAAATAAAATTGTCAAAATAGAGTGGGTGAGTCAATAAAACAACTTAACGAGTACATCACTAGATAAATGCACGAGATGTGTTAACTTATTCATGGGTAGCCCAAATAGTCGCACGGAAATGCCATAGCAACACCGAGGAATTTCCAAAGGACAACACGCGAAATACAATGACAACGATGCTGATGTCGTCGTCGAAGTTGGATCTTTTGCATCTTTTTTTTTTTTTTTTTTTAATGTTTTAGAGCTCTGCGACGACTTCTTCCTTTTCTACGTTCTACGACAAGTCAATTGGAACACAATGACATTTGGTCTCGTGGTGTATGCTTTCGCTTACAATGCACAACTCAAACTCAAAGCCTAGCAAAAATTTATGAATATGGATGCTCGTGACACAAGATAGTTGAGTTCGGTCCCATTATTTTTGTCTCTAAAGGCTGCCAAAACCATGACCTGATTAATTTCCAACCACGAATCGCTAAACCAAATACCTAGCTATATTCTAGCATTTATGGTTATAATATATGCATGTAGCAGGCTTCCTATCCTGAGTCTATTTTGCATCACAACAAAAATTCAAATAATAAAAAAAAAAAAACACATTCCCCAGAGGTCGTGATGATGATTGCACCTGCGGTGGGCTTTTCAGGACCGCGCCATGGCGGCGCGCGGTTATACTCGAAAGACACTTAGCACACTGTGCACTGTTTTTAGTGTGCACCGACAAAATGTTGAATCTAGACATTTGGAATTTCTTCTTTGAGAGCTCAGATACTGCGACTAGGATATGCACTTGCATTGGCATATCGCTCGAGGAAGGATTTCATTTACCACTTGGGGAATACCAGAAGGAATGCATAGGAGGGATTAGGTATGCGGCAAAATACTGCAAACACTTAAAATTATTTTTCAGGCATTTTTCTCGCAGGATAATGGAATCCAAATGGCATGCTCAAGAGTTTTTATTTAGTTTTTTATTCTAGCCAGCTTCTTCATAGAGAATGCACAGTGCACTGCACAGCACATCAACACTGGCACATGTGTGTGGCGTATTTTTTTTGTCTCTGTTTGGGTGAGAGAGGATATGGAAAAATGCCTCGTTCATCAAGTTCATGTTCATGTTCATATGACTGACTAGTCATCATAATGAAGAAGTCTATATGAGGCACTCTCTAGTGAGCCATTTTAATATGAGCTCTGGAAAGAGGTTCGTTTTGTTAACCGTTTGCATTGCATTTGATGTTGATTTGTATTTTTGCAACTCAGATGTCATTTAAATATGAAAACAGAAAGTAGCAAATAGAAGGAACCAAAAATGCAGGACTTCTGCATTGTGAATAGGGAGGAAAAATGATTTGACTGGTTAAGCTAAACGTTCTCTTGAAAAGTTTACATATCTTTCAAATGGCTACACTTATTTGTATGGATGACAATTTAAAGAGATCTGCAATAAATATCTGGTATTCCACAAGAGTCAATGTAGGGGCCGTTTCTGTTTGCATTAAAACGAGTATTTTTTAAGAGCTTGAGAGCTTTAAAAAAAAGTGTTGGAATGAATTTTTTATTATCATAACCTGGTAGAATATTTCATGGCATTTATTTTTCAGCTACGGTAGGTACATAGTCCATTCGATCTGTCCAATTTGTCACTACTTTTTCCAATAAATCTGGCCGTATTTCGTTGTTGGTTTGTATGAATAAGCCAATGACTTAACATAGCCCCATAAAAAGTAATCGAGTGGAATTAAGTCACACGAACGAGGTGGCCAATTAACAGGGCAACTTTTGGAAATAAAGTTTTCACCAAATTCACTTTTCAATAAATTGATGGTTAAGCGTATGGCAAGTTGCGCCATCTTTTTGGAACCAAGTGTCGTTTAGTTTAGCTGATTAATTTTTGGCATCACAAAATTAGTTAGCATGGCTCGAAAGCACTCGCCATTTACCGTAACGGCAGCTCCTCATTTTGAAAGAAATAAGGACCGATGATGCCACCAGCGTGTAAACTGCATCAAACAAACAATTTTAATGGATGTCCTTGTGAATTGTTAATGACTTGAGGATTGTCTTCGCTCCATACAAGGCAATTTTGCTTCTTGACGAAGCCACTTAACTTTATCACTAAACCGCAAAATGAACTTCGTGAAAACATTTATTTTACCGAAGTAATTCATGATAAAATGCTTAAGGTTTAGCTTTACTGAACAGAAATGTCAACGTAGTTTAGCATTCTCAACTGTCAAACCATAGCCAACAACCATCAAAATTTCTCATGTAGCTAAAAAACACCCTTTACTTCCCTTTTTCAAAAATTTCATAGATACACATAACATTGTTTTAGTGCAAGACTAACCAAAACAGAGTGCATTTAAATCAGCAAAAAAACACTCGACGAAAAATAATACAATACATTATTATGCCGTTTTCCTCCTCCAACCACAGCCATTCCGATAATACTCCACTGGGCTCAACTCCATCTGCCATCTGGCTCCAGAAGTGACGTATTTTCATGGACTGCATTTGATCAGAAACTTGGTAGTGCACTAGACGCTAAGTTGAGCATGGAAAGTCTTCGTGTCGAAAATCATCCAATTAAATGAAGAATTACAATCAACGAAAAGCAGGTTGGAGATCATCGACAAATCTAAAAACTTTTCTCAAAAGAAGTTCAAGTTCCCATCGCGATCATTACGATTGATTTACACAATTTAAAAATTCAAACGCTGATTTCACCATTCCCCACGCACAAATAAATTCTCCTTGTTGGTTCGTGCATCGGTTTTTATTTTTGCATGCATAAATTCATCATGAATCGTGTTAGTCGATGCATGACCCTACTCACACAATTAATTATTTGTACACCGACTGAATTGAATGGTGAGGTGAAATTAACCACGAACCCGACTCTTTTCATCTTTAGTTCTGTGGCGAAGTTTATGCAAAGTGTATCGGGCGAGCGACTCGGCTAGTAGAAAATAGTTTTCATTGATTTTACGGTCGATATTTTATAAAAAAGTAGTTAATTTTTATATTTCGACGTTGTTTTATCGTATTTCAATAGTTTTTCTGCAATAAAAGATGATTTTAATGCCACATTTCGAAACGATCGCATTTTCTATTTGCAGTGTTTTTCTCGCTTGAAACGGCAGTGGTGATGGTGAGTTGAAAAGGTGAAACGGTCGGTTTATTCAAAAATCAAGTTGAAATTAATTTCAAATAAATGGCGAATGCGAAAGTTCCGTGTGCGTGTTTGTTGGCGGTGTGGTGGCTAGATGAAAGTGTTTTTTTTTTCGGGCGATTTGTTATGGAAAATATAAAATTTAAATTATTTGAGAGCGGTATAAGTAAATTTTTGTAGTGTTTTTGAAACAAAATATGGTAAAAATGCCACAAATTCGGTTCGAAAAAATGAAAGTTTTACGCTTAAAACCTATCTTATTTCGCGAGATACGCACGTGGGCAAAACGGGCGGTTCATTTGAAATAGTGTGGTAATGTTTGCTTATTTAAAAAGTGTTTTCTTAGGTCCGATTTTCTTGTTATGTATTTCTACATAATCGAAATGGATCAGATGGGATTATTGAGGCGCTTGCAGCAAACCAACGGTGAGCAAGTATTATATTTTATATAGTTAACTTTTAGACTTAATTCAATAAACCAATTTCCTTAGCTTTAGCAAGTATAAATGGTTATAACTTTCCTTGGTTTCTAGTTTATTAACTCACCTTACAGGACCTTTTGCATTATAATTTAGAACTGCATTTGAAGGAACCCAAAATTTGTTTTAGTTTGACAAACACAACAGCGACTTCTTTTAATGAAACACATAATGAATTGTAAGGTAAAGATGGCACACTTATTGTTCACAGTTGTGATAGGTACCCTGACCTAAGAATCAGTTTGAGAACCTCTCTTGTCCATACAGCTTATGCAAAAAAAATTTGCGAACACGCAAGATCAAATGGAAAATCTGATTTTTAGGCAGTGTCCTGAGATGACAACTAAAATGAAGATAATGTCTGCAACGAGAGTCCTAAATCCAAATCTTTAAGCGTTTTGGACCTATCTTTTAACGAATTTATTTTGTCGCTAGACATCGTGTGTTGACAAGTGTGAATATGGGAATACTCAAGCATCTGGCCTCAGTTTAAATGGATACTGCAGTTCCTTGAGTAGGTACAGTTTCCTGGATTTTTTAGGCCCAATCGCACCGATAATAGATGAACGTTTAACTGTTTCTCCATCTCCCTAAAAGGTAAACAACAGCCGAGAGCTATTTCGGATATGGTGGAGGTGGAATCCACGGATTTCAGTGCGGCCTTTGCTACCAAAGAAAATGGTGATGTCCTCGGCAGATTTCAAGGATACAATTTCCTTTACCGCGATTAATTCTGCCAGGTACACACAAAATTGGTTTGGAGGACACAAGGAGAAACTTAGATTTTGCCTCTATATTTTTTAACCATAATATTGGTGAAAACTAAGTAACTTTGTGCGATGATAAAGTCTTCAGTTGTTGTCATGGCTGATGGAAATTATCAATCTTCCTCTATGAAACCATCTTTGAAGAAAATTATTGCTCTGCAAGCTACAATTTGATTACTCAAAAGCAAGATTTAGTAACACGAGATTTTGAAAAACTGATTTTGAAAATTGACCTAACCGATATCGAAACTGTAAAAACTTTGTAACGGGTGTTTTTTTAAGAGCTTGAGAATTTTAAATAATAAAACTTTTAAGGATGAGTTTTTTATTATTATAACCTGGTATAATATTTCATAGGGCATTTATTTTTTAACAAGACTTCCGGCATATGTCCGGCGTGGCTGCAAATTACATAGTCCATTCGATCAGTCCAGTTTTTTTTTTTGTTATTATCAACTGTCAAACCATAGACAACAACCATCGAAACTTTCATGCAGTTAAAAAAAAAAACGCCCTTTATTTAAAATGGGATATTTTTATAAGCTTTGTGATAACTTGAGGTTTGGCTTTGATTAAAGATTTCGTACAATTAATTAACGCCGACCTTTAAGCTATCTTGTAAATGAGTGTCCTTTAGCATATTAGTTTTACGAACTTTTTGCACAAACTTGTCTACGGCAGGCGTGGTGGGAGCTTTTTTAAAAACGCACTGTTGGGCTATACAGCACTCACTTTGGAAATAAATTTTCCACATTTCCTACCGATCGATGTTCAAGCGATAAGCTACTCTTTGTAGAATACCGCGGAGGTATGGTACTGACTTTCTTTTAAGATTTCGAGCGGGAAACAGCCGTCAGTGTCGAAATAACCTATGACTTGAAAAGAAACCATCCTTTATGCAAGTGAGGATGATAAGATCCTCTTAGGACCTAGCAACTAACTTATTGGTGCCTGCAACTTTCAGGCATTGAACCAAAATGATGGGTTGTCCTTACACACCACATTTGTAGGTACTTTTGCCTCAAAAAGTTAATTCCTGAAGTTATTGTTTATACTTTAGTTCTGTTAAACGTTTTGGAAGTAGGAGATTTGTGTCGCAGGAAAAATAAAGTGAGGCTCTGTAGCTTAAAAATCCATCTACCGTTTAATAAAAGCATATTTTTCTAAGGCTGCTGCAACGATTTTGATAAAAAAAATTGTGTATTTCGTTGGTGTATAGTCAAAACCAATGGTTAACAAAGAAACAAAACAGTGCAGATCATGCAACCGATTCTAGACATTTTGGTAAGCCAATCAATTGATTTCGATAACATTTTGAAGGATGAAAGCCTCTTGTAAATTTAAAAATGTTTCCTTTAAAAATTTTGTTCAATTGTTTGTTCTGACCATTTTGAGTACGATGGTATTTTGCTTTTATTTGTTTTTACAGAAGGACCTTTTATAAACATAATTAAAAAACCATTAAATTATTGCTTTTTAATAAATTCATGTCCTCTTACAATTTCGATGGAAAAAGCTTTTTTGAGTGATAGTTTTAATTATTTAAAAAGGTAGACAAAAGTTGAGACGACTAGTAATTGTCTGTGTTAAATGTCATAAGTAAAGTATCTTTTGACAATTATTTTGACGTGTTTGGCTGAAAATTTTGTATCTGCTTTCTCGAATGCCCCAATTACTTTGACCAACTTACCATGATTTGTGTTGTTTCTATTATTTATGTTTTTGAAGTTCATACAAACGGTTAGCGAAAAAAAAAACAATCTGACACTTACAACTCGTTACAAAACAAATACTATTTTGATTTAATTTTCCCGTCACACCCGTCACGTGTAACGAAACATCTGAATTATTTACCCCTCTTTCTGTCATTAAAGTATATTTAAGTGTCAGTTTGTATATATAAACATTTATCATACATACATATGTACCAATTTTATAATTTTAAAAACTTTTCCCTTCTTATTCCTTATCCTTTTTTATTTCCTTCTGATTCCCCAAGTATCTATAGGGTATGTTTTGTCTCTTCCGCACCAGGTGGAACCACCACAACGTAATGGAACATTAATAAACTTTGATTTGATTTTTCATTTAGTTAAGAGATGAAGCTAAATTCTCTTGACACTCGTTGCACTGTCATCCATCAACAGTGTCTGTGTACAACTGTACCTATGTAATATATATATATCTATCAATATTACTGTGTGTGGTTTCAAGGTATCTTCATTCTTTCTTTTCCTGGTTGAGCAGAAGGCAACGGAGTGGAGTCAAGTAATGGTACGGCATCATCAGTGGAATAATTATCAAATCCACTGAAATCAAAGAATCCATCGGGGGGAAATGGCGAAACTATAAACCAACACTAACATTTTGCGGATGAGAATCATTCAACTGTGGACAAAGTTTTCTATATTCAGTATCATTTTACTTCCCAAGTAAGGAATTTCTTTCGATTTTCGTACCATCCCTCAGAGGCGCCCGGCCCGCCAGGTGGTGGTTGGTAGGTGGTCCAAAGAAAAAAGAACCGTCTGTCTATACCACGGAATTTATGTGAAAGTTTTTAATAATAATTATTATATCTTCTTCTGTGCCAAAGAATCTATCGGTTCTATTCTTTGTACATAGAAGCTTATTCAGACGTTGTGATGATAGTGGGAACGGAATTACATTTCTCGTATATACTGAACACTTTGGTTTGGATTAGTGGGTATAAGTATGATGAAGTGCTACTTTTATTCAATAAATTTCACCCCTTCAATATCACTCTTGTAGTTGATATATACTTAACCCGGATGCGGATGCAATAAATTAATTGGACTCATATCATTCATAAATAAGGATCTTTTAAAATTTAATTAACTGCAACCGAATTCTTCTGCAACATATCCATACCCATGGCTCTTGAGAGATGAATGTAGTTATTCAAAAAGTGTTTCTGGGGTGTGAATAGTGTGACAGTATACCAATCAAGGCAGTTGGGGCTTTTGTTCACTTGGAATTGGAACTCTACACCTGATATGCGGCGGTGCTTTGCCCGCGTGACGAATTCCACCAAGTTTCTTTTGATGATGAAATTCGGATGCAAATTCACAGTTTCGGGTTGGGATTGAATTTCATCCCCTACTCGCTCTGAATAGAGTTCTCTGCAGGTTCTTGAATTTTTGAGCGCGAAAAGGGTATTTTAATTCATCGTTACTCAAATTAAAAAAAAAAAAAAAAAAAAAAAAACTGTTCCCATTCTCCAGTTGGTGACGAAATCCTTTTCCACTTTTGAATGTTATAGTGATGTGAAAAAATCTTTTTACGAAACGGTATTTCTTTTTCAAAATAGCTTGGTTCACTTTGAAATCTCCTTTTATACCCTATTCCGTAGAATGGGTACATTGTATTTGGTGTGGGGTTTGTCACATAGAGAAATAATACCGTGAGGTATAGAAAAGTATATATATTTTGACTCGGAATGAAAAGCCTAGTCGATTTAGCGATGTCCATCCATCCTTCTGTATGTATGCTCTCTAGAATAACGCTTAAATTTTGCGGACGCAAGCTAGAAGTAAATCTTCTCTAAATTAAATAAAAATATTTCAGTTTGGGCGTGGCTGACGCCCACTTTTCATACAAAACTTATTTTTGCAAATAAATGGTAATTTTAATAAATCCAGAAGCACAAATTTTACGTCTCCTAGTCGAAACTAAGAAGCTTGTGTATGAAAAGAAATGTTTGAATTTCTGGCGTGGCTTACGCCCACTTTTCATGAAAGAACAAAGAACATAGTTTTAAGAATTTCAGGTACCAATATTCAATTTTAACCATTTTGTTTCATTAGTTTTATGAAAAATATATCTCTTATTTTATTTTGTGTATATTTTTTCAATACGCCCACTTTTGAGGGTGTAGTTTTTATAAAAGTATTTAATTCGGGTAAGATCGTTAAAAATCTACTCGATTCAGCTGTAATTTTACAAATATTCCTCAAAATTGACAAAAGATCAAAGCTTAGTTAGTGCTTTAAATTTTGTTTTATAAATTTTTAGGAGACGCCCACTTTAAAAGGGCGTTTCCGTTAAAAATCTTAATATGCATTAATGTTTTAATTAAATTAAAAGTCTCAACTTTGGGCGTGGCATACGTCTTTTTATTGCACTAGCAGTTATTAAACATCGGCCAAACAAAATTAAGGTTATTGTATTCTTTCCTCTCTGCTGAAGAAGAATTTTGCTTCTAGAACTGGTAAGCGGCTGGCTGTTGGGGGCTACCGCTCTAATGTATAACAGTGATCTTGAGGCTTGAGATTTTGATAAAAATAAATTTTTCAAAAATAAAATAATACAATTGTAACAGGTCGATGTCTGTACATTGAAGATATTGATGCAAAACTAATATGGGGAGTCTCTATTAGACCCACAGAAGCCAGAACAACCGTTTTTAGAATTTTTGTCCGTCTGCCTGTCTGTATGTTTGTACGCGCATCACGCAAAAACTACTGCATGGAATTGAATGCGGTTTTCACAGATTTATTGGTAGTACGCCAACTTAAAATATAGGCTACATTTTACTGCAGGAAAATATATAATTCTGGTTGTTTTTTAAATATTGCTGCAATCGAACGTTATTCAATGAACTTAACGCAAAATTAAAAAATTTTAAGGAAGTTAGCGTCTCACTTACATAATGGCGCTGGAAATCATAAAAATAGCGCCACACTTACCTACATATACATGAATAGAAATAAGTAAGTCGTTCTGAATAGAAGTTACAAAAACATCATAGACGGTGCTATTTACCACTATATAGACAATGTCTCATTCAGCGAAAGCAGAAATCGAAAAATAATTTAAACATAAAGAACGGTGAACGAGCAATACTTACGCTCAAAACTGATGAAGCGGAGCTGCCATAAAAAGCAGTATCGGCGCGTTGCATCGTTTTGGAAGTGGGCATTCCAATTAGGTATATTGCTTCAGAGCTTAACCCTCCAACTTTGCAATTTAAACCGTTATGATACTTCGAAATAATATCATACAGAAGCCAAAAATCTTACGGCTGTAGAGCTGGTATGTAGGTTGCTTTCATACCACGCATACCCCCTATTTTGAACCGGTTGTGGAAAAACAAAAATATACTGAGATACCTAACCTACTTTATTCTAAAATCCACGCGTACGAAGTAGCGGGCAAAAGCTAGTCTTAAATAAATACTTAAACTATTTTGAGCTGAAAAAAGTACGTCATTTTTAAATTTAAAAATGGCGTAAATTTATAAAAATCTGTGGAGTGGTTTTTGAGAAAAAAGTTTTTCTTGAAAACATTTAAAAAAAAAAATTCAAAAACTCCAGTTCATAGGCATTCAGCAAATGCATTTATTTATTATTTTTGAAAAAAAAATGAACAGTTTTCAAAATATTGAAAAAAAAAACAAAAACATAAGCGAGAGCTACATTACGTTTGCAACGAACTGTTGGTAGCCTATTCCCCATATTTTTGTATGTGCATGCGTCTGCCTCCCGCAAACAGCCGATGTTTCAGAAACAAAATTCTTCTTGAGCAGACAGAAAAAAATTCAATAACATTAATTTTGTGCGGTGTGATGTTCAATTAATGCTGGCGCAATAAAAAAGGCGTGCGCCACGCCCAAAGTTAAAACGTTTTATTGCCAAAGCAATTGTTATGAGCTCAGTGACATTCAATTTTATTCTTACAGATCGATTTGAACAAAACAAGACAAAACTTAAATTTTTAAAAATAAGATTTGGAATGGAAATAGCGTTTATGGTTGTTTTTAACAATTCTTGGACCACACTCTGGTACGTAATCAAGGAATATAAATCCAAATGTTCATCTGTTTACTTCAAAACTGCGACCGATGGTTAAAAAACGTTAAAAAAATTAATGCATTATACGACTTTTTACGGAAACGCCCCTTAAAAGTGGGCGTGTCTTAAAAATTTTAAGCAATAACTGCACTTTTTTCAGTATTTAGGCATATGTGTAAGACTACAGCTGAATCGAGTAGTTTTTAAACAATCTTACCTGAACAAAGGTGTTTTACCAAAATCACGCCTTTAAAAGTGGGCGTAATGAAAAAATTTACAAAAGAAAATGTAGAGATATATTTCTCAAATAACGAACGGAAGGAAAAAGGTTTAAATTAAACATTGGAAATGCCTTAAATTCTTAAGGCTACGTTTTTCGTTCTTTCATGAAAAGTAGGCGTAAGCCACGCCCAAAATTCAAACATTTCTTTTCATACACAAACCTTTTCGTTTCTATTAAGAGACGCAAAATTTTGGCTTGCGGATTAATTATAAATACCGTTTATTTACAAAAACAATTTTTTTATATTTTCTAATGAAAAGTGGGCGCCAGCCACGCCCAAAATCAATTTTTTTGATTTCATTCACAAAATGTTTATGTGCCAGTAAGACCCACAAAATTTAATGTTTTTCGCTTTAATATAACAATTGTTATTTTATAAAAACAATATTGATGGTTTTGTATGAAAAATAGGCGTAAGCCACGCCCAAACTGAAATATTTTTATTTGATTGGAAGAAAGTTTACCTAGAGCTTACGTGTGCAAAATTTTAGCGTTATGCTTTTATCGTAACTGTACAAAAAAACATAATTTAATTTTATTAAATTGAGGTTGTTCAACAAAAATGGCGATTGTGGGCGTGTTTGTGGGCGGATTTTACCGGTTCAAGAACTTAGCTTTACTCTTGAACCAAAGATTATATATACTTTCTAGCTCAAAAATTGCGACCTCTAAAGAGTTTACATACGGACGGACGGACGGACATGGCTAAATCGACTAGGCTTTTGATTCTGAGTCAGAATATATATACTTTTCTATACCTAACGGTATTATTTCTCTATGTTACAAACTCCACACCAAATACAATATACCCATTCTATAGAATAGGGTATAAAAAGAGCAACCCCCCCCCCTGCAAAATGTAGGTATCCCAAAATGTTGCTGGGAAACTGGAAATCAGCCTGAATCTAAACCTGAAAAGCTTAAGCAAGGCCCACCTTAGGTTCATAATGGTTTTTGTCACTGGTCACACTGCAGCCTTTGGAGACACCTTACATTCAGGGCTTACAAGTACTGTAAACTGTAACATGCAGAAGACACAATATTCCGGTTGAAATATCCGGTACGTGGGTTTACATTAAAGATAAAAAAGAAGAGGAAGTACAGTGTCCTATGTAGGATAATTTTTCGGGGTATTTGCATCCTCAAATTCCAATGGTAGTATGCATGGGCGTTTCCATCTTGAATTTACTGAAAATACCAAATCATCATCTGCGCTAGTCAGTCTTGTCATACATTAATTCTGGAATTGTCATTCAGAGCAAAAAGGGGGACTATAAACCTTAAAATCCATAGTGTCTCAATCCTTGTGAAAATGTATTCACAAAACAATTAATTTCTGTCAGATTTGAACCGCACTCAAAGGATTAGTTTGACACTTAGTTCATACCAAAACCAATGCGTTAAAATTTAGATGTTAAAAAAAAAAAAAAAAATATTTATGAGCAAAAAAATTCACCGCACTGTATTCCACTTTTTATTGTATGTATGTGATGTGGTCTTCAGCATCACATCACCACTGACTCGCTCCAGAGCTTCCAATGAAAAGATTTGGGATTTCTGTTTTTTGTGTTCACCTTGATGGCATGGTAAACTATTAAAACGCGACCATCTATCTCCCTGTGATTCCGTGAAAGAAGTTGTTTTAGCGGAAGGGAAAAAACTTTCGGATCCTTGCGAAGATAATGAAAAGCCATGTGTAGTATGCAGTATAGTGCAGCAAATCCCATCCTCTCGTTCCTCATAAAGCTATCACACACCGATACTGACATCAACACCAACTTGTTAGCTCGGAAAAGTCATTTAAACGAAAAACGTGTTCGGATACCGTCGCTTGTTTTACTTTGGCTCTTATCCACGAAAACTAAATCCGCTTCAGCAAAGGTTTTTATCATTTTTTATGATGTGTGAGATTTTAATATAAAATTCACTTTTGATATACAAAAACATCGGAGGAACCTCTAGATCTAGATGGATGTCACAAAATCAAAAAAAAAAATTCACTGAATTTATGGATTTATACGCTGATTTCGTACAAAACCGCGAACCCGTAAATCTGCCGGAGAAAGGATTGACAATTTCAGTTCGGTATTCTCGTAGTTTTCTTGTTGTTGTTGGCAATTTGTTTTCTTTTTGATATTCCATTAGTTGAACATTTCAGCTTCAAGGATTAAATACAGAAGGCTTTTTTGCATCAACACCATCGAGTGTGTATAGAGCATAGTGTGTAGCTTGTCTCCAAAGTGCGGATATACACACATGTATGTTGTGTACAATGCAGTGGCTTCGTTGTCCTCCTGAAAGCGAACATCCAACCAACAACGTGGTCTTTGTGATGTATAAAAGAAGAATTACACATACTTAATAGGTTTTCGGAATTCAAAAGCTGAATCCTGGAATTTTCTATGATTGACTTTGGACTTACGTATACTCAACTTGTATATAGCAAGCCATCAGGACGATAGTAGAAGAGGTTTGAGTGGTTGGTGTGTTCGCTCCAGATGAGTTCTTCAATCAACGCCAACGTTAATTAATTTAAACGGAGCACATACTATGGAGTATGTGCATATTCGTATTCATGCAAAACCTCAAAAGAGGTTTGTTTGCTAAATTGTCAAGAACCAAGCAAGGATATGCACTACACAAACACAAACCCATTTGTTTCATTGACCTCCAGTTAGATTTGGAATACGGTTATAATTTATATGAATAAGCTTGTTTAACCTCTTCTATAATATTGCTGGTGGCTGCATTTGAATTTGTTAATATTGAACCGTTTACTTAGTGTATTTGATGAAAAGACTCTATAATCGAATCTCAGGTGTTGCAAGAGCAAATGGGATAATCCATTCAATTTTCGTCAAAGCACAAAATCAGCTTTTACAAATTAAAAAGAAACAAAGCTGTTGTCAAATTTTTTCGTACATTGAAAATACTAAGCAACACCCAAAAGAGCAAAGAGAACAACCCCCGAGGCTAAATGATCCCAAAACTTGTGGAAATTTCACATTATTTAGTAGGTATTATACTGTCTGCCCAACGTTTTATCTAAGCGACTTAATCGATTCTAACCTATACGGCTTCAGACTTGGAAAATCATACGCTATACCAAATCTTCAAATGAAAGTTTACTACAAAACACTCATCAACCCGTTCCTGTTATATGGTGCAAAAGCAGGGCCTTGCATTTAGTCATTAAAAAAAATCAAAGCCTGTTTCCAAAGTACAAAGTACACATGTCAGTAGTGTAACTTCTTTGGCAAACTAATTTTAATTTTTTTGCACCGCATCAACCGACCAGTGCAGCTTTTTAAGGCCGCTTACCCGCCTAACACATTTAATATTATACACATCACATTTTTCATATCAACCTTCCAGCGCTCATTTAACCACATACCAAATCACATCCCTGCTACCCGCCAATCTATTTGAAACCATCAACCGCCGACACCTACCCTCAGTTTATAAGCGGAACCAGTTTGTGCTATTATAAAACAAACCTAACCTACAGTTCTCTCTTCCCATGGCACTGTGCCTGATGCGATGTTCGCTCTATCTCACTCTTTTTCTCTCAATCTTTCTCACTCGCTTGCTCCCTACTCTTGCTCCATGGCTATGTGCTTCGTGTTACGTTCGCCCTTTCTCACCCTCTGTCGATCGGTCTCAATCGCTCTCTTCATTTTCGGGGACGGAATTCACGCTTATTTCCGCTGCATCAGTAAAAATTTTACCCCCATGCGCCTAAAGAAGTTTCATTTCAAAAAATAATTTAAGGGTCTGCAAGGATCTTCACATGCACCTGCAAGTCATCAAACTTTCTTCTTAATTCCACCAATCAAAAAAGGGGCCAGTAATGTTTACATCTGTGAAGCTTGGAAGGCCTGGAGACATTGTCTCAAGACAGTTCCAATCTTATTTCAATCGCTGTCTGCATCATGCCCTTAAAATTTTCTGTGAGATGATCGGATTGGAAAGTTTAATATTTCATTTGTTTCTTTGGTAGTTTGCTGTTTTATTTGTATGCTTGATTTCGAAAATTTCTTTTCTGTCCTGCTACTTCAAAGTCTTAGAAATGACAATCTAATAGCTGTTGAAAAGTCTCACAGGTAAGGGGGAACAACTGTGAATGCTCAAACGCTTAGGCGACGATTAGTGGAAGATGGCCTCTCGAGTACCTCTGCTCACGGTTGAGCACAAGCTATACCGATTAGAGTTTATACGCATTTCATCTGCAGATGGACTTAATAGGGTCTGGAGACGACCAGGTGAGAGATACTCTTCAGCAACAGTGGCCCAGAGGGAAAACTTCTACCTATAGAGGTTTAGTCATGGATCATGGTTTGGACAGAAATTTTCCTGAGTGGAATAACCGAGCTGTAATTTTTAGCTATACATGTCAACAACATACTCTAAGAACATGTCGTTCCATTCGCACCATTTATTGGTGAAAACCTCTTTCTAATGCAGGACAATGCTAGGCCACATGTCGCCAGGTGCGTTATTTGGATTATTTGGAAGAAGTGGAAATTGCGGTTATGGATTGGCCTGCGATGAGCCCGGACATGAATGCTATTGAACATATTTGGAATCCCCTTGGAGGAAAGGATTAGAAGTCAGCCGTCCTTACCAGAGACTCCAAGTGCATCAAAATCTGCATTGCTAGAGGAGTGTGGGATAATTTGGACTACACGGTACGGTGGTAAGAAGCCTAATCTTAGGCCAGGCTTGAAACACGCTTCTCTTATGTAATACACAAATTCACCATCAACGGTTCTTAATGATTCGGATGATGCTGTTCCCTTGATTACATGTAGCAGCATTCGCAAATAAAAACACTCGGACGAACAGTGTTAGAGCGGCCAAGAGCATCTGAGATCTGACCTGTGATTACGTAAGAAAAGCAATTAAATAGCTTTTTCGATTTGAAATTTAAAAAAAAATTCAAAAGGATACCTGCTATATTTGTTTTACCCCATTTCACCCTATAATTAGCTTGTTACAAAAATCACCCCTCAGGCCGTTAAGTACGTGTAACCTATCAAACAGTATGAGCTTTTCAAAACGGGAATCTCATTTTTGCTTTTAGCCCATTTTACCCTATAAACAGATTAGTCTTACAAGAAATATTTAGTCCTCAATAAAGAAGCTTTTCAAGGACCTGGAGTGTCTATTTTTGCATTGTGGCCAAACTGCATAATCTGTTTGTTTCTATCACAATCAAATATCTCGGTGCTTCAATGCTCTGTTAGATACATTTCCTTGTACGACACGTGCACCACTTGATGTAAGTTAATTGTACAAAGCCCACGGACCAATAAGATACAGACCGCCAACTCACTGGTTGGTCTCTATTTTTGCCAACAAGCTGAAAATCAGCTGATATGCCATTTTTTTTGAGAGTGTGACGCTCTCCCTTGCCTTTTAAACCCATTTAGCAAACACACCAACAAATAAATGGCATACGCAGGAATGGTTGCCATCACAAAATGCACAGACAGAGATGTACACGTATTCACAGACAGGAAAAAATATTTCGAGGGTGTTTCAGGCAAGAAGAGTACGAGTTGGCGGTCTGTATTGGTCTGTGGCCTAGCCCTTGTTAAAACAATAAGTTTCCGGCTGGACATTAAAACCCATGAAAGAAAGAATATACGCCCCGCGAAATATGTATATACATTGCATTTATATATGTACGTAGTCGTGCCATAAATACTGTTACAGAATTTTTTTTTAATATAATTAAAACGAATTTCAAAAAAGTTATATATTTTATTCAATGTGATATAGTAAAGTATTATAAATAATATTTTTCACTTTCTACTCAAAATGGCCGCCCTTAGCCTTTATACAGGCCTTGAGTCGCTTCGGCCAATCATCTATGGCAGCACGCACCTTTTCCACAGGAAAATTCGCCACTGCTCGGACAAGACTTGCTTTTAGACTTTTCAAATTAGGATGTCCTCTGTGGCAAGCCATTAGCTCCAACTCTGTCCAAAAAGAATAATCCAGTGGATTGAGATCGGGACTGCCTGAGGGCCAATCCAATGCCCTTATGAACTCAGAAACGTTCTTTTCCAGCCATAGCTGAGTCGTTTTTGCTTTGTGGGCTGGAGCTGAGTCCTGCTGGAACATCCAATGACTTTTATTGAAGAGGGTATTGTTGAGTGGTTTTACCACTTTCTCTAAAACGTCTTCCTGGTAGTTTTTTGCTTTGGTTTTACGCCTTGTTCACAAAAATGCAACTTGGTGGTACCTTCGTAGCTTACTCCCCACCAAACCATGACCGAACTAGGATGATGACCCCTTTCGACTCTGCCAATTTTTTCCTTTGCTTCCTGAGAACTGCGAGCATAGACCTTATCATTTTGGCGGTTAAATTTTTCTTCGATGGTAAAAATTTTCTCATCTGAAAACAAGATTTGTCGGTGGCTCCCATCAGCTTAACGTCTGAGCAATGCTTTTGCTCTTTCGAGTCTTATTTTCTTCAGGGCATTGTTCAACCTCTGACCAGTCACTCTCCGGTAAGCACCCATACTAAGATCATCTTTAATTACCCGCGACATACTTCTTTTAGAAATACCCATCTCTCGCGACATGATTTTCTGCTTACGTAAGGGATTTCGGCGGATTCGAGCTGCCACTGCTTGAATGGCGTTTTTAGTCCTCACACTTCGTGGACGACCGGGCCGAGGCTTATCTTTCACGCTTAAGGTTTCCATATACCGTTTAACTGTACGCCACACAAACATTCGATTGATCCCGAGATCTTTTAGAGACTTGCAAATAAAAGAATTTTATTTTCCTGCCTTATGAAGCGCAACAACTGCAATTCTCTTTTCTTTCACTGTTGATTCCATGTTTTTGCTTTGAAAGTAGAACTTAAACTATGCTTTATTTTAAAGCTATCTAACAGTAGCTAGCAAAAACCTTGAATGCCCTTCATTGTTTGAAGCTGAATATCAAATACTACAGGTTCAAATAGTTGTAACAGTATTTATGGCACGACTACGTAAACTATAGTATTCCCACTTGAGGTGCGCCATCTATCGACGAAAAACTAAGCTCTAGAATACCATGGGTAGCAACAATAACAAATTCCACCATTTTAATGGTTGTTGTTGCTTCCCATAGTATTCAAGAGCTTAGTTTTTCGTCGATAGACGGCGCACCTCAAGTGGTAGTACTATAGTTTATATATACAATGGTATATATTGCCTCTTCCGATATGCAAATAAATACTGTATTTGCGGCAAACCTAACTTTACCGTTAGGTAACCCATACTTCACAGAAACCTTCGCAGACATCCTCAGAAGACTCTATCAAAATATTTGTTGGTAATATGACAAAATGCACTAAAAATGTTGCAAACCGCTTAAACAAATTTTTTTGATGAATTACTTTTTTATGTCAATAAACACAAACGTTTTAAAAAATAAAGTGCACGACTGGGTCGTACGAACTTGCTCTAATGTGTTCAAATGGTCTTGGGGGCTTGAGATTTTGGGAAAAAAGCGTTGAAAAAATCATGTGAAATTTTATAAATCACTTAAAAATCAATAGTTAAAACGTTTTTTTGGAGAAAATGAAGTAAGCCATCAGATTTCTTTTGATTTTTCAAAATTTAAGGAAATTTATTTTCAAAATCTTTCGACCAGTTTTTTCACTTTGTAGTTTTTATCAGAAAAATAAAATTAAAAAAGTATAAATTAAACCGTTTTTGGAAAAAAAAAAATTTGAAACTTTTATAAAAAACTCAAAAAAACTTTGTTTAAAAATTTAAGAATTTATATTATTTTTTTTTTATAAAAGGGCTTCTACATTAAAAATTCCATCGAAACCCGTCAAACCGGTCCTATGCGGGAGGTACCGTTATAAGGCTTTTCCCGAAAAATCTATTCCAACCAAAACACAAAGTTTGAACAGAAAACACTATTCAGAAAGTTTTATCAAAATCGTAGGAGACGTTTTTGAGAAAAATTAATTTTACACTAAAAATCGTATGGCAGGTACCGTTAGTTTTAAAGCTAGAATGCTAATTCCAAAAACCCCTCTGTAGGACGTCATAATAATGCTATCTACCAAGTTTGAAGCAAATTGGTCCAGCCGTTTAGGCTGGACCATACGGACGGACAGACAGACAGACAGTCAGAATTGTTGGACCCACTTTTTTCGACTTCTCTATCATCGTAATGTATAATGTTTGATTGTTAGAAATTTTTTTTTTACGAATGCATAACTTTACTCGCAAGTAAAAATTTCAAGGTGCGCTAACTTTTTTGTAACTCAGTGTATGTATATAAAATCAACTTAGAAATCAAAATTTTGCGCTTCACAATATTGGCCACAACCACTATAAGAGGTAAGAGCAGTCTTTGACTCTTAGGGTCCAGCTTGTACTGTTTTCGTGGTTCAATTAGTCAAATGATGAAATTTTTTTTTGTTCGTAATTTGTCACAAGCTTCAATAATATTGCCAGCCAGTGGGCAGCACAATGCTCTCTTAGCTCGCCTTTTGGCATTTACCGAGAAAATTAATTGACCATACAAAGCTTTCCTTTGCTTATGTTTACAGGTCACGTCTTTCTAGCAGACTTTAATACAAAATTTATTAAAAAAATTGAAATCTATTATGCATGTTATAGTGACTTAATTTTGACCAAGAGTTCCTTCTCTCAACACTTTTACCATGCCCCAAATATCCACTATAAAAAAAAGTGGATCACCCCAATTTGTATTAATTTAACGCATAGTACACTCTTTGAGTTTTAACGGTGCAGTAATGCGTTTCATACTCCTATTTGACGCCACTACACGGTGAACCTATGTTTTTGTCCCAAAAAAAAAATGCAAAAAAAAAAAAAACAATTAGTCCACTGCAGTTGGTAGGCAGGTACACCACCTACCGCTACCACTACCACTACCACCCATCAATTCGACAACCCACAAACCGAAACGAAACGTAGGACACGAGTTCAACACTACGAAATCCATGTAAAACCCATTGCAGTAGCCCCTTACTTGGAGCTTGGAGGTTGAAGCACGTTCCACCCGGATAGGTTTCACATAATTTTACCTCGTTTATCGCGCCCGTCGCGTCGCTTTGCGTCGCATCACGTTGTCGTCTACGACGATTTGTTCTTAAATTTTAATTCAATTAATGAAAATGCTTTCAGTGAGTGAAACGGCAGCAGTTTCTGGCCGTGGAAGGACCATCTCTCGGCCAATTTACGCCTGACCGAACGCTGTAAAAATCACAACGGATAACTTTATAGTTACAACTGCAAGCTCGCTCTACCTGTATAGGAAGTAAGTCTCGGAATCCGATACCGAGCTGTGAGCTGTGAGCGGTGAGCAAAAAGTACAACGTCAATTTTTTGGATTGGAAATAATGAAATACATACGTTGCATATTGCAGAAGCGATGTGCGAGATCGAAATTTAATTAATTCGCATTAAGTTTCGTTAATTAGGAACATGGGTGTATTGTCGTGCCACTTGGTCGGAGTCGGACGATAGTCTATATGGGAATCATTCACACCCAAAGAGTATACCAATCGTTCAACCATATATCCACTGTAGCAGAATTCATGTGAGGTATAGCAATGGTGGTGCGGTGCGGTGCGGCGTAGGCGTGTGGCAGCCCAAAGATGGTGGACCAACAATTAGCCAATGCATGGATGCTCTTCCGGTGAATTCCAGTATCCATTATCACCACGCCATCCATTTCGACACTGCCCGCCGCGCCGCACCACTGACATTTTCCATGGCTGTACATCAACGCAGGATTGTACGTATGTATAGTCTGCAATCATCCTGCATGACGGGCTCAGGAGGATGAAGCACGTATTCAGCTTGTGTCACTTTTGATGTGAACGAACGGTGTCACCATCATTTCTGTGTTCATGCAAATGATTTAAGTTAATTATTTTTGTTCTGTTAAACATGCCAAAGTACTTGTGATTGCTTCTTTCGGCCTCGTCAATTGATAATGCTGCCCCATTTTGCACAATATATCGTTAAGTGTATCAACCCCGATGCGACTCCGACGCGACGTTGATAAAGACGACGAGGACTAGGATACGGATGCGGATATATTGGCTCATCACGACATCATCAGCTGTCACTTTAGTACTCGATAATGAAATTGAGTTCTCCCAACTCTTTTCAATTCGATGGAAATTGAAATATTTGTTAGTATGTTGGCAGCACTGTGCACAGTTCATTATGGCTGATTATTTTAAAGAACTATGTAGTTGGTTAGCTGTACAGGGTGTTTACTAATTCTATGGATGATTCTGTGTGAAGGTCTGAACTCTTTCGCCCGTTAACTGATTGCCCGGTATTAGTGTGGTTTCAGCCCAGATAAACATGGATCAATGGATTATGGAGACAAAGTTTTCTTTACGAACTGTAACCTGTTCAAACAGCTGAAAATGTAGCGGCTTATAACAGGTTTTGAGCGCACTGTATAGGAAGCCGTCTTGTTGGAACAAAATGAAGTGGATGTTTAGCTGATTCATTGTTTGAAACAAAAAATCTGTCCGCATGGCTCGATAGCGCTCGCCATACACCCTAACGGCAGCTCCTTTGTCATTTCGAAAGAAATAAGGAACAATGATGCCGCCATTTGACCAGAAATTATCTTCATCACTGAACCGTAAAATGGATGAAGTGCTATATGAACTTCCCGAACAGATTTATTTTTTCAAAGTTATTTTCCACAATTTGGAAGCGTTTTTCTGGCGCTAAACGATTCCTGATGAAATGCCAAACCTTGCTGAACAGAAATGTCAACACAGTTTGACATTATCAGATGTCAAACCATAGACAACAACCATGCAGCTGAAATAGCACCCTTTAGATGCTTAGACCCTAAGGGCCAGTTGTACAATCGTGTTTTATCCTCGGATCAAAAGCGATTTACCTTGGTTCGTGTTTGCATAGTTAGAGCTTAGACGGTGGTTCAAGAGTGGTTTAAGAGTTAATCCACCGATTTCCATGGATTAAATAAAGTTGATCAACGGATCAAGAATGTAAAAACGAGGTTCAGTGACAACTCAGTAGTGTTCAATCAGGTGCGGTCATGCAGAGGACGACCTCAATCAATTTGGCGTGTGTAACTGGAGGCAACTGGCTACTAATCGGAGTTGCTCAGGTTACTCCAAAGAAATCCTTTACTTAAAACATTGCTAAGTGGTGTCAAAATTAGACATACTTTCAGACTTATTTATAATAAATTAAAAACAAATTTCAGTAGAAGGAAGACGGATGTATAACCATGCTTTAAAATATTTTTGACGTGATAACGTCTAATAAATCGGAATTTATGGGTAGCACGCACGAAAAAGTGTCACAGTCACAGTCACAGTCACGTTATATTTCTGCTTTGACAGCATATAAAGTCGATAAAGTAGAAGGGGAGGGTGTTGGGTGGTTGGTGATTGTAAGTAGTGGTGGGTGTGTGTGGGGGGGGGGGGGGAGGGGGTAGTGTCAAAAATGGTGGATGGTTGTAATCGGTGCGGGTGGTGAGGCAAAAATTGTCAAAAATAATGGGTAGTTTCTTGGTGGCTGTAGATGGGATGGGTGTTTGGTGTTGTGGTGATTTGGTATGGTTGTAGGGGGGGAATAGTCAAATATGGTGGGTGGTTGGTTGTCGGTTGTAGGTGGGTTGGGTGAATGGTGGTTTTGGTGGTGGGGATGGTTGATTTGATGGGGGCGATGAACAAATTGTCAAAAATGGTGGGTGAGTGGAAGGTGATGGGAGGTGGGGTGGGTGGTTTTTTTTGGGGGATTTGGTGTTGGGAGGGGGTGCTGGTTGGTGGCTATAGGTGGGATGGGTGGTTGGCGGTTTGGGGGGGCGGGATTTTAAAAAAAATGGTGGCTGAGTGCAAGTGGTTGTAGGTGGAATGGGTGGTTGGATTAGGGGGTGGTGTTGGTGTAGTGGAGGGAATTGTTAAAATTGTTGTGGTGGGTGATTGGTGGTGGTTGGGAGAGGGTTGAGGAAAAAATTGTCAAAAATGGTTACTGAGTGGTAGTTGTAGGTGGAGTGGGTGGTTAAATTTGGTGTGGAACTGTCAAAAATAGTTGGTGGTTGGTTGCAGGTGGGATGGGTGATTGGTGGTGGTTAGGAAGGGGGGATTTATTTTGTGGGGGATTAGGACAAAATGTTCAAAAATAATGGGCTGTTGGTTTGGTGGTTGTATGTGGCGGTGGGTTGGGTGGTTAGAGATACCTACACATGCACTGTTATATGAACTGGTTATCACTTAAAATTATCGTCCGTAAACCGACTTTACATAAAACCAGTTTTTTTCTGAAATCATGCCTCAAACTATTGCCATCGACAAACACCCTGTTAAACTGTTAACTCTTTTATCATGCAACAACCTATGAAATTGGGGTACGAATGTTTTTTTGTGACGAAATATTCGTAATAAAGTGCAATATTTTGATTCCAGGAATCATTTAAAAATAACACATTATATATATATTTTTTTACCACTTAAACCTCATGTACACGTATGTAGAACCAAAACATATTGTGTGGCGATGCGTATACACTACTATGTGTACGTACAATGAAAGGCGGTTTCGTTTTCAATTTCCGCCAATAAATTCATTTAATTTAATTAGCTAGTGAACAGTATTAATGCGAATTATTTACAGAGTACTCATTGCATCACAGTGAGCAATGAACAGCTCAGATAAATTAAATAATGAAAAAAAAAAAATTAAAAGAGAAAACGATTTTTATTGAAAAACAAAATTATTTATAAATACTCGTATCCTTACATAATGCGGGAGTGAATTTTAAATAACATTTAATTAAAAATTATAGGTATAGTTATTAAATAGGTATCGGCAATGTTTTTTTTTATTTATTGTTTTCCAGATTGTTGAGACAGTAAGGTTTATATTATCGATTGTGTATACAGGAATGAATATTTAAAGGGCAAGTAATGTATTCGTAGAAAAATCTTACTTTATACAAAAGTCAAACATGGCACTACACCGCGCCGCCGGGCTTAAACAGGGTACTGTGCTGTACTGTTAATAGAAATAACACGGATATCAAAGAGTTAATTTACTATATAAGACTGGTGTACCTCAAGAGAGTCATCTTGGTCCTCTGCTATTTGTTTTTATTTATAAATGACTTTAATTCCATATACTAAATATTGTTTAACTTTGATTTATGCTGACCACGTTAAAACATTTCGAAATATATTTCAAAAGATTGTAAACTGCTGTAAAGTGATTTATACAGTGTTTTGGGAATTGTGCAGTCAAATCCGTTTGTTATTGAATATTGCGTGTTTTACATGGGAAAATAGTTAAATCCTTATTTTGCAAAATGTGTGTACCTACCTGTTAAGTTTTGTTGACCTTGGAATCATTATAAATTATTAAACTGTGTTTTGAAAATAATGAATCGGTGCATACGTTTTTTTTTGACACTGACAGCTGCTGTTTCCCGCTCGAAATTTTGACAGAACGACAAAGTCTCCGAAATGAGTCGCTTTACGCTTGAACTTCGTTGGGAAATATTGAAAACTAAAGTGAGTGCTGAATAGCCAAAAAAGTGCAGTTTTTGGAAAGAAGTTTTGCCCGAAATGAAGCACCCACCACGTCACCTGTACTCAAGTTTGTGCAAAAGTTTCGTGAGACTTGTATTGTGTGAGACTCAAATCAGGAACATCAACTCGCCATCGATCACGATAGCTTAACCTTTCACACACTAGCCTGAAAAGAATTCTTCACAAAGATCTCGGAGATTGACTCAACAATTAAAGGTGCGAAAGTGCACGACCATCCGCTTTGTTGCCGCTTCACAGTTTGGGCCTTAGAGCAGATTGAATTGGAGAACGTATGAAAAATCAGCTTTCCTGACGAGGTGCATTTTCATCTCGGTGGTTACGTGCTACGTTAACAAACAAGATCGCCACATCTGGGACTCGGAAATCCAGCACGTTGAAAGTGAGGCTGGGAACAACGTTTCGGTCAACGGTGGGCGTTGCAGAGCCATATTTCAAGCGACTTTTTTTTTTTTTAGTGAAACCTGTGGTCATGCAGGATGGAACGCCTTGCCACACAGCATTTGCCACAATCGATTTTTTGCGCATCAAATTCCCCAATCGCGTTATCAGTCGTCTTAGTGGTGTTGATTGGCCGCCTCGAAGCTGCGATTTGAATCCTTTGGACTATTTTTTGTGTGGAACCGTGAAGGACCGATATTATGCTAACAATCCGCGAACGATTCAAGCACTTAAGGCCAATATCATCCAAGCAGTCTTGACAACTTGGAGTGACAGAATGCGCTACTGCGAAACCAGCCGAGACATAGCATCTTGAGTGAAGTTGTGTTCCATAATTAATTGTAATGTTTGTCCTTACGTACATGGAAACATTTATTTTTGTTCATTTATTGCATTTTTTTAAAAGAAACTGTAGTATTGGGCCTACCCTGTATAATGTTAATAGTCCCGTTAACTATGAGCAAGTGCATGCAACATGCTCGTCCATTTTAGCTTTTACTAGAATTTATATCCAATTGATAGATTGGATAGATGATGAAGTGGAATTCGAGTATGTCACCAGCGAGTCGTATTAAGTAGGAAAGCCGAATTCAGCGAGGATATATTCGAAATTGAAGAGGTGCTTCATAAATTAATTTACTCAACTGAAGTTTTGTGCATGAAACTATCAACAAAAAAATCGATTGAATTTTAGTCTTCTATAGAAAGGAAGAGGAAAATTTAGTTGTCTGATAAAATGATGCCCAGAGGAATGGATTGAGTTCGACAATGGAGGCGGTGTAAAAAATGGTTTCAGAAGAGAAGAAGAGCTTGATTTGGACATTTTTAAGAAAGTTCGAATCAACATTAAACATTGCTCATATAAACAAAACACTCCTTTTCAAGAGGTAGTACAGGGTGGCTGATGAATCGTGCTACCATTAAAAAGCTCGAAACACTTTTTTTCAGAATAGTTTATCAACTTCATTTTTTTGAAGTGAAACTTCTTCATCGATTCGGACCACTACCTAGTCGGTGCAAAACTTAGGGTACGGATCTCCATGGAATGCTTCGACTGATGACATGAACCCGGAAGACCAATGGCAGCTATGTCAACAAGCCATAAGAAGTGCTGCGTCAGAGGTATTGGGCTTCTCACATCCACCCCCCAGAAACCCTTGGTTCGACTTCGAATGTGTTCAGGCAAACAAGGCTTAAACGGAGGCAAACAAGTCTTGGTTCCAGAAAGATACTAGAGCGTTCAGAATTCTCTATGTTGGCGAAGAAAGAATGAGAAACGCTTACTCAAGAAGAAGAAAGAACACCAGCAACGCGAAGTCAAGGAGATGCAGAGATGTTTTTGCAGAAAAGAGGTACGAAACTTCTATAAAAGGGTGAAACAGTCTATATCCGGTTTCACAAGCCGCCCTGGGCCCTGCAAAGATCAGGATGGAAATACCATAGTGGAAACGCAGGCGATTTAAGCCATCTGGAGAGACTTCTTTAACCGGTTGCTAAATGGCGATGACAGTCAAGATCCCGCCCAAGATCAACTTGTTCCAGTTAATCTAGATGACGACCACGAACTACACCCGCCCGACCAAAATGAAATCAAATTAGCCATCACCAGACTAAAGATGAATAAGGCAGCTGGATGTGATGGCCTTCAAGCGGAGCTTTTTAAACACGCTGGAGATGACCTGGTCAGGAGCATACACCAACTCATCTGCAAAATATGGTCGGAGGAAAGTATGCCCGATGAGTGAAATCTCAGTACCATCTGCCCGATTCACGAAAAAGGAGACCGCCTACTCTGCGCCAACTATAAAGGCCAACTATAAGCCTTTTAAACATCGCCTATAAGATCCTGTCCAGCGTTTTATGTGAACGTCTCAAGCCGTTTGCTGATAATCTGATAGGTCCTTACCAATGCGGCTTCAGACCTGGAAAATCTACCACCGACCAAATATTCACATTACGCCAGATCCTGGAGAAAAGCCAAGAGTATAACATCGACACCCACCACCTGTTCGTCGATTTTAAAGCCGCCTACGACAGTGTTAATAGAGTTGAACTGTATCGTGCCATGTCTAACTTTAGAATCCCTGCTAAACTGATACGCGATAGGATGACGTTGGAGAATGCTAGCTGTTCCGTGCAAGTTGGTAGAGACTCTACTGAAACCTTCGAAACCACCAGAGGGCTAAGACAAGGTGACGCACTGTCATGCAGCTGTTTTAATATTGTGCTTGAAAATGTAATACGGAACACCCATGCCAGTACATCAGGCACCATTTTCAATAAATCGACACAATTACTTGGGTTTGATTGACGTGATAGGAAGAACAAAGCAAACAGTAACCGGTGCTTTCACTACTATGGAGTTAGCAGCAAGCAGAATGGGGCTGAAAATAAACGAGGACAAGACGAAATATATGCTTTCATCCACAAAAGTCCAATTCCACCACCGACTTGGTCAGAACGTAACCATTGATAGGTATAACTTCGAGGTAGTCAGTGAATTTGTGCACCCGGGCACTGCTGTAAGCACAGGCAACAACATCAGCGATGAAATCAAACGCAGACTAACTCTTGCTAATCGCTGTTTCTTTGGGCTGAGTAAGCAATTGAGGAGTAAAGCCCTATCGAGAAGAACCAAGGACCCTCTCCCAATCGGATGAAAATTCACTTGGAGTCTTCGAGAGAAAAGTTCTGCGTACGATCTATGGTCCTGTCTGCGTAAATCGCGAGAACAACGTTTGGAGAAGAAGATGTACGAGCTGTACAGCGACATTAGCCTAGCCAGAAAAATTCGAATCCAAAGACTAAGATGGCTGGGCCATGTAGAGCGAATGGACATCGACGCTCCAGCTCGTAAAGTCTTCAACGCCAAACCCGAGGTAGTCAGAAGCCAAGGTAGACCTCATCTTCGATGGAGTGACCAGGTAGAGGGAGACATCCGTCAACTTGGAGTACGAAATTGGAGACAGCAGGCTAGAGATCGAGCCGGCTGGAGGGGCATTCTCAGCAAGGCCGAGGAGTACCACGCTCCAGTGGCGCCAACATAAGTAAGTAAGTAAGTAAGAAACTTCTTTAGGCGCATGAGGGTAAAATTTGTACGGATGAAGCGGAAATAAGCGCGACGGAAATGTGGGATGTATCCGTCCCAGAAGAGGGAGAGAACGATTGAGATTGACAGAGAGTGAAAAAGGGCGAACGTATCATAAAGCACATAGCCATGGAGCGAGAGTAGGGAGCAAGCGAGTGAGAAAGATCGAGAGAAAAAGAGAGTGAGATAGAGCGAACATCGCATCACGCACAGTGCCATGGGGTTAGGTTTGTTTTATAATAGCACAAATTGGTTCCGCATATCAACTGAGGGTAGGTCGGCGGTTTATGGTTTTAAATACATTGGCGGGTAGCAGGGATGTGACTTGGTGTGTGGTTAAATGAGCGCTGGAAGGTTGATATGAAAAATGTGATGTGTATAATATTAATTGTGTTAGGCGGGTAAGCGGCCTTAAGAAGCTGCACTGGTCGGTTGATGCGGTGCAAAACAAAAGAAGTTGCCAAAGAAGTTTCACTTCTGACATATTTATCCAAGCTACCCCAAAGACCTTGAGATCCGCTTGGAATTTTGCCAAAAACAAATGGAAGACGAGGACGAAACCATGCTTAGCAGTGTTTATATGATTGCCATTAGAAAGGTATAACTTGTTATACAAATATGAATATGCATAATTTTTAAGAATTTCTCAATAACTTGACTTTAGCGCCACCTTCCGGTTCAAAACGAATAACGAAAACACGCATTCCGGATACTTTCAGAAGAAAAGGCAAACAAACAATGGTTTATTGACATTGCAGGTCTTTTCGCATACGCACTAGACTTGTTCTTTAGATGTGGAACTGCAATAACAGCGTATAATATGCATTCCCTTCCTTAAAACGGCTGTGTGAAGTTGGCACTCGACTTGTGAATTTTTTTTATCGAAATTGACGCAGTTTGTTTGCCCATCGTTAGCCCACGATTACCCATACCGAAAATTTTCGTTTGGCCACCCTTAGTTTCGGAAATAATCAAAACTCAAAATTTTGGTTTAAAGACAAAAAAATATGTAAAAATACACTATTTTAGGCGACGTACGAAATCAATTTCGATAACAAATTTCACAAGTGGGGTGCCAATTGCACACAGCCCCTTTGAACGGATTCCCTGACATACTGATGACATCGCTAGAGAATAGGAATGCCCGCTCTACAAAAATGTGGAATGCATTACCCGGCTCAATTTTTTCCCTCCCATTACGATTTGCAGACAAAATAAAGTTTTTTCAGCTCTATTTTCCAGGGAAAACTGAAGCAATTTCCGACGAAGTCTCACTTTTTGATTTCCTGCCAATGTACCACAAGGATCAATCATAGGGCCTCTTTACAAAGAGTTTTTCGATAAGAGTGGGTAGATGTTGAAATCTAATAAAAGAAGCTGTGATTAAGGTATTAACAAAATTCTACCTACCACATTTTTTTACGGTTGCGCGAAACCGAGTGGTCTAATTTTGAATGACTCTTCCACATAAATGCGGCTTGAATTTGTAGATTGTGGTTTATTCGCATTCACCTGTGATTTCAGGGTTCAGACCCACAAGAAAAAAAGGGTCAAATCGACACGTAGCGCTGTTTTGCTGGAACCACATTTTGTCAAGGTCCATATGGTTCAATTTGGGATACACGAAGTTGGTTATCATCGTTCTGTTACGGTGACCGCCTCTCCAACGTCGTTTTCGAAAAAGTACAGACCAATGACGCCGCCCTCCAAAAATCCATACCAAACGGCGACTTTTTAAGGATGCAATGTCACCCGCCGAACAATGTGTAGGTTGGTGTCTTACCTTTTTAGTCTTTTTCAGACTGAATCGGGTCCCCTTTTCGAACTTTACGAAGCCCAGTCATTTGAATCATTATGATGTGCTGTTCAATCGTGTTACTTGCCATCGTGATTTGGCATCAGTATAGCATCAGTAACATCAATAATAAACAAATAAACAACAGATTTGACAAATGTCTCCAAAACAACATGGCTGCCACAATCTACCAGCGCCTAATTTTGGATTTTTTTTAGAAAACGAACGACAATTTTGTGTAGCCTTAACTTTTTCAAACTTCGTCAGACATTTAATTATTAAAAACAATATTTTCTTCCCTTGACCTCCATTTTTTTTTCAATTTATATTTAATTATAAATATTAAATACTTTTAAAATATGACTTTTGAGTTAAAAATTGAAGTCTGGTTGGGTAGACGATGCGCGATGCCCCACTTTGTATCCTTTGAAATTGGAAATGAAATTCAAAGCAACTAAATAAGTCGTCCGGACCTAGTCATCAGGTAAGAGCATCCATGTGCAACAACTTCCACTATGTCCTGTCCAGTAAATCTAATGGTCTAGCCAAGGTATGCAAAAAGAAAAGCGATTCTAAATTTCTGAAAAAGCTGAAAAAGACTGCAAATGCTCGTAAGATACTCTGAAGTGGCTTGGCTATGGCTATATCGAAAAGTCCATTCATCCATTCACATTATGAGTCCCACAGCATGTAAGAATATCTTTTGTATCTACATAAATCTATGATAGATACATTTTCTGTTTGCTTGCATTTCGTGGTGTCCTGTCCTGATGGGTTTGTAATATAGCGAGAGCGACCATGCATTGTTCCAACAGAGAAACAAGAGGAAAGCAATTTAAACAATTTCTGTTTCATTTATATTTTTAATTTGGCCCGGACGCGAACGTTTTAAAAGTTTTTTTTTTTTTTTTTTTAATCTCCAACTAAAGATTTATCCGGGTATTTTTTTAATAAGCATGGTACGAAAAAAAAAATTATGCACAAGAGAGCACACGCTGATGATGCTGATGGGTTATCTTTCTGGCTGTAGGCTGATTCAGCTGATTCGCTACAACCTCCTCCACCTCGTCGCAAGCCGTGCGTCTGTCCGTCGTCACGTTGATGGTTGGTCGGTGGTAAAATTAAATAATATCTTTAAACAATTTAACTTTTTTATATGTTTCATGTTTCATGTTATTTTTTTTTTTTTTTTTTTAATTTTTATTTCGCATGAAAGCTCCGATCTTTTAATCATCCGGAGCCGATGCCTCTTTGAGTTTGAGTCTTCTTTGTGTGTCAGAGGGGGACTCGGCTGTACTCTGTTGTGTGTTAAAAAATATTATGAATCCTTTTTATCATTAAAATTATTCGAATTCTGCTTTAAAGTCATAACACGCAAAAATCTCCTTTCGACTTTTACTTCTTGTGCTTTTCCTTTTTTTTCGAGCTCATTTTTCAACCCTCGAAATTAATGGATTTCCCGCCTGCTTGAGAGTTGAGAGGTTAACAACTTGCATCATCTCATCTAACCAACCATCAGATCTCGCGTCAAAAGGGACGAATGAAGTAGATTTTTGTCGATGAATTGTTTATGATAGAAAAAAAATAAAAAAAAAATTAAATTCTTAATCCCCTAATTAGTTAATTTATATTAAAAATTATGATCAGCGGGGAATAGAATTTGGGATGGTTTTGAGGGAATTCTTGCAGAATCATCACACTGGTGACGACAACGACATTGCCGTTGTAACATATTCGACAATAAATTATGAAATCCTTTAGATGCTTGCTGTTGTTGCTGATGTTGTTTGTCGTTCTTATTAAAGTCGCCTAAAGGCCTACCCACACTCGTCCTCTCTTCTCTCACAGCTCAGACATACAAACATTGGTGCTGGTGGTTGGAACAAGAAATCTGCACCAGAATTGTGGTAATTAATGGAAAATTGCTTCATTATTTATGCAAAGATATTGTGGATCCTTGCAATGAATTAATTTGCGCAAAAGTGTCATGCAAAGACCTTGGGTGGCCAATGTTCCTCTCTTAAAACTGGATACTGGAAGTCGACGAACGACATCGACATCAACGAAGACTATACAACGAGTACGAGAACGACGACGCCGACGACGACGAGAAAAGGAGGAATAAACTAGAGTTCCACTTCATTATTACTCAGCCACTTGGTTGATGATGACGATAAAGGACAAATTTCCAGGATATTTTAAATAATTTGCAACCGATATATAGTAGGTATACCTCTACCTACACCTACTCATAGGCCATTGAGAGGGTGGTAACTATAGTATGTGTGAGCGAAGATAGATGGCAAGTGCGGTTTTCTTGAAGTTTAGTTCATGGAGACCTAGGACTCTATATATAGGATTGGTCTGGCAAATTAAAGGAAAACCAACCTTACCCATAGTGAATGTTTCTGATGTTCTATCCTGTGCGGGTATAGCACAGATTGTCCTTCTACTCATTTCTATTTTTTGGTCCATACCACGTGACCACGAGAACTTTCCTATATACTCTCTCGAAGAACTGGCAAAAGTCTTCTTCCTTCGTCTGCATGACTTATTTATGGCATGGCTTCTGAGCTGATAGTATTCAAATATTTTTTGGACAAGGTAATCGTTTCTGTTTACTCAGTAGATTTAAGGTGTTCTTAGGTGGCGACCGGCTGACGCCACTACCAACACCAACACCACCATCACCACCACCACTACCGCACCGCATCGATGCGTTGTTGGGTTTGAGAAAATGAAACTTTTTTGAACAGAGGCGGACTTCTTGTCCCTCTAAGTGTATCTGGATCGGGTTGAAGGGGGTATAGTAGATTCCAAGGAGCATTAAACTATTTAAGAAGAATGTTTGAATATAGTACTTTGAATGGCCATTAGAGCGGACGTTGATGTTGTTTGTCTATAAAGAGTGTGACGTTTGGCTCTGACTCTGACACTGACATGAGAAGGGTTTGGTAAATATAAAAGTTAAATATTGAAGTTAATTTTAAAATTTTCTTGAAAAAGACTTAACTTAAGATGAAACCGATGTATAAACATAAGACCAGTTGAATGTGCAACTGGGGAGATAACTTAAATCATTTATGTGTGAAAAATAGGGAATTTAAGAAAAATATTAAAGCTTATGAGGGGCATTTCGAGGCCAAGGCCAAGGTTGAAGGCTGGATGTTAAGCATGCCGATTTCAATTCTTCAATAAATACTGATAAAATTTTGTATTAGACTATAACGAAATCTCAAAGACCATAGTTTAAAAAGACTATTTTTCAGAAGACACAATTTCAGAAGATTAACTTTCAAGTGACATAGATAAACACGACAACATTTCAAACTCTGGTATACCAAAGCTGCACGATTATGAAATGGATCAGCTTAATTTCTATCGGTGAAATATGTTGGCGGACAAATAAAAATTATTTGAATGAATACGAAATCCATCAAGAGTAAGTTGTAGGAATTAAAACTAACTATTGTAGTAGGCTCTTTCTTCTCACTCTTCTAACGGGATTTTAAATGACAATGTATGCATAATATTATATCACAGCTAACCAACATATTTCACCAATAGAAATTAAGCTCATCCATTTTTTAATCGTGCTGCGTTGGCATACCAGAGTTTGAAATTTTGTCGTGTTTATCTACGTCAATTGAAATTGGCTGTACTTGTTAAACTTATTAAGAACAAGCACCTCTGGTCCAGTCGACAGATATGAAAAAGTGGGTTTAGTTGGAAAAAAGTCGGCAGTTAATGAAACGTGGTGATTTTGTTCAGGGACAGTCAATTGACTTCGAAGGACCTGTGAAAAAAGCGTGACTGTAAATTTTTCGACCTTGCTTCTTCCCTTAATAACTTTTTTTCTTACATCCTACGGCAAAATCATATTTAAGTTTTCTTGTAGAATGTTAAATTTTCAACAATTTAGTAGTATAAATTGTTGTTTGTCAACTCGTTACCGAGATATTAAACTTCGAAAAACTGGTCATTTTTCAAATCGATAAAAAAATCCGAAAGAATTGGAAAAATGACTTGTTTTACGAAGCGCCATATCTCGGTCACGAATTAACATACTCGTATCTATCTACCAGAATTTTTGTACTAACAAAATTGAGCGAAAACCGAAGCAACGTCGAAAAATTTACAGTCCCTCCTCTCTTTTCCACAGATCCCTCGAGGTCAAAAAGTCAGCATAATGTTAGGTAAATACCCCTGAACAAAATCCCCTCGTTTCATAAACTGCCGACCTTTTTCAACATAAAAGTATACCTGTCGACTGGGCTACTAGTTCTTTATATTTTTAACAATCAAAGTTATAGCGAAGTTGTACAAAAATTCATGTAGATTGTGTACTTTGTGTTAATTTTTATGATTTTCACTGGGCCAGGTGCAACATTTGTTTGAGCTAAATTGGTGAAAAAAAGGTTTTAAATGCTCCATCTGCTTTATTGGGGTGTGATTTAACAAGAGCTGGCCTTTTAGAAAAGTGCGCAGCAGGTGCTTATAAAGAGATTGGCGCGGGTAGATTTTGGCGGCCATATTATTTTAATGACATCTGTCAAATCTATACAGCTACTAACGTCAAGTCACCAAGTTACGCAATAATTGAATAGCTCGTCAAAATGTCACAACTTTTTTCTTTATCAAAATGAGGGTTCGCCTTTCCTACAGTAACCGTGATTATCCTTCACAATCGACTCTTCGGCGTTCGGTGGCCAAATTTGAAAACTTACAGTTCGGTAATCAATCAACTAACATTGCTTCGTCAAAGGAACGCAAGATCGGCAGAGAACATCTCCACATTCCGTAAAAGTGTACAACAGAACCCGATAGGCAGTAGTCCTACAACCTACACCCGTTCGAGATCTAACTAAAACAGCGATTCAGAGTTCATGACCATAGACAACCACCCTTTTGGTTGCTGCTTAGTTTTCACAGCATTTGAAGGGGACCACAATTTTGGCCGAAAATCGTCGTTGTCGTTAGAACGCATTTTTGGATGAATCGCCCTGTTAACAAGCAGAATTGCCGTATATGGGAAGACACCAATCCACACGAGGCTCACCAGTTGACAATGCATCCTGAAAAAGTTACAGTTTGGTGTGGATTTCGGACCAGGGCAGCGGCGTCATTAGACCTGTACGAAGTGAGGCTCCACCAGGATATAGCTACGACCGACACACCGGACTCTACGATTGACATTCCTCATAAGCGATTTGAGGGTAATGTTATCTCTAACAGAGATTACATGATTTGGGTCACCTATGTCATGTGATTTGACACTGCAAGACTTTTCTTGTGGGTTTTCCTGAAGTCACTGGTCGCCGTTATATGCGAATTAACCACAGTCGACAGATGCTATAAAGGTACACAATGTGCTATTAAGGTGCACATATCGTAATCCGGCTCAAATTCTGGCGGATTTATCATTTATGCGGAACAGCCATTGTGGACCAACTTGCATGCATAAACCGAATTAACAAAGCATTAGTTGATGGCTACCTCAGCTTGTTTTATTTAAGTTCAACGTCTGCCCGCCCTTATTGAAAAACCCTTAACATACATTCAGAGAGACATGTAACGAAGTTACACATTTCCTTCACTGCTACCGACCGCCGCCCCCCATCGCCATAATGAGTGCATCAGCCAGTGACCATCATCATCGACCGCCACCGACCGCCGTCACAATCACCACGACGATTTTTCTACAACGCTAAGTGCATATCAGAGACCAGCCAGTGACGCAACACAACCATTGTCCTCTATGGGAGCAAAACCGACCACCCCTCAGCCCCGCACCACTGATTTGGACTACCAACCAACTCCGAACACATATATGATAGTAAACAGCAGAAACATCGAACAAACAGAATGAATTATTTTAGTACAAGTATTCTTGGTCTTTAATGTTATAATTCACACTTCCTTAGTACTGAAATATTTCATAAGTATAAGCAGAATTGGTATGGAAAATCAGACTCGAAATCCCAGTCATTGGTATACGATTCTATTCAATATAATACCGGGAATAAGAGATCTCGGAGGTACACTGCGGGGAATACCAGCAGAAACCTTGTTAAATTTTGAAGCAAAGGCATTAGGCCATCAGTTTCTTGTCGTGGGGTAGCTGCAGTTGTAAGCTTCACCACAGACCAAATTTAGTAGCGTTCGTTTCTTGTCGTGGAGCGCTTCTTTTGAAGAATCTCTACAGACCTAAAATCGATTATTGTCGTAGAGGCAACTCTACAGAGCAAGACCAAATATAGTTGGAATCGTTTCTTGTCGTAGGATAAACCCTATAGGCCAAACTAGTTAAGCTATTATTGTTTAATACTGTATCGAATTATCGAATTTAGTTTTATTGTTAAGTCCGTATATGAAGTAAAATGTTAGGAATATTTTGGTAAATAAAAAACATTGTTATTTCGGAATTCAACACTCTTCAACCCTGAGTTTTCGCTTTCTTTGGGAACAACCCTGGACTTCGACGAGCCTACCTCAGCCTAAGTATAAAAAAGCATCACAGACAGATGAACTTATTTTCCGGATTTTTTTTCGTCTTCGGATTAAATGATCGTAATGTAACATTTTTTGTTGCAATCTTGATTTGTTTTAAACAGATGCAGATACATAACTATTAGTAGCTGTACGGGCAAATAATATGAATGGACGAAGTTTCAGATTCAAATAATTAGGAATACCGCATCACTCACATGGCCCGTATTCCAACCTCATTTTATATTGAGCTTATTGCGTGATTCTCTGTTTCTATTGTTCATTAAGCGTGATTTGTAAAATGACAAACTAACACCAATAGACTGTAATATTTAGCAAGCTGGTCAGGTTGCAACAAAATCTTTCAACACAATTACTACAAAACAACAATTCAATCAATTTCATTTGAACAGTCTATTTTACATTTCTATACTGTTGTCCCATTTACCAGAATCAACAAACAATAATAAATAAAAAAATAAAAAAATAAATAAATTAATTACTTATATCAACAAGAACCAACTCACCCGTGACAAATGCAGCAGCCAGTAAAAATCCTCTCGATGTTTGCATGTTGGGCGCCATTTATACACTTTTCACTTAACAAATTTGTAGGTCACTGTTTTATTTTCCAATAATTTTATTTAATATTAATTCTCATCAATTTTGACTTCAATTTTGTATCTGAAATTAGAAGATGCCTTGGATCAACGAATGTGCTACTGAAAGGATATTGTTCTACGCGATAATTCGAGTTAAGGAAATCATTTTTTTGAAGCGTATCACGCATACGACGAGGGCCAATGTTACAGGGACGACGACGTGTGTTTTGCAGGACAATAAAATAAATTCAATTTCAAATGAGAATCGTGTCCTTGTGTTAGATCCTGCAACAAAAAAAAGAGAAGACCAATCAAATTAACTCCAAATTCGCACAAGAACCGTCCGTTTTTTTTTCTATTTTTTTTTTTTTTGCTGTAATAACGTCCAAAAGACTTAACAACAGACCTCCCCAAACTTGAAAAATAAAAATAAGCAACGTCTTAATGTCAATCCAATAAAGGTAACACCATTAAACCTTTTGTCCTTATATTATTACCGTTGTGTGTGTTCTTAGGTAACGACCGACGACGACAGTCATGCTGTTTGTGCTCCTTTGTACAAAAAAAAAAAAAAATAAATAAAAATCCTTTCTGTGATCTAAGTTTTTCCCGCACGCCTTTTCCAAAAAAAAAAAAAACTGAACGAACTCCGACTCTCAATCTCAACAACACCCCTACACACACCCCCCCTCCTCCTGTTGACGACCTGGTTATAAAGAATTTTGATCACGTCCTGCGTTTTGTAGCACATTTCATTACACAATGGAATAGCCTTAAGGTGGCAACAATCCATGAAAAGGGGGTTATAGTGGGAGTATTTAGGTCGACTTTCAGCTACTCGACCAAAGACCCATTGCGACGGATACGGATACTAATACGGTGGCATGGCGGTGGGTATGATATGGGGACAGCAGGCTGAGAAAAATGTTGTTTGGAAAGCCATTTGGGATTCATGGGAAACTAAGATTGGCAGTAACACTAAGTGCCGTTGTTAGGAAAGGGGTTGTTGTGTTTCCGCTTCTCTTGTCTGCCATTGTTTTCGATATCGAAAATGGATTAATGTTTGGTGTTATTGTATAACATTGTAACCAAATTATCATGCCAAGGAAAGGCATTTTCTAGTTAATAGCTCGCTAATCAGTGAGATTTAGTTTAAGGGTAATTATTGTGAAAAATAAATTCAGGGGGTGGATATGGAAAGTTGGTGTTAGGATAATTATTACCTTGTGACCGTGAATTGGGTGTTATATAGGTTGTTTGAAGCGCACAATTAAGGTTATGAATTTTTGATTTGGCACCGAAAGCATTTTTCTGTATCCAAACTCCCATCTTTGACCGTTAACTGAGATTTGTGTGTTTGAACCTATTTTGAGGAAATCAGGTTAGACGTAAGAGAGGATGAATGAATGCATAATAAGGGAGTACTGGTTTTATGATTAATTTGTTGGTTGTGAATATTTTAGAGATTGGCGTCCAGCAGAACATTTCATTTCAAAGTTTTATGGTGGGATAACTGGCGCGCACTCATGGGGTTATTAATACCCTTATTATGAATTGACGCTGTGCGAGCGTTTTAGAAAGTTGGATAGGCGATAAATGGAGATACCGAATTAAGCTTTGTTTGAAAGTCTGTAAATCGTAATTGGTGTGGAAAATTGAGACAGATTAAGCATTCCACATTCGTGTAGTGCGGCTAAAAAATGAGTCTTTATACAAAAGAGTACGCTCAAAATCAGACTCGAAGGTTAATTGAAGGGCATTCCTGGCAAAGCAAAGCAAAGTATTACGGGAAAATACTGCTTACAGAGAATTAAGGAATAAATCTAGCTGTTTTGCTGAGGAACTTCATATCAAAGCAGCTATACAATAAAAATGACTGGATGGATACATTTCATGATGTTCGAGCAAAACAAATTTGTCTGTGATAATCTTTCCTTTAAGTTTTAAGTTTTCTTTATTCCATCCAGAAGGCGCAAGTCAGTGTCAGGGTACCTGCCTAGATAAGAGAATCATCCTTAAGCTTTGGAAATTTGTACGTCTGATTATATTATAGCCAGATCTAACGGAGGAAAGTATTTCTTGCAAGTACCTAGAAATTATAAATATTTGGCGGCACTTAACGCGACTCCGTCGCGTAGTGTTAAGTGTCGTACTGCTACGCCAAAGATTCTGAATTCGTTCCCTGACCCCACCAAGAGTCATGAAAATCTTGTCATGAAAACATGGTTCTCTGGTTAACTGTACAAACTAGGCAGTGAATCGCAAGGCCCTTCCATTGCTGCAGAATATCAACGCATACACAGAAATGTCTGAGAGCGTTAGCCACAGGCCACAGGCCCTGACACCACTTAGAGCTGTTGTGACAATTTTTTTTTTTGTACTTTTAGCGACACCATAAATCTCTTCGTTTCCCAGAAGGTGTTTCGAGATTTCGAATTAGAACATAAAGCTGTTGGGTTTCTTCGATGGAAAAGCCACTCATTTATTATGCCAATAAATGACCATATCAGAGCATTTATTAAAAGAAGCTAGAGGATTAAAAGTTTTTTAACAAGAAACCATTTATACAAATAAGGAAGAGAGTTGGAGACAGAATGGAACCTTGGGACACTCCAGGATTTTTTTTTTTTTTTTGAGAGTAGTCAGTCTGAAAACATAAAACTGGTTTCAACGGTACCAAATACCATCAATCTCAATGGGATGTATTGCTATGTTAACCGTACTACCGACACTAAGAGGTTTCCGTTAGTCAAGATATTTTTTTGTTCTGAAAGTTACCAACGTTTTAATGATCTTGAAAAGAAGGGACGTTCGTTCAATGTATTTATTACTTGCGATTATATGTACCTATAAGGCAAGTTATGAATTACTCACTCAATTATCTAACAAATAGCTCGTGATAAAGCTTTCTGAATAATGTCTTTTGATTAAACTTTATGTTTTGGTTAGAATGGATTTTTCAGGAAAAGTCTAATAACGGTACATCCCATAGGACCGATTTTTCATGTTAGATTTTCTCGTAAGCCATGAAACGGATCTTGATGAATTTTTTAATGTAAAAGCTCTTTTATATAAACAAAATAGCATTATTTCTTAAATTCTTCAAAAAAAGCTTTGTTGAATTTTTTTTAAAGTTAAATTTTTATAGAGTGGGTATATTGTATTTGGTGTGGAGATTGTAACATCGAGAAATAATACCGTTAGGTATAGAAAAGTATATATATTCTGACTCAGAATCAAAAGCCTAGTCGATTTAGCCATGTCCATGTCCGTGTCCATCCGTCCGTCCGTATGTATACTCTCTAGAGGTCTCAAGAGTAAGGCTAAGTTTTTGAACTGGTAAAATCCGCAAACAAACACGCCCACAATCGCCATTTTTTATGAACAATTTGGTAAAATTAAATTATGTTTTTTGTACAGTAACGATAAAAGCATAACGCTAAAATGTTGCACACGTAAGCTTTAGGTTAACCTTGTTCCAATCAAATAAAAATATTTTAGTTTGGGCGTGGCTGACGCCCTTTTTTCATACAAAACCATCAAGATTGATTTTATAAAATAACAATTGTTATATTAAAGAGAAAAACATTAAATTTTGTGGGTATTACTCGCACATAAACATCTTGTGTATGAAATCAAAAAATTTGATTTTGGGCGTGGCTGACGCCCCACTTTCAAAAAATTGTTTTTGTAAATAAACGGTATTTATAATGAATCCGCAAGCATCTGGCGTCTCTTAGTAGAAACTAAAAACTTTGTGTATGAAAAGAATTGTGGGTGTGGCTTACGCCCACTTTTCATGAAAGAACGAAAAATGTATTCTCAAAAATTTAAGGTACTTCCAATATTCAATTTAAACCTTTTTCGTTCCGTTCGTTATTTGAGAAATATATTCCTACATTTTCTTGTGTACATTTGTTCAATACGCCCACTTTTAAAGGCGTGATTTTGATAATATACTTTTGTTCAGGTAAGATTGTTTAAAAACTACTCGATTCAGCTGTAGTTTTACACATGTGCCTAAATACTGATCAAAGCTCAGTTATTGCTTCAAATTTTTAAGACACGCCCACTTTTAAGGGGCGTTTCCGTCAAAAGTCGTATACCTAATGCATTAATTTTTTAACGTTTTTTAACTATCGGTCGCAGTTTTGAAGTAAAAAGACGAAGACTTAGATTTATATTCCTTGGTTACGTAGCAGAGTGTGGTCCAAGAATTGTTAAAAAACACCCATAATCGCTATTTCCATTCAAAATCTAATTTTTAAAAATTTAAGTTTTGTCATGTTTTGTTCAAATCGATCTGCAAGAATAAAATTGAATGTCACTGAGCTCATACCAATTGAATTGGCAATAAAACTTTTTAACTTTGGGCGTGGCGCACGCCTTTTTTTATTGTACCAGCACTAATTGAACATCACACACAAAATTAATGTTATTGAATTTTTTTCTGTCTGCTAAAGAAGAATTTTGTTTCTGAAACAGGAACATCGGCTGCCTGCGGGAAGCGATCTCATACACAAACAAAAATATATTGAATAGGGTATCCAACAGTTCGTTGCAAACGTAATGTAGCTCTCGCTTATGCTTTTTTTTATTTTTGTTTTTTTTTTTTAAAACCAATTTGTTCCAAATTTTTTAAAATTGTTGTGTTCTGATAAGAACTACAAACTGCTAGATGTTGTCATATTCAAAATAAATAAAATGCACGACTGGGTCGCACGAACTTGCTCTTATGTTTAATAAATTGCGTAGTGGCTGCATATATGGATATTAAAAAAAATTAAATAATTTCGAAAATTCTTTTATTTTTTAAATTAGTTTAAGAGTTTTCTCGGAAAAACTACGTATGCAATAAAATTTCAAAGCTGAACGTCAATCTAGGAAAAAATAAAATGCACGACTGGGTCGCACGAACTTGCTCTTATGATAAGCAATTGCTTAGTGGCTGCATATATGGATTTAAAAAAAAATTTAAATAATTTCGAAAATTCTTTTATTTTTTAAATTAGTTTAAGAGTTTTCTCGGAAAAACAAAGTATACAATAAAATTTCAAAGCTATACGTGAATCTAGGAAAAAAAAATATTGAAAATCGTTCGACCAGTTTTTTTTTAAAAAGGTTATTTTTGAAAAACTTTTCCAAAAAATATTTTGAAATTTATTTGGGTATGCAAATATATGGCAACCTGTAGTTTACATTTGAAAAAATAATTTAAAAAAAAATCAATATACCCGTTTCCAACATATTTCGAAAACCAAAAAATTTTTTGAAAAAATTATAAAAAATCAAAAAAAAAAGTTTTTGAAAAATTTGAAATGCCATATTAATAAAATTATAAATGATTTCCTGTGGCCAAAATTTTATTGAAATCGAATGTATAGTTTACGAGAAAATTTGATTTGAAAATACTGGTTCTATGAGAGGTACCGTTATAAGACAAATTTTGAAGAATATTTTTTAACCAAAAGATAGATTGTCTTACAAAAATAGCATCCTGAAAGTTTTATCAAAATCGTTAGAGCCGTTTTTGAGAAAATTAATTTTTTTCTTCACGATTGTATGGCAGGTGCCGTTATTTTTGGGCCTAGAGCAAAAATAAAAAATATGTTCCGAGGAACGGCCAAATAAATCCTAGATACCAAATTTGAAGCAAATCGGCCCATCCGTTCAGGCTCTAGAAGCGCGAACAGACAGACAGACAGACAGACAGACAGACAGACAGACAGACAGACAGACAGACGGACGGAATTTCCAGACCCACTTTTTTCGACTTCTCCATCATCGTAATGTCATGTGTGATTGTTATCTCGAAATTTTTTTTCTGCACGAATCCATAACTTGCCTTATAGTACCTATAATCGCAAGTAAAAAATGGAATCTGCTTTCAAAAGTTTTTCAAAAAAAAAAACAGTTTTTTGAAAAAACTGGTCTAACGATTTTGAAATTTTTTTCCCGAAAATTCAAAACAGTAAAAGAAATCAGAAATCTTAAAGCCAATATCTCAATCCCCACACCACTGTCATATAATAGATCAAGTTCGTGCGACCCAGTCGTGCACTTTATTTCAATAAGATGATTTTACTATATCTAGGTTTACCCTTGAAATGTACTGCTTTGGATGTCACATGTCTTAATATTATCTCAAAACTTTCTTATAAAACATATTGCGAGGAGATTCATATTTTGATGGTTTTTATCGAAATTTTAAGACCAAAAATACAAAAAGAAAGAGTTAAAAACTGAATAACTTTACTAGACTTTATGTTATGAATATGAGACCCTGAGAAAATACCTGTATCAGTCAAAAAAAAAAAAAAAAAAAAAAAAAAAAAAAAGAACAAGAAGAGACTATTAATCGTCGGAAAAGGTGAATACTCAAATAACTGTGTCCCATTGACAATAATTCTCTCAGAAGTATAATCAACTGAGTCATATTTTTTCAAACAGCTAGGCTTAAAATGTCATTAAACGAAAAATGCCTTTATCAAAAACGCCGTTAATGATATTTGTCTGCGCTATACATATTGTCTGGATCTACAATTCAAGTATCTATACTTCAAATACTATTATCTTAAGCTTTCAAAATAATGCGGCATAAAAATGATGTTATCTCTTTTCCAGATTGGCGGTCGTCTGGTTAAAACAGCGATAAGATGCCAGTCACTAAATAATACCCAAACGGAAATAGTTTCTTATTTTGAGGCTATAATTTTATCAGTTGTACATCATCAAATCATTTATTAGGGGAGTAGATTAGATACCTCACATTAAATTTTTCAATAAATGTTGGTTTATTGATTTGAAGTTCTATATCTTTTCCTCATTATACAAGTACAAATACCATGTAGGTACTTCTTGAAAACACAAAAACAACAAAATATCTTACTTATGCTTCAAAACATAAACATTGACTGTTTTTTTAAAAACCATTTTCTCATTTTGTCTGATATGTAATTCTTTCAAAAAAGATTTTTTTGAGCAAATCCGGAAATACGAAAATTGTTTCCTTCATTGTAATAGTGTTTGAGTCAATTAATGTAATTTATACTATGACTTCGGCTATACGAAATGCTGTCAATGTGCCTGGAATATATTTACCACCCCTTGTATGCGGGTTCCTTATGTAAAAAAATCTATAACTATATGACTAAGTACTTATCGCCACATGCACACTAAGGAGCCAATTATAGTAATCAGAAAAATGAAACCGAAAAAGTTGGAACAGCATGAAAACTGGAGATTTGTTCGTGATTAGAGTTTATATCTATCGGAAAAAAGATTAAATAATTTCACAAAACAAGCGTTTAGCTGCACTTAATTGTGTATTTATTTTCGGCGTTGTCGAATAATGAAAATTTCGATAAAGATGCCACCCAGACGACTGAACAAACATTTGGCCACAAAGTTGCATTAGGGAGAGTGAGCTAGAAAAAAAGAGTTTAAGTCCTTTTATAGAGCAAAGCAAAAACAACTCACAATAATCATTGTCTTGTCACACTACGTTAGTGGTGACATTGGTGGCACAGTGGTTGGTGGGAATAAACAACATGGGCCGATTTTTCTGATTGAATTGCACACGAAAAAATGTTTTGACAAAAATGCATATGACAAATTTTGTTTCTGTCAGACAATCTATCAAGGGAACAGAAAAATTGAAATGGAACGGAACCAGTGCAACTATTTGTACTATTTTGATGGCAACGGCAATCGGCTGGTACGAAAAATGAAATTCCATCAGAAAAATAAATAAATACATTTTTAATAAAAAGAATTGAATTGAAATTTGTACAAGCAAACGAAATTCTCTGAGTTGGTTGCCATCGATCGAGCATTTTTAAATCGAATCATAACATACTAAATTTTCCATTCGAGATTTTATTCAGATTGGTTTTTTGGATCGCTATAACTGGCCCCTAAGTTAAGAGTTTTAGTTCAGAAGGAATTTTTGAAATTTGTGTTTAAATAATGCCTTTATCGTCTTCTAAAGAATTTTCATTTTGCTTGATTTCCAGATTGTTTTGTTTTTAACTTGACTCTATTCTTAAAATAAAATCAATTTTCAGGTAGCATTAAAATATTTTTTTTTGTCAAGAAACCAACAAAAGATATTTTTGCTTGTCAATAATGTCAATTTATCCTACGTAAATTTATTTTAATCTGATCAATTGCGACGTTATTTTATCAACTTTATGTTTTATTTTTCGAAAACATATTTTTGTTGCTATCAGAACATTTTTCTCGTTAAGTTAAAAATACATTCGAACGTCCAGTTTAAGGATTTGTTAAAGTGACAAAAAAAAAAATCCTGTTTAAAAGGTAGTACGCAGCTCGAGCTAAATTTTAGTTCACATTTTTCTCACCAAACATTAGCTAAAACTCCAGCTCAATTTTGACAGAAGTGCGTTGGGTAGAAAGTGACACTATACAAACAGCTGTTTTCTAAAAATTGATGCCAAAGATTTTGAAGTGAATTCAAAAAGTGCTCTTGTCATAAAAAGGACGATCAGCCTCAGCCCATCACCAGCAACGCTCTGAAAAAATCTGTCAAAATTTAGCTCGGAATAAATGTGCCGAACAACTTATCAGTTAATTGTGACAGCTAAAAAATGTACACTGTGAAACAAAAATTTGAAATTTTAGCTGGAGCTGCGTACCACTCGGCTTAAATGGTTTGCTAAATTTTAGCTTGGCTAAATTTTGGAGAGAATTTTGTATGGGAGCTTAATTTTAGCTCGAGCTGCGTACTATGCTTAACCGCGAAAAAATCAGATTTCGATAAAACTAGTGGTTAGATGAAATACATTTTTTTGTAGATGGATAAGGTTTTATGTGTCTGATCCAACTCTTATAATCGCATTTGGACGTATCGATCGAGCATACATGCCACACACAAAATAAAGTGAATAGCGTATCCTCTCACGCGGTAGATCCAAGGTTCGTTTTCCATGGAAAAAAACCAAGCAAAAAATAAATAAATAAAGTTCAGAAAATCTAAATTATTTAAAACTTTAAAAAAAATATTACCTTTTCTTAAACTTAGGCAAGAACAACTTTTTCGAATTTATTTTGACAGAAAAGATTTTATTTTTTGTGTTAGGTAATACGTACTCATCCGAAGGGCCAAAGCCAATCAAAATAAAGTGCATGACTGGGTCGGACAAACTTGCTCTAATGTGTGACAGTGGTCTTGAGTTTGAGATTTTGAAAAAAATTTAGGGACAAAATGATTGCCATTTTTTTTGATCACTTAAAAATCACTACCTAGTTATAACGTTTTTTGGAATATAATTAAGTAAGCCATCTGATTTCGTTTAGTGTTTAGATTAAAAAAAAAATTCAAAATCGTTCGACGAGTTTTTTTCAAAAAACGTTTTTTTTTTTGAAAAACTTTTCCAAAATATATTGAGTATGCCAACTTTTAGCACTGTAGTTTTTATCAGAAAAATGAAATTTTTAAAAAATTGCTTAAATCGTTTTTGAAAAAAACTAAAATTAAAAAAAAAATTATTTTTTCAAAAAAACTTTCTTCGGAAATTAATTTTTTTTATTATTTCGTCTTTAAAAGGGCTTCTACATTAAAAATTTCACCGAAATCGGAGTACGCGAAAATATAATTTAAAAAAAAACCGGTCCTATGGGAGGTACCGTTATAAGACTTTTCCTGAAAAATCTATTAAAACCAAAACATAAAGTTTGCACAGAAAACACTATTCAGGAAGTTTGATCAAAATCGTAGGAGCCGTTTTGGAGAAAAATTAATTTTTCACTAAAAATCGCTAAATGGCAGGTATCGTTAGTTTTAGAGCTAGAATGCTTATTCCAAAAACGCCTCTGTAGAACGTCATAATAATACCATGTACCAAAATTGAAGCAAATCGGTCCAGCCGTTTAGGTTGCAGGTAACTATACAGACAGACAGACAGACAGAATTGTCGGACCCACTTTTTTCGACTTCTATCATCGTTATAATGTTTGATTGTCCAAAAAAATTTTTTTAACGAATGCATAACTTGCCTTATAGTAGGTACCTATAATCGCAAGTAAAAATTGTCACAAGGCATATACATAGTTCGAAAATACCTAGAAAACTTTGCATGATAGGAAAACTTTTGCCCTAAAATGGCTATGCTCATGGTATTGAGTATTGACAATATGCGCTGTCAGTAGAGTATTCACAAGTATGTTGAAGTGAAGACGGAGAAAATTTGTCTGGCTTTTAATGAAGATAAAACAAAGTATGTATGCTGTCTTTTGTTATGAAAACAGCATCATCATAGGCTTGGAAACAACTATTTGTGTTCCACTATAATACTTCTCAAAATAATATCAGCAAACAAATCGTAGACCTACTTCTGCCATTCGCTGTAACTTCAGGCTTGGAAATCATCTTATTATGAAAAGCCTCTCTCAAAGGACCAAGGAGACACTATATAGAAGATTTTAATCGTATTCAGTATAGTTTCCAGTCATGCTGTATGAGGCAGAAGCGTTGACACTGATAAAATCGGATGAATAACAGATGAAACTGGGAACAACTTACGGAATCTAGTTATATATAAGGCTTTTCTGAACTTTTACCACCAACGTCGGCTGAATGTTTGGAACAACAATAAGTTTAGCTTAAGTGTCTTTTAAAACCATTTTGATCTTAATAGAGCGAACGTAACTTACGATTAACTTCTAGAATACAAATTTTAATTCGAAAAATGCTGAAAATAAATGTAGCACCGAATTTTACCCTCTTTAGCATTTTAACATCAACTTTAAGTGCTCATTTTTCACATATCATAATTCTCATTAAATTCGCATGTGTTTATAATCCCAATAAACATCTTTAAGATACTTTCAAAGGCCTTTCAATCCAACAACACCAACCTAATACTTGCTAAACAAATAGCTTCAAACTAAACAAATAAGTCTCACCTCTCACGTAAAAAGATATCACTTACTCGTGCTTGTTACAGTAAAAAAAAAAAAAAAAAAAAAAACAACAACAAATCCAAACAAATCAACTTCAAGGTATCCCTTCAAATAATATTTAACACCCCCTTCTTGAAATGAGGGCACGAAAATACAATACAAAAAAAAAAAGAAAAAAAAAAACATCAAACAATATTTATCACTACAAAAATGTAAACGGACGTAAATAAATTAGAGTCTCGACTCGTCGTAATTATCCGCTTCCGCTTGTTATTAAGCATTTTACAAGCAGCATCAAGTATGATACCTTCACCAAATGCAAACAGGGAGCCGTTTCCTGGAAGCTTCCTGTTATCATAGTGCCCAAAGAAAACAAAAAAAAAATTACTAAACCCCAACATCCAACTACGTCAGAATCACCTGATATCATGAAATTCATCATCAGATAAGCAGAAACCCAACGTTTTGTTTCTAAGTGTATACGTTCCATAAACCCTCCCCCCACCATACTCTCCCCTCAACCCTGACTGATGTTTGTCTCGTTTTTTTTTTTTCATTCTTGGTTTATTTTGGAGTGAGTTTTCAAAAACATCGGACTGGTGGTTGGGGCTGAATTTAGAAATATAAAGCAGCATTTCCACACTCTTGTAAAAAATATATTTTCTCACATTTATACTCCAATTCTGGCCAGGCGAACCCACCTCTGAATTCCTCCTTCTACACTACAGCCATGAGGCCAAGTTTAATCTTCTTGACAAAAGTAATCCGCGTATTTAGTGTTGATAATCAAGATAAATCGCGACCAAACACCCTAAGGATATTTAGGGATCTTTTAGGCGCAGCCTGGCATCGCTCCTGGGAAAGGTAAACTTAATGGATTACTCCATTGCTCAAAGGGAATTCAACTCTCAACACATTAAACATGATTGGGGAGATCATTGACTTCCCTGGCAAGGTCTCTTGTTGCCGATGGCACTGTATACTCCATCTCCATCTCCATCCATACATATCAAGAGTGGGTATTGAGTAAAGGCACAGAGCCAGAGACACACCTCCTCCTGCTCGCAGTTCTCGTTAAGATTCTTTTTGTCTTTCCTGCCTCCAATTTCCAGTAATATTTTTACGAGTTGTGTTGTGAGTACGACGCTCTCTTGGTCTTGCTTCAGCGGAATATATTGATTCCACGATGCCACGGATTGTTGTTTTTGTTCACTTCAAGCTTCTCCGTCAACCATCACCAAGCCAAACTGGTCAACCGGTTTCTTTGGTTTTGCAATTGTGGTTGCACTTTCAATTCAATCTCAACATTAACCACGTTAACCAAAGCGCTAACACAACATGAAAGAGAGATAAAAAGATAGAGAGAGAGGGCAGAGGGATTGATTGAGGGGTCAGAGAGGAGGAGGAATCGGTTTTGCATTGAAGTATTATGTACAATGAACCGTAACTCGTGAAAGAACAACTCTCTTGCGGCAATTATCGTCAATCAATTGTGACAGGGCCGCAATTGGTTTGATAAGAAAAAAAGGGCCACGGAGAAAAATGTTAGAAGGGATAGTTTGAATTAATAGTAGGAGTTTTGGAGCTACTTTTTTAGCTTATTTTTCTGGAAACGATTTTATGGAATGTCAAATAAAGTTTGAAGAGAGCAGAATGAAGTTTAATCAATCGCAACAATAGTTGTTAAAGAGCGCTAACAAAAAGTGAAGTTACCAAATTCGATGAAATCGATATTGGGTGGTGTTAAGAGAAAAATATTCAACATTAAAATATTAAACAAAAATTGTCTTTGCAGGGTGATTTCCAAAACATGATCTTAGTTGTTTTTTGACAGACTTCGGTGGAATTGTTGGAGTAAAATACAGGCACAAAAAGAAGCTGTCACACAAATTTTTTTTATTTGATTTAATGTAACAGTTAATTGATTTGAAAGACGAAGATAGGCATGCCAAAAGTCTTCTAAGGCCGGTCCTTTAACACAAAAGTAACTCTTCAGACAGTTTTGAGCAGATAGCGTTTTTTTCTTTGTCCTCGAACAAAAAACAGAAATTAACTCATATGCCTTCTAAAAAGTGTTTTTTGGGGGAGTCTTCTTTCGCACGCACAATGTTGACAGTTTCACCTGTGACGACATTTGTGACATGTTTTTAAATCAGCAGTAAATGGAAGGTACAGACTCTTTTCAGGGAAGTATTTAATAAATCTATTAATTGAATGCGACACAGGTGAGTGTGGATAGACACTGCTTCTAAATTGAGCTAAGCCAACATTGGTTATAAATTTTATGTTAAAAGAAAATATTGAGACCAAAATTTCCTCTCCGTATCGAAAAAAGGCACTCAAAATATTTTTGTTGAAAAACGAGCACTACTTACTGTGATATTATTTGTTAAAAAAAAAAACTAAGTCAAACAAGCTAGCTCAAAATTCAAATAAATTTTGAGGACCTTCACGATTGCATTGCTCGAGGAAGCTCTTATGATGAAAAGTGAATAAGCTAGGAGCGTAAATTATTTGAGAAGTAATTTCGTATGAAAATCTTTAAGTTTCGTTCGATTAAAAAATATCGTCTAAGGTTCTTAACTATACAGGCCAGAAGCACCGACTATCGAGTTTGAAGTTAATGGCCAGGGATAGAACATCCGTACATGAACATAAAGATAGAAAGGCAGGCTAAATTTCCGGGCCAACTTTTTCACCTTCATTACTAATGCAATGTTATGTTATATTTTTAATTTCGGTTTTTATCTAATTTTGTATATACGTAATTTCACGATTGAGTCACATGGACTTGCTTCTAAGTCTGATTGCAGTTTAGAGTTCAAGATTTTGGAAAAAAAAATTAGGTAATAGAAATGTTTCTTTTTCGAAAAAAAGCTATTTAGTTTATGCCAAATTGAATTTTTTTTTTTTTTTTAAATTAAAAAAACACTTAAAATTAAAAGTTAAAACAGTTAAGAAAAAGTCCAAGATAATTTTTAAATGCCATCGCAGTTCGTCGAATATTGAGTTCGAGAAGTTTTGATTTTAAAAGGAACAGTCAGATGAGAAACAAATTTTTATAAAAAGATAAACCTGCGAATCAATCTATGCAAACCTAATAAAATTTGTTGTCAATTAACAGTAATATCTCGCATTTGCATTTTTAATATTTAACTTTAATTTGAAATTATTATTTATTACAAATATGATCGAATAGTTGGGAGTTGCTTCAATAGGCATTTATAAAACAACGTTAAATTCAAACAAAAAATTATTTTGTTGGTTTTAAAACTTTTTTAAACATAAAGGCACATTATTATAGATTTCAAAGTCATATTCTCTTATTAAACTGTTAATCGTAATTTGTAAGACAGCTTTTGTGCAACCGACACCTTTTGTTTTTGTTCGAATTATTCGTAAAAAAAAACATAATTTGAAAATTCGATAGGTATACATTCGAAAGGTCTGAAAAAATACCTGAAACATTCTTTTTGCAAAATTACAGAACTATAGGCACAGTGGTAAGTATAAGAATTGTAATCTAAAGCTCAGATTTTTGAACAAAATAAACTGTTTCACAAAACGTCACTCTCGCACCTTTTCTAAAAGCGTTTTTGTTTGGTTATCCAGAAGCGGTCTGTAAAACTCTGCGGCCCAGGATACGAAACGAACATTCAACTACCTCAAACTTTAGATTTTTAATTTTGCGTTTTATTGCATTTGTGTCACTGTGATGGTAAAAGTTAATTAATATTGCATTTTAAAATAGTCCAAACAATCATCAAATATCAATTTTTCACTTTTTTAAAAGCAGACGTCAAATGTTGTTTTTCATAAATATGGAAAAAATGACATTAACGAATGCGACTCTTAAAATATACACAACTGTGTTGTGAGCGCTCTGCGAACATGATTCTGACCTCAGTTCTGGAATCAATTTTTGCTTCTTTTCAGGGAAATAAGTACTCATTAAAGGCTGTATACTGGCACCGAAAAAAGCTCTATGAAAATCGGTCCAGCATTTTTCCAAAATAATTTTTTACGTTACATATCGGTTGATTTTTGAACAAAAACTGTGGAAAATCTTGCAACGTTATAGCGCTAACTTTGGTAACTTAAAATAAATACAAAAAGTGAAACATTATAAACTCAAACTTAGGTTTGAACAAAAATTTGGCTTAAAACATTTATTTTAAAAGAAAAAATCGTTCTTTTTCCTCCTGAATCTTTTAAACAACAACAAAACGATTCTACGATAGTGCCAAAAGAAGAACGGAGGCTTGGCCAAGTAGTGGCTTTTCAATCATTATTGTGTGTACGTTTTGAAACGAGAGAAATGTAGACGACCTTCGATTCACAGCAGAATCCAATCAAAAATTGCTTGGATCAATTAATGTCTTACAAAAAGAGATACTTGAATCGATTAAACATTAATTTAATTTTGATTTATTTTTAAATCAAAGAAAGTTTGTACCTATCTAATTTAAAATAAAATTTAAAGGCTTCGTTCTCCGAGAGACAGCAAGCACAGCAGTACTCTCGTAGCGATCTCGAATTATTTAAAAAAAAAATCAAACCAACAAAAACAGAAAAAACTCATTCACCATATCATCTCACGCTGTTTCTTAATTGACGAATTCTTAATCAATTTCGATAAAAAATTATTCTTTAATCAAATGTCAAGTTTGCAAAAAAAAAAAAAAAATATATAAACAGCTCCAAGGGCGTCAAACTTAACCAAAATGGCATTAAAGGTATTGGTACCTCACTTCAGCTGCTATAGCTAGCTAAGAGTCGTTGTTTGTGTATCTTTAACAGATAAACTTGTTTCAATGATAACAATCTCAATCTCTCAAGCCTCCTCAGATACTCAGATATTAATTATTATTATTAGACCACAGCGTAGATACATGCTTTATCGAAATCTTTTAGAAAAGAACATATCTATGCAAAGGCAGAAAAAAAAGGTCAGATAAAATCAACATAGAAAACTAGCCTAGGTTAAAATTTGAATAAGTATAGGATAGGTATACAAACGAAGGCAGGTTCTTATGAAGTGTATCTACGTAACGTATTCCTCAGGAAAGACACAACACATTTTTTTTGTTTAACAATATTTTGAATTCACTTTTTTTTTGATTTTTTTTAATTTACGTTTTATTTAAATGGGCAACTTATTAATTTATTGCGGAATTGTATACGCGCATTGAAAATAAATTAAAAAAAAAAATGTTGACAGGGAGACAAGGACGCAAAAAATAGTGTAGATTTGTCATAGTGTCGTCGTCGTTGTCGTCGTCGTCTTAGTTTTCACAAACAACGGTTTTCTTTAGTTTTTTGAGGGCCGTAAATTAGTGTAATAGAGCAGCGATTATTACAAATGACATTGCGGGCGGTTTCTCATTTGAATATTAATTTACACCGTGTCACCCTAAGAGTTAACGCAAAATGTGTAATGCAGTTTATTTCAGCACGACATGCACAGTGTGAATATAAATAAATTTTCACAAACAACATAAGAAAATAGACAGAAAATAAAAGACAACAAAACACGCGACTTTTATTTATGTAAAAAAAAAAAAAAAAAAAAAAACTACACACATATCTATCTATTCTATATATCGTGTGTGTGGTTTGGGGGTATATATTTTTATACGAGTGGGCTTGACTCAAGAACGCTTTATGCAGCAAGGCATCACACACTCATTCCACTCTTAACGCACCGTAAATTGAATTTAATTGAATGCAATGCCTAAAAACAACATTGCCGTTGCACATACATCAAAAACATCGACGTTCGGGTAGTTTAAAATGCAGCTCATAAATTTATTGAATCACTAAAAAATTTTTTTAATGCTATTCTTTCCGCGGTCCACTACTGACTGACTGTCGAACAAGAATCAACGATCGTTTATAAAATGAAAACAAAAGTATCTAGCTAAGTATCTTTAGAATTACGATTTACGAACGATACGACAACGTGGAATTTGATAAATATCTTCGTATAGTCGCGCCATGTGCGTTTCGAAATTACTTCCCAACTATTGCCAACGTTCAATGTGGAAGGCAAGCAAACACTGAGCCAGTTTCGACGATGCTCCACAGCATACATATTAGACAGACAGAGTCAGCCACGAAGCCAGAAGCAGGTTGTTTATGAGACTATGGCGATGCGATGACGAAAAGACAATGGGTCTTTCCCAGCAACATGTTGCCAGAAAGACTGCGCTTGTTGAATCAAAGACGTTTGGCAACACAAAACATTGACAATGCGCAAGTCTTATGTTTCCCGTATCACAGTTTACCAGAGAAGAAACAACAGGTAAGTGTTGTGTATAGGCTAAAGTTGGCGAAGCATAGTCGAACCATGAGTAGGCCAGGGAACGAGGGACTTGGCCAACTTACAAGTAAATAAGAATCCAACCGACCCGAACCTAGGCCAACACAAAAAAACGTGCTCTTGAGCTCAATGCTATCAAAACATGTAGCTCATCATAATGCCGGCGTGCGTCGGTCGGCATCGGAATCGGAATAGGCATTGGTATGGTTGCGGAACGGGAGTCAACCTCATAACTTTGATATAGGGTTCACTTGTTTTGCCTCCTGTTTATTTATATGGGGCTGGAGCAACGATGGGGATATAGGATTTCGATACGACTTTGTGCACCTCTATAAAGGGTAGGTATTGAATGAGTGTTGTTTTACTATATAGGCCAGTTTAGTTAAGCACGCAATGATGCTCTATGGACTATGGCCTATGTGTCCCATGGCTATAAGGTGATTAGGGGCCATCCCATAGCATCATTCAAATCCATATACAAATGGGGTTTTTGTTCTTATTTGCTGAGATGGAAAGATAATTATTACGCACGTAGTTTTGGTGTAATGTTGAAATATACTGCTACCACAATCCACTCTTTTGAGTGTGTTATCGGATCCTTTAATATGAATTGTGTGACAATATCGGGTATTAAATACGGACATGCTTCGCAAACAAATGAAGTGTATGCCTTTTATAGATTATAGAAGAGGTTTTTTTTTTAAGCCTTTGTTTCTATTTTGTTCTACCTATATGCCTTAAGCTCCAATATTGTAGATGGGAACTATCCAACAAATCCAAACTTTTAGAAATAAGTTTCGTTTTGCAGCAATTTTATCAAAATTTAGTTCTGAGGCCAGCGAAATTAAAACATTCTACGATATCCTTAATGTTTCATCCATCTTAATGAAAGGATCTGCAGGTGGGTATGTAGACATGACGGAAGCTTAGCGAGAAACTCAATTAACGCAAAGAAAGCGTCGCGTCGCGTCGTTTTGATACAGTTTTGGTATTCAAATCTTATTCTCTCTTTGCTTTCAAGCTTCGTGTGATTATAACGGAGGTATTCTTTAGAATGGGTATATTGTATTTGGTGTGGAGTTTGTAACAAAGAGAAATAATACCGTTAGGTGTAGAAAGAAAATATATTCTGACTGAAAATCAAACGTCTAGTCGATTTAGCGATGTCCGTCCGTATGTTTACTCTCTTGAGGCCACAAATTTTGAGCTAGAAACATGGAATATAATCTTTGGTTCAAGAGTAAGGCTAAAATCTTAGATCGGTGAAATCCACCCATAAACACGCATATAATCACCATTTTCGCTCAACAACCTCGATTTGGCAAAATTAAATTATTTTTTTGTACAGTTACGATAAAAGCATAACGCTACAATTTTGCACACGCAAGCTTTAGGTAAACCTTCTTCCAATTAAATAAAAATATTTTAGTTTGGGCGTGGCTGACGCCTATTTTTCATACAAAACCATCAATATTGTTATTATAAAATAACAATTGTTATATTAAAGCGAACAATATTAAATTTTGTGGGTCTTACTGGCACATAAACAACTTGTGTATGAAATGATTTTGGGCGTGGCTGACGCCCACTTTTCATTAGAAACTATAAAAAAATTGTTTTTGTAAATAAACGGTATTTATAATTAATCCGCAAGCAAAAATTTTGCGTCTCTTAATAGAAACGAAAAGGTTTGTGTATGAAAAGAAATTTTTGAATTTTGGGCGTGGCTTACGCCTACTTTTCATGAAAGAAAGAAAAACGTAGCCTTAAGAGTTTAAGGCATTTCCAATGTTTAATTTAAACCTTTTTCCTTCCGTTCGTTATTTGAGAAATATATTTCTACATTTTCTTTTGTAAATTTTTTCAATACGCCCACTTTTAAAGGCGTGATTTTGATAAAATACCTTTGTTCAGGTAAGATTGTTTAAAAACTACACGATTCAGCTGTAGTTTTACACATATGCCTAAATACTGACCAAAGCTCAGTTAGTGCTTCAAATTTTTAAGACACGCCCACTTTTAAGGGGCGTTTCCGTCAAAAGTCGTATAATGCATTAATTTTTTTAACGTTTTTTAACTATCGGTCGCAGTTTTGAAGTAAACAGATGAACACTTGGATTTATATTCCTTGTTTACGTAGCAGAGTGTCGTCCAAGAATTGTTAAAAACACCCATAAACGCTATTTCCATTTAAAATCTAATTTTTAAAAATTTAAGTTTTAATTGAATGTCACTGAGCTCATGCCAATTGCCTTGACAGTAAAAAGTTTTAACTTCGGGCGTGGCGCACGCCTTTTTTATTGTGCCAGCACTAATTGAACTAATTACACCACACAAAATTAATGTTATTGAATTTTTTTCTGTCTTCTAAAGAAGAATTTTGTTTCTGAAACTGGAACATCGGCTGGCTGCGGGAGGCGAACGCATACACATACAAAAATATAGGGAATATGGTATCGAACAGTTCGTTGCAAACGTACTGTAGCTCTAGCTTATGTTTTAAATTTAAATTGCTTGTGATCGGTGAGATTTTAGGATTGTATATTGATTATTTAAATTTAAAAATGAATTTATCCCTGTTAGAAATGCTAAAAAAACACAGACAGACAAAAAATATTAAATGGGCCGATTTGGACGAGCGATTTTCCGGGAGCTTTGATAGTAGAAGTTTGTGAAATTGAAATTGAGAAATGTACATGTCAAACAAAATTGCGTAATTGTTCGGTGTGACCGCCTTTCGTGATTTATAAATCATTTAGCTAAATCAGGCCGGCGTAAACATAGTATAATATGCCTTATGGTAAGTAAAAATTACTTTGTGTTTGGGACATAAAAAGAAAAGTTTTGTCCAAATTTCGTGAAAAAAAAATTGTTTATTTGAAATTTTTTCACAAATTTTGAGGTTAGGTATGTGAAAATCTGAAAAAAGCATATACAAAAGTTATTGATCTTTTTATTATCTACAACTTTGCTACTTATTTTTTTTCCATAGGACTAGTAGTTTTGCTGGAAATCGAGATAAAACGTTTTCCACCCTTGAAACCTCCACTCCCCTCCCTTTTTCACTTCCCGACCACAGATCGCCTGTAATTTATTTTTGTTATATTCCCTTCCTTTTCCAATGCGTTTCATTCTACTATAATTTATTTTGTTTGCTTTCAAAAATGATCAACCTTATCTCTAGAATGTATCTTAAAGTTTGACGAGGAAAGTAGGTATAGGTACCATTATTGTGTACCGTCACAATAAGCCCATCAAGAATTGCTCATGGGCGATGGCCGTGATCTTCAGTCAAACGGAGTCAGCTGTTTATTTTTATAGAAATTGCAAGCTGCCATATTAATCGTAGACGGGTTTTGGCTTCTTGTATAACCGAGGTTAGACTAGAACTATTTGACAAGCTTAAGTTTCTTAAATTTTTATATCTGACGCGAAGTTTTTAATATTTTACTTCTGATTTGAAGCAATAAGTAAGAACAAATAAAAAAATACATTCAAATCAATAAACATAATGCTGATGCTTAACCATTCTCAAAATAAAAATTACTTTGAAACTTTGAACTTTGAACATAAACAAAATCACTCTTTCTATTATTAAATAAAAAAAATTGTCAACATCACAACATATTTAATGCTATTTATAAAAGCTACAGAGCATTTTTTTCTCATTGGACACACCTCCACAAAATGTATGTATCTTTTTTTTTTTATAATAGCCTGCTGGTGCGTATCATAAACAAACAGATCTAAACATCCATTCACAGTAATCGCGTCACTAAAGTTTGTATATAAATTATTGTTTATTGTTTTCTCTTTTTTTGTTTTGTATTTGTTCCTATACAACCTACTGTAAATATTCTAAAACTATTTTAATTTCGGACAAAGAAAACATAAATATACATATTCACTAGGTACCAAAATAAACATTCGATTAAGTCCTTCAATGATGATTTTTAGAAAATAATTAAATCAGTTCGTTTTGGAACTAGTTTATAAATAGTTCAAAGAATTGGTAATTGTGTTTGGATAACATTTAAAGTTTAATTAACATAATTGATTTTTGATTGAAATTGTGAGCGTTTTTAAAAAGACACAATGCCCTGTAAATGCGCTCTGGTGGTTTTATGGAATGAGTTTTAGAACGCGCGAAAGTAACATCAATACTTCAATGATGATTTGAAATTCTGCATTTTGAAATTAGACGGAAAACAGAAAACGTTGGGTTGAGGTTCCGAAATGCATATACCTATTAGTGGAGTCAATGAAGGTTTTTGCCCAGAAGTTCACAGAAACAGCTCCGATTTTGATAAATTTTGTTTTGAAATTTTTGTTTATTTATATTGTTCAAAATCAGAAACCTTTTACGTGGGGTGCCCCAAAAAGCTAGAGCGTCGAGACAAGAAAAAAATCGTGCATTTAGGCGGGAGGGGCAATTTTATAGGAAAATTACTTACATTGGAAAACAAAATTATATAAAAATAACGATGACTAGGAGTTACCGTTATTTTTAAAAATAAATGTAAATCTAAAAATCAAGTCAAAATTTGAAAATTTAAGGAATGCTTATTACAATTCATCGTACATATATTTTATTGTCAATCCGGCAGACGGCATATTGCCATGCTACAAAGATTTTTTTTTTATTTGTATGAATGAGAATTGTATGATCAAAAGAAAAAATGTAATAAAAATATACTACTACTAAAAAATCTATCTAATTTCTCTTACTGTTTTAAATTTTCAGGAAATTTATTTATTTTTTAAACTTTTCGAAAACATATTCTAATTTTTTTTTGAGTATGTCAATACCTAGCAGTTTATAGTTCTTATCAGAAAACCGAAATTTTTAAATTTTTGAACAAATTGTTTTTGACAAAAAAAAAACAAAAATTAAAAAATATAAATTTTTTTTTAAACTCAAAGAAATTTTTTTTTGAAAAAATTAAGAATTCATGTTATTTCGTTTATAAAAGGGTTCCTACGAGAAAACCTGATATGAAAAAACGGTTCTAATGGGAGCTACCGTTATAAGACTTCTCCTGAAAAATCTGTTCCAAACAAAGCATACAAGGTTTACACAAAAGTTTAATCAAAATCGTAGAAGCCGTTTTTGAGTAAAATAAATTTTTCATTGAAAATGGTATGGCAGGTAGCGTTAGTTTTAGAGCTAGAATGTTAATTCCAAAAACCCCTCTGTAGGGCGTCATAATAATACAAACAATGCAAATTGGTCCAGCCATTTAGGCTGTAGGTAATTATACAGACAGACAGACATAATTGTCGGCCCCATTTTTTTCGGGTTCTCTATCATTGGAATGACATGTTTGATTGTTCAATTGTTTTCGAGAATGCATAACTTGCCTTATAGTACCTATGATCGCAAGTAAAAGTAATAAATCGACCCACTTGTGCATTTAATTTGTTCTTTTTTACCCCGCATTTGAAAAACGACGCTGCTTTTCCGATTTTTTTTTAAAATTCCAATGTATACTCTCACGCACTCCAATTTCAATTGGCTTGGATTACTTGTAGTTGTGTATTTGCACAAGTCATTCAATGTTGTTTCACGTACCAAGACCTTGACTTCATGTCCTGTCCAATTACATATTTTCCATCATCCCGGCAATGAAAAAATTTCAGCTATGTATGTCAGGCTCGCTAATGGAAAGACAATATACGAAAAGTGATATGCTAAGGTATTTGCTGAGTTCATCCACAACCACTTGAAACAACTTGCTGACTCTGTCTCACAAACCATCATGTTTCAGGTAAAAGTTCAAAGACTTTGATTTATTGATTCCTCACCTTGAACTTAACAGATATTTAAAAGTGCCTTAAAAACTAAAATTTCAATTAAATACAAAAAACTTAAAAATATATATGCCTCTTATAACTGTTTTGGTAAATTTAAATGGTCGTTCTTATCTTCATAAATTATATTTTATAATATAAAAATAAAATAAAGTGAACTTAAGCATCAAATTTAATTGCTTCGTTAACAGATATTAGTCTTCTGGGAAGCTCATTACGGTTTGATCGAATTGAAAACATCGCGTAGACTCCGGCTTAAATCTTGGCCTACGTCGAAAATGCGATGCTCACAAAAGTCCAGAAAATACAGTGAAACTTTTGAAAAGTTGAGATGTAGGGGAACTGGTCAGAATACCGGATGTCAAAGTTCTGTATGACCAATAATATCCATATCTAAAAGAACTTCAAATCTAAATTGATTCAAATATTTAATACTAGCTCACAAGGAATTCATTACTGTATTGGAAATAATTATAAATAAAACACTATTTTAAATGGCGGCCATTTTGTCAGCTGTCAAGTGATTTATTTTTAGTTTGGTTTGGTATTTCCGCATGAATAGAGTGACGTCTGAACAACGCTTCCAAATTGTGCAAATTTATTTTCGTTTCCCCAATTTTCATAAGCGATGAATGGATACGTCAATAAACAAAACTGCCGTATTTGGAGTGATGATAATCCTCAAGTGTATGTTGAGACACCATTCCATCCACAAAAACTGACTGTTTGGTGTGCTTTATGGGTTGGTGGAGAATTTAGGCCGTACTTCTTTAAAAAAGATGTTGGCCAGAACGTTACAGTCAATGGTGACCGCTATAGAGCCATGATTACTGACTGCTGTCGTTTAAACAAGACGGCGCCACATGTCACAAAGCTCGTGCCACAACTAATTTGTTGAAGGAAACGTTCGGTGAGCCCATAATATCCCTTTTTGGTCCTGTGAATTGGCCTCCAAGATTGTGCGATTTAACGCCGCTTGGCTATTTTCTGTAGGGATATGTAAAGTCGCTAGTCTACGCCGACAAGCTCGAAAGGATTGACGATTGACTTGGAGGACAACTTTTGCCGCGTTGTTGCCGAAATACGGGCACAAATGTTGGAAAAAGTCATCGAAAATTGGACCTCTAGATAAGACTAAGTCCGAGCCAGCCGTGGCGGTCATATGCCAGAAATCATATTAAAATTATAACGCCAGAAGATTATCTTTCGAATAAAGTAAATTTCATGAAAATTAAAAAAAAAATACATCTTTGTTTTATTCCGTTTCAACAGCCCGCTATTTAGTTAGTTGTCACTTTTGAAACTGTACTTTTTTGACATTTGAAGTAGAAACTACGCCTCGCAAAGTGTTGAAGAAAACCCAGATTTGTCCATTCCTCGTCGTTCTTTGGAATTGGGTATTCCACAAGGCTTATAAAGTTCTCTTAACACATGAACTCAAGCTGGCCGATCATCAATAACATCGTGTCTTTGCTGATTGGGTCCTTGAAATGCATGAAAATGATCCGGAATTTCATCGAAAAATCATTTTGACTGATGAGGGCCATTTCCACCTCGGTGCCTATACGTCAAAAAGCAAAATTGCGGTGACACGCCTCAATAGCCGCGGACAAAATATCCGGGTCAAAAAATCCGCGACAAAATATCCGCGGACAAAATATCCGCGGGCAAAATATCCACATACACCCAACCTCGCACCTACCCCAAGTCCTATAGTGTGTCCAAGCAGGGGGGTTGCAGGGGGGCAGCATGCCCCCCCGTTACATAGGTCATTGCTTATACACCGTGATATTATGCGTCGCGGATATTTTGTCCGCGGATATTGAGGCGCACAGCCAAAATTGCCGCATCTGGGGCTCGGAAAACTGAAGATTGTTGAAAAGCCTCTCCATCCTCAACGAGTAACTGTTTGGGGCGGTTTATTTTCCGGCAGGGTCATTGGACCTTACTTTTTCGAAAATGAGGCTGGGGCAACAGCTATGGTGAATGGATTCCACTATCGAGAGATGATTTATAATTTTTTATTGCTGGGATTGGATGGTATTGATCTGGACAACGTTTACTTTCAACAAGATGTCGCTACGTGCCACACAAGCAACGAAACCATCGATCTCTTACGGGAAAAGTTTCTGGACCGTATGAAAGGGGTGATCACAATTGGCAACACAGATCTTGTGATTTAACACCTTGCTACTTTTTTTCTTTGGGGCCACGTGAAAGATAAGGTCCACGCCAACAGCCCAGCGTCGATTCAAGACCTCTTTTTTACTTGCGATTATAGGAACTATAAGGCAAGTTATGCATTCGTAAAAAAAAAAAAAATTCTAACAATCAAACATGACATTACGATGATAGAGAAGTCGAAAAAAGTGGGTCCGACAATTCTGTCTGTCTGTCTGTCTGTCTGTCTGTCCGTATGTCTGTCTGTTACCTACAGTTACCTACAGCCTAAACGGCTGGACCGATTTGCTTCAACCTTGGTACATAGTATTATTATGACGTCCTACAGAGGGGTTTTTGGAATCAGCATCCTAGCTCCAAAACTAACGGTACCTGCCGTACGATTTTTTGTGAAAAATTAAATTTTCTCAAAAACGGCTCCTACGATTTTGATAAAACTTTCGGAATGATGTTTTCTGTGCAAACTTTATGTTTTGGTTGGAATAGATTTTTCAGGAAAAGTCTTATAATGGTACCTCCCATAGGACCGGTTTTTTGAAATCAGATTTTCTCGTAAGCCTTTAGACGGATTTCGATGAAATTAATGTAGAAGCCCTTTTATAAACGAAATAATATAAATTTTTAATTTTTCCAAAAAATGTTTTTTTGAGTTTTTAAAAAAAGTTTCAACATTTTTTTTTAACTTTTGTTTTTTCCAAAAACGGTTTAATCTATATTTTTTTAATTTTATTTTTCGGATAAAAACTACAAAGTGCTAGAAGTTGGCATACTCAAAAAAAATTTGGAATATATTTTCGAAAAGTTTTTCAAAAAAAACTGTTTTTTGAAAAAACTGGTCCAACGATTTTGAAAAAAATTTTCGTCAAAATTCAAAAACGTAAAAAAAACCTGATGGTTTACTTCATTTTCTCCAAAAAACGTTTAAGGTTTTGATTTTTAAGTGATTTATAAAATTTCATATGATTTTTTCAACACTTCCCAAAATCTCAAGCATCCAAAACCATTTGAACACATTAGAGCAAGTTCGTACGACCCAGTCGTGCAATTTATTTTATAATGCACTCGCATTCAAGAGATATGAATACCCTTATAATGATTTAACATGTGCGAGCAAGTAGAGAAGGAATAGAAAGATAGGAAAGAAAGGTGGTACAGTGGCTTGAGATTTTAAGTGATAATTATCTCAAGGAAATTCCACGGGTGGCATCGAGTTGAAACTTGGGAAATAAATAAAATTGCTGCCCAGGCTGGGTTTGAACTCAGCTCTCAGGTTAAGCAACCAAGCACTACAAATTCAAATTCAGTTTTTATTTAATTCATAACTTACTGGCCCTATGCGGGCGCTCTAAATTATCCTATAACCAATTATTCTATTGCCTTTCGGCTTAGAACTAACTTAATTTAAAAAAATTCATGCATATGTTTATTTGTTTTGAGAAAATGTTGTTGAAAAAAACTCAAATTAAGGCAACCAAGCACTACATACACTGTACCATTGCCACCCGCAAAAGATGAAATTCGTGAAGCTATTGATTGCATACAGCAGCCACTTTGCGATTTGGTGATGGAAAATTCGGCTCCCGAAAATTACGCCAGAGGAAATTACATTGGAAAAAAGGCCAGAAAATTCTTCATACAAAATTCTGGCCTTTTTTCATAGGAAAAAAAGCCAAAGTTTTCTGAAATTCTTTCCCAGATTTCAGGCCTTTTTTCAAAAAATTTCTGGCGTTTTTTCCATTTCTGGAAATATTTTGGAAAAAAAGCCAGACAAAAATTCTGGCTTTTTTTCCTTTTCTTATTTTGGAAAAAGAGCCACAAAACTGTATTTTATATGAATTCCTGTACTTTATTAACAGTTATGGTAGGCATTCTTTTTTTTTTATATTTTTGTTTTTGTGTAAGCTTAGCCTTGGCGGCCATTTGGCTGATATTGTTTTCCATTATTAATGGCATACTTTCATCTTTACATTGAAATAAACATCCGAGCATTTATCTCAAAAAATGCAATCTTTCTTTGAATATCGAAATAAGACCGCTTATTGGAAAACCCTAATATTTAGTATTTCGAAATACAGTGTTTCGTAAACAGAATTTTGACCGTACAGTGCTTCGACCCCAACCCGAGAGGTAGATTTGGGATTGTTTTGCACTTTTTGTATCCATGAAATTTGGGCTCTAGGATTGCTGATAATAGTGTAAGGCGAATTAAATTTTGGTGGTGTTGCACTTATTTTCACCGTCATGTTGCAAAATATTTCCTAGTCAGAAGGATGATCTAGTTTCCCCAAGTCGGTTCCGACGAAGCTTCTTTAAAGATCGTAAACCACCTCCTTCTAGACTAGGTCTGAATGGTCCTTATTCTATTATCTATTCTATTGCTTATACTATACTTTAGGCAGGTAATCAATCGAATATAGGCATCTAGGGCATCATGTGTTGACGTGTGTCCCCCTGAGGAAGCTCCAAAGCTGTTTTCAAGTCCTTACTAAATTTTTAGATATATCTGAAACACTAAAACTTTTCCGACACTTCCTCTTCTTCCAGTTAAAAGAACCAATGATTGATTTGATTGCTTTGAGACAAATTCTCATTGTTCCAGATTTCTGTTTCTAAAATTCCAGATTTTAGTTTTTATATTCCATCACTGGCTAAAAGCGTAATAGAATCTGTCGACAGGCCTTTGCAACTTCAAATGTTTCGTTAAAAAAAAGATAACATCTGTCATAAACAAAAGGCCACACGTTCACGTCAACTAAATTGCATTAACAATGTTCGTAATAAACTAAACCAGAGCTACCGGGTGATTAAATATTTTTATGAATGATAAGTCCAACACAGCAATAAATTAATTACTATACGAGACGAGTTCGCTGTAATTAAACAATACCATTTTTTAAGCTCAGATTTAATTTTGATAGTATTGCGCCTTCCAACTCGTGTTTTTTTCCCCAATGACGCGACATGACGTTAGCGGCTGAATACTTATGAGTTCACGTGAATAGCTAGATAGTTTTTCTTCGTAAGAAATGCAACAAACAATTTATTTTCTTGTTGTTGTTGTTTGTAATCAAGCTTCTCCGAAGTGTTTTTTGTTGTTTCAACTGATTTCGAGTGGTGCGATGTATTTTTTAGAAAAGTATTACTAAATTGTTATATGAGCGTGTACGTAGAAGGTTTATGCAAAACTTTTCCAGTTGAAAGGCGTCATTTCTGCGGTTCTGGCTAAATGATTGCTAGACTTATGGTCGTTACACTCTTTATATGATTGACATGTTTGAGTGGAGTGTTGATAATGTATAATTGAAAATAAAATCAACTGCTAAGCAATTAATTTTTATGGCGTGTTTAATAGCCCAATTTGTAAAATTTGAGATAAGAAGAGCCGATTAGTGTGTTTAACCGAAGAAGTTGATTTTTCAACAGAGCTATGGGGACAGTATTAGTTTCATGTAAAAATAAGTTGTTTGTCAAACCTATACTTACGGTGCGTGAAGAGGTTAAGAAGAGTATACTTATTGCTTTATTGTGTTTACATTTTTTAATCGATCAAAATTTGTTCATTTAAAATAAAACGAAGAAAAGTAAAAAAATTACCTAGAGTGAAATTGGGTAGTAAAATTTGGTCATCAACAATTTAAGTTGGCTGAAGTAATGCGATAGATTGAGTTTCTTTAGGCGACCACAACGAAACACCTGGTTGGATGATGAGTGCCGACTGACACACTCACCTTAGAACGAAGCATATTAGGTAATGTTACGGACCGCAAAAGGAAAGCTATCAAGACTGTGATCTTTCAGCTAAATACGGAATAGGAACATCAGTTTTTCAGAAAGAAAGAGAGAGCTCGGAAAGTGAACATTCTATAAAGTTGTGCTATGCCAGAGGCAATGTCCAAAAGTTCGTTCAGAGGATACAATCCCGAGCTAAAGTTGGTCGAGACGAGCGTGGAAATATCGGAGTAGATGCACAGTTTGGATTGAGAATTTGGAAAGAACACTTCTGCAGAATATTAAACGGTGAAGACAAGCAATTTTAATCGCTCTCTAGGTAGAATCATTCATTTAATTTTGACGATGCTGAACAAGACTTCCGTCCACCCTTCCAGGAATGAGTTCAATATTAAAACTAAAGCCCAATAAAGCTGCTGGAGCCGATGATGTCCTCCCGCTCGATTTCTTCAAAGCAGTGGAAGATGGATCACCTGTAAAATCCGATGAAAGAAAGCATGACGGAAAGAAGATCAAGAAAGGAAATACTTGGAACTGCGCCAATTACAGACGAAGTCTCCTAAATGTCGCTCATAAAATATTGGATATTCAGTGTGGACGTCTGAACCCTTTGACGCGTGAACTAATTCCTGATTGTCCCTATCAGTGTGGTTTCACGTTTCACTTTAATTGTGCCAACCATCGATTGTTCATTTTGCAACCTAAAAACAATGATAAAAAAGTATAGTACACTCGGGCGTATGCGTACTTTTTTGAGTTTAATTAATTTTATTAAAAAAATCATCCATGTTCTCATATTTTAGTTAGAAAAACTAATTGGACGGTACCTATATATTTTTATACATGAGAACTCAAACTTACCGGTTAGTGTTCAAAATGTTTGTATAACTATCATCGCGCAATCTGCTCGGAAGGGCAGGACAACGTCTGTCGGGTAAGCTAGTACAGGAATATTCTTCAAGCAAGCCAATGTTGCCCTTTTTAAATAACGATGCAATAAGATTGATTTTAAATATGCACTAAGAATTGCATCCGACTGTTTTTGGAGCTTTCACACTTTTTATTTGAAATTTTGGAACGAAGTGATTTTTTCAAGGTTAAGCCAATTTGGCATGCAAAATTTGTTTATATATCAGAGCCTGCGCAGCTGATATTCAGGTTTGCTGTTTTTTTTTATTTATCTTTGAACTTGAAAATACATATTTTCAGCAAAAACAAATATGCACTGCTTGTTCTTCTCCAATTTGTTGATCCAGCGAAAACACACAAGCACACAATTTATTTGAAAGTCGCGTTTTTGTTAAAGTAAATAGTAAAAAAACAAATATAGAGCGCCAACAATAACGATTTCAATAAATTTTTAAATGCTTAAGTATTCCAAAATCAAAATTTAAACAAATGTTTTTTATGCACATGTTATTTTTGTTTGTTATTTCTGTTTTGCCAAATATTAAATTTTTTAATATCAAACCACAAGACTCATTTTTTATTATAAGCAAAGGTTGGCCAGAATAATCAAAAGTTGAAACAACGTCCCTTTTTATTAAAAAAAAAAAAGTTTTCCAGTGTCACCAAGTAAATAAAATGTATGACCGGGTCGCGCGAACTTGCTCTATTGTAGCCTTAGCTCTAGGGGCTTGAGATAATTTTTTTTAAAATTCTTTAATAAATGTTTAAGAAAAGTACGCCATTTTATTTCGTTGATAGATTTGAATTTATGAAATATAAAAATCAGTGGAGCGGTTTTTGAGAAATTTTTGTTTTAAAACTTTTTTAAAACATTTTTCAAACAAAATTCAAAAACGACAATTTATAGGTATCCAGCAAATACATCCTACTAATATTATAAATGTGAAAGTTACGATGTTTGGATGTTTGGATGTTTGTTGCTAACTAACGCCAGAACGGCTAAACGGATCGGGATAAAATTTGGCACAGAGATAGCTTATAGTCCGGAATAGCAGATAGGCTATTTTTTTATCCCGGTAAAATGTATGGTTCCCGTGGGATAGATTTGTTTTAATTTTTGAAATAACACCAGAATGGCTGAACTCATCTGAATGAAATTAAGCACAGAGATAGATTATAGTCTGGAATAGCATATTTGGTACTTTTTATCACGGTTAAATGTAGGTATTAAACTATAAAGCTATTAAAGAAGAAGAAGCTAGATTACGATACAGTCTACTTCTTGATCAGCGGAAACGCGAGCAAAGCCGCGGGTAAAGACTAGTTTATTTATATTTTTGAAAAAAATTAATAAGAAGTTTCCAAAATATTCAATTTTTAATTTTTTTAATGCATTTAAAAATACAAAAAAAATACTTTTTTTAAAATATTGGTATGCAGTATAAATTTAGCTACCTACATCTATAAATGTGTGAAATTTTGAAAGTATTGGTTTAACGGTTTTTGAGATAGTAGAAAGCAAAATAAAACAGTTTTATGGAAAGTACCGTTCTTAGACATTTTTTAAAACTTTTTTTTTCAGCCATATGATTAGACGTACCTAAAAAGCTACATTGATTTTTTTTAAATCAAAATTGTAATAGCCGTTTTCGAGAAAAATAAGCTTCAACGTAATGGTTATATGGCAGGTACCGTTATTTTTGTGCCAAAAAAAAACAATTTCCCTTCTGTATAATACCTAAGAAACTCTATTTGAAGCAATTCAGCCCACCCATTTGAGCTGTAGAAATCTATACGAACAGACGGACATACAGAGGGACATAATTTTTAGACCATCTTTTTTCTTCTTCGCTATCATCGTAATGACATGTTTGATTGTTATCTCAAAACTCTTTTTTCGACGAATGCAGAACTTGCCTTACAGTACCTATAATCGCAAGTAAAAACATGGGAGAGATCCTATATCAAATCATAAAAAGAAAAAAAACAGGCTTCTTTTGAATATTTGTACAGTACATAATAATATCTGAGTATGTTATGAGTTTTCAATAATAAATATCAATTTTGAAGAGAACTCATATTTTTCTAAATGTTTGTTGTATACTTGCGAAAGTTTTTTGAAATGAAAAAAAGATTTTTGAAAGAACTAAACTTTTAATTAAAATCATATTGAAGACAGACGTGAAAACTTGAAGATGTATCTTAAGTTGATGCGTCGAAAGAAATACATTCCCAATGCCTAAGTTTGCAAGAAATCGGGAGATAAATAAAGCAAACAAAATGTGTGTCCGTATGTGTACATTTATGTATGTATATATACATATATATAATACTATGTATGTTTTGACCGATCCTGCTAAAAATGTGCATATGTTTATTATATAAAATACTAGCGGTACCCGACATTTTTATAAAAAAGTTGAAAAAAAAAACTTTGCCAAAAGCCTGCATTTTTCTGTCTTCCACCCTGGGGGTTAACTATACCCTCTTAAGTGTTTGAACGCTTAACCAAGGCTACAAATATAGATCGCGATACTCCTTCTGTTCGGCAGATCCTTGGAGCGTAGAGGCCGCGGCACCTCTTCGTCCTTAGGGTCCCTGCCGGGCTTAGCATCGACGGTGTTTTGTAAGCTGGCTTCAATCCAATCATGAATGTGGTTGAGATTGGAGTTTGGAGTTTAAGAGGGATAGACGTGCCTATCCTAGGATAGGATAGGCGGAGCTCCGCCTCCACGCGGCAACCCGGGAACAATATGAATGGCAGGGAAATTGTTGTAACTGAAATAGGAGTGAGTATCTACAGCTATATTTCTTTTCCTGGAAGTATTGATTCCTTACTGGAAACGTATGCAAGGTAAAACTTGTATGCGGCTAAGAGAGGAGGGCTTGGTATGCGTATTTGGCTGTTTGCTTCTGCCTTGGCAGATGGTTGAGTGCGCATATCTAAGGCTGCCAGGCCTTGAGTATTGAAGGTGCTCATCTGGAAGTGACCTCACGGTTGCGAAGCTCCACCGGAAGCTTTATTCTGGTACCACGGGAGATAGTGCCCACCCAGGTGGCCGAGTCACCTGGGAGACTATCTATGAGGTAGGCCCCCTTGTGGGAGTATCGTGGTGGTTGTGGTTTATTCCATAGCGGAAACATATGGCATTGGGTAATATTGTCTACGGATGATATTATCGGATGCAAGAGGTGTTAGATAGACCTCGCCCCTCACCAAGGAGTGTGGACATGCCTCAACATGTTCCATACAATTGGTACTAAGAGTCTACCTTGGGGTAGAACTTGATTTTGCCTTGGTGTGGAACTTGATTCTGCCTTGGGGTAGATCTTAGCGCTCTGGTCTAAGCCTAATTGGACTCTGCATGCGAGTAAACTCGCCGTAAAATTAAGACTTAATTGTCTGGTGTTCACGTAAAGCTTATTTTCATCTTGTCTTCCACCCTGCCATTCCGGAATTTTTGCTGATGCTTGAAACCGCTTAAAAATTTATGAAAAAAACCAAAAAAAAAATATTGAACGAAGTGTTGCCTGCATTTTTTTTCCTCCCACCCAATCGGCACGAAACCTTCACAGGAACCATCCCTGGACTTTAATTTATTTACCCTGAAAATTTCATAAAGATCCATTCGGCGGTTTAGGAGTCCATACGCAACATACATACATACATACATACATACATACATACATACACACATCCATTTTTATATATAATAGCGGTAACCGGCGCGCGTTGCTACGCTAACAAAACACTTGTTTAATGTGAAATTAAATTTATTTATTTATTTCATATCAATGCTAGCGGATAAACAATATTTTTGGTTATTCTTTTTGTTTTGTCTTCGACCCGATCGGCCATTACGGAATTTTCGCTGATGTTTCAAACCACTAAAAAATGTATGAAAAAATCAAAAAAAAAAAAAATAAGCAACCAAAAAAATGTTAAAAGCCTGCATTTTATTTTTGTCTTCCACCCGATCGGAACCAAACCTTCACTGGAACCATCCCTGGACTAAACAATATTTAGCCTGAAAATTTCATAAAATTCCGTTGGGCGGTTTAGGAGTCCATAGACATACATACATACATACATACAAACATACAAACATACCCACATCCATTCTTATATATATAGATAAAAAAATTGTACCAACAGTTGTTAAAAGCCTGCATTTTTTTTGTCCTTCACTCGATCGGCCATTCCGGAATTTTCGCTGATGTTTCAAACAGCTTAAAAATGTCATCATCCAACAAATGTTAAAAGTCTGCATTTTAGTTTTGTCTTCCACTCGATCGGAAATTGCGGAGTTCTCGCTGATGTTTCAAACCGCTAAAAAATTTATGAAAAAACCAAAAAAAAAAAAAATTGACCAACAAATGTTAAAAGCCTGCATTTTATTGTCTTCCACCTGATCGGAGCCAAATCGTCACAGGAACCATCCCTGGACTAAACTATATTTACCCTGAAAATTTCATAAAGATCCATTGGGCGGTTTAAGAGTCCATAGACAACATACATACAAACATACACACATCCATTTTTATATATATAGATACATTTTATATGTATATGTGGCTTAAATATTTTTTTCTTTTTCTACTTTACAGTTTGCTCTGCGTTCTAATGTACATCAATGAAGTATAGAAGTATCACCTGAATATTATACTCATTGCAGAATAGATGTGGATGAAAAAAGTCAAACATTTTGCTGAAATTGGTGCGTAAGTACTGCCTGAACTTTACCAGCCATTTTCAACAAATTTTCCTAACAAAAACAATGACGTTTGCCCACGGATTCATAAAATTAAATAAATTATATACCTAAATCATACAATTATACTAACTCTCTAGATTTTTCCTTCTCTCTTATCACAAATCACTATCTGTTATTATCTATGATCAGTGAACAGAATTCCTATTCCTGGTTAGTACGATTTTGCTGGTTTTTGTTGAACATCGTTTTCAGTTGCTTCATGATAACCATAATCTTTCAAATTATGATGTTCGCAGTTCGATGTTTTCCAGCTCCAAGGCATCTTGATAGTTCTAAGTGTGGATAAATGTTAAAAATATAGAATATTGCATCTTACGGTGGCACGAATCCGAGTGGTCTAATTTTCAATGGCTTCCCTATAGTTCCGGCTGAATTTGAGCTATTGTTTGGGTCAATTGTGTTTTTTTTTGCATAGACCTGCGACTTCAGGAAGCCCCACAAGAAAAAGTGTAAATAAATAAATTGTTGGCACAACAGCTCCAAGCGGAGCCGGGGCCTGTGACTTACACTCGCAACCTGTGTGTGCGTTGATATGCTGCAGGAATGGAACGGCTAACAGAAAAAGTGTATCGAGGTCAAAACGCATGATGGCCAAACATTCACGTCGACTCTGAGAGAGATATCACCTTAAAAAGCAATCATGAAGAATATCAATCGTGTAGTAAGCTATGTGACACGTAGCCCCGTCTTGCTGGAACAACGTGTTTTCTAAGTCCATATGGGATACTCGAAGTTGGTTGTCATCGTTCTGTTCATTGACAGTAACTACCATACCAACTTCGTTTACGCAAAAGTACCCAATGACGCCGCTCCCAAAAATTTAACGAAACGGTTACTTTCTGAAGTTGCATTGTCATTTGGTGAGTTAAAGACTGCGAAAAGCTTAGATCTTGAGTACGGCGAGGAATCGACTAACTGCAGTACGCTTCCACGGACCGCGGCGATGTTCTAGGCCGATCTTGTATTCTTTTGACAGACAGTCCATTGTGTACCACGCGGCCTCGGCTAACATACACTGCCAGCTATTTCAATCCTTAGCCAGTTACGCATGCCAAGTTGGTTGAGGTCGTCTTCCACTTGATCGGGCCACCTTAGATAGGTCTTCCAGTACTGCGTTGGCCCTGAGGGTTAAGGACTGCGGCGGGCCGGTGCGTAATCGTCCATAAGCTCCTCATGTTCCAGCCATTTTAACCGCTATGTTTTCTGCTTTTAACCAGTTCAATGACGCTGTACAACCCGTACAGTTCATCATTGAATCTTCTCTTCCATACTCCATTGATACGTTATACAGGACCGAATGTCACCCGAAGAATATTTCCCTCAAAGCACCTCAACCTGTTTTCTTCCAATTGTGTCCACGTCTGGACTAAAATTCCTGGGTAGAACCCATATAGTAGGACTGGTATGATTAAGGGTCCCTCCTTGATCCTTAGAGTGATTACTTTGCTACTTAGATGCCTTCTAATCTAAGCCCGTAGTATTAGGGGTTGTCAAGAGTGATTATTTCCACTGATCTTTTCACTTATCTATTTTATTTTGAGTTTTTATATATAGGCGAACCCAAATAGACAATTGATAGGGGAAAATCAGTACATGCGCGAAAGAGGCAACCAAACCAGTAGGGTCAATCTTGGCCACTATAGCGTTGAACAGCTGACTGTGAAGATCCACCACACCTACCGCAAAATGGACACTAATAAACACTCATTTTGATAATAAAGTTTTATCATTTGGACCTGCTTGTTCAAACGAGTAACTTTCCATAGTGATTTGTCATCAGTAATTGAATATTTGCGAAAGATTTGTCAAATGTCACCGCCAAAATCTACCCGCGCCAAGTGAAAATCATTTTATTTCATATAATTTTGTTGGCTTCAATTTTGCATTCCTGAAATTGATAAGCATGTTTTTAGTGTTAAAATTTATTATAGTTTTTAAAGTAAAACTTTTTTCTATAGCCTCAAATTTTTAAGTTCATCTGTAGTAATATGGCGTCTACGATGGCTTGCATTAGCTGACCGTGTAGCATTTTATTTATATTCGTACTCATTCGTGCATGTGCTCCGCGGGATGTGTGTGTTTTAATCATTGTATTGATGTAAATGTTGTTGTTCACTTGATCGTGATGGACACCGATACAGCTAGCGAGTCAAATAAACCGGTAAACAAAGGAAAAACCAAGAATAGTGCGAAATGCCAATGATCCGAAAAAGGTTTCATTTGCATCGTGTCGTGGTTTCATAAAACTACTCAATTTTTTCCTGCACTGCATAACATAATAAACTTTTTTTTTTGTAAATAAAAGTTCGTTTTAAAATAAATATTTTATTTTTAAAATAATTGTTAACCTCTTCACAAATTCATCAAAAAAAAAAAAATTAAAAAAATTCCATCAGATGCAACGAACAAAAAAAGTTAAAATTGACATTTTGTGCTAATTTTTTCAAGGTCTTGCAAATTTCCATAAAATTTTGTATCCTTAGGTGAATCATGCCACCGTATTTTAAGGCAAATTAGCCCAACTTTCCTCTGTTTAAACACTCACAAAAAAATAATGTGGAAGTGGGGGCTTTTAATCAAACCAATTGCATCACTCTGGCTCTCCTATTCCATCGTCTATTGCGTTTTAAAAATTCAACAAGGATACGTTGCTTTTCTTTTTTTTTTTTATGAAATAGCAGCCCAATCGAATGGTTTGCATAAAATACACCACTGGCCTCTATTTCCGACCGACCATGTTGGTTGACTTTGCTCCGCTATATCCGGATACGGATATCCATTTTGTTTTCGAATAAAGTTTTTGTTGGTTCTTTTCTTGGTCACTCTTAGAGCTGAATTTTATGTTTTTTTTTTCTTGTCATAAAAAATATAGTGCTCTGGCTCTTTATTCCTGATCTTGGCCTACTTAATCAAATTACCTCACATAAAATGCAATGAATGAAAAATTTAGTGCAGCAACAACAACATCAACAATTTATGGAGGCCAGATGGTCGTATATTCGTATATAGTGTTTAATGCTAGTTTTAGCCATACTGTCGTTCGTCCTTTCTATTATACGAAAAGAAACAAGGATGACCTTGGAAACAAATTTCACAGACGAACGACCACAACGGTGTTTTTTTTTTTTTTCTTTTTTCGTGAAGTATTATTTATATCTTTTGTGTTATGTGATACTTTGAATTTCCCAAAACATTTAGGTAACCATATCACAAAACAAATCCCAAAAGCCGATGTGGATGGAAATATAAACCAATTTAGATAACTGCACTTTGAATTGTCTAACTTCTTACAAATGCCTTTATATCGGGCCATATAAAGTTTTCGTTAAGTAATCGCGTGATTTCCTAATCGAACGAACCTTAATCGAACTATACAAACAATTTATAAATATCGATTACAGTTACAGATAGAAATTCCCAAAAGTGTAATGCAATCATATAAAGTTTTTTTTTTTTTGTTTTACTTTTTTCTGGAAGGGAAATTCTGGAATACAGAAATTCGAAATGGCTACTTAATTAATAACGGTATAACGAGTGCTGGGTATGTAGATATTGGGGGAGAAGTGTATAAGGTGCCCGCGATAAAGGTGCTTTCTGTAACATAATTGCGCGTTGTCCTGTATCTCAGTCTTGGCACGGATGGCGAAGGTAAAGTTAATCCCGGAATAAATTTGGCGAACTAATAAATTCACAAATGGGAGAGCAATGATACCGCTGCTTGCTGCTTCCCTTGGTTTTACTCGAACTATACAATACTCTTGTGCTCTCAGCTCACCACATGGGACGGGAACGATGATGAATGCTCTCGATATCCGACTTTACTTGCACCCTTGCACATCTCGCTTTTGGGTTTTTGGCTTATAAGTTTTTTTTTTTTGTTACGATTTCGAATTCCGGACACAGCAATGTACAATGTACACTGTACAGTTGTTCGTATTCGTTTTTTTTTTTTTTGTTATAAGCGGTTAAGGTTAGCAGGGAATGGCTGTCGTTGTGAGGTTGGATTGCAATGGTTAAGTCGAGGACGATGCGGTAGTAATGGTGGGGTTTTGAACTTCGTTAGAGTTATACATACATACATAACATATAGCTTCAGGTAATGGCTGTGATGTCGGTCTTAATTCAGTTTTTAGTTCTTTTGATTCTATATGGAAGTATAAATGGGAAAATACTGTAACTTTTGAGATACTATATATATGGTTGATGGTCAAGAGTGCTATGCTTGGTTTGCTAGGTTGAAGTATAATTGCACAAAGTACAGTAAAGTGAGACGAAAAAATGTTAAATAAGCTCTTCTGGGGTTACTTTGAATAACGGGCTTTTTATAGGTAAAATTTTGGTATTTTTTTTTCCTTTTGTTCTGACATTCTGCAAAAAAGAAAATAAGGACCTTAGTGTGTGGCTATAAGGAACAACGTTAAGTTAAGGACAACATTTAGTTTTATGTATGTTCTGATACGATGTTTCTTCTTACACGCGATGGAAATGACAAATGTTATATGCCAACCACTAAATAAAGATTGTTTTGTCTTGTTTATCAAATACAATGGTGTTTTGTATTGAAATCTACACAAAAAACGAAGAATTCTCCAAATGAAATATTCCGGGTTTCGGTCGTTTATCGCAATATCTTCTGATCCTAGATAAGTTCTCTCAAATTACATATGTACTTACTAACTTACTTTATTTTTGGTGGCACAGCTAGAATGGTGCCATGCCATTTGGCCATATGCCATATGGCCATATTTCAAAATATGGCCATATGACACTTTTGAATTGTGTCATATGACCATATATTGATATATGGCTATTTGTCGCTTTGGTAATGTGTCATTTGACCATTATGGCCAAATGACACTTTGAAACTTGTTCTTAAACTGCAAAAACGAAAGAAAATTTTGCATATACAATATTTCTTTCACCGACGATAGCAGCCGCGATTCAAAATTTGCAAAATGGGTCGAGCAGGAAGTATCTTTTAGATGGTACTTTTAGTGTTGTACCAGCTTGCGGCTACAAACAATTGATAATTGTGCACTTCGCTCATGATACAAGTACACAAACATTCATACATCATATATACATAATTTACATTCATACTTCAGAGTTCAGGTACAATAATTGGTAGCGAGCGAAGCGAGCGGAAAAAAATTTGCCCAAAAGAGAATCAATTTGGGGTGTGAAAATAAAAAAATTCGCGCTAGAACGTGGTGCTCCTACTTACCTATAATGGCTCCACTATAGCGTGGTGCTCCTAGGACTTGCTTATAATGCCACTCCAGCCGGCTCGATTTCTAGCCTGTTGTTAAAATTGTGCACTCCAAGTTGTTGGAGGTCTCCCTCTACCTGGTCACTCCATGGGAGATGAGGTCTATCTTGGCTTCTGACTCCCTCTGGTTTGGCGTTGAAAACTTTACGATCTGGAGCGTCGATGTCCATTCACTCTTCGTGGCCCAACTGTCTTAGTCGCTGAATTCGAATTTTTCTGGCTAGGCTTATTTCGCTGTACAGCACCTATAGTTCGTCGTTGTATCTTCTTCGCCAAATATTGTTTTCACGGTTTACGCAGCAAGGACCATAAATCGTACGGAGAACTTTTCTCTCGAAGACTCCAAGTGACTTTTCATCCGATTGGGAGATAGTCCATGCTTCTGCCATATAGCTGGACCGGGATGATGAGTGTTCTATACAGTGCTTCTTGAAAGAGCTTTATTCCTCAATTGCTTATTCAGCCTACCGAAACAGCGATTAGCAAGATTTAGTCTGAGTTTGATTTCAGCGCTTATGTTCTTGCCAGCAGTTCCAGGTAGACAAATTCACTGACTACATCGAAAATATACCTATCAATGGTTACGTTCTGAACAAGTCGGTGGTGGGATTGGACTTTTGTTGATGAAAGCATATACTTCGACTTGTCTTCGTTTATTTTCAGCCCCATTCTGCTTGCTGCTGACTCCATAGTAGTGAAAGCACCGGTTACTGCTCGCTTTGTTCTATCACGTCAATGTCGTCTGCAAACCCAAGTAGTTGTGTCGATTTATTAAAGGTGTTGCCCGATGTGCTGACATGGGTGTTCCGTGTTAAAACAGCTGCATGACAGTGCGTAAACTTGTTTTATCCCTCTGGTGGTTTCAAAGGTTTCAGTAGAGTTTCTACCAACTATTACGGAACAGCGAGCATTCTCCAACGTCATCCTATGATGAGGCGTATCGGTTTAACAGGGATTTTAAAGTTGGAAATGGCACGATACAGTTCAACTCTATTAACTTATTAACACGGTCGTATAGGCTGCTTTAAAATGGACGAACAGGTGGCGGGTGTCGATGTTATATGCTTCGGTTTTTCCCAGGATCTGGCGTAATGTGAATATTTGGTTGGTATTAGATTTACCAGAGGTCTGAAGCAGCATTGCTAAGGACCTATCAGATCATTAGCAAAAGGATTGAGATGCTCACATAAAACGCTGGACAGGATCTTATAGGCGATGTTTAAAAGACTTATGGCTCTATAGTTGGCGTGGAGTAGGTTGTCTCCTCTTTTGTGGATCGGGCAGGTGATACTGAGATTCCAATCATCGGGCATACTTTCCTTCCCAACCATATTTTGCAGATGAGTTGGTGTATGCTCCTGACCAGGTCATCTTCAGCGTGTGTGAAAAGCTCCACTTGTAGACCATCGCATCCAGCTGCGATGGTGATGGCTTCTTTGATTTCATTTTGGTCGGGTGGGTGTAGCTCATGGTCGTCATCTAGATTAAATGGTACAAGTTGGTATTGGGCGGGACCTTGGCTGTCATCGCCATTTAACAACTGGTTTAACAAAGTAGTCTCTCCAAATGCCTAACATTGCCTGCGTTTATACTTTGCTGTTTCCATCCTAATATTTGCAGGGCCCAGGGCGGCTTGTGAAACCTGATGTAGACTGTGTCACCCTTCTGTAGAAGTTTCGCACCTTTTTTCTGCAAAAACATCACTGCATCTCCTCGACTTCGCGTCGCTGGTGTTCTATCTTCTTTTTGCTGAGTAAGCGTTTTTCATCCCTCCTTCGCTCAACATAGAGATTTCTTAACGCTCTAGTATCTCTCTGGAGCCACGACTTGTATGCCTCCGTTTTAGCTTTGTTTGTTTGAGTACATTCGGAGTCGAACCGGGGGTTTCTGGGGGGAGGCTGTGAGAAGCCCAATACCTCTGACGCAGCACTTCTTATGGCTTGTTGACATAGCTGCCATTTTGGTGTTCCGGGATCATACATCAGTCGAAGGATTTCTCGCAACCTCAAGGGATACGCTGTCGGTATATGCAGCTGCGGCCCCTTCCGATTGAAGTCGTCCATTATTGAATTTCCTTGGAGATCCGTAGCCTAAGTTTTGCACCAACTAGGTAGTGGTCTGAGTCGATGTTTGCTCCTCGGAATGTACAGACATTCATAATGCTGGAGGAAAAATTGTCTTCCTCTTCTGTAAGGGCATGGGTGTTTTTTAAGCTTAGCTAGTCACTCTCTCTGTGACTTCGCGATAAGTTCTCTCAAGACGAAAGCTCAAGACGGTTTGCCTTAGTCTTCAGCGTATGCAAACTCCATATATGCGCAATCGTTGTCCGTTTTGCGTTTGCGGGGGGAGGTGAGGGGTCATCGTCAACATTTTTGGTTTCGTTGCAATCCTCATCAAAATATCTTTTCCCTTTCATGGCTGGCTTGTAAGGGGCTTGTAAGGCCTTTCCATGACGTGTAGATCGTGTTGGTGGTTGGATCTTCCAGAGCGTATTTTTCTTGCAGTTCCTATAATTCCTGAGGAGACAACGCTCGTTGTTAGTTCAACTTTCGGCTATCCAGCGGGCACCGCGTGGAGGTGACGATGCGATTTTGCTCACATACTGTTTACATACTCTTTACATACTCTTCAATACTGTTAACATATTGGATCGGGCATTATCGACTGGGAACGCCGCCACGGTCCGTGTTAGTGTAGAGTAGAACCCGAAGCAGTCGCATCCCTACCGTGCATAAGAACTTGGCTCTCGGCCTTTCGCTGACTTCAACTTGGCAAATTTCGGTACGGAAATTGAGCCTTCATCCGTATAAGATACAACTGAAGCAGGAATTAACGATCATGACCATTGAACCCTCCGTTTGTTATGTGTTAACAAGAGAAATTAACGTACCATGTAACGACACCGACCCACACTAGTGTTCACCAGGTGACAATGCATCCTCAAAAAGTTACCGTTGGCTGGAGATTTTGGGGCTCGGTGGCGTCATTGGTTTCTACTTTTTCGAAAACGACGTTGATTGGGCTGCCACTGTCCATATGGTGAGCTTGATAATCAATTTCTTTCGGCTCAAATTGAACACTACGGACTTATGACTTGTGGGCTGCGGGGCTTATTGAAGTCGCATAATGATGTCATAGGCATTCAAAAATATAAAGAATTCCGCTAATATTTTAGGCATAACTTGTTTTACTATGCCAATTTGACATCTACCCACCCTTATTGAAAACCCTTTTAAAAAAAAAAAAAAAAACTCATTCTTATAAATTTACTTTGAATCATGAAATTTTGTAGATTTGATATAAATAGTGTCAACTCAATTTTTTCCGGTAAATACCTGTACAAGACAAATAAATACCTACAACTCAGAAGAGATTATAAACTATATTTCCTTTTTTTTTATAATGCACTCGCACTCAAGGGGATATGAATACCCTTATAATGATTTAACATGTGCGAGCAAGTAGAGAAGGAATAGAAAGATAGGAAAGAAAGGTGGTACAGTGGTTTGAGATCTAAGGTGATAATTATCTCAAGGAAATTCCACGGGTAGCATCCAGTTGAAACTTGGGAAATAAATAAAAATTGCTTCCTAGGCTGAGTTTGAACTCGCAGCTCTCGGGTTAAGCAACCAAGCACTACATCCTTTAAACTAAACCAGATATCTCAGCCAAATTAAAGCATTTATTTTAAGCTGATTGATATTTCTTTTTTGTCCGAAAGATGAAAACACATCCAATTTATAAAGCAGCAAATTTTGTTTGTACTTCAACAGAAAAAAATTGAAAAATGCCATCTCATAACGTCAAATAAACCATGATTTCCGCCGGAAAGAGACTACCCTTCAAAAAAAAAAAAAAACTAAACTGTTGCGTAAAATATGCAGCAAGAATCCACACAATGTTCTTCCCAAAAGTATACAACTAAATTTGTATTCTCAACCTCAACAAAAGTTGAGCTTTTCTTTAGTCGAAAAGAGCTTTCAGCTGTTCTCTTATTTGTTGGAAACCAAAAGAGCGTTTCAATCTCTTAAAATAATTTTTCATTTTCGCATTGCTTAAAAAGCTTAATTTAGTGTTAAGTCTCTTCACTGTCTTCATTGTCAACAACCATAACAAAACTAAAAATTACCGAATCCTCATGTCACCACGTAACTGCATCTTATTTGTATCTAACATCCAAACTCACTTTCTGGAAAATTATAAGTTACAACTAAAATTGAAATGTCGCTCTACAAAAACTTTATGAAAAAGTTTCTTTGTGGTTAATTAACTTCCGTTTTGGAGAAGGGGATTCCAAAGTTAACCCTTTTTTCTTCTTTCAGCAGGCTTCCTCCTCTACAAAGTATCTATCTTACTTTGAACAAAGAACCGATGTGGTAGTTGACATTAGCAATTAGCAAATTTCCAGCACAAATGCACTCGTGCAGAAGTAGGAGCACGTATCAATATGTGCCTCCGAAACTATGCTAGTGTCTATAGACTATGGACCATCGCCATAGCGCTTCGGCTTCACTTATATCCAGAGTCAAAGGTCTGACAATTATATAGGCGAGTTACTTGCAACATTGATGATGCTAGAGCTAGCTACTCTTTCTTAATGCGAAAGATTTATGTGATGCTCAGCATCTTCCCACATGTATCTTTGCCTAGTGCCTATTGCTGGCTCAATGTATAACACGATTCATAACTTCATTACTTCAACGCGCGCTAAATGAAAAAGATTCGAGAAAAAGAATAAAGTGTTCACCTGGGTCGCACAAACTTGTTTACTTCTGATTGGGCAAACAATTTGTCAAACATGTGACGTTAAACAAAGATAATTATTGTCATTAAATTTTAATACGAGTAAGTAAGTAGAGCGAAGCGGGAAGTTTCAAACGGTAAATGGAACACGAATTCATTTTTATTCTCCTTCAAAAGGTTGGACTGGTTTCGGCTCATTCGTGTGACTGATAACTTAAAACAAAATATGTCCAAAAATACGATTTAAAATTATTACTGGCGGTACTTCTGACAACTTGCCAGTACACGAGTGGCGCATACAAAACATCGTCGAAATCGGTTCAGGAGTAGTCTATTTAAGCCCAATTGAATTCCTGTTCTAATGGGTCTTACGTTCTTATTAAACTACTTAATAATTTTTTGGATCTATAATCAGAAGTGGGATATAACGCACTTCATTTTCATAAAAATAAACACGTCGGCAAATAAAGGGCTTTCCAATAACAGGTGTTATTTTGAATAGCCCGCTATTTCGGTAGTTGTCACTTTTGAAGCTGTAATTTTTCAACATATGACAAGGAGAAACTACGTCATTAATAAAAATTGAACGATAAACGCTTCAACAATTATCATCAACAACGTCGTGTCTTTGCTGATTGGGTCCTTGCAGTGCATGCAAATGATCCGGAATTTCATCGAAAATCATCTTGACTCATGAGGCCTACTTCCACCTCGGTGGCTACGTCAACAAGCAAAAATGTCGCATCTGGGGCTCCTAAAACCCAAGATTTATTGTTGAAAAGACTCTACATCCTCAACGAGTTTGGTGTAGTTTATGGTCCAGCGAGGTCATTATATCTTACTTTTTCGAAAATGAGGCTGGAGCAACAGCTACGGTGAACGGATTGCGCTATCGAGATATAATTAATAATTTTGTATGGCCGGAATCGGATGATATTGATCTGGACAACGTTTACTTTCCACAAAACGGCACGCGCTACATGCCACACAAGCAACGAAACCATCGATCTTTTACGGGAAAAGTTTCCGGACCGTGTTATCTCTCGAAGAGGTCATCGCAAATGTCCACCAAGATTTTGTGATTTAACACCTTGCGACTTCTTCCTTTAGGACCACGTGAAAGATAAGGTCTACACTCCAACAGCCCAGCGTCGATTAAAGACCTCAAAGATGGAATTCGTGAAGCCATTGAGGGCATACAGCAGCCAATTTGCGATTTGATGATGGCAAATTTCATGAAAAGGATATTGTTGTGTAAGCGCAGCCGTGGCGGCCATTTGGCTGATTTGGGTTTTCATTATTAATGGCATACTTTCTTCTTAACATTATAATAAACATCCGATCATTTATCTCAAAAAATGTAATTTTTCTTTGAATATCAAAATAACACCTCTTATTGGAAGACCCTGTAGAAGATTTAAAGACACAATTACAAATCTTTTCCAAGAGATTTTTAAAGTGTTGCAGAAGCCCACCAACTATTTCTTTTGTTACCAGTAAACACTACCGTTTCACAGGTAGGTTCTAGAACACCGGTAGTTCCTCCATTAAAATTGTTTTACCAATGCACATAGCTTACCCTTACACCTTCAAAGTGTTTCCCATAACGCAAATAAAAAGCGTCAGGCGTGGGAACCACGAAAGTGCTCCGCTTCAATTAAAATTTAAGTTTTTCTCCACCACTTTGCTTCTTTATAGGCCAGCACAGTCTACGAAGCTATACTCCTGCGGCTTCGCTTAAGGCTTGAGACTGAGAGAAAACTGAAACTCACGAACGAGTTTTTTGCTCCTTGGCAGGCAGATCCTAAATTGGAGATCGCTTCACGGAACTGGATCAAAATTTTGGTACATATAGCCAATGCGCTAGCTATCGCTCTCCCCAACAAAAACAAACATATCTATCTCCCACACATATGGGACAAGGAAAAAAAAATAATATACTAAGTCGGAAACACGATGAGATGGCATGGCGGCCAACTACAGCTATGAACGAGTACGAGTACAAGTACGATCATCACCGCTAGAAAAAAAAAAAATTAAACAGTTGCGTTCTGCGAGATTCAAAACTGATTTCGTGTCCAGAGTTAGATGCGGAGATGCGGTGGCGCGAAGGTGACGACAAAATCGTGTGGACCCGAACTTTTTTAGACATAGATCAACCTGCCATTACATCTAACAAGATGCAGTCAATGGTATCTATACGCCACCGCAAAATGACGTTATCAATCAATTAAATCGTGTTGAGCTGCTCTGCGCTCTGGCTGGCTGCTCTGCTCTGGGATCGATGTGTGTTCAATTGGTACACAGATTTGTGATGGTTTGGTTATTCCCTGGTGATTCTGTTCGATTTGCGATTCACGAGACATATCTGCATAGGCCTATTATGCATCCCTAGCGATATCGATATGCAATGCGGGAGTCTCTGGGACAGAGAGCTTTGAGTGACGTCTGTGGCGACTGGCGAGCAAGCAGTGCGAAAAGTGGAAATGGGTTATGGGAACCATTCTGATTTCTGACCATGTCCATGTCCATGAGTTGCAGTTGGAGTTTTGAGATGATAGCTACTGATTTACATGGAAATGACTACGGTACGCAAATAGACACAAACTGTGGCAAAGGATCTCTTTCTCCTTCATTCGATATCATAGGTATGGATGATGGTCGTGGAAAATCAAAACACGCAGCAAACACGTCCGTCCGAAGCGACGTCGTCATATAGCCGTATCCCATCGTCGCGTCGTCGTCGTCGCTCGTCCATGCAAACTAAAACTAACCAAGAGCTGTGTGAATTCCATAAAAGGTCGTGACTAATCACATAGACTTTTCCTTTGCTCGTCGTGATGGATGCTTGGATTGGGATAGGAGAACGAGAAATGTGGGTAGGAAAAGATGCAGATGTGCAATTGTTTCGCGTTTTGGTACTTTCTGTTGTGATGATTGCGAATTGGAGTTCTCTCTTTAGGTGAAAGAGTTGGGCTAAGGTCTGTATGCTATGCTCCAAGTATAAACAAATCTCTATTTATATGACCTTCTGACGAGTAGATTAAAATTGATGGACTTGATCTTAAAGGGAAGTGGTTTAAAGAAGGTCGCTCAATTTACCCTATATGCAATGCATTGAATGAAAGTGAATCGATGGGGCTTAGCAGGTCAAAGTTAATGGATCAGTGTATTTGTGATGAAAGCGAAAAGGGGTTTTGTTAACCTCAATATTTGAAATAAAGGTGCCAAATTACTGATACGAAATAACCATACATTTATTCTCTTCTTCTTGTCGTAGAGGTGGCTTTATTTTCCATAAAAATGAGAGACAATACTTAATAGGACTTAAGCCAAGGAACACCGGTAAGGGTTTCCTTTGATGAGAAAGATTTAAAAGAATTCTAATAAACAGGGTTTAAGATATTTGCAGATCACAACTTAGTAACAAGTTGGCCAAAGTTATGACATCATACATTATGCTAACTGTGCTTCCTTTCTATTTAACTTAACCTTAACCTTAAAAACCTCTCCTCTTAAGGTGGCACTTTGAGTTTGTTGTTGTGATAGAGCCTTGATAGTTGTTTAAAGTTACGTACACCAATTTCGTTAAGGTCACCATTAAAGGTGTCACTTAAGGTGCTGTAATCCTCAGCAGCTGCATTTAATTTTAGCTGCGAATCGTTGTCATCATCAACAACGTGAAATCGAAGAGATGCTTTTTAGCATAAAAGAGGTGCAAAACTTGAATAGAAGAGTTAAACAATTAACATCAGGATTAGCAGGCCGCCCTGGGCTCTGCAAAGATGGGTATGGAAACATGGAATGGCGATGATAGCTATGATCCCGCCAATGATCGACCTGAACTAGCTAATCAAGATGACAAGTTCACCTGCCTGACCAATTTGAAATCAAAGTAGCCATCACCAGACTAAGCGAAACTTTTTAACTGGAGATAACCTGGCCAGGAGCGTACACAAATTCATCTGAACAATATGGACGGACCCGATGCCCGATGCCCGATGTTTGGAATCTTAATACCATCTGTCACATTTACATAAAAGGAGACCGCCTACTGCGTCAACTAAAGAGGCATAAGCCTTTTAAACATCGATGTAAGACCCTGTCCAACGTTTAATGTGAACGTCTCAAGCCGTTTGCTGATGTTCTAACAGGTTCCTACCAATGCGACTTCAGACCTGGAAAATTTACGACCGACCAAATCGTCACATAATGCCAAGAATTTTATATCTATACATACTTTCTGTTCTTCAATTTCAAAGCAACCAACGAAAGTGATAATAGAGTTGAGCTATATATCGTGTCATGTCCAACTTCAGGATTCCTGCTCCTTATCATAGGATGACGTTGAAGAATGCTCAGTGTTAGATCAAAGTTGATAAGGACTCTACTGAAACTACTCTGGTAGCAGAGTTGAATCTTAAAAATCAAATTTAAATGCACTTGCACATGCACATAAATAAAGGGTGTTTTGTTTAGAGGTATAGAACCTAGAAATGGAATAAAACAAAGATGATTTTTTTTAGATTGACATGATATTTACTTGATTTAAAAGATAATCCTCTAGCAGCATTATAATTTAAATATGATTACTGGATTTATGACGTCCGGCTGGCTCGGACGTAATCTAATCTAGAGGTCCAATTTTCGATGACTTTTTCCAACATTTGGAGGCCGTATATCAGCAAAATAACGCGGCGAATGTTGTCCTCCCAGTGGTCAATCGTTTCAGGCTTGTCGGAGTAGACTTCACATATCCCCCCAAAAAATGTCAAGCGGCGTTAAATCGCACTATCTTGAATGCCAATTCACAGGACCAAAACGCGAAATTATGCGCTCACCGAACGAATCAATTTTGGCACGAGCTGTGTGACATGTTGCCTCAACTTGTTGATTCATTGATAAACGAAAAAGTCAGAAAATATGGCTCTATAACGGTCACCACTGACTTTGACTTTCTGGGCTGCATTGTTTTTAGAAAAGTACGGACCAATTATTCCACCAACTCATAAAGCACACCAAACAGTCAGTTTTTGTGGATGTAACGGTGTTTTAACATACACTGGAGAATTATTATCACTCCAATTACTGCAGTTTTATTTATTGACGTATCCATTCAACCAAAAGTAAACTTTATCGCTGAACAAAATTTTGTTGTAAAAGTCGAAAATCGTTTCACGAGTATAACCATGTTTTTCAAAATAAATTTGCACAATTTGGAAGCGTTGTTCAGGCGTCAGTCTCCTTATGTTGAAAAGCCAAACCAAACTTAAAACAAATCATTGGACAGCTGACAAAATGGCTGCCAGTTAAAATAGTATTGCCAGCTTAAAGTCCTATACTTCTAAAAAAAACACCCGTTACAAATTTGTACAAAGTTAAAAAAAAAGTTATTAAGAAACCCCACTGAGAGATTGAATAACAAGACTATGTACTAAAGTAAGTCCACAAGATGATGTGTTGTTGTTTTCTAGGAAGAAAAGGTTAATCCTGGATTGTAAACGCTTTTTGTCTTAGGAAAAGCGTATATGGATTACAGGATACTTTTGAAAGATTGCTTAAGCTTTGCTTCTAATTTTTTAAATTTGAAAAAGATAGATTTTATTCAGTTTCTTAGATTTAAATCAAGTTTTCCACTTAAATTTAACACACACTTTGAATTTGGCATCTCAATTTGAGTTCCGATTCTGATTCTGGATCTGTATAATCATAGTTCTGAACATTGTTATGTTTAGTCCCATTTTGGAAAATTGTAGGTAAGTTGCGGTCGCCTTTTCTCTTGGTACCTAAATGATAAACCCAAAAAACCATGACATAAGGTCAAGTGAAAAATGTCTTAAACCATATTTCTAGGATTATTGCACTTTTTAAAGTTCAATAACGGCTGTTTGTCCTCCTGATCCCATCTCTAGTCTTTCACCACTGCGGGTTACTTTCAAAAAGTGCGAAATAAAATTCAATCAACTTTTCATTTTTGTTTGCGTTGTACCTACTTTCGGAGCCCTGCAAAATTCTAACAAAACAAAAAAAAAATTGGTTGTCTGTAAAGTCGGTTTACGGACGATAGTTTTACGTGATAACCGGTTCACAAAACAGTTCATATGTAGGTAGTATCCCTACAACCACCAACCACAAACCCCACCTACAACCAACCACCATTTTTGATTTTTTTTTTCTCACACCTTCTCCTCAAACATCGGCCTCCCACCCCACGATACAACCAACAGCCCACCATTTTTGACAGTTTTTGACAATTTTTTCTTCCCACCCCAACACAATAAATCTCCCTTCCTTTTACCACCACCAACCAACCACCCACTATTTTTGACAACCCCATCCCAACACCAAATCCCCCAAATCCAACCACCTACCCCACCTGCCACAACCTTCCACTCACCCACCATTTTTGACAACTTTTTCATCGCACCCCATCAAATCAACCATCCCCACCACCAAAACTGCCAACCAATCAACCCACCTACAACCACCCACCATTTTTGACAATTTTTCCTCTTCCTGACACTACCAATACCCCCCCCACCCACCACCCGCCTGCCCCACATACACTCCCACCACAACCAACCAACCACCCAACACCCTCCACTCCCACTTTAACGACTTTTTAGGCTATCAAAGCAGCTAGGTAACGTCAGTGTGACTGTGACTGGACATTTTTCTGTGCGTGCTGCCCATATATTCCAAACCGATTTATTAGACGTTATCACGTCAAAAATAAAAATTTGCCATTTTTACTACCCAAAAAATGCCAAAATTGGTGTTCCTGACTTTTTGTTCATTTTTCTAATTTGGAAAACCATATTTTTTGCCAAATAAACGTAATTGTAATTAAAAGCAAAAATGTTAATATATTTTCAGTTGTGTAGGTGTAATGGAACATGTTTTCGATTGTATAGTTAGATTTTGGCGGCCATGTTTTATTTTAGTGAAAACTGTGGTTTATTATGCGGTTACTGATCGCAATGGCAAGTTATATGCACGTCCAAATGATAAAGCGCAAACGTTGAGTGCGTTGCGCGACTAGTTGGGCCTTCACAGTCGACTCTAAAGGCTTTGTTGGCCAAATCAACAATCAACAATATCCAACTGACGAAGAAGCTCAAAGCTTATGATCATAGACAATCATTGCTTGGAAGAAGAGCCCAATTTTGGCCGAAAAATCATCTTTAGCGACGAGGCTCATTTTTGGATAAATGATAATACAAGAAAATTGCCGTATATTGGAATTCATCTACCCACGCCAGACTCACTAGGTGACAGGGCATCCTCAAAAGGTTACCATTTGGGTTGGGTTTGGGCTGGCGGGGTGGTATCATTGGTCCACACGATTTGAAAAAAGATGTTGTCACCGTAAATGGGGGTGGTCAAAACGGACCTAGGCATATGATTTTAACAAGCAGGCGAGCAACACAGCGGACGCCACTATTGACATTCTGTGTGAACTATTGGAGGGTAAGGTCCCTTCGCAATGGTGAATAAGTGGCCACCAAATCTATGCGATTTGACTCCGAATTTCACTATGCGAATAAACCAAATCGATCAGAAGCTCTTTAGGTGTACTTATTACAGGCCATTACTCAAATTCTGCCGTGTTTATGCGGAAGAGTCATTGAAAATTTTACCACTCGGATGTATGCCACAGTAAGATGTCGAATCGGAAATTTGAAAGAAATCGTATTCCAAAAGTAACGGCAAATGAAAAAAGAATTTTGTTACCTCTCGTAGACAACCCTATTACCCTACTTACTCGCAACCAATCGCAAAGAAGAAGTTCCGTATTATTATACTGCTCTGATTGATGATTCCTATTCTACAAATGCAATCTTATCTTAACTGATAAACATTGGAAATATACGCCTCGTCCAAGATTCCTTCTAGTTGGGCAAAAGGCAGTTACCCCAAATTAACCATCAGCATTTTGCGCAAAGCTATAGACAGTTGATGAGATTCAAACCAACTTAAATACCCTTAAGCAAGTTAAAGGTGTAGAAAATGGCGAAAATTGATGACATTTTTTTTGTTGATTAAACAGAGCCCGAGATCATGATGCTGGCCAATAAAAATTAAATTATTTTTTCGCAGATAATATTTAAATAAATTTCAAAACTCTACTTCAATTTAAAATTTTAAATCCAAAGAAGTAACATGATTTTATTCCCTCCCACCTAACAGTCCACCGTAAACATCAAAGCTTCTTGCACCTTAACCTAAATTGGCTTTCGATTCGAATAAGCTTCATCTCACGCTTCACCTGTTATCATAAGCTTTTTCCATCTTCACAGAGAGCTTTTCATCTACCATCTCTTTAAAAATGTAGTCTCACCATCAATGTATACCGTAAAATGTACACGTGAAACGTGAGCATAAGCGCCAAAATCAAAACGTTTTGTTTACTGTTATATCAACACCACACCGTTGGCGGGCGGTGGGCAACAAGACAAGGCGCCAAAAGAGAACACACATACAAACATGGATAGCTGGCCTGGCGCACAACACGCTCCAAACATTTAGTTTCACCAATCCAATATCCAAAACCAAATCCAACCCAACTAAACCAAAACTCTTCTAGTCCTACCTTTCTCTTAAGCTCTGACTTAGGTCAGGCACAGGCAGAGGCACTTGCATTTTACTGTACTGTAAAATGTTGCTGTTCTGCTCCACGCCATGCCAAATGCCATGCCAGCATGTATAGAGCAGGTAAATGTAGGTGCTTGGAGCTTGGTGCCTCCACCACAACATCTCTCCGTCCATAAAGAATAAAGGTAAACAATCTGTGAAGTTTTGTTGAATGTTGGGTCTTGGGCGGCTGTTTGGTTTGGTTTGGTTGGCCGTTTTGTTGGCTGGTTAACTGGTGTAACTTAAAAGATAAAACTCAACTGGGGGTAGACAACTTCGACCGGAACCCGGCTAGAGGCAGTACTGAGCTGTCCCGTGAGGCGGCATAACGTGCGTTCGGTTTTTCGCTTTTTTTGATTTATCCGTTCGAATTTTTTTTTTTTTAACATTAATTTTCTTAAATCTAACACAATTTTAATTATTTAATTTTTAACGTTTCTTTATTTAAAATCACGGTTATGTTTTGCATGATTTATAAGGCATCACAAACAGCAATAGCGATCGGTTGTTAACGAATTTGTGATTTCAAGTTGCCGTTGCACTTGAACGCACTGCACCGTGCGCCAAAGTAACTGTATGTGTGTATTATTTTGACACCTGTTCAACGCGATCACCAGAATAACAGTAACAGGTGCTTGTAACTGTGAATGTACTTTCGCGTGATACTTTTGACAAATAATGAACTTTAGATCGTCAGAAAAGACCAAGGTCACTGCTGTGCGTATGCGTATAATTTAGATATTGACAGGCACTACTTGCACCTCTTGCACCATTGTGTCGTGACCTCAAACTACGATTTTGTTTGTCATTTTTATTGCTGTTAAGGGTGTAAGCACAAGCACAATTAACAAACTCTATAACCATCAACCGGATATTCCCAATTGGACTAATGTCAATGCATATCGTCCCCCACATTGATGACAACGACGACAACGACGCGACGGTAAGTGGCGGATATGCAGTTCAGCTTACTACCTGACCTCACCAGTGACCATCCCTCGAGAGTGTGGAAGTAGATTTATATGTCAGTTTCCACCCGCGTATAATTTGGATGTCATTTGCATGCGAGCGAGATTGCTTGCAGAAACAAAAAATTATAATATTAAAAAAAAAACGCCGATCGCGTGCTCGTTGTCGTGTGATATTATTGCCTACCCTTTACTTCAACGACTAACTTTAACTGAATGATGTGTTCTCCCCCTTAAAATTATGGCCGCATGAAAAGGGCATTATTATTTATTTACATTTTTCGTGTCAACTCGAAAGTGTTTTCCCTGCATCACTCTGCAGCAACAAATTCTAAAACAAGAGAAGATAGAAAGATAAGAAATTGTGGTGGCACCATCAAGTGTCAAAAGTGTTATCAGATCTGTCATCGGGAAAGAGTTTCTGACAGTTGTAATGTGCTGGATGACAAAATGTATGTTTTTTTTCTACAACATAATTAACCAAAAGTAAAAAAAAAAAACAACTTCATTTCTTAATTCAAATTGAAAAGTTGTGAAAATAGTTAATTATTTTATTGTTACATATCTATAATTTTTTTTTGGTTGCTGAAAAAGTGAGTGGTCACAATAATTATAGTTTATGTTGTTTTCGTTCGGTTGCTGGTGAAGAAGATACAATAATATTATTTAAGTTCTTGCGTGTTACTGTTTTGAAGATTTCAACATTGTTTCCGGTTTAGTTTTTTTTTTTTTTTTTTAAGTGTTGTATCTATAACTATTTTTTCGTGTTTTTTGTGTTGTCGCTTTTTGCGTTTGAAACACGCTATTTATCCATCGGAAGTATAATGCGCATGAGATGTGTGAAGGATTTATTGCGATAGTGATTGCACCACTGGAAACAGAAGGCGATCAAAATTTCGTTTGCTGTTTTACAATTTAATGGTTTTCATGGTAAGTTGTTGTGAGATAGATGAAGTTGTTCTTGTTTGTATATCTTTTCTTTTAATCTCTTTGAAAATTAAAAACGTATCTATCTTCTTGTACTTTCTTAGTTTTAAACGGTTATTATTATTTTTTTTTTTAAGTAACTACAAAACATAATTTGTCTATACTTTGTGAGTTTCTGCACAGCCACACCAATAAAAATTGAGTCAAGACTTTTTTAAATTAATCATGACATGTGTTAGGTACCTAGTTCTGGAATTACAAGTAATTAATAAATGCAATGTGGTTATAAGCAATAAAGCGTACCGCTTACATATGTTTAAGTCAAAGCTTATTAAGGAATGTTAATAAGCAAAAATCACGACATAGGTGAGCATTTTTTTTTTTTCTAACTACACGCACTCTGAAAACTGCTTGTACGAAAACCACTTGTTTGACATAGGATCAAGCGGCGCCGGCCGTTAGGAGCATTTTTCTTTCTTTATTTTTTTTATTTTAGAAATGACACCATACGAAAAGAAGTGTTGCCAACTGATATATATCAATTATGAACTTCATATAGGAAGTAATTTAAATTTTTAAATGATACGAGTTATATCGAAAGAAGGATATTCAATCCTTGCAGTTTAGTGGCTAGTAATATTTGATATAACAAATTCTGTAACATTCAGGTGATAAGACTGCCTACAAGTTCAAAGTCAGATTTTCTTGGTGAGAAAGTTGAGGTCCTGCAAGTCCGTTGAGTGGTACAAATATACTTCAGTCCATAGATGTAGGTACTGTATACAGATGTCCGCTGCTGGCATTTTTAGCCGAAACTTAAAGCGCTGGTAATAAAAGGTGTTTTTTTAGACGTATGGTTTTCAATCTGGCAATACTTTTTTCGGAGTTGGTCTTTTTGACAGCTGTCACTTGATTTATATTTAGTTTGGTTTGCCATTTCATAATGAATAGACTTACTCCTGAACAATGTTTGCAAATCGACGCATCGTGCGTTGCGTCCAATATTCAGTCGACATAATCGCTCAGGAATATATTCGAGCCAGCCGCGGCGGCCACTTGCCCAAAATCATTTTTAAAAGATAATGGCAAACCCTTATCATTATAATAAAGCTTAATTCTAGGATATAACATTAAATTATATGCGTTTTATTTCTTTTTAAAAAAATACACTTTATAAAACATTCCCAAAGCAATACCCGCAAAGTAACATAACATAACAATTTTTCGAAATCTTAATAATGTTGGCTAGAATCAAACGGCTCGATATACGGGAGCTTCAGTTAAGAAATCTTACGTAGATGCCATCTTGTGGGTGCTATGAAAGTAATACACCTTGTACAAGTCTGGACCATTTCGTTAATATGTCCTTGTCCACTCATGCCCAATTTAATACCAAAACCGTTAAAACCGTTATAACTTGTTTTCCGTTTTTGTATGTTAAGCCATAAAGGTATTTTTTAAATACTTCAAGTATATCGCATACAAATTTAAGTCATAAAAAGTTAAAAAGGAAAAAAGTAAAGAAAGTAAAAAAGTAAAAAAAAAAAAAAACACGAAACCCTGTAGAACACTATGCAGAACTGTGCCAAAAGAAAATTAAGTTTATTCGATCAAACCGTTTCCCACTTCTTGCCATTCGGAATAAAGGAGTTGAAACCTGAATTTTGTTAGGACCATTAAAGCCCAAAGAAATCGCAGTTTTGCCAAAAATTATGAGTTTAATCAAAAACGTTCGAGCCATTTAAAGGCAAAGCCCTAACGGAAAAGATCGTTACTTGAAAAGAACCTACGTGATGGAGCTGAATTTAAACGAAATAGAACAACCGTTTTTTAGGGTTCCGTATCCAAAAGGTGAAAACGGAACCCTATTACTGAGACTTCGCTGTCCGTCTGTCCATCCGTCACCAGGCTGTATCTCATGAACCGTGATAGTTAAACAGTTGAAATTTTGACAGATGACGTATTTGTGTTCGCTATAACAACAAATACTAAAAACTAAATAAATAAAAAATTTAAGGGGGGCTCCCACACTACAAACGTGATTTTTTGCTCGTTTTTGCTATTTTTGTCCATCCATCACCAGGCCGTATCTCATGAACCGTGAAAGTTAGACATTGGTAATTTTGACAGATGATGTATTATTGCCGCTATAACAACAAATACTAAAAATTGAATACAAAAATATTAAAGGGGGGCTCCCCCTCCCATACAACAAACGTGATTTTTTGCTCGTTTTTATAGATAGTGTTACGGAATCCTTCGTGCTCGAGTCCGACTCGCACTTGCCCGTATTATTTTGTATCTTTTAACTGTTTTGTTGGAATATTTGTTTGAAGAAAGAATCCGTCAAGCCGTTCAGGCTGTAGCATGACGTGAAAAAACACAAACGCATAGACAGACCGACGGACGTTATGTCAAAAAACATGTTTTTGGGCATCTTTATCAACGTATTTTCATGTTTGATTAAAATTTCTATTTTTTTCTGTTTGAAACCAATACTTCACATATAGAGCAACTAGCATTTACCCGCGGCTTCGCTCGCGTTTCAGCTGATCTAGAAGTACCATGTAGCCTGAGGAGTCGTCTCTCGTATTCTAGCTACTTTTATAGCTAGAGCTTTATTATTCCTCTGCGAAATATTAGATTTGAATTTTCGGGGCATTTCGAAAGACTACGAACTATCAACAAAAGATTGGCAAACTTCGTTTCGCCCAAATTCATTAACTTATTGAAAATAATAATTCCGAGCTTCCACATGCTGCTTCTTGCTATCTGATCAAGTCAAATTCATCAAAAGAAAAAACTTCTTTGTTCCTTGGGCGATTTCAATTCCAGACTATAAGCTATCTCTGTGCCAAATTGTATCCAGATCCGTTTAGCCGTTCTGGCGTTAGTTAGCAACAAACATCCAAACATCGTAACTTTCACATTTATAATATTAGTAGGATAAGTAACCCAACTACAATAAAATTACATTATGTACCTGAACTAAAACAAAACAGCAAACCATCAATAACTCAAAACAAAGGCCGTATTTATCGATAGAGAGTTTTAGAGATAAATGAGCGGAAGGTTATTTCGAAAAACTACAAAATATTAAACAAATCACACAAATTATAACTAACGTTAGAACAATGTACTTAAACCTGTAGTGTGTAGGCACATACAATTTAACTAACCTTTAAATAATTAAATTACAAAAGCACACAACTTGGAATCCTGTAAAAAGTCGGTTAAAAAAAAAAAAACTGGTTTGCACCAGTAATTCAAAACCGAATTCTTACTTTATAACCAGAACGAACAAACTGATCAATAACCTCCTTTTTTGAAGTCGGTAAAAATCAAAGCAGGAAACTAGTAATTCAAAACCAAATTCTTGTTTTATAAAGAGAACAAACGTTATTGGAATCCTGTAAAAAGTCTGTTAAAAACAAAATATCAAATCAATAGTTAAAAACCAAATTCTTACTTTATGACCAGAAGGAACAAACGTTATCCAAATCCTGTAAAACGTGTATATTTTATTTACTAATGATGTTGTTATTTTGTTTGTTTGCCGTTGCCTTGGATTTTATTTCCAAGTTGTTATTTTATTTTGTTTACTTCTGCTTAATTCTTACTTTATTTTATTTTGCCAATATGCAATTCCAGACTATAATCTATCTCTGTGCTAAATTTGTTTCAGATGAGTTCAGCCATTCTGGTGTAATTTCAAAAATTAAAACAAATCTATCCCACGGAAACCATACATTTTACCGGGATAAAAAGTATCCTATCTGCTATTCCAGACTATAAGCTATCTCTGTGCCAAATTTTATCCAGATCCGTTTATCCGTTCTGGCGTTATTTAGCAACAAACATCCAAACATCCAAACATCGTAACTTTCACATTTATAATATTAGTAGGATTAATTAAAAAAAAATTATATAAATTTACAAAAATTTAATATAGGTAATATTTGAGATATATGCCAATTCTAAACCGTTTCGTTTAATGACCTTGTCAACTGATGACCAGTATACAAAAAACCGATAAAACCAATTTTCCGTTATTTGCAACTTTTGCCAAAAACTAAAAATGCAGTTTTTTCTAAAATTTGTTTCGTATAAAACAGAGAAAGTTTTATCAAAATCTTAAGATTTTTTTTTTTTAGAAAATTGGAAAAAACCTTAACGTCTTGCCTTCAATTGATCGGCTCATTGCATTGTAGTAATCGTTAAGAAAGCAGTGAATGAAACAATTCCAACGGTACTTTTAAAGAACGTATAAAAAGCACGTCAACTCAAGTTCGAGTGAATTGTATGACGCCGTATGAAGCCGTTTTAACATTTTTACCGTTATGACCGTTTGAGCTTAACAAAAATCAGTTTTGTCAAAAATGGCTCAGTCAAACCGCAATACTCTATCTTTTCTTTGTATTTCCAAATATTATTTCCAAGAACGGTATTTTTTAAAGAATTGTAATGTATTAACAAATACCTACCCACAACTCTTTGGCAAGACTGTCAAACTTCCACGAGTCCAAAAGTAAGGTTCAACTCCAGATATTCTTTGATCAAGTGTAAAATTGCTGAATATTAGAGAGATAAGGAAAAATACACTTGGAGAAACATTCCCCATTCGTGCTGTGCGGCTTAAGAACGATTCCCGAAATCAGGCTCTCAAGGATAAAATGATGAACATTCTTAGAAGTGCAGTCGAGTATCACTAAATAATGATAGAACACGAAACATTTCGACGGTGATAAAATTTGAAATTATTTCATAGGGTACACGGGGCCTATGCCCAGGGCCCCTATCGTGATGGGGGCCTCAAAAGGCTGAAATATTCACTTACACTATACACCAAGTGTGCTCTTTGGGAAACTATAAAACTTCAGGGATAAATCAAATCCACGTTTCAGAGGTGAGGTGTTTGTTTATCCATGGATTTAACAACCTTTTCTCATTCACTGTCTCGATACTACCGATGGGACAGGCAAAACATTCGTCATTTCGTTGATTCTGGCAACAATTCGGTCAAAATCTTAAAAAGCGTTCGCTGTTCCATCCTGTACCATCTTTTTTGCCACCTTGTTGGAAGGCGGTCGAACTGCACATTCCACTTTGAAGCTGCCTATGAATCTTCTCACGGTAGACAAGCCAACGTGCACAACGACAAAAACTTCGGCGACATTGAACTTGATGCAAGAATGCAAAATTATCATCTGGGATTAATGCACGGTATGGTACAAAAACGAGCTTTGAAAACAGTTGACCAAACGATGAAGGATTTATGAGGTGATTCGGGGCATGAAGCTGAAATTGACTACGAGCATGAGAGTCACATTGCAGAGCAACCCATCGACTGCCGAATTCTCGAGACAACTGCTGGCACTTGGTAATGCCCAAATTTCCGTAGATGCTTCGACTGGATTAATATCGTTCCTGGCAAATGTTTGCTCCTCGAAGGTAGAGCTCGTCGCCGGTGTTCCCCGGAATTGAACAAAATTTCGATTGGATAAGTGAACAGGTAATACTTGCCGCGAATAATAAGGACGCCGATAGCTTGAAACTCATAATTCAAAGTCAAATCGCTGGAGAATACAGTTTTACACAAAACCGTTGACAGCGTGATTGACGAGGATGAAGCGAATTTTTGAACTCGCTTGTTGTGCCAGGAACTCAGCTGCATAATTTACAGCTGAAGGTGGGATCGCTTATAATCATGTTGCGGAATCTGAAACTGATGAACAATGTGATTCAAGCGACAATCATAAAGGCTAAGTTCAAAGTTCCATTCCAGTTCAAGCAAAATCAGTTCATATTTAGGTCGGCTTTTGTGATGACAATCAACAATTCGCAAGACCAATCGTTGGAAGTCTGTGGGATTAATCTTGAATGTCCCTGTTTCTCGCACGGTCAGCTAAACGTTGCTTGTCCGAATGTTGGCAAACCATCTTTACATTACATTACACTTGAATCTACTCCGTCGATTAAAAAAGTAGACACATTTACAAGCACTAACAACTGAGGGCCCCAAGTTCTTGTGTGTACAAGGGTCCCGGTATGGCCTAAGACGGCCATGCCTCTGGTGAGGAAGTGACAAATCCTCCAAGAGTAAATCATGTCATGGAAAGTGCTTCTCGGTTAGCCGTTCGTATTCGGCGGTAAGTTGTAGGTCCTTTCCATTCCTGCAGAACATCAACGCACACACAGTAATGGTTCTAAAATGCAGCCTGGTATTTGAAAGTTACACTTTTTAGATCCATGATACTTGGTAAGCTGCAGCAGACATTTGAGCGATGTCATACTCCATTTAAAATACACAAAGCTTGCTTCATTCAATTTCAACATCAACCCGATTTTATACAAGAAATCTTCCCCAAAAATTTCAAGCTTTATTAGCAGAAAAGCTTTTCTACACACAAATTGTATCTTTTCTTTTCTCTGAAACTAAAATCTCATTAATTTTTAAAATCGAAAAATTTGATTGGTCTGCATGGCTATTAATTAAAACAACTCCGTCGGCAAATCACTTGCTCGTAAAAATACATAAAAGCATCATATTCATTCCAGAAACACATTATTAATTAAAAAAAAAAAAAAAATGAATCCACCTCCTCTTTCTTGAGTCTTGACAGTCTTGCTCAAAGCAAAACAAATAAAACCAAGACAAATAGCTTAGCCCCCTAAGCTATAACTGCATCCAAAGTATCTCTCATAAATACATACTAATAAGATGCGGGATAATTCTTCTGCACATTTTAACTTGACAAGAAATTGCACTAAAGAACTTCACTAAGTGGCCATCCCAAGTGGGAAGAGCCTGACATAAAATGCATCAACAGCCACCACACAGATTCAGCAAACCATCAAATGCGAGAGATGCGCGTTCTTCAAGTTCAAAAGCTGTTTAGAAGTATCTAACTATATAATAATGTGTAGATACTTCTGCGCCACTATATAGTTATATGTGTTCTTTGCATCCAGAAACCAGAAGATCTGATGATGAGAATGCTTGTGATGGTTCAACTAGAATCTATCAGATCAATTTAGAACACAGAATCTAAATTTATGATGGCCAATTAGAATTGTCTATAATGGCCGCAATATAGGAGCAGCGCTGCTATATAGTAAATTGCTTAAAGACTTCAGGATGGAAAGACGTAATAGTTTATGCATACGAGTATATAAGTGTGCGCACACTTTGCACTTCTTTGTTTGGATCCAGATCCAGAGTAGATGGAAATCTGGTCCTCCTTGCTTTAGCATCATCAAGTAGTTGGCTAATGCCCACCATCGAAAATTGGCTGTAATAGAGGCCTGCTAACTGTTTACCATATTCTGAATTGGATCGCGGTTTACATGATTAAGCAAACGAGTGAGATTTACTTACGCCCACCCATAAGAAGGCAAGTAGGTATGTGTGGATTTGAGATCGTGTTTTATTTTACGGATCAGTTGCTCTTCTTTAGCCAACAAAGTCTAAGAGATCTTACCGTCGGGCTTCCGAAAGGTGGGATTTATGGCTTTTAAGTGCTGGATGGCTACCGTGTTGCCTTGGGATTTCTTTTTATAGCTTCTGGATGATAATTCAATACTGATACGAAAAGCGTATGCAATTGAGGAAGGAATATGTCAGAGGAAGTGCAAAAAATACTTTGAAGAAAGTTTTTAACAAACATCCTTTTTGAAGACAGTAGCCCTTGTTTCAGAGTCTCTCGTCAAATCAAATCAAATGTCCCAAATTAAATACACATCAGTTGATATGAGTCAAATAAAGAAAGGACTCTTAAGGAAGTGCAGTTTTAGAAAATAAGTGTAGACAAAAAATGTTGGTGAAATTTAAAAATCGTCTGAACAATAATTCACGCAATTTGTTTGAGGAGCTTCACTAAAAAAATCTCAACTTTGCTTTCTGGTTTTCTTAGGTTTCATGACATTGCTAAGAGCTTCCTATTCATGTAAGTGATACAAATTTTTTAAGTCCCCGATTTCGTAGGAAATTTTGTTTTGTATCGTGGGAACTTTGATATTTTTTTCAGGATTCGTAGTGAGAATTTATTGAGAAGTGCCCTGGGACAAGGCCCAATATTTGTCAGTCATTATTTGTTAGAAAAGGCAACACAAAACAGACTTCGATGATTCATCTTCTTTGTGATATTGTATTCTTGCCAAAGGAACCTTCCCGTACTTTCACATGTCTCTTCAGCAGCAGCACCACCAATTTTCTTAAAATTTTGGTTTACGACCTACTATTGTTATTCTAAATATTGGTGTTATTTTTTTTTTTGTAAGTTGAAAGCTGGGAATGCTTGCCACATACAATTTTTTTGTAAATTTTTCTCGCAAACTAATCGTTTGAATTTAAAAGTTTTTTGTAGACACAAATCATGGTTCGGTTGATACTTTTCAAATCGTATCATAAATCTGATGGAAATAGAAATGAATTAATTTTACCTTACCTCTTAAACTTTACCCTTGAGTCTGATTTCGGATGGGAGCGGTTCGGAAGCCCGTTTTTTAAAATCCCGTTTTTTATAATCCCGCAAAAAAAAAATTAAAATCCCGATTCTAAAGTACCGCTTTTTTAAAATCCCGCTTTTAATAATCCTGTTTAAACAGAATCCCGTTTCTCGTGAGCCCGCTTTTTAAAATCCCGTTTAATCCAGCTTAGCCCGTTTCGTATTTTGATAAATACAAACTTATTGAAAATTTAGCTAAAGAAAACATAGTTGTTAAAACAGAAATTGAAAAAATTAAAAATGGAGCTGAAAAGCTTTTCAAAAAAATTAATGTTTTGAAATCTAGAGCAATTTCTAAAATAATTAAAGATAGAAAATCAATGACTAGAACAGATTTTTTGCGCCGTATAGCTCACAACATAAAACTTTAATCTTAATATTTCGAAAAAATATCTAAAATCTTGAAACCTCATTTTTGTTATGTTCTATGTTCTTTATTTTTTTATTTGTTAAGTTACAAATAAAAAAAACTTCTCCAAATATTTGTTTTTTGTTTTCTTTTTGTCTCCTTTCATACGACATAACGCCCATGAACATTATGTCACCTCATCATCATCAGCATTGGGCTGTTAAATAAATTCAATCCCGCTTTTGGAATCAACACAAGGTGTTTTATTTTAAAAATCGCGGTGATTTTTAAAATAAAACACCTTGTGTTGATTCCAAAAGCGGGCTTATAAAAACGGGAATTTAATAAACGGGATGGTAAAAAAACAGGATTTTAAAAGCGGGATTTTATAAAAACGGGATTTTTAAAAACAGTATTTAAAAAAACGGGATTTTAAAGACAGGATTTTAAAAAACAGGATCCTGAAAAACGGGCTCCCGAACCCAACCCCGGATGGGAGCGGTTCGGAAGCCCGTTTTTTAAAATCCCGTTTTTTATAATCCCGCAAAAAAAAAATTAAAATCCCGATTCTAAAGTACCGCTTTTTTAAAATCCCGCTTTTAATAATCCTGTTTAAACAGAATCCCGTTTCTCGTGAGCCCGCTTTTTAAAATCCCGTTTAATCCAGCTTAGCCCGTTTCGTATTTTGATAAATACAAACTTATTGAAAATTTAGCTAAAGAAAACATAGTTGTTAAAACAGAAATTGAAAAAATTAAAAATGGAGCTGAAAAGCTTTTCAAAAAAATTAATGTTTTGAAATCTAGAGCAATTTCTAAAATAATTAAAGATAGAAAATCAATGACTAGAACAGATTTTTTGCGCCGTATAGCTCACAACATAAAACTTTAATCTTAATATTTCGAAAAAATATCTAAAATCTTGAAACCTCATTTTTGTTATGTTCTATGTTCTTTATTTTTTTATTTGTTAAGTTACAAATAAAAAAAACTTCTCCAAATATTTGTTTTTTGTTTTCTTTTTGTCTCCTTTCATACGACATAACGCCCATGAACATTATGTCACCTCATCATCATCAGCATTGGGCTGTTAAATAAATTCAATCCCGCTTTTGGAATCAACACAAGGTGTTTTATTTTAAAAATCGCGGTGATTTTTAAAATAAAACACCTTGTGTTGATTCCAAAAGCGGGCTTATAAAAACGGGAATTTAATAAACGGGATGGTAAAAAAACAGGATTTTAAAAGCGGGATTTTATAAAAACGGGATTTTTAAAAACAGTATTTAAAAAAACGGGATTTTAAAGACAGGATTTTAAAAAACAGGATCCTGAAAAACGGGCTCCCGAACCCAACCCCGGATGGGAGCGGTTCGGAAGCCCGTTTTTTAAAATCCCGTTTTTTATAATCCCGCAAAAAAAAAATTAAAATCCCGATTCTAAAGTACCGCTTTTTTAAAATCCCGCTTTTAATAATCCTGTTTAAACAGAATCCCGTTTCTCGTGAGCCCGCTTTTTAAAATCCCGTTTAATCCAGCTTAGCCCGTTTCGTATTTTGATAAATACAAACTTATTGAAAATTTAGCTAAAGAAAACATAGTTGTTAAAACAGAAATTGAAAAAATTAAAAATGGAGCTGAAAAGCTTTTCAAAAAAATTAATGTTTTGAAATCTAGAGCAATTTCTAAAATAATTAAAGATAGAAAATCAATGACTAGAACAGATTTTTTGCGCCGTATAGCTCACAACATAAAACTTTAATCTTAATATTTCGAAAAAATATCTAAAATCTTGAAACCTCATTTTTGTTATGTTCTATGTTCTTTATTTTTTTATTTGTTAAGTTACAAATAAAAAAAACTTCTCCAAATATTTGTTTTTTGTTTTCTTTTTGTCTCCTTTCATACGACATAACGCCCATGAACATTATGTCACCTCATCATCATCAGCATTGGGCTGTTAAATAAATTCAATCCCGCTTTTGGAATCAACACAAGGTGTTTTATTTTAAAAATCGCGGTGATTTTTAAAATAAAACACCTTGTGTTGATTCCAAAAGCGGGCTTATAAAAACGGGAATTTAATAAACGGGATGGTAAAAAAACAGGATTTTAAAAGCGGGATTTTATAAAAACGGGATTTTTAAAAACAGTATTTAAAAAAACGGGATTTTAAAGACAGGATTTTAAAAAACAGGATCCTGAAAAACGGGCTCCCGAACCCAACCCATTTCGGATGTACTCCTTTTTTAGACGCACTAATCGGATAGCGAATGCTTAACCGGGTCATAATTTTTCCCTCCCATTACGATTTGTAGATCCAACTTTCCAAAACACTTGTATTCTGTTATAAAACATGACAAGGGTATTAATAACCCTTTGTGTTTATGGGCTTCTTGTTGCCAGGTCAGGCGAAAAATTTAACAACGTTTTAAATCAGTATTAATGTTTTTTTTCATATTATCTATCAGTGCCCTGGGATTTAGTGGCAGTGGCATAACTCAGGACTTTATAAATTTTAAGGTGACGGAATTCAAACAAAAGTATAATGGAACTCATTAGATCAAAAATCCAGTTAAATATTTTTAATTTAAAAATCTTGAACCTAAACTAATAGACGGACGGGTGGGTTCACTTTAAGGGACGACAAAAAAAAGAAAATTTTGATCGCTGAACATTTTTAACTTAATATGCCTTAGATTTATGTCACACAATGACGAGCGATTATAAGCGACGTCGCTCTGTTACTTGATTAAAAACCGAAAACTTGGTTATTTGATTTTTTCACATACATTTTGAGGTTATATGAAAAAAGTGTAAATACATAAGTTGTAGATCTTTTTATTACCTACAACTTTGGTGCATCATTTTTTTTCATAGGACTTGTAGTTTTTCCGGAAATCGAGATAAACCGATGTTTACCCTTACCCCCCCCCCCCCCCCTCCTACTACACGACAACAGATCGACCGTAATTTATTTTTCTTTTCATAATTGATTTATTCTCTTCCTTTTTTGGTTTCAAAAATTAACGACCCTGGTGCCTGGTCTAGGATAAAATCTTGAAATCAAGGATCAGGATGAGCGAGAGGGTGTTACCAATCTATAGACATGTTGCTAGACATCTATCATTTCTAAGCCATATATTTTTGACCGGGCTATTATCGTAGTTTTCGGCAATTTTCAGTCTGCTTTTCACATAATAAATGCTGGTGTTCCCCAAGGCTCCGTTCTATCTCCGAATCTCATAATCCTTAAAAAAAAGTCTCTTGTCTAAGACATCTAATCCAATAAATTCGTTTGCTGACGACAGTACCCTCTGATTTTTATATTCGTTTCCAGAGCTACAACCCTATTCTTCGGATGTGAAACTGCAAGGACTGTATTTGAATTATAACCTGCCGCCCATCTGCCACTATCCATGAGTTGCAAAAATATCGACTGTCAATATGTCGACTGAATGTGGATTGAACAGATGTCAGTAAAAATGTTGACTTTTATCCAAAATATAGTAACTTATAAAAAATTTAGTGTCGAGGATCAAAAATTTAGTTTACTGATGTATGTATGGAAAAAAAAAACAACCAAATAAGAAATCAAACTATTAAAACATAAATGTTTGAAAGCTGGCTTCTTAAATAACTAAGTTTTTAGTACTCATTACCTTAACATAAAACTTAATGTAAGATATCGTGATTAATATTAAAAAATGTAGTGTTTTGAGGATATTTCTTCAGCGTGCGTATAGTGACTTTTATTGAAAAAAATGTAGTAAAAATACTACAACCGAACTGCTTTGCGCGTTAGGTACATACATATGATTATTGCAAACCACGTTCTGTCGAATTTTGTTCCCCTTAAAATCTGGCTTCAATCCATGTCTTACATTCTCCCAAAGCTTCAGTATAATCCCCTTAAACAATTAAACCATAACACTCGCATTGCTAGGAGTGACCATCAATTTACCTTGCAGCTTAGTTGCGGTCTAAGGTATACAGTTACTCGTAAGTAAAGAGACCCTTTCTTTTAGCCACACTTTACGAGAATGTGGCATTCTCTTCCCGGCTCGATCCCCCATTGTGACTTACATTGTGCATTTTATGATCTATCCAACTTTCCAAAACTCTTTTACTCAATGTGTCAGTTCGTGATAAGGGTATTAACAAACCCCTGAAGGGCATGCTGATAATAAAAAGAAGTATTGCATATATGTATCATGAGAGCTACAGTACGTTCGCAACGATTTGTTGGATACCCTATTTACTATTTTTGTTTTGTTTTGTATGTGTATTTGCCATCCCCCCCCCCCCAGTCAGTCGCTGTCCAGTTCCAGAAACAAAATTCTTCTTTGGAAGAAAAAAAAAGAAACAATTCCATTAATTTTGTGTGGCCGATCGCCGATCGTTAATAACTGCTAGTGCAATAAAAAAAGGCGTGTGCCACGCCCAAATTGGAACTTTTTACTGCCAAGGCAATTACTATGAGGTGAGTGACATTCAATTTAAAGCTTGCAGCTCTATTTGAACAAAACAAGACATAACTTGAATTTTTAAAAACAAGATTTTAAATGGAAATAGCGATTATGCGTGAACCACAAACTGCTACGTAACCAAGTAATACAATTCAAAATGTTGATCTTCTTACTTCAAAACTGCGACCGATAGTTAAAAAACATTAAGAAATGACTGCATATTAAAGCTCTTAACGGAAACGCCCCTTTAAAGTGGACATGTCCTAAAAATTAAAAAAAAAAAAAAAAACTTTAAAGCACAAACACGTATGTGCAAAACTACAACTAATAAACGATCTTTCCCGCATATGTATGTACAGGTATTTTATTAAAATCACGCCCTTAAAAGTGGGCGCATTGAAAAAAATTACAGTAAAAAAATTTAAAGAATATTTTTCATAATATATGTAATGTACTACATATAACGAACAAAAAATTTATTAAAAATTGATTTATTGTTATTTTATGGAAAGTGGGCCAAGTCACGCCAGAAATTCAAAAATTTCTTTTAGTTTCGACTAAGAGACCCACACATTTGGGCTTGTAGATTAATTACAAGTACCTTTTTATGTTTTACAAAAATAAGTTTTTTATAGTTTCAAATGAAAGGTGGGCGTCAGCCACGCCAAAACTATAATATTTTTACTTTATTGGAAGAAGATTTAGCCAAAGCTTGTGTGTGCAAAATTTTAGCGTTGTTCTTTTGTCGTAACTGTACAATTTAATTTTGCCAAATTGAAGTTGTTTAAAAAAATGGTGATTGTGGGAGTGTCTGTGGGTCGATTTCACTAGAACTTAGCCTTACTCTTGAACCAAAGATTATGTATACCAAATTTCTAGCTCAAAAATTACGACCCCTAGAGAGTATATACATACGGACGGACGGACATGGCTAAATCGACTACGCATTTGAATCTGAGTAGAATATACAATACATGTATACTTTTCTATACCCAGCTGTATTATTTCTCTTTGTTAAAAAATACAATATTCATGCCCATTCTATAGAATAGGCCCTATTCAAAAGGGTATACAAATTCCACTAATAGTCTGAAGGGAAGGCAAGCTGGTGTGAATCCATAAAGAAACTTTTCCTTAAGTTCTGTCAAATGAGCAAGGTACAAAGAAGTGCACGGAAGGGAAGTATCTGGCAAAATAAAACATGGCGCGTTTAAAGAAAGCTGTTGAGATTGTTTCTGCCAATCTTATCGACCCTTATTGCCTCTGTCGTAGCATAGATTGGCTCAGCAAATAGGTTTTATCCAAAATTATTTTGTCATTGTCAGCTATCAAACCACGCCTTTTGAACGCATACTTTTGGGATAAGAAATAATACTACATAGCTACTCATTAAACATTAACACAAATTTTAAGCGCTTAAATCGTGCAAAAAAAAACTATCGTTTTCTGCCATACAAAACAACATACGAGTACCTACATATTATATTAGAAGAAGTAAGATAGACACAAAATGTCTTCCATTTGTAAAGACAATACTCATCCCAACTTGTCTACAAAGATCATCAGCGATTTATCGCTTCAATGGCTCTGGTCAATGCATTTGAATTACATCCAACACCAACTACACCCATTGTCGTTGGTCAGGGTGTGGAGATTTTTTTTTTTTTTTTTGTATTTGTATCTCTCACTCTCCTTTTATTTAGTTGATTTGGAAGATTCAAGTGCTTTTTCGCGGCAAGTCACGTTTTGACAATTTACGGTGTACCTACAACCGCCTCATCAACAATCTATTAAGTACTGCCCCAAGAGGTCCTCGAATTCCAACCTACACGACGACGACGAAGACGCCGAAGATCGACTGACCTAACGACAAACGACATGGCCCACAAAAGAGAAACAGAAAACTTAATGTTTGTGTGATTGTGTTGTGATGTGACGGCCTGAGTCGCATTTTGCTATTTGATTCGCCTTTACTATAGGTACTTGCTCAGCACTTGAAGCAGAGTAAGTAAAGAAAAAAATTCCCAGCGTTAAGAAGATAGGTACACCGATCTGATACTAGCGCGACGAAGACGATACGCGACGACCGCCCATCGCAAAATGATGAAAATGTATCTGTGTATGGACGTGGTGTGGTGTAGTGGAGTGTAAAGCATTCTCCTATACGGAAAAGATACAAAACGACGATATTGATCGCAAACAGATGAAATACTCGAGTAATTTGAAGTGATTATATTCACAAAGGGAATGGCTTATGTAGATACAGATACAGATACAAAAACCTAACCAAACATCTAGTCATTCACGAATTTGACAGTTAAGTTGTATATCTTTCTGGTATGGAAATGGAAATGCATTTGATAGATACTCACGTGTGGAGAGGAGCTCCCGCTGCCGTTACAGCTATACCGCTACCGCGGCAACTACACCTGTTGGGTCTGGGTGTTGTTGCGATGCTTTGATGCGGATAATTTAATTGTTGCTAAGGTTGTTCCCTGAAATCTGAAATCTAGTCGAACAACTCTGTTCTCTGTCCGCGTACGCTGTCACCCTGTCGGGTTGTCATTTTATACATTTCCCACTCAGCCTCTCTCGACAGCCAAAGTGACATGAAAGCGGATAATTAATAGACGTTAAATTAATTTATAACCAATTAAAAAGCCGACATATATTTTCTCTGCCCTTTCCTTGTCCCAGAGCCCAGACCCCAGAGACTCTCCGTCTCTACTCCGTCGCTGCGCCGCGGCCGTATGCAACGGTGTCGGTGGTGCTGTAAGGTAGTTCTATAGTTGAAAAAAAAAATCGATTTATGGTCAGTGCTACACTTGCAGCATGTGTTTTACAAGTTGGATACAGATACATTTTGCTGCCCCTGCCCCAATCTTAGCGAAAGCGCGGCTCCTGCTGCACCACCAACAGCAGCAGCACGATGATGATGACGGCGTTACAAGAACCAATCCAAAGTTATGTCCTGGTTGCATAAACAACCGCATGCCAACCGCGTAGCTACCAAATGTGCCTAAATGCCGATCGCTATAGTTGGCTAAATGGATACGTATGCGCAATAGAAAAGCCGAAATTATGACCAAATTATGGCTGCCATAGACACTATAGATACAGCCACCGCCAAAGCGCGCGATGTCTGTGCTAGTGAAATATGCTAATGCGCGTGCGCGACGGCAGCGGCACTACGGAGCGTTAAAAGAAACGGATGACAGTGCTGGTTGCATATATCACTTTCCGCTGCGCGCAAGTTGCCGGTGCAAGACGACTAGTATAGCGGTTTGTTGTTGCTCCGATTACAAACTAACAGTTTTAATTACATTTCAGTTATTAATGAAAGTTTGGAATATAGTTAACGAGTGGTTTAAATTTTTGCTGAGTATATAGGTATAGAGGTAGTCCGTCGCCATTATGACTATTGCGATGGTTTTTTGAAGGTATCCCACGATGACCAATGATATTCCACTTAATTAAGAAAACGCAGAAACTTGGTCGGCCTTATCGCAAAAGTGCATTTTTATGGGAGTATTTTAAACGTTTATACGCATACCATAAAGCTTAACGCCACAACCGTCATACTATTTACCATCGAGCGCCGTCGTCGCACCGTCGCTCAGCGTCACGTTGCCATCGCCACCATCAATAGAAAGTATCTTTGACCAGAAATGAGTGCGGCTTCAATCGGAATTACCATGTAGGTAGGTATGTATGTCTGTCCCAAGGATTGGGACATCGTTCGAACATAAAAAAAAAAAAAAAAAACACATTATAAATGGTCGTCCAGTAAGTATGCTACTTTGTTGCGGAAGCGTTTATTGCCATCAAATTGGTTTTATTACACACTGTGCGGTCTGAAACGCTTATACGAGGTGACTTGGAACGTCTACTAATGAGGACTTTTAAGAATTTTATGACTATGATCGGCAATCAGAGATTTAGTGCATTTATTTTGGAGGATTGAACAAAAAATTTCAAATCGTTTACTGGAATTCTCTGAATTTTGAAGTTCTTATTTAGTGAATTCAAATTAAAATCATTGCACCTGTCTGAAGAAGTATCAGCTGTCCAACAACCAAACCGAAGGATTGAAGGTAACAACCCAATAATTTAACTATCTGAATATCCAGGGTGCAATGGTGGATGTTCCATTTTGCTTTCAGACTTTGTATCAACAAGATGTAGAATGACAGAGACAACGCACATGTCGCTTTTCCGTTTGCACCTTTTTTGACACTTGACAAGGTATATGTAGCCTAAGCGTATACAGGTCAAGTTTCTTTAAACATGCGATTCTTACTGCCTGAGCACAATGGTGTAACTGCAGCAGCTGTTCGCAGCACTGTCAAAGTTTATGTCAAAAAAGTAGCTCACTATAAGCAGCATGCCCGAACACAATGGTTAGCACTGAACTCAAACCAAAATCATGTCTGCCATTTCGTTTGCTATTTTTTTACAGGGCACCACGTTCGTGAAGTTGGAGTTCGAGTCGACTTGTACTTCAGCTACGTTCTTTGCTGCACCTGCAACTTCACATTGTAGCCGTGCAGTACGAATTACGTACATTTAGCTTTTATAGTGCTACGAACTACTGCTGCAGCTACACCATTGTGTTCAGGTAGTTAGTGTTCATTCTTATAAACACAGGTTATAATTGTAGAAAATTTAACTTTCTACAAAAAAATAGAATGCGTTTTTCTGAAGAAAGTAAGTAAAAAAGTTATTGAGGGGAAACCGGAGCAAGGTCGAAAAATTTGCAGTTCCACCCACCTCCTCTTTTCCCATTTCTTCGTAAATAATTGACATATAACAATTTTTGAACCATTGAAGGTATGGGAATGTTAACGCTCTACAAAAATGTAGAGTAAGCTTTTGCAGTACGACTTAAGGAAAAAAAAGTTATTGAGGCAAAACCAGAGCCAGGTTGAACATTTTGCATTTCCCCTCCTCCTCTTTTTCCACAAGGCCGTCGTGGTCCAATACTTCCTCAAATGTTAATTAACTATTCCTAAGCAACATCCCAAAGTTTCATAAGCTTCCGACCTCTTTCTACCCGCCCACTGTACTAAGAACAAAATAATAAATTAAAATTACGTCGGGATGACAGTAATAATGTGTATGGCCTGACATCTGCTGGGCAAGCGGGGATGGGTTGGGGGGGTGTAGAAAGTTGGTGATTTTAACGAGCAACCATAATTACAAAAAGAAAATCATGATTATTTTGGTATTTCCGAAAAAAATTCTTCATTTTTTGGCATTTTTTGGCGAATTTTGAAAAATTACCTGTTTTTTGAAGCGCCATATCTCGGTAACAAATTGACATACAAAGATGATTGCGTTAACAAAATTGTAGGAAATTTTATGCTTTACAAAAAATATGTTTTCGCCATAAGACGTAGGGAAAAACAGTTATTGAGGGAAAACCGGAGCAACGTCGAAAAATTTGCAGTTTTCCTCCAAAATGTTATTTTACTATTCTTGAACAAAATCTTCAAGTTTAATTAACTTTTGACCTTTTTCCACCTAAAATTACCTGTCGACTGGACTATTATTAGAGTGTCCTTAAATACACCAACTCTTCATGCTCTGCGGTTCATTCCGATAATGTATTGGCAACGTTCATACAGTGAAGGAACTCTACACAGCCTAGCATCGCTTTATTTAATAAAGATTTGGGCGGTTAGGACCGTTATTATTAGCTTGCAAATGCACTCATTTATTAAGTTGCGAGTCTACACAATCTCAGTTGCTTGAGTAGAGTATAGCCATAATGCTTAGTGTCTGCTCTTACACACAAGTCCCTAGTAAAATATTTTTGAATTTTTAGAACTGTTGACATCTGCTCCAGCCAGACAACTGAAAAAAAAAATCAGACAAATTTCTGTTCACAATGAAAAAGGCGTAGAAATCCTTTTATTTCTTGAAGAGAGCCATTTATACGAGTGCGCCACAATCGAAACTGGTGTGGCCAAATGGATACTGATGTTAAAAAGTCGAAATGTTATTAAAATAACTGGCTGATGCAGTACTGTTGAGAATGGTTCTGTGGGAAGTATCCACTTCTTGGATACTTGGTTGCCAACCTAGAGTTGTAGGTTCGAGCCCAAGCCTTGGCAGCAATTTATTTATATTCCCCCAGTTTCACTGGATTCCACTTGGGAGATTTTTGTGAGATAAAAAATCACATTAATTTCAATCCACAGTACGGCAAAAAAGCCGTCAAGGAGCTATCAGGTGTTTTCTAACAGGTCTGTGTTGTACTATTGTCCTTAGTGCCACCTTCCATGCCGTGGTAAATAAAGGTGCAATACCCATCTAACCCTAGGTTAGAAACAATCTATGGAACGTTATCCTCAGATTACAAAGCGCGTACAAAATTCAAGACCTAAAAGATGATTTATTGGGGGCAGGGACATAACTCCCTGGGACATAAGTCCATAATGGACTTATGTCCCACTCGGGTGGGACATAACTTCATAAATCGATTATCGACTTATGTCCCACCTTAATGGGACATAACTCCATAGTTTTCCCTTGAAAAGTGGGACATAAGTCCATATTTTTTTTTTCGAATAAAACTAAAAATTGATAAAAAAAAGGAAAGAAAAACACATAATTGTTAAGCAAATTGATAACATTTTATTGTAAACAAAACACTTAATTCATAGTTGAAAACAATCAAAAAAAAAAAACAAACAAAAATTACTAATAAACGTTATTGACAATTATGGAATATCGAAATATGATAGTGCAAAACCGTTTTACAAAAACACGGTATTGGAAAACACTTTCAGTTACACCATATTCCAAGCACCAAAAATATTGAACCTCCTTGAATCTCTGCCACAGTCAGAACGACATTATTTAATGGATGCAACTTTCAATGTTGTCCCAACTTGTGGATGTAGGCAGTTGTTAATTATTTACATTGCCTATTCAGAACATGTAAGTACAAAAATTAATGTACAGAATTCGAGATGAAAGAAAAAAATTAAAAATAAAAGAAAACAAATTGAAAATTCACTTGGATTTTAAACTTAGTTTTTTTTTTATAAATCATCTATTCCTTGCTTAGTTTTTCGAGAATAAAGACCAAGTTTTTTTTTAATAATTCATCTATTCCTTGCTTAGTTTTTCGAGAATAAAAAAAAAAAAACTAAGTTTAAAATCCAAGTGAATTTTCAATTTGTTTTCTTTTATTTTTAATTTTTTTTCTTTCATCTTCAATTGTTTCACTATTCATTTCACCTTTATTTTGACGCGTACGATTCAAGACAAGAAAACCAACTAAAGTTCTTTCAATGATACCGCGTGTTGCATTGAATTTAACAAGTGGTTACAGTTTTAAAGTACAGTACTTTCTTTCTAAATAAAAAATATGAAGTGGGACATAAATCCAGAACTTTTTTTTATGGACTAATGTCCCATTAAGGTGGGACATAAGTCCATAATCGATTTATGGAGTGGGACATAAGTCCATTATGGACTTATGTCCCAGGGAGTTATGTCCCTGCCCCGATTTATTGTTATGATAGAATTAATAAGTGATAGCCAGAGCCGTGGTCATTTTCTCGGAAAAGATGTATTTTTAGAGTTTCGTAGTGAAGTGTTTCAGACAGCTACTCCAAAGGATCTGGGTTCACCAAAGTTTTTTTTTTGAGATTCTGTTTCTTTTGGAAGTGGCAAGTTCTCCAAGGAAAAAATTGGTTTACCAAAGTCGGAGGTAAATTTGAGGTTTCTTCCGTTCCTGCAGAGTATCAAGGAACACACGGAATAGTTGAGAATGTAAGTGTGTAAATAACTATTCCTTGTTCCTCCGGAGCGTTTGTGTTTGTGTAGATATATAATGCCATTCATTTTTGGGTTTCAAATGTAAAGCTAAATAAAACACAAACCAGCGATACATTTTTGACGAACATTTTATTTCATAAGTTTGGACTTTGCCATTAAGTGTGAGAAAATATACCATTTATATGGACGCCTCGGGAAGATTCGCATAGCATGCGATTCTTTTGAGATAATTTTACACTACTTTTTCGCACATTTTGGGCAGTATTGAACTTGAGTAGTGTTTGTTTTTAATGCGTTTAGAGTTTGGGGATTATCATCGGTCAAGTTGTGTGGCTTGTTGTCGCGTTTTGTTGTCTTGTTGGAACTACATATCGTTCAAGTCATGATCTTTAATCGCCGGCCGGCCAGAAAAAAAATCGGTTTTTATTCGACCACGTGTCACATTGTATTGACCGTAACCGTCTTCCCATTGGCATCCCCGAAGAAATTCGGATCAATTACACCTTTCGACTATAGAACTACCAAACCGCCACTGTGTCTGGATACAAAGGCACCTCTTGAAACCCTTGTATGGGTTTTATGGCAATTTTGTTTCTTTACATACCCACCGCACCAAGTGAGAAATATACCTCATCGCTAAAGAAAATGTTGTTCGAAAAATCGGTGATTATTGTCTGTTGTTCCAATACAAATTTTTGTAGTAAGTCTTAAAATTATAAAGCGTAGTTCGATTGTTAAACGATACATTATCGTAAATGGCAAACATTCAATTAATATTATGACACTTCAGATGACAGCTGAGTTCGACAGGTGTCAAATGCCAGCGCTACCAACTTGAAACAAAGAAATAAATCACCCTGTACTTGGAAAGAACTTATGTTCCAGAAAGAGTGGTTCCTTTTACAAAATAGGAGCCGGTTTAACTTTCATCAGGCCAAAATATTACTTAGTATCAGTTGTACAATAGCGGCTCAACACTGAACTTCGTTTTTAAATTCTTGATCCGTGGGTCACCTTTATATATGTAATTCATCGATATCGGTGGGTTAACTCTTGAACCACTCTTTGGCCACCGTCTTAACATTAATTTTGCAAACACGAACCGAGGTAAATCGTTTTTAAATTTTGATCCGAGGATGAACCATGATTGTACAACTGGCCCTTAAAGATGTACAGTGAACACGAGCGCTAAGGGAAAGGGAAAAAGTTGTTTTCAAAAAAAAAAATTATATTATTAATTGTTGCTTACTTCCATTAGTGGGAGCATTAATTTCATTTAAAAGACAGCTCGTTTTTAGCTCCGATCAACGTTTTGTATGTAGTTGAGTATTTGAAGTAAGATGCTGAACAATTTTTGATTTTTTACTAAATGTTGCTATTTTTGAATTTGATGTGATTTGCAATTAACTTGTTAACCGATTACTTCCCTTGCAATCAACTGGAACTCTTTTTTTTATAAGAACTATAGCATTTAATGTGTGAAACTTTTCGCTTATAGGCATTTTAACTCCCCCTCCGATAATATAATTATGTTTCAATTCAAACTTGGACTCAGGTCATAAATATAGTTTTTGTAACTGCACAAGACATCAATTGCATCACCCAACATCCGTCATGCAATAAGTCAGTGTGCCTTAAAGTAGATATGTTCTCCATCATTTATGTCCTAAGTTTAACGACTCTACCATCACTCTCGATCATAGTTTAAAAACTAAGAAGAAAAAAGGTAATATTTTTTTTTTTTTTTGGAAAGTGAATGGTCTTCGTTGTCGTGTCGTTCACATAGTTCACATCTCAACCCATTGCACTGTGCTGTTTCTGATGCTGATGCTGAACGAACTATTACAAATAACTCAGCAGTTGCTCAGTGTGCCCAAGGCAAGTCCCCTTCATTAATTTAATTACTGCACTCGTTAGCACCAAATCTCGCTCTCTCTCACCACCGAAAACGAATTGCCGATCCAAATCTATATTCAACCATCATCCATCTACCATCCATCCATCCATTCAGCATCCATCGAATTCGATGTGAATGCATTTTTGTCTTTTGGTGTGATATATGCGCGCGCAGTGATACTTCTCAGATCTGAGCCTTGTGACCGCTGAGCTTGCCAGAGCCAGTTCCAGTGCCAGTGCCAGTAGAACAATCGCAACCACGCGAAATACCGCCTAATATGGAAATAGAGGGCACACATTCGACAGCCAACACCGGCCATTTCTGCTGCTGTCCTCGCCGCACCATCAAGTTTAGTACATTATCTTTTGCTGCAACCACTGTGCAAACTACAATCTGCAATGTCGCTGCAGAGTCACAGTCGGTGAGGTGTCAAAGTTTTCATGTCAAGTAAAGAAATAATGACACTCAATCTATCACAAATCAAATCAAATTTGCGAGCGATCGCGCCAACAACCAGAGGGTCCCCCAAACACAATAAATAGTTATATATTGGTTGTTGCTGCGCAGCCGCAACCGCTACGCTGCACTGTGCTGTGCTGGTAGTGCAGTGGAAGGTGGAACTGCAAGGATTACGAACGACTAAAATAAGTGAGTGTGTAGCAGCAAACAAATCACCTACTCGATGCCATTTGTTTAGGCAAATCTCTCGGAACAGCAGCAGCAGCAGCAGCAGGCAGCAAGCAGCAAGCGAATTCTGCCATGCAACAGCAAAACAACAGCAGCGCGAAAACTTGAGGTGTACAATCATAAATCATAAAACACGATTCGACGTATACCTACGTTTGCGCCGAAGCGAGCCGAACCGAGCCGGCGGGCGGGCGACCGCCGCACATAGCCCATAACGTACACCGCACCGTAGGTTAGGCATACGTACGTACCTGTCTCTCTCACTTGGGTATCGTTTGCTCGCGTGGTTCCAAACACCTCATTTCACATTTTCATATTCAAATCAGGCGTTGGACTCGAGTATAAATGCTGCGGGGCATGTTTTGCATATCCTCCTCCTTCTCGACGCGACACGTCGCGACGCAGCGTTCCGGCCGGCATTGTCATATGGAGTAGCACGGCACAGCGTGCTCAATGGCGTGGCAGCAGCAGCAGCGCGGAGCAGAGCAGTGGTCCATTGCTAGAAAAGGTGGAGTGGTGTAGTGTGGTTTGGTTAATAATTGTGCGAGCAAAGGGACTAAGCCACACAACAACTCACGTCAACTTGTGTGTGACAGACGAAAATTAAGTGTCACTCGAACGTGAGTGAGCTTGAAAACATATCAATTCCTGGTTGCCAGGCCACACGAACGCACCAAGCATCAAGACCGAACCCACCCACTTGCTATGGAGCTCAGTTGGTGGTGGCCTCCCCGAGGGTCAGCTGCATGATGGGTGGAAAAAAAAATATTTAATCAACTAACAGAGCTCCGCCTATGCGCGAAACGCACACTTGTCAGCGTGCATCTATGCCAGGTATGCAGATTGCCCGTTTAGCTGTCAGCCCACCACCGACAGACAGGAAAACAGACTTTCAGTCAAATTGCTATAGCAAGTTGCAATTGCAACAACGGCACTACGGCAGGCAGCATTGACTCGCCACAAAATCTGGGCAGTAAGTCTTCAACCGCGACATGACAGTGAGCAGACAGTACAGCTAATGCTTGTGCATTCCACTAGCCTGGCGTTGGCTGTGCTCGCACAGCTCACAGCGCACAGCAAACAGCGCACACTGTATTGAAATCGTCATTGAACTCATTGGCAATTTATCATCTCGATTGTAACTGAATCCGTAAAACCAATAAATCTTTAAGATCTCATAAATCTCGCGCTTTTAGCGGTCTTACTGTCATCGAGCATCACCGCACCGACCGCGACCGTAGTGGTCGTGGTCGTTGTTGTTTTCCCGCTGCTGTCCGTTGTATTATGTTGGTGCCTTCTGTTCGCTCGCATCGCATTCGGTGGCCATAAAAAGGATTGTCGTTCGCTCCATCATCATCATCATCATCATTGGCCAAATAGCCAGCCAGAAACCACCAAGCAAAGCCACTGTATGCTGTGATCAACAACAACAAGTGCGTTTACACACGCTTAAAATCACTCGAAATATTTTGCTCGCCCATTTGGATTGCAGATCTCTTCGATCTGCCATTTGAACGTTTTATTCCATCTTAAACTGTCTGTCTCCGTTTTGTGACAGTTTTTCCGTGCGTCCGCGTCCGTGCGATGACTTGTTGGTTAGTTTAATTTGTGATGCCTATCTGTCTGTCTGTCTGCCCGCCACCTTGTTCAGAGCAAATGACACAACACTACAAGGATATATTGTCAAATGACGTGCATGCCGTTGCCGTATCAAACGAACCAAGTACTGGACAATGACGACGCGACGTTCTTTTCTTATTCCAGGAGCAGTTCGCTTTCAGCTGACGCCGATCATTGTTGCTTTGAGTTGAGTTCATTAAAAGAGTTCTTAGATATCGGATATTGCAACAACAACAAAAAAAAATTGCTAAATGCCATCAGGCAAGCGTTGCAATTATTTTTACACTCTCCAACCTAAACAAAGTCCTCTCGTTTAGACATATGGCCATTTTGGACTTTTAAAACTTGATTTGAAAAAATCTTAAAAGGTGGACATGGACATTGCGTATACGCGAAACGTGATGAATGAAGCATGGCAATTTGGTCCTATCATTAACGTTCCAAGAAGCAGATTTTTACACAAAATGACAGATATCACTGTCATATAACATCAATCAATTAGAAATGCCAAAGAAGAAACAGCGTCTGGAATCGAATGGTCTTATGTCGTTAATGGATCCTCAAGCAAATGGCAAGCGATTTTAAGAATTTGTCTTTTCATAAAAACGAATTTTAACGCTATGTTAGAGATTTCAGAAGGCGCCTGATGTCTCTCAAGCAGCCAGAAAGTGGATATACTGGAAAGAATATAATTTGGCATAGTAATTGCAGTAAGCACGGCGACAGTAGCGACGTTCTGGCGGGCGGCGGCGTGTCGTGGAATTAGTATTTAATCTCATTTTGTTAATCGCTGTGCGTTTGTGGTTCTCACGTCAACAGTGCTTGATGTGTTCTTTCAAGTATCATTAGGCCTCCAAGTGAGGAACTCTGGATTGAAGTTGATTTATAGAAAGCTCGCATAAGTACGAGCAGGGACTTAGGTTTCCAAATTTACTTATGCTCCACTTTGGTGAGACATAGGTCCATAAATGGTTTGTGGTGAAATGCTCTATTAAAGGTAGCTCATATGAAAGTCTAGAAAAATTTGATAGAACTAAGTCCCATCCGTATCCCGTGGCGTAGTGGTTAGTGTGTCGGACTGCTACGCCGAAGGTTCAGGGTCCGATCCCTGACGTTGCTACCTTAAGTTTTTTTTCCGGGGTACTGCCTCTTGCGAGGAAGTGACAAATCCTCCAAGAGTAATTAATGTCATGGAAAGTGCTTCTCTGTTAGCCGTTCGGATTCGGCGGTAAATTGTAGGTCCCTTCCATTCCTGCAGAATATCAACGCACACACAGTAATGGTTGAGAGAGTAAGTCACAGGCCCAGGCCGCGCTTGGAGCTGTTGTGCCATTTTTATTTTTTTTAAGTCCCATTACATCTAACATTTTTTTGTTTAAGAAATATAGCTTAAGAAGGCTTGCCATCCACCAACTCACTTGCCAGTTTACCTTATTGGTCACGTCGAAAATCAGGTTAACCATCGGGTACGGAGATCCCATCTCCAGTGCTTTGACTCCTTCATAACAGCCTATCAGCACGAAAATTGTTATTTAAAATCCTATGGCATGAACTAACTGGCACCGAAGTCACTATCGGAGCCGCAGGGGCTAGGCCTTTCAACAAATTAGTAAAGTCTGAAGCTAGAGTGTGATTTAAAAAATAAAATTCTTATTTTGATTAATTTCTTCACATCCTTTTATTAAGAGCTTGTAGGTATTATATTTGTATTCCAACACTCTTGGAAATTGTTATGAGAACAGTAGGCCGCTGTCTTCAGCTAGGCTGCATCTCCAGAGTTGTTAACTAATATTAACTGCTTAATTGAACTTTTCCGCAATACGGTTTCAAATACCCGAGAGCTTGTAAGATAGAGGGGCTGTAGAGTATACCTATATTTTTCAATGTATGCAAAAATGGCGAAAAAAAGATAAAGCATTGGTAAACGTGCCTTTACATGGAGCTGCAAGCCCTGATCTGCAAAAAAAGAGGATGCAAAATCAATAAATCATACTTGTGGGATAGAGAGGGAAGGCCAAAATGCAGACGTCTTCATGGATGCAAATTATAGGAAATTTATGGATGCAGCTTGAAAATTATAGTGAAGACGAACATGTTCATCTTCATCGTCTGCACTATGATTGTTGTTGTTGCGTTTTCGTCTGCCTTTGCAGCTCCATGTAAAGCCACCTTAAAGGGTTGTGCCGCTTTTAATGAGACAAAATTCTGTGTCACCATAATTCTCGTTAGTTAAATGAGAATTCTTTATGAACAAATTGCTTTCATCTTAAATTCTGCCAATTCATTATTATGGAGATCGGGACTCTGTAAATCAAAAATTTAGTATACTCTTAAGTTCTGCAAATCCGTAATAATTCAGCTTCTCAAAATTCCCGGAGGCCAAAACTGGGAATTGAATTTCCAAAGTTTTTTTTTACTTCAGATTATAGGAACTACAAGGTAAACTATGTTTTCGTGGAAAAAATGGCAAAATAAAATGAAGTCGAAGAAAATTGGGTCTAAAAATCGTGTCTATCTGTCTGTTCAACCCTCTTCAGCCTTAAAATGATGGGCTGATTCGCTTAAAGCTTAATACTTAGTAGAAAAAGAGCCAGAAAGGGAAATTGAGGTAGGAAATGTTTATATTCTGGCCTACATTAAATTTTTAATCAACTCCGTCGATGGATCAACGAAAAAGACACACTTACAAGCACTGGGAACTGAGGATATCGGCTCAGGATAACACAAGGCATTAACACGACAGAGAGAGATAGACGGAACAGTAGATAGAAGAACAAACAAACATATGCCAACAGCACGCAATTTTTAGTTTTGACGGTCCTCCATCTAACTACTAACCACACGCTACGATGCTTGATTTCGCTGATACTTTATCAAATCCTAGGCCGTTGACGTGTATTCTAGCCTGATTTCCAAAATAATCTTTTTGGAAAACAAAGACCAACAAATACTTTTAGGCATTTTCAAACTAGGTGCAGGGGATCGACTGTCTCCCACCACGCACCGCATTTGCCCAATTTGGGTTTTAAGGAATTTTTAAACATGACCCACTTGGGATGACTCAGAGACATATCAAAACACAGGCGAGCTGCTTCGCAATTGCCCGCAACCCCCCCCCCCCCCTCCAACGTTCGCTGGGGGTGGCGCGATTGTGGGCTAATTCCCGCGCACTACACCCCCTGTTTGTTTCTGGCTTTTTTCAAAAGTAATTTTTTCTGGTGTTAAAAATGAAAAAAAAAGAAATGATTTGTGTTTGAAAAAAAAATCTGAATTTTGGGAAAGATTGTCAGAAAACTATTTTTCGTAGTAAAAAAAAAGTCAGAATTTTGTACGAAGAATTTTCTGGGCTTTTTTTCAAAAAACAAATCTGACATTATTTCCTAGGGCTTCTCCCCGGGGAGCCCTCCCAAATATTTGAATTTGGTAAAATTGTTTGTAAAAGTGTGTAGTTTCCTCCAGTATATCTACGTCGCGCAGTCCTGTGCATAGATCGTCCTTTTTGAATCTCTTAATGATGATCACATGGTATCGTTGTTGTTAAGTTGTAGAATTTTTTTCGTTGTTTTTTTGTTTCTTAAAGTAAATTATTAAACTGGTACAGGAGTTGAGGGAGATCTACTTTTCTCTCGTTAATCTTCGTAAATCGTCTATTTAATTTAAGAAAATCCAGTGGCGATTCGCAAGATTTCCCCCTTCCTCGCGAATCGCCCCAAGAATTTCCTAAATTTAATAGACGATTAGGAAGAATAACGAGAGATAAGTAGATCTCCCTCAACTCCTGTATCACAACCAGTTTAATAATTTACTTTAAGAATCAAAAAAACCTTGCGAAATCATCATCTGTTTCATTTATGCAACGTGCCAAAAACTCTTATCTGTTCTTGACAGCATGTTGGAAGCTTGGATTTTAGTTGAACTGAAAAAATTACTTTTATCGCAGAACGGCTGTTAACAAAGGCTGGTGATATAAGGTTGGATATGATTTGCCGATTTTTAAAAAGGCCCCTACTACTATGATTTAAAATTAATTTAAAAATTTTAACTGTCGCTACTATCAAAAGAACTACAATTTTATCCGTACAAAAGTCGACATTCTTTACCGACACTTTTTCAATCGACATTTTCATAGTCTGGATTTCAAACCGTCAACTTTTGTTTTTGTCGATCAAACATCAGCCGAAATTTTGACAGTCGATGAAATTTGTATTTATCCAGTCGACATTTTGTTTGTCGACCATTTGAACGCTTCCCGGTGATATCATACATCAGACAATTCTGGAGACTCATTGATCTTTCTAGTTCAAGTGCTTTGAGTAGAAACTTGATTTCTACATCCGCATAATAATTTTAGAACTATGCCACAGTTCTGCCAAATATCGTATTATTATAAACTCTTTTAAAAAGTGGAAAAATTCATGCTCCTTGCACCTTGAATGGGTTCCGAGCTGAAATGCTAATGGATATGGCCTTTAAGGGGTTCCTTCACATGACACAAGCTTCTCAATAATATTTTCCTTTTTTGTGTTAAAAACAAATACACAAATTATTAAACCATTAACATGTGCCCATATAATCATGGACAACATGGCTAAGGGGGTACTTGCCAAATTTTAGGTTTCAAGCTCGAAAAATTTCATTCTTTTGATCTTCTTGTAAATCATGTTGAATTAAGTTCCTCTATTCTTGCTATCTATAGAGGAGCATCTTTATCTTATCTCTTTCGAATAGGAAACAATTTTTCCTCAGATATCCCTTTATTATTTGAACAAAATTTCCTTTGAAAATGTAAGTTTTGAAAATGAAATTCTTAAAAGATTTTAAAAGTATTTTTTAAGTCATTGATAGTTTTTAAACTAGTGAACCCGGTAGGCAGACGGTATTCTTCCACAGATCGCTTGATCTCAACAGCAGTTCTATGCCTACCGGATTCTAATAAAGCTAGCAAAAAATATCTGATTTCATCTTCCTCAAAACTGCTCAAGCCATGAGCCATTTGCCCTCTTTTCAAGGAGAAATGTATTACATAAAAATCTTAATCACCACAATTCATAAAACTCTGATAGAAAACCAGCATAATCCAAAACACAACAATGCAACCCAACCCAATGAATATGCATCAGCTCCAAACTCCAAAGTGCACTTCAACCTACTACCTGTCTTTCACCGAGATGATAATCACCATTGAGCCCATTATCTGATCCACACTGAAGAGAATAGTTGAGGAGTCATAAGTCACTCCCAGCTTCCCAAGACTTTTGCTCACGCAGCAGCGCAGCGCTCGTATATTTATTTATTTATTTAACAATTTGGTTGGATGCCTCTCGAGGATGCAAGTGTAAGACACTTGAAGCATTTGTTTGAGCACCCCCACGGAGCTTAGAGTGCACCAGTGATGGTAGTGGTATCGTGGCCGGCGTCTAGAGCTGCATACAACGACAGCGAGGGCTTCCAAAAGGAGTTCCCTCCAAAAAGGTCTGAGCTCACAGCAGTGGAGAATTTAATTGAAATTATCTTCTTTTTTTACTTCACCCTTGTTCTCACCATTACCACGGAATTACCAGAATGATTAACGATCGGCGCATTGGAATGGAATCCATTTCCAACACGCGAGTGTTTCTCATAGTTTATGTTTGATGTGATTGCATTACGGCAACGCAAAAATGGGAAAAGAAATACCGTTTGTGCCGCCTGCCAATTACAAATCTATCACTTGGAAGCCAAAAATTCCCTGCATGAGATCCTGGACACAAACGCGATCTGCAGAAGATCATTCTATTGATCTCTGCGCGATAGATCGTGCTCGTGCACTCTTGCTGCATGGCCAATTGTCGATGGTCGATGGTCCGATGGTCGTCCTCGTGCGATTGAAGTATGCCACAACTGTCACGACAGACGACAAAATCTTAGCGGAAAACAGTCATTTATACCTCCATCAGCGGAAAACATTTGTAAAACACACAAAGCACCACAGCCGTCGGTCGTCAGCAGCTGTATGCTGTATCTGGCGAATGACTATTGCGATCCCTACTACCTCTGATGCTTCGTCAGCCTCCTCCACCACTCGTTTTGTTGACCAAATGACATGGATAGAGCGCCCGGCGCAAGTATCTACCACAAAGCTAAATGAGCCTGTAAAACAAACACGACGGCGCGGCGATGGTGATTGATTTGGAATTCTTCAGCTACTGAGTAGATTGGCCCCGCTCCATTGTCGCCACTGCGCTGCGCTGCCGCTAAACCATCCATCGATCGTATACAACCACGTCTCCGTGTCGTTTGATTATGGAATTCTTTGTTTGCACCCCTCTCTCATTCTCATAATGGCGACTTGCGCAGGCGCGCACTCAACCAAATCGAACAAATCAACTCCATTTTTGCTCCAAAAAAATGCATTCTTTTCCGTATCAATTATTTTTATTTAACGAATGAGCTTCAACATCAATTAAAAACTAACACAAATGGTAGCCCTTGGACGCGCGTGCAGGATGACATAAATATATTATGCATACGAACGTCATCCATTCCAGGCTGCACAGGCAAAAAAAAATTAAAATTCTGGACGCATTGCCGCGCTCGTAAATCACTTTGCTTGCGCTTGCAAAACATCAAATTAACGAAAGGATCATCGAGGGAAACTATTGGAAAAATTATCATTTTATGGTAAAATAGAGGGAAAAACATGCGTGCGCTTGCGCGCATACATAACAAGCTGATGCCTATGTTTCTGTCCATAAGGACCGCTAACGTTTACACGAACCAAAAACACCCACCGATCACGAAGCGATTTCATATACGGGGCTTGGGCAGACGGCATACGGCAGACCGCAACCGTATACTGTATTGCGACCGGCTAATGCAGTAAACATATTTTTATTTGATACGCGCGAGATCAGGTAAGACGCGCGCATCCCATATTTGGGGTGGCTTGCTCGGATTATGGTCATATTGTCTGGTAGTGTTGGCAGCTTTGGCGAGATCAGATCAGGGCAACAGAGTCAAATATGCACGCATAGACAGATTGTTGTGTATTTTGTGGACCGTATTTGTTAATGCATTCCGGTAAGAGAGGGTGTACGACAAATGGGTAGCACGGACAAATTTGGTAAAGTGCATCTGTTTGGCCAAATGACAAGCAGATCGTACGGACAAATACAATTATTTGCTCTATGGCGTCGAAATATGTTTTTAAGCCATTTTGCTTCCGTTGTTTGCAAGGAATTTGACATTTATTTGCTCTTTGGCTTTGAACAAACATTTGAACTTTAAATTCGATTTGATGAGAATTAAAGTTTTTTATGTCGGGTAAAATTAGGAGCTACCATATACTCCTTGGCAGAAGTTCATTGAAGCATCTCTCAAGAACGGTTTTTGTTTCTGTTTCGTTGCAAATTTTCGGACTTTTCAGGCTTTTGGCACACGCAGGGTTTATTTCCCGCCAATACTGGTACATTTTGGACACTTGAAACTCTTGAGCAACCATATAAAGCTGACCATATGAGACGCAACCTTCAGCGTTTGTCCTTGGGCATATTAATGTTCATTGTAAGTGTCAGCTTTATGGGCAATCGCAGTCTCATAAATAGAAAAGGAAATAATTAGAATTCATCATGCTGTCTTCCAGCTCACGTTACCTAATACCAACCATGATTCAAACTCGGCAAATACTATTAATTCCAAGATGTTGAGAAATTCTTGGTTGGTTGGGTTGGATGTACTCTCATCGTTATTTGTTAGGGTTATTTGGGGAATCATTTCTTGACGATAGCACTGCCATCGCTCGTGGCATAACGAGCAAAAGTGCGAAATACATTAGTTGATCCACTGTTTGTACTGGATAAGGGAAAATATTGGTGAATTGTGGTGAAACTTTTAGACACGCATTTGTCTCATCCCCGCTGGTGTACTCTCCGAAAGGAAGTGCAAGTCTGAAATCCCCAGCGAGCAAAACTATTAGACCTCCCATCAGGGCCTGTTTGGCCCTTCCTCATGCTTGAGCAACATAGTGCTCTCGTCCCGCACAAATACCTATCTGGAATTGATGTTGCATGTAATTGCTTTTTCACATGTAGAAAAAGAGGCAGTTTCAAAGTAGAACGTGCCGTGCAACATGCCCAGAGCGAAGCAATGTTGTAACGATTCTCGGAGATGCATTAGCCTAAGGTATTGGTTCTTGCAAAGTCGTTCCAGCAGTAGATTGAGTATTAATGTCTTGACAGGACCCAAAATGAAACGTTTTTCTGTTCCTATTCTGGATGAATAGCTCGTGGAACCAATGATATATTATTTGGACGGTAACCCAAAAAAATGAGCCTATCCCAGGGCAACAATGCAGAATAGGACTTGATCACAACCTAACAGCAATCTCAGTGGGTTGCATAAAGTCTGGAAACAATGATAGTCTAGGCACCATATCACTTATTATCTTTTACAAGCAACCTCTTTATCTTGAACCTCACAGCCAATTTGTAGGCAGGGTAAGGCTTTTTGAAGGAACACTAAGGTTGGCCTCTTTGTCTGACGAATCAAATGTTCCCTAACCAACCAGCAACATGCCCAGGTAGCAAAGAGTCAGGAGTGGAAAATGCTCGAAGAAACTCTACTGGAACCTTCAACACCACCAGAGGGATAAGACAAGGTGACGCACTCTCATGCAGCTATTTCAACATTGTGCTTGAACAATTCGGAACAGCTATGCCAGTACATCAGGCACCACATTGAAGTTAAATAAAATCGAGCATTAACCGGTGCCTTCAATACCATTGAATCAGCAGCAAGCAGAATGGGACTGAACTAAAAGAGGATAAAACAAAGTGTGAGCTTTTACCAACAAAAGTCCAATCTCACCACCGCAGCGACTTGTCAGAACATACGGCCATTGATAGGTATAACTTCAAGGTAGGCAGTGAAGTAAAACGTAGAGTAGCTCTTGCTAGCGGCTGTGTCTTTGGGCTGAATAAGCACTATATACATAATGGAATCACCATCACGTGACGCGATACCCGCCACTACATTCTAAAGAGGGAAATCCGATTAGGCCGACACCCCACACCGCTAATTTGGTCTGCCATCCACTTCCAAGTACCTAAGCCAGCAGATCAGTCAAATACATTCATCATGCAAAAAGAATTACACAATCACAAGTATTTTTAACTTTTGATGTTATAATTCACATTTTCTTTTTGAAGAAATATTCTAAAAGTAGGAGTACAATTTAAACTGGAAATCAGACTCGACCTCTCTACCATTGGAAGAAGATTCTATTATAAGTAGAAAACCGGGAATGGAGATCTCACACGGTGGTACGCTGCTATGAATACCAGACAGAAGCCAGAAGCCTCACCGAAGTTTTAGAAGCAAAGTTTTTTTGCCAGGCTTACACTTGCTATTAGACACCACACAGTGGATTGCTGACCGGCATTGGTCCAGTCCACCAGTTTATTGTCGAATTGAGCTACAAATGTTCCATTTACACGACGAGTCAGTACTGCTTCAGGGAGCAAATACTAAAGAAAAATGTTGATCTCTAAATTAAAATAAATAAATTGTTGGCACAACAGCTCCAAGTGGGGCCGGGGCCTGTGACTTACACTCTCAACCATTACTGTGTGTGCGTTGATATTCTGCAGGAATGGAAGGGACCTACAATTTACCGTCGAATCCGAACGGCTAACAGAGAAGCACTTTTCATGACATTAATTACTTTTGGAGGATTTGTCACTTCCTCGTTAGCGTCTTGAGTTATGTATCTGATTCTTATGTAGTTAGTAAGGATCCTTGAGACTTGACTTGATATGAGAAATGAATGAATGTTTGCAGGGTACACAGGGCAATCGAAGTCCTTCCCTGCCTGGAGTTCAAGAAAATTGAAGAACCGGTAGCCACAAACTTTATCCGACAACGAACTCCGGCTTAATAAGACTGGACACACACTGGCGCATTGACACCATAGCAAAGCACTATTTTTAGTTCCAATTTGTAAACAAAAAAACTTCGTTACAAAACAAAAACAACGAATCTAGTACAATGTTATTCACTTTCCATGTCCTTCATATAAATTAATTGACACTTCTCAGGAGAGTTTGTCAAAAATAAAAAATTCTAAAACCAAACTTATTCGCGCTTTAGATTCAAGACCTCTAGAGACCATGCAATCCAGTCGCGTTCCAGTTTCAATTATTGCAATTTCAATTTCGGTGGTTTTCATTGCCTTCAATAATTTTTAGAAGCCAATAAATGAGATTCATGCTGTGATCCTAAAAACGCATTCAAAAAGCCAACCATACCATAATGGGGAGCTGGAACAGCACTTGTCATGCTGTGAATTAGACTTCACTGGTAGCAGCCAGCCGGCCTGCGCGGCGGCGCGAGGTATCGATGGTAAAGAGGCGGTGGTGGTGAGGCTGCGTGTTGTGTGTGGCTGGACTTAGGTACCACGTTAGGTCACCTATTGTTTTATAGGAGCCATGATATAGGTGCCAAGTGCCTACAGAGAGGTAACTCCGTTATAAAATAAAGGTACTCTAACTAATCTCCTGTGGCAATAACTTGAATCACCTGCGGGCCCCGAAGTTCCAATTTGAGCAGTTGCAGGCTCCAATTTTAATTGTTTACTTAAGTCGGTTTCTTACTTTAAGCTTTTTTTTTTAACTGCTTTTTGGTTGACAATCACGTCGCGTAGCAGCTCCTCAGCGTTAGTTGCAGCGCTTAACTTCGTGTGTGTCACAGGTGGTTGATGGCGGCATATTATTAAACTGTCAGCGACACAGTAGCAGCTGATGTGGTTGATGTTGATAGTGATGCTTTTATTGGACTCACGCTTATTAGCATCACTGTGACACCAATTAAAATTCGTTTATCACGACCAAGTTGTGCGGATTGAAAATCCGGTCTATTCGGTATTATTGTTGTATTGTGGTCGCATTCTGTATTTATACCGTTCCTGATTGTGGTTGGTTTTTGTTTTTGGTTACGTAAAATGAGAATGTCTCTTTATTTGGAATTGTTTTGTCCTTCTGGCAGAAATAATGAAGAAATACTTTGTAATGGTTGTTTTTCGTTTTTTTTTGTGATCAATCAATCAATCAGAGAAGCTAGTCCTTTCGATTTATTTATAAGACTTTGTACAATTTAATTGTGATCGCATAGGTAAATAAATTAAATTAATTATTTTTTAAGACCCCCTTATAAGTGCCGCTTCTTTCACCACGTTGAGGGAGTCATTTAAATTGGTGTTATTTTTCCCAGATCGCATTATGAAACAACGCTTTTAAATTTTATACAAAAGGATTACAATGAGGAAGGGGATCTCTTACAATTTATAACAGATAGATATTACAACTGTTGAAACCATGTTAACATTTAACTTTTTATTAGAATTAACTGCAGCAAATTTTAATTAAATTTATTTTTTTTGTTGGCAATACCCCCATTTATTTGGATTTTCATATTTCATGTATCATAATCTAGCTTAAACCAAAGAAAATTGCGGCTCTAACTTTAAACTTAGAATGCAAACTGTGTAATTAGATTGAATTGGGTAAATGACTCCGGAGAAGGAGTCTTAGGCAGGGAGCGGTAAAGATAATGTCGAAACTATTTTCGTTTTTAAAAAATCCAACGTAGCATTCGTGTTATAATATCATTGAAACTATAAGCATAAAATGTAGGATGAAAAATAGAAGAAGTGGAAAGGATTTCTCAGGTTACAGGAATAACTGGCTGCACACAATGGTGTAGCTGCATCAGTAGCACGTAGCAATGTCAAAGTTAATGTCAAAAAAGAGGATCGCACAGAATACACGAATACAATTGGTGCGTTCTTTTTCTAACCATAGTCAACAATTGTTGTTATGTCAAAGAAAATGTATTGAAGTGTCATGGCTAGGATTTGTTGGGCTTACAAACCATTTAGGACCGATACGTTGTTAGAATTTGTTAAACTGTCAAATGACTATACCTTACACATTTTTTTTATATCGAGGAACTAATTAAATTATTATTATTGTTAACAATATTGTTGACTATGGTTAGCAAAAAAATTCATCTAATATGTGCAGCACTGAACTCAAACAAAAATCATGTCTGCCATTTTAGTTTGTAGTTGTTTCGCAGAGTGAAGTTGGAGTTGAGTCGACTTGTACTTCACCTTCTCTCTATGCTGCAGCTGCTACTTCACATTGTAGCCGTGCAATACGATTTACGTACATTTAACTTTGATATTGCTACGTGCTACTGCTGCAGCTACACCATTGTGAGCAGCCAGTAAGTTGTAAGGAAGCTTAACAGGCAACAAAACCTTAAAGAAGTCGAAGAATGAAGAGAACCCGTTAATTTCTCTTCGTTCTTGCTGAGTATTCAAGCTAAGTAGTTTAAGTAGTCAATTTTGATAGAAGGGGGGTAAGCAGGGTCATATGATTACATTACAAGATAGAACACCAAGGACGAAACTGAAGAAGCGCCATTGAATGATCCCGATTCTAGAGACAAGAATTTGTTGATATGGTGACCACACTTGGCACAGGTGTATTCAAGAAGCGATCTTACTAAAGTTATGTATAGAGATCGAATGGAGCTGAGGTAGGAGAATCATTTGGACCACCTTTGTTCCTATAGCAGTTTAATATTGCCCGTTTTAATATTGAATTTCGTAAGAATAAAAGAAGCGGGCCTAATAGGCTGCCTTGAGGAACACAAGAAATTCATCATTTTAATTTGACTTCTTTTCGACCATAAGGACTTCGACAGTAAGAGAAAGAAATAGTCCAAATGTGAAATAAGACATATAAAAGAAACAACTTCAATCTTGTACAAAATAAAATACACGACAGGGTCGCACGAACTTGCTCTAATGCTAGATAGTTGCTTAGTGGCTGCTAATGTATATTAAAAAAAAATTAAAAATAATTTTGAAAATTCTTTTATTTTTAAAGTGAAACTTTTTTCCATTGCCTCAAATGTTTTCGTTCATCTGTCGCATGTCGCCATATGGCGGCGGCGCCGCGCCGATGGCACGCATCGGCTGACCGTGTAGCATTTGTATTCTCATTCATTCCTGCACGTGCTTCGCGGTATGTGTGTGTTTTGATCAGTGTTTTGATGTATAGCAATGTTGTTGTGCACTTGATCGTGATAGACACCGATACAGGTAGTGAGACGAATAGTCCTACAAACAAGGGCAAACCAAGAATAGTGCGAAATGCCAATGATCCGAAAAAAAAGTTTCACTTGCATCGATGTTTCATAAATCCACACAGTTTTTTTTTTAATTAGCTTAAGAATTTTTTCGGAAAAACTAAGTGTGCAATAAAATTTCAAAACTAAATAATCTAGGTACCTAGCAAAAAAATATTGAAAATCGTTTGACCAGTTTTTTTTTTTTTAATGGGATTTTTTGAAAAAACTTTTTAAAAAAATATTTGAAAATTTTTTTGAGTATGTCATTTTAAGAAAATCTGTAGTTTTTATGTGGGATAGTAATTTAAAAAAAAATTCAATCCACCAGTTTCCAAAATATTTTTAGAATGCAACATTAATTAAATTATCAATGACTTCCTGTTGGCAAAATTTTATTGAAATCGGAATTATGGTTTAAGATAAAAACTCATTTGAATAAACCGGATCTATGAGAGGAAGGTAGTATGTTGTCATTCAAACCAAAGATGTATTGTTGTAAATAAATAGCAGCCTGAAAATTTTATCAAAATCGCTAGATCCGTTTTTGAGAAAATCAAACTTTTTGATAAAGATTGTATGGCTGGTACCGTTGTTTTTCAACCTTGAAAACAAAAATTAAAAAAACCCCCCTAGCAGTGGCGTAGCGAGGGTTGGTGCCGCCCGGGGCAGACCTAATTTTTACTGCCCTTAGTAATTTTTTCACACTAAAAAATGTATGGTTTCAAACAGTAATACCTACACATAATGTATGCCAATGAATTTGGTTAGATTTCTCTACAAAATTTTGCGAACTGTTGTCCCTACTACTTTATAGCAAGTGAAGCAAAAATGAAGCTGCAAATTTAAAATTTGTCTATTGGTTTTTTACCGATTTGCCAGTCTCTAGAAAAATGACTTACTCAGGATATCAAACAAATTAATAACGTAAATTAATTTTTAATTATCTAAATTCAAATTCTTCAGAAAAAGAGGATTTTTCATTAATTTTCAATGCAATTTTATTTTTTCTTTAGCTTTTAATTTGTTTTAATTTATTAAGTTTGTTTTTAAATTAATTTAATTCATTAATAAATAAATAAATAATTCTAGATACATAGGCACCATAATTGTATACCTATAGAAACTTTTTATATTCTTACCTTCTCAGACTTGGGTAGCCTGAAACCAATATAGTCGCATGTGCTAGACAGGGTGTCCCCTTATTCGTATGCAATATTTAAGGGCATAATTCTTGGGTTTGTTTAAAGAAAAAATTGGTTGCACAGTAAAAGCCTATCCCCAATTCCGACATAATTTTTTTGAGGATTGAAGAAAAGTCTTACTTTGTTGTACCCTTACCCACGTTGAAAGCATTTGTGCTGTTAGAACTAATCACAGACTTTTCGTTTAGAACTTTATTTGTATGAGAAATAATAGCCCTTGTAAATGTTCTTAAATAAATTTGATATCTTTTCTCAGTTTTAAAATATCCCATTTCACGCTTGTTCCACTTTTCTTGCCCATATGCTAATTTTTTGACTTTCGGGTCAGTTGTCTCCGAAAATGCATACATAGCGTTTTAATGTATTTTTGAATGAACGCTTCAATTTTTAAAATACAAATCATTGCCTTAAGCTGCAAATATTAAGAGTTTTGATTAAAAACGAATTTTTTTGGGTTGAGGTAATTAGTATTTTATGGTACTACTAAAAATGCCTTTACATTTTATGATACTTAGGAAAACCTGCACCAGGTAAAAAAGGAGGGTTTTCTGATTTTGTACTTGAACGATTTTTTCTTAAAATATACCCAAAAATTATGCCCTTAAATATTGACTACAAATTAGGGGACACCCTGTATATGAACATTCTTACCTATCTTTCTTAAGTTTAATATATATATAACTAGTTTTAAACTACTCTGTTTTGTTTGACTTTTTTTGATTGCATATGTATGTAGGTACCTACCTATCTATATTAGCAGTTGCATATTAAGTAGAGAGAGTTACTTCCTATTATTTACACATAAGATACCTCTACCTTCTAATTTCTTACTAAAAATGCTGGTTAACTTTTTAAATAAATTCTTTTTTTGAAAAGAATCCGTTTTCTTAATTTAAAAAAATTAACTGCTCGAAATTGCCGCCCCTAGCCAAGTGCCGCCTGGGGCCTGTGCCCCCCTTGCCCCCCCCCCTCGCCAGTGCCCCCTAGGGAATATCAAAAAATTACTAAATACCAAGTTTGAAGGAAAGCGGCCCATCCGTTTAAGCTGTAGAGGTACGAACAGAAAGACGGACGGAATTTCCGGACCCACTTTTGTTGACTTCTCTATCATCGTAATGTCACATGTGATTGTTATCTCAAAATATTTTTTTGCACGAATTTATAACTTGCCTTAAAGTACCTACATATAGGTTCAAGTAAAAATCACGAAGTTCATAAAATGCATGTTGATTTGAACGCCCATTTTCATCTTCAGCATTCTGAACCCTCTGTTTAATTACTTCTCCATGGTTGAATTTGCCAAAGACTTAAAGGAAGAAATGTCAAATAAAGTTGGGTATAAAATATAAAATATATATAAAAATCTTGACGTTAAGGTGTGACGTGTGACTCACCCTTTTTGCGCCATTTTAGTGATATTGGTAATCAATTTTTAATGGAATCCAAACACCAAATGACGTGTGTCTTCCGAACCATGAAGTTTTTAATTGCAAGACAAAATCTGTTAAGTACCAGCTGACAGAGAGATACTGTCAGAACCGAAGGAAATGTTTTCTTGCCTTCTGTCAAAATATTTTTTGAAAAAAAAACGGAACAGAATGTTTGGTTTTGACATGTAGAGGCTATAAAGTAATGGCTGAATCACAAACACGATTTGGCTTCGGCTTCGCCTGACGTTTACGAGTTCAGAAATAGGAATTCAATGTATGCTATCACAATGAAGCGTCGACCTCACGTTTCGTTTGGCAACCGTAAAGAGAAAAACATAATGTTACGTAATGTGACTCCAAACGGAAGCTCTAGTTCAAATGTAATGAACATTTGCTTTGTCTGACAGCTCAACAGCTGTAAAAAAGTCAACAATCAAAATTAATAGGTTAGTTATTGAAATATAGAATAATTACCTGAATTTTTCTTGAAAATATAAGTGTATTGAAACTTAAAAAGGATTTTGTTTATTTCTGAGCACAAATTGCATTCGTAAAAATCACAATGCGACGATAATGCATACTGCCATTAATAAACTGTCATTTAAGAAATGTCATAAATGAGAAATGTCATACAAAGCAAATTCAAAGCGGGTGCCTCGTAACGCAGACGAAGCCAAAGCCAAAGCTTGTTTGTGATTCAGCCATTAATAGGGTTTTCACACCGAGTCGAAAACCCGGTTTTCAGCTAAATGCTTACGAAAACATGAAAATCATTCACACCGGACTTTTCAAGTTTTCGTTTGACATTTCACTTCATTTTTACAACTGACTATCAAATTTTGAAATGAAAATATTTTCGGCTGCTATGATTGATTTTTTTTTTTTGACGTTTACGCGCTTTTTAGGTGTGTTTGGAAAGAATCACAACAAACTTAGGTGTGTTTGCTTTGTATTCCAACAAGTTTTCGGAAGGTTTTATTTAAAACTAGTTGTTTTCGAAAACTTGTGTTTAGCAAAAATGTATGGTAAAACTTGTGTTTTCGTTGATGTTTTGGGGGTTTTCAACGAATACCGTGTTTTCAATTCGGTGTGAAAACCCTACAAGGTGCATAACAAGCATACAATCAGTGCGTTGGATTTTCTTTAGCTTGTCACAATATAATTTCAGCTTTCAAATTTTTGCTAACCTAATTTTAAGTTCGAAAACTCGCTGAAGCCTCAGAACTGTGTCTGTTATGCTGTTGCCCTTTCAAAAATAAGGCTAAGGTTTTTCCAAAAATTTAAATATCATCAATCATTTTCAAGTTCTGTTTAGTTGATTTTCGTATTAACTACCCGTTTAATAAACAGAAATTCTCCAAATCCATCAGATTTGACACACATCGCACAAAAAAAACACACACACACACACAAACAGAAAAAGAAAATAAAACCAAAACTCTTCCTTCTTTTACAGAATGGACTTGGACCAGACCCTCTGCCAGCCAAGGAGGTGAGTACTGAATTCATAGAGTAAACCAAGTTTGACACATTCTCGCCAGTCAATTTTTTATTTTTTTGTGAAAAAGAAGAAGTATCTTTTCTATACTTTAATGCAACTGCAACTGCAAGCTGCAACTGATGAGTCTCGACTTCTTTTCACTTCCTGTGGTGCGTATCATGATAAATCAAATTTAATTCACCAAGAGAGGTTGTGGTTGTTTAGTATAGTTGGCGTTTGGCGTTTGGCGTTTGGCGTTTGGCGTAAGCTTGCTGCCACCCATTTGCCCATTTTCACAGATGCAGACACAAACGCAGACGCAAAGTCATGCATTAATTTTGAATTCCCGATAGGATATGGATGGGTGATGGGAACGGGTTTCTCCAACAAACGGGTGTTCGTCGTTTGCAAAACGCAAAGCGAACTGCGTGTGTGTACCTGGGTCTACAACAACTGGCCTATGCATATTTGGCTGCGGTCCTCTAATCACATTCCTTAGTGATAAACTTGAAGCGGTCCTGCCTGAGTCAGTCAGGTTTTAGTTTTATTTATATTATACAGTCAGTCAACTATACGGTCTTGAGAGCAGAGCATTTAGAACTGAAGGGAACATGCGCAGAAATGTTTGCTATTTTATTATTAATAGCACACCCGTGGGACATAAACAGATCAACAACGAATTTCCAACCTGTCAGTGGTTACATGCCAAAGCAATGTTTAAATTGGAAATGGGGCGACTGCTTACTTTGGCGCGCTGCTGCTGAATCTAGCGGCAGCGTTTGGCATACACCGCGCAACGCGGAGCGGCATGGCACGGCACTCTCTCCTTCTTGTATCCTACTTTATCCAAACTCCACCTAATCTGTGCAAAGACTTTAAAGCTTGATGGACTGGTCCAGTGAACACACACATCACTTTGCCCGAATGAAAGTTGCCCAATTTGTTTGTGGTGCATTACTGACAGAAGTTAAAGAAGTGACAGCGCGATGGAGTATCGAGAGTTTAGACAGAGGCACCATCGACTGATGCTTGATGCCCCAAAAAACTCAACAGACAAAGTGAGCTTCAACCATCACACACATTGATTGACAGTTGGACAAAGCACTATACCAGGTGGCACGCATTTTTTGTGCACTGTATAGAGTTTGTTGCCAGTGCAAGAAATTTACAAAAAAAAAAAAAAAAAAACCTAACTACAAACAAGTTGAAGTTCGCAAGACTCTTGACCCGGACTGAACCTTTCCATCCAGTGCAAATGCCGCTCGATTGATTGGCCAACTTTGTTTATAATGTTCCGCACCGCAAAGCCAATGACTCGCACGTTTATGTATGTGAAAGGCATTTTGCCGATGGCTCTCCATCTCCAGTCCACCACTGGCCTGACACTGAAAAACCGAGAATAGAAGGCGCCTATCTCACATACTGTTGCTGCCGATCTCCCAATCTGCCGTCACTGACTGTCAATAGAAAGATTGGAGGTTAACGCACCTCAGCAGTTGGACATCGGCACCTGGCCACATTCTGATTAAGTAGTTAATAGATTCAGCACTAGCATCTTTGTTTTAGGCATCAGGGGATTTCCTCGATGAGTTATTATACCTTCGGCATAGAAATTTGTGATTGTCACATTTTAAATGGATGCCGATAACGATGCTGATTCCGAAGCCGATTCCAATACCAATGTCTATGTCTAAGCTTTTGGCACGCAATAGCTTCCATTCTGTTTGAGAAAAAAAATAAAGAGATTTGTCGCATCATTCGCAACGGTATAGTAAAATAGAAGAGCTCAAGGTCAAGACATCATAATTAATCCACCGCAAAGCTATATTTAGCCAAGTTATCGGATCTTTTGGTTTTTTTGATTTTTGCCAAGTATAGCGGATTTTGGTTTTATTTTAATTTGGGAAGGGAAGCCTTTTTTAATTATTACGAACGGATGATGATGGTGCGAGGGCTTATCGAAATTTTTCACCGGTCCGAAATTGATGGTCTAATGACACTAATTAGTTCTACAAAAGCTTACAGCGAGCTTGGAAAGATTTATTGAGGTCAAAAAAAAAAAAAATATTGATGCAAAATTTATAATATTTATGTTCGAAGTAGCACTTACAAACTTATACACGTAGGATTATATCGATTTGGACTTTCACACATAAAATTATAACTGTTGTTTAAATATATTTAAAATAATACAACCATATTACGTATGCGAGAGATCATTAAAAAAGAATGATTAATTGCTGATTTTTGACAAGATACCAAAAAAAAAAAACAAAAAAATGAGCTGTAAGAACCGGATAGCGTAGTAATTTTGACGTGAATTTGGGTTTTACTAACTTTATGCGGAATGCTTATTTTTTAATGATTAAGCAGAAGAAGAAGTGTTAATAATTATGATGATGCACAGTAAGGTTTGGTTGGCCCCGAAATAATTAGCACAGTTTGAATTTTTGAATTTATTGTTGGAAGCTTCTCATTTTGGCGGATACACTGAGAGAAATGCTTCGGAAAAGCAAGTTTTGTTTTAAATTGTCCAAAAATGTAATCATATATGGTTTAGTTGTTCGCCACCATTACAAGCCTAGTACTTATTCACCTCCTGTGAAACGAAAAATTAATGCGTTCCACAGACTTCTCCATTAATCTTGAAACTAGAAAAGAAGAAGCGTTTAATAAAAAACTGCTTTTCTGAGAAAGGAAAGAAAAATCAATCAGAATATCAGTCCAGACTGATTTCCGAAATTGCATATTATGAACTCGTTTTCTTCTACTTCTTAGTGTTCCTTTTTTCACGTCGTCTTTCAGAGTTTCTGCACAAAATATTTAACATGTGAGTGCACCGTGAAATTACAAATTTTGGAATCCGTAGTCCGTGCATCAGACAATTAGTGATCGGAGTGAGGAGACTTATGTCTTGATATCAGAAAATTTAACAAGGGCTGTTGTTTTAGATTGCACCAAGTAAACGAACAATCAAATGCTGGTGCCATCGCATGACAAAAACATTTTTGAACCTTGATACAATCGCGATCAAGATAATTGCAATAATGCTAAAATATTTTATTCTGAGCTTTGGGAGCCCTGCTGTTGGAGCACAAGACCAGATTAAGTTGCTCTTCGGAAGGATTCATCCACTGAAAAATTTAATTTGTAATTAAAACAAAATATGTACAAGTACATCGCTCCATTTTCAAAATAAAATGTTTTTGAAAAATGTTTTATAAATGAAAAAAATACATTATTCTCAAACATCAAAATCCTCGAGTGGTTTATGATTAAGTACCGTTAGAAGACTTATCCTGAAAAATTAAGAGCATCCAAAAAATACCTACAAACCACCAGTCAGAGCGTCTTATCAAAATCGTTGGAGCCATTTTCGTGATAAATTCGCTTTTTCTTGATGATTATGTAATGAGTTGTTGGTTTTCGAACCTTAAATTAAGTTCACAAACTACTTTTAGTCAGGAAACAGTTTTGTATTTGTACCTACCATGTTCTTATATGGGAATGGGTTCACTAGTCCGTCCGTCCGTCCTCCGTCCGTCCGTATGTATACTCTCTAGAGGTCGCAATTTTTGAGCTAGAAAGCTGAAATTTAGTCTATATAATCTTTGGTTCAAGAGTAAGGCTAAGTTCTTGAACCGGTAAAATCCGCCCACAAACACGCCCACAATCGCCATTTTTATTGAACAACCTCAATTTGGTAGAATTAAATTATGTTTTTTGTACAGTTACGAAAAAAGCATAACGCTAAAATTTTGCGCACGCAAGCTTCAGGTAAACCTTCTTCCAACTAAATAAAAAAATTTCAGTTTGGGAGTGGCTGACGCCCATTTTTCATACAAAACCATCGATATAGTTTTTATAAAATAACAAATGTTATATTAAAGAGAAAACATTAAATTTTGTGGGCATTACTTGCACATAAACATCTTGTGTATGAAAACCAAAAATTTGATTTTGGGCGTGGCTGAAGCCCACTTTTCACTGAAAACATAAAAAAATTGTTTTTGCAAATAAACGGTATTTATAATGAATCCGCAAGCATATTGCGTCTCTAAGTAGAAACTACAAACTATGTATGAAAAGAAATTTTTGAATTTCGGTCGTGGCTTACGCCCACTTTTCATGAAAGAACGAAAAATGTTGTTTTAAAAATTTAAGGTACTACCAATATTCAATTAAAACATTTTTCCCTTCCGTTCGTTATATGAAAAATATTTCTACATTTTATTGTGTACATTTTTTCAATACGCCCACTTTCAAAGGCGTGATTTTGATAAAACACCTTTGTTCAGGTAAGATCGTTTAAAAACTACTCGATTCAGCTGTAGTTTTACACATATGACTAAATACTGACTAATGATCAAAGCTTAGTTAGTGCTTTAAATGTTTCTTAAACATTTTTAAGACACAAAATCGTATAATGCGTTAATTTTTTAACGTTTTTTAACTATCGGTCGCAGTTTTGAAGTAAAAAGATGAACACTTTGAGTTATATTCCTTGGTTACGTAGCAGAGTGGGGTCCAAGAATTGTTAAAAACACCCATAATCGCTATTTCCATTCAAAATCAAATTTTTTAAAATTTAAGTTTTGTCTTGTTTTGTTCAAATCGATCTGCAAGAATAAAATTGAATATCACTGAGCTCATACCAATTGCCTTGGCAATAAAAAGTTTTAGCTTTGGGCGTGACGCACGCCTTTTTTTTGTGCCAGTACTAATTGAACATCACACCACACAAAATTAATGTTATTGAATTTTTTTCTGTCTGCTAAAGAAGAATTTTGTTTCTGAAACTGAAACATCGGCTGGCTGCGGGAGGCAGACGCATACACATACAAAAATATAGGGAATAGGGTATCCAACAGTTCGTTGCAAACGTACTGTAGCTCTCGCTTATGTTTTTTTTTTTTTTTTTTTGTAAACATTATAAAGTGACTTTTTCCGAAAATTTTTTCTGTCTGTGAAGTTACCTACTGCCTAAGCGGCTGAACTGATTTGCTTCTTACATAGTATTATTATGACGTCCCACAGAAGGATTTTTGGAATTAGCATTCTAGCCCTTAAACTAACGGTACCTGCCATACGATTTTTTGTGAAAAATTAATATTTCTCCAAAACGGCTCCTACGATTTTTATAAAACTAACTTTCTGAATAGTGTTTTCTGTGCAAAATGTAGGTTGGAATAAATTTGCCAGGGAAAGTCTTATAACGGTACCCCCGATAGGACCGGTTTTTGAAATCCGACTTTCTCGTAAGGCACATGACGGATTTCTATGAAATAATATAGAAGCCCTTTTATAGAGGAAATAATATAAATTTTAAAAATTTTCAAAAAAAAGTTTTTTTGAGTTTTTTGTTTTTTTCCAAAAATTGTTTAATCAATTTTTTTATTTTATATTTTTGATAAAAACTGCACAGTGCTAGAAATTGGCATACTCAAAAAAAAATTGGAATATTTTTTCGAAAAAAACTGTTTTTTGAAAAAAACTGGTCGAACGATTTTGAAAAAAAAATCCTTAAAATTCTTAACAGTAAACGAAATCAGATGGTTTACTTCATTTTTTCCAAAAAAATTTAAGCTAGTGATTTTTAACTGATCAATTAAATTTCATATAATTTTTTCCCTGATTTCTTCCAAAATCTCAAACCCCAAGACCACTGTCACACATTAGAGCAAGTTCGTCCGACCCAGTCGCACACTTTATTTCTTTTATTTTTGTTTATTTATATCATATGTATATAGTGGATATGGACAATGTGGTTTTCGTTATTTTAAATTTTCTCAAAAAGTAAAAGAGATAAAAGCATCCGGTTTTCAGTTTCCTACTGACAAATTGATAGGAGCATTGAATTTTGATAAAAAATTGACTACTTAATTCAGTAAACTCTTGAAAAGAAAATTAGTTTGAAAGATAATTACTTATTTATTTACTCTTTTCGAGGTTTTGAGTTTGATAGTTAATATTTCAAAAACCACTAAAATAACTTTATTTAAAAACACAATAAAAGAATAGATTTCTGGCTTTACAAAAAGGAACGGCATGGCATGTAGGAGTCGCCGTTATTTTTAAATAATTTTTTTCCAATGTAAGTAATTTTCTTATAAGTATAGCCTCTCCCGCCTAAACAGGGGGAAATAGACCCCCTCCCATACAATTTTTTCTTGTCTCGACCCAACCTACACGTTCTAGCTTTTTGGGGCAATTAGGGTTAATCAAAATTTTTATAAACAAACATATTGCTTAAACAATATAATTAATAATTTCCCCCACCTAAAATGTTTCTGATTTTGAACAATAATAAACAAAAATTTCAAAAAAAATTATCAAAATCAGAGCTTTTGCTGAAGTCCACAGCTTCCGGGTGTTGCCTGTACCGACCGCTTCATAGAGCATAGACTCCATTAAGTGTTCTTTCCAAATTTCCAGCACCTACTGTGCATATATACATACATATACTGAGATAATTCCCAGGCTTTCATCAAACATCATAGGTACGAAGGTACCTATTAATTAAGACAGAATAAAAATTCGTCCTTGTTAATTCGCATTAACTGGTGTTACCAAATCCACAGTAAAATTGGTGCAGCACTGTCAATCTTTTAACCAAAAAGTACGAAACAGAAAAAAATGCTATTCCGCTGTCAATATAAGGATGGGACTTACATTATTTTTACGCCAGAAAATGATGCCGAAAAACTTCCGAATATTATCACTAGATTCAACTTTTTCGATTTTCTTACTCAACTTTTTTATGAAAAGATACTTTCAAACGACTAAATCGCAAGTAAAAATTGTCAGTGGTTCTTAAAATCACACTCCTTCGCTTGAACGACCGCACCCAATCTTGGCAACAAAAATATTGCAACAGTAGATCACTAAGATCAGTGATAAAAACTAAGATATAAAAGTTTCCCAAACTTAATCCCTAGTGCCCTTTTCGGATTTCACAAAATACCTATCTTAATTGTTTATTTTTGTATTTTTTTAAGTATCATAGTAAAACTGCCTTCACTATTATATCTAGACCACCCATAAAATTCAACCTTGCCAATACATTTATAGTCAGATTATAACCTAAGAGAACCTCCCTGCACCTTAATTAGGTAATTACCATGCTAAAACACTGACGCAAAAAAAAGTATAAAAATACAAATAAAAAACGTCTCCCTCTCCCGTAGAACAAATAATCACACAAAACACGGACACAGTCAAAGCCACGAATTGCGATGTGATGATCGTTAAACGTAACGAGGCTACACCCTTCGATCTTACGACCTTTTTTTTTTTTTTTTTTTTGCTTCCCCACAAACAGATCTAAAAACTATAATTATAATGACAGCGGCTATGACGATGACGCTGAAGCTGAAGCTGACGTTGACGACGACAACGACGACGACGGACGTGGAAGACAATGAACACTTACCCATTCTCTTACATGAACTCACTCCGTCCATACAACACAGCACAGATCGTCAATTAAAGCGAATAGCACGAGCTGTTGGCCGGCTGGCTAGCTGGACTTGTGCACGAGCACGGCTTTTAAAGGGAAAACGCCCAACTGACGCAACTATGACGGACAGTCACTCCACTCTAAATGGGTTTGTTTACATGTTGCTCGCAGGCAGCAGCACCAGCAAAGTACTCGGTCAGATCGCAATCGAACAGATCGATTACCGCAGATTGACCCGCGCACACATTGCACAATGATGTAATATGGCCGTCGTGTGTTGTTGGGATGTGCGAGCTCAAGTTTGTGGACACTGCCGAAATGCCGATGCCAACCACTGACCGAGCGACCGGTAGGTGAAAAATGTACGCACTGTAAACATTATGATTAAATTACGGGTCCGAGCTTTATCCGTCTTTTCCGGAACATAATTAAGTCATTACCGTCCAGCAGGGTGGAGGTAGAAAGAAGTTCAATTAAGGGAACGCGGGTAGACACCTTAATGAATCTTCCACTCTTTATTCGATGAACAGCATGCCCTCTAAAGGCTGAGAAACTTTCCCTTCGAACGATTACTTTGAGGAAGGCACACTTTTTTAAGTGTCGATTAGCCTTTGGTGGAGTTCTGATAAACCTGGCCCGTCATCGTCACCGATTACTCTTTAAATGATGCCCAATTTCGTACCGCCAAATGTTTGCTGAAAAATGTGCATTATCTGAGATCAGCGACCGCGGCGAAACGCTTGACTTTGTAGTTTATTGGGCTTTTAAGCAACATGGTGACGACCGACGCCGATGTCGCGACGACGGTGAGAGAGGGAGTTGTAGTAGCAGCCGCATGTGCCACATCGCCGCGCCGCGCCGCAGAGGCAGAAACTACTAAACTTTATCGGTTGTAATCGTCAGACCTAATAAATCGGTTCGTCGATTGTGATAGGCGAGGATTGGTTAATTAATTCGATCGGCGTGCAAATGAAAGGCGGATCGTGTATAGTGGTGTATACCTGAACATTAATCGGCTGTTATTCAGATTCAGAGTATGCGTGATAAATGGTTTGCTTGACACAACAGTGATGCAGTGCTTTTTGCGGGGAGGGTAGCGGATTACGAGCTTTTGTATTTTTGGCGAGATGAATATGTTGAAATTTTTAAATGAAAAAGTATCATTTTGAGTGCGTGAAAGGAGGTTATGGGAACAAATTGGTTGTTGACAGGAATAATTTAAGTTTTTTTTTTTTTTTTTTTTTTGAGTGGAATAAAGGCGAGATAACTGTAAACGTAGTAAGAGCCAGTGTCGCCAGTATTGTTCGAAAGCGAAGAAATCGTAAACCATTAAGTTTTTAAATTACTTTTTGCAAATTGATTCTATAATTAAAAATTTAATATGTGACAAGTAACTTAATCCAAAAAGTAAATTTGGCACTTTGGAGCTGTAAGACTCTTCCGAGGTTTTCATAAGCAGTTAAACCATAGTTCGTTTCGTTTGTAAGCAGTTTCCAGAAACTTTCTTGGAGATTCAATTGCAGGTCTGAATATAAAACCACTTGCAATAAAACGATTAAAAATAGATTACATATTCTCGAAAACGACAAAATTCCTGTATGCTTTTATGTAAGAACATTCTGTTTTGTTTACTTGCTCTATAGGGCAAGTATTGGTTTCGTGAAGAAAAAAAAAATTCGATGATAGAGAAACCCAAAAAAGTGGTTTTCGGCATACCGTCCGTCGGTCTGTCTGTGCGGATGTGCGGACGTGCATCTATGCGCTTTTTCACGTCATTCTTCAGCCTAAACCGCTTGACGGATTTTCTTCAAACTTGATATTTATTAGTTTGAAGAAAAACGGTTCTCGAGGTTTTTTATTTCGTTTTAGCTCGGCTCAAATTGGTACATTTCAAGTAACGGTTTTTTTCAATTTGGATTTTCTTGAAAACGGCTCTAAAAAATTTTGATTAAACTCAAAATTTAACATTTTCAGGTTTTACCGAATTTTTCAAAAATGAGTTGTTCTTATTGATCGAAGAGTTTGTTTTCACCGTACTATTACTACTATATACTACCCACAGAGCAAGTACGTGCGACCCAGTCGTGCATTTTATTTCTATAGAACTAATTCTCGAGATTGTAGCCATATAAGGGGTAACTCCGATTTTAAATCAATATTTTTCATGAACCATCCAACCGATTTCTATATAATTTTAAATAAAGGAAATCTTTTATGATTCAATCGATATAGAATTTTAAAACTTAATTTTTTTTTATGTAAAATTTTGTGTATTAAATTTTCGTTTTTACGGAAAAGTTGCCGTATCAAACACTTGATATTCTGATCATCTTTCTATCGTTTTTTACTTGCGATTATTGGTACTTATAACTTATAAGGCAAGTTATGCATTCGTAAGATTTTTTTTTTTTTTGAACAATCAAACATGACATTACGATGAAAGAGAAGCCTAAAAAGGTAGGTCTGACTGCTCCGACAATTCTGTCTGCCTGTCTGTCTGTCCATATGTCTGTCTGTCTGTATAGTTACGTACAGCTAAAACGGCTGAAGGGATTTGTTTCAAACTTGGTACGATTTTCTATGAAAATGAATTTATCTCAAAAAACGGCTCCGACGATTTCGATAAAACTTTCTGAATGGTGTTTTTGAGTAAACCTTATGTTCTGGTTGAAATCAACTTTTCAGGAAAAGTTTTATAACGGTAACGGCCATAGGCCCGGTATTTTCGTATCAGATTTTCTCCTAGGCCACTTGACGGATTTCAATGAAATTTTTAATGTGAAAGCTCTTTTATAAACGAAATAACATAAATTCTTAAATTTTTCAAAAAAGTGTTTGAGTATAAAAAAAAATTTGTTTTTAATTTTTGATTTTTTCAAAAACGGTCTGTTCAATTTTTTTTTTTTAATTTTTTTCTGATAAAAACTGCAACTTGCTAGATGTTGCCATTCATTTTTTTTTTAATCTAAAGCCCCAAAACCTATGTCACACATAAGAGCAAGTTCGTTGCGACCCTGTCGTGCAATTTGTTTTCAATGCTTTTTTCCCAAAATCTCAAGTCCCATGAGCATTTGAACACATTAGAGCAAGTTCGTACGACCCAGTCCTGCGCTTTATTTTTTCTTTTATGCAGGCTTTTTCTGCCGTGTATGACAGTCCGCTTACTTATATCTCTTCTTATTGTATTTTGATGTACTTAATTGTATTAATTTAGCGCCCAACATGGGGCCTAGGAAAATAAAAGAAAAAACTACTCCAAGATGAATTCCTAAAAGTTTAAAAAACACTGTTCTAACGAATTTGAATTTTTTTTTCTATGGAATTTGCAAAAGATATAATAGCTGCAAACTTCCTTTTTCCCATCAGAAAGATTTAGAATTTCTTTTTTCTTTAAACATAACCCCGGAGCAGTTATACATATTATATAGGATACGTAGATACATGTATTCCGGTATTGTTAGGTATTAAAATTAATTTGATTCTCAATTCCAAGCTGCAACGTTGACAGGGATTTCAACACAATAGATCATTTTTGAGGAAAAATACAATAAAATTGGCCCATATAGTGGTATAGGTTTAGGTGTTGGTATTGTAAGGTCACGGCTTTTGTCAACAGTGGTTAAGTTTCCTAATTTGCTGGTACTTTAACTTTAATTGTGAACGTTTCAATATCTCTCACAAAGCAAAATGATCGCTCAAAAATGTTGAGAACACTTCATCAGAACACAGAACATAACAAGAATCACTTTTATCGAAGAATTATCTTCTAGTTGGGATTCTCAGTAGTTTTTCGAAAACTTTGGTAACTTTTGTTAAATTATTGAAAATATTCGACCAGAATTATTTCGATATCGTGTTTAAAAGAAATTAATTTAAAACATCACATGTCTCACAAAATATGGAGATGGGTTTTTTTACATTCTTGAATTGAATTCTGAAAAGAGAAGACAAAAGAGGAAAATATTCATGATTGGGGTAGTAGTACCTAAGCCTTTAAATTATAAGTCCATCATTTAAAGACTCACAATTTTACCCAGACTAATCCTCAACAAGAAGTTGCCTATCTTATTTATATCACACAAAGTGTAATCCAAGGCAGGCCGGAGGACGCTGCATCGCAAACACCCGATTCAGTTAAATTTTAAATAAAACGGTTGTTTTGTCGGGTCTCACTTTTCGACACTGATCTTACCAGATCCCTTCCCTAGGTACTTTACCGAACGATCACTAGATTTTCTGGTCATGGCAATCTTGTTGAGTTTTGAAGAAGTCACGTTGTAAAAGCGTTCTCATGAATTCGACAGTTCAACGCGATTTGTTGGATGGCCTCGCAGTATCCTCCAATTTTTCTAGACCTTGTTAATGGTTTCGGGCTGTAGCTCACACGGATTGCCTGTATGATATTGGCCTTCAGTGCTTAAATCTTTCCCGAATTGTTGGCATAACATCGCTTCTTCACGGTTCCACGCAAACAAATATAAAGGAGTCAAATCACAGCTTCGAAGTGTTCAATTGACACCGCCAAAACGGCTGATAACACGATTTGGGAATTTGGTGAGCAAAAGATCGATTGTGGCATGGGCTGTGTGCCATGTCGCACCATCCTGCATGAACCAGATGTCGTCAAAATCCATGTCTTTAATTTCAATAAAAAAAAAAGTCGCTTAAGATATGGCTCTGCAACGCCCACCGTTGACCAAAACGTTCTTCCCAGTTTCATTTTCGAAGACAAATGGCCCATCCACTACTGTTGGTGCATTTGCTTTTCGGCAATAACTAGAAGCTTTTCCGCGCCCGAGATGATGCATTTTGTTTTTGTTTACGTAGCCGCCGAGATGAAAATGCGGCTCGTCAGAAAAGATCGTTGTTTTCAAAACGAACCCATAGATGGCACACACTGTATCTCTAAAGCGTTCGCCTTTATAAGCTTGATTTTGAAGTGGATTTTTGAAAATATGCTCCTTCAAAATATGGTGCCAATGGTTTTATTGGGATTCACTGTAGTGGGTGACATATGCAGTACCCGAACAAGCAAATTAAGAACGCCTCTTAACAAATTGTCATAATAATGTACGTTATACATAAACAATGTTCCTAAGGGCTAACATACATAAAGTACCTACATTTCAGCTGCTTTAACTCTTCCACAGTCATCTAAGAAAATTCATTCACATTTTTCAAAACGAAGTTAAATAGCTTGTGTCAGCGATGCGCACTAATAACTCATTACACCGCTCACTGAGACTCTGCTTTACAAATACAAAAAAAAAATTCAAACTCACCTCAAGTTCCCATGGAGATGGAAATAAAAAACCCCTTTAACAATTTCCAGACCTACTTTTCTCACAAGCATACACATTTTCGCAGGCCATATCATCAAGAAAGTATAAAACCCATTCCCCACACAACCATAGTGCAAGAAGTCTTTCACGAAAAATTAATCACAAATAAAGAACTGCATGATTGCGCGAGCGAGAAAGGAAGTCCAGCCGTGATGCACATCCCAAAAAAAAAAAAAAAAAAAAAACTATGAACGACGAGCATCCGCCCAAGCATCCATTCACATCCTATGTTTCCATGCTGTGCCAAGTTAAGTCAAGCCAAGCTAACACTAACCAATATTTCCCCCAAAAAACCTCTTCGTCACATTACAACATTGCACGATGACTGTCTTCCTCTTCGTCCTCGTCCGCGTCATCATCTTCATCGTCATTTATATGGATACCTCCTCCTAACCTAACCTAACTGAAACGCCATCAAACCACAGTAGGGCGTCCCAGGTGAAAATATCACAAAACAAATTTACAATTGTGAAAAACGCCAGCATGACAAAACGACCGAACATCGAAACATTCACGTTAATCTCTGTCCAAGAGTCTTAAGTGAATGCGCCAAGCCGTTGTTTTTGTTGTTGTTGTTGCTGTTGCTGAAGTATCTCAGCACAGTGTTGTGCCTACAATATGTTTTGTTGTTGTTTTTATTGTTGCTGTGTTGCAAGAGATAGTGTGGTGGCGGCGAACTGCAAAATAACACCGGTAAATACACGCTGTAGACACACGGCTATCATCTCTCCGTCTCACCTTGAAAAGACTCAGCGATCACGATTTTCGGTAAAATATCCTCCGTATTTTTTTTCATCTGCTTTTTGGCTTTTTGTTTGTTGGGGGAGTGCAACAACGTGCTGAGTCTTCAGCATCCCCCCGGTTTACACGACGCCATGCCATGCCATACCATCTGGGCTCAATACGGTGTGAAATAGCCAAATATGTACGGCTAGAGAAAAGGTAACGATCTCCGACCGTGTTTTATTTCACCGAAGACCATATGTCACACACATACCAATAGCGCGCAAAAATTATCTTACCTGTCCTGCAGAGCAGCAAGCAAGTCCCGTAGATCGGGCAAGTCCCGTAGATTGTGCACCGCGCGGTTTCTTAACCTCAATTGAGTTTCCGTGATCCTGTCGAGTTGAATTTTTTTTTGTTTCGTGTGTGTGTCGTTTACTTCGATTAGCAGTAACACTGCGTCAAACAACTTACTCACTTTACATGATTAGCCGTATGAATTCACCTGTCAACGCTCGATGGTGTTGTAGTCGCTCCGCGTTGGCCAATCAATTAATCTAATTTAAAAGAAATCGGTCTTTTATTGCACATTACGTTCAGGCGTGTTGATTTAATCATCATGGTGGAGCGTCGCCGTGCCGTTGACGTCGCGTCGACAACGGCGGCAATGGCGACAACAACGACAGGAGAAGAAACACGAACCACGAAACAACAACAAAAAACGAGAAAACCAGAATCCACTGCTGGCTGGAGACACCAACTCAATTATCATCTCATCATCTTGACCACAATCACCCAGACATAGTGTGCGGAGCATCTCACCCAGTCAGTGGTTGGTGACTGGTGAGGTAGTCACCCATCATCAAGTGATACTGCCGCCGCCACTGTTGCGCCGGCCGCCACGCCGCCGAGTTATAATCACCCAATGGGGAGAACGGGCCTAGTGCAAATTAATCTCCGATAAGTTGTCACCAATGACCACGTCGCATACGAAATTAGTGCGAGGAGGAGGATCGGGCTGGTCACTGGTCAGCACTATAGCAGCAGCAGCAGCGGTGTAGTAGTTTAACGATCACGCATGCAGCACCAAAGAGACGAGCTATCTTTCGACTTTCGAGCTTGCTACGAATGGCTATAGCTATGGCGAGACCTCAAGCAAGTTTTTAATAATAAATGCCGGACAAATAGTCGTGATATCTCGCCAATCACTCGCAGATCGCGTACTGAGTGATTTATAAATGCTCGCTTGTTGTCGTACATAGTAATTGATTCCGGGCTCCTATTTTTTTTTCCTTTCTCGTGTCCAACCCCTCGGACTAATTTCCAATCACTTAGAGATCAATTTGTGTGACTAGAGGCCCACCATCGCATCCATGACCGATACCAATGCTGCCGATGCTTGTAGCTAGTGATGGTGATGCGTCTGCTTGCTGGACAAACAAAAGCCGGATCAGCTCTTTACAAATTGTCTGTGTCGATCGATAGGATCGGATTGGATCGAATCGAATCGGATCGGAAGATCACCACAGTAGCACAAAAAGAAACAACAAACAACAAGCAGAAGTATCTCTTCATAATCCAATAACAACAACTGTATCTTTATATCTTTTGATCTCTTCCCCGGGTAATAGTCCGAGCCATTTAAAAAAGTAACAAATCGATTTTATTAAAACTGAATAAATGAATAATAAGCGATCATTTTTCTTGAATAAATTGCGGTAGCGACTAGCGAGCGGCAGAAAAAACAGCCAACGATCTTCGCAAGGTACCTTACCAACTATATAATAGCTTAACAGCAGCCAGCCAGCGCCCCAGATGGCTGTGGTAATATTTTGTACTGGCCTGGCTACTGATGGAGAGAAGGGAAGCGGCACGTTGCGGTGTTTGGCGGAGCATAAGGCATAACCGCGAAGATCTATCCAAATCGATAAAGTGGCCTTTAAAATGGACTAACAACCAGCTCTCAATTGTATACTTCTGCGTGTGCCATATTTCCTTCTACCTTCTTCTTGCTACCGTAGCGCAGCGTATAGTCAGAATCATAGTTGGAGTCGTAGTCGAAGTCAGAGTTGGAGTCGGAAAACCTAGCATTTAGCGTTGGTCAGCTATTAGGCCTCAATGTGAAATTAATAATCGGTATTAATAATAAATTTATGAGCAACACTCTCTGGCAACACAGCACACAGCGACAGCACATAGAGACAGACACAGGTTGCCATCATGTCAGAGTCAGGTGCAGTGTTGTAGAATTGAACATGAACATAGGGTTGGCAGTAGTTGGCATGGGTGAACGACCATAAGGCGCCGCAAATGTCGAACAGAAAACACACGCGTACGACTAGGAGGCGAACGGGAAACACATGGGGCATGCGGAGTTATTGTCTTTAATGGCGCGTAAAATAGAGTGGAGTGGCAACTAGCAACTCTATACGGTACCATTTAACGTGACATGTCGACGGTTTATCCGTCGAAGCCAATTGACGACCGGCGACGTAGACGCTGATGATGAGGTCTGGTGGCGGTGAATTTTAAATTATATTTCCGCGTGTATTAGCCATGTTTTAAAAATGTGCAAAAGAGTTTCTTAACTGGCTTATATGGTTCTTAAAATGGTGATATAGCTTATCTGTAAGGTCTTAGTGTTGGCTTGAGGTTGGAAATTTGCAGTTAACTTGATGGACAATAGGAGCGAGTCGACTTAAGTGTCTGATTTGGAATTTGAGAAGAAAAATCGATGTTCTTAGACATCGTTATTTTATTAGAAAGTCTGAAAATCCGATTGTAATCTGCTTAAATCCGATTATCAAGGGACGTTTGATTGAACTTTGATTTGATAAACATTATTCCATAACTAGCCTACTTCCAAGTTTTATAAAAATGGCGGTGAGGACATTCTTGCTTAAGCTTCAAAAATCTTCTACATGTTGCTCAAATTAGAATTTGTATCCCAACTTGACCCTTCAACTCAATGACATAAATCCACCTTGTTTTCAATTAATGTAAATCAAGTGGTTCGTGTATTGGATGAATGTACTGTACATACCTTAATACAATAGCCTTTGTAGACTTGTGTCATCTTTCCGGATCACAACTCCTCCTTTATTCTTTGATTCTATCGGCGACAATACATTTTTCGCCTCCCTCTTAGTAAAGCATTTGTGTTTTTCAATAAGGACGGGTAGATGTGTAAATGGAAAAAATAAGCTGTGTTTAAGGTATCACCAGAATTCCTTTTTTATTTGAAAGACCCATTTATGCCCGCCTTCGAGTACTGCAAACTTCAATGCATGTGTTTTTCAAAAACTCTCCTTGGTTTTCACATGGCATTTTCATATTTACAAAAACGTGGCATAATGATTTGTAAAAGAGTTTGTGGACTATCATGCTGATTAGCTGAAGGAAGCAGGGGTGGTTTATTAATTGCTGTTCGTGAAGTAATTCACTTTTAATGCATTAATTCAGTTTTTAAGGAACTAATGACAAAACTGCGTTTTTGGTTTTGGGATTAAATGATCTTAACGATAATCAGGCTTTAAAGGTGTATTTTCAAATGGCCATTAGTTGGACACGACTTAATCGATTTTACTCAAACTTTGAAGATTTCTATAAGTTGGCAGTTAGGTACTACTTTTGAAACTCTCCCATACGGGTTGGATTCGATTAACCGCAGACTAAAATCTAGTTTTTAAAATCTGGGTATATCAAAATATCGACAACCAGATCCTTCCAGCTCTTTCTGCTCGCAGCACGATATCTCCCCTGTGTGGTGCCCACGACTGCAAATTCAGAGACTCAAATTCCATCCAAATAGTGGATCTTCAGGTTTTCTTTGGTCTTCGAAAACGCATTTCATCTTGAGAACTTCATTGAAAATAATGGTGCAGGGAAATAACTTTACATGGGAAATAACTTCACCACCAGTGGGAAATAACTTCACTTTTCCCACTTTGAGTGGGAAATAACTTAACTTTTTTGTGGGAAATAATTTCACTTTTGTTGGTGAAGTTATTTCCCACTTTAAGTGGGAAATAACTTCACTCCAACCTAAGTTTTGAAGATTCCATCCTAGTTGTTGCAATTATTCATGTTACAAGCTCATTTTCTTTGCAAACAGCTCGTGCTAGTAAAATATGTTGTCCCAGTATCTTGTGTCTATAAGCAATTGTTAATTATTCATTTTGCTTACTCCGACAATGTAAGTATACTTATTATTTTCATGTAATACTTTATATTTAAAAAATTGTTTTGTTTATACATAATATAAAGTAATTGCGAAAAATTCGCGCGAATTTTTCACAATTACTTTATATTATGTATATACAAAAACAAAATTTAAAATATAAAGTATGTAATTGTAAAAAAAAATTGTGCGGATCATTACATGAAAATAATAAGTATACTTATAACTTACATGTTCGGAGTAAGCAAAATGAACAATTAAGAATTAACATTTGCTTCTAGCCACAAGATACTGGGACAAATAAATTGTTAATACAAAATAATAAATAGAAAACAAGGTGGGAAATAACTTCACCAAATTTTAAGTTATATTATTTCCCACTCAAAGTGGGAAATAACTTCACATCAAAAAAGTGAAGTTATTTTCCACTGGTGGTGAAGTTATTTCCCATGTGAAGTTATTTCCCAGTGAAGTTATTTCCCAGTGAAGTTATTTCCCTGCACCGAAAATAATACATGTCATTGGTCTTCCTCAGTGTAGGGCCACTTTCGCTGTGTTACGTCAAAATCCACTTCTGTTTTTCCAGTCCTATGCCAGCGTTTAGAAGCGCTTGAGTAGCTCTTTAATTGATATTCCTGACACTATGTATAAAGAATACTTTTAATACTTCCGAAATGTCCCTGGGAAGCCACTAACAACAATACTCCAATTGAAAAGGATAAAGTTTTACAATACATTTCATTACATTCCAAAGTTATTTGAAAAAGTAGTTTTTGATATATCAGGAAGCTTTTTCTGTCGAAAAGGCTAACTGTAACTTACTTCCTAATCTTAATCAAAAGACATGACATCGATATTTCTAAACTATATAGTTTTGATTTTTCTATAAGGTTGGTGGCTTAGATAGTAAAGTCCAAAATAAATTCAATAGTCCCAAAAGTCTAGGTATTGTTAAAGTCGTATTTGAAAAATTTAGTAAGAACTAAAAAATACCCGATTTACGGAAGCTACTGTTAAGAAACTCTTCATATTTAAAGTGTGCCAGCCACCATATTTTGGGTTCTATAAAAACAATATACCTTAGCAAGTCTAAACCATTTCGTGAATGTGGTTCTCGTGTAAACCAATTTCCGTTATTATCACTTGCAATGCAGTTTTCCTCGAATCCTTCTATGTATAATGTACATTACATACAAAGTTTAAAAGGAATCGTTAGAATCGTTTATCGGCAAATAAGAAACTAAGAAAAATACAAGCAAAAACCTAATGGCTCGGTGTTTAGGAACCACCATTTAAAAAAGAGTAACTGAAAGACATGCAATGTCATCTAAAAGCAAACTGTAAAGAACTATTCCTATACCAAACAAAGTTTGATTAAATTCGATAAAAGCTTTGCCAAATTATATAGTTACTAGAAAGTTATCAGGGGCTAAAACGATATAAAATAAAGTGCACGACTGGGTCGTACGAACTTGCTCTAATATGTTAAAATGGTCTTGGGGCTTGAGAATTTCGGAAAAAAGCATTGCAAAAATGCATATGAAATTTTATTAATCACTTAAAAATCAATAGTTTAAACCATCAAATTTCTTTTTTTTTTTGAATTTTAATGAAATTTGGTTTCAAAATCAATCGTTCGACCAGTTTTTTCAAAAAACGGTTTTTTTTTGAAAAACTTTTCGAAAACATATTCCAATTTTTTTTTGATTATGCCAACTTCTAGAACTTTGTAGTTTTTATGAGAAAAATAAAATTAAAAAAAAAATTGATTAAACTGTTTTTGGAAAAAACAAAAAAATAAAAAAAATTTTGAAACTTTTTTAAAAAATTCAAAAAAACTTTTTTTGAAAAATTTAAAAAATTTTATTATTTCGTTCATAAAAGGGCTTCTACATGAAAAATTTCATCGAAAATCGTCCAGTGGCTTACGAGAAAATCGGATTTCAAAAAACCGGTCCTATGGGAGGTATTGTTATAAGACTTTTCCTGGAAAATCTATTCCAACCAAAACATAAAGCTTGCACAGAAAACATTATTCAGAAAGTTTTATCAAAATCGTAATAGTCGTTTTCGAGAAAAATTAATTTTTCACTAAAAATCGCATGGCAGGTACCGTTAGTTTTAAAGCTAGAATATTAATTCCAAAAACCCCTCTGTAGGACGTCATAATAATACTATCTACCAAGTTTGAATCAAACCGGTCCAGCCGTTTAGGTTGTAGGTAACTATACATACAGACAGACACACGGACAGGCAAACAGACAGACAGAATTGTCGGACCCACTTTTTTCGACTTCTCTATCATCCTAATGTTATGATTGTCCAAAAAAGAAAAAATTTACGAATGCCTTGCCTGATAGTATGTACCTTTATTCGCAAGTAAAAAACCTGGATGATTTTTTTTCTTTAAACTGCTATACATGAAGTTTGAAGAAAATCCGTCAAGTCGTTTAGTCCGTAGCAAGGCGTGAAAAAGCACACAGTAAGGCCGATGCTACGACATGGCATCCCGAAAACTATTTTGGGCTTCTTAATGTCATGTTTGATTAAAAACTCGACCTTTTTCTGTACCAACCTTAACTTGCCCCAATAGTCTAAAAACCAACGACATAATGAATCAAGTTATTTATATAATGTTGTAAGGTATATCAATAGAAAGCGTTTGGGGAGTTAGACAAGAAAAAGTTTGTCTGGCAGTTTTTTGGTGTGACGAACATGGGATAAATTCGACACAAAGTATATCAAAATTTCAAAAATTAACTTATTTGGGTGCTTTTGTAACAGAACAAATAGGTTGTGTTAAGACAAGAAAACAACCATAAAAGAGGGAGTCTATTCCCCTCCGTTTTGCTGGTAGGTGCAATTTTCTGGAAGAATTACTTAAACTCGAAAAAAAAAATATTAATAAATAAACGCAACTAATACAATGCAATAATACACCTTTCAGTTAAGCCAAAAAAATGTTTCCAATTGCATTTTTAAATAAAGTTATTCTAGTGAACCATTTTAGAAAAATTAATTTTCAAACTCACAATATTTAAAAAAAAAATATATTTCAAAAATTTTTTTTTCAAAATTATAAGTAATTAAATATTGATTTTGTTATCAAAATTGTATGCTCTTATTAGTTCTTAGCAAAGCACTGAAAACCGTATGGCTCTAGAACTTTTTGTTGATAACAAAATCAATATTTAATTACGTATAATTTTGAAAAAAAAAATAGTTTGAAATATTTTGTTTTCAAAATTTTTCAAAAAATGGCTATTTCATATTCAATTCTTTAAAATTCTGTTAAAATGTTATTTATTGAGTAAACACCATAACTTTAATTTCTTTTCACGCATAATTTTAATTTTATTAACTTTCATTGGTAAAAAATTCGTTTTAAAAGGTAGAAAAATTGATATTAAGCTCCAAATACAAGAAGCATAGGGGGCGCTTACCCGTTGTCGGGCAGTGTATGTCTTATTATTTAATTACCTATAAAAACAATTATTACAGATTATTTTCATTAAATAGGAACAAAATATTCCTCAACCCACCCATTATATCCCCCACCTACGCCATATACCCAGCCCACCTACAACTACCAACCAACCATCCACCATTTTGACAAATTTTTGCTCACTCCCCTCCACACCAAATCCCCACCAGCAGTAACCACCCAATCCACCTGCAACCACCAACCAACCACCCATCATTTTTAGCAATACACCCCTTCCAACCCCTCCCCAACTACCACCTACAACCACCCATCCCACCTACAATCACCAACTAACCATCCACCATTTTTGACAATTTGTACCTCAACCCTCCCACTATATCCCCCTACCAGTAACCACCTAGAACCACCAACCAACCACTCACCATTTTTGTCGATTCCCCTCCTAACCCAGACCAAACCAAATCCGCCCACAGGTAACCACCAATTTACCTACAACCAACTACCCACCATTCATGAAAATTTTTTTCACAACCACAATTTCTGACAATTTTTCAGCCGCCCCCACCCCCAATACCCCTCCTCACTTGCCACCCTGTCCCCTCCACCACTACCACCCCACCCACAACAACGACCACCCAACACGCTCCAATCACACTGTGAAAAATTTTATCGATTGTCATTCCATTTTTCGTGACTATTATTATTAGACGCGCCAAAAAATGTTTCACATCAAAATTTATTTATCTCAGAAACGGCTCCTTCGATTTTGATAAAATTTTTTGAAAGGCGTTGTTCGTGTTAACTTTATATTTTGGTTGGAATACATTTTTCAGGAAAAGTCTAGTAACGGTACCTCCGATAGGACCACTTTTTCCTCAAATCGGATTTTCTCGTGCACCACTTTACATATTTTGATAAAATTTTAAATAGGAAAGCAATCTTATAAACACACATAATATAATAATTAATTCTTATTTTTTCAAAAACAGTTTTTCAAAAAATTTTAAATTTTTGTTTCCTGATTAGAACTACAAACTGCTAATTGTTGACATACTCAAAAAAATGGAATATGCTTTCGAAAAGATTTTCAAACCCCGTTTTTTGAAAAAACTGGTCCGACGATTTTTATACCCTATTCCATAGAATGGGTATATTGTATTTGGTGTGGAGTTTATTTGTAATATAGAAAAATAACACCGTTAGGTATAGAAAAGTACCATATTCTGACTAAGAATCAAAAGCCTAAGTCGATTTAGCCATGTCCGTCCGTCCGTCGGTATGTATACTCTCTAGAGGTCGCAATTTTTGAGCTAGAAAGCTGAAATTTAGTTTACATAATCTTTGGTTCAAGAGTAAGGCTAAGGTCTTGAACCGGTAAAATCCGGCAACAAACACGCCCACAATCGCCATTTTTGATGAACAACCTCAATTTGGTAAAATTAAATTATGTTTTTTGTACAGTTACGACTTACGCTAAAAGAATAACGCTAAAGCTTTGCACACGTAAGCTTTAGGTAAACCTTCTTCCAATCAAATAAAAATATTTCAGTTTTGGCGTGGCTGACACCCATTTTTCATACAAAACCATCAATATTGTTTTTATAAAATAACAATTGTTATATTAAAGCGAAAAACATTAAATTTTGTGGGTATTAATTGCACATAAACATCTTATGTATGAAATTAAAAAAATTGATTCTGGGCGTGGCTGACGCCCACTTTTCACTAGAACTTATAAAAAAATTGTTTTTGTAGATAGACGGTATTCATAATGAATCTGTAAGCCAAAATTTTGCGTCTTTTAGTAGAAACTAAAAAGTTTGTGTATAAAAAGACATTTTTGAATTTTGGGCGTGGCTTACGCCCACTTTTTATGAAAGAACGAAAAACGTAGTTCTAAAAATTTAAGGTGCTATCAATATTCAATTTAAACCTTTTTCCTTCCGTTTGTTATTTGAAAAATATATCTCTACATTTTTGTGTGTAAATTTTTTCAATACGCCCACTTTTATAGGCGTGATTTTGATAAAATACCTTTGTTCAGGTAAGATTGTTTAAAAACTACTCGATTCAGCTGTAGTTTTACACATATGCCTAAAGAAGCTCAGTTAGTGCTTCAAATTTTCAAGACACGCCCACTTTTAAGGGGCGTTTTCGTCAAAAGTCTACAATGCATTAATTTTTTAACGTTTTTTAACTATCGGTCGCAGTTTTAAAGTAAAAAGATGAACACTTAGATTTAAATTCTTGTAAACGTAGCAGAGTGTGGTTCAAGAATTGTTAAAAACACTCATAATCGCTATTTCCAATCAAAATCTAATTTTAAAAAATTCAAGTTCTGTCTTGTCTTGTTCAAATCGATCTGCAAGAATAAAATTGAATGTCTTTGAGCTCATACCAATTGCTTTGGCAATAAAAAGTCTTAACTTTGGGCGTGGCGCACGCCTTTTTTTACTGTGCCAGCACTAATTGAACATCACACCACACAAATTTAATATTATTGAATTTTTTTCTGTCTGCTTAAAAAACAATTTGTTTCTGAAACTGAAACATCGGCTGGCTGCAGGAGGCGGACGCATACACATACAAAAATATAGGGAATAGGGTATCCAACAGTTCGTTGCAAACGTACTGTAGATCTCGCTTATGTTTGAATTTGTTTTCCTTAAAATTTCCAACAGTAAAAGAAATCAGAAAACTTACTTCATTTTCGCCAAAAAATATAAAAATTGACCTCTTGGCATGTTAGCATAAGATGATGATGATGTCATCTAACTTAAAACAAGGCTAAGACGAGAGTTAAGTGAAGCAAAGGATTTGAATTAACTGCAAATTAAACTCATGCTTCATTAACCGATTTGCACTTATATTATGTAGTTTGATAATTTTGTTTTAAAATTCAAACAGCAGTACTGAGTGTGAATTTTAACCTATATAAAAGAGAATTCCATTAACTCTTAAATCGGACTTGATTTCATATTCGATTTGCGTTATTTGTGATATATAATGGCAGAAGTTATAAGAGTTACGACAGACGTACCCTTTTTTCCTTTAAACACTTTTTACGGCAAGGAATTGAAAAATTATGTCAAACTAATTTAATTTATAAATTCTGTCACATCAACGTCTTAAATGTCAAAAAGGCGCCACTTAAATCGGAACTGGAACTGGCATTCACTTCATTAAGTCCAAAAAACTAAAATAATGACCCAAAAACAGTTCCCATTCACTTTGGAGTTTCTCTAAAAAGCCGCCTTCTAATACTTCGAGAGAAAAAAAAATCCTGCTTAGGTGTTACATTGGCATTCTTTTGACTATTTGCAACTTGCCGCCCAATCTTAATTCCAGGCCAGTATATATTGTCGTCGTCAGTTTAGATATATAGTTTAAGTTAGCTGCACTCTACGCGTACGCGCACTCTGGCTGATGTTGATTTACGGACCTAACCAGGTGGAATAACATGTGGTTAGACAAACTTCTCAATTAGATTTTTAATTCCGTAATTTTTGAGTAATGCCGTTTACGTGCGTGTCCTTGCTCCATAGTCAAGAGTCATATTATGTACTTGATGGTGGTCCCCCATATCTTTGAAGTCCAAATCGTTGTCGTCCGATTCGACTTAAATCGTCTCGTAGTTTTTTGTTATAGTTCGGTCGTAGTCGTAGTTGTTGTCTTGGTCGTAGCGGTCGTGGTCGGTCTATGTCTATTTGGGGCCACTTAAGCACCCAGTGAAGCAATTAAGTCAAAAAACATTCAGTCTATCATTTGCTGTTAAAAGTCAATAAATAAAACCCGCAATAAATTTTCCATTTAGCATTAAATGCGATTACAGGTTGCTATGGAGTTACAAACTTGTGTATAAGGTTGGATATACTATTATACCCACTATACTCGTAGTACGTACTCTGTGCCTCTAGATTGAGGAGCTCTTTAACTCTTGATGGTGCTGCCTGAGCCTGGGCCTGCCTGCCACTGGTGCTGTTGTTGCATGTCATATGGTAATTTCTTCACCTGCTAGTTGTCACGATCCACATAAATGTGTGGTAATAAGTGCGACTGAGTCTATCACGGTGCTTCTATCTATTCTCTATGCCATGCGACACATTTCTTGCTGTTGCTTCTAGTGCTGCTGAATAGGGTCCCAATGAAACCCCAAGAGTCCCAAAGTCAGATTGCGCAGCGCAGTCAAGTCAAGTCGCATACAAAGGGTATTTTATTGTATAGGTTATGTGCAGTGAGGAAATCTGCGGTGACCGGTGCGACTCGATGTGCGACGACGATGCCGATGGAGCATAGTGTAATTGACAGCCCGAATGACAACAGTGACTGGTAAATCACTTAACAATGTCCCAGGAGCAGGGAATAGCTATAGAGCCCACATAAAACTGTTGTGTTGCCACCGTTTCATTATAATGTGAACCCAGCTATTTTATAGAAAAATTTATATCATCTGCAAATGCTCCTGCGGAAGTGTCGTCGCCTGGAGCGAGCGATTATGTGACTACCGCCTCACCTACAACAACTCTAAAATTTATTATCGAAAGGCACGAGAGGAATTTAAGGAGCTGCTGCGGTACTTGAAGCGTTTTTTTTTTTTTTTTTTTGGAAAAATTGTGGGAAAATTAAGCGAACGTGCCGCGGAACCGTCATTGTCACCATCACTGACACCAGCCCCAACACCACCAGTAACTACGCCTGTAAACCTATAGCCCGTCGCCCGCCATCTTTACAGAGCCGTCTTTACAGCCGCCGACACATACGATACCCATTTTGATACGTAATGACACCATCAACATAGTCGTCAACACCGCTGATTTTTGTTGTTGTCAGCAGTGCTGTCGCTCGCTGCAAATACGATATAATATACCGCGAAGGTGTGGTAATTTTCCACTTTATTAGATTCTAAATTAAATTGATTGTGTTGCCAGATCAACTTTTATTCATTGGAATGCAATTAAGGCTTTGAGGCTGTTTTGTGCTGCGCTCTGCTCAACTCCGATCCACTTCGCCACCAACTTAGCGCACTTTTCCAGCTGGATTTATAGATTTGATTTTTGTTCGTCTAGACGACGGACGAACGTAGCGGAGTTGGTACGTTGGTACGTACGATCGGTAATGATGTTTCGTGGTTGGTTGACAGACAGCAGCCGACTGACTGAGTGCGATCGGATTGTTTGGAATCCTTTTGATTACATTGTCGGCTATTCTTGGTTGTGGTGCGGATCATAAAGTTTGATCGGTTGATTGAAAGTCTTAATTTATCTTGGAAATGTCAATAAATAGTTTTATGCAATGGGTAATGAGGTGACCTGGAGCTGGAGCTGGAGCTGAAGCTGTAGAATATTTAGGTCTTCCGACAAGTGAAATCAAAATGCCTGTTTGTTTGTGTAAGCTTTAAAACATTAAGATTTCATTTTTAATTAAAATGCGTTTCTGAAAACTGTTTTGAAATCGATGGGTTTGATATGGTGAGCAACTCCTTGTTCTAATCCGCGAACCGTGTATCCTAGAACCTAAAGGTTTCTACTGTGCTTTTTTTTTTGAGGATGACAGAGTAGATTGAAGGAAGGTGTCACGGTATCTTTAGCGAACTAGTGAATCATAAATCTTCCCGTATAGCTTTATTGTCTTTCTAACCGCTAAAACATAAAAAAAAATTGACATTACTTACCAAACAATAATCGAAGTGGAACTCTAAGTTCTCAACCATCAACTATTTGATACCTGTATAAGTCTTTTAGCAGTAGTGATACCATTTATCCCTAACAGGAGCAAATGGGCGGCAAAATTTGTTTCCCGACAGTTCTCTTTTCAACTATTTGTCCTCCCGTCCTTCCTAACTTAAAATAGTCCAGTCGACAGGTACTTTTAGGTGGAAAAAGGTCGGAAGTTAATTAAATTTGGGGATTTTGTGCAGGGGTAGTTAGCTAACAATTTCATAAGTTTTGGATCTCGAGGGTGCTGTGGATAAAAGAAGAGCCCCCTCTTCTTTGCAAATTGATTGCAGTTCTTGCAGTTCAGATCTTGCTCCGATTTTCTCTCAATAACTTTTTACTTGCGAAATCGAAAAAAGTGTGTCCGACAATTCCGTCCGTCCGTCTGTTCGTCTTTCTGCCTGTCTGTATATCGGCACCTACAGCCAAAATGGCTGGACCGATTTGCTTCAAACTTAGCACACAGTGTAAATATGACGTCCTACAAAGGAATAAGCCTTCTAGCTCTAAAACTAACGGTACCTGTCATACGTTTTTTAATAAAAAAAATAGTTTTTCTCAAAAACGGCTCCTACGATTTCGACAAAATTTTCTGATTGCTGTTTTTTTAAGTAAATTGTATGTTTTGGTTGGAATAGATTTTTCATGAAAAGTCTTATAACGGTACCTCCTACCTATATAGGATCAGTTTTTGAAATCAGATTTTGTCGTAATCCACTTGACGGATTTTGATGAAATTTTTAATGTAGAGGTGATTTTATTGATGAAATATAAATGTCTTATGCTTAAATTTTTCAAAATAAAATTTTTTGAGTTTAATATTTTTGTTTGATGTGAAACATCTATATTGGCGCACCTAGGCAGTAAAATCGATCGTAATCGTAACGAAAAATGGCATGACGCTCGGCATGACGCATGACGTTGGGTGGTTGTAGGTTGAGTGCTTTTGTGGGGCGGGGTGGTAGTGGTGAAGGGGGTTGGGTGCTAGTGGTGAAGGGGGTATAGGGGGGTTAGGGGGGGTGACAAATTGCCAACAATTCTGGATGGTTGGTTGGTGATTGTTGGTGGGGTGGATAGTTTAGGAGGGGGGGTGGGGTAGTCAAACATGGTGGGTAGCTGGTTGTAGGTGGGGTGGGTGGTTACTGGTGGGGAGGAGGTGAGGTAAAAAATGTCCACAATGGTAAATGGTTAGGGGGGTATTGTTAAAAATGGTGGGTGGTTGGTTGAAGAATGGTGGGTGGTTCTAGGTGGGGTGGGTACTTACGGGTGGGGGATTTGGTGTCGGGATGAAGAAAAAAATTGTCAAAAATGGTGGGTGTTTCTTTGTAGTTTGGGTGGGTGGTTACTGGTGGGGGGATATGACCAGCCCAGATGGGCTGTGTGTATGGCGGTGGTTGTGGATTTTGATGGGTGGGTTGAAGAAAATGTTGTTCGAATTTATAAATGAATATACTCTGTTATAATTGTTATCATAATAAAATAATAAGACACGTCTACTGATTTTATTAACGAAACACTTAATTATTAAAAAATATTTCACTCCATATTTTCTTTGATGGTTTTTAAATATTGTGAATTTTAATGTTTCACGTCTGCCGGGCGTCCCATGACGGCTAATTTTTTTTTTTTATTTTGATTTCATCATTTTTTTTTAAATTTGATTTGTCCGATAAGAACTATTAAGTGCTAGAATTTGGCATACTCAAACAAAATTGGAATATGTTTTCGAAAAGGTTTTCAAAAAAAAAAAGTTTTTGATGGTCGAAGGAATTTGGAAAAAAAATTAATTAAAATTCAAAACAGTGAACGAAATCAGATGGCTTACATCATTTTTTCCAAAAACGTTTTAACTAGTGCTTTTTTCCTAAAATCTCGAACACCAAGACCACTGTCGCACATTAAAGCAAGTTTGTCCGACCCAGTCATTCACTTTATTTTCCCTTTATCCTATGGCAAAAGTATACCCGGCCTTCTGTAGAGCGCTAAATATCCTACAGTTTTGTTAGTACGAAAATTGTTGTATGTCAATTCGTTACTGAGATATGACGCTTTGAAAAAACAAGTCATTTTTAAGAATTCGTTGGCATTTTTTATCGATTTAAAAAATGACCTGTTTTTCGATCTTCCATTACTTGGTAACGATTTGGCATAAAACTTAGATTTAGCTGAAAATCATGTGTCAAAATAAAGAATTCTCATTTAGCGGTGTATCAATTCTTGTAAGCATTTGATAAAGTTTGGAGCATAAGACTCTCTTATCATTATTCCGGGTAGTTTTCTGTCTAACATCTACAAAATAAATGTTAGTTTTCCACAAGGATAGCGTATGATAAGCTCCTTTAATTCCTATCTAAATTCAAACTCTCTAGCTGCCTGTTCAACTCCCAGTCAAGACGACGCGGTACTTGCGCGTCATTTCCCCAGAAACTCTAACAAGGTTTAATAAGAAATTAGTGCAGCCACTATTATTCCCCCGTTGCTCATTTTGAGAATTATTATATAACTATGTATATGGAGTTTAGTTTTTGAACGTGGTGGTTTAACAGTATCTAACAACGTTTCTTTCCCGAATGATTTTTATTTACAAATCTCAACATATCCTAACAATGAAACTTCAACCATTTTTTTGACAAAACAACAATAATGTTATCGGTGGATAAAGTAGAACGCCCTAAAATGAGGGGAAATTAAAACAAATTTTTTGCTCTAGATAATTTATTTATTATCAACCACGGATACATCAGCTTCAAATGTTCCACATACGCCATAGTCACTCTGTATAATACCTGAATTTTGTGTATACAATATAAACTTGAAAATTTCGGTGGTGGAAACTCAATAAAGCTTCCCAGTTTTTGCAGCGTCTTTTTAGCTGAAATAAGTCCAAACTCGTCTATTGTTGCTGCAACGAGTTTTACTCAATAAAACAATTATTATATACCTCAGTTATCCTTGCTCGATCCCCACGACACTTTGATATATAGGAGGCTCAATCTCAATATCCTCGGCATATATGTACCTACTTTCATCACTGTTGGTTCAGAAAAAACAGCATACCTTTATCAACATTGTCTCAAAAACGCAAGCGATATAGTCTTTTCTACCTTTCAAAAAAAAAAAAAAAAAAAAAATAACTGAAGATTTAATCAAGTTAAGCGGGTCTCATCTATCCATGTTGGTTGGAATCCCGACTGATAACAATCAAATAGGAGGGAAGGCTCTTTTCTCATCTTCTGTGAGCCCCTATAATAATACTTTTTCAACGAGCACGGCGAGTCACTTAAAATCATCCTTGGTTTCATTCACTCTGGTTTAGGGGATTCACATGATCCTAATCAATGGATCCATTAGGATCCGAGTAAGTATATGCCTTAACCGAATACCTATTCTAGTATGGTGGTATATATTTGTACTTACACTACAGATGCATCCGCTGTATTTAAAGCGTTTCGATCACGTCAATGTCGCTGTAAGACCCGTTCAGTTAATAAATCATTTTCCCGCAGTTTTTTGATACAGCACATGAATGAATATCACCCGAAGAATCTTTCTCTCTAAGCACCATTCCTTGGTCCTTGGAGAAAGAGCTTTGCTACTAATATGCCTTTTAATTCTAAGCCCGGATAAACAGAAGCTCACACAGAATAGCCGATAAGAATTTGAAGGCGACATTAAGGATAATAATCTGAAGTTGGTGTAGTTCAGATTGAGAGAACTCCTTTCTTGTGGATAGGGTAAATTATGCTGAGATCGAATTCATAAGGTAAACTTCCATCCGACCAGGTTGTTCAGATGAGTTTTGGTGCATGTTGCTCACAAAGTTATCTCCCGCAGATTCGAGCTCCGCCGGGAGGCCTTCCGCTCAGGCAGAAATGCTGGAATTTGATTTATGTATCGTAACCCGAACTTCTTCGGTCGGCTTGACGGAAACGTTATTTATCATCGCCCGAATCGAATGAAGGGCTTTACCGCAGAGCAATTAGTTGGTAAATGTTCAGCACCTTTCTACAGGCTTGGACAACTATTTTAACTTCTACCTTAGCACTCCTCAAAAGATCCGACAGCTCGCTTCTCGAGCTCTCTTTTTCTTTCTGAAAATCTAATGCTCCTCCTTACTTCCTTCCTCTTGACAGAACTTAAGCACAAAAAGGGTTACGCTGAGCCCTAACTTTAAACTTTAACAAAGCCCCGGATGAAATTTAAAAGGGTGCGCTTCAAAATGAACTGTTTGTCAGAGGTTTCTCCAGACAGTGTTTGAATTCATTCAGTTATGAGTTTGGTAACATAATTGAGCTATTCCTTGCTATGTGTCATATTTTTGTCTAGGATTCCGTTTACTGAGTTTTTATGAAGCCAATTATTTCGTCAAATTTTTAGAAAAAAAAAAAAAGACTAATACGAGATTTATGAGCTCCTACACTAGGTCCAAGTTCTTAAATCGATCTCAATACTAAAGTCCGCTGTAAAGACCGTTCCGTTCTCGTCGTCTCGTCGGCGGGCGTCGTTCGAACCAAATAATTCTAAAACTCACTGTCAGCCACATTATTTCCAGCCCAGCAATCTCACGTGCCCACATCGCATCGCCGAGAAAAGTGATCAGACGAACAATAAAATAGCCACCGTTAATGCCTCGCTCGTTCATATAGTCATAACGTATAGAACCAAACTATCAAGGTCGTGGGTGTGTCTGAGCAGCCGCCACCGCACGCCGCCGCTGTTGCCACTGCCAGCCGTGCCGCACAATGTGTTGTCAAATCGAACAAACCGTGGTAATAATTCGTGTTGACAATGATTTCGAGTGACTTAAGTTGCTTGTTTCCACATGAATAGATCGCGCGTTGTCTAAGTCGTCCGCCGGAGTAGATGTCGATTGTCGATTGTCGTATAGTCGATGTCTAATGTTGCTCCATACTGATTAGGGTGGCCAGAAATTAGGTTGACATCGATCGACACCAAACCAAACCCAATAATATCTATTTCTAGTAAGAGCTCGTGCCATAGTTGGAGTCATGGCAGCCGGGTTTGAAAAGACATAGCACACAGCAGCTGCTACTGACACTGCCATTGCAGTGGCTGCGACTACGGCGGCCGTGCCGCCGCGCCACCAGCTGTGTGTAGTTGCAATGTCGCCTATGCGGTTACACCACTAGATTTGGTGCACTTGGAAATTAGACTGACTTTTGGATAAGCGTTAAGAACCAAGGTGCATTGTTATACATATTACATATGTCTCTGTGCAGACGTCTTAATCCTTGATGAAGGTTTTTTTTTTTTGGTTCGTTGGAAATAAGTTGGATTTTATGCCACACCATCATAAAGTGTCAACAAACCAAAGGTTGATTCATCCCTTAAATGCGGAACTTTCCATTTGCACAGTACATACCTACACAGCATGGAGGGTGATTCAAAAGAGCAAACAAATTGACTAGCTGTGCATGTTATGCCATACCGAAACCAGATGGCAACATTGTATGCTCGGGTGTTCTAATGCAAACAGGCCGACTTGAAAACTTGTAATCCAATTCTTACATCCATCTATCGAAATGCCTGTCTCTGCCTCTGGTTGTAGTAGGTCGCGTAATTTGCAACTTTGTTGCAGCTTCTGTCACTGTCACGTGTGCTTTTTTATGTTTCCATAATACATTGTTCGTATGGTGTTACCATAAGCACTGCCACGCCACCACAGCCATAGTTCCACAATATCAGCCGCCCTCCACTGTCCATGTCTACCACTCTCACTTCTTGTAGACGACACTCCACACGCAAGCACAAGCACAAGCACCTATAAGAACCAGTTAAGTGTCAGCTTACAGTACCTAGAGACGAAGGTAAAGCTTCCGGTTTGTATAATTCGCACTGCAATTAAGTTCTTACACTTTTGTATTCGTTGATGGCTTTAAGGTTAATTTTAATTATCTTATGTACCGATAGGTGGTGTTGGTGGGGGTGTTTGTAAGACTATTGGAACTGCAACCGCAGGTGTCGGCTGTCGGCCAATATGGAACCATATAAAAAGAACAAGAAAAAAAACATGGCTACATACTTACGGCTACTACCCTCGCGCCTCTGCAAGGCGCAATAATAACATAAACTCGCGTATCTCACGAGAAGCCATACAAAATATATTCAAATCGGCAGCCTTATGATATCACGTCGCGAGTTAACGTCAAGTAGTCAAGCCTGCTACTGCGATGCCACATGCAGTAAGTAACTGATTCTTGATTAATGTGACCACTGACTAAATTGGAGTACCCAAGCGATAGCAGCAGCCAGCCTCCTTGGAGGAGCTCGCTGTCATTTATCAAAATCTGAAGCCTATCTAGCTCTTAATTTTACAGTATCGCCCACAACGGGCACACTATGGGGTGGTTTACGGTCTTTCAAGCCTCAGTTTGGTCTGTCCGAAGCAGTTTGCTGTATTGCTGCTGCTGCTGCTGCAACTGTTGCATTTAATTTGCATCACTTTGCATTGGATTTGTGTTTTGCAAATCTCTCAACGACGACGACGCGACGATGGCGACGCGACGCACGAACGGTAAGCGGTGACTATACAACTTGGCCCATACTACACTGTGTGCTGTCTTTGAAAGTAATTAATAACTATTAATATCTGCGCGAGAACTGGTTAATAACTCACTTTGCTAGGCAAACGGTCCACTATATCGAATCGGATCGGATAGATTGGCTGTCCACGCGACCTGTGGTGCAGTTTCAGGGACGTCAGTCATACTCTCTTATAAATGTATTGTGTACTGTATAGTTGTTGTCCAAGTGCGAGTTCGAGTCCGAGTCTAGGTCGACCCTTATGCAATTTATTTAGACACCTCGATCACCTGTAGGGAAGTCGAGCGAGCTCGAGAAATTGATTGAATTTATTTTTACAAGGCGATTTTGTTGCATGTATCTTGTATCTGGTATCTGTGTATCTGGTTTGATTTTCATTGAGGAAAATAATCAATCGATCGATCTGTTGATCTAGTAATGATATGGTTCTAAACATATAGTGTACATAATGTATCTATATATATGTTACTCCAGATATACGAACCCACAATGTAATGTATATAGATTGTAAAAAAAGTATACAAAGAGAGAGGATAGCTTTCCGGGTTTAACTTATAAAAATGTTAATTTATTCTTTAATGTTTAATGGGTTTTCATTTTCAATCTTTTGTAGGCAGAGGGCCCTCCAGTGCAAGTGGAACCAGTGGATCTCAGCCTGCGATCACCAAGAGGTAAGTTTTTTTTTTTACCACATGTAATAAAACTGGACTGATTTTTAAATTGAGTGTTGCATGATAATTAAATTATTTATGTTGGAACCATCAATTAGTGTTGATTGCTTACAATTTTTTTTTTTATTTATAAAAAATGTTACAAGTGGAAAATTAACATAATGTTTTTTGCTTGTTGTGCAGAAGTTGATGGTAGATGAAAAAAAAAGTTCAGTGAATTGGATTTTCAGATCCGCTAAGTAAGTTGTATTTCTGCACGCTTTCAAAACTAGTTTTTGAAACTGTTCAAGTTAAGTTTGATTGTACGGATTAATTCTGTAAAAATAATTGTTTGATCTTTAATTTTGTTCATCGAAGTTGGCTTTGAATTCAAATTAGACCAACTTTTTAAAAGATGGAAGGATATTATATTTTAAAAACGAGGAGATTCTAAAAAAAACCATTTCGGGGGCTGTGTGCATGTTAATTGATTGCATTAGGGTGGCTCATTTGGGTAGTTTTATTGAAATAGAAAAAAATTAATTCGGTTATAAACTGATGTCCGTTATGTTCTTGTATTATAAGCCAAAACTTAAGAAAGTAATTCAAAATTTTTAGTCATTTTTGAAAAATTTGTTAAAAACTAAAAAATTACGGCTAACACTGGAAAACCCGATATAAGGTAACTTATGGCCATTTGAATAAAAGACGTTTAAACCTGACCGTTATGACCATTAAGGACAAAAATGGAGTACTATCAAAAATGCCCTAGGTTTTTCAGATTTTAAGCTTAATCAAAGGTCTGTTTTTGAGGAACCAGTTTGAGTCGGGCTAAAACGAAATAAATAAAATGCACGACTTGGTCGCACGAACTTGCTCTAATGTGTGACAGTGGTCTAAGGGTTTGAGATTTTGATAAAAATAAATTTTTCAAAATTCTTAAATAAATACTTTAACTAATTTGAGCTGAAAAAAAAGTACGCCATTTTATTTCTTGGGTAAATTTGAATTTATGAGAATAAATTTATAAAAATCTGTGGAGCGGTTTTTGAGAAAAAAAGTTTTTTTTGAAAAACTTTTTGAAAAAAATTTTTAAAAAAAATTTAAAAACGCCAATTTATAGGTATTCAGCAAATACATTTATTTAAAATTTTTAGAAAAAAATTTAATAAGCAGTTTTCAAAATATTAATTTAAAAAATTTTTTTTTTAAAAATGCTTTTAAAAATACAAAAAAATATTTTTCAAAAATATTGGTATGCAATACTACCTACAGCTATATGTGTGTGAAATTTCGAAAGAATCGGTTGAGTCGTTTTCGAGTTAGTCGAAAGCAAAAAAAACGGTCCTATGGAAAGTACCGTTCTTAGCCATTTTTTAAAATTTTTTTTTCAGCCATATGATTGGTCGTACCTAAAAACCAACACTGATTTTTTTAAATCGAAATCGTTAGAGCCGTTTTTGAGAAAAATAAGCTTTAACGTAACGGTTGTATGGCAGGTACCGTTATTTTTTGAGCTAAAAAAAAAATTTCAATTTCCCCTCTGTACAATACCTAAAAAAGTCTATATACCAAGTTTGAAGCAATTCGGCCCACCCGTTTGGGCTGTAGGTCTCTATACATACAGACAGACAGACAGACAGACAGACAGACAGACAGACAGACAGACAGACATACAGACGGACAGAATTTTTAGACCATCTTTTTTCGTCTTCGCTATCATCGTAATGTCATGTTTGATTGTTATCTCAAAACTTTTTTTTTCGACGAATGCATAACTTGCCTTATAGTACCTATAATCGCAAGTAAAAAACCTCGACAACCATTTTTCTTTAAACTGCTTTAAGTACAAAACTTGAATAAAATCCGTCAAGTGGTTTAGGTAGTAGCTTGACATAAAAAAGCGCACAGACGCACAGACCGACGGACGGTATGGAGAAAACCACTTTTTTGGCAGTGGCGATTCCTCTCAGTTGGCTAGGTTGGCTGCGCCAACCCAAAAATAAATAAATACAATTCATATTAAAAGTATCATGAAATAATATTTTGTGTACAAAATACAAACCTGATTGAGTTTTCTTAAAACCCATGTGTTTACCTAATTACAACAAAACATTTTTCATTCAAATAGAAAGCAGCAATCTCGTGACATTTTACTCCCATTCAAAATGGCATTGGAAATAGCGCATTCACATTCTAATTCAAATCGTATCCAAACTCCCCTTACCCTTCGTGTGCTGCTTCATTCCACCTTTAATGCATAAAATCGATGCTCAAAATAATAGCCATACTGCGAATGGCGAGTCAAAGGAAAACAAAATAAAACTTAGCCA